>OU342436.1:7342500-9807500 GCA_910589575.2 Carcina quercana
TTTGCTATTAAACAGGATGTACGAGAGAAAAATAATGTAAAGTTATAAAATATGTATCCGGGAAGAAACAAAGAAAATTGAGCTTCCAACTTTCACCACTTAAAATAACAAACATCCACGAGAATAAAACAAGAAAACAACTGTAAGCCCGTCTGATGACCACTCGCCGGGAGTGCAGCACTCATCCGACAAGATTTATTCAGAGGGCAGACAAGGAGCTCTTGTGTTTTCTATAACACAATTTTGTTAAAGGGAATACTGTGTGACACGGAAATCTAATCAAATTGTAACTATAGAAGTGTCATTCCATGTCGCGAAAAGTAACATCATTTTCAAACAAAAAAACTCCACAGCTGAATCACCTCTCAGATTTTTTTGGTAGTTCCCATTTGTTCTATGGAACATGACGTCCATAGAACAAAATGAAACATTTTCTTCCCTATTTTGTTCGATGACGTCATGTTCTATAAAACAAATTGGAACTACCTGATTTTTTCACACACACATGATTGCATATACATTAATTGTACGAGTAATTATACATGTAGAAATCAGCAACCAGTGCAGTGTGTGAAGCTGGTGACAATGATCTAACGATTTCCGCTATCAGTTGCATAAGTCAAATGTCGGACTTGAGCGTTTCTCATAGATAGCTACATCAGACTTTTCATCAGGTGATTTGAAATAATACATCACGTTTGGCAGGTGGGTGTTTATAGATAGACGATGCCCATTTCTACACCCACGTGATGGCATGGGGCATTCCATTATAAAACAGGGATCTCACATCACTCTCCTGTATTCTCAGATTGCAACAAAGAGTTGAACATGCGTGTAATTACAGGAAGATATTATTCAACCCATTTCTTTGATTCGTCACGTAATTACACGTCTAAATATTGTGCACCCTTTCTTCTTGTTTGTAAATGCGGAGCATTGATAAAAATACAAAGTCTTACCACTTCTATTGGTAGCGCATATAAATGACTTCCGTGCGGACAAACAAAATCCAGGGGTTGGGGTAAACCTGGGTCAAAGATGGGAAGATGGGGCGGAGTGTGACGCATCGGCGGATATCCGCGGGCATCACACGACATGACAGTTATGGATGTAGTTCGCTGGTACAATAAATATTATGACCTATGTGTCATGCTACTGATAACTGGTGGGAGATTGGGCTTAAATGGTAATGTGGTGGCTTTTATATTGAGAGATATACTTTAATTCTCCATTATTTGTTTTTGGTTTGGTTAAATATTAAGATTAAAAGTACTTATTACTCCAATCAGGTGGTAATCAGGATAAGACTCATAAAGATAGTTAATATTTTTTTATAATTTATTGATAAGGTATTTTTGTAGGGTTTAGTTATTAATCTTATGTCAAACAGTGAGCTTGCAGACCACCTATTATTGTAAATACTGCCTTTAGATATCGTAAATTCGTAAGTCAAAAAACATTACCAGTTCCATCGCTCGGAAAATTAATTCGGGAAAATGACTGAAAATCAGACAAACAAACTCAATTTCACTCGGTAATCGTTTGATAGACATCCTGTTGCAACCCGAGATCAAGACTACAACCCAAAATAAAAATCTTGATAATTAATTAAATATTAAAATAATTTCAGCTGTACTTAAGTACCAACAACGGCTATGTTAAAACTACTGAGCGCCTTTTTTAGCAAAACGACTCGAGGGATTATTAGAAATCAATAAATCAAAGAAGGCTTTGAAACAATGTTATCGTAATTATTAAGCCTACTTACGAGTACTTTATATTTCTTGTCAAACAATTTCAAGGTTATTTCCCAAATGTTCCAAAGTAAAACACGGAAGCAATAACAATTTCTGTGTATCAGTTAGCCGAGAAGACTTCCGCTCGCAGGTCTATTTATCAATAGAACACCCAATTTGAAAACCCAGACATAATAATTGTATATCTGTTTATGCATATATAAAACAAAGTCTTAATTACATTATAACTCAGGAACCGTCTGTATAAATGGGAATCATTCCCTAATTTACTATAGTTAGAGGTGCACAATGTGGTCTTTAATCAATAAATTATCAATCCCCAAATTATCAATCCCCAAATAATCAAAATCCAGTTTTTCATTTGTTCCCGATTCTGAAATATATATCCGATTCGAATCGGCTGAGCAAGCACCACATTCAGCAAAATACCAATCGTTTTCGTATTGTACAACCGGCTTATCGTCAGCGGGATTTATTTGTTCTTAATTTTGGGTCGATTTGTAAAAACAGTTCCCATTTGAAACGTGAATATATTGATTTATAGTCACGATTCCATTTCAATGTACTATAATATTCATTTTTAACCGACTTCAATAAAAGGACGAGGTTCTCAATTCAACAAGTATGTTTTATTATGTGTGTTACCTCAGAACTTTTGACTGGGTGAACTGATTTGGACGATTCGTTTTGTTTGTATGAAAGGTGGTGCTTCCCGCGTGGTCCCATTTCAATTTGGTCGTTTTGACAACGGCATCCAAGAGAAAACTATATAAATCTTAAATTAGCCTCAGTAAAAGTAGACGTTTGACGTTTTAGGGCAATTGAAGTCGGTTTCCAGTTCTTTTTGAACGCATTTACTTGTTCTATCGACCGTTGCCCTTCACGTAACGTAAAACGTCGCAATAACTCAATGTCCAATGAACGGATAATTAATTATTTTTAATAATTAGATGATTAGGGATGTTTAGCAATAATTTATCAATCTCAGATAAGACGCAAGTCAAAATAGCTTTTTTGTACCTAACGGTTATGGAAAAGTTGCTTACCCACAGGACCGGACTGGGCCTAATATCGGCCCAGGCGTTATAGAGAGAATCGCCCCTGTCCGCTACCAATCTCCACAAGAAAACTGAGAATAGGTTGTTTTGATGGAATGTAAATAGAATCAACATGAGTACCAATAGTTCTTGCACACACTTTGCAATGCATCCTTTAGAGATAGAGATAAAAAGGCTGACTTTCGGCTGTGTTCGAAGATTTGGAAATTTTTTGCGAAGACGTTCTACTAGTTCAGACCACCCAACCTATGTATATATAGCAGAGCAAAGCCAAAGATGACAGAGGTACTCTATACACGATCGAACAAAGGTGATGGCCGATTCATCAGCTCAGACCGCGCCATGACACGGCAAACGACCAGCCTACCGGGGGACCGGCCCATCGGGCATTTGCCCGATCTGCCCTGGGGCCAGTCCGGGCCTGCTAACCCATCAATAACTAAACACCAGTGGTGATGGATCAATAAAATACCTATATGCCTCAAATCCCAGTCGTTTTAAATGTAGCCTTTATTTTTTGAAACTAGCTTTCTTCCGCGATTTTATCCACGTGGATGTCATAAGTTATCACACAGAAACACGTGTGTTAATCAGGGATTTAATTTGTATCTAGATTCATTAAATAGTTTTATAGCCTTTCAAAAATAAGTAGGTGACATCCAGATTCTGATTAAAACATACATTGCTAAGACAATATGATTAGGCGTTATGTTTTATGATGTTTAGCAAAATAGCATAGCAGTGCGCTAGTAATACCTGCGCAACAAGAAATATAATCTCATATCTTGTGGCTTATCTGCTAACACCTGACCACGCACTGAAAACACCAGAGTGGCGTACCAGAATCACAAAAGCAGTTGCAAGCAGAATCAAGCTCGATGATTTTTGTATGTAGTAATGTATGTAGTATGTACGAGTATGTAGTAACATACTTGATTTATCAGCCCTTGTCTCTCCACTGCTAAAGATAGGCCACTCCCAACGTGCGCCACTCCTTCAGGTCCTCACTGTTCTCCTCATCCCCTCGCTTCCCGCTATCTTCTTAAGGTCGTCAGACCAGCGGGATGGAGGCCGTTCCACCCCGCGTCTCCCAGTCCGAGGTCTCCACTCGAGAGTCTTTCTGCTCCATCGACCGTCTGTTCGTTGACAGATGTGGCCTGCCCATTGCCACTTCAGCTTGCTTATTCGAGTAGCTATCCTAAAAGTCTAAAGCATTCATCCCCTAAAATGTAAACCCTTAGAGGTAGAAATATCTGGGTACATATTTGGTTTTTGTTCATTTTCTCAAAAACCGTTGAATCAATTTCGATTAAATTCATATGAGACCACTTCTGAAGTATGTTCTATCAAACTAAAAATAATCATCAAAATCGATTCATAATTGACGGAGTTATCGCGTAACATACATTAAAAACATACAGTTGAATTGCGAACCTCCTCCTTTTTTGAAATCGGTTGAAAACAATGGAGTCAGTCAGGGCACGTGAGTTTGTTTACCCTTAGGTAGGTAATTCGTGTTGTAACGGATACTCAGAAATACGAGTAGGACAATATTATATTAAAACTCCTTGGTCACGAATGACTTCATTTTTTGTGGGTACGCGTAGGTATACGAGTATTTGAAGTCGATGATTCTCATAAAACATACAATGTTACAGAAATATCCATACAATATTAACAATATTTAACGTACGCTGCTGGTAAAATCCGGTATTTATACTTTACTCGAACCAAGTCCAATAATTGATGACGACAGCTATAAAATGGATGGTCATAGCCATTACCTGTAGGTAATTTACGTAGGCAATAATGTGAGCTTTCGATTCATAAACAGCAGCTTTTTTCGACACATAATTGTTTTCCAGTGACTTTTAAGTCACTAATTCGTGTAACAATTGGGTCAATCAAATCTTTGACATTCAAAATTGACTTCATGTCCAGGTTCTCTTGCTGAATATCAGTCTACGCTGTAGACCCCACGGTGAGTAGGCTCTATGTGGGAATTTTGCCATAATCACCCCGGTTGGGCACATCATTATATTTTAAAGCACTGCGATATTATTGGCCATTGTAAAATACAGCCACTACATACGAACACACTGCCTCTAGTCAAACTAAAGACGCGGCGATACCACAGAAAGCTGGCTGCGGCGTACACCCATCGGTGAATTTGGCAATTTATATCGAGGCATCGCAGACTTTTTGTGACTATAGAAAATGTTTTGTGTTTATTTTATGCTCCATCATGTGTAGTTAGTTGTGTACCCATTTGTGTCGCTTATATTATTTGTGCTGCCTATCTTATGTCGTTTTTTTATTACATTAACCGCAACATTCCGTGCGGGTGTACCGACACTATCTAAACGAACCGACCATACAATTACAGTATGGTGATTACGATGGCATGACCACAAGAGCCTATCCTTCTAGTTCTAATATTAGTTTTACGATATAACAAAACGGACAAAAACAATTATTTAAGTGTTCCTTAACTGACTAACTGATAGACGAACTGTGAGCAGAAGAAATTGATTACATTCCATGATATGTATGCAATACAATTGATGCAGCATCGGGCGGGCATGTTTGTCTTCTTCTTCATCACCGTGGTAAGAATACGTATCGCTTCCATCTGGAAGATTCTCAGAACCTCAGACAACAGTGGGATCCAAATCAGAAGTGTAACTGTTTTTTTTCTTCTAGTCTTTCGGTTGGATATTCCTTTTGAAGGTTGTGACAAAAGCTTTGGATATATGTATTGTATAGTATATCAGCTTTAGAATATTACTCCTGACTCCTTGTATTATAAAACGCACTAAGGGAAAATGTTCAAGAGATGAGCAGTAGCATCTGTCTTGTAACAACAACATCATACTGCGATCACCAACCCGCAAGCCAAGCATGGTTGGTTATGGCAAATCCCCTCATGGAAATTCCGACGTGGCGTTGGAGGCTAATGTCTAACAGTGGACTTATGCTTAACGAACAATTAAATTGAATTAAATCTAATTTAATATTGTTTTTCAATTTTAATGATCTATTATTAATAGTGTAGGAACATAAAACACGCAATTTAGTTTTGTAACACCGACGTCGAAAATTCGACAAAATTGTGACGGTGTTTTCTTTACTAAAAGAAATGTTGGGAGCGTTTGATTTCCCGGAATAAATTGTCGTGAAGAAAAAACACCAATAAAAAATATCATCTGTCAGATTTTTCTCTCGGGCGTTTCCGAACGCTTTGGGTGATTTTTCAGCTGTTTCCGGATTCTCTCTCAGGATTTTTATGGAGGTGTAATACTTATATTTTGTAAAATTATGAAATTTTCATTTACAATAAGTTAACCGCCTAATGGATACATACATGCTTGGACTTACAATCCGTAGGTCCCGAATTCGATTCCCAGTGACGGTACCTGTCGGTACTCAGTTTGTCTGGTAGTAGGACATTTTTTATGTCCGCCTATCTAGCTAACACCATATTTCCTAAATTTGCATCCAAACAGTAGTGTTAATAGCACTGTTGTGTTCCTGTGTGAAACGTGTCCGAGCACCTAATCAGCTTGAAGGTTATGGGTCGCACGCTTACCACCCAAAGGCCTTATCATCATTTAAGATCGAGTGAGATAAAGGCCAGGTGCAAACCCATCGTAAATAAAAAGTCATATATTGTTTTTAAAAGAATGTGACAAAACCTCCGCCCCACCGTCTTAGGGTTTCTTCAAAACTTAATTTAGGTACTTGCTTATTTCACGGTCTTCATAAAACAAAACTTTGCCAGTAACTGCATTTGCAGAACTTCACAAACCACCGCAATCAAATGATGATTGCGTAAGGCCACTTACTGTATGTGATTGCGACTAGAAGTTCATTTTAAAGGCAATATTTAACAGTCGTATAATTATTATTAAAATATAAAATACTTGACTAATACGTAACACTAATAATATTAGTTTATGAAACTGTTACATAATCGAAGTTTATAAAACACGAGTGTGTGTGTGACAGGAGTATCTTATTGTATATATATATAAAGTTTCACACTATGCCTTATCTAAAATCATGAAATAGATATAAACATATTCTAATTATTGGCTGGAAGCAGAATACTACCGTATTATAATGTCAGGTAAAGTCAAATTCTTATTAGAATCGCTGGTTGTCAGACGTTTTAAATCGAAACAAAACTTTAATGAAATATCTGCCAATATATCAACAATGTCTTCCTGCGATCGATGATCCGCCTGCCAATGGTGTTTGTGAAAAATCCAGTTGAATGCCTGTTCGACGTGCCAATCTATACATATAATCATTTCCAACCAGTGACTTAATACTTATACACTAGTAAACTTTATACGGTACTTATACACTAGTGAATTCTGGCTTATACTCTGACTTTAATAAACTCATAACTTTCAAGTATTGTAAGTAACCGCCCGGTCGGAGCGGTCGGTATAGCCTGACGACATCGCCACCACCGCGACGCAGCGTACTTGCGTCTGTCAATTATTCATCAGCCCGGACCGATAATGGAACAATCCTGTCGTGCCGCGCGCCAAGGGCTGTCAGCGCAAGTCGTAATGGCACACGCCTGAGGCAAAACCCCATCCTAGTTAATGTACAGATGACAGAGCCTATTAATGACAAACTCTAATGGTTTTTAATCAGTTCGCACTCTCTTTTTTTGAGTACCGACGTTGTTACTTTTGTAAAATGACAGATTGATTGTTTTGGGGCACATTTTTCGAACTACATCGTATGTCGTAGGTAACTGGGGCTTGTATAAAATATAGTTATATTTAAAATGTTTAACACTGAACTTTAAAATCTTATTTAGAGATAAAAATAATACCGAAGGATTGAAGTAAATAATTCATTAAATATTTTATACTTAGTACTTCTAAAAATGTCTAGTTGAGTTCTAAAATTGTAGCTTTTACTTAGATTATTTAGGGATCTAGAGATACAAATTCTCTTAAAATGTTGGTGGTTTGGGTGGTAGCTTTATTATTGACTGAAACATGTTGTGATTGAGAATTGACGCCTTTTTTCTTAAGACGCTGCTGTATACTGTATAGTCATGTTCATTTGATCATTTAAGTAAAGACAGGTACAGGTTTGCCCATCCATTGGATTACATGGTCGTAAGCTGATACGACACATTTGTCAGACAAAAATATACCAACATCAAAATGTAAAAATTGAAAATATTGATAACCTATAATATTATTCATAATCGTTTTATCGAATATTCTAAAGATTTTGTAAAAGGTTTGTACCCCATTTTTTTCACTGTGTAAAATATTATCACTGTAGCAGTTAATAACGTTAATAAATCGCACCACCACCAAAAGCCATACGCGGGCAATAACGCGACTGTAGCAACATAGTAATAAAAGTTTTTAAAGTAATAGCAGTACATTACGTTGTTGATTACTGCATCCATCGCGGTAATGCCCATTATACCCGCAATGTAGCACGAGTAATTAAACACTGTAAACTTTTAACGACTGTAGTTTCTTTCGTTATAAATGTTGCGAAATAACGTTCTATATCGATCGGTATTAAGTGGCCATGTTTTAATGAGATGTTACATGTTGTTACAGTTTTCAAATTTGCCGTTTTATATTAATATCGGAACATGGGGCCAAGATATTTATACTAGACTTTAGACTATACTCGAAAACATATTCGCATTTCCTTAGCATGAGATATTATTGAATCTAGTGCGGCTGGTGTCCGTACACCTATCGATCAACACATATTACTCATTGATAAATGCTAATTGAGTTCTGTAGATAATAATTAGCACAACATTAATAAGTGACGGACTTATGTGATTTAAAATCTTTATGTATAGTTAGTATATCTCGACATTTGAATTGTAATTACTTGAAGAGCAGCCAAGAGCGTGTCGTGCCACGCGCAGTGTAGGGCTCCGTAGTTTCCCGGAACAATAGCTTCATGGTTTAACACCAATAACGTCTAAAAACGACACAGGACGATGTGATTTTGAATGGAATTTGTACGACATTTTCATTTCCAGGTCTCCTAGTATATTCTATAATTTGGTCGACCAATTCTCGTTGACCTGTAAAGCAACCACAGCAACAGTCGTGATAGTTTTCCTCTTAACTTCAGTATAAATACCAGTACTGTAAACTTTTTCAGAATTTTAAGATCAACAACTTAGTACAACACAATATGTGAAATACATGAAAAAAATATTTCATCCTCACATTACTATACAATTTACTGGGCAGCGTTCGGGATGTTACGGCATATGTTCTCTTTCAAAATACCTCAGCGTCTAAAGACAAAAGTTTTTAATCAGTGCGTGTTGCCAGTGATGACATATGGAACCGAAACGTGGTCCTTTACTGCTCGGAATTTCTCAACGTGAATGAGTAAATCCTTAGACGAACTAAGATAACCGACATAGATCGACGAGTCTGTGAGTTGAAGTGTCAATAGGCATGCGACATCGCTCAAAGAACGGGTAACGGACTACGTCCCGGGAAACGTATACGGGCCGGCCCCCCTACTAGATAGATCGACGACCTAGTAAAGGTCGCAAGATCTCACTGAATGCAAGTGGCTCGGAACCGGTCAATGTGGCATATCATGAATAAGGCGTATGTCCAAAAGTGGGCGTCTCCTGGGTGATCATTCACGCGATCAACGGGTGGCTTTAACCCCTTTTACCTACATAATTATCCAGCGTAAAGCACTGATCTACCTGTATGACGCAAGTGCTAGGTGCGAGGGCACATGATTCAAGTGCCAACTTCACATGCTCGGCATAAGGTAGAACGCTTACTCTTATATTTCGCTAATTATAGCGCTTGTGACGTCACGTCACGTGTAAGTAGAGAAATGTGGCACTCTTAGTTCTTACGAGTACTTACGTCATCACATCATACATACTAAACCACCTACCCAGAGCCCTGATAAAATATAATTAGAAATTGTTGCATTAGAGCTAACTGCAGAAGCCCTCCTGTACTCACTCCCCAATCTGTCTATTAAAAATAAAAGAATTCCAATTATAAAATATTAGAAACAAAACTTTCTGCGTAACTAGGTCGGGATGACTGATATAAAGTTTTGATTTCAGGTCGGGAATTACCCACCGGGCAAAACGTAGTATCTGTAGCGCCTATAGAAGTCCCTGATGGTAAGCTAAATAAACTTACTTTTTTCTAAGCTTCCGTGTTTTTTTACTTTTTAGTTTATTTTGGCAATAGTTTTTAAAATGCTCAACTGGCATCGCTACTTTTGTCTGTTTAGAAACCCAGTTCACAACAAAGCAAGGCGAATTCGTTCGTTGCAAATTTTTCCAAAAATAATATAAAGTTGATATAATAGTGACTGTAATGTGACATGAAGTATGATCCTGTTCTAAATAAGAACAAAAGGTAAGGAGGAAACCAGGTCAAGTGCGAGTCGGACTCGCAAATGAAGGGTCAGGGCAGTACTATATCTATTACAAAATCGAGCAATCTTATTGAGATCACAAATCTGCCTCACTGATCACTTCATTGAAGTCGATGCATATGATTTCAACAACGGAAAGAAGCTAATTTTTGTCTCGTTCATCGAAAGCAATGACCTCGGTTCAGTATTTAAATAAATAAAAATATGAAAATTTGTCTTAAAACGACCCTGCAGTACGAGCATAATACCCTGCACAACTACGATCGGTAAGGTCAGTATTGAAAACAACCCCTGAAAATTCGAAATGTAAAAACCGCAGTTCCACGCCACGAATCAAACTACTCGTAGTTTGTAGCCTATCAAAGTCTTCATTATGTCCGTACATTACTGTGATTAAAATCTAGCGGTCCCTTCGGGCCTTCGTAACTTTTTAAAGGGCTTTAGATTTAGTAGGGTGCTTTGCAACCTGCTCCTGATACATTATTTCGTCGGTGAAAGAGTGATATCGCGACAAACCGCTATTTGTCGTTCCTGGGCTAAACATAAATCACGAACCCCTTGTTTCGCTACAGCCAAATGAACTCTCTCCAGCCATGTCTATGGAATACTTATAAATATATTTGATTTAAAATCTACCATTACGTTACCGTTACATAGACAGATTAAAAAGAATTAAATACAATTGCGTTTTTGTCTATGATATCATGCAGCCGGACATACGTGATAAGATATAAACCGTTATCACAACATTAAATATTGTCGGAATTTCAAAAGGCCCTGTAATGTAAGTAGGTTTTTAAGATATTGGAACGCGCAAAACAAGCTCAAGGCCTCTCAGCGAACTATGAAACGAGCAATGCTTGGAATATCTGTATGTGATCTGTAATAAAGAAATCCGCATACGAACTAGTGTCGAGTCAATAAGATGAAATCGCCGCGTACCAGACCGTCCCTCTACCTTATGTACTGACGACCTGGTAAAGGTTCCGGGGAGTCACTGGATGCAAGTTGATCGGGACCGTTTGATATGGCATACCACGGGGAGGCCTATGTTCCACAGTGGACGTTTCTTGGCTGATGAAGATGAGACGTTTGATGCTTGCACTTCACATCGCTACGTGTTTGTACAGCATTTTCACCGTATTATATC
This sequence comes from Carcina quercana, assembly GCA_910589575.2. Lineage (NCBI taxonomy): Eukaryota > Metazoa > Arthropoda > Insecta > Lepidoptera > Depressariidae > Carcina > Carcina quercana. The sequence goes on from OU342436.1 coordinate 7,353,903, forward strand.
AAAACTCGAGAAGCGTCGGTGGCGCAATGGATAAGGCGCGGACTCTCAATCTGAGGGTACCGGGTTCGAATCCAGCCGTGTACCTATGAGTTGTTTTTCAATTCAAGTACATTTATCCGATTGCTTAACGGTGAAGGAAAACATCGTGAGGAAACCTGCATGTCTTGAACAAGGCATGTGAAGTCCGCCGATCCGCACTGGGCCCGCGTGGTGGACTATGGCCCATACACTCTCTGTAGGAGGGTAGGCCTGAGCCCCAGCAGTGGGGACGTATATAGGCTGTTGATGATATCAAAACTCGGTGTGTCACTCAAACATCACGAACACATAATCTACACACTAAGTCGTGAGTAACAAACACGATAAATGTTTGGGAATATCTAGAGTGCTTGCAGGTGCACTCTTTTGAACATAGCGATGGTCGTGTTGACGGAAGCAAAAGGTTATAGGTACTACACTAATCTGAGCGAACCACGAACCTACAGTTGCCGTATTTTGATGGTTTGAATCCTATGATACGTTATGAGTACCCGAACTACGTGTTTACGTATTTGTACGTCTTGTTCCTGCGAATAAATCAAATGTATAGAAATTAGTCATTTTCGCATATTTAGTGGAAAAAGGCACAAATAGCGAATTGAAGTGAGAGCGCCATGAGAACAAGTAACTCTATTCTAAAGATCAATGCCACCAAAAACCGTTATAATTATTCCACGATAATAACTGTTATACGATATCTACACAAAATAATTTGAAAGTATACTTACATTTGATAGCAGATTTAATTATGAAAACAAGAGTAGGGTCAGCGCCAGGTATAATAGTAGTGTACAAATGATATTATTATTTTGTTCTAGTGGACGGAGTATTTTAATTTAGTGTAACCGTAAAGACGATAAAGTTTTTTTGGGGGGTTCTGTAGTCAAATAAGGAACCCTTTTAGTTTCGTTCTGTACACGTCTGTCACGTAATACTACTAGAAAACTGTAATTTGGTACGAGTATACATATCAATCACGCCGACAAAGTGGTAGAATAAAATCTTGAAAAATATTTTTAAGGGCGGAGAGCCCGTACGTACGTACACGTAACTTGGGGTGAAATATTTTTTTTGCATCTATCCCGTTTTTTTATTTAAAAAAAGATTGAGGGCCCGGGAGCGCCACTTTTGGATCCAGTGATGCGTTTGCAAAATATTAAGCTTTAAAGTTATAATTGTTGTCGAAGTCAAGCGTCCTCCCGCTATCCTAGGAAAACTATCACGACTAAGTTGGCTTCACAGGTTAACTAGTAATAGTCGACCAAATTAAGTTCAAATTCCATTCTAAATTATTTTACATCGTCCTGTGTTGGCCCGTTTTTAGATGTTGTTAGCGATAAACCGTGATCTTATTGTTCCGGGCGACTATGGAACACTACACTTCGCATGGCCCAACACGCACTTGGCTCTTTCTTTCTTTTTTTGGCACACAGTCAAGCAGTGTGATGTCGAGCATGGCTCATTACTTGTCTGCCTGTACAGCACTTTGTTTGCGCACAATCTTTTTTTTACAAGCGTCGATGTCTCAAACCCATAGTGAAGGGTGGGAAAGACGCGTTCAATAAATAGTCTTAAGGGGTGCAAATCATTAAGGATGAACATTATTACAGCTTCACGGCTCAATGATATCTTTGCTGACGTCATTCGATATTCCTATCGACCTAGGAAGCTAGAGATATCGTCAGAAAAGACATCCGTGAGCCGTGAGGTTGTTAATATGTTTGTGCTAAGTGAATTGAACTCCTTATTGGGGGATATGTCGTACCAACACATTACAACGTATTTCACTGATAATTAGACCATTGCACCAAAAGTATTTTATCGTTACAAGTTATTCAACTTCATTAAACGTTGTCATTAGCATGTTAATTAACGTTCTAGACTGTTCAATTAATCGTTACATAAGAGTGTGATTGTTTTATTCGTTAACGAGAATGTAAAAACATGTTTTTTTATACTGGAATGACATTGGCTACGTGTAGACTAAATTTTATCGATATACGTTTATCTAATTGGCAGTGAAAAGCAACAAACATCGAAAGACAGAATTACATTCGAATGTATAATATCAATTTGAATTAATTTTGCTGTCGTCGCGCAATGCACTGATGACTTCCCGATGCTGCGATACTGGTTGTCATTACATGTTACGGTGTCGCCAAAGATATATAATCTATGATACAAGTACCTTACCTCATTCAGATTTTTTGCAAGTCATGACTTTATTTCGTGTATTAAAAAGAGATGGCAATAGCCACATTTCGTTTTGTCGCATATGGTCCCGTTCGCAATTCGTCCCGCATACGCACATCGTCCCGTTCGCAATTCGTCCCGACCCTGCTGTCTATTGATTTGTGAGCAACACATGATAGTTAAGTTAGTTTTTCAATCAGAATTACATTTTCGGTAGAGCATTGTCGGGGGCATATTACCGTACCTATTATTGATCATTTTCAGTGTGTTAATAGTTTTGATATTCAGTACAGAACCTAATGGTGCGTGAGCCTAACTTGGCCGATTTTTTCGTATAAACATAACAAGTACCCCAATACCCAGACCGGGCAGACTCGCTGGCACCGAGTCTGTCATGTTTGTGGATCTCCTCGCTACTATCTGCGCTGCCTATCGATTTCCTGGAACTTTACCACCGTAAACATGTTTACTGATGTAATGAAAGTGGAAGAACAGACAGACAGGCTACAGTAATGACACTCCTTGCTTATAAATTACGTATTTAGCCATTTGCTCTGTGAAAAAGTTTGACATAAATTAGACATTTTAATACGTTTTGGGTTGATTACCAAACTTATTGGCTTATTATCGGTGCTTGTTTGTCGGAATATTCCAGTAGTGAGTGCCTACAACACACAAATAGACATGACAAAACCTAAATATAAAGTAAAAACAGCAACGGTGAACATAATAATTATAGTTTTAACTAGCTTTTCCCGGTGACTTCTCTTATGTGTTGATCAGCTAATTTTATATTTACTGTTTCCGTCATACTGTTGCGAGATGAAAGATGTACCGTACCAACTTATAAGTCTAATCATAAGCTTTTTTAATTATATATATTTTTAACTAAAATCTATCCTCATTAATTAAGATGATCCTCGAATTAAAAAACAACAGACAAACCAAATAACACGTCGTTTTAAAAGTTAACATTTTTTGTGACAAATTTCATCACGATTTGTTGGAATAAATAAGCCGAAAATCCTACTAGTGTAATGAATTAAAAAGTGAGTTCAAACAAATAAACTAACTTTTTCATTTATTTCATTAGTAGAATCTACAGACAGTGGGGTTTAGGTAGATAAACTAAATAGCACGCTTATGTAGCCCGTGCATTACAAGTACAAGTTCTATATCTATATTTGTAAATTATATTTACTGGAAATGTTTTGTAATTACTCGACTAATATGAAATGACACATAAACATATCATAGGTCACAACTAAACTATTGATTATACGCTGGCGATTATTTACCGAGCGGAAATTTTTAGCTCATTTGTGGAGTTTCTCTATTCATTTTTAATAACTCACTAGATTTCACTTCATTGGCTTCCCTTCTGATATATAAAATGTAGTAGCGTATATTTGTTGTTGTTTTTTAGGGTTCCAAACATCTGATGAAAAACAGCACCCTTATTGTTATGTGATAGTTATATATTAGTGGACAGACAGACACACATCAATAGTGAAATCGTAGACACACATCACTTGTCACAGCTGATTATTTCAACAACTACTAATGCAATCGATTTGAAATTTATGACACTTATGGGAAATGGTAACCCACAGGTTTCGCAAAAGAAGTAATTTATAAAATATTAATATTTAAAAAGGGGTCAAAACAGGTCACGAAGTCCCAAATTTTAGTCACTAGGTCAAATGTTGTATATAATGAAAGGTCTTCATTTGCACATGGTAAGACTTACTTTTAAAATGTTCAAAATAGTTTTTGAATTATCACGAAAAAAGTGTATAAATATACATTTCTCATCTAATTCCGAAGTTTCCAAAGTGAAAATTATAGAGCCCAAACTCGAGGGGTTTAGTAGTACCCATTGAAAAGTTCCACTTTCTATTTCCTGGCTTCATCATCAGACCCTATCACCAAGCGTACTACTTGTCATGTTTTGTACTCATCAAACCAAACCATATGAGCCAAAACTCGAGGGGTTTGCCGGTACTCATTGAAGAGTTCTTATATCCACCACCTGACTTCTGGGTCTGATCAGCTCGATGGTGCCAAATTATTATATTGTCATCCATCTTACATACGATCACAAAATTTCAATTCGATATACCAATTAGAAGTAGGTTAAAATTGACTTGATAAATTTGTTTATATACATAGATAGATCGTAACATACAAGTGAAGCTAAAATTAAGCATGTAAAAGTTGTCTTGTGAATGACTAAAGTTACAGTTCTGTCAAAAGCGCAGAGTCTCATTGATCCTTTAAGATATGTGCAAACTTTGATCTCATTCTGAAATTAAAAAGGTCTTCCTTTTGAACCCTCCTAGCGTTTCCCTCCCGAGGCTCACATTATTTAATCTCCATCCAATCACATTATAATAGGATCCATAAATATGATGGGATAAATTCCAATAGAACATTTAAGTCGACTTGCTAGAGTTTCATTCTTTTGATTAAGTGAACCACGATTGATTTATTCCTTTTGTCAACAGAATCAATGTATCCCAGGTTCGCTGAGCCCATACCAAACGTTACCGTCACCGTTGGAAGAGATGCACTGTTGGCGTGCGTTGTCGACAATTTGAGAGGATTTAAGGTAAATTAGAGACTTGGTTGAGATTTCTTTGCACAAATGGTGTACAAAAGAAGAGGCTTAACAATGAGTAAATATAGGCAAAGATATGACATATACTTGTACATTTCAGCTTAAGCTAACGTTGATAGTAAAAGTTGGATAAATGTTTCCATAAATATGAAATTTACTTTTTCACTTTACGATGAATAAAAGTTAATTAAAACATTGACATGGATATGAAATGAAAACCTTTCCACTGTAGCTAACGATGATGATAATATAGTTGACTAAACATTTGACTAAATAACATTAAGATATCTATGGAAGAACGAGGCCTTCTATCACAGGTATTTTCATACCTAACAGAAGGTCTCAACTTTGTTTCTAGTTATAGTATAAAAATGAAATGAAATAAATAATTTTTAATTTAATTTAATTAATTTGCATAAATATATAAAAAATACCGTTCTGCTTTAGCTAACGATGATGTTAATAGTTGACTAAACATTGGCATAGATATAAAATATACCGTTTCGCTATAGCTAGCGATAATGATAATATTGGCATAGATATAAAATCTAGACTAGACTAAACATTGGCATAGATATAAAATCCACAATTCAGCTTTAGCTAACAATGGTGTTAATAGTTGGCATAGATATGAAATATAACTTTCCGCATTAGCTAATGATTATGATAATAGTTGACTAAACAACGACTTTAGAAATATGTATATGTAATTTTTAATTTAAATTTAGATAGGTACTTACACCTTTTAGCATAAACAAAGGAAAATATAATACGATTTACATATTATTAAAATAACAAGTAAAGTGTGTGGTGTAGATACACAAGTATACGAGTATGTATACAAAAATAGCACTAGTTAAAGTAAAGATAGGTTTTGCAAAGAAAAAAAAATCCAACATTATGTTCACAGTTTAACACTTCGATGTAGGTCTTGAAATAGTAAAAACATTAACATCATCAGAAACAAAGCTGTATGCTCTGCTCCAACAGTAATTCAGAGTTTCCCAATCTTATCCGAATTTAAAAACATTATAGGTTGCGTGGGTTCGCATGGACACACAGACAATCCTGAGCATCCACCACAACATAATAACTCAGAACCCTCGCATCAGCCTGTCGTACAACGACCATCGCTCGTGGTACCTCCACATCAAGAACGTGCAGGAGGTGGACCGCGGCTGGTACATGTGCCAGGTCAACACTGATCCCATGCGCTCCAGGAAGGGATATCTACAAGTTGTAGGTGAGCACTTGTTGTCTTTTAAGTGTCTAACTACTAACACTTAGGTACTTAAATTTTGTACAACGACCATCACTAGTTAACAGCTCAAGAAAGTGCTGGACATGACACTGTAATTGATTTGCTTCTGTTAGACAACAATATAAAATACATCGCAGGTATCATTGACTGGAACAAATAAATAAACAACCCATAATACTTAAATTTGCAACATGTGTAAGCACATAATACAAAATAATTCGTCACGTAATCGTATGTACTTTGTTTGCGCAGTGCCACCATCGATTATCGATAACATGACGTCATCTGACATGGTGGTTAGAGAGGGATTAGACGTGACCTTGGTGTGTCGGGCCTCAGGATATCCCGAGCCTTACGTCATGTGGCGGAGAGAAGACGGTCAAGATTTTAATTATAATGGAGAATCAGGTATGTAGAACTAAGATAGAAAAAGAATTATCTCTTTTCAGGGTTCCATAACTCAAAAAAAACTTTAACTGTTAAAACACGTGGCAGTTTCTTCTTAGCGCTACAAATGTTGTTAACAATTGATCATTGATTATTCAGATATTTTCATATTTTATTAATTATTCATATTTCGTACGAAACCCTCGGCAGAGGCTTTCGTTCGATGACAGTCTCATCTGATGTTTAGTGATGATGTGTAAGGTGAAGATACATGCTTGCCTGAAAATATCCTATTCACTCTTTAGCCCCTTTAGCCTTAAAGAGGTCCAAGTTGAAGCTCTCAGGAAACTCCAAATCCAGCAAGTTATGCCATGCCACTCCTTAGTAGTACGCATTATGCATTATGAGATGAATCTGAAATCTTTGTGCACTGTGAACGATTCACTGCTAGAGTTGAGCTGTCACGGAATGGTCTGTGAGGGATATTAGCTATAATCAACACTCATGCTTGCGAGTTAATGAGCAACTGATCAAAGTGTGATTTTATCAGTAATCAAATATAAATAAATAAAATTAATAGTAGTTGTTTTTTGCTGCTTCTTTCTAACGAATCTTTCTTTACCGACCCACCGAGAGATTTTGCAGTGTACCTTTTCATTACTGTAACCTAACATGTAGCATATTAGCCTGCTTGTGAAATGTTTTTAATTTGTTGTCAACAGTAAGTGTAGTAGATGGAGAGACATTAACTATTACGAAGGTGTCCCGTTTACACATGGGAGCGTACCTCTGCATAGCGTCGAACGGCGTGCCGCCCTCGATTAGCAAGCGGATCAGCCTCATGGTACAATGTAAGTCAGTTCAATCAGCGGTCATCTGTAGTAGTAAATGTCAAATATACTTATTAAAAATATATTTAAAAACGTTGCAAAGCATAGGGCTGCGAATAATTTAAATTTATGTTACTCTTCCTTTTAGTTTTAATAAGGACACCTTATAGTGCCCGTTCTCACCCTAAATGCTAAATTTTATGACGTATACCATTTTGAGTCACTAGTAATTATTTTACTGCTAGACTCGTTACGTATTAAAACAATGAAAACGACGGCTGTATGCTTTTTGGCTACCTTTTGAAGCACTATATAAATTAAATACGGAATGAGGCGATCCGTAGACTAACAAGGGTCACCGACATATTCCGTTGAGTCAGTGAGCTGAAGTGGAAATGGGCAGGCCAATTAGCCCGATGAAACGATAGTCGTTGGGGAGTAAAAGTTCTCAAGTGGCGACCACATACCGGAAAGCGTGTACCGGGTCGTCCCCCTACTAGATGGACCGACGACCTGGTTAAAGTGGCGGGGAGTCGCTTGGTGCAAGTGGCTTGGGGCCGGTCAATGTGGCATATCATGAAGGAGGCCTATGTCCAGCAATGGACGTTTCTGACGTGGATGATGATATTAATGAGTAACATAGTATTAGCCGTGTTTAATAACACTGCTGTTTGGCGGTTTGTGTTCCGGTATGAAAGGAAGCAGAGCCACCGCCTCATTAGCTTGATGCTTCTGGTTGTGCCGCCAAATAAGATGGAGGCCAAGTGCAAACCCATCATTTAAAATATATATTTTATTTTTGACACAGTTCCACCGATGCTGTCCATTCCGAACCAGCTGGAAGGCGCGTACATCGGCCAGGACGTGACGCTCGAGTGTCACACGGAGGCGTACCCCTCCTCCATCAACTACTGGACCACTGACCGTGGGGACATGATCATATCAGGTAATTATTGACACAGTTCCACCGATGCTGTCCATTCCGAACCAGCTGGAAGGCGCGTACATCGGCCAGGACGTGACGCTCGAGTGTCACGCGGAGGCGTACCCCTCCTCCATCAACTACTGGACCACTGACCGTGGGGACATGATCATATCAGGTAATTATTTACACAGTTCCACTAATGCTGTCCATTCCGAACCAGCTGGAAGGCGCGTACATCGGCCAGGACGTGACGCTCGAGTTTCACACGGAAGCGTACCCCTCCTCCATCAAATACTGGACCACTGACCGAGGAGACATGATCATATCAGGTAATTACTGACACAGTGCCACTGATGCTGTCCATTCTGAACCAGCTGGAAGGCGCGTACATCGGCCAGCACGTGACGCACGAGTGTCACACGGAGGCGTACCCCTCCTCCATCAACTACTGGACCACTGACCGAGGAGACATGATCATATCAGGTAATTATTGACACAGTTCCACCGATGCTGTCCATTCTGAACGAGCTGGAAGGCGCGCACGTCAGCCAGGACGTGACGCTCGAGTGTCACACGGAGGCGTACCCCTCCTCCATCAACTACTGGACCAGTGACCGTGGGGACATGATCATATCAGGTAATTATTGACACAGTTCCACCGATGCTGTCCATTCCGAACCAGCTGGAAGGCGCGTACATCGGCCAGGACGTGACGCTCGAGTGTCACACGGAGGCGTACCCCTCCTCCATCAACTACTGGACCACTGACCGTGGGGACATGATCATATCAGGTAATTATTGACACAGTTCCACTAATGCTGTCCATTCCGAACCAGCTGGAAGGCGCGTACATCGGCCAGGACGTGACGCTCGAGTTTCACACGGAAGCGTACCCCTCCTCCATCAAATACTGGACCACTGACCGTGGGGACATGATCATATCAGGTAATTACTGACACAGTGCCACTGATGCTGTCCATTCTGAACCAGCTGGAAGGCGCGTACATCGGCCAGGACGTGACGCTCGAGTGTCACACGGAGGCGTACCCCTCCTCCATCAACTACTGGACCACTGACCGAGGAGACATGATCATATCAGGTAATTATTGACACAGTTCCACCGATGCTGTCCATTCTGAACGAGCTGGAAGGCGCGCACGTCAGCCAGGACGTGACGCTCGAGTTATGGGCTATTTGTTGGACTTCGGATCCCTGTATAGTGGTAAGGTTCTACATATTTCTATTTGTCATGAACAACCTACAACGATTTCGACCATAAATGACACTTTAAAATTTTACCTTCCTATCAGATGTACGCGATAATCAAGCGACATATTGTCTATCGGTTATAAATGGATCATAGGGGCGTGTATGGAACTTACCACATTTATCATGTTCGCATAAATAACATGTGCTCCTGTCAAGTATATTGTTCGATTGTATCATTGATTTATGAGTTCTTAATGAAAATAGTTTCCTCGTATCAGGACGGCATTGGCAGGAAGAGTCAACATCGATTTTTTACTGAAGCGAAAATATTGAGCATAGTTTTGAACTTTGTTCATGAACAGTGTTGTAGTAGGTATAGGCTGGTATGCTAATAGTGATGGCAGAAAGATTTAGTGCCACAAAAGACGCTGCTACCCACTTCCTGCAATTATCTCTTACTGTTTGTTATTTGGACGAATCCGGGACTAAATCGCAAACAATATGCAAACTCGCAAAAGGTTGCAAGGAGTCTGAATGCAAGCTGTCCGGGACCGGTCACTGTAGCGTACCATGTGGGAGGTCTATGTGCAACAGTGGACGTCTCCCGTCTGGATAAAGATTATGATGATTCAAACTCCATCGCCATGTAACAGTTTGATTTATTATTTCTGTAGTACCTGTATGATCTGGTATTTTCTCTCCTTTCTTGGTTACAAAGTAAATAACATTCAAACACACAGATTTTATAATTAAAGTAGAAATGGAAATTGTAGGTGGCAAGTACGAGGCGTATCCTATGGACAGTGGGTACAACAAGTTCATGATGCTGAAGATCAGAAATATAACGAAGGAAGACTTCGGACATTACAAGTGTGTTGCAAAAAACTCGCTAGGAGAGACGGATGGGATCATAAAACTTGATGGTATGTATTTTGCTGATCACAATTAGAATGAGAAACTCCATAACAGTAGAAGGCCTGCGTCTCTATCTTATTGTTTTGACGGTGTAGTGGATCGAACACGCTTCCCTAAAAATAGCTACTAATACTTCTCTCTATTGTGTAAGTAGTAAGGTAATGGCCGACCTCACCAACCCTAGTGTCAGAGTTTTAGCCGCTACATGTCTCTGGCATGTTTCATATAACTATAGCCTTAAAGAGCTCCAGGTTGACACGCACACCTTAGTAGAATAGATTAGAAAAAGATTTATTTAAAAATTTCAAATTTTGGTTAAACCTAATTGCCTAAAACTAATACACACACTTAAAAAAATAAAGAAAAACAACTTATAATTTAAAATAGTACGCATAATGAATGAAGAATCAATTAAATTTACATCCACGACGTACATTTGCGCATATTTTTAACGAAATTGAGGGTAATTCCAGTGCCATTACACTCTCAAAGTAAGTAATCGAAAAATATAAACGTAAACTAGATCAAAGATTTTTTTATTGTATTGTATTATTATAGTCTGTAGGGAAACATTTACCTAAGGTGAAAAAGTTAAGCTCGGGCCACTACTAGACCAATTAAAACATTGAAGTTTGCCATTTAACTAAATAAGTAACAAGACCTATTGATTTAACAGTTGAAGTTTTTAATATATAAAAATTATAAGTCTAACAAACTGAGTGCTGGATTAATCATTGTATCCAACCTGAAATTTCGTCCATGCTTAATACAAATACATGTCCCACTTTTTTCATCTTGAAAACGTTGTACCACGAACAGATGTTTGCTTTTTGTTCAGAAATTCCGGCCCCTCCGTCAGCATTCACCTCAACACAGAAAACTATATTGGACAACCAAACAATTCGGAAAAAAGGTAAATCTAGAACTATATTACTTAAGCCTACAAGTTTATGTAAATTGTAATTTCTATACGCTTTAGAAACAAGAACTCGAGGTAGCCCATGTCGCCCAAAAGAGCGATAGATTCAATTCACCGGGACCTCTTTACACTACGATAAGTATGAAAAGGAATCTCTGTCCAAAGTGTCCCATTCATTATGTATTTATTATTAGAAGGTATAGGAAGTCACAGAAACTCCAATGATATATGTGTGTTTTTGAACATTTGTGGAGAGTTTAAAACAGTTTCCAGAGGTTGAGCGTGACACAAAGTTACAAAATGTGACCCCTTGCTTGTTAGTCCGTTTATAGGTCAATGCTTTATCGAACTTACTACCACAGATCGTAATAGGATTTAGCGTTAGTGAAATAATTAGTATTAGATTTTGACCATCGGAGAGCAGACTTTACAAGCAAACTTTTAATCAATCATTGCTGCTCAGCATACACTCACACCACAGAAAAGTAAAAATTAGGAACACAATCGCAAATTGAAAGTATGAAATGTTTGTGTTCGATCAACAGAGAGGTGGGTTGAAACAATTTTTTCTCGAAATGTAAATAAAGCATACACATATACCCTGTCTTATACCCTAATGGTTTCGAGTGTTCAAATGTAAGGGTGCGGAGTAGGATCAATGAGAGGTATGGATGTGTCAAGTTAAACACTTTAAGGATTCGCTGGAGAGTCATCTCGAGAGGCTCGTCACTCCACAACAGGATAACGTCGTTCTGCTACTCTAATTTCCCATGAAATTTAAACCACACACCGGGACTCCTATATACTACAAATTTTTTTATTGCTTTCGGATTGGGTGCAAATTGTATGATTATGAAATACGAATTTTAAACGCATTTTGATCAGTCAGATATATTTGTAGGTGTCCTGTTTGACTGCATGCTTAGTGTCCACGCATGTGTAAACTAAACACGAGCTTGCCGACCTACCACGAGTCCGATCATAAGCAATCAGTTACATTGATTTAAACTAAAAATGTTAACATCAAATCTGGCGCCCTAGTCCATAAAGACGGAATAATCGATTTTTCCAAAAGCTGTATGAGTCCACAGCTGGACATAAACTTCCTTCGTATATCACGGCCATAGACGTCCAAAATTTCGACTAATGCATTCATCAGATTTACGTCAACGAAGAGATGTTACGGAGTGATTCCTTTATAATGTTACCACCTAGTAATTAAGGCAAACCTCTATATTTTTGAATGGTCTTTTTTCCTGCAGGTGATCTACAGGTGTACTTGACAAACGATGCAATCAAGTCTAACTTTGAAGGAGAAGTATATGGAGAACAGATGAGGGGGAGTTACGGTACGTACTTTTAATATTCTGAAAAAGTTAAATAGTGCTTTAGGGGAAAACTGAAAGTGTTTTATTAAGGGTTCGAACATAATTGGTCACAGCTCTGCTGCTCATTTCTAATGCGATCAGCTTTAAGTGGTACTTTTCCAAGTAGCTCCAGCAGCTGTGACAATTTTTTTTACTAAAAATACTTAGTTTAAAAAAATTTGAGATAGTTTTAAATATCATTAAAAATCCTATTGTTACTGGTGCCTATACTAGGTGGTGCCATATTTTAATAAATAACGTGCTATAGTTATTTATGATGTATACTTATTCTATACCTTATTCATCATTAACAGCTGTATAAATTGGCTGATGTACATGAGTGTCCCTCATAAATAACAATATTTCCTTTCATTTATTTCTCAAACAATGATATTGTGTTGGATCTTTACCATTACGAAACACAAAACAATTATGCCTCGAGAAGCACACATAAACTATATATAATGACGCACGTATAATGACTTAGCACGTGTAGGAAAACAAACACTTTTAAAAATAGGTATTATGATGCAGTTGTATTTTCCTCATCGTTATTATTGGGTGATATTTTCTGCCCAAACTATTTTCGAACACTATCAGAAATTTAAACGAAGCGTTTTCAATAAACATTTTATTATTTGTAAATACATAACTATTTGTATTCTACAGCCTTTTTCAACAACACATTCCTGGATATGTACTGTGTTGTCTTGACTTGTATTTAAATGTATATCTGTCGACATAATTTACTGTCTTCGTATAATGTACGCAGCGACAAACTCGTAAGTACGAGTATGTTTACACTATCTATTACGACAATGATAGATAGCCATATCGTACCTTTTCTAGAAGTTTACATTACAACTGACTCACATGTTTATTTTAGCTGAACCACGTTACGACAACATGTGGCCTAAATGTTGATATTTCATCATCATCATCAACAGCTGAAAAATTACACAACATGATTTATTCATTGCCTGGCTCATATTCATGTCAGGCTTTCAACGATTTACTATAATCACCGCGCTTAAAGTATTGGTGACTGCAGTATGATTGTTGATACAAAGGCTCTAAAGCAGAGACTACACGCCCAACATTTATTTGCAGTTGCAGAAAAAGACACATCCTTCATTCTTCACATTTTTACAAAGTGGTATCCCCAAAATTAATTTTGGGTGTATAACAGCATTATACCACACCATCGGTCGAAATAAATGAAGCAGTCAACAATAGCGTGTATTACGCTACTATTGCTGATTGAGAATAGTTGTACGTACACTTGAATTCAAAATATGTAACCACTTTTGCCATAACATTTGTCGCTCTTTCATGTTCGTTTGCAATGTATTGAGCAAAAATGACAATTAAATGTGAATCCGACATGCTACAAAAGTGGGTGCTTACTGTACTCGGGTGTACATAAGTTACTCGTAATTGTATGAAATGTGACACTCTGGTGGGAGCAGAAATGGAGCATATATTTTTATCTTACGAGTACAAAATCTATGAAGCAAAAAATTCATACATTACTACATTTAAAACAATTTAAAAAATAAAACAGTTCAGAGAAATATATAAAGGTAGATTGATCATTTTTTTCAAACTAAAGATACATGTGGAAGTGTATAAAATTACAAAAAGTACTTTTGGCTTCGAACTACATCATAACTATTGAAGTAATAGTTAGAACAATTTTAAAGATCGGGACGTGACAATAGGTACACGTCCCATACGTATGAATTGTTTTGTATATTTTGTTTGTTCTTGTGTGACACTTGGCCGTCATGAACAACAATGATTGAAGCACTGCTGGTTGGCATTATACTAATAAATTGGCAGCTAGCCAGGTGGACATAGAAAATGCCGTAATATTTACCAAGCTCCAGTGTGAATGTCGGCAGAAATCTCTCTATAGGGATAGGTATTTCAAATCGTACAATCTCATTTAATTTCTTTTTGTCTCTTTATAATTATATATATATGTGTAATAAACAATAAGCACTGTACATATCTTCAGCTTTAGTTAGCTTAAGGTTAACATGTTAATTTCTTATTCACAGGTATAAATGATGAGGACAGTGCAACCGGATACATCAAGTTAAGCCCATTATTGTTGTCACTTGTCATGTACAATCTCTATACTGTTACGAGACTATATTTATCTTGATGATAGTATTCGTAAACGTTTAAGTTCCTGTTATTATGTTTTGCCGCTGAATAGACAATAAATCAACTCATTGTTTAAATAGACTTTGAAACAGAAATATAGATTTCGCTTTAAATTCATATGTGAAATTTGTATTTTAAAAGTGTCGTCGTTGCATTAGAGTGGTGAAATTGGAACTCGGTGAAAGTGACTGGTGATTAAGATAAATTGTATGTATAGTGTGCTAAGTAGGGCCTTTAGAGCTGCGGTTAAAGCCTGGAGTGTAGTCAGTTCTAGTTTTCCCTAATTATTTATGAAACTTTGAGTTTCAGTCGTGATATATTGCATCAAATCAGTATCCATCAATACATATGTCTGTTATCAATATTGTGATTTTACCCGATTACGACGAAGCTAAAAAGGTTATGATTTTAGCAGCCTTTGTATGTATGAAATGTTATAATATGTTTGTTCATGTGAAATTTTCAAAGAGTTCAGGAACGAGCTATGCTCGTATTTATCTAAGAGATGAAATCCGTGGTCGAACTAAGGTCGCCTACATAGATTGATGAGTCAGTGATCTGAAGTGGCAATGGGCAGGTCACATCACTCAAAGAACGGATAACCGATGGAGAGTGAGACTGCTTGAGAGGCGACAACGTATCGGAAAACGTGTGCTGAGCCATCCCTCTACTATTTCGAGCACGACCTGGTAAAGGTTGCGGGGAGTCGCTATATGTTAGTGTCTCGGGACCATTGTGGCATACCATGGAAAGAACTATGTTCAGTCGAATACGTTTTACGGATCATTATGTTGTTCCTCTGTAATCTCACCTATCTCCAAAAGTTTTAGTCTTAATTTGAAAAAATTGGTGTCATTTAAAGTGTCTTGCTTCTGTGCAGATTGATAACGTCACAAAATTTTACATAGCTGCTTGAAGCGAGAATAAAATATTTAGTTAAGATTTTAAGTGTTTGGTCATCAAATGAAAGGTCTTGATGAGAGCATTGCTAAAATATACACAAACCCGAATCAGAATGTTTCTTTATTATTTCGTATGGCCTGTACGCTTCTTGCCATAGTCTGTTTTCTTAACTTTGTAAGGGTTTCTTATGAGTATTAACGAATTTATTGTAATACTTACTTGTAAATTTGTTTGTCTTCTTTACTAATAAGACTGTTTCTAGCGATACTTTTGGCTTTAACCGTGTCTGTCGTATCTACTCAAGTAATACTTGTAAATTTTCTACAATCCCTCAATTTTGTAAAAAAAAAGCCTAGTAACTCGTATGATTATGTTCTATTTCATTCAGAAAATCTGTTATTTAATTTCATTGTTAGATTATTACTTAAATAAGTATACGTTTTTTTATTAAATATGTAGCTGTATGAAGAAATATGTGCTGTCAATCATTAATTTGACACGTCAGTAAGTAGAACCGTGTTTACATTTGCTTATCTACTGAACACACAATGCTTATTTATTCTAATTTTAAGCGTTTATATCTATTGCGTCATATTTAATTACGAGGAATTTCGTTTGCTGTAAATGTTAGTGTGATTAGTTATTTTCTAGACGAATATAGGAACATTTTTGTAATAAACAGCTACAAAGCGAACTGCCAAATAAATGTGTAAAAATAAACAGCGCTTAAATTTTTGCGTTTTATTTTATTCACTGTGTTACCTTCGATAGCTTTATCCGTCCAAATTTAATGTGTTGGTAGTTGTATCTAATTATTAGCATATCATATATCTATATGCAACCAAGATCACGCAAAGGTCTCCCCGTATTCGGATGAACCTTCCCGCGCGCACACACACACACCATATAAAATCTATGGCTCATTTGCAGCAGTATATTTATGTTACAAGGGAAAATACTTCAGCTGATAAGATATGTGACTCTATATTTGTAATGAAATATATCTTGATATGTATTAAATTCAAATATGTAATCTTTTAAATTATTATTGTATCTCCTTTAAATTAGTAGCGTTAACATACACCAGTTCTGAAGTTTCTATTGTTTGTGTCCATATCATGATCCTAATAATTGAGCTACAAAATCTTCAATCCTTATCCAGACGAGGATGTTAGAAGCGGAGCTGCAATTTCCATCAATAGTTAACGTTCGACAATCACCGTGCAGTGACCTTTACTGTCCAGACTAGACCAGACCAATCGATACTCTCACTTAGTAATTTACTTCCTTTGAGTTTACAGCGAATGGATACGTACACAATGAAGCAAGTACGGTATTACAAATTAAAATCAACTAATATTATAAAGGGAGCAAACAAGGGCTCAAACTAGCGGCCTGCAACCTAATAATGCTAGAGTGCTATAATTGCAAAAGTGAGTTTCTTTGGTTGTTTATTTATCCTTCCTTTCCAGAATAACTTGATCTTTTGCATATGGATAGTTGAAATGACAACTGTCATAAAATGAAATTTATTTATTTGCAAGAATACAGAAAATATTAAAAGATGTTACAATTGAGCAAATAGGAATCTTGTATTCAACCTGCAAGCAGGTGTGCAGGTGTTTTGAATGTAAAGGTTAAAGCTGAAACTGAAATAATAATGTTGACAAATAAAATGGCGAGCTAAATTTGTTGCTAGGCTACTTTATATCTCGATCGAGGTAGTCGTTCCCGTGGGATAATTTTTCGTAGCGTAGTCGCGGGCTGTACGGTAGTTTTAGGGTTCCGCAGTCAAACTAGGAGCTCTTTTAGTTTCACTCTGTCCGTCTGTCTGTCCACGGCTTTGCTCAGAGACCCTTACTACTAGAAAGCTGTAATTTGGTACGGATTAAGCACGCCAAAAATGGTAGAATAACATTTTAAAGAATTTTAAAAAAAAATTGCTCCCATATACCTGACTTTGAGATGATTTTGATGATTTTTGTGTCTACCCAGTTGTGTGCAATATCTTTGAATAGGTATTTTAAAAATATTGAGGGTTTAGGAGCATCATTTTTCGATTCAGGGATCCTTTTGCGAAATATTAAGATTTATAGTGATAATTTTTGTCAAAGTTGAGCGTATCCACCACCCCCATCGCTTCTGTCTGCTAAACTGCTTTTAAAAATCTGAAAAAATTTACAGTAGTAGTATGTATACTGAATTTAAAAGGAAAACTATCAAGACTTATAAGTGCCTACAGATCGTTATTAAAAGACAACGATATCAATTCAAATTACGACTTTAAAATAATTACTAACCTACTATATATATATTTAAATCTGTTTGGTTACAACGTCCTGTGTAGGCCCAACTACGGGAACCCTACACTGCGCGTGGCCGGACACGCACTTGGCAGCATTTTTCTAAAAAGATTTAGCGCCATGGATAATGTATAATTACATTGAAAGATTTTAGAAATAAACAGTCATAAAAACACTTTCTTTTAAAATTTTGTTCCTCAGACTTTCGGTTTGATATTTTTTTCGGTTAAATATGTGAAAGAGTTTAATTTCAATCTTCTTCTATCTATCTATACTATAATAAATCTGTAGAATCGACGTGTCTGTACATTGAATTTTTTTGACTAAAACTGATTGAGGGTGATGTAAGAAGTGTAACAGAACACAATAAGACAATTTTTAAACATTTTGTCTGTCTGTCTGTCTGTTTGTCTGAACCGGCTAATCTCCGAAATTACAAAACCAAATTTGATGCGGTTTAGGCAACATCTAAGCTTTATTTCATCAAAATCGGTTCACGCAATAAAAAGATATCTTCAAAAAATCGACGTGTCAATCTGTACATTGAAAATACTTGTGTATATGTATGTATATGTAATAACTACAATGCCTGATTAATTTCAAATAGCAAAGACAAAAGAAGGTGCTTTAGTGGTTAATGTTTAAAAGTGATTTTGAAACATTACCTCAGTGTTTGAAGTGACTGATTGATTGACACGTGTTTTTTTACATTCGATAGGCTTCCGTTTGACCATAATCTCACCTGATGTTAAGCGACGATGATGTATAGGATGGTTCACGGTTGCCTATAAATAGTCTATTCACTCTGGCCTTGAAGTTATCGTAATGGTATCGCTTAGGAAACACAAAAGCCGGCAGGGAATTCCACTGCTTAGCTGTAAGCACGTTGTAAGTGACAATAAAACCGTTTAGCCAGGAGACTCAAACTGCTCTGCTATATTACACCTGTAGTATCAACGTGTCTATCTGTACATTGAAAAGGTTTGCAAAAAATTGTTTGAGGGTGATATAGGTAGTATAACAGAATACAAAAACCAAATGGCTACAATGCCTGACTAATTTCAAATAGCAAATACAAAAGAAGGTGCTTCAGTGGTTAATGTTTAAAAGTGTTTTTTTGCCGTTAAATTGCCGTGTAACGTGTATCGGGCCTTCCCTCCACAACCTGGTTGGCTGCATGAATCCACTGTTGGACATGTGCCCCCTTCCCATATAACGACACATTAAACTTTATAAGATTGGATTTGCAACAAGCACCACTGTTGGTAGGCGGATTGGTGATCGCAGTAAGCTAGATTCTGCTACCCTCACGAAATGTGAGGTAAAATTAGCCATGTAAGTTTGTATAAAAAGTTCGTAAATAATTGTTTTTTGTATGGGTTTGTATTTGACCTTCATAGAACATGATTTTTTTACATTCGATAGGCTTCCGTTTTATTACAATCTCACCTGATGTTAAGCGACGATATGGTCTAGGATCGTTCACGGTTGTATAGAAATAGTATATCCACTCTGGCCTTAAAGTTATCGTAATGGTATCGCTTAGGAAACACAAAAGTCGGCAGGGAATTCCACTGCTTAGCTGTACGCACGTGGTAAGTGACAATAAGGCCGTTGGATAGAAATCATGCTTACCCAGGAGCCTCAAACTAATAGAGGCACTGGCTCTGCTACCTTTCATACCGGAACACAACAGTGCTATTAACAATTCTGGTTGGTGGCAGACTTAGGCAACATGGTGGTAGCGAGCCAGGCAGACAAAAAATGGCTTACCACCAACCAAACCAAGTACCGATAGACTTATGGTCAAAACTGTATGAACAAAAACAAAAAATCAATCAAAACATGGGACCTCAGGGTTGTTAGTACAAACATGTTGCCATTTTTAAAACACGGAGGCAGATAATTTTTTTAAACAATAGGTATTTTTATTTTTAGGTACACATTTTGATTTGAATCTTATAAAAAATTCAAAGTCCTGACTAACTGACTTATATATATCAACGCACAGGCTAAACTACTTTTCATATAGCCATGAAATTTGGAGGCTGCGTTTTTTGTAAAGTGAAAGTATCCGCTAAGAAAGTATTTCTCGAAATTCCACCCCAAACAGGGTAAAATAAGGGATGTAAGTTTGTACGAAAGTCCGTCATTTTTGAAGATAATTTTGCATGGGAACTGTGTTGTTTTTTAAGTCAATATCATGAAAATTGATAAGCAGCCTTAAGAAATAAAATTAAGAGTGACGTGTTTTAGCGATTTTGAAAAATCAACCCGTTAAAAGTGGAAACAGGGATACAAAGTTTTTTGAAAGTCAACCATTTTTTAAGATAATGCTATGAAAATTGATATGTGGTTATATTAGAAATAAAGAAATACGTGTTTCACGAAGTTTTCATGGGGATGAAAGGGGGGATGAAAGTTTGTATGGGAGCTCTGTTGTATTTGAAGTCAATATCATGAAAATTGATACTCAGTAAGTGGCTAGATTTGAAACAAAGAATTACGTGTTCCACAGGTTATTAATGGGGGTGGTTCATTTTGTATGATAACTCTGATGTTTTTGTTGTCATCAGCATGAAAATTCATACTCAGTCTTATGAACTACAGTTAAGAGTGACGGTTTTTTGTTTTAAAAAAATTATCCCCTAAAGGGTGAAATCAGGGATGCAAATTAAAATTTCAATTCCTCATTTTTAAAGATAATAACAACAAAATTTCTTAAGTGGTGAGAGAGTGGAAATAGATAAATACGTGTTTCCGCATATTTTTAATGGGGGTGAATAGGGGTTGAAAGTTTGTATAGGAACACTGTGTTTTCCGAATCATGAAAATGGGTAGTTAGCCTTACTGATAAAAATTAAGTGTGACGTAGTTTCACACATAATGAAACAATCTAATATATAAAAATGACACGGTTTTTTGTGGTCGCACTTCCGCGAAACGGCTTGGCCAATTTTTATGTGTGAATCTTGCACCCTCTTACCCATATTTTATATCGATTTTAGAATTGTAGTGTGAATAATATCCAAATAATTTATCGTTGCCGGAAAGCGTCACGTTAGTTTCATATTTATCCAATGGGATAAATCCTAAAGTCCACGCGAGCGAAGCCGCGGGCAGAAGCTAGTGTCTAATAAAAACGCTGTTTTTAATTATTAAAGTTAGTATTAATTCATAATACCTTTTTTTTGCTCTTCCTTCACGCCGTAACGGAGAAGAATTACTTGATTTTTGTGTAGTGGTATGAAATGTTATGACAGTTCGGAAAAGGACAAAAGCTATTTTTAATCCCGATTGAACGAGTAATTTCCATGGGATACATTATGATATCCACGCAGACGAAGTCGCAGGTATAAGTCAGTTTAACAACAACAGTATTTGCAGCGTAACTGTTTTTCATTCTTAAACGATATGACGTATCTTGATCTTGATATCGAAATTGTAAAAGCGCAGTTGTTAAGTAGATTTTTTTTCTGCATAAAAAGGGTCTGGTTTGGTTATGAAAGGATGTCATTTGCACATTCTAAAACGTGTGTTTATTTTTTCTATTCCGCATAATTTTTGACTAATCATAAAAATTTGTGAAAAAATGTCCCATTTATATCTGAAAATTCCTAAGGGAAAAATTTGAAATAATCATACGTTTGTATAAATTTGAAAATTTTCATTCAGTTCATACTAAATCTTTAAAAATAGGACAATTGTCTTTGATCAATTCATATCTAAAAATATGACATCGGATTATAATGTCTGGAAATGAGTACCTATCATTAAAATTCAACTTCATAGTGAACCACAAATTTCATTTTTTAACTTTTTGAAAATTATTCAAAATGCCACCAAGGGACCGTTAGTAGCGCTACGGCTATTGTAGCAGACATTAAAGTTGTACGACAATGGTATTCAACACCTGTGCCTATTGTCTAATTATATTTAGTTCCGATTTTAAGGTAATTAATTTATCGATGTTAGCAGTTCCATTTCAAAAGATTATGAAAAACAACGATGTTATACATTATAAAGATGGTGCCTGTTTACTCTTTACTGGAGGACACGTAAATTAAATTATTCAGAAATCACTGAAACTGGTAGGAATTCCATACTTAAGCTGACTTTAGGTTTGTGATGGGGTTTGATAAGTCAATCAGTCAACCAGAGAGGTAATAATGAAACTCCTAGAAGTTTAATTGGAAACGATACGATTTCCCTTCCAAGTATAACGAAGCATTCTAAATGATGTTGTAGTCCTTGTAGCTTTTTCAGTTAGCGACATACTTCGTTGATTAAAAGTCGTGTGTATCGTATACTATATTCGTAGTTAAAATGTTTAAGAACGATAAATACGTATCGGGCGATGAAAATGTTCAAATACCGGCGCATGTTAATTTTGGAAAGTTTATGTTGAGTAAACTTTTGCTATTTAGCGAAGTTGATCATATAGCATTGGTGAGTACGCAGAAAACAGTTACCTACGTTAAATACACACGAAACTCATTGCAATTGCCAGGGCTTCGTAGCGCCTATTAATTTATCCTCTTCACATCAAAATCGTATAATAAACTTAAAAGTAACAATGTCCCTCTGCCCTTCTGACAGTTTGTTGCCTTTTCACGTCCAAAATCTTGGAATAATAAGATTTTTGAATAAAAAAGTAGCCAAGTGCGAGTCGGACTCGCCCATGAAGGGTTCCGAGGCAGCAAATAACATAACATAAAAGTTCTTGTAGTTCGTTGTAACTTTGATCGATCTTTTAATAATATTGTATTTTTATATATATTTGAGTTGATTGAAGGAAAGGTAAATTGCGGTTTACGATTTATGACGTATTAAAAAGAACTACTTACTAGATCTCGTTCCACATACGGACGGACAGACAGACATGACGAATCCATAATGGTTCCGTTTTTGGCCATTTGGCTACGGAACCCTAAAAATTAGAAAGTGTTCCAAAAGTATCATTAGAAAAATTAGTTTTCTTTTGTGTAGATGAACGGGGAAACTGAGGATGAAAAACTGACATATAAAGAGCTAACACAATATGCTGTAGACCTTTCTGTTGCCTTGAATAAGTCAGGGATTCGCAAAGGCGATGTGGTAGCGTTTGGTTCTGAGAGAAGTGTAAAGTTTATTCCAACAACACTAGCTATCATCTTCACAGGAGCCACTTGTACGCCTTTTGATGCATTTTGTGGGAAAGGTAAATTCCATACTAATCGTCATAAGAGAAAAATGACAACCGCTCGTGAAACACTAAAAAACTCACGATTTTTCCTTTTAGCGATCCTGAAGCATCAACTAAGCATTTCGATGCCAAAATATTTCATCTGCACTCAGCTGTTCTGGGATACAAACTGTGATGTCTTGGAACGATTTGATGGCATCAAATCATTTCTAACGCTAGATGAGACCCCTTCCTTTGCTATATCTATTAAGTCTTTGATGGATCAACATAATGATATATCCAGGTTTGAACCTGCAGAAGTAAAGGGACAGTCGGATGTAGCTCTCATTCTCTACTCTTCCGGAACCACTGGCATGCCGAAAGGTGTGGAATTGACACATTTGAACTGCATACTAAATACCATGCCTTCCGCATAGTAAGTATTGCATTTCAGATTGCGTAGACAAAACTTAAATAGTCCTTGTTTTAATTATTAGCCTGGGTATATTTCGAATTCTTATTAAAATATGTGTATTTATAAACACTAGTGGTTGCCGAGTGGTCGGAATTCAAGCATAATTAATTCAAAAGTTTTAAAAATATTAGCATTCTGCACTCCATTCTCGCGAAGCGTCGGTGGCGCAGTGGATAAGGCGCGGACTCTCAATCTGAGGGTACCGGGTTCGAATCCAGCCGTGTACCTATGAGTTGTTTTTCAATTCAAGTACATTATCCGATTGCTTAACGGTGAAGGAAAACATCGTGAGGAAACCTGCATGTCTTGAACAGGCATGTGAAGTCCGCCGATCCGCACTGGGCCCGCGTGGTGGACTATGGCCCATACACTCTCTGTAGGAGAGTAGACCTGAGCCCCTCCAGTGGGGACATATATAGGCTGTTGATGATGACTCCATTCTCTATATAAAACTACAAGTGTGCCTAATTTCATGCTCCTCCGTCCGTGCTATTTTCGTAAAAAGAAGTAAAAAATTTTTGCTTCATGTATATATAGAAGATTAGCATTGAGTATGACGGACAACGAGTATCTCCACACATACAGTTACATATAAACAATACGTCGATCGGGTCCGTCGAATGAGAACCCTACTTTAGCCACCTGCCACGTAACAGTCGCAGGTGTAACACGATTTAATGCTTTTTAATTGATACGCATATCGCAACCATTTACTCATATCAAACTTTGGTACCTGTTTTCTATTCAATTCCTTATATATTTACTGCACACACAAAATATACTACTATGAGAGAGAGAGAGAGAGAGAGAACCTAAAAAAATTACAACGATAACAGTGCAGCATATAGGGCTTATTGTATTTATGTTATAAATAATTCAATCTTACAAAATAATGGTAGTCAATTGCAACTAATTAACTTCCATAATCTTCTTAACTTTCTTAATATTATCAACTACTTTAACGATAATAATTTAGTTACTCGTATTATATATTTATTTATAATTCAACAATATACCTACGTAATTCTATGAAGATCTGAATTGAAGACAAAACTGTTAAAACACATTTAAGAATAAATAGAAGTTGTTATTTTTTTTAAATATAAATACTTAGTTATAATCTAAATTTCTGTATGCCTTTTTACTGTTGGTTTTTTACACATTAATTATTATATATATAGTCTTAATTTCTCTATAAGTGAAAAAAAAGTCAATTGATTTTGAGAAAATAAATTATTCTTTAAACCGAAGAAGGCCTATGTTCGGCAGTCGATGTTTCCCGACTGACAATGATGGCTGCGCATAGAAACACATACAATACATAAATGCAATAATATGGTTACAATAATAGTGCTAGAAACAACAGATGTTTGTTTTATTTTGTAGCTTTCAAAGTGACTTCATAGAGAAAGTTTTTTTATTCGGCGAATGGTCACACAACTACCATTCCTTTATGACGTATAAATTCCTCACGATTGGTCGTCAGATTTTTTACGTCAGCCATGTGACACCAGAAACAATGCTACGATGCTTTGAAAAACATCAGGTAAGGAATACAGAAAAAATATTTTATAAAAAAAGCAGCCGACTGCATGTCGGGCCAAGCGCAGTGTAGGGTTCCGTGATTGCCAAAAACATAAAAGCCGCCTCACAAAGGACGATGTAAAGTAATTTTGAATAGAATTTTTTACGAAATTTTCATTATGACACCTCTAAGTATATTTTATAATTCGATCGACGATTACTCGTTAACCAGTAAAGTCAAATTAGTCGTAATAGTTTGCCTTTTAAGTTCAGTATACATACATACTCGTATATACCCAACTCTGACAAAAATTATCACTTGAAAGGTTAATATTTCGCAAACGGATCCACTAAATCGAAACGTGTTGTCCCTAGACCCTCAATATTTTTAAAATACATCTTCAACGATTCCCCAAACAATCACACGACGCGAAAAACTTATATTATCCCAAAGTTACGTGTATGTATGTTACCCTTAAAAATATGTTTTTCAAGATTATATTCTACCACTTTTTGTCGTGATTAATATGTATACCCGAACCAAATTACAGCTTTCTAGTAGTAAGGGTCTCTGAGTTAAGCTGCGGACGGACAGACGAACTGATCGAAACTGTAAGGGTTCCTTGTTTGACTAAGGAACCCTAAAAAGATTAATTGATTATTTGACTAATAACATTGATATTTTCAGATAGACACAATCATATCGTTTCCCTCAGAGATTGCTAGTCTCACGAAAGCGGATATCAAGGATTACCGTCTCAGCTCTACAAAGTGTGTGTATGCTCGGTCATCGCCTTTACACGCGAAAGCCATTGAAGCGATTAAACAAATGTAATATACTTTACTTTGTGTAAAATTTATATTTTGTTATTGTGAAAACAGCTATATATTTTCTGTCTCAGATTCCCTGCAGATATCACAGTTTTTCAGGGTTATGGTATGACAGAAGCTGGGGAACCAACATCCGAATGTTGGGGCACTAATGGTCGCAAACCAGGAAGTGTTGGCCAAGCATCTCCTGGAGTCACATTAAAAGTAAATAATTAAAATTTAACACAAATCACTTTGACTGATAAGACTAAACATAAGCAGTCACAAGTAGATACTAAATAATATAAAATCCTTACTAATATTAAAATGCGAAAGTGTTAATTTGTTATTTGTCCTTCTCTCCCGTCGTAACAGAGGCTAAGAATGATTATATTTTTATATTTTTAATATAGGGATAGTTGAAAGGCCGGAAAAGGACATATGCTAACTTTTTATCCCGATTAAACAAGTAGTTCTCGTTGGATAATTTCTGAAGTTGACGTGGATGAGGTTGTGGGTAAAAACTAATAAAAGAAATACTATTAGGTCATAATAATAAATCATAATGTACAGCCTGCGGCAGTCCACTGCTAGACATAGGTCTCTCTTATGAACTCATAAGTCCTCCGCTCTCCTTAACCATAACCTCTTTCTACCTAGCCGGGGGACGCCCTACACTACACGCCCTTCGGCCAATACGAGCTAACAGACACTTCAGCTTGCTAATATGGTGAGATACGAGTATTTCGGTCACTTTGGTTCTCTGACGGATTACTTCGCTTCGAATATGTTCCCTTAGAGCCCCTGCAGACTAAAGACTATACAACAAAAATTCGTCCGATTGCTTTCAGATGGTAAGCAGCTTTCGGAGTGAGTGGTCGATAATGAAACTTACTACAAATATTATTATAGGCTTTATACAACGAAGGAGGAAAATAATGAGAAGAAAGCGGGAGTGTTGGGTACACCCCATCCACAGCGATAGACTGCTGAGTCGGTCGACTAAGAATCGGAGTAGTGTGCGCGCGTGGAAGAGTGTCAAACTGATTAAGCCGTCGGCCGATAGTTCGACGATAATTTAGTTTGAAGGCAATCGGGTAGCGTATCAAACTTAATTATAGGCCGATACCAAATCGATTAATGTGCGCACAATCATATATTCTCAATACTGATTAAGAGTTAGACTAAACTATAGGCCGACTAAAAGTATGTAGTGTCTCGGGGCTCTTAGAGAGACTCTGAGCATAGACATCCATAGCCCGCTAAGCGAATTTAAAATGTGGGTGTGGATAAAAATATTAAGTAATATAAAAAAGTTGAAATTATAAGGCTTCTATTTATTATCAAGCCGCTGAATACCAACTGATTGCGGGCAATACTTGTGATGTACTATTGAGGACAATCATATTTTAAGCAGTATACATTGTATTTTCAATACATAATTCAAAAATTATTTACAGGTCGTTGATCCCATAAATCGACAAGTTTTGGGCCCTAAGGAGCGAGGGGAAATATGTGTAAAAGGACCTATTTTAATGAAGGGCTACATAAGTATCAACCCTTCGACATATTTGGATGACGAAGGTTTCTTCAAAACCGGAGACTTGGGCTACTACGATGAAGACAAGTACTTCTTCATTGTAGACAGATTAAAGGAAGTTCTTTGTTGCAAGGGAACAAAGGTTAGTTCAATAATAAATCATCATATAGCTAAGCAGGTTAACAACTAATAAAAAATAAATCATTTTCTATAGGTAGCTCCTCTGGAACTTGAGACCATACTGCTTCTTCACCCAGCTGTAAAAGAAGCAGGAGTAGTTGGGAAACCAGATCCTATCTACATCGAAATGCCAACAGCATTCGTGGTAAAACAGACAGGAGTGGAAGTTACAGAGCAGGAATTGATAGATTACGTTTCATCAGAGGTAGTAAAAACAGCATGTTATAATGATACCTTGAAAAATTTAATTTACTATTGTAATCTGTGAGGAAGTTGAAAACTGGTTTACATTTCACTTTTTGTACACTAGGTCCCGGAATACATGCAATTAAAAGGTGGTGTGAAGTTTATAACAGTGATGCCCAGAAATCGAAGCAGGAAAATTTTGCGTCGCCAATTGCGAGAAATGTTGAATGAAATGCAATAAAAACTGAAGTTTCAACAGAGCATTATTAAAATGATTTGTACACTAAAATAAAATATTATGATATGTTTATATCAACACAAGCGGTTTGCTCTCTGATTTTACCCGGCAATAGCAGAATAACAGCGTCTTCGTGGTCTTAAACCTCTTAGACATATGCTGAGCCCATTCATCATCCGTATATGTTTGATATTTAAGAGTAAATTTAAGAAATTGTGATGAATAAAGCTCTTTTTATTATTTATTTTATCTCATCTGGTGATAAATGACTAAGCTAACAAAGCCGTTTGATAAACAGTGTGGTCACCCCGAAAGCTTACCTACAGAGTTTCCGCTGGATATATTTTCAATACAGAAGCCGGAACACTTCGGTGAAAATAACATAGCTTTACAGTAAACTTAGACAACATGGTTATAGCTAGCCAGGTGGACGTAGAAAAGAATACTGCGTACCCCAAACAAACCGGGTATCAATAGATACCCCGGTGCGTTTAACCTTATGTTCAAGTAACTGTGGAGGCTATGGACAAGTTACAACGCACATGTACACAATCATTACACAAGGACATCTGGAACACAAGAAGTAATTGAATTATTTATATTATTTTTTTCGGTACGGTAATATATTTCCATATGGACAGAAAATGTTTCACAAGTCTTCTTGTTATGATTGATGGGAATGAAATAGCATTGGTAAGCGAATTTTACTTTTATTGAAAAATAAATGTTTTATTGCTGTACTGCGCTATAGCTAAATTGAACTTAAAATCAATTTAGAGACTGAAAGAGTGTAAAACTGACCTACAACGATGTGACACAATATGCAGTAGATCTAGCTGTTTTATTAACAAAGTTGAGTATCAGAGTAGGAGATGTCGGGTTATTGGTATGTGAACGTCGCATTTCATTTATACCGACTCTGAAACTTTGGACACGTGGTTTCTTCTATCACGAACCCTCCAGCTGTCAACAATATTTTTCTTAATTGTGTAATTTCGAAATATTTGCTTAGAAGAAAAACTATTTAGCGTAGATACTTTTAGACCTACAGATGATCCTGTTTTTTCGGCTGTAAGAGAGGAGTTGGGAAGCTAGAGCCCATAATTTATTAATAAATACAAACTTAAACAGTTATATGGCTACGTTTCATCAAAGACAATTGATTTTTATCGATATTATGGTGTTGATAACATTGATTATGAATCTTGGTTTATGATTTCCTAATCGAAATCGCAAATGGAACGAAACTTCTGAACCAATCGTAAAACTATGAAACTTAAAACACAAAGGGTTTCAAAAAGTATTTAAAAATTGAAAAGTATTCTTTAAAAACATTGAGAAAAATCGCGTTAAATTTTACGACAGGACACTGCGACTTTTGTTATATATTTGAAAAGCCGGAAAATGACATAGTTACTTTTTACTCCGAATAAACAAGAAAAATAATTACTGAAGTTCATGAGGACGAAGTCGCGGGCAGAAGCTACTTCAGTATAAAATAATACATCACTGCCGGCATTAACATTCACGTTATGATTTATACATTAAAATTAGGAAAGGGCACGAGAAAAGTATTATAAATCATACTAAGGTAAACGTACATCACGACAATGAACATTATTTGCATATGAATTAAATATATACGGTTGTGCAAATAGCAGAGTAAAAAACTAGATAGATAATAATATGAAACATGAATACTAAAAAAAGAGGAAATGTAGAATGTCATGTCATGAGATTATGAACAGACCAATATGTTGTGTAATTTTTTGGTGAAAACTTTCTCAATTATGTTATATAGTATTTAGATAGCCCACTTACAACTCTAAGATAGTGTTATCCAGTATGTTACTGAACAACAACGATATCTCTGTTGTCATTGTGTTGTTATCATGTCAAGTACGAGTAGTGATTGTCTCAGTTCTTAGCATACCGTATCGGCAGACTAGCCTACGTTCAAAGTTGTACTAAATATCAAATATAGAGGGAATTAATTAAAATGTTGAACAGTGATTTGTACGTGCAAGGAGATCAAAACGTTCAGATGCCGGCGCATTTGAATTTTGGAAAGTTTATGATGAACCGCTTATTGCAAGTTGAGGAAAATAAAATGGCTTTGGTAAATTGATTATTGTAAAATTTATTTACATTTAATTCAAAGACAAAGTAACTTTATTGTGTAAAAAATGAACAAATCAAGTGCAAACTAATGACTAGAGTAACTCCACTTTATCACATTTTGTCAATCGATACTCAAAAAATCAGAGCCTTACTTTAAGGATACTAAAATGTTATCCAAAATAAAACTCGCTATACGAAGAATTGATACAATAAAATGTGTTGTATATTTTGATGGTTGTAAAGTTTTACATTGTATAGAACTTATTATTATGTGTGTCCAATCGACAAATTATGTAGATATTATAATACAATTCGTCAACGTCAAGGCACATAACTATCAAATTGATTTCGTTTCGGGTTTCTTTTGGATTGGGTGCTAATTTTATGTATCCGAAATCCTAATTTTAAACGGATTTCAATGGGTCATATCTTATAGTTGGTGCCCTGGTGCGCATATTTTGCGTGAAGAAATGTGAGGACAGCAATAGAAGGCTAAAAATATTTGAATTTAGTCTGTTAGTTTTTAAGAGCATAACTAAAAAAAACGTGTGGCACTCGGGGACTGCCGCGGTAAATCTATTGCATAGCATTTTTTAGGAACTTATGCAAGTATAATTATTTCTTTATTTTAGTTATGCAGTATTTTTTTTCTTTGATATTAATTCCAGTTACACATTTTGAGCGTGGTGATCGATAAGAAAAAATATTTTTTTTCTTTTATTGAATAAATGAGAAGTTATTATTGTTTAAAATATTTTATTATCTTACAATACATGTAGGTTATTCAGGAATTATGTTGTACATAGATGATAGATACCTATATACTTTCTCACAAACAGCTGCTAACGTATTCGTCCGATTTCGGGGCAGCTCGTCTCGATCCGTACGAGCTTCGTACAGTCGTGCCATATACATACACGTTAAGGTTCAACTAGTCGCGGGCTCGAAATCACTCGTGGATACGGCCAAAAAGCACGCTGTATCATCTAGCATTGTGTCTAAAAGAGATAGAATCAGTTATGAGCAGTTAGCAGCTAGTCTACACTCATAGTCGCACGCACAAAAACACAGTGCCGAAGTCTGCCGAACTGAAACGACGTTAGACGACGCACGGCTGTCAACGCCGCACCGCTGTGCCGTTCGGAGTGGGGGGTGTTAGGTTATTTTCGTTACGGAATTTCTGGATTCGGTCTCCACGCTCAAGGCCCGCGATAGATGCTATGCAATAGCTTTTCCCGGTACGTGGTTGCCACTCGAGAACTCTTACTCCCCACACTTTATATAACATTATTACATTTCATCCGTGCGGAGCAAGGCTCTGGAGGCGTTCTTTTAAGGACCCAGAGCTCTCTATGTAACATTTAAACAACAAGTGTCATAATGATCATAATATCATCCAAACAAGTGATATAATGCTATAATTAATTTCATTATGCAACTCGAACTTGATCCCTAACTTATCAAACAGCCAAATTCTGACTACTCAATTAATCATTATTCAGTCATTTTAATGAATTTTAATTGAATTGCCTCCGTGGCCTAATGGCTTAATGTTGAACTCACAATCCGGAGGTCCATTGTTCGATTCCCACTGAGAGACCCATTGGTACTCGGTTTGGTTAGTGGTAAGGCATTTCCTATGTACGCCTGGCTGGTTACCACCATGTTACCTAAGTATGAAAGATAAGATAGAAAACGCCTAATTAGGTCGAGGCTTCTGGGTGCGCACGCTTACCATCCAACAGCCTCATCGGCACTTACCATCAGGCGAGATGAAAGTGAAAACCCATCATACATTAAAAAATTCAAAAAAGATCATTGTAATGCAAGCGCGTTTCACTTCTACAGCTTTAGGCTAGTTTGGCAGCAGCTAAATTCAGTAGAAAATAAAAATAATGTCGTGGATAAAGTCCTCCCAACATTCAACGAGGTTTTAATTAATTAATTAAAGAGGAATGTTAATTGTACGATCCAAAATGTAAATAATTATATTAAGTATTACATATACATAGTTTGTATTAGATACTCAGCAATCAAACTTACCATGAATTTACACAGAGTTCTTACAACACTATACAACACCCTATGATTTCAGAAGAGGATTCATATCATGGGTGTAGTATTGTATGCAACTGTACATAATTAGGTATTAAAATTTTGATACCCCTTATTGTAAAACAGTAAATAACTATTACAACTTTCATGTTAACATCATGAGCGGTAATGGGCTCCTTTCACGTGCAGTCCACCTGGGTGCATTAGAGGATTTTATCCTCGTAGCATAAACCGTTGTCGAGTACGGAATGGCGCCAGCGTACATAGTAAAAATCCTCATCATCTGAAACATCAAACCAATACCCCAGATAAATAATATTTTATTATTTAAAAGAAGATATCATTTATTTATGAATCCTTCTGATCTTTACTGACATACCTTTGACTACCTTTTTCTGGTCCCTATTACTTAATATCAACTTACTTGTTTGAACGCGGCTGCCAGCTGGTGTTGCATGTTGTGTATATCATAAACTTTTCGCTAGAATTTCTTGTGTTTGGTAGGCACGCCGGCAAAATTATTAAAAAATAAAAATAATTAATTAATTGTAACCTTGACCATTTCTTAGGGGGTTGCCGTATGTTGGTCGATGGTATACCTGCCGATGTTAAGACACTTAATTAATTCGATAAAATATCACTTTTATCTGGTTGACACAACAGTGAAGGACCTTACTTCGGATCCTATACTATTAATATTTTCCAAGTCCAAAGTCGACGAAAAACGTGCCAATTGTCATTTAGCAAGGAACTTTGCTGTAGAATACACAAAGGAGGTCTACTTTAGGGATTTCCTTTGACATGGTCTCTAAGAGTTCAGGAGTGTGGAGGTTAGCCATCTATAATAAAACTTTGAACTAAAAATTTAAATAAAAAACTTTAACATTGTAACCGCTTCTATCAAAAGAAAATTGATCATTGACTCTAGCAGCATCTATTAATTATTATTAATTACACTTAGGAAAATTGTAAAACACGTCGTTCTTATTTTATTTTTTAAGGTAACGATGAGGACGTTGGATACCCTAGTATGCCCAGAAGTAATGAGGATTACTTAAGTAATATCATATTGACAGAGTATATAAAAATAAATTTGTGAAATAGTTTCAAGGATCTTGTATTTTTCGATAAAAAATAAAGTTCATTGTATTTATTTAGATAAATGCGGAAACAGGTGAGACTCTTACATATAAAGATCTAACACAATACGCCGTAGATTTAGCCGTGTCGCTCAGAAAGATGGGGATCGATAAGGGTGACATCGTAGGATTTGGTTGTGAGAAGCGAATCATGTTCATCCCAACAGCCCTGGCAATCGTGTTTACTGGAGCAACTTACACGCCTTTTGATGTTAATTGCGGAAGAGGTATTTTCAATATACATATTTGTCATATTTTTTCAAACCTAAAAGGTCAGTTCGTTAATTATCCCATATGTATTGCTATTTTTCAGCCGTCCTAAAGCATCAGCTTAGCATTACAAAGCCCAGATATTTCATATGTTCTGAGCTGTTTTGGAATACAAACAACGAGGTTTTGAGAAGTTTCGACTGCGTTAAATCATATATAACTATTGACAGCCTTCCAAAGTCAGCTATTACGACAAAGTCATTACTAGATAAGCATTATGATGTCAAGAGCTTTGAACCTGTCGAGGTAAATGGACAAACAGACGTAGCTTTTATTCTATATTCTTCTGGAACTACTGGCATGCCGA
The DNA here is from genome assembly GCA_910589575.2 of Carcina quercana. Lineage (NCBI taxonomy): Eukaryota > Metazoa > Arthropoda > Insecta > Lepidoptera > Depressariidae > Carcina > Carcina quercana. Next base: position 7,387,955 of record OU342436.1, read on the forward strand.
AAGGTGTAGAGTTGACCCATGTCAACTGTATCCTTCACTCTTCTCCGCCTGATTAGTAAGTAGCCTTTCCAGTCTTCAAAGTATTTTGGTATCTGTGTATATGGCGACCTTTATTCTGGGTGTAAAATATACATCCAAAAAATAACAAAAAAATATTCAAGGCAGAGGTCTTTTTCAAGTGATTTATGTATAAGATAGTTATTTTTAAATTTTGTTATAAATAAATAAATAAAATATGTTTTTATTTCTTCTCTCCACAACGTCATATATCATATATATAAGGCCGTTGGATGGTAAGCTTGCGTACCCACAAGACTCAAGCTAATGAGGTGCTGGCTTCATACTGGAACAAAAGAGTACTACTAAGAGATTAATACACCTGTTTGCCTGCAGACTTAGGTAGCACTATGGTAGCTAGCCAGGCTAACATAGATAATGCCCTACAACAAACAAACCGAGTACCGATCGGGGAACTCACTCGGAATCGAACTCGGGACCTGAATATTGTTAGTCCAACTAGGCCCCGAAGGCGGTTAATCTTTACAGGCATGTATATTTTCAGTTTCAAAGACAGCACATTAAAAAGAGCTTTTGTCGTTGGCGCATGGTCTCACAATTATTGCACGTTCAAAACGTTCAAATTCTTTTGTCTCGGAAAGACAGTGGTGTTTCTTAATACTGTGAATGCTGAATCTTTACTTCAGTGTATAGAGGAGTACCAGGTAATTCATTGTTTATTATATCTATAAAAACGCCAAGCGTGAGTCAGACTCGCGCTCAAACGGTTCCGTACTATTTAAATTCCGTACTCTATAAAACGTCAAAACAATCGTGTATGTTGAATGGTATGGTGGCCCCACAGAAATATTTTGAAATTAAATTATTTATTTTTAAAGTTAAAAATATAACTCAATATTCTGTGAAGATTTCAAGGGTCCTGTTGCCGTTATCAATGTCGAGCAAAAACGAGCGAAAAAGTAACTTTTGTTGTATGGGAATCCCGTAAATGTTTGTTTTATTCTAATTTTTAGTATTTGTTTGACAATGATGTTTTAGATTCATTTAGGTTCTCATTTTATAATTTAATGTCCTATTTTTTATAACACTGATCACTCATTTGGTTGTCTAATTACAGGTTAATATTGCATTGACGATTCCAGTGAAGATTTTCTGGCTTTCAAAAGTAGAAGACAGCAAATATAAACTGGAGTCTTTAAAGATTTTATACTCTCGATCGGCTCCACTACACGTCAAAACAATGGAACAAGTGAAGCAGAAGTAATATTAATAGATTTATCAGAAATTTATCTGACATACCAGTTTTAAAGGTGATGTTTGTGATATCGTTTAAAATATGTTGCAGATTTGCAAGCATTAAATACATTTTGCAAGGGTATGGTATGACGGAAGCTGGTGAGCCCACATCGGAATGTTGGGGCACCAAAGGTCCAAAGCCAGGAAGCGTTGGTAAAGCAAGTCCGGGTATAACTATAAAGGTAAAAATATTTTAAACTAAATTTGATTAATGATTCAAGTTTAAGCCTCGTATTTTAATAGGGCGACTGAACCGACACACTTCCCAAACAAATAAGTTGTTGAAAAGTTATCATGATTATAAATTTACAACTGCAGTAGTAACTTCCAAATTACAACATAAAGTTACAAATTACTCAAATTTAGGCACACATGACTAAGCAAACATTTTTATTTATTTATTAATAAAACATAATTTTTTACAATATTTGCTTAAAGTGTACTTAATCCTATTACAAGGTTAATTTTATATAATTTAGCAAGTCCCATGCCTCTTATTCAATTCTAAATATACGAGTACATTTTATATTACTTATATAACAAATACACGACGTGACTCGAGTTTTATTCGTTCTAAATTTCTATAATCTTATTCATAATCGACTGCGTAAGTTTAAAGTTGGACATGAGCCTACTCATAGATCGCCACGACGGACTTACAATTATTGACTACAATCACCACGCTTGGAGGGCGCATCGTCGATAGCAGATGATCACTAGATGCTGCCGCCCATATCCTGAATATTTTACCTTAGTCACTTAGTCAGATTCTAAAGCCGGGACCAAATGCCCGTTCTTGATTAATATTCTAGTTTAGTAACTGTTGAGTAATAACCTGAAATAGACAATCTACTTTTTCCCCGGTGGAGTGTTTATGTGGTATAACATCTGAACTCGAAGACTTTTTCAAAAGCTAGTATGAAGAATAAAACTTATAATTTGTTTGAAGGTTGTTGATCCGGTTACGCGTGAAGTCTTGGGTCCTAACAAGCATGGAGAGATATGCTTGAAAGGTCCTACTCTCATGAAGGGTTACGTTGGTGTGGATCCTTCTACTTACTTGGATGACGAAGGTTTTTTTAAGACTGGCGACCTGGGATACTATGATGACGATAGATATTTCTATATTGTAGACAGATTGAAAGAAATTATATGCTACTGTGGATTCAAAGTAAGACAAAGAAATTTTCAGATCTTAGTACGTGTATTGAGATATTGTGCATCAAAAAACTTTTAAATTGCATTCATTTAAGGATATTTAACAGTAAGGGACTATGGCTTATTATTTTGTCAAATTAATCCAAAATAAAAAGTAGTAACATTGTTTAATAACATCTAATTAGACCTTGTAACCAAAGCTGAGAGATACAAATAGGAAATATCTTATAATATTTTTTTATTGGTTGACTGAACAAAATTGTACATATATCTCCTTGGAATTTCATTCAAACTAGAGTGAATAGTTTTGTTTAGTCCTCTTTGTCGGTTCCTTAGATTGCTCCGTTGGAACTGGAGACTCTTCTTCTACTCCACCCCGCAGTACGTGACGCAGCTGTCATAGGGAAACCAGATCCTGATTTCATTGAGCTCCCAACTGCCTTCATCGAAAAACAACCAGGAACCGACGTGACTGAAAAGGAGTTGATGGATTACATTGCGCCTGAGGCAAGGATACCCATAGATTATTCAGTCGGTATACGAATTTGAAAACATTTTCTAGGTGTCAATTTAATTTTCTTAAAGGCAAGATTCAGTGTGTGTCTCTCTAAGTAAATAATAATAAAGTGGTTTACAGTGTTAAAATCATTCATGTTACTAGTTTTTCCGATTCAAATAGTTTTTATTACAAAAAAGTCCAGCCAAGTGCGAGTTGGACTCGCGCACCAAGGGCTCCGGACAATTGAAAGAAGCGTTCAGACATAAAACAAGGTTCATTTTCCGACCGCATAACTTTTTTATAAACAAGATTTGTTTGTCAAGGTTTGTTTATGATTTCTGAAAAAGTATACAATTAAACATAAAAAAATTACAGATTTTTCACTTTGGAAACCTAAGTGATAGAGCCTCCACGTGGTATTTTACAAAATTTTTTCGTCATAAGTCTAAATCTAATAATAATACAAATATGTCTCTGAGTGTTTCAAAGAAAAATATTTTGTCAATTACTAGCGTAACCTATGGATCAGAGTGTTACACCACTTTCAACAGATGGATGACAAACAGACAGACCGACAGACGCTAGAAGTACGGTCAAGACAAGTAAATGTATACGCAAGTCGCCACGAATGCGACGAGGGACTGCAAAGTAAACAAAATACTTAGTTCGATAAAATTAACAAGAAGTCTGAAACAGAACATTGAATTTAAAATGAATGAAACTAAAATTGATTGGATTTTTCAGGTAGCGGCATATATGCAACTAAGAGGTGGAGTCAAATTTTTGACAGAAATACCCAGGAATCAAAGAGGGAAAATTTTACGCAGACACCTGAGAGAAATGTTGAATGAATAAAAATACTCGTACCAATATGAAGTTTAATTTGAATTTTTAGCTAGTAAAAATTGGTTTTGGGGAGTTTGGTTCACCCAGACTTATACAAATTTCTGAAAATGATATCGTGAAAAACATCTGAATACATCATTTAACTAGTACATAATATTCTATTTTATTCATGCATAAGAATAAAAGTGTGAAAAGAACGTAAAAGACTGCTATTTCTCTTATCTTTAATTTAGCACGCGTTCCGTAACGTTCTATCATTAATAAATAAATAATAATAATTCAAACCTTATTTTTAGCTTTACATGCGTAAATGTTGCTCAGTGTTGTTGATGCGATAATTTTTTGTGTTTTATTTCTGATATCATCTTTATTCATGTAAACAGAAGTAATATATCAACTAATATACCTATCACTTAAAATTCATCCTTAAAATACAATCGGAAACATTAAGACTTCTCCTGAAATTGTACGAAACTGAAATACTTATGTTTTATGTGTGTTTGACATGTACAAATTATCAATACATCATCAATCAATACATATAATAAAAGAGTAAAACCAGTGTGTCTGTACATTGAATATATTTACCTAAAATTAATTGAGGGTGATGTAAAAGTAGTAACAGAATATGAATCTACGATTTTTAATTTTTTTGTCTGTCTGTTTGTCTGTTTGTACACGTTAATCTCCGGAACTACTGAACGGATTTGAATGAAACTTTTTTTGTTGTATAGCTATTGCGTCTGGGCATCTATACTAGGCTATATGAAGGTCTGGAGCAACTGATGTGGAACTCAAGCAGCTCAGCTAAACTATAAGAGATATGAATAGAGCGCCTTGGGGAAGATTGTTCAGCGTGATGAGCATTTCCTATTGACTTACAAACATTGAAGGTCTGGAGCAACTGATGTGGAACTCCAGCAGCTCAGCTAAACTATAAGAGATATGAATAGAGCGCCTTGGGGAAGATTGTTCAGCATGATGAGCATTTCCTATTGACTTACAAAAACTGAAGGTCTGGAACAACTGATGTGGAACTCCAGCAGCTCAGCTAAACTATAAGAGATATGAATAGAGCGTCTTTGGTAAGATTGTTCGGCATGATGAGCTCTTTCTATAGATGTATATAAATCAAACATCTGGAATACTTGAAGTGGATGAGGGTCGTAAAGTCAATACATCAATCATTCATCAATACATATAATAGAACAGTAAAACCAGTGTGTCTGTACATTGAGTATATTTTCGAGTAAAAATAGTAACAGAATAGGAATCTACAATTTTTCAATTTTTTTTCTGTCTGTTTGTACACGCTAATCTCCGAAACTACTGAACGGATTTGAATGAAACTTTTTTTTAATGTATAGCTATTGAGTCTGGGAATCTTTTTGAAGATTGGAATACCTGACGTAGAACCTTAGCAGTACAATTATATTATGAGAGATATGAAAACAGCGCCTAAGAAAAGTGCGTGCACTTTCTGTAGGTGTATAGAAATCGAAGATCTGGAATACTTTATTATGGAAGCATAGCAGACCGGCTAAAGGAAAACCTAAAATAGTTTTTCCTGATAAGCATTTACATGTACATAATAAATAACATAAGCTGGGAGTACCTCCACGCGGTGAAGGCTGAAACAGTTTAGGCCTAATTTTCAATAGCTTAAACCCGACTTAAAGTAAGTGCTTTAGAGATAAATATAATCGAAGCTGAAATTCTAACTGGGTGTGGTGCAGGCGAAACTATTTATACCACGTATTTCACTCATTCCCAACAATTTCCCACTTGAACTTAAACGCACACAGTTCCCTGTGACAATTTACTTTGCAATGACAATAAATAAGTCGCAGGGACAGACAGAAAGCTGCTGGTGTAGACCTGAGATCTGGTTGATTTTAACACGGCCAACTTTATGTTGCTCTCTCGCGGGTCAGTAACGCTTCAGGACTTTATATATTGGCCGCCGAAGGGAAAACTACCAATGTTGTTTATAAAAAATTCTATGAACGCTTCTTACGGTCATAAAGTCTACGCGAACGAAGTCGCGGGCTCAAACTAGTGTATAATAATATTAATTATACATATATACTTTACATTAAAATTCAATTAAAGAACATTCAGTTGTTTCATTTCTACACAAAAGTTAACTGTTTATTAGAGATAAAAAATGTTACTTAATATTTCTTAAAGATGGAGACAGATTTACTGTCACGTACAGTGTGAGAAAACGAGAAAATGTATGGGCCATAGTCCACTACGCGGGCCCAGTAGACTTCACACACACCTTCGAATTTGCAGGTTTCCTCACGATGTTTTCCTTCACCTAAAAGCCAATGGTAATGATTTTTATCATTCGTACATAGATTCCAAGTAACAAATTGGAACTTATTGATATGAGGCAGGATCGAAACTAGATCTCGATTGTTCAAAGACTGACGCTCTACCCACTGAGCTACCACGGATTTTTAGGGTTCCGTAGTCAAATAAGAAACCATTATAGTTTTGCTCTGCCCGTCTGTCCGTCCGCAACATAGCTTAAAGACTCTTACTACTAGAAAGCTGTAATTTGGCACGGATATACACATTAACCACGTCAACAAAATAGTAGAATAATTTTTTTTAAAATAATTTTTGAAGTGTGGCTCCCATATACTTGGAAAAAAGAAAGAAATATTTTTAAATTTGTTTATGTCCTTGGAGTTTTATGTGCCAATCCGTGGCAGCCAGACATGAGGACATGGGACATTGTCTTATAACCACAGGGGTTACACTATATTAGCCGTGCGTTACTCTGACGAAATGATATACAATGACGCGTCCTCCCTATCAACAATATGTGACTATTGAAGTGGTTTGATATTAAAATTGTTATAAGTTTTTCATAAGCGTTTTTCCCGAGTATTCGGAGCTGAAAGGAGGAGTTATATTCATTCATGAGATGCCCAGAAATTCAAATGGGAAAATTTTGCGCCGTCAACTGATATAAATGCTGATGGAATATCGAAAAGATTGATGCGCTTATTTAATTCAACTTATTAAATGTCTGTAATGTTAACATATATTTTTAAGTTTCTATGAATTGAACAAGACTTGAGCTATTATACTTACTTACCTTACTATACTTACCAACTTATTTTTTAATTGTTCGTTTAATTATTTCTTCAGTGACTGTTATAAAATAATATCAGTACTAAAACCCGGTATCTACAGACTTCGATATTTTCTAACATTAAATTATCTCAATTTATGTTTAACGTCATTCACCAGTATCAGATCGCTAAATCTGCAGCTTGAAAATATACCACGCATATCAATGTAGTTTTTATCATAGACTAGCTTCTTCCCGCGGCTTCGCCCGCGTTTACTTTAGGTTTTAAGAGGGTATGCTGTTGTCAAAGCGCCCATACAAACGTAGTCCAGTCATATTTTGAGTATTAAGCTATGAAAATCTATGAAATTTTCAAGACACAATCTTGAAACAAATATCTGTGTCGGTGGTGAGTCAGATTTTCGCTTAAATATATACTTCCAGAGTTACAGGGCGTCAAAGTATTGTATTTTTCGGTATTAAAAAGCCCCAACTTTGACCCTGATTTACAAGAGTATGAATCAATTTAGAACAATTTGGAAAACCACCGACATCTGAAATTTCATTAGTATACTGTATTAAATAAACATAATATACTGTATCTTTCAAATGATTCCTGGACTACGAAACATCCAAATAACGGGTGGATAACTTCGCGTAATGTATGCTGTCTCACCGTACGCCCTCGGGTAGGATAGGGCTCGGAGAGGGACAGCTACAAAACAATGTAACCTTGAACGTGGCCACGTGGTCTTACCAACATAGCCTCTTAATATCATGGGAACTACGTCATAGCAAATATCAAACTGACGTGACACTTCTTGGCAATGATTTCACGTCAACGAATAATTATTCGGATATTTTTCATACCATATTATAAAGGAGGTGTGGGTAAGAGGGTGCAAAATTCTCATACTTACCAAATATATTAAAAAAACACAAAAATTGGTCAAGCTATTCCGCAGGAGTGCGACCACAAACACCGTGACACTAAAATTTTATCTATTAGATTGCTTCCCTATCTTTATCTCTTTTAGGAGATGATTATTCGAAAATACTAAAATACATCATTCCTAATTTTTATCAGTAATGCTAATTTCAAATTTACATTTTTGAGTTTATCGGAAACAGACAGACGCGGCGGGGCCCAATGATATACCTTTTATGTTGTTGCGGTTTTTATATATATATTAATATAATACGGATCTCCAAAACGGCACCAACGATTTCGTAATTTGGTATTTATGGAGTTTTGGGGGCTAAAAATTGATCTAGGTTAGTCTTATGTCTAGAAAATTGCGTGTTTTCCAGTATTCATGCGCTTTTTCTTTCGCACTACTCGACGCAAAATATGATGGAAAATTTCACGCTGTCAAACATAATAACCCTGGCGGAGTGGTTAGAGCGTCTGCTATAAAATCACAGGCGCCCAGGGGATCCGAGTTCTAGTCCAGTCATTATAGACATTCGAAATCGAAAATTTAATTATAATTCCAACAGTTTTCAAACTTCGGTCAAGTGAATGGTACATTGGGACGACAATAAATCTCATTTTGCAACCTTGTCCGCAGTCCGGAACATTGTTAAAATTGCAATTAAATTAATTTTTGCTGTATGGTCGTGAAAAAAATTTCAAAAGTTCTACAAACTTGGGGAAGTTTTCGATATAATATTTCATATCACGTATCAAATTTGCAACCAATCTAAGTGTACGGAACATTTTTTGTTATTAAAAATTAATGTTTTTCTTTATTAAACTGAATGAAAACGTTCCAAAAGTTCTGCAAACTTGACACATATATCGGAAAAATATACCGAACGGTTGTATAAATTTGCAACCTTTTTCGTTGACCGGAACATGTTTATTTATAATTCTTTTTAATTCGTGGTCATTTTTTCGAGTAAGGTCGTCTCGGAATAATTACAAAAGTTTTGAAACTTGGTTGCAACCTTCGAAAACATCTATTCTGATGCATTTACAAATTTGCAACCTCATACGCGATCCGGAACTTTTGAAATTTTTTGAAGGTGAAAAAATAAAAAAAATACATTTTTGCAAATTGCATTCAATTTTGTAAATGCATCAGAATAGATGTTTTCGAAGTTTGCAACCAAGTTTCAAAACTTTTGTAATTATTCCGAGACCACCTTACTCGAAAAATTAAACGAATACTATAATAATAATAAACGAATTAAAAAGAATTATAAATAAACATGTTCCGGTCAACGTAAAAGGTTGCAAATTTATACAATCGTTCGGTATATTTTTCCGATATATCTGTCAAATTTGCAGAACTTTTGGAACGTTTTCCTTCAGTTTCCTTAATAAAGAAAAACATTAATTTTTAATAACAAAAAATGTTCCGTACACTTAAATTGGTTGCAAATTTGACACGTGATGTAAAATAATATATTTAACACCACTCCAACTTTGCAGAACTTTTGGAATTTTGGTCTCAAAAACTGAGCAAATTATCATTTATTGCATTTTTAACAATGTTCCGGACCGCAGAATAGGTTGCAAAATTTTATAGTTTATTTTAATACCATTCCCGACCTTACATCAAAATTTGAAAACTTTTGGAATTATAATGAATTAACTGTCTTGACTGACTGGACTATTCGTATCCCGATCGGGAAAATGTTTTTATTTATTTATTCAAGTTTTTAATTATTATTTTTTGTTTTTAAGCCCAATTAAAAACAAAATTGTGTATATAAATAACAATAATTTAAATAATTTTTTATTCGAAGTACCAACAGTTTATCCTATTCACATCCTCTGTCACTGTGATGCCCTACATCATAGCCAAAATAGACACCTCGGAGGCCATACTGCCTCAACGGAAAGCATTAGGTCCTCCAAACCCAGGCCCATCGTACGGTTCATGACCGAGATAAGCCTTGCGAATGTGATATGATCCATAGGGGACTGTCACAATAGAATAGAAAAAAATATTTATTTAAAAATTATAAATTTTGGTTAAACTTAATTGCCTAAAACTAATACACACACTCAAAAAATAATAATAAAAAGCACAACTTAAAATTTAACATAGAAAAATTTAAAACAAAATTTATTAATTTTAAAAAGGTAACCAGGCTAACCAGTAAATGTTGCTGCAGCAAGAGGCCACAGCGCTGGTTTCTATAGATCTATACAGGTCGCAGTTACATGTAGGACAATAGAACTGCGCCCCTCATGCCCCAAATAAATAAATAAAAACCAACAGTTTATACAAAAATTCATTTACTTTGTGGGCCGAGTAACAAGCTCAAAGTCACTTAGCGAGCAATGGAACGAGGTATGCTCGGAATTTCTCTACGTGATAAAATCTGGAATGAGGAAATCCGTAGACGAACAACGGTCATCGACATAGCTCGAGAAGTCAGTGAGGTGAAGTGGAATTGGGCAGGCCACATCGCTCCTATGTCCAGCAGTGGACTTTTCCTTTAGTGATGATGATGATGAGGTGGAAGATAGCCTACCACCAACCAAACCAAGTTAAAATAGGTATCCCCATTAGACCAAGCGTGTAGATATTAAGCCACGGAAGCGGCACGGATATGCACACAGCCATCATGTAACAACATATATTATGCAATAAAATGTAACATGTTCAGACTTATCTATATTATATACATAAAACGTGTTTAACTAATTGCAACATCAGGTCTACGGCTACGGCTTGCATACAAAACAATGTTATTTTGACATCACAGTCACTTTACATGTATTAGTATCATCGTTATATATTTTTAAGTTATTTTAAATTTATTGACATTATTTAAGAACGGTCAACTGCATGTCGGGCCACGCGTGCTGTAGTATTCCGTAGTAGCCTGTTTCAATATGCGTACGTGGATGAGGCCTAGCAATACAAAGTCATAGTGCACCTATGTTTAACTTCTGTAATTTTTACTTCTCCGAGAACATTTTATGAGATGTTCGACTATACGGTACAGACAGACGGACATGACGAAACAGACTATAACGGTTCTTCGTTGACAGCGAAACCCTAAACATAAAGACATTACTCATTTTTAAATGTAACGCTTCACCTATTTGCGCAGTCGGAGCATGATACTTTATTACAATATAAATTAACAATAAACCCAATGTTTGAAACTATTGTATCTTCAGCTTTCAACAAAGGCTTTAGTTATAATTATTGTGCAAGTGTAAACTGATAGTTTTCAATTTAAGAATTAGATAATGGCAAAAAATACCGATATGTACATAAAAGGGGACCAAAACATAACAGTCCCAGCACATTTGAATTTTGGGAAATTCATTTTGGACCGACTTCTTATGATTGATGAAAATGAAATAGCATTTGTAAGTAAATTTTTACTTTTAAGGAAAATACATGTTTTATTAACCGACTTCAAAAAAGGTGGAGGTTATCAATTCGACGGGTATGTTTCTTTTTTTTAAATGTTTGTTACCTCAGAGCTTTTGACTGGGTGAACTGATTTGGATGAATCTTTTTTTATTTAAAAGGTGGTGCTTCCCGTGTGGTCCCATTTCAATTTAGTCCAGTTCTGACAACGGCATCCATGAGAAAACGATATTAATCTTAAATTTGCCGTAGTAAACTAAGTAGTAGACTTTTAGGGCAATTGAAGTCGGTTTCCAGTTCTTTTAAAACGCACTTACTTGTTGCGCTGTAACTTAATTCAACTTTAGATCAATACAGAGACGAGTGAAAAACTGACCTACCACGATGTGACACAATATGCAGTGGATCTAGCTGTTTTACTAACAAAGTTGGGTATCGGAAGAGGAGACCTCGTGTTATTGGGCTGTGAACGTCGCATTTCGTTTATACCGACTGCTTTGGCAATTATATTTACTGGAGCCACATATTTGCCACTCGAAGCAAAATGTGGTAGAGGTAAGGCGCCCAAAAATAATAAATCCACCATCTATTGAACAATTTTTATCACCAAATCTATTCCAAAATTCCAGCAATATTGAAGCATAAGTTGAGTATTTCAAAGCCTGACTACATAATATGCACTGATATGTTCTGGAGCATCAACGGCGACATATTAAAAGATTTGGAATATGTAAAAAAGTTCATAGCTCTAGAGCAAATTCCCGCAACAGCGGTGCAGGTCAAATCCATGATGACGGTGAAAAATGATGTCCGTAGATTCGAACCGGCAGTAGTTCAAGGACAGTGCGACGTAGCTGTCATTCTGAATTCTTCCGGAACTACTGGTCCGTCCAAAAATGTGGAGTTGACGCATCTGAACTGTATCCTACATTCGTTAGTACCTGATTAGTAAGTATGAATTGGCACATTTGTTGGCACAAATATATATAAATAACTAATCTAATAATTTTGTTTCAAGTTTTAAAGAAAAATCATTTAAAAGGGCATTTGTAGGAAGTGCCTGGTTCCATAACTATTGTATGTTCATCACGTTGAGACTATTGACTCTCGGGAAGACAATAGTTTCTGTCTCTAACATAAAACCTGAAGTTGTACTGCCATGTTTGAAAGATTTTCAGGTAAGAATAAATACTGTACCTTTTATTTATTAATTCATATTCCTTATTCAAACAGTAATACCGTATACTTTAATTATATCCGTATTTACATTAATATTTCTGTCACAGCAGATGTACGCATACATTACATTTAAAAAAATGTTAAACTTACGAATGTATTTTGAATATCTATGAACCCCTTACCCGTACCTTGCCGGTTGGTTTTTCACTTTTATTATATTCCTGATCCAGGTTGACGTAGCATTTACTACACCAATGCTGATTAATTGGCTCGCCAAAGTGGAAGATAGTAATTTCAGTGTCAAAAATCTAAAGATGATTTATTCAAGGTCATGCCCACTCCACCACATACTGATACAGAAAATAAAACAAAAGTAATCTGCTTTTATTTTTACATGCTCTTTATTAATTTAACGTGTATGTAACTAACAATCTAACTATGTATTTAAACAAATCTAGCTAATCAATTTTAACCTACTCATAAATGTGGTATGGCTTTGAAACTTTGCTTTTAAGACCACGTGGTCGGTTTCAAGGTCACATTGTTTTGTAGCTGTCCCTCTCCGAGCCCTATCCTACCCGAGCGCGTACGGTGAGACAGCATACATTACGCGATGTTATCTACCCGTTATTTGGATGTTTCGTAGTCCAGGGATCATTTGAAGGATACAGTATATTATGTAACCATTTTTTTAATACAGTATACTAATGAAATTTCAGATGTCGGTGTTTTTTCCAAATTGTTCTAAATTGATTCATACTCTTGTAAATCAGCGGCCTTATCGTCTAACTCCAACACCAATCACGATCCCTTTGAATTTGACGTTTGAAGATGATTTACGAACTTCACACCGCTCAAACGCGACTGCTAAATGTCATTGAAAGGTATAGCGACTAATCACGAGTTTGAAAGATTATGAATGAACGAAATCGTAATTTTGACATAAAATTGGTACCGTGTAACTTTTTGACAAGTAGAAATCGCTTTCAAAGCGACTCGCAAGTGTCAAATGAAAGATTCAACACTCACCTCGAATCTTTCAAAGATTTCTTGCAAGTTTATCATTGTTTTATAACTTTAATGATTGATTTAGTTTCAATGTCGTTATGTCAATTGAATTAGCAGCAAGAACTATTTTGATAGCTCGCGTAGAAGAAGAAATTCAGCCTCACAATATAATAAATTGATGTTTTATTTATAACTCTCAACAATTTTAGATTGTTTTTATTATTTGCCTAAATAAGTAATAAAATCAACAAAATAAAATAATATAAGTTACGTATGTAAATAATAAATTTTTATTAATTTCGAGTATTATGGTATCTCTTCAAAATTAGCTATGATGGGTGACTGTAGGTGACTACTGTTGTGTAGATAACAAATAATAATTTGTGCTGCGTGTTTACGGTGCTATGTGTGAATGGATGAGAACCGACAAAATAATATTTGTATATAATTTATATTATATATATTTCGGAAATTAACTTTCTATGCCACTGGTGGTACCAAGGCTATCTTAGTTATTAGATGAAATGAATCCTTAGCAAAAAAGATAACAAAACCAGCGATAAAAATATTTTCAGATAACTAAAGAAGTGGCTGTAAGATTTAAGAACCATTGCCTGTTAAGGTAACTAAAGAATTGGCTGTAAGATTTAATGGCCGTTGCCTGTTAAGGAAACTAAACAACTGTCTGTAAGATTTAACGACCATTGCCTTTCCTGCTAAGGATAGTGAAAAATCACAACGACAACAAGCGCCGATTTCATTCGTTCCGAAAGCGATCGTGATTAAAAATGTTAGACGATACCATTTAAGAGTCGCAATCCCGATCGCGATCCCGATACCTTTCAGAGGTATCGCGATAGGTGTTGGAGTTAGACGATAAGGCCCAGGAGAGGGATAGGTGGACTTCAATGTGTTATACTAAATCTCTCGACTTTCAAATCATTTTGTTTCAACATGTCTAATACATTACGCTTGGTTACGACGGTCTGGGTGGAATGTGGAGGTAGAAAGTGGAACTATTCAATATCTAATTTTGTTTGTCTTGACTTGTACTTCTTGTTTTACTGACAAAGGCTTGTTTAGTTTTATTGTACTATAACTAGTGGTTCTGTGACTGTAGACTTCGCGAGCACATACTTTGCCCCAGTCAGTTCTTTTTTAATTTCGACGAAATTGAGGCATAAATAACACCCAGTACAGATTTATTGCTAAGATGTAGTTACGCCATCTAGAACATATTAAATATTATTGGTTTTAGCCCTATTAGTTCGCTTTGAAGATGATAAGAAGATTGTTCAAGTTGCACTATAAATCACTATATTTATGAATACACCCAGGTAAAAGCTAGACTTTTTCGACGTTTTTGACATTACTGTCATTTTTGACGTCTTTGTAATTTTCACTTTTTCGATTTTTTGGTATGTAGTTTCATAGTTGTATTTTCCACCACCTAACTTTAACCAGTCCTTTTCCCAGATATTTCCCTTTTCCTTTTAATACCTTTTTAACATTGTACATGTACAGTCTCTTTACTTGATCCTGGCAGTACCAGCATCTCCATGATAAAGCCATAATTCTGAAGTTGAAGTTGTCTATACTACATAAGTACACCCGTACATACATAGTCTGAACACCCGATCCCTCAGAGAGGATATGGTAGAACGTGTTGAACTGACGCTGAAGGCCGTGTCCGATTGGGGCGAAGCCAATTCAGTTAAATTCAATGCGTCGAAGACACAGGCGTGTCTGTTCACAGCGAAGCGGAGTCCATTTCATCTTGCTCCATCCTTCCAAAATGTATCCATACCGATAACAAACCGTCTCGAGCTCCTGGGATTGGAAATCGCGTCTGATCTCAATTTCGGGAGCTACATCGAGTCCATAGCAAAAACTGCGGCCAAAAAACTAGGCATCCTATCGAAGGTCAGACGGTACTTCCAGCCATCACAGCTCTTGAGTCTATATTGCGCTCAAGTAAGATCATGCATGGAGTACCTCTGCCATCTTTGGGATGGTTCAGCTCGCTATCAACTAGCTGCTTTGGACTCGGTGGAGCGTCGAGCTATGAGACTGATAGGCAACGATACGTTACATAAGGCAAAGTTCCAAAGCCTCGAACATAGGCGTCAGGTTGCCTGCCTTTCGGTATTTTATAGGATACATTTTGGGGAGTGTGCGCAAGAGCTATTTTTGTTGATTCCACCTTCGCCGTTCAAGTACCGGTCAAACAGAAGAACGGCAGACCTTCACCCGTACACTGTGGATATTCCTACAGCTCGCACCAAGCGTTTCGCTTCCACATTTATCGTGCGTACAGCAAAAATATGGAATGCACTACCGGTTTCCGTGTTCCCTGACAGCTACAACTTGGGAATCTTCAAAAGAAGAGTAAATAGGCACCTTCTAGACCAACACGTAACATCGTCGACCTCATCGTCACTTACCATCAGGTGAGATTGAGGTCAAGTGTTGGTCTATCTTCTATAAAAAAAAAAAAAAAAAATAATTCAACCCCTTTTACCACTTTTTGGAGGAAGTACCTCTACAATAAAAAATCCCCGACGACAAAAAGTTCCAAAAATTCGTTTAAACTATATACCAAGTTTCGAAATTTCGAAAAACATACAAACATACAGAAAGTAGCTTTTTACTCTAGTAGTCGAAAGGGTGACCTTTGTTCGCTTCGCTCAGTCGTTCAATTAATTATCTGTATCTGACTCAAACGATTTCAATGCATTTTGTTATAATTTGTATAAGGTTTCCAGAGATTGAAATTATTATGCAAGGATATGGTATGACTGAAGCTGGAGAGCCTACATCTGAATGTTGGGGTACTAAAGGACTAAAACCAGGAAGCATTGGTCAGCTCAGCCCCTGCGTTACTGTCAAGGTAAATATTTTTAATGTTTGCACTTTGCCTTCATCTCACCTGACGAAGGTAAGTGACGATACGATAGATAAGGATGGAAAGCCTTAATTACCTTAAGCAACCCTTTATACAAGAACACAAAATGTGTGAATAAAAATTTTAAAATATATGTCAATAAAAATTGGTATATTATACTCGTATAGGTTACCGGCCAAGCCCGATATTAGGACAAACTAGTTTTCCTAGGCCAAACCATCATCGTTTATGTGATAGGATATACCGGTAAAGACTAGGCTAAACTGGTCCGTCCTTTGGACGGTAGGAGAAACTAGTTTATCCTAGGCCGAACTGGTTGAGCCTTATATAAATAAGTACACTTCAGAATAACCTTTTTTTATATTATTATTATCAAAAAAATAGTTCTTCGTAAAATTGACAAACTGCCAAGGCAGTTTGTAGGCGACGCGCTTTTATATTAATCTGTTTTTATTTTTAGCTTACTACACTTAAACTAACTTACAAACTCAATCAAACATCCTTTAAGTTTTTGATTTAATAGCTTTTTGCTTTTTATGACAGTTCCTAGAATAGTGTGCTTATAATTTATTCTTCTGCTCGCGGCTGCGCCCACGTGGACTTTAGAATTAATCCCATGGGCACTACTACATAACAAATGTCAAACTGACGCGACACTTCCCGTCAATGATAGGTATATTTTATAAAAAAAAAATAGATTTCTCGTATGTATGCAGCATTTTAAAATTATGTTAGGTACCCATTTACTCTTTTTAGTTTTATATATTTTGACTCTATTTTCTGGGAAATAAAGATTGAAAAATAAACAAATTGTGTCATGAAACTTATTAAACGCTTCATTTGCATCTGACTCATACAAAACATCATCATATACTTGAACTAGAGAGCCGATAGCTATGGACTACGATTCAAGGTATTGTGGAATATCGGGCTCCTGAGAGTGTTAAAGAAAAACGTATAATGAATACTTCTTTCACAGGTAGTTAATCATAAGACCGATGAAGTTGTGGGACATCATGAACAAGGGGAGATCCGCCTAAAAGGCCCTGTCCTTATGAAACGCTACACAGGAATCGATCCTTCCGAGTATTTAGATGACGAAGGTTTCTTCAAAACTGGAGACCTGGGCTACTATGATCATGACAGATACTTTTACATAGCAGGTAGACTGAAAGAAGTTATCAGTTATTGTGGAAGTGATGTAAGTAGATATTTTTTAAATTTAGAGCAGTTTTATTTGTTATTAATTGACTTGCAATATCTTATCAGCCCGTTTCTCTCCACTGCTGACAATATGATTCTCCCAACGTGCGCCACTCCTTCCGGTCCTCAGTCCTATTCATCTACTTGCACCTTCTTCTTGCTATCTTCTTCTTCTGCTATCTTCTTAAGGTCGTCAGACCAGCGGCTGAAGGCCGTCCCAATCCGCGTCTCCCGGTCCGAAGCTATGCTTGGAATATCCTTCCGCGACAAAGTCAGTAATGATGGCAATGGCAGTCCACATCTGTCAACGAACAGACGATCGCTAGAACAGAAATATTCTCCAGTGGAGACCTCGTTTTTTTAAATCTAGTTAAATTCGTTTTTGTTCTACGTACGACATGAGATCTAGAATTTCGCTACTTGATACGAAGGAGATATGTTGATTGGCCTCTCCCTTTCACACTCATCAATCCTTTTTTTAATGTATGATGGGTTTGCACTTGGCTTTTATCTCACATGATATTAAAGTCACGATAAGGCCGTTGGATGGTAGGCGTGCGCACCCAGAAGCCTCAACCAAATAAGGCTTTTGTGTTATTCGAGAACTTTTCATGCAATTGAGTTTTTGTTACTCGATTTGAAGGATAGAGAGAGAGATCCGTCTCTCTCTTTTTATTCTTTCTAGACTGTTCAAGAATCTGCGTGACAGTATGATGTGTTTGCACTTGGCTGTCATTTCTCCTGATGGTAAGTGACTATGAGGCCAAAGAATGGTAAGCGTACGCACCTATAAGACTCACCCCACACCCAGAAGCTAATGAGGCACTGGCTCTGCTACCTTTCATACCGGAACACAACAGTGCTATTAACACTTCCGCTTAGAGGCAGACTTAGGTAACATGGTGGTAGCTAAGTACCATACCCCCACTAGGAATAGAACCCGGGACCTCCGGATTGTCAATTCAACATTTAGCTATTAGGTCATAAGGGTAGTTAATGTTCCATTTATCACGACAATAAGTTATATGTCATTATTAATATTATCTAATCCTACGTGTTAACGTCGTATTTACTTTTTGTAGTTGTCTCATCACACTGTCAGTATTCATCTTTGTTAGATTAATAATATCAAGTAGGGAAAAACATAATTTAAACAAAATAGTTTACATAACATATGTAAGACTCCTTTTATCCTATTTTTTAAAATATATTTTGCCTTCATCTCAACTCATGATGGGTATCTCTCTCTATATATATTATCTCTCTCATAGAGCTGGAGTATATAAGTTAATGAGCACAGGTTAATGAGGCACGTACCATTTCATCTTTTATACCGAAACACAACAGTGCTGTTAACACTACTGCTTAGCGGCAGACATGGACAATATAGTGGAGTCTAACCAGACGAACTTATAAAAGTGTCGTTAACCTAACAAATTGTCACGAATAATAGAAATACAGTTTCATGTAGGTCCCAGAGTCGTTCTTTTCTGTATATGCAAACACACACAGATCACTAATCATTATGTTTGGCATAATTTATTCAGATTAGTGTAACGGAACTGGAAACTGTCCTGCTCCTTCATCCTGCTGTCAGAGAGGCAGGAGTGGTTGGGAAGCCAGATGAAGTCTGTAATGAACTTCCCACTGCCTTCGTGGTAAAGGAACCAGGTTCTAAAGTTACTGAGCAAGAATTAGTCGACTTCGTTTCTGCTGAGGTGAATGTAATTTTTATTATATTGCATTATGTTTATAATTTTAAAGTACGCAAGTTTTGATTTCATTATATACTGTCTTCGGAACCCTCATTAGCGTGTCACGATCATATCTGGTAGTTATCATCATGATGAACAGCCTATACATGTCTCCGCTGCAGAAGTTCAGGCCTACTCTTATACAGAGAGTGTTAAAAAACAACAAAACCAAATTCTCCAACTATTTATGTGACTATGGACGTGGTTTGATATTAAAGTTGTTCTAAGTTTTTAATAATGATATGCGTGTTTTTTTATATAGATGCCCGAGTACTCGGAGCTGAAAGGTGGAGTTATATTCATACCTGAGATGCCCAAAAATTCAAACGGGAAAATTTTGCGCCGTCAGCTGAAAGAAATGCTTGTGGAAGATCGAAAAGATTGATGCGCTTGTTTCATTCAACTTATAAAATTTATGTAATGTTACGATATATTATAAAGTTAACATGAATTAAACAAGAGCCATGACAACATCTTTTTAAAAGCTTTTATTTAACTTGTTTATGCGTTCTATTAGTTATTTCTTCAGTTTCTGTTACAAAATAATATCAGTACCCATCTGCTGTTTTAGATACTGCATCATTTTAAATTTATGTTTTATGTCACTAATCACTATCAGATCTGCTGCTTGAAAATGTACCTCCATGACAAATTCCGACAACAACTTATGGACTTCTTTATAAGGGATTCGCCATATTCATCATCTGCCACGCCTGGCAAGTGAGTCTGTGATCCCAGTAAGTTTGCTACGGTACAAGAGAACTTATGTTCCCGTTCCATAGAATTTTCCCTAAGTCGTCTTTTATGTCAGTCCACAAATTGAACCCAGAATCTGTTCCGAATAGGTTGTTTCAAAAAAGCTAATTTACCACCCGTAGAATGTATTTTAGATAGTTTTCTATTCGTAGTGATTTGGACAGACAACACAGTTAATCAAAACACAAGTGAGTTTTTCTGTAAGAAAAGTTTATTATATCATTTGAAAGAAAGAAAATTATGAAATTTTTATCATTAGGGTACTTTACCTTATAAATTGAATTATTAAAAAGGAGAAAACAGGTAAAACTAATTATTTCCTTGTTAATTATAATATATATATAATATACTAGTTGGAGCCCGCGACTTCGTTCGCGTAGACTTTATGACGGTAAGAAACGTTCATAGAATTTCTTTACAAACAACATTGGTAGTTTTCTCTTCGGCGGCCAATATATAAGGCCTGAAGCGTTACTGACCCGCGAGGAATCAACATAAAGTTGGCCGTGTGAAAAGCAACCAGATCTCAGGTCTACACCGGCAGCTTTCAGTGTCTGTCCCTGCGACTTATTTATTGTCATTGCAAAGCAAATTGTCACAGGGCACTGTGTGCGTTTAAACTCAAATGGGAAATTGTTGGGAATGAGTGGAATACGTGGCATAAATACAGTTTCACCTGCACCACACCCAATTAGAATTTTAGCTTCGATTATATTTCTCTGCAAAGCACTTGAAAATTAGGACTAAACTGTTACCTCCTTCACCGCGTGGAGATACTCCCTTATGTTGTTATGAGCTTATGTTTTTATTAATTAGGTACATGTAGATGCTTATCAGGAAAAACTATTTTAGATTTTTCTTTAGCCAGTCTGTTATGCTTCCGCATCCAATATTCCAGATCTTCGATTTTTATATACCTAAACAAAGTGCTCAGCACGCACTTTTCTTAAGGCGCTATTTTCATATCTCTCATAACATAACTGTACTGCTAAGGTTCCACGCCAGGTATTCCGATCTTCAAAAAGATGCCTAGACTCAATAGCCATACCTTAAAAAAGTTTCATTCAAATCCGTTCAGTAGTTCCGGAGATTAGCGTGTACAGACAGAAAAAAATTGAAAATCGTAGATTCCTATTCTGTTACTATTTTTACTTGAAAATATACTCATCCAAACTTTCACACTTATAATATTAGTAGGATGTACAGACACACTGGTTTTACTGTTCTATTATATGTATTGATGACTGATTGATGTATTGGTTTACGACCGTCATCCACTTCAAGTATTCCAGATCTTTGATTTATATACATCTACAGAAAGAGCTCATCATGCTGAACAATCTTGCCCAAGGCGCTCTATTAATATATCTTATAGTTTAGCTGATCTGCTGGAGTTCCACATCAGTTGTTCCAGACCTCAAATTTTTGTAAGTCAATAGGAAATTCTCATCACGCTGAACAATCTTCCCCAAGGCGCTCTATTAACATCTCTTATAGTTTAACTGAGCTGCTGGAGTTCCACATCAGTTGTTCCAGACCTCAAATTTTTGTAAGTCAATAGGAAATGCTCATCACGCTGGACAATCTTCCCCAAGGCGCTATATATATATATTTAGATTAGAGATTATAAGATTTAGCAAAGAAAATCTGTGGATACAGTAAACATTTAACAATAAGACCATAAGCTCTTTTTTACACGAGTTGTGGATTCAAGTGGTTATTTGTGACCAACAATAGAAGACACTGGAAATTATTGGACAGTTAATTTATTTATTTTAATAATGCAGCTTCTGGATGTTGCGCGAAACACATTGTGAAACCATTATCATTATATAACGATTTTTGAATTGAAAGGATTTGATTACGGTTTCTGAAAGTAAACATGATTGATTATTGCTTTAGGTGATCCACCTCTATCCAAATTTAATACTAAATTTCTGTTGCCATAATCTTTTAAAATATAAAGCTGAATTTGTGTAGTACCTATCTAAAAAGATGACATCAGGTTGTGGTGTCGCGAAATGAGTATCATTAACATACAACTTCACAGTGAATCACCATTTTCATGTTAAACACTTTTTTATTAATGTTTTTCAAAGGGCCATCTATGAACCATTAGCTGCATAACTATAAATTTGTAAATTAATGTATTTATTTCTTTTTTTTTTGCGAAACTATTATTTCATTTCCTATTTTTAGGTAATCAGCCAGCTGTTCTATTTTGAAAGATTATGGCAAAAGAAATTTAGTATGGAAGCATTAGGAGAGGGATAACGTTAAGAGTCTGCAGCGAGCTCGAGTCTTCATACAAACTCAGTTACGTTCTTATTTTTGAATAACACGTTGCATTATCGATGAGTTATTTTAGTCTTCAATAAGTTTATGACTCTATAAATAAAATAGAACGAGTATAAGTTTTGCATTATAGACCACCAACCCTGTTCAGTTTGGCTGAATTTTACGGACAAAATATGGTTTAGATTCAAGTCAAACCCTATTCTAGATATTGGTTAAACTATGTAATTTCACACGATTTTTTTAAATTGCTTTTTTGGTTTTCAAATGAAAACGAAACTAGCAAAATCAGTAAAAAAAACTACAAAATTATGATGCAAATTTGCAGCCGTACACTCTAGCGCGGGGAACGGCAGGGGAAAAGGGCGGTAGGTTTTCTTTGTAACGCCCTGCCTCACTCTAGGTGAAACAACAACATTTTGAAGCGTTAGGCGCGTGTTCTCGGAGCGGACTTGAGCGCTGCTTACTGCGGACTCTTAAATACGAAGTGTATCCTTACGAGGTACGCAATTATCGAGGCGATAGTTAAACTCGCACTTTGACGGCGATAATAAATGCATATTCACCAATGATAATTTGACTGTACACGGCATTTACATAAATGGTGTTGTAGATTGACTCAAGTGTTAATCGAAATATATATATATATATATGTACATCGAACGAAATGACAAGAATTATCTGGCTTTAAATTCATTCATTTTATAGCATAGCTACTGAGTATTGTTTCCATTGTTTCAATATAGTCGTTTTATTTATATAATAAGGAAAAGGTGCAAATAGAAGGCTTTATGATGACATGTTTTATTGACGATCGTTATTTACGAGGTGATGGAGACTTTGAAGTTCCTGCACATTTGAATTTTGGAAAATATATGCTGAGTCGACTTTTATTGAAAAAAGACGAAGTGGCATTGGTAAGTAAAAAACGAAAACAAAAACCGACTTCAAAACTATAAACTTTATAGTATAAGTAACAACTTAAACTAAAAAGTAAAATGTAATATTTTAATTACTTTGAACATTAAAAGACAATGAACGAAATTATTAATACTTATATACCTATTTATAATTTATATTCACCCATTTTAGGAGTCGGTGTCAGCTACAGCAAAATAACCTTAATATATATCTTACTCTATTAATCTCTCGATCAATATATAAATACCAAATCGAATGAAATCTGATATGTAGTTGCAAAGGAGCGCATCAAAAAATTTTTATTCATTTAGACACAACTATCAACGTCACCTGCATTAACGCGTCTGCCCGCATTCGGGTAGTTACGTAGTATCGTTTATAATATGTATGTTCTAGGCTGGCACCGACGCCAAAAATAACTAACAAGTTTTTATAGCACATAAATTGTGCAATGTAATCAATTGATGGGTTGATTTGATTTAAAGTTTTAAAGTTTATTTTCTTCTATTTAGAGCATTTAAATAAAAGCTTCTTTATGAATTTTTTATATTAATTTATTTTTTATTTTCTAGTTGTTTTGTTTGTAATTTTGAATGGAATTTGTACGAAACTTTCATTATGGCATCTCGAAGTATATTTTATAATTTGGTTAACTATTACTCGTTCATCTGTAAAGCCAGCTTAGTCGTAATAGTTTTCCTTTTAAGTGAAGTGTACATACTACTGATTTTTCAGATTTTTTAAAAGCAATAGTTTAGAAGATAAACGGGGAGAAACGCGAAAAAAATATCTCATCCCCAATTCAATTGTATGGGAGCCACCCTTAAAAATATATTTTTCAATATTTTATTCTACCACTTTGTTGGCGTCCTAAAAATGTATACCCGTACTAAATTACACCTTTCTAGTAGACGAACAGAGCTAAAATATAAGGGTTCGTAGTTTGACTGCGGAACTCTAAAAACAGAAGTGTTAGAAGCTAAGCGTTCTCATTTCAAAAACTAAGTTTTACTCACTGTAGTGTAATCCGCGCGGAACATCTCATCAACGTCTTCTGTTTCTGATAACCTGGTACTTTAAATGATTTTTCAGTAATATGGTAGGAAATATAGTATAAACCTGCGCTACAGAAACGATATTGCACGCTCCCTTGCACTTATGTCAGCCTGGTATTCTGATATTGAGATGAGCCCGAATTCGAGGGACCATTGAAGAGTTCCTCTTTATTTTCTACTGACTCCAGCATCAGACCAGCTCGATGGTACAATAAAAACGCATTGTCATCGGAACTGAACCAACGTGTATAAATCCAACTCCCTAGGATAAGAGGAAGTGGTTGACTTACTAGTATCCCTTGAAGAGTTACACTTTCTACTTCCTGGCTTCATTATCAGACCCTTACCGCCAAGTATTGCCCATTGATGGACTAAACCCGTCAAATCGAATATGAGCCCAAATTCGAGTGGTTTACCAGTACCCATAGAAGAGTTTTACTATCCACCTCCTGACCACTGGCTCAGATCAGGATCAAATTTATATGGGACCACCTCGGAAGTATATTCTACCAAACAAAAAAAGAATTATCAAAATCGGTTCACAATTGGCGGAGAAATCACTTAACACACATACAAAAAAAAACATACGCGTCGAATTCAGAACCTCCTCCTTTTTTTCAGAAAGTTAGTATAATATGATTATCTTGAGGCGTCTAGTGTGAGTTTTTCTAACCTACAACCTTCATTTTCTTTTCTAATTCCACGAAATTGATCATGTTATCATAAATTCCGACTGCATTTTAAGAACAATATAATTAATTTAATCGTTTTCGATATGCCATGAACTACATATTATAATTATATATCTGAGTTTATTTAAGGGGATAGTGTCTTTTTTTAAAATATTTCCTTGCAATAAACGGTCTTAGTCGTTAGTAAATCGGTATTGATCACATTCTTTATATAATTCATTGTAAACAATAATTGAGTATCTAATTGAGCCTGAGATTCTTGGATTGTTCTGACCAAACGAAAGTATTCCAAAACAAAATGCTTTCTGTCTCGCGCTAGTCTCTAGTTCTGCACATCTATGCTACACTCATTAACCCGCGCGAATCAACAGATCCTATTATGCTAATACATCTGAAATTATCAGGAAAATGGTGAAACTGGAGAGACACTTACATACAAGGAAATAACGCAATATGCTGTAGATCTATCCGTCGCTCTAATTAAACTAGGGATTGGTAGAGGAGACCTCGTGGGACTAGGGTCTGAGAGACGTATCACTTACATGCCGACGGCGTTGGCGGTCCTGATCACCGGAGCTGCTTATACACCGTTTTACTTAAAATACGGCAGAGGTAAATAAAATTACAAATTAACGTATATTAACAGTGTGTAATTGTTTCAGTCCAGGGTATCCAGATTTGAATCAAGTATAAACAGAATAGTTTTTGCCCGCGAGCTCTTGCCCGACTTCAGAAATGTTAATAATTTATTAATATAACTACTACGAACTACCTGGACAATAAGTAGCTTATGTGCCCTGAGCTACATACGATTATCGTGCTTTTGTACATTTCCGCAACATTGCTTTCAACTAACAGTACAATTTTTAAATCCCAGCAAAGAATTTGTGTCAATTTTTGTCAAGCATAGACGTCTCCGTCGCTCGCTGTGCGATTTGACATGGAAAATCTCCAATGTGAGTGTCCATGTCTTTGCTACTCGTACGTAAGGCATGATCGAGTTATTCATCTAACCACAGCATTTCACTGCCATCACCAATCCGCGTACCAATCGTGGTGATTATGGCAAATTCCCTCATGTAAAGTCCGACGTCGCAATCTACTATTGAGGTTCAGGTCCAAAATAAGTCTTGTGTAGCTATTATGATATATGTATACTTCGTATTTGTACTTACTTATAATAATGAAACTCTTCGTATGATTATAACTCCACATACACGATGAAGCTCTTGATATTTTTTTAAAGAGTAATGATTAAAATAAGGCGAAGCAATTCGGGTCGTAAAGAAAGTTGTGCAACAATATTTGATACTGAATTGATATTGAACAGTCTAAATTTATGTACGGAATTCTAATTATCTAAACGCAAAACCCTCTGATTCGCGTTAAAATCTCAGCAGTGTATGTTCATACGCGTAGCAATACAAAATGTTCTAAAATTAAATAGACTTATCAGTAACGTGGTGCGTACCTGCGGACACGCATTTCTATCGCAGCGTCTGTAGGAAATCAAGCGTCCCAATCCACAATTCTTTCGAAACAAATTGTTATCTCAATAGCGTTTGTCGATCTATAATATCTCAACTATGTAGGAGAGCCTAAATTAACAATGTAACATACAACTACAGAGTACTATACAACCGTGGCCCGTCAGTAGAGGTAGAGTTACGCAATAGAAACTGACACACCTCGTAGGTGAATAACCGTGGTTAAACGGTCTCCATGGCCTAATGTCTAAACGCTTCCACTCACAATTTCGGACACCTGAGTTCAATTCTCACCTATAAGAACTCAGTTTGGTTGGTGGCGGTGCATTTACTATGTACGCCTGGCTAGCGACCACCAATAGCACTGTTGTGTTACTGGCTCTGTTTTCTTTGCTAACCGGAACTCAATCATCAGTATTATAAGTTTACTATTTTTTTTAATGTTTTCGCAAATATTTTAAGAACATCTTTCATACCTCGTGCGAAAATGTAAATTCAATCTCGTTCCAACTTGTTCGGTGTTCCTCAGCTTCGGCTCTGGCAACACTCGTCAAAACTCAATTTGCTTTACAGACTTTTCACACTAGTGTCAAAATGTACAATATGTGGCAGATGTCTGTCTGTCTTATCAGCTGAGATATTCCTTCTGCAGGCCTACTACGACCTTTTACACAATCGGCCGCAATCCTTGCTTCTCAGTTGACGATGCCTAAACTGGCCGACTTTATTTCGTACCATGACATCCTTAAAGATGAACTGAAATTGGAAGGATTGTCCAGGTAGATGATGAATTAAAATGTCAAAAATCTACAATTTTGTCTTTGGTTTACAATTTAGTGAGAGAGATAAACATATACAAAAGTCCGTTGGAGAAAGTGAGACGAAAGAGAGATATCCTCTCTGCACGACCGTTCTAAAACACAATACTAATAATTTCTCTCTTAAATAAAGAATCTCAATTAGGCAAAAATTACATAATAAATAATTATAACTCAATTTAATATGTAAATCAGTAAATATTTTTGATTAATTTTTTTAAATATTTCTTTAATATCATTGTAAAAACATATTTTATAATAACAAAGCATGGTTTTGAACATGACAATTGTAAAATTTGGAATGTCTTTGACAGAACCTTGTATTACTAAAAAAACAAAAATGCTCACTTTAGTTTCAATACTAAGGTCCGATGATTTCGACGGTCGCGATAAAAATGGATTAAGTTCCTCGCACAAATTCACCGCCATATCTGGAGTTAGACGATATTGTTTGATGAATTCAGTATCGCTTAAATCAAAACGATCATTTAGCTCCCGAGTGAGACGGCGGCGATTTCTTATATTGGTATTATTTAAATTATTGTCCATTTCTAAAAATTCGAACAATTCATTTTCATTTGCCATTATTTTTATGATTAGAAAACACGCACGGATATCAAAATTAAAATACAATTTAGAATATTCAACGAATTGCTTCACTTTAAAAAAACTGCACTAAATATGATATGTAAAATAAAATATTTACGATGTTGATTAATCAAACCAAAATGCACAAAATGAACCAAAAGTCCAAAACTATTCAATTAAAGTTCCTTCCGAACTAACTTTTTAAGGATTGGTTAGTTTGACAGCTAGGCAACGATTTTCAACGTCAAAAGGCACGTCATAGTACCGATTTTAGTATATAAAAAAAGGTGAACGACTTTACAACGCTAAACGATTTTTTAGCATAAACAGCCTGGCTATAGTAGGGTCGTGGTACGAAATAACAATACAGCTGAATATAAGCCTTGCTCTAAAAGCTTGTAGTTGGCCTCCTGTACGAGTATTACACGCATCCTTTAAACGAGCAATGGATCTCCAAAACGGCACCAACGATTTCGCTAAAATTAGGTATTTGGGGGTATTCGGGGGCGAAAAATCAATCTAGATTAGTCTCATGTCTGGGAAAATGGACGTTTTCGAGTTTTAATGCGTTTTTTCCTTCGCATTATTCGATGCAAAATATGATGGGAAATTTCACGCTGTCAAACATATTAAACCATAGCGGAGTGGTTACAGCGCTTGCTTTTAAATCACAGGCGTCCAGAGAATCTGAGTTCGTATCCCGATCGCGTAAATGTTTTTAATTTTTTTTGTGTGTTTTTATTTATTTATAATTATTATTTTTTAGCTCCGAGCAAAGCTCGGCCGCCCAGATATTTCATAATTATGTGTCACTACTTCCGAGAAAGCCATTATGTATTGATGACGCTCTGTTACCGTAAATGTTTCCAGGTTGTTTTCATAAAACATTACGTAATTTTACAGCATACTTAAAACAGAATTTAAGTTCTACAAAACCTACTTATTTTATCTGCTCGGAAACATTTTGGAATAATCACAATGACATTCTGATGAGCATTGAATCTATAAAAACTTTCGTGACTTTGGATGATGTTGATGGGCCAAGCAACCTAGTATCTGTAAACGCATTAAGGACAAACTGTATAGACGACGTGGCGAGTTTCGAGCCTGCTGATGTTGAGGGTCAAGTCGACACTGCCGTGGTTCTATATTCATCAGGCACTACGGGTCTGCCCAAACCTATAGAGTTGACACATTTGAATTGCATACTTAACAGTTTACCATCTCAGTAAGACTAAAACGTTATTACAATGAATTTAAATTATACAAAATAAGATATCAATTGCTTACTCTTAATTATGCTATCTTCTAGTTTCAGGGACAAGACATTAAAAATATTTTTTATTTTATCATCATGGGATCATAATTACGATACCTTTATGACATTCAGATTACTAGCTAGTGGAAAAAAAGTTGTATATGTGGACCAATACACAGAAGAAAATGTCTACAACTGTATCCAAAATTATAAGGTAAAGTAATAGCATTATCGTTTTGTTCAATTAGATCAATAGCTTTATCCATATTTCATTTCAGATAAATGTTGTTTTGGCTATACCATCAACTGTTACGATGTTTTCAAAGATACACGAAGATAAAGAATACAATTTTGATGCGCTGAAAATTATTTACTCTCGAGTTTCATCTTTACACGTCAAAACTATAGAAAAACTCAGGGAAAGGTAACTTGTTATATATTGAATTGATTACAGTAAGAGCTATTAATGAAATTTCTCCTACATTCATACTTTATTAACACAGGTTTCCGCAGATAGACGTGATGCAAGGGTATGGTCTGACTGAATCTGGGGAGCCGTGTTCCCAAATTTGGGGAACAAAAGGTCTAAAATCTCACAGTGTCGGACAAACAGCGCCAAGCACAACTTTGAAAGTACGTGTTGAAACATGTTGGATGTCTGTAGTAAACTATGAAGATAATATGACACTTTTTCCTAAAAACAGGTAGTGGACGTCCATACCCGTGAAGTCCTTGGTCCCAACGAACATGGAGAAATATGTCTCAAGGGCCCTCTTCTCTCAAAAGGATACATAGGTGCGGACCGCTCCAGCTACATGGATGAAGACGGGTTTTTCAAAACTGGTGATTTGGGCTACTATGACGAAGACAGATATGTGTACGTTATAGACAGGTTGAGAGAAGTTATTGAATTTAACGGATATAAGGTAAATTGACAAAAATATTAATAATGTATCAATGTCATTACATTTTTAAAAATATATTCCATCATCAGCCAGGGAGCGCCCACTGCTGAACATAGTCCTCCTACATGGTACGCCACGACATGATTTTTATTTGTTTCCTTAAAAATGCAAAGAAATCAGACAAACTGTAACTGTTGTACAAATGCCATCATCGTGAATTTATAATAAATTAATGTCATATCTTACAGATAACTCCCTTGGAACTAGAGTCTATATTGCTTCTTCACCCCGAAGTCAAAGAAGCTGGAGTGGTTGGAAAACCGGATCCTGTTTACGGGGAATTGCCTGTTGCTTTTGTTGTGAAAACCCTTGGATCGAGTATGACTGAGCAGGAATTGATGGCATATATTGCCGAAGAGGTAATTCCATTTCACTACTGCAGTACTCATAGACGTGTGTCGTCTTTTCGACAAATGTTAGTATGCTACGAGTATATACATCTAGTAGGTGCCAAAAAACTTATGTACTCAAACGTAGCAGAATGAACAACATTGTCTATTTTCATTGTCGTTTTTATATAAATAACACAAAGTGACATTGTAAAAAATAATTAAACATCTACTGACAGATCCGAAGTTAAAATATATTCCTAATTCCTAGAGCTAAAGAGGCCACCCGCTACTCTGTCCGCATGGACTTTAGGAATTATCCTAACTACTTGTCCAATGTTGATCAGGCTACAAATTATTCTATATCCTTTTATGATCCTTTAACTATCCATCCCTCTTTAAAAAATCTAGTCATTCTGACTCTTTCTTACAACGGCAAGGAAGGACAAAGAAACAAACTCACATTCGCATTTCTAATACGTATTATTATGGAGGATGGATGACTCAGCCGTGCTTCAAAAACACAATGCATAATTACCCTGATATTTTCAAATCATGTTATCGACACCCTGAGACCACTCCGACATCCACCAGTAGCAAAAGGGTTTATGACCAATTATAACTTTTGATGGGGTGATGAATCGAAACAGATTTTTAGTGTGACCAACAGCTACAAAAGTAAAACGTGACTAATGAGAACTGAATGTATAAATGACGAATCTAAATAAATTGTGTTTTAACGAATTAGAACAAATTATTGGTATCACCAAATCTGCCCTAAATCAGGTGAAAATATGTGGTATGTTTTAGGTGAACTATAAGCGTCAAATCCAACAACTGTGGTTTATATCAGAAATGCCGAGGAATCCTAGAGGAAAAGTCATGCGTCGTCGATTGAGAGAAATGTTGATGAAAGAAACATGATTTTAAAAGAAAATATATTGTCTATCAATTTTCATGTTATTTTGGATGTTTTTGAAGAATATTTTTGAAGTAATAATACTTGTAAAAATAAATAGTTTTCATGAAATAAAATAAAATATTTCTTTATTCTCCCACTATGATACTAAACTCATGAAATCAATCCTACTTGATATTTAACACGCAGTCAGACGTCAAAGATATGGAGAACTATGTGTCCAACGAACAGGTCAGTAATCTGGATACCCCTCCCCTTAGGTAAAACGTGTTGAACTGACGCTGAAGGCCGTGTCGGATTTGGGCGATGCCAATTTAGTTAGTTTCAATACGTAGAAAACCCGGGTGCTGCTTTTCACATCGAAGCAGAGTCTACTTCACCATACCTTGTCTCTTTAAAATGTTACCATACTGATTAAAAAAACTGCTATGAGCCCTTGGGGTTGGAAATTTCATCTGATCTCAATTTCAGGAGCTACATCAAGTGCATTGCTAAACATACCAAAACTAGGCATCCAATCGAAGGTAGGTGAGGCGATTTGTCATCTGTGGGATGCTTCTGCTCATATCAACTAGCTACTTTGGACTAAGCGGAGCGTTTAGCTATGAGACTGATAGGCAACGATACTTTAATTAAAACGAAAATCCAAAGCCTGTAACATAGACGTCAGATGGTCTGCCTGTTAGTATTTTACGCGATATTATTTTAACAGTATGCGCACTTGCGTATGAGCTATTTTTGGTGATTCCGCCTTCGCCATTCAAGTACCGGTCAAACATAAAATAACAATAATCATACGGCTTGCACCAACCGTCTCACTTCCACATTTGTCATGCGTACAGATAATTTATTCCACCGGTATCCGAGTTCCTACCAAAATTACAAGTGGGGAATCTTCAAAAAAAGAGTAAATAGGCATATTTTATGCATGATGGCGAACTGATGGTAAGTGACAATAAGATCGTTGGATAACAAGTGTGCGCACCCAGAAGCCTCGATGCCTAATATTACCTAATGAAGCACTGGCTCTGATATGTTTCATACCGGAACACAACAGTGCTCCTCATATATACTATATAATTAATACCATAGAGTACAGACACCTATTATTATTTATTTATATCAGACAAAATCCATATTTTTGTTAGTAAATAAAATAAAGGCAATTTTAACCTAGTGTTAGTACTAAGTTCTAATTTACACAAATGTCAATTGGGCAGATCAAGACCATACCCTCTGCCAGGCCACTGGTCACGTGCATTGTGCAGACGTCACCAGTGTCCCAGCAGTGGGGAGTCCCATCTGTCCCTCGGTACGTTCAGGATGATGTTCGTGCTCCCCCGACAGCGGCGCTGCAGGAAGGCGCAGCGTTTTCTGATGATTGCATGGAAGCCGCCCGTCTGCGCCTCCACGAACATTGTCGATGTACTGCAATATCGCAGGAGCCCAAACAACATCCTAAACGCATTGTTATATTGCACGCGTAAGGCGCTGTATGAGCGCTGCGTATAGTTAACCCACAGGCTGCACGTGTAGAACGCTTGACAATATGCTTTGAATAGCGTCACCTTCACCTGTGGACTACACCGTGCAAACTTGCGAGCCAACATGTTGCATCGCACAGCCAACGTCCTACGCTCCCTCTCGATGTCCAGAGTACCTTCCAGTGTCACTGAGGGCACAGATTGATATGTTTTGGTGCCCGCTTAAAACAGCATCAGCTCGCTCTTTATTCCATATATATAGATTAGATATATACAGATTAGTTTAATATTAGTCAAGGCCTAGTTCAAAACTGATTATATATTGTACCATAAGCTGAGATAGGCATTTTGCTTCAATATTAATTTTTTCTGTTTCTGTTCTATTTCTGTATATAAATTAAACAGTAAATTTATTTTTCTTTCTTTCTTAAATCATCGATTTAATTGTGTGTTTGCATTGATAAAATTTACGATGATAATAAATCTTTAACAATAGGTCTGCACAGTTCGTCATTATAGCTACTCGTAGGCTTAATTGTTTGCGACCATCTATTAAAACACATGTATACCGAAACAATTCAAATAATTTGCCTATTTTCATTTGTTTCAACATCGTAGCTACTGAGTATTGTATTTTCATTGTTTTACTATATTCGTTTTACGTTGACAAGGGAACAGTTTCATGATGTCAACTTTTGTTGATGATCGTTATTTACAAGGCGATGGACACTTCGAAGTTCCTGCACATTTGAATTTCGGTAAATATATGCTGAGTCGACTTCTATTGAAAAAAGACGAAGTGGCATTGGTAAGTAAAAAGTTTAACAAAATATAATAAATTCAACCATAAATACAATAATCAAAGTAAACGGCACGGAGTCAGAAAAAATATAAGAAAGTTTGTGTGACAATCGTGAGGTGTATTTATGAGCATTCTTCCATCTTACAGCCTGACCTTCCGCCACGTGGCCATCATGACCCAGTGTAAGATCAATAAATAACAAATCATTTTTTATATTGAAATCGTAAAATTTTGGGAGTTTGTATGAAAGTCCATCATTTTTGAAGATAAATGCATGAAAATTTGTATGCAGCTTTTCAGTAAAAAATACCTAAACACGTGTTTCACAGTTTATGGATATTTATCCTTAAAAGAAATGAAAAGCGGGCTGAAAGTTTGTATGTGAGCTCAGTTGTTTTTGTGGCCAATAACATAAACATTTAAACTCGGTCTTACGAATTAAAAGTAAGGGTAACGTGTATAAGCGTTTTTGAAAAATCAACACCTAGAGGTTGAAATCAGGGATGCAAATTTAAATTTCAGTTCGTCATTTTTGAAGATAATATGTTATAGGAGTGAAAAGAGATATGAGAATTTGTATGTAAAGTCTGTTGTTTTTGAAGTCAATATCATGAAACTTGATAATCAGCCGTATGAGCTAAAATTAAGAATGATGTTGTTTTTTAAACAGTTTATTGTACACGGAAAATATTTACATAACACAAAAACAGAAAAAATATATACATGATGTGTTTAATTGGCTTAAAAAATCATCCCAATAATTATTCCTAGACGTGAAGACATTTGCAGGAAGTGTCGCGTCATTTTGATATTTGTTATGACGTAATTCCCATGGGGTAAAACTTAAAGTCCACGCAAGCGATGCCGCGGGCAGAAGCTAGTCATATATAATTTTAAAAAACGTCATATTCTTCACTTAAATTTGCCCAAAGATGTCATAGCCACTTAATTGAAGGATAAAGTTTGCATTATATTCATACTCTATTCTTGTACAACACAAGTAAAACGCCAGTTTATGTTTCAAATGTTTCTGGCTTGCTCTGATCAAAATATATATTCGAGTGGAACCAGCTTATGAATACGCACAGTATTCAGTTTTGTCACTCGCCATCCTCTAGTGTGGCACCTGTGCTACGCACGGAGGCAACAAAGTTGATGAATACTGTATTCCGCTTTAAATCATTTGCTTCTGAAATTTACAGGAAAATGGTGAAACTGGAGAGACACTTACATACAAGGAAATAACGCAATATGCTGTAGATCTATCCGTCGCTCTAATTAAACTAGGGATTGGTAGAGGAGACCTCGTGGGACTAGGGTCTGAGAGACGTATCACATACATGCCGACGGCGTTGGCGGTCCTGTTCACCGGAGCTGCTTATACACCATTTAACTTAATGTGCGGCAGAGGTAAATAAAAAACGGCCATGTTCAAGACGGTCCCGTACAGAATATGGATAATTAACACACTGAAAATTATAATTAATATGCACGAAACAATACTCTAACGAATGCGCCTAAATAAATACCAAAAAAATTCGTTTTAGTTTTGCTCCGCGTCACTAGATGTCACCACTAGTAATATAAATCGCGCAAGAGGTCCGTCTCTCAAGCAAAACAAACTTTACGTTGCAGTTGAATTATTATTCCACACCCGATGTGTGGCTTTCAACTGGAAAGTTATGTTTGTAATTATGAAAACACGTATCTAGTTTTTTACGTACTTAGCCCTTTTATTCTTTATTTATATTCATTTTTATTATTTGTTGTTAGATCGGCAATAGAAATACACATTTTGTGATAATTTGCACTGTTTACCTATTACGTATCGTAAGATACATCCCACTGACAGACAGACGGACGGACAGCGAAGGCTTAGTAATATGGTCCTATTGGTTACCCTTTGATCACAGAATCCTAAAAATGGAAATACTAGCAGCAATGTAACTAATATTATTAACTTTAAGTGTAACTTGAGTGTAGTTTACAATTTTATTTTCAAGTTAATGTTTAAATTAATCTATGACATTGTTCTATCAATGGAATTAATTTATTTGTTTGATGGCTGCTTAGTTTTGCTTTAATATTACTGAATTAGTTATCATAGCAGTGCTAAAAATTGCATCTTTATATAATAGTGGGTATGAGTCGAACATTCACTCGACGTACCAGCGTATTTATCACAAGATCGAGTCGTATGTCGTCATATTTAATGGAGCCCGCAGCTACAATAGTTTACTCTCTGAGAATATTTGATTCGTCGTCCTGTTGTGTTTTAAAAGATACAGCCCTGTGACAGATGGGTAGCAGGAGGGATGGACAGACAGCGAAGCCTTAGCCTTAATAGGTCTCGTTATATACAGTAATGCAATGGAAATGGCACGCCATATTAATTACGAGAAACTGACCTTGGTATACAAAAAAAGCGAACATACTTTTAGTTGGTTTGATAAAGTTTTGGAAATTATAACCTCTAAAGTGAGCCTTATAAAATACAAGGCTAAAGTTAATATAGTAATTGGAATTAATACTTTCTTTATGTTGACAATTAATATTAATTATTTTGGTTTACAGCAAACCTAAAACATGATTTTAGAAATACGAAACCCACATATTATATCTGCTCGCAGACATAATAATTATGGGTCAATACATTTGAGGAAGCCGTGCTGTAGTTCTGCTAGTTACTTCAAATAATTCCAAATTGTTTTACTAACGTATTATGTTATTTTACAGCATACTTAAAACAACGTTTAAGTTCCACAAAACCTACTTATTTTATCTGCTCGGAAACATTTTGGAATAATCACAATGACGTTCTGATGAGCATTGAATCTATAAAAACTTTCGTGACTTTGGATGATGTTGATGGGCCAAGCAACCTAGTATCTGTAAACGCATTAAGGACAAACTGTATCGACGATGTGACGAGTTTCGAGCCTGCTGATGTTGAGGGTCAAGTCGACACTGCCGTGGTTCTATATTCATCAGGCACTACGGGTCTGCCCAAACCTATAGAGTTGACACACTTGAATTGCATACTTAACAGTTTACCATCTCAGTAAGACTCAAACGTTATTACAATGAATTTAAATTATACAAAAAAAGATATCAATTGCTTACTCTTAATTATGCTATCTTCTAGTTTCAGCGACAAGTCTTTAAACATATTTTTCATTCTATCAGTATGGGATCATAATTACGATACATTTATGACATTCAGATTACTAGCTAGTGGAAAAAAGGTTGTATATGTGGACCAATACACAGAGGAAAATGTCTACAACTGTATCCAAAATTATAAGGTAAAGTAATAGCATTATCGTTTTGTTCAATTAGATCAATAGCTTTATCCATATTTCATTTCAGATAAATGTTGTTTTGGCTATACCATCAACTGTTACGATGTTTTCAAAGATACACGAAGATAAAGAATACAACTTTGATGCGCTGAAAATTATTTACTCTCGAGGTTCATCTTTACACGTCAAAACTATAGAAAAACTCAGGGAAAGGTAACATGTTATATATTGAATTGATTACAGTAAGAGTTATTAATGAAATTTCTCCTACATTCATACTTTATTACCACAGGTTTCCGCAGATAGACGTGATGCAAGGGTATGGTATGACTGAATCTGGGGAGCCGTGTTCCCAAATTTGGGGATCAAAAGGTCTTAAATCTCACAGTGTCGGACAAACAGCGCCAAGCACAACTTTGAAAGTACGCATTGAAACATGTTGGATGTCTGTAGTAAACTATGAAGATAATATGACACTTTTTCCTAAAAACAGGTAGTGGACGTCCGTACCCGTGAAGTCCTTGGTCCCAACGAACATGGAGAAATATGTCTCAAGGGCCCTCTTCTCTCAAAAGGATA
Source organism: Carcina quercana (assembly GCA_910589575.2). Classification (NCBI taxonomy): domain Eukaryota; kingdom Metazoa; phylum Arthropoda; class Insecta; order Lepidoptera; family Depressariidae; genus Carcina; species Carcina quercana. Next base: position 7,425,502 of record OU342436.1, read on the forward strand.
CATAGGTGCGGACCGCTCCAGCTACATGGATGAAGACGGGTTTTTCAAAACTGGTGATTTGGGCTACTATGACGAAGACAGATACGTGTACGTTATAGACAGGTTGAGAGAAGTTATTGAATTTAATGCAATGAAGGTATACTTTTAAACATTACAAACTTTTAATAATTCCATTACGTACATCGCACGGGTTCCTTGGCATAAGATCTAAATTTAAATTCCTAAGCAAGAAATTTCTAAGGACAGTACTTCGAAAATATATATTTCTAATGCAAAAAAAACTCCTAAAGTCGCATAGCTATATGCATGCTTCATCTAACGATCATATTTTCGAAAATCAATATTCTTACTTCCAAAATGACGAATAACAGCACCTTGAAATTCAGTATTTCTGTAGTCATTTTTAGAATTCATTGTAACTCACCAATACATCAATTACAGATACATCCCTTAGAACTAGAGTCTATATTGCTTCTTCACCCCGAAGTCAAAGAAGCTGGAATGGTTGGAAAACCGGATCCTGTTTACGGGGAAATACCCGTGGCTTTTGTTGTAAAATCTCTTGGATCGAGCATAACTGAGCAGGAATTGATGGCATATATTACCGATGAGGTAATTTGTTTTGTTTGTCCCTGCTGAATTAGTCACATACGGATTTTACGTATGTTACGGAGTTCGATGAAAGTAATATAGTAATAAAAGTATAATAATGAATTGATCAAAAATAATTATCTGTCCATTCTGACGCAGTCAATGCGTACTGAACTTGAGTCTTATATAGGCAAAAAAATTGTAACGTAAAGAAAATAGCACATATATACAGCCATAACATGTTTTTATTTATTTTTCGCCTAAATGCAGTTACTGGGCACCTCAAACATATTGTTACGAGCTCTGAGGTTCGTAGATCAAAGAGAAAGAAAGTCCAAAGTTCCGGAATTTATTGGTAACACAAGTCCACAAACCAATCTTCAAAAGCACGGGTCCCCCAAACAGAGTACGTCCCTGTCTCACTAGTTCCGAGTTGTCTGCACTGATTCCGTCCCTGGATTCCACGTACAGAGTCCTTGAACACTACTGACGCCGATCTGTCGATACTGACACCACGTGACACACTAGTACACTAACACTTTTCCACCTCGATTGTACTTTCGCTTTACAATTTCTCCCAGTTTTCGTTTCTTCACTTTTCTTCGCTGTGAACTCAACTCAAACTGAACTGTCCCCGTATTGTTTCTAGATCCTACAGTCTAGAATCTTCAGGAAAATTGGAGAGTATTCGACACGAAGGAGATACATGAATTGCTGTCCCTTTCGCACTTGACAATCCTTATGCGAGTATTCGAGAGCTTTCAACGCTCGTCATTTGTCAATATCCGACACGAAGGGGATAGATGGATACGCCCCTCTCTTTTCTTTATCTCCAGACTTTTCGAGAAGCTCCGAGACAATGTCCGACACGAAAGGGATAGATGGATACGCCTCTCTCTTTTCTTGAAGCTTCGTGACAATATCAATCTTAAATGAAAGCTTTTTTGCATATTTTGCCGTATAGTTAAAAACTGTATCATGTTTCAGGTGAATGATAAGAAGCGAATCCAACAAGTGATTTTTATAACTGACATTCCAAAAAATCCTAGAGGAAAGTTCATGCGTCGCCGATTGAGAGAAATGTTAACCGAAACTAAATAACTGTTTTATTTGTTGTTTGTTGCAGAATTAAGTTTGTGGCACATAGCTAAACATGGGTAGCTGATGGTCCATGAGACCATTTACCCTGGTTCGTTATTCACTTATCTTTGTTACTCATCAATTATTTCCTTAAAACCTACTGCTACTATGTATGTATAACGTTGGTACATTGTGTATTAAATATGAATTAGAATTCTACTTATTGGGTTTCTTTGCTTTCCTATTATTTATAAACGTAAGATAATATCATATTGTGTGATCTGACTTGTTCTTAGGGTTCCGAACTTCCGATGAAAAACAGAACACGTACGAGTAACACTTTGGCGTCTGTCAGACGATCATCTCAAGATCTACTGATTAAATCGATTTGTTTAGGAATAGCTATGGGAAATGGTGACTCACAGGTAATCCTTGAAGAAGAAGCATTGTCTCGCTATTAACAGATACAAACAATAGGGAAGATAGGAAAGGCGGTTTGTCATCTGTGGGATGCTTCTGCTCATATCAACTAGCTACTTTGGACTAAGCGGAGCGTTTAGCTATGAGACTGATACTTTAATTAAAACGAAAATCCATATTGTCACAAATATTGTCTCTCAATTTTTATGTTATTTTGGATGTATTTGAAGAATATTGTTGAAGTAATAATATATGTAAAAATAAATAGTTTTCATGAAATAAATAAAAATATTTTCTCTGCTGATCTCAATTTCAGGAGCTACATCAAGTGCATTGCTAAACATACCAAAACTAGGCATCCAATCGAAGGCAGGTGAGGCGATTTGTCATCTGTGGGATGCTTCTGCTCATATCAACTAGCTACTTTGGACTAAGCAAGCGGAGCGTTTCGCTATGAGACTTATAGGCAACGATACTTTAATTAAAACGAAAATCCAAAGCCTGTAACATAGACGTCAGATGGTCTGCCTGTTAGTATTTTACGCGATATTATTTTAACAGTATGCGCACTTGCGTAGGAGCTATTTTTGGTGATTCCGCCTTCGCCATTCAAGTACCGGTCAAAGATAAAATAACAATAATCATACGGCTCGCACCAACCGTCTCACTTCCACATTTACAATGCGTACAGCTAATATAGTATAGTAGTATCCGAGTTCCTAAAAAATTACAAGTAGGGAATCTTCGAAAAAAGAGTAAATAGGCATATTTTTATGCATGATGGCGAACTGTGGTAAGTGACAATAAGATCGTTGGATAACAAGTGTGCGCACCCAGAAGCCTCGATGCTTAATATTACCCAATGAAGCACTGGCTCTGATATATTTCATACCGGAACACAACAGTGCTCCTCTTATATATTTTAAGTTTTGTGTGTCTACACATGAGAATATACTACATTCGTTTTATTGTTGAATAAGGCAAAGTAGCTGATGCCTCAATTTAATGTGATTTAATTAATTAATACCATAGAGTACACACACCTAAAGATTAGTTAAGTATTAGTCAAGGGCTAGATCAAAACTTAGTATATATTGTAGCATAAGCTGAGGTAAGACTTTTGCTTCAATATTTATTTTATCTGTTTCTGTCCTATTTCTGTATATACATTTAACAGTGAATTTATTTTTCTTTCTTTCTTAAACCGTCGATTTAATTGTGTGTTTGCATTGATAAAATTTACGATGGTAATAAATTAATGTATGTTTATTCTTTAACAATAGGTCTGCACAGTTCGTCATTATACCTACTCGTAGGCATGTCATTGTAAGCTTAATTGTTTGCGACCATATATTAAAACACATGTTTAACGAAATAATTCAAATTATTTGCCTATTTTCAATTGTTTCAACATCGTAGCTACTGAGTATTGTATTTTCATTGTTTTACTATATTCGTTTTACGTTGACAAGGGAACAGTTTCATGATGTCAACTTTTGTTGATGATCGTTATTTACAAGGCGATGGACACTTCGAAGTTCCTGCACATTTGAATTTCGGTAAATATATGCTGAGTCGACTTCTATTGAAAAAAGACGAAGTGGCATTGGTAAGTAAAAAGTTTAACAAAATATAATAAATTCAACCATAAATACAATAATCTAAGTAAACGGTACGGAGTCAGAAAAAATATAAGAAAGTTTGTGTGACAATCGTGAGGTGTCTTTATGAGCATTCTTCCATCTTACAGCCTGACCTTCCGCCACGTGGCCATCATGACCCAGTGTAAGACCAATAAATAACAAATCATTTTTTATATTGAAATCGTAAAATTAAAAAACGTCATTTTCTTCACTTAAATTTGCCCAAAGATGTCATAGCCACTTAATTGAAGGATAAAGTTTGCATTATATTCATACTCTATTCTTGTACAACACAAGTAAAACGCCAGTTTATGTTTCAAATGTTTCTGGCTTGCTCTGATCAAAATATATATTCGAGTGGAACCAGCTTATGAATACGCACAGTATTCAGTTTTGTCACTCGCCATCCTCTAGTGTGGCACCTGTGCTACGCACGGAGGCAACAAAGTTGATGAATACTGTATTCCGCTTTAAATCATTTGCTTCTGAAATTTACAGGAAAATGGTGAAACTGGAGAGACACTTACATACAAGGAAATAACGCAATATGCTGTAGATCTATCCGTCGCTCTAATTAAACTAGGGATTGGTAGAGGAGACCTCGTGGGACTAGGGTCTGAGAGACGTATCACATACATGCCGACGGCGTTGGCGGTCCTGTTCACCGGAGCTGCTTATACACCATTTAACTTAATGTGCGGCAGAGGTAAATAAAAAACGGCCATGTTCAAGACGGTCCCGTACAGAATATGGATAATTAACACACTGAAAATTATAATTAATATGCACGAAACAATACTCTAACGAATGCGCCTAAATAAATACCAAAAAAATTCGTTTTAGTTTTGCTCCGCGTCACTAGATGTCACCACTAGTAATATAAATCGCGCAAGAGGTCCGTCTCTCAAGCAAAACAAACTTTACGTTGCAGTTGAATTATTATTCCACACCCGATGTGTGGCTTTCAACTGGAAAGTTATGTTTGTAATTATGAAAACACGTATCTAGTTTTTTACGTACTTAGCCCTTTTATTCTTTATTTATATTCATTTTTATTATTTGTTGTTAGATCGGCAATAGAAATACACATTTTGTGATAATTTGCACTGTTTACCTATTACGTATCGTAAGATACATCCCACTGACAGACAGACGGACGGACAGCGAAGGCTTAGTAATATGGTCCTATTGGTTACCCTTTGATCACAGAATCCTAAAAATGGAAATACTAGCAGCAATGTAACTAATATTATTAACTTTAAGTGTAACTTGAGTGTAGTTTACAATTTTATTTTCAAGTTAATGTTTAAATTAATCTATGACATTGTTCTATCAATGGAATTAATTTATTTGTTTGATGGCTGCTTAGTTTTGCTTTAATATTACTGAATTAGTTATCATAGCAGTGCTAAAAATTGCATCTTTATATAATAGTGGGTATGAGTCGAACATTCACTCGACGTACCAGCGTATTTATCACAAGATCGAGTCGTATGTCGTCATATTTAATGGAGCCCGCAGCTACAATAGTTTACTCTCTGAGAATATTTGATTCGTCGTCCTGTTGTGTTTTAAAAGATACAGCCCTGTGACAGATGGGTAGCAGGAGGGATGGACAGACAGCGAAGCCTTAGCCTTAATAGGTCTCGTTATATACAGTAATGCAATGGAAATGGCACGCCATATTAATTACGAGAAACTGACCTTGGTATACAAAAAAAGCGAACATACTTTTAGTTGGTTTGATAAAGTTTTGGAAATTATAACCTCTAAAGTGAGCCTTATAAAATACAAGGCTAAAGTTAATATAGTAATTGGAATTAATACTTTCTTTATGTTGACAATTAATATTAATTATTTTGGTTTACAGCAAACCTAAAACATGATTTTAGAAATACGAAACCCACATATTATATCTGCTCGCAGACATAATAATTATGGGTCAATACATTTGAGGAAGCCGTGCTGTAGTTCTGCTAGTTACTTCAAATAATTCCAAATTGTTTTACTAACGTATTATGTTATTTTACAGCATACTTAAAACAACGTTTAAGTTCCACAAAACCTACTTATTTTATCTGCTCGGAAACATTTTGGAATAATCACAATGACGTTCTGATGAGCATTGAATCTATAAAAACTTTCGTGACTTTGGATGATGTTGATGGGCCAAGCAACCTAGTATCTGTAAACGCATTAAGGACAAACTGTATCGACGATGTGACGAGTTTCGAGCCTGCTGATGTTGAGGGTCAAGTCGACACTGCCGTGGTTCTATATTCATCAGGCACTACGGGTCTGCCCAAACCTATAGAGTTGACACACTTGAATTGCATACTTAACAGTTTACCATCTCAGTAAGACTCAAACGTTATTACAATGAATTTAAATTATACAAAAAAAGATATCAATTGCTTACTCTTAATTATGCTATCTTCTAGTTTCAGCGACAAGTCTTTAAACATATTTTTCATTCTATCAGTATGGGATCATAATTACGATACATTTATGACATTCAGATTACTAGCTAGTGGAAAAAAGGTTGTATATGTGGACCAATACACAGAGGAAAATGTCTACAACTGTATCCAAAATTATAAGGTAAAGTAATAGCATTATCGTTTTGTTCAATTAGATCAATAGCTTTATCCATATTTCATTTCAGATAAATGTTGTTTTGGCTATACCATCAACTGTTACGATGTTTTCAAAGATACACGAAGATAAAGAATACAACTTTGATGCGCTGAAAATTATTTACTCTCGAGGTTCATCTTTACACGTCAAAACTATAGAAAAACTCAGGGAAAGGTAACATGTTATATATTGAATTGATTACAGTAAGAGTTATTAATGAAATTTCTCCTACATTCATACTTTATTACCACAGGTTTCCGCAGATAGACGTGATGCAAGGGTATGGTATGACTGAATCTGGGGAGCCGTGTTCCCAAATTTGGGGATCAAAAGGTCTTAAATCTCACAGTGTCGGACAAACAGCGCCAAGCACAACTTTGAAAGTACGCATTGAAACATGTTGGATGTCTGTAGTAAACTATGAAGATAATATGACACTTTTTCCTAAAAACAGGTAGTGGACGTCCGTACCCGTGAAGTCCTTGGTCCCAACGAACATGGAGAAATATGTCTCAAGGGCCCTCTTCTCTCAAAAGGATACATAGGTGCGGACCGCTCCAGCTACATGGATGAAGACGGGTTTTTCAAAACTGGTGATTTGGGCTACTATGACGAAGACAGATACGTGTACGTTATAGACAGGTTGAGAGAAGTTATTGAATTTAATGCAATGAAGGTATACTTTTAAACATTACAAACTTTTAATAATTCCATTACGTACATCGCACGGGTTCCTTGGCATAAGATCTAAATTTAAATTCCTAAGCAAGAAATTTCTAAGGACAGTACTTCGAAAATATATATTTCTAATGCAAACAAAACTCCTAAAGTCGCATAGCTATATGCATGCTTCATCTAACGATCATATTTTCGAAAATCAATATTCTTACTTCCAAAATGACGAATAACAGCACCTTGAAATTCAGTATTTCTGTAGTCATTTTTAGAATTCATTGTAACTCACCAATACATCAATTACAGATACATCCCTTAGAACTAGAGTCTATATTGCTTCTTCACCCCGAAGTCAAAGAAGCTGGAGTGGTTGGAAAACCGGATCCTGTTTACGGGGAAATACCCGTGGCTTTTGTTGTAAAATCTCTTGGATCGAGCATAACTGAGCAGGAATTGATGGCATATATTACCGATGAGGTAATTTGTTTTGTTTGTCCCTGCTGAATTAGTCACATACGGATTTTACGTATGTTACGGAGTTCGATGAAAGTAATATAGTAATAAAAGTATAATAATGAATTGATCAAAAATAATTATCTGTCCATTCTGACGCAGTCAATGCGTACTGAACTTGAGTCTTATATAGGCAAAAAAATTGTAACGTAAAGAAAATAGCACATATATACAGCCATAACATGTTTTTATTTATTTTTCGCCTAAATGCAGTTACTGGGCACCTCAAACATATTGTTACGAGCTCTGAGGTTCGTAGATCAAAGAGAAAGAAAGTCCAAAGTTCCGGAATTTATTGGTAACACAAGTCCACAAACCAATCTTCAAAAGCACGGGTCCCCCAAACAGAGTACGTCCCTGTCTCACTAGTTCCGAGTTGTCTGCACTGATTCCGTCCCTGGATTCCACGTACAGAGTCCTTGAACACTACTGACGCCGATCTGTCGATACTGACACCACGTGACACACTAGTACACTAACACTTTTCCACCTCGATTGTACTTTCGCTTTACAATTTCTCCCAGTTTTCGTTTCTTCACTTTTCTTCGCTGTGAACTCAACTCAAACTGAACTGTCCCCGTATTGTTTCTAGATCCTACAGTCTAGAATCTTCAGGAAAATTGGAGAGTATTCGACACGAAGGAGATACATGAATTGCTGTCCCTTTCGCACTTGACAATCCTTATGCGAGTATTCGAGAGCTTTCAACGCTCGTCATTTGTCAATATCCGACACGAAGGGGATAGATGGATACGCCCCTCTCTTTTCTTTATCTCCAGACTTTTCGAGAAGCTCCGAGACAATGTCCGACACGAAAGGGATAGATGGATACGCCTCTCTCTTTTCTTGAAGCTTCGTGACAATATCAATCTTAAATGAAAGCTTTTTTGCATATTTTGCCGTATAGTTAAAAACTGTATCATGTTTCAGGTGAATGATAAGAAGCGAATCCAACAAGTGATTTTTATAACTGACATTCCAAAAAATCCTAGAGGAAAGTTCATGCGTCGCCGATTGAGAGAAATGTTAACCGAAACTAAATAACTGTTTTATTTGTTGTTTGTTGCAGAATTAAGTTTGTGGCACATAGCTAAACATGGGTAGCTGATGGTCCATGAGACCATTTACCCTGGTTCGTTATTCACTTATCTTTGTTACTCATCAATTATTTCCTTAAAACCTACTGCTACTATGTATGTATAACGTTGGTACATTGTGTATTAAATATGAATTAGAATTCTACTTATTGGGTTTCTTTGCTTTCCTATTATTTATAAACGTAAGATAATATCATATTGTGTGATCTGACTTGTTCTTAGGGTTCCGAACTTCCGATGAAAAACAGAACACGTACGAGTAACACTTTGGCGTCTGTCAGACGATCATCTCAAGATCTACTGATTAAATCGATTTGTTTAGGAATAGCTATGGGAAATGGTGACTCACAGGTAATCCTTGAAGAAGAAGCATTGTCTCGCTATTAACAGATACAAACAATAGGGAAGATAGGAAAGGCGGTTTGTCATCTGTGGGATGCTTCTGCTCATATCAACTAGCTACTTTGGACTAAGCGGAGCGTTTAGCTATGAGACTGATACTTTAATTAAAACGAAAATCCATATTGTCACAAATATTGTCTCTCAATTTTTATGTTATTTTGGATGTATTTGAAGAATATTGTTGAAGTAATAATATATGTAAAAATAAATAGTTTTCATGAAATAAATAAAAATATTTTCTCTGCTGATCTCAATTTCAGGAGCTACATCAAGTGCATTGCTAAACATACCAAAACTAGGCATCCAATCGAAGGCAGGTGAGGCGATTTGTCATCTGTGGGATGCTTCTGCTCATATCAACTAGCTACTTTGGACTAAGCAAGCGGAGCGTTTCGCTATGAGACTTATAGGCAACGATACTTTAATTAAAACGAAAATCCAAAGCCTGTAACATAGACGTCAGATGGTCTGCCTGTTAGTATTTTACGCGATATTATTTTAACAGTATGCGCACTTGCGTAGGAGCTATTTTTGGTGATTCCGCCTTCGCCATTCAAGTACCGGTCAAAGATAAAATAACAATAATCATACGGCTCGCACCAACCGTCTCACTTCCACATTTACAATGCGTACAGCTAATATAGTATAGTAGTATCCGAGTTCCTAAAAAATTACAAGTAGGGAATCTTCGAAAAAAGAGTAAATAGGCATATTTTTATGCATGATGGCGAACTGTGGTAAGTGACAATAAGATCGTTGGATAACAAGTGTGCGCACCCAGAAGCCTCGATGCTTAATATTACCCAATGAAGCACTGGCTCTGATATATTTCATACCGGAACACAACAGTGCTCCTCTTATATATTTTAAGTTTTGTGTGTCTACACATGAGAATATACTACATTCGTTTTATTGTTGAATAAGGCAAAGTAGCTGATGCCTCAATTTAATGTGATTTAATTAATTAATACCATAGAGTACACACACCTAAAGATTAGTTAAGTATTAGTCAAGGGCTAGATCAAAACTTAGTATATATTGTAGCATAAGCTGAGGTAAGACTTTTGCTTCAATATTTATTTTATCTGTTTCTGTCCTATTTCTGTATATACATTTAACAGTGAATTTATTTTTCTTTCTTTCTTAAACCGTCGATTTAATTGTGTGTTTGCATTGATAAAATTTACGATGGTAATAAATTAATGTATGTTTATTCTTTAACAATAGGTCTGCACAGTTCGTCATTATACCTACTCGTAGGCATGTCATTGTAAGCTTAATTGTTTGCGACCATATATTAAAACACATGTTTAACGAAATAATTCAAATTATTTGCCTATTTTCAATTGTTTCAACATCGTAGCTACTGAGTATTGTATTTTCATTGTTTTACTATATTCGTTTTACGTTGACAAGGGAACAGTTTCATGATGTCAACTTTTGTTGATGATCGTTATTTACAAGGCGATGGACACTTCGAAGTTCCTGCACATTTGAATTTCGGTAAATATATGCTGAGTCGACTTCTATTGAAAAAAGACGAAGTGGCATTGGTAAGTAAAAAGTTTAACAAAATATAATAAATTCAACCATAAATACAATAATCTAAGTAAACGGTACGGAGTCAGAAAAAATATAAGAAAGTTTGTGTGACAATCGTGAGGTGTCTTTATGAGCATTCTTCCATCTTACAGCCTGACCTTCCGCCACGTGGCCATCATGACCCAGTGTAAGACCAATAAATAACAAATCATTTTTTATATTGAAATCGTAAAATTAAAAAACGTCATTTTCTTCACTTAAATTTGCCCAAAGATGTCATAGCCACTTAATTGAAGGATAAAGTTTGCATTATATTCATACTCTATTCTTGTACAACACAAGTAAAACGCCAGTTTATGTTTCAAATGTTTCTGGCTTGCTCTGATCAAAATATATATTCGAGTGGAACCAGCTTATGAATACGCACAGTATTCAGTTTTGTCACTCGCCATCCTCTAGTGTGGCACCTGTGCTACGCACGGAGGCAACAAAGTTGATGAATACTGTATTCCGCTTTAAATCATTTGCTTCTGAAATTTACAGGAAAATGGTGAAACTGGAGAGACACTTACATACAAGGAAATAACGCAATATGCTGTAGATCTATCCGTCGCTCTAATTAAACTAGGGATTGGTAGAGGAGACCTCGTGGGACTAGGGTCTGAGAGACGTATCACATACATGCCGACGGCGTTGGCGGTCCTGTTCACCGGAGCTGCTTATACACCATTTAACTTAATGTGCGGCAGAGGTAAATAAAAAACGGCCATGTTCAAGACGGTCCCGTACAGAATATGGATAATTAACACACTGAAAATTATAATTAATATGCACGAAACAATACTCTAACGAATGCGCCTAAATAAATACCAAAAAAATTCGTTTTAGTTTTGCTCCGCGTCACTAGATGTCACCACTAGTAATATAAATCGCGCAAGAGGTCCGTCTCTCAAGCAAAACAAACTTTACGTTGCAGTTGAATTATTATTCCACACCCGATGTGTGGCTTTCAACTGGAAAGTTATGTTTGTAATTATGAAAACACGTATCTAGTTTTTTACGTACTTAGCCCTTTTATTCTTTATTTATATTCATTTTTATTATTTGTTGTTAGATCGGCAATAGAAATACACATTTTGTGATAATTTGCACTGTTTACCTATTACGTATCGTAAGATACATCCCACTGACAGACAGACGGACGGACAGCGAAGGCTTAGTAATATGGTCCTATTGGTTACCCTTTGATCACAGAATCCTAAAAATGGAAATACTAGCAGCAATGTAACTAATATTATTAACTTTAAGTGTAACTTGAGTGTAGTTTACAATTTTATTTTCAAGTTAATGTTTAAATTAATCTATGACATTGTTCTATCAATGGAATTAATTTATTTGTTTGATGGCTGCTTAGTTTTGCTTTAATATTACTGAATTAGTTATCATAGCAGTGCTAAAAATTGCATCTTTATATAATAGTGGGTATGAGTCGAACATTCACTCGACGTACCAGCGTATTTATCACAAGATCGAGTCGTATGTCGTCATATTTAATGGAGCCCGCAGCTACAATAGTTTACTCTCTGAGAATATTTGATTCGTCGTCCTGTTGTGTTTTAAAAGATACAGCCCTGTGACAGATGGGTAGCAGGAGGGATGGACAGACAGCGAAGCCTTAGCCTTAATAGGTCTCGTTATATACAGTAATGCAATGGAAATGGCACGCCATATTAATTACGAGAAACTGACCTTGGTATACAAAAAAAGCGAACATACTTTTAGTTGGTTTGATAAAGTTTTGGAAATTATAACCTCTAAAGTGAGCCTTATAAAATACAAGGCTAAAGTTAATATAGTAATTGGAATTAATACTTTCTTTATGTTGACAATTAATATTAATTATTTTGGTTTACAGCAAACCTAAAACATGATTTTAGAAATACGAAACCCACATATTATATCTGCTCGCAGACATAATAATTATGGGTCAATACATTTGAGGAAGCCGTGCTGTAGTTCTGCTAGTTACTTCAAATAATTCCAAATTGTTTTACTAACGTATTATGTTATTTTACAGCATACTTAAAACAACGTTTAAGTTCCACAAAACCTACTTATTTTATCTGCTCGGAAACATTTTGGAATAATCACAATGACGTTCTGATGAGCATTGAATCTATAAAAACTTTCGTGACTTTGGATGATGTTGATGGGCCAAGCAACCTAGTATCTGTAAACGCATTAAGGACAAACTGTATCGACGATGTGACGAGTTTCGAGCCTGCTGATGTTGAGGGTCAAGTCGACACTGCCGTGGTTCTATATTCATCAGGCACTACGGGTCTGCCCAAACCTATAGAGTTGACACACTTGAATTGCATACTTAACAGTTTACCATCTCAGTAAGACTCAAACGTTATTACAATGAATTTAAATTATACAAAAAAAGATATCAATTGCTTACTCTTAATTATGCTATCTTCTAGTTTCAGCGACAAGTCTTTAAACATATTTTTCATTCTATCAGTATGGGATCATAATTACGATACATTTATGACATTCAGATTACTAGCTAGTGGAAAAAAGGTTGTATATGTGGACCAATACACAGAGGAAAATGTCTACAACTGTATCCAAAATTATAAGGTAAAGTAATAGCATTATCGTTTTGTTCAATTAGATCAATAGCTTTATCCATATTTCATTTCAGATAAATGTTGTTTTGGCTATACCATCAACTGTTACGATGTTTTCAAAGATACACGAAGATAAAGAATACAACTTTGATGCGCTGAAAATTATTTACTCTCGAGGTTCATCTTTACACGTCAAAACTATAGAAAAACTCAGGGAAAGGTAACTTGTTATATATTGAATTGATTACAGTAAGAGTTATTAATGAAATTTCTCCTACATTCATACTTTATTACCACAGGTTTCCGCAGATAGACGTGATGCAAGGGTATGGTATGACTGAATCTGGGGAGCCGTGTTCCCAAATTTGGGGATCAAAAGGTCTTAAATCTCACAGTGTCGGACAAACAGCGCCAAGCACAACTTTGAAAGTACGCATTGAAACATGTTGGATGTCTGTAGTAAACTATGAAGATAATATGACAATTTTTCCTAAAAACAGGTAGTGGACGTCCGTACCCGTGAAGTCCTTGGTCCCAACGAACATGGAGAAATATGTCTCAAGGGCCCTCTTCTCTCAAAAGGATACATAGGTGCGGACCGCTCCAGCTACATGGATGAAGACGGGTTTTTCAAAACTGGTGATTTGGGCTACTATGACGAAGACAGATACGTGTACGTTATAGACAGGTTGAGAGAAGTTATTGAATTTAATGCAATGAAGGTATACTTTTAAACATTACAAACTTTTAATAATTCCATTACGTACATCGCACGGGTTCCTTGGCATAAGATCTAAATTTAAATTCCTAAGCAAGAAATTTCTAAGGACAGTACTTCGAAAATATATATTTCTAATGCAAACAAAACTCCTAAAGTCGCATATCTATATGCATGCTTCATCTAACGATCATATTTTCGAAAATCAATATTCTTACTTCCAAAATGACGAATAACAGCACCTTGAAATTCAGTATTTCTGTAGACATTTTTAGAATTCATTGTAACTCACCAATACATCAATTACAGATACATCCCTTAGAACTAGAGTCTATATTGCTTCTTCACCCCGAAGTCAAAGAAGCTGGAGTGGTTGGAAAACCGGATCCTGTTTACGGGGAAATACCCGTGGCTTTTGTTGTAAAATCTCTTGGATCGAGCATAACTGAGCAGGAATTGATGGCATATATTACCGATGAGGTAATTTGTTTTGTTTGTCCCTGCTGAATTAGTCACATACGGATTTTACGTATGTTACGGAGTTCGATGAAAGTAATATAGTAATAAAAGTATAATAATGAATTGATCAAAAATAATTATCTGTCCATTCTGACGCAGTCAATGCGTACTGAACTTGAGTCTTATATAGGCAAAAAAATTGTAACGTAAAGAAAATAGCACATATATACAGCCATAACATGTTTTTATTTATTTTTCGCCTAAATGCAGTTACTGGGCACCTCAAACATATTGTTACGAGCTCTGAGGTTCGTAGATCAAAGAGAAAGAAAGTCCAAAGTTCCGGAATTTATTGGTAACACAAGTCCACAAACCAATCTTCAAAAGCACGGGTCCCCCAAACAGAGTACGTCCCTGTCTCACTAGTTCCGAGTTGTCTGCACTGAGTCCGTCCCTGGATTCCACGTACAGAGTCCTTGAACACTACTGACGCCGATCTGTCGATACTGACACCACGTGACACACTAGTACACTAACACTTTTCCACCTCGATTGTACTTTCGCTTTACAATTTCTCCCAGTTTTCGTTTCTTCACTTTTCTTCGCTGTGAACTCAACTCAAACTGAACTGTCCCCGTATTGTTTCTAGATCCTACAGTCTAGAATCTTCAGGAAAATTGGAGAGTATTCGACACGAAGGAGATACATGAATTGCTGTCCCTTTCGCACTTGACAATCCTTATGCGAGTATTCGAGAGCTTTCAACGCTCGTCATTTGTCAATATCCGACACGAAGGGGATAGATGGATACGCCCCTCTCTTTTCTTTATCTCCAGACTTTTCGAGAAGCTCCGAGACAATGTCCGACACGAAAGGGATAGATGGATACGCCTCTCTCTTTTCTTGAAGCTTCGTGACAATATCAATCTTAAATGAAAGCTTTTTTTGCATATTTTGCCGTATAGTTAAAAACTGTATCATGTTTCAGGTGAATGATAAGAAGCGAATCCAACAAGTGATTTTTATAACTGACATTCCAAAAAATCCTAGAGGAAAGTTCATGCGTCGCCGATTGAGAGAAATGTTAACCGAAACTAAATAACTGTTTTATTTGTTGTTTGTTGCAGAATTAAGTTTGTGGCACATAGCTAAACATGGGTAGCTGATGGTCCATGAGACCATTTACCCTGGTTCGTTATTCACTTATCTTTGTTACTCATCAATTATTTCCTTAAAACCTACTGCTACTATGTATGTATAACGTTGGTACATTGTGTATTAAATATGAATTAGAATTCTACTTATTGGGTTTCTTTGCTTTCCTATTATTTATAAACGTAAGATAATATCATATTGTGTGATCTGACTTGTTCTTAGGGTTCCGAACTTCCGATGAAAAACAGAACATGTAACACTTTGGCGTCTGTCAGACGATCATCTCAAGATCTACTGATTAAATCGATTTGTTTAGGAATAGCTATGGGAAATGGTGACTCACAGGTAATCCTTGAAGAAGAAGCATTGTCTCGCTATTAACACATACAAACAATAGGGAAGATAGGAAAGGCGGTTTGTCATCTGTGGGATGCTTCTGCTCATATCAACTAGCTACTTTGGACTAAGCGGAGCGTTTAGCTATGAGACTGATACTTTAATTAAAACGAAAATCCAAAGCCTGTAACATAGACGTCAGATGGTCTGCCTGTTAGTATTTTACGCGATATTATTTTAACAGTATGCGCACTTGCGTAGGAGCTATTTTTGGTGATTCCGCCTTCGCCATTCAAGTACCGGTCAAAGATAAAATAACAATAATCATACGGCTCGCACCAACCGTCTCACTTCCACATTTACAATGCGTACAGCTAATATAGTATAGTAATATCCGAGTTCCTAAAAAATTACAAGTAGGGAATCTTCGAAAAAAGAGTAAATAGGCATATTTTTATGCATGATGGCGAACTGATGGTAAGTGACAATAAGATCGTTGGATAACAAGTGTGCGCACCCAGAAGCCTCGATGCCTAATGAAGCACTGGCTCTGATATATTTCATACCGGAACACAACAGTGCTCCTCTTATATATTTTAAGTTTTGTGTGTCTACACATGAGAATATACTACATTCGTTTTATTGTTGAATAAGGCAAAGTAGCTGATGCCTCAATTTAATGTGATTTAATTAATTAATACCATAGAGTACACACACCTAAAGATTAGTTAAGTATTAGTCAAGGGCTAGATCAAAACTTAGTATATATTGTAGCATAAGCTGAGGTAAGACTTTTGCTTCAATATTTATTTTATCTGTTTCTGTCCTATTTCTGTATATACATTAAACAGTGAATTTATTTTTCTTTCTTTCTTAAACCGTCGATTTAATTGTGTGTTTGCATTGATAAAATTTACGATGGTAATAAATTAATGTATGTTTATTCTTTAACAATAGGTCTGCACAGTTCGTCATTATACCTACTCGTAGGCATGTCATTGTAAGCTTAATTGTTTGCGACCATATATTAAAACACATGTTTAACGAAATAATTCAAATTATTTGCCTATTTTCAATTGTTTCAACATCGTAGCTACTGAGTATTGTATTTTCATTGTTTTACTATATTCGTTTTACGTTGACAAGGGAACAGTTTCATGATGTCAACTTTTGTTGATGATCGTTATTTACAAGGCGATGGACACTTCGAAGTTCCTGCACATTTGAATTTCGGTAAATATATGCTGAGTCGACTTCTATTGAAAAAAGACGAAGTGGCATTGGTAAGTAAAAAGTTTAACAAAATATAATAAATTCAACCATAAATACAATAATCTAAGTAAACGGTACGGAGTCAGAAAAAATATAAGAAAGTTTGTGTGACAATCGTGAGGTGTCTTTATGAGCATTCTTCCATCTTACAGCCTGACCTTCCGCCACGTGGCCATCATGACCCAGTGTAAGACCAATAAATAACAAATCATTTTTTATATTGAAATCGTAAAATTAAAAAACGTCATTTTCTTCACTGAAATTTGCCCAAAGATGTCATAGCCACTTAATTGAAGGATAAAGTTTGCATTAAATTCATACTCTATTCTTGTACAACACAAGTAAAACGCCAGTTTTTGTTTCAAATGTTTCTGGCTTGCTCTGATCAAATATATTCGAGTGGAACCAGCTTATGAATACGCACAGTATTCAGTTTTGTCACTCGCCATCCTCTAGTGTGGCACCTGTGCTACGCACGGAGGCAACAAAGTTGATGAATACTATATTCCGCTTTTAATCATTTGCTTCTGAAATTTACAGGAAAATGGTGAAACTGGAGAGACACTTACATACAAGGAAATAACGCAATATGCTGTAGATCTATCCGTCGCTCTAATTAAACTAGGGATTGGTAGAGGAGACCTCGTGGGACTAGGGTCTGAGAGACGTATCACATACATGCCGACGGCGTTGGCGGTCCTGTTCACCGGAGCTGCTTATACACCATTTAACTTAATGTGCGGCAGAGGTAAATAAAAAACGGCCATGTTCAAGACGGTCCCGTACAGAATATGGATAATTAACACACTGAAAATTATAATTAATATGCACGAAACAATACTCTAACGAATGCGCCTAAATAAATACCAAAAAAAAATCGTTTTAGTTTTGCTCCGCGTCACTAGATGTCACCACTAGTAATATAAATCGCGCAAGAGGTCCGTCTCTCAAGCAAAACAAACTTTACGTTGCAGTTGAATTATTATTCCACACCCGATGTGTGGCTTTCAACTGGAAAGTTATGTTTGTAATTATGAAAACACGTATCTAGTTTTTTACGTACTTAGCCTACTTACTTATTTGTTGTTAGATCGGCAATAGAAATACACATTTTGTGATAATTTTTGATCACAGAATCCTGAAAATGGAAATACTAGCAGCAATGTAACTAATATTGATAAACTTTAAGAGTAACTTGAGTGTAGTTTACAATTTTATTTTCAAGTTAATGTTTAAATTAATCTATGACATTGTTCTATCAATGGAATTAATTTATTTGTTTGATGGCTGCTTAGTTTTGCTTTAATATTACTGAATTAGTTATCATAGCAGTGCTAAAAATTGGCATCTTTATATAATAGTGGGTATAAGTCGAACATTCACTCGACGTACCAGCGTATTTATCACAAGATCGAGTCTTATGTCGTCATATTTAATGGAGCCCGCAGCTATAGTTTACTCTCTGAGAATATTTGATTCGTCGTCCTGTTGTGGTTTAAAAGATACAGCCCTGTGACAGATGGGTACCACGAGAAACTAA
Organism: Carcina quercana; assembly: GCA_910589575.2. Classification (NCBI taxonomy): domain Eukaryota; kingdom Metazoa; phylum Arthropoda; class Insecta; order Lepidoptera; family Depressariidae; genus Carcina; species Carcina quercana. The sequence continues at coordinate 7,444,218 of OU342436.1, forward strand.
CCCTGGACTACAAAAAAGCGAACAAACTTTTAGTTGGTTTGATAAAGGTTTGGAAATTATAACCTCTAAAGTGAGCCTTATAAAATACAAGGCTAAAGTTAATATAGTAATTGGAATTTATATTTACATTATGTTGACAGTTATTATTAATTATTTTGGTTTACAGCAAACCTAAAACATGATTTTAGAAATACGAAACCCACATATATTATATTTGCTCGCAGACACAATAATTATATGTCAATACATTTGAGGAAGCCGTGCTGTAGTTCTGCTAGTTACCTTAAATAATTCCAAATTGTTTAACTAACGTATCATGTTATTTTACAGCAAACTTAAAACAGAATTTAAGTTCTACAAAAACTACTTATTTTATCTGCTCGGAGACATTTTGGAATAATCACAATGACATTCTGATGAGCATTGAATCTATATAATTATTATTTTTTAGCTCCGAGCAAAGCTCGGCCGCCCAGATATTTCATAATTATGTGTCACTACTTCCGAGAAAGCCATTATGTATTGATGACGCTCTGTTACCGTAAATGTTTCCAGGTTGTTTTCATAAAACATTACGTAATTTTACAGCATACTTAAAACAGAATTTAAGTTCTACAAAACCTACTTATTTTATCTGCTCGGAAACATTTTGGAATAATCACAATGACATTCTGATGAGCATTGAATCTATAAAAACTTTCGTGACTTTGGATGATGTTGATGGGCCAAGCAACCTAGTATCTGTAAACGCATTAAGGACAAACTGTATAGACGACGTGGCGAGCTTCGAGCCTGCTGATGTTGAGGGTCAAGTCGACACTGCCGTGGTTCTATATTCATCAGGCACTACTGGTCTGCCCAAACCTATAGAGTTGACACATTTGAATTGCATACTTAACAGTTTACCATCTCAGTAAGACTCAAACGTTATTACAATGAATTTAAATTATACAAAAAAAGATATCAAATTGCTTACTCTTAATTATGCTATCTTCTAGTTTCAGCGACAAGTCTTTAAAAATATTTTTCATTCTATCAGTATGGGATCATAACTACAATACCTTTATGACATTTAGATTACTAGCTAGTGGGAAAAAAGTTGTTTATGTGGACCAATACACAGAAGAAAATGTCTACAACTGTATCCAAAATTATAAGGTAAAGTAATAGCATTATCGTTTTGTTCAATTAGATCAATAGCTTTATCCATATTTCATTTCAGATAAATGTTGTTTTGGCTATACCATCAACTGTTACGATGTTTTCAAAGATACACGAAGATAATGAATACAACTTTGATGCGCTGAAAATAATTTACTCTCGAGCGTCATCTGTACACGTCAAAACTATAGAAAAACTCAGGGAAAGGTAACTAGTTATATTTTGAATTGATTACAGTAAGAGTTATTAATGAAATTTCTCCTACATTCATACTTTATTACCACAGGTTTCCGCAGATAGACGTGATGCAAGGGTATGGTCTGACTGAATCTGGGGAGCCGTGTTCCCAAATTTGGGGATCAAAAGGTCTTAAATCTCACAGTGTCGGACAAACAGCGCCAAGCACAACTTTGAAAGTACGCATTGAAACATGTTGGATGTCTGTAGTAAACTATGAAGATAATATGACACTTTTTCCTAAAAACAGGTAGTGGACATCCATACCCATGAAGTCCTTGGTCCCAACGAACATGGAGAAATATGTCTCAAGGGCCCTCTTCTCTCAAAAGGATACATTGGTGCGGACCGCTCCAGCTACATGGATGAAGACGGGTTTTTCAAAACTGGTGATTTGGGCTACTATGACGAAGACAGATATGTGTACGTTATAGACAGGTTGAGAGAAGTTATTGAATTTAATGCAATGAAGGTATACTTTTAAACATTACAAAATTTTAATAATTCCATTACGTACATCACACGGGGTCCTTAGCATAAGTTCTAAATTTAAGGTAGGTAATTAGCATAATGTCTTATATTATTTCTATTCCTACAGGCGTTCCTCAACGATCCCATTTGGGCCCCCTCCTCTATAACGCTTATTTGTATGATATATTTACTTGTTTTGTCAACTCTCAATTTTATTATTAAAAGCTTTTATTTAACTTGCAATGTTTGTATGCATGTATGTATGTTCGGGTCAAATCTTGCGAGCTGAATTATAAGCACTTCCTCTTATCCTATGGAGTTGAAATTTTGCACGTTGGTTCAGTTCCGATGACAATGCGTTTTTTGGTACTATAGAGCTGGTCTGATGCTGGAGTCAGGAGGAATAAAGAGAAACTCTTCAATGGGGACCGCGAATCCGGGCTCATCTCAATATCAGAATACCAGGCTGACATAAGTGCAAGGGAGCGTGATATATCGTATCGTAGCGCAGGTTAATTCTTAACAAACTTTTAAAAATTATTTGATTTACCAGGTTATCAGAAACAGAAGAAGTTTTGATTTATCTCACATGCCATATTAAGGCGCGGGTTATTCTACTCATGAGAACGCGTAGCTTCTGTCACTTCTTTTTTTTTAAATCTATATATATATCTAATCTATTTATTCATTAACTTTAGACTTTATTCAAAATGCTATTTGTCTCTTTTTGGCCCAAGGGAATGAAAGAGTAACCACATAATCAAATCACAGCGTGATAAACGTGAACGGGCGGTATAGTAGGTGCATTATGTCAGTACCTAGTCTGTGATTATATCCTCTGCGCAAATGCTGAATGTCATGCTGCATAAATGTCAAAAATATAACTAAAAAAGTGCGTGTTTATGTTCGTTTGGCAATGGTTTTCTAAATAAATTTAAGACAAGATAGTGTCACTCAATTGAGGCTGGACAAGGCAGCATATGCAACAATCATTGGCTACAGAAGTCCACTGTTGGACATGAGTCTCCCTCTTATGGCGCGCCCACACATGCACGGTGATAGGACCGAGCCACTTGCATCCAGTGACTCCTCGCGAGCTTAACTAGGTCATCGGTCCTGGTCTGATAGTCAGGAGAAATAAAGATGAACTTTTCAATGGTCCCTCGAATTCATCATCATCATCAACAGCCTATATACGTATCCACTGCAGGGGCTCAGGCTTACTCTCCTACAGAGAGTGATTGGGCCAAAGTCCACCACGCGGGCCCAGTGCGGATCGGCGGACTTCACATGCCTGTTCAAGACATGCAGGTTTGCTCACGATGTTTTCCTTCCCCGTTAAGCACTCGGATAATGTACTTGAATTGAAAAACAACTCATAGGTACACGGCTGGATTCGAACCCGAAACCCTCAGATTGAGAGTCCCGCGCCTTATCCATTGCGACACCGACCCTCAATTCGGGCTCATCTTAATACCAGGACACCAGGCTGACATAAGTGCAGTGCGGAGCGTGCAATATCGTCATAGATTAGATATTTATGTAGCGCAGGTTAAGTTCCTACCAAACTATTGAAAAATCATTAGAACTACCAGGTTATCAGAAACAGAAGAAGTTGATGACATATTCCGCGCGGGTTTGAGTAAAACTTATTTTTTGAAATAAGAACGCTCAATTTCTGACACTTCTGTTTGTAGGGTTCCGTAATCAAACTACGAACCCATTTAGTTTCGCTCTGTTGGTCGGTCCGTCTGTCTGTCCGCGGCTTTGCTTAGAAACCTTACTACTGGAAAGGTGTAATTTAGTATGGGTATACATATTAATTACGTCAACAAAGTGGTAGAATAAAATCTTGCAAAATATTTTTAAATCACATACACATACACGTAACTTGGGGGTAATATATATTTTTAATACATGTGCTCAAAAAGTGATACGTTTCGTAGCTGTTTGTCGTGCTCAAAGTTCGTGATTTCAGAAGGTTGCCTGAAAAACACTAGTGCTTTTTTTTCTTATTAACTGAAGGAACGTTTTTCATGTATTTCCTTCTAAAATCATTACTAGTATTTTTGACTATTAACTGGGCAGTATTTGCAACACACTCTTGGCCACCATCTCAATTACAGAAGACTACCAGGTTGACATAAGTGTCAGAGAGTGTGTAAGACAACTGTTCCGCACTAACCTCCGTACAAAGATCTCGGTCTGTTTAATTAGATACTTTTTGCTGCATTGACAAGAGGATTGGATTCAGTTTGAGTATTTTTGAAATAAGAACGCGGGCCTTTGCTTTCTAAATATACATATGTAAATTCGAATGTTGATAATGATTTCATTTAATTTTATGGGGATGACAGAGACCTTATGCCAAGATATTATATATCTCTTTTCTCTCTTTGAAGTTGTAGTTAGACTCCACCTTAGGTATGAGGTCCTGGTACTTTCGACTTCATATCATCCGATGTTAAGTGATTAAAGTCCACAAATGGAAGCGTGCTCACCTAGAAACGTTACTTAGGTTGCTAGCTATGCTTTCTGTACTAACCGGAACACAATCATTTTCATCATAATTTTACTATTGTTATATTTTTTCCCAAATGTATTAAAAAATGTCGTTCGAAACTAGTTTCGAAGTGTACTATTTTCGCGTTTCCCCCCGTATATCTTTTAAACTATTGCCTTTAAAAATCTGAATACTTCACAGTAGTATGTACACTATCACGACTATGCTGGCTTTGCAGGTGAACGAGTAATAATCGACCAAATCATAAAATAGACTTCGAGATGCCATAATGAAAGTTTCATACAAATTCCAATCAAAATTACTTTACATCGTCCTTGGTGGGCCTAACTTGCACTTCAATGCATTTTAAAATTGAAATAGATTCAGTAACTTAACTAGACTTTTTAGTCTTAAGAAACATTTACACATCGATAATTAAAAAATAAATTAATATAAAAAAATTCATAGAGAAGCTTTTATTTAAATGCTCTAAAAAGAAGAAAATAAACTTAAACAGTCTTACCACAAAAAAGGTAAACAAGCTTTAGGCACACGTTTTACAAGTGTTTTGAAAAAATGTTACCACAAATGCATGTTTAGCGATGTCTTAGCTTAGACACTGCTTAAAAGAGGGTATGCTGTTGTCAAAGCGCCCATACAAACGTAGTCCAGTCATATTTTGAGTATTAAGCTATGAAAATCTATGAAATTTTCAAGACACAATCTAGAAACAAATATCTGTGTCAGTGGTGAGTCAGATTTTCGTTTAAATATATACTTCCAGAGTTACAGGGCGTCAAAGTATTCTATCTTTCGGTAATAAAAAGCCCCAACTTTGAACCTGTTTAACAAGAGTATGAATCAATTTAGAACAATTTGGAAAAAAACCACCGACATCTGAAATTTCATTAGTATACTGTATTGAAAAAATGGCTACATAATATACTGTATCCTTCAAATGATCACTGGACTACGAAACATCCAAATAACGGGTTGATAACTTCGCGTAGTGTATGCTGTCTCACCGTACGAGCTCGGGTAGGATAGGGCTCGGAGAGGGACAGCTACAAAACAATGCAACCTTGAACGCGGCCACGTGGTCTTACCAACATAGCTTCTTAACATAAAACTTTAATTTGAATTGTAGCCTGTCATAACATTCTCTGCCGGAATTCACAATAGATTTCGTAGACTTTGTTGATTTTAATGATTTTGAAGACGTGGAATTAATGGACAACTATCGTGACCGTTTTAACAGTGCGAATAAATACAATTGAACATTACAACGAGCGCAACTTTCGAAAACGCTACAGATTTAGTAAAACTTTCGGGGAAATTATTATTATTATTCATTTATTTCAGGTAACAATGACCCATATACACCATATACCCACAATACAATAAAATACATTAAGTTAAACTACTACACTACAAAAATATTCTGCACACTTATTTACTATGGCACGTTAGTGCCGCTCTGGTGGTGTTGGTCGCTATCTTTCCTCTGAAGCGACGGGTCAGCTTGCAGGTCGGGACTCGAACCACGAACGACTTGAATGATGTACCGTGGCGTGACTCCAGCTGCGCCATCCTCACGGTGTAGTTGGACCTCTGCTATATATATTCTGTGACGTCCTGCATGGTGGTGATGAAATGTAGGCGTGACAGAAACGTGGCCGTGGTTGGAACTTCAGCGCGCAGCAGGTAGTTGAGCCCTGTGGGTGCGGTTCCGCAGCGGTTCCGAGTCACTCGTTTACGGTACGCCTTTTTCGTCTTGACTTTCTGAAATACATCCTTGTCCGTGTCATCAAATCGGACGCGCGTCCGCTGCTGGCTCGTGGTCGTCTGCGCCTTCGGTAACACCGGCTGCTGGGCTTGAACAGTTCGTTTGTTAGCGACGGAAACCACTGAAGCAAAATCACGTCGCGGTGATTCAGCTTCTTTGTGTCCAGCAGCAAGCTGTTTCACTGGAGGCTGAGGAGGCTGGTGACGTCGACATGGTCACGGTGACGGGAGGCAGCTTGTGCAACTCCTTCGCTACAAACGTAGGCACGTCGTCAGGATCGGTCTCTTTAAGCACAGTGATGATATCCTGCAGGCTCTTCGGTGTCCCTTCACGTCTGTGTGACATCATCTGGTCGCTCTTATTGAGTGCCGCGTACTGCAGTTTCCTCGCCGCAGCTATGTCAGCCTCGCTGAAGCTTGACTTACATATCTGCAACGCTCTGACTTCGTCCATCACATCCAGCTTCTGTTGCAGGAACACGAGGAGTTCGCCACGAGTTTTTCCTCGCCCATGACGCTGACGTCGCAGCGGCTAGCGCCGCGCTTCGCAATTTGTTATAAAATAAACGTAGTCACGTCCACACGAAACCACGCATGACTCGAGACGATTAATCGTTGATATAATTAATGACGATATTCCTCACGATAGCATAAACTATAGCTCAATTTTAATATTCGATTCACAGATTCGATTGAGAGAATAAAATTAACCTGACACTGACCTCATGTCAGTGAAAATCACGTTCCATTGGATGTATAAAATTGTTTATTTAAAAAAGTTTAGCATTGTCAATCCACCAAATGTATGGCAACAAAAGCAAGCGTGCGTTTATATATTACACAAAGTATATATTTCGTATATTTTTATAATGTAGAAATTACTGAAACAAATCAATTTGATAAATAAAAATTATGTTAAATTTAAAAAAAATGCTTTCAATGAAACGTTTTCTACAGGTGTCAACATAAAATAAAGATACGTCAAGATAAATCGTGCCTAAGTAAACAAACGTTGGATATGGTTTTGTGGTAAACAAAATAAAACAATTGTCTATGAAACAGAAAACAGAAACAGAAACTAATCTCAGCATCTGCTATGGCAGTAGCCATAGCGCTGGTTTTCAGAAAAGCCCTATATAGTATGTAAGGCATTAAATATATGTGTAAAAGAAGTGTATGTGTGACTATGCAGTGTTTATCTTTTTAATACTGTCTAACTAAACTGGTATTTAACTATGAGTTAAAATATTTTTTGTGGTAAGACTGTTACAGTCTTTACAGTCAGACAGTATTTAGCTGAATCACCGCGACGTGATTTTGCTTCAGTGGTTTCCGTCGCTAACAAACGAACTGTTCAAGCCCAGCAGCCGGTGTTACCGAAGGCGCAGACGACCACGAGCCAGCAGCGGACGCGCGTCCGATTTGATGACACGGACGAGGATGTATTTCAGAAAGTCAAGACGAAAAAGGCGTACCGTAAACGAGTGACTCGGAACCGCTGCGGAACCGCACCCACAGGGCTCAACTACCTGCTGCGCGCTGAAGTTCCAACCACGGCCACGTATCTGTCACGCCTACATTTCATCACCACCATGCAGGACGTCACAGAATATATATAGCAGAGGTCCAACTACACCGTGAGGATGGCGCAGCTGGAGTCACGCCACGGTACATCATTCAAGTCGTTCGTGGTTCGAGTCCCGACCTGCAAGCTGACCCGTCGCTTCAGAGGAAAGATAGCGAACAACACCACCAGAGCGGCACCAACGTGCCATAGTAAATAAGTGTGCAGAATATTTTTGTAGTGTGTAGTAGTTTAACTTAATGTATTTTATTGTATTGTATATATACTTATGGGTCATTGTTACCTGAAATAAATGAATAATAATAATAATTTCCCCGAAAGTTTTACTAAATCTGTAGCGTTTTCGAAAGTTGCGCTCGTTGTAATATTCAAATGTATTTATTCGCACTGTTAAAACGGTCACGATAGTCGTCCATTAATTCCACGTCTTCAAAATCATTAAAATCAACAAAGTCTACGAAATCTATTGCGAATTCCGGCAGAGAATGTTATGACAGGCTACAATTCAAATTAAAGTTTTATGTTAAGAGGCTATCTTGGTAAGACCACGTGGCCGCGTTCAAGGTTGCATTGTTTTGTAGCTGTCCCTCTCCGAGCCCTATCCTACCCGAGCTCGTACGGTGAGACAGCATACACTACGCGAAGTTATCAACCCGTTATTTGGATGTTTCGTAGTCCAGTGATCATTTGAAGGATACAGTATATTATGTAGCCATTTTTTCAATACAGTATATTAATAAAATTTCAGATGTCGGTGTTTTTTCCAAATTGTTCTAAATTAATTCATACTCTTGTAAAACAGGTTCAAAGTTGGGGCTTTTTATTACCGAAAGATAGAATACTTTGACGCCCTGTAACTCTGGAAGTATATATTTAAACGAAAATCTGACTCACCACCGACACAGATATTTGTTTCTAGATTGTGTCTTGAAAATTTCATAGATTTTCATAGCTTAATACTCAAAATATGACTGGACTACGTTTGTATGGGCGCTTTGACAACAGCATACCCTCTTTTAAGCAGTGTCTAAGCTAGGACATCGGCTAAACACGCATTTGTGGTAACATTTTTTCAAAACACTTGTAAAACGTGTGTCTAAAGCTTATTTATCTTTTTTGTGGTAAGACTGTAAAAATTTAAATTAAATCCAACCCATCAATTGATTACATTGGACAATTTATATGCTATAAAATTGATGGGTTGAATTTAATTTAAAGTTTTAAAGTTTATTTTCTTCTTTTTAGATCATTTTTAAAAAAGCTTCTTTATGAATTTTTTTATATTAATTTATTTAATGTATGCTGACGATACCAAAATTTTTCAAAATAAAATTAAAATAAAATTTAGATTCCTAAGCAAGAAATTTCTAAGGACAGTACTTCGAAAATCTATATTTCTAATATACAAATCTCCTAAAGACGCATGTCTTAAATGAATGCTTCATCTAACGATCATATTTTCGAAAATCAATATTCTTTCGTACAAAATGCCAAATTTAATGAAATTTCAAATTTCACCTTGAAATTCAATATTTCTGTAGACATTTTAGAATTCATTGTAACTCACCAATACATTACTTACAGATACATCCCTTAGAACTAGAGTCTATATTGCTTCTTCACCCCGAAGTCAAAGAAGCTGGAGTGGTTGGAAAACCGGATCCTGTTTACGGGGAAATACCCGTGGCTTTTGTTGTAAAAACTCTTGGATCGAGCATAACTGAGCAGGAATTGATGGCATATATTACCGAAGAAGTAATTTGTTTTGTTTGTCCTTGCTGAATTAGTCACATGCGGATGTTGTATGTTTGACCAATGACAATGATTACAATACATAACAAGCTACTGAGTTCGATGAAAGTAATATCGTAATAAAAGTATAATAATGAATTGATCAAAAATAATTATCTGTCCATTCTGACGCAGACAATGCGTACTGAACTTGAGTTTTATTAGGGCAAAAAAAATTGTAACGTAAAGAAAATAGCACATACATACAGCCATAACGTGTTTTTATTTATTTTACGCCTAAATGCAGTTACTGGGCGCCAACCTCAATCATATCAATATTAAATGAAAGCTTTTTTGCATATTTTGCCGTATAGTTAAAAACTGTATCATGTTTCAGGTGAATGATAAGAAGCGAATCCAACAAGTTATTTTTATAACTGACATTCCAAGAAATCCTAGAGGAAAGGTCATACGTCGCCGGTTGAGAGAAATGTTAACCGAAACCTCATAATTTCATAAGAAAACTGTTTTATTTGTTGTTTGTTGCAGAATTAAGTTTGTGGCACATAGCTACACATGGGTAGCTGATGGTCCATGAGACCATTTACCCTGGTTCATTATTCACTTATCTTTGTTACTCATCAATTACTTCCTTAAAACTTACTGCTACTATGTATGTATAACGTTGGTACATTGTGTATTAAATATGAAATAAAATTCTACTTATTTAATTTCTTAGCTTTCCTATTATTTATAAACGTAAGATAATATCATATTATGTGATCTGACTTGTTCTTAGGTTCCGAAGTTCCGATGAAAAACAGAACACGTATAATCACACTTTGGTGTCTGTCAGCCGATCATCTCAAGATTACTGATTCAATCGATTTGTTTAGGAATAGCTATGGGAAATGGTGACACACAGGTAATCCTTGAAGATGAAGCCTTGTCTCGCTATGAACACATACAAACTCGGAATGTAAGGGTAGCTCGCCACACTGGATTACCCAGAAGTCTCAACTAATGAAGAGTTTAGTCTATTACCTTTCAATACAGAATAAAACAGTCCTATTAACATTGCTGTTAGGCGGCAGGCTTAGGCAATTTGGTGTTAGCTAGCCAGGAGGACATAGAAAATACCCTACCACCAACCAAATCCAGTAGCGACATGGAATCCCAACTGGCAATTGAACCCAGGATCTCCAGATTGTAACTCCAACTACGAGTATGTAGACCCGGAGGTGGTTGATTTTTTAAAATGTGATTTAGCTATTAAACCTATTTTTGTATGTTGTACTTGTTGAATGATCTGTTCCAGGTACACATTTGTGTATTCTACAAATGCGATCGTAGTGCTCCCAACTACTACCGGGATAGATGCAACATTGACATTTGACATGATTTTCGTCATTATATATAAGGTAGATCAATCACACCTGATATAAAGTGATAATGAGGAAAGACGATGTTACGCGTTGATCTAGAAGGTGCCTATTTACTCTTCCTTTGAAGATTCCCAAGTTGTAGTTTTCGTGGAGCACGAAAACCGGCAGTGCATTCCATATTTTAGCTGTGCACATGAAAAATGTAGAAGCGAAACGTGCTTAGTGCGAAGTGCTCTGTTAAGGTCATTGAACATTGCACTCAGATTCTCTAAGGATTGTGCCGTTATGACTATGTCATGGACAAATTGAAGGTGAGGATTTAGTGCTTTTAATGTTGATGCCCAATCCTTTCCAGTTCAAATGTTTGGAAACAGCTTACACTGCAGTCACAAAGAGATCAACGTCCAAAATAGCTCAGCGTCGAATGCCAAGTCTTTAATTAGTGCGTGTTGCCAGTTATGATATACGGTTGATGATAATAACTAGTGAGCCCTATATTTTTATATATAAGCGTGGTGGTGCTCTTCTTTAAGAAAAGCGATAATGCCTTACCGAAGAACTACCGACTGATATCCTTTCTGAGCCACGTTTAAAAGTTATTTTCGAGAGTCATTACGAAATGACTAGCGCGCAGGTTTGACGACTTCCAACCTCCCGAACAAGCCGGTTTTCGAAAAGGCTTCAGCACCTTAGACCACATACATATGCTCCGGCAGATTATACAGAAGACCGAGGAGTATAATCGGTCATTATTATTGGCGTTTGTGGACTACGAGAAAGCCTTTGATTCAATCGAGACTTGGGCAGTGCTTCAGTCTCTCCAAAGTTGCCACATTTACTATCGCTATATCGAAGTGTTGAAATGTTTATACAATAAAGCCACAATGTCCGTCCGAGTACAGGATGAATGCACGAAACCGATCCAAGTACAGACAGGGTGACGTTATATCCCCGAAACTCTTCACCACTGCATTGGAAGACGTTTTCAAGCTTCTGAACTGGAAAGGACTGGGCATCAACATCAACGGCGACTACATCACTCACCTTCGATTTGCCGATGACATAACGGCAGAATCCTTGGAGGATCTGAACGTAATGCTCAATGACCTCAACAGAGTTTCCCAACAGGTAGGTTTAAAAATGAACATGCACCTATGCATAGTGGTGGGGAACACTCGAATCGAAGTTGTAGACGAGTATGTATACCTGGGACAGATCGTTCAACTAGGTAGGTCCAACTTCGACAAAGAGGTCAACCGAAGAATCCAACTCGGCTGGGCAGCGTTAGGGAAATTACGGCATATCTTCTCGTCCAAAATACCTCAGCGTCTAAAGACAAAAGTCTTTGATCAGTGCGTGTTGCCAGTGATGACATACGGAACCGAAACGTGGTCTTTTACTGTGGGCCGAATAAACAAGCTCAAAGTCACTCAGCGAGCAATGGCACGAGCTATGCTCGGAATTTCTCTACGTGATAAGGTCCGGAATGAGGAAATCCTTAGACGAACGAAGGTCACCGACATAGCTCGACGAGTCAGTCAGCTGAAGTGGCAATGGGTAGGTCACATCGTTCGAAGAACCGATAACCGGTGGGGAGTAAAGGTTCTCGAGTGGCAACCACGTACCGGGAAACGTCTACCAGGCCGTCCCCCCACTAGATGGACCGACGACCTTTTTAGAGTCGCGGGGAGTCGCTGGATGCAGGTGGCTCGGTACCGGTTGATGTGGCGTACCTTGAGGGAGGCCTATGTCCAGCAGTGGACGTTTCCCGGCTGATGATGATGATATTTTTATGACTGAGTTTTTGAATCTTAAAGTATGTATGTTTCCGTAAATGGCCGTATCTCTTGATTACGTTGACCTTGATGCTTTCACATCTCTCTGAAACTGTATATTTTAGTTTTTACATTCAACTTTATTTATTCCTGCAATCTATATAATTTAAAAATGTCAATTAATATACTTACAACCTACTTAAATTACAACACTTAAGAGGCTATGTTGGTTAGACCACGTGGCCGCGTTCAAATTTGGATTGTTTTGTAGCTGTCCCTATCCGAGCCCTATCCTACCCGAGCGCGCACGGTGAGACAGCATACACTACGCGAAGTTATCCACCCGTTATTTGGATGTTTCGTAGTCCAGGGATCATTTGAAGGATACAGTATATTATGTAACCATTTTTTAAATACAATATACTAATGAAATTTCAGATGTCGGTGGTTTTTCCTTCTAAATTGATTCATACTCTTGTAAATCAGGTTCAAAGTTGGGGCTTTTTAGTACCGTAACATACAATTCTTTGACGCCCTGTAACTCTGGAAGTATATATTTAAACGAAAATCTGACTCACCACCGGATTTTGGATGGAGATTTGGATGATTCTTTTTTTATTTGAAAGCTGGTGCTTCCCGTGTGGCCTCATTTCAATTTTGTCCAGTTCTGACTATGAAATCCATGAAAAAATAAATCTTAAATTTGCCGTAATAAAAGAAGACTTTTTGGGCAATAGAAGTCGGTTTCCAGTTCTTTTTGTACACATTTACATGTTCAGAAAAAGTGTCTTGACAGATAGACAGACGAAGGGATGGCCAACAAAGTGCTCTCATAAGTCTTCTGTTTTTCCCATTTGATGTAGAGATATATAAATATCATAATAAATCTATCAGTTTCAGTGTAGTAAATTGGTAGTAAATGTAAAACGTGACTAAATATAACTAAATTTATATGTGAAACATAAAAAAAATATCGTTATGATCCATATTCATATCCTCTTTGAGACAGTAGAAATCAGTTAATAATTAATGTGACGCACTGAACGCAAATGCATAAATAATAATATTTACATCCATAATACTTATTATGAATCTGAAAGTGAGTCTGTTTGTTTGTCTAACGGATAGTGAGAATGACTTGATTTTTGTATAGGGATAGGTAAAGGAACGGAATGATATATAGGCTAATTTTTATCCCGATCAAAAAAATAGTTCCTGCGAAGATAATTTCTCAAGTTCACGCGGACGAAGTCGCGGGCAAAAGATAGTTGTGACATAAATCAAAAAATCAGCGGGAAAACATTTCGTGATCCACATAACACACTGTTTGTTAGCGCACCATGACTATACCGTCGGTTATAAAATTGATTGCCCCAACATGCTTTTCGCAGTATGCTATCTGTTTTACACTGAAGAAGAAGTCAAACTGATAAAGCTTGTAAACCGCTGAATTTGAAATTCGTTTGAACGGCACTCATTAACATTCCATTGTCCTTGTTCTTTTTATCGACAGCATAAAACTATTTCATTCATTTATTTATACTGACATGCTTCGTAACGAATTCTATATACAAGGAGACGAAGATGTACAAGTCCCCGCGCATCTCAATTTTGGAAAATTCATGTTGGACCGACTTCGCCGCATGAACGACACAGTGGCATTGGTGAGTGTTATAAATATATAAAAATATTTGAAATTTATGCCAGACATTTTAAAAAAGGAAAACTTATTGAGAGAACAATTTCAGTGTGTCTGTCACCGATCTAGACAACTATACATTTTGAACAAATAAAACACTTAACTGTTCATGAGCCAACGCGTAACATCGTCGACCACACCGTCAGTCAGCATTAAACGAGATTATGGTCAAGCGTTAGACCATTAACGATCATATGACAAACACTAGATTTATTTAAGAAATTTGTTACATTTTTTCTTTGAATAAATAATTCCATTTCAATAAACGGAATCTTAATGTATTGTATATTGCTTTTCCATATATAGCAAGATGGAGAGACAGGAGAAAGCCTCACTTACAAAGAGCTAACACAGTATGCTGTTGATTTAGCTGTTTCCCTGTCAGGGTTGGGGATTGGGAAAGGTGACGTTGTTGCACTTGGATCAAATAGGAGAATCTACTGTCGAGCGAGGAGATCCTGCGCCTGCGCATCCGCATCCGCAGGCGCTACCTCGCTCGATGGAGGCGGGCGCTCGAAGAGCCTACGGCTGGCCGAGACTCTATCGAGGCTGTGCGACCAGTCCTTGAGCGATGGGTTGGGAGGGAGCACGGTGTCCTGTCCTTCCACCTTACGCAGATCCTTTCGGGGCACGGGTGCTTCGGAAGGTATCTGTGGAGGGTGGCAGGGGCGGAGTCCACGCCGGAGTGCCATCACTGTGATTGTGCCGAAGATACGGCGCAACACACACTGGCGGTGTGCTCGGCGTGGGCGGAGGAGAGGGCGGCGATGGTCGCGATTGTTGGCACGGATCTCTCGCTGCCGTCTGTGGTCCGTTCCATGGTTGGCGACGAGAGGGCGTGGCAGGCGGTCTCCATGTTCGCGGAAGTGGTCATGTCGCGGAAGGAGGATGCGGAGCGGCAACGAGAAAGGGAGGGGGAGCGCCCGACGAGGCGATGGAGGAGGGGAAGGGGTGAGGGCCGTCGGTTGGCAGGGGACCGTCGTCTGCCGCCCTAAACGTGGCTTCGGGCGCGGGACCCGGGGCAGGTCCTGCGTCCGAAGCAGAGGTGATTCAGCGCTGTGTCAAGTCTCCCGACATGGCGCTGAAATGAAAGGAGATGAATGGAGTCTAATAGAGGAGGAACGGAGGAATAGGGCAGTGTGTGTGGAGCACTCTGCCCAACCGGGGAGAAGGGAACACGGGTCGGCGTCATGCCACCGGCGCAGTTGAGGAGATGGATGTGCACTGACGGTATCCGGGCGGACAGGGTGCGTCCGCATAGATGCGTCCGCACTCGGTCTGACCTGATACAGTCGGTGAAGAAGAAGAATAAGTACGAACGGGAGTATGACTGGCTGGCGTATTTCGCCGCCAAAGGAATAGGAATGAAAGGACTGATACATGGTACGGTATGGAGGAATGGGGCAGCGGGCGCGAGTTGACACGCGCCGCTGCCCACACTGGAGAGAGGAGGGGTGTAGGTAGTGCTGGGTTGGGGCAGTGTGGGTGCTTACCTGTCATCCGGACTGAGACCGGCTCGGCGCTACACGCACAGTTGAGATGAGGGATGTGCGCCAGCCGTGCCCGATCGATACCGTTGCTTCCTCATTAGGGTTGCATCGGGGTTGGTTGGATGCGGTTGGTGCAATAGATACAGGATGGATGATAGGAGAGGCGAGGACTGAAAGGTGCAGGAATGGGGCAGCGAACGTGCCAGGCATCGCGCTCCTGCCCACTGAGGAAAGGACGAATGATTGGTGCGGATGGCGGCGGGACGGGGCAGGGTGTGTGCTTACCTGTCATACATGCTGCGATCGGCCTGTCATTATCCGCATAGAGTAGATGTGTGTGTGTGTGCGCCAATCACATCTAGCTGGCGACCGGCTGGATGTGCTTGCTGCACAAGAGAAGTGACGGATGCACGAATGTAAGGGATGTATGGGGCCGCCTGCCGAGTTGCGGATGAGTAGTACGTTCCCGTGACTCGGCAAAAAGAGGCGAGAGAGGGATACCGGAGTGGTTTTAGCTGGTAAGAATCCAGCATAACCCGGCTACTTTCCCCGAAGTAACGGGTATCTTTTGAAGATTTCCACTCCGTAAAAAAAAAAAAAAAAAAAAAAAAAAAAAAAAAAAAGGAGAATCCACTGTCTACCTACGGCACTTGCTATAATATTTACTGGCGCTACCTATACGCCATACCCAGTGGAGAATGGAAGTGGTAAGTACGTATTCATTTCAATATTTAAGGGAATTCGCTCAGAATGTTTCTATACAAAATTTCTTTTGCCATAATCGTTTAAAATAGAATAGATGGCAAAAGAAAAACAATTACCAATAATAGAAGATTGGATTATATATAGTGTCGCGAAATCTTTATAGGCCGTCGAAAATAGACATTAAACTCGCAAAACGTGATGTAGTTCTTCATTTTTGGTATAAGGTACGGGTCTTTTAGGGTAATGTGAATTACGGTTTACGGTTTGAGATTTATTTATTTCTTAAAAGATTACAAATCACTTACAAGAAATACAGATATGACTTAAACATGTAGTAAATATATGCGCGAACACAAACACAGTGAAGGTAAATCTAAAAAAATAATTCAGTTTGTTGATCAGCGTCGGCGCGGCAACGGCGGCCGGTCATTAGCAAACTGGTTTCATGTGTGGTAAAGCTGAGTACACACAACTACTTATTTTATTTATTAAAGTCTTTGAATAAATAACACTTTAGTGATTTTTTAAAGACTGCAAGTGACTTTGATTCTTTTACATCCTTCGGAAGAAAGTTGTAAAGTTGTGCACCTTCATACATAATGGTCTTTTTCCCATAATTTGTTTTGTGTTTTAGCAACTTTATGTTATGAGCATTTCTTAAAATACGTTTTTGTACTTGGACGTTTTTAGTAAATGTTATATTTGATCTTATATCTTTAGTGAGAATTTTTCGAATTAATACGCAAGTTTTAAATGTGTAGATTTGCTTAAGGTTCATAATTTTTGCTTCTTTGTATAATTTGTCACTTTTTAATTAAATTTTTGGTTAAATAATTGTATCGAAATAATACTTGGATCATTTTATTTTGTGCTCTTTGTAGAGTTTGCAGATTAGTTTTGGCAGCCGTATCCCACGTTTCAACGAGATAATCAATGTGTGGCTTCGCTTACATTATAAATAGTGTAGCGGACCTGTGCGCCCGTTAGTGACGATAATTTACTTTTAATTTATTCAATTTGTTCAATTCAAATTTGCAGCTTCGGAAAACCTGTGGAAACTGAGAAAATCGAGAAAGCCTTTTAAATTTAGGGACTTTTTTCACTATTTGTTCTCCATGGCCGTCACTTGAACTGGAACAAGTGGAAATAAGACCATATGTTGTTGCAAATGACCTCCCTATCACTATTTATAACATTCCTGTCTTATTTCCAATAACCCAATATATTTTTAGTCTTTTTTCTCTATTGCAGATTTTACCTCCTTTTCGTTTTTATATATTATGAGTGAACTTCTAGTCTCACAGACATTGTTTTTCGCTTTAATAAAATCTAATTAAATTGTAACTTTTCTTCGTAGGATTTGGCAATATTTCGCAAAATAAGTGAGTAAAACCTTAAGTTTTCAATTTTCGAGAAAAATGGACCATCTTCTATGAGCTTGGCTCCTATGGGATCAATAGAGCTGTAATTGGAGTGAAATTATTGGTAATTTAATATAATTTAATCGTGTAGAACAAACACATCATTCGCAAGGAATGCATGGAGAGCAAATAGTGAAAAAAGGCCAAAAATTTGGAAGTTTTTCCTCGATTTTCTAAGTTTCCACAGGTTTTTCGAAGTAAAAAATTTGAATTCACACTACCCTATGAGACCCATACAACATAGCAAAAATTCTGAACTACTTCACGCTATGCGGATTTAGCCACTTTTTTTGTCTATTTCCGACGACCTATTATTGTCAGCTACAACAGCGCTACGAAGCTAATGGACCCTAAACAGCGCTTTCAACAATAATCAAATATAGCATATCGTATTTATAACAATCTGATGTTCTATTTTTATGTATTAATGGTAAAAGAAATTTAGCATACATTTTATCAGCGAAATCAACCTAACTTAGCCAAATTACAAAGTAAGCACAATACTAGTGTGCGGGAGGTCTTGAGAAATTATCCCACGGGAGCTACTTGCTCGATGGCAATAAAAGTTAGTTTATGTCCTTTTTCGGCCCCCCCAACTATCCTTATAAAAAGAACCAAATCATTCTGACTCTCCGCTACGACGCAAAGAAAGGACAAACAAACAAACTCACATTCTCATTTATAGTATTATTATGGATGTGAATCTATTGCATTTAGTGCGTCACATTAATTTTTAACTTGCTTCAGCTGTTTTAAAGCATTGCATGAGTGTTGCGAAGCCAACCCATTTCATACTTTCAAAGCAGTTTTGGGACAAAAACAGAGAAACTCTTCTGGACTATGGATCTATAAAAACATATATATCATTCGATGGAGGTCCAGACTCTGCAATTTCCATAAGCTCTTTGATTGAAAATCATATAGATGTGGACAAGTTCGAACCAGCTGATGTAAAGGGGCAAATAGATGCAGCTCTTATACTTTATTCCTCTGGTACTACCGGCATGCCTAAAGGCATAGAGATAACTCATTTGAACTTCATACTTAATTGCAGCACAACTGAGTAAGTTTTATTTTTAGTTTTCCGGAGACTAAGTTATGTATAGAAATAAAATTAATAATGTAACTTATGAATAAACTAATAATTAATAACTCTCCACGTATATGAATCGAAATAATTATGCTAGCTCTCATCATGTATTAACAAAAAGACTATAGTAATTTATAAATAAATTATCTGAAGAAAAAAAACAGAAGAATAAGTTGAGTAGCGGAATACAGATACCGATTAAACAGTACAGATTCAATACTATTAATTAGGAATTAAACAAAGAAATAATTCTCGGGTCAATGGTCACTTTAGTACAAATGCACGTGTCGGTGTATTACTTTATGTAATAATTTATTAACGCCACGTAAGAGAAATTAATTTTTCTTAATTTTATACTTGCTAGTGGTGCATAAAATTATTATGAGTTGCTGCCTAAATTGCAATAAATCAGTGTGAAACCTTATTTTGAATAGTAGCTCTGGACTGTCAATATTACATTTGACGACATTAGAAAGTAAGCAGATGTTACAGTGATAACGCTCTCATCGTTCTCTGTAAACATTTTTGTTTGGCTTTAAAGTCTTGAAATCTTAGAAACCTCTTTTAGATACTTTATAAATAACGTTAACTTTACATTAAACACGTATTAGCTGGAATTATCGTTAAAACCCTGATTATCTAGCTGACTAGTATCTTGAGATATATTAGTAATGGTATAATTTTTTCGTTTACAGTTTCAAAGACAGCATTTTCAAAACAATATTCCTTGCCTCAAATTGGTTTCATATCCTGGGCATTTTAATAACGTATAAATTCATTTCGATGGGGAAAAAAGTTGTCTATTCGAATGACCATTCACCAAAGGGAGTACTTCAATGTATGCAGGATTACAAGGTATTAATTGGTATTCATTCTTGGTGCTAAGGTACATGAAAAAAAAATTGCTGCACCGAGTTGTCATTGTTAATCTGTATCTTCAGGTTGACGTTGGTGTGGTTAGACCATCCGTAGTCAGTTTAATCTCTATGCTAGATGAAAATGAAGAGTATAATCTTGAAACATTAAAATACCTTTACTGTTCTACGTTTCCGATTCATGTTAAAACGATGGAAAAGGCTTTACAAAGGTACGTTATATTCCTTTGCTCCGATACTATTATCGCTTGAATTGAAATGTATATGTTATACGTCCAAATAACTTTTATTATTTTGAAGGTTTCCTCAGATTAAAAATATTATACAAATCTACATTATGACAGAATTTTCTTCGATTACAACCGAATTTATGGCTACAAAAGGCCCTAGGCCTGGTAGTGTTGGCCAAGTTTTCCCAGGTGTTACCATTAAGGTAAGGAGAGCATTGACAGATGAGTCAGAAAATAAGAAAACTATTTCATTTTAATATTGCTTTAAAGGTCGTTGATCCACATACAGAAAAACCTTTGGGACCGAACGAGCATGGAGAAATTCGTGTCAAAGGTCCTTTCTTGATGAAAGGTTACATAGGCATTGATCCAGATACATATTTGGATGCAGAGGGATTTTTCAAAACTGGTGATTTGGGATATTACGATGATGACAAATATTTCTTCATTGTCGACAGACTCAAGGAAATTATAAACAATAACGGTCTAAAGGTAAGATAAAGTGATATTTCTATAATACTAACCTTTCGATCCTAATGAACGATCCAAGAAGTTGACACAGTACATTTTGTACTACAGATAGCTCCGGTGGAACTAGAAGCTATACTTCTCCTTCACCCCACTGTGCGTGACGCGGCAGTGGTAGGGAAACCGGATCCTATATTCGGCGAGGCATGCGCTGCATTCGTCGTGAAGAAAACTGGATCTGACATTACTGAACAACAACTTATCGACTATTTTTCACCCCAGGTAAGAGATTTTATAAATCAACATCATGTACGACGATTAAGTTTAAAAGCTATTGCTAATTGCTAAATAGTATAGAAGGTACTACCAATGGTAATCTCCTACGGGATGAGAAGAAGAAAGCCTTTTTTTCTGTCTGTATGTCTGTGGCCTAGTAGTGACCAAACGGAAGAACCTATTTAAGGTATTTTAAGAAAGCCGGTTGTAATTGAAGATTTTGTTGCAAAACGCACTTGACATTAACAATGCTATTTGGCGGGAGAATTAGGTAACATGATGGTATCTAGCCAGAAAGGTACAGAAGCCGTTAGGTTCTCCTCGGAAATCGAAGCTGAGACCTACAGATTGTCAATCCAACTGTATTTATCCGCTATACGTAGTAATACTTCTCATCCGAGAAGCGTCCACTGCTGAACATTGGGTTCCACGAAGGTACGCATCATGACTGGTCTCGAGCCACTTGCATCTGAGTGTTCCCGGGACCTTTATTAGGTCTTCGGTAGCGAGGAATAGCAGGGACACCGGGGAATGGGGGGCTTGTATCACCACATTTGCAAGAAGGATTAGTGAACGCAGTATTCGATTAGTTCTTCAGAAGTCTGCAGCCCCGCCCCCGGTATTACGTAGAGGGTCCTAAACAAATTACATAAACCCAAATTATTATTTTTAGGTAAATTCACAGATGCAACTCACTGGTGGCCTCAAGTTCATCCCTCAAATACCGAGGAGCCTGACGGGAAAAATTTTACGTCGCAATTTAAGAGATTTGTTGAAAGAGAAAATGTAATTATTGATAATAAGCATGTTGATACGAATTACAATTTATCGATGACCATACCTATAAAGAAAAATACTATTCATATAAATTCCTAACAAACAGTTTTTTGTTTCATTTATATTCCCTTGAGATTATGGTGTAGATACTCTTGGTGTAAGATTGAGAGGATTTTCGTAATACCATAGATATCTTAAATTTTCCGTTAGTTGGTAATCGCGACGACATCAAGTGACCCTGTAATAAGTATAATATATATTTTTGTTATATATTATTATGTATAATTATTTTAAAAAATTACATTATTTTCATTTATATTAAGATTAAATTAGTCAAATTACACCGTAGACTAGTTTTATGATATTATTATGGATGCTGGGTAGGTCAGGTCCAGCCTGCCTGCAAACATCTTCAGGTGCCGTTAGGACAGGCCCTCACGGCCCGACAAAATCCATGTCGTTCTCAAAAATCTGCAGTGCTTTTTAGGGTTCCATACACAATGGGTAAAAACGGGACCCTATTACTGAGATTTCGCTGTCCGTACGTCTGTACGTACGTCTGTCCGTCCGTCTGTCAGCAGGCATCTAATGAACCGTGATAGAGAGTTGAAATTATCACAGGTGATGTATTTCTGTTGCCGCTATAACAACAAATACTAAAAAGCAGAATAAAATAAATATTTAAAGGGGCTCCCATACAACAAGCGTGATTTTTTTGAGACGAGCAATGTAACGTGCTACTAGCGCCATCTAGTGCCGTACTCGTCTACTACTGCTACTGCAAAACTAAATTGATAACGAAAATCGAAGCGCATTCTTTAGATTGGTTTTTCGAATGTTAAACATCCATATTCTGTACGGTATGTATACATATAATACTAATTATGACAAAACAATATTAAGAGGGTGCTGCACGAAATTTTGTAAATTAAGGTCTAATATTATTATGCGCTGAATTAATTAAATAGATTGAACCGGACTTATTAGGTAGGTACTTTAGTTTACCTAATTTCGTGCAGGATCCTCTTATGTAAAGAAGGAGTCGATCGTAAACTATGGACTAATTCCTAAGACGAGTTGGATATTATGAAAGAGATTGACATCGATTGAAGTTTCACCTTAAATCTCCTTCCTTCATTTGCATTGGCAATTTTTAAAATAAAACTCCTTTTACATTTAAATTGACTGGTTCTATCTCGGAGCAATTTAGCTCGTAGCTTTTTCCCAAGACGGTCCCTGCGGCCTGTAATAGGTTTCTTAAAAGGAAATCGAGTTAAACAGGCGTGATTGACTTAATTGCGGAAAAGCTTTATTTCTTGAGATTACAGAATTACATCGGAGCTTCGTATAACTAGATTACTAAATCGGCTAGAGACTAATGGTAGGTATTGTCTCTTTTTAAGCAATTGGTGATTATTACTTTCCTTGTAGTCCTTGAGATCAGCCGAAATCACCGTGCTTGGCACGGAGAATTGTAATTGAATAACGATTTACTCTTGGAAAAAACTTAAAAGCTTGCTTTGTGTGATTTTTACGGTTCTGTATCGAAAGTGTTCCAACCAGATCCTATTACTAAGGTTACGAGTATCAACTGCATCAAACTTTTTAATTAGCCATCTAAAAAACTTCTCCCTCGCCATCTTCGAGTAGTTATTTTATATATTTAATTGTTTTTAATTTATTAACCCGTTTCAAGTTTGTATGAAATAGTCTCCAATTTTTCAAAAGTTTTTTTATATTCCGTACTATTCACTAAAAACTGTGATATTCACTAAAATGTGTAATATCATTTAATTCACTTGTTTAGTATAATTAAAATATTAAATTACGTTGATGCTTTTCCTATATTATTAGAACATTTTATTGATCTTGATTACTTTTTTGTAAATAGTTTAAAGGCAAATTTAGAAATATAACATTTAACATACGAAATACGCTTTAAAAGTAGAAACCAAAAGTGGTCCCTAATGGTTGCCACTTGGAAAATTGAATGGCTTAATCACGTAGCAATGTGTAGCGAGTGAGAAAGCGGTGGGGGAACACTAATTACTTCGAAGTACCTTTATTAGTGTCAGGAAATGGAGCACTAAAGTTATATTTAGATCCTCAGCTTTCAATGTAAGGCTATTGTTTACTGGATAAATTTGTCTAAGTCTGCCACCAAACAGCTGTCTTACTGTGTTGATTGAGTACAATATTCTGTGCTTTTGTATTCCCATAATGCAAAGTAGCAGAAAAAACAGTGCATTGTTTTGATATTAATTTTATGAGCATGTTCGATGATTTATACCTCTATTGATTTTTTAAAGTTCGATGACTTTAACAAACTTTTCAAAATTGCGGAGATATGAAAAACATATAAAAACACATTTCAGCCCTTTTGAAAAATGTTCAAAATGACACAAATATTTTTTGTTATAGAGGTGTAAGAGAGTGGACAATAATGAAGGAAAAAACTTCCTATTTCTAAGGAAATTTCCTAGGTCCCATCAAATCACAAGGTAATTTCATCAGCTTTCGGATCGCTATGATTTAGACGTAACGTGTTAGGTAGTTAATACAGTGATAAATAATCTAATTCATATAATGAATAACAGTAAGTGAATAAATAATCAGTTTTTAGCTAAGCAAACTCACGCGGTCTACAGCTCACATAGCTACTTGTATGTATTTGACATGATACTCGTACGCATAAGCATGGCTGTAATTAAATTTATCGTGTTCTTCAAACTGAAACTACTTCTTAGCCAGGAATACTATAAAGTAGCGTTTATAGGGCCTGGGTGTTAAACTCCCAATTTCCGTGCGAGCATTTTATGCTCATCATCATTACCGTGAACACATTCGCTGCTGCAGACAGAAGTTTAAACAAGCATATAATAGAATTCCCTTTCCTGTGACATTCTCAAAGCAAGGACGACTCCAAAGCGCTTCACGTAAAGCACCGTAACTTTTAAGTAGTATTTACATTACAGTCTGGGTCTGGTTCGGACAAGTATCATCATAATAGTCTGCAGAATAATAACAAGGAGTTGATACTGAAACATTTTATGTAATGACAACAGTGTTGCAGCATCGAACCGACCGTCTGTGCGTCGCGCGACGACAGCGAGCTGATTGCTTCGGCTGACCGTCTCGAAGCCATGCTCTTGTACATACATTATGCTGTATAGTAAATTCTCAGGCGCGTCAACAATCATTCCCAACAACATCGCTAACAAGTAAGTGCGTTCAAACAGAACTAAAAACCGACTTCAATTGCCCTAAAAGTCTACTTTTATCAAGTCAAATTTAAGATTTATATAGTTTTCTCTTGGATTCCATAGTCAGAACTGGAAGAAATTGAAATGGAACCGCTCCGATGAAGCCGCTCAGATGGATAAAATTTACATGCAACAAGCCTAAGGGAGCCCTTAGGCTCGAAACACGACTTACGGCTTTTTTGAATGGATAATTTTTTTATCAAGTCAATGATCACTCCATTTACATTAAATTGAATATTCTAAACACTGTATATTTTACACAACCCAACTGAGAAACATCTTCAGTTACTTTTGATGTAAATAAAACTAATTTTTACTTGTTTATTATTATATAGGTATATTAATATATATTTGATTATTGTAAATGTATTTAAAGAAGTAAGAAAAAGTTTTTTCTGTAACATTTCTGTTGGCATAAATAATGATTTCAATGGTACTCTCGCTCAGTTGTTTATAGACCGATAGTTCGTGTTACATTTAATTAACTAAAGTAGCTCCTAAATGTGGTCGGACGGTCATCATACCCCCGAACCGTTCACTGAATAAGTAAACGTAATAAAATAAATCCACTAAGCCTTCGTAATGCTAGGGATTCCACGTAGCTTACTGACGCTTACAAAAGCTGTGAAATGCCGCTCGTATGCCTCCGTCAAGGGATGAATGCTTCAAATTTGTGTCAAAACTTTTGCACAAACATTTAAAATATAAAGATTATCCGTTTCATGAATAATTTATTAATCGTATACACATTTTCGTAATAGATAGTTTTAATTTTCTGAGTTTTTGGCCAAAAGTACAATTTTCTTTATTTTTCGGCTAAATCATTAAATATATAAAATAAAAGAATGTGAGTATTGTAAAATGGACGAGTCACATGGTGTACAGATAAACCTTGCAATAGGATTAAGTACACTTTAAGCAAATATTCTGTATGTAATCTGTATGCCGAATAAACTATTTCTATTCTATTCTATTCAAATACTTGTAAAAATTTATGTTTGATTAATAAATAAATAAAAAACAAAAATGTATAAATTTTTATCCGACGGGGATTTGATTTCGGACACCTATGATTATAAAGCAAGCGCTATAACCGTTTGACCACAGTGCTTGTACCTAAGTATGTAAAATTAGTGAACATATTTTGGGTCGAATAATGCGAGAAAAAAACCCGCATTAAATCTCGAAAATACGCGTTTTCCCAGACATAAGACATCTACATCAATTTTTCGCCCACAAAACCCCCGCATACTAAATTTCATGAAAATCGTTGGAGCCGTTTCAGAAATTGCTCGTTTAAAGGTATAAGATGTCAAAGCTTAGGTGTTTGCTACTCAGCAACGCATAAACTTCTAACTGGATTTAGATATTTGACGCATTAATTAATTACATTCCATTTAACAAATACGAGTATCATGCTTAGGTATATACCGGCAATGCGATCATGTTAACTTCTGTATTCCACGGAGAGAATTTCGCGGTCAAAACCTAGTTGAATATAAAATACAGAAAGAGCCCTCGGCCAGATTGTGTTCAACACAGATACCTAATGAACCGTGAACGCTGCTGCATCCACGAACATAAATCAGTTAAATAAATTCCACTATGATGCACCGCCCGCGCCCCCGCCCGCCTGCCTGCAGAAACTCTTCCCAATAGTACGAGTACATACAACAAACATTACCCAAATTGTATAAGTTAATAAAAACAATGAACTGACATTACTGTTTCATATTACAGAGAGGCATACACCGCGATATGAAAGACCCCGTTAAGAAGGTACCGCACAAAATTTCGTAAGTTAAAGTCATTAATTATGCGCTGAATTAGTTAGTCCGATCCTTGAAAAAGGCCACGCTCTTGTTGAAATTTACGTAATACAAATACATAAATAATAATTAAATAATACATGCCGTGAAAGACATCTAGAATTTTTTTTCTTTAATTTACAAAATTTCGTGCAGTACCTTCTTAAACAAGAATCCATTCAAAAGCAAATGTCCAAAGCGGTATCTACCTAAACTACACCTGCCTCGTATAGTGACTGACTATGAAGTATTCCCTAATTGAAAGATAGTTCTTCTTATCTTAAAATTTTGAATCGCCTTCGTGGCCTAGTGGCTATCCATACTCGTACATACACTTGGACTAACAGCCGGGAGATTCCATGTACGATTCCCAGTGGAAGTAACTGTCGGTACTCGGTTTGGTCAATGGTCAGTAGTAGGGCCTTTTATATGTCCGTCTGGCTAGCTACCGCCACATTCTACCTACGTATGCCGCCACTCTTGAATTCCGGTATGAAAGGTTGCAGAGCCTTTTTGAGTTGAGAGAGAGAGAGAATTGAGACTTTTGGGTGGAATTATCCCATTGGAACCCTTTGTAAAGAATTTTTAATGGATTAACGGCTATACAATTACAATCGTGAAACAAAATGTAGGAATATCATACTCTTGATATAACTATTTGCCCGCAAAACACGAATTATGCTCGATAAAAAAATCACGTTTTTTTAAAATATTTATTGCCACAAAATGTTTATAATGGTTTTAACCTAATATTACAAGTAGCTTTGGAAATTAATGTGAACACTATCATCTAAACTAGGCCGGGCCTGCACCTTAGATGCAACTCTCTTTCGTTGACACCAGTTTAAAGATATTTTATGATTTGAGGGTATATAAATGATGAACAATGTACATTCACAATTTTTTTACAAATACCCGCACCACCTTTTTTGTTGTGTATTGAGGACTTGAGAATTGAGATTTTTAATGCCACTGCTGAAAAAGCAATTCGTTTCAGTATATCGTCCATATTTGTACCGGTATATTCTGATGTCTGTAGACCTCCCCTGGTCAGAAATGATCGATTAATACTTGAGACCTTCAAGTGGACATAGTTTGTCCAGTGCGGGGCGGGCGGCGTGGACGGCGCCCAGTAAAACTTGGAAGATGCTCCAACACTTGAAATGATCATCCATCAAATAGTTTCCAACTTATTATAGAACAAACCTAAATTAAATTAGATTTCTAATACTTCGATGAAATATCTTCGAATTTATAAAGATTCTCACGTAGTGATAAAAAAACACAGTCTTTAAGGTTGTAAGTGTAAAAATAGAAGCGTGCTCACCAAAAACATCAAGCTAATGAGGCGGTGGCTCTGATACCCTTTATACCGGAACACAATAGTGCTATTAACACTACTGTTTGGTGGCAGACTTAGGTAACACGTTAACTATGTAGCCAGGCGGATATAGAAAGCCCTTTACCACTATCTATTCTCCCATATATAACGACACTAAGTGGATGGTGAAGCAAATAGACCATGCATAAACACATAAGTTGCAGTTTATGTGCCTTGGCTGCATGCAAGCGTGCTAACATTATGTAATGGTCAATAATATAATCCACAAAGTTACTTAAATTAAAATAGATTAGTAGTTAATACGAATACAATATAATTAACGCATTCGAAAATAAGTAGAAACCGACTTCAACTGCCCTAAAAGTCTACATAATTCGTCCCCTAAAATTCTCATTCTTATAGGTAGAATTATCATATTTGGTTTTTGATTATTTTCTCAAAAAGCGTTAAATCAATGTTTACCATGAAAAAGAAGAATCATTAAAATTGATTCATAATTGGCGGAGTTATCACGTAACACACTTAGAAAATAAAAACACATAGTCGATTTGAGAACCTCCTCCTTTCTTGAAGTCGGTAGAAAATGAAATGTGTTTATTTCAGATTTCAAGCTAGTTGTAATGACTAATGAAACTCTTGCCTCAGTTCAGTTTGAGAATCACACATTAGATTCTGCAAAATACAGGAAATTGAGACAACCGTCAACAATTCGACATAGTTTAACTAACTGCCCTGGCAGGGTCATCCAATCACGTCCGTCGGAGCCTGGTGCTCCGGATGTTTTGACTCTGTGCCCATTGTGTATTGCGGACGAGGGTCGTGATTTATAGAAGGACGTAGACGACAAACAACCGTCCCTCAATGTAGCAGGGGGAACCTCAAAACTATGTATATGCTACCACGTACAAAACATTGTACGTACTAAACATCTGAGACAAAAATGTATAAAAAAAATTAATTAAAAAATATGACCTTGGTGATTTCTATAAATTTTTACAAATCTAGACACGTGGCAGCGTGTCAAAGTCAAGTTTAATTTAAAATTATAATATTTTTTTATTAATAAATATGAGTACCTGCATAGTTAAAAATGTTAATTATTTTGGGACAAACCTTATATTTCATGTTCAAATGTAATATTTCCCATAAAAAGTGCATCGCTGTGCGGTGCTACGTCAACATTACAGCCAGTATGGCCCGCTGCATTAGATATCTTACATTCAAATTGAATCCTGAATGTCGAAGTGTATTGGACTTTGGGGGCAAAAAACTGTAAAAATGCTAGTAGTGTGGGACATTCTAGACTAGGACTACAGACTAGGACAGACTAGGACAGACTAGGACAGACTAGGACTAGAACGGGACGTTTAACCAATATCTAAGCATAAAACTGAGCCATGCCCCAAAAATCAGTTTGAGTAAAATGTTATATATAGTAGTTAAATAGTATCTAGCTATGAGAGCTTCATGGATGTAAGAATGAAATATTAATTACAGGTACGCAGAATATTATAGTTCAACGCGACATAGAGTGACATACATTTCGACACACATGTATGTGACACACGAAAAGACGGACGGACCTACTTGGTACATACTTAGGCTTTATCTTTCCTGTTTATGATATCTATAAAACCGTATGATGGAAGCGTGTTTGCCCAGATGCCTTAAACTATTGCTGTATTTACTTTTTTGAAGTTAAAACTTAAATTAGGCGCGTTGTTAACTTTTCCACCCAAAAAACGTTTTCCATGTGTATACTGAGTATATATGTACAAGTTATTAGTATTCATTATATATGTATACAACGATACAATTCACAAGTCACTTAGTTTTCACTTCTATCGTCATTCCCCAAACAAGCCATGTTTTTATTTTACATCGTCGGAAAAACAACATTCGCATCGGCTGTTATTCTGTCTGATCTTGAACGGTACCACAAACAACCTAGGACCTATAAGCATCCCACTTGTCACTATACCCGATACCTCCAATGTCAGTCCGATGTGTAGCCACTAGGTTGTTGATGCGATCAAAAGAAATCGCAATGGCATGTCCATTTTCCTTAGCGTTTTGTAAGCCAATGGGCTCCGACTGTCAAATCCCACGTCCAAATGCTACCCAGCCTATTTGTATAGGTAAGTAAAACGCCAAATTATGTCTAATTTCATACGGTTGTTATCGCTAACGATCCAATTATAAGTTGAAAACATTAAGTAGGTCGTTTTCTCCACTTAAAATAATTTTTCGATCACGTATGTTATGGTAGGGCAACGATCACTACTAAAATCGGAATAATTGGTTACACATGAAACCATTTAAATTTAAACAATATGTTTTGTAAGTTGTTGAAATTACGCCGGGGCTATTATTTAAAGAGTAACTATATAAATGTATTGCAGTAACAATGAAAATGTGATCACTATACAGTATGTGGGCACTATAAAATAAGTTTAGGCTTCGAGGTAAGACCACCATTTCATCCCGCGGGTGCCTTATGTAATTTAGTCAGAATATTGGCAGTAGATTATACCTATATAATAACATCTCACGAGATCACCAAACCACTTGCCAACTGTGGTGATTACGATCAATCCCTAATAGTGGTGGTAGTATGACATGGTGACCTATGAGGGAGGCATGTCCAAAATAAAATATTACATTTTAAATTCATGCATTCATTCTTATTGGCAGTGGAAGCTTCCCTTCAGATGATGTAAGTTAAAATCCCGACTTTCAGCAGCAGGACAACGTGCACTGTTGGATTTAATCCGCTTAGAAGCTAGTTTATAATATTGGTGTGATATACAAGTTTAAATGTTTATATTTCTAGTATTTGTAAATTTATTTGACTTTAACTTTCCATAGATGTATTATGATATAAAACTTCTGCCCTACTAATGTGATGCAGTATCATAAAATAGAAAAAAATAGCATAAAACAATCAATTATATTGCCGATTAATTTTATATCTTTAATGAAATAAACGCATCTTAAACCTCCCACGCAGTCAAATTTGTAGTCAAAAGAAGCACGAAAGGGTTTTCCACGGGAGAAATTTCCCCTAATGACACGCTTGTCAGACGAATTTTCCAATTGACGCCTTTTACGACACCCACGCGAAGACATGTGATTCTTCATATATTCTGAAGCTGAGACATATTCGTTGCAGGATAGGTGTACCAAAATTTAAGATCATAGATTGGGTACTCTGCACGGATAATAAAGCAATTTAGACGAAATTTCTCCTTGAAAATATCATGAGGAGAAGAGTCCACATGGGACCAGTGTGGTGGATCCGACACCAGATATCACTGCTGCCTGTACTTTCATCTCGCCCTAATTAATTGTATTACACAGTCCCTCATTATACGAGATGAAGGCCATTTTGCCAATGGATTTTGTACGCGTGACAGCGTAAAATCGGTTAGTACTCTCGCTAATAAACATAATTAAAGCGGATAGTGGTAATTCCTCTCGGCGTCGCGTCGCTTGCCTGTCCAATTTTCGAACCGAGACTGGTTTTGGTGAACAATGTTTATGTAAAGGTCGAGCTATACATAAGTATATTATAATGCATGCGCGCAGAACGGCCGACTCTGTGCAAATCAATGTTTAGATTAGGAGTATGCCTGGAATGAAAAAAAAAATATGAAAATGTTCTATTCGTATTCATTTATTCCATAAACAACATGAAATTGTGTTGGAAATTAACAATAAAATATAATCTATAACTAAATAAAATAAAGTAAAATTTACAATGTCCAATGGAATAATATTTTTTTATGTCAATCTAAATAATTATAATCTAACTAATTTATATTTGTCATGAACCACTCTACCAAAATAATTCTCAAGTGGTTTTTAAAATATTCGCGGGTCGTCGATCATCTTCCGATCATTAGGCAGTCAGTTAAATAACCTGACTGCCTGATATCTGTCACTAAGATGTGACAGTTTTGAATTGGGAGCTAGCACGTTGGGTTGGTTGTTTCTGCGTGTTTTCTTACGACTTTTTCTATGTATTGGTTGTTCAAATCTAACCGGACGCTTCACAAGATCAGTCAACAAAACTAAAATATATAGACTAGGAACGGGCAAGATTCCAAAACTACGGAGTTCTTGTTCGATTTACCCGAAACCTAGACAGTTTGGTGACTAATTAATATATTTATTCCCAACTTTATTTCCGCTTTTCTGATTCCCGTTTCAGCCACTGATCATACGCCACGTGTAACTGACTCTAATCATAATTGAGACGAGAGAGCTCTGAGCTGACAAATATCACATATAGATAGACTAAGACGTATCACAGAAGGGTCGCAAAATGAGCACAATATTGAGTCCATTATTTCACTGAGTGAAATGGCGTGGTGGAATAGGACAGAGGAGCAATAAACGGTCCGGTGGAAATGAAGACGCCGTTTGTTCATAACCAGCTCGTTAATTCCATTATAACAAGTCAAAGGAGCGAGAGGGACGGTAACAGATGTGCCGCTTGACTCCCCAGGTCTTTACAGTTCGGTGTTCGAAATTTTCGCGGTCGATTTAAATCGAGGGACAAAATATTCATAAAATTTCAATGGAGTTCCGGTTGGTCCCTCAGAAATATTGCTGAAATAATTACTTCAAAGACGGTAAAGAAAGCGTTATAATTATGTTTGTGAGTTGCAGAATCTTTGCGGAAAACTCTGTAAAGTCAATGAGGTATAAAATTTCACGGATTGTTTATGTTAAAAACTGTAACTAACTTTTTAAAGCTGTTTAATTAATTCAATTTGAAGGGTGTAGTGATTTAAAGTATAAATAGTTTTAGAACATCCAAATAAAAAACGTAACCATGATGTTTCAGTGAATAATATGTACGTGCCTGGTTGGTTGGTCAGATTTTTGTAACAATATATATTTCTAAAGTTAATACACTCTATGATTTGTATAGCGACATTTCCAAGATTGTCAAATAGTATATGGTTTTTATTGATAAGATAAATGTTAATTATTTCGTATTTTATAGAGAAATACTCTTAATATACCTAGAACCCTATTTCATATAAACACTTTCATTACACCCACCGTACAATAAACGAGCATTCGCGTGAAGGTTTCTAATTGTGGCACTAAAAACATCACGTTAGCGGTAAACGTCTGCGTCCGCTTAGACTAACGCAAAATTTTAGGTAATCCTCAGACATAGACATTTGATGTCTGGTCGCAGGTGAAAAACCAATTTCAAAGCTTGGAACACAAGAGATAACTAGAGGACACAGGTAGCTTTTCGGTCTTCTATCGGCTTCATTTCAGGGAGAGTATGAGTTATACAACCTAACCACCTTCCCCGTTCTAATGAATCATCTAGTGCTACCGATTTCGGCTTAGCTAAACTATTGCCCAGTTACCATGCCATGCCATATCATCAAGACCTTGAGTGATCCTGTTGGAAAGCCGAAACTAAACGGCATCTAGTTCATTAGGTAGCCCGAATCTGTGGTTAAAGATATTTATTCTCAAAAGAAATTACATATAACTTAATGAGAATTCTTAAAATTAAAATACAATTTGGCCTAGAAAACATTCGGACATAATACGTTGTTACACTGAATATATTGTAGTTTAGTACAAGAGAGGTGAGCAAACAATGATATACAATAACAGCATATTAAAAATCACAGCGGGTAGACATAACAAACTAAACAAATAGGTGCATGGCGACGACGGACGGTTGGGTTGGATTAAGAACTAGCATTTTACGAAGGTTTTTTTTGTTGTTGTTGTTTTTTGAAAATATTTAAAGTTTCGATTCTTTTTTTTCTGCTTTTCTTTCTTTTGGTAGTCTATTGAATATGTTCGCTCCCACACATGTTAGGTTATTTCTGCCATAATTTGTTGTAGCCTAGAATCTACATATCATACCCATACGAGCAATAGTCTGAGTGCAAGTCCACAGGGTGCGCGGGCGACGGTGAAAAATGATCATCGCCCGATACAATCAACGGTAATTGTTTGACGTAAGCGCCATTTGACCGTATAGGTGATTACCGCTTGTAGTCCTGTTTTTTCTTTGTTTGTGGTTAATTTGTGGGTATCCATTGCCTTCAGTTGAGCATGCCCAGTTGTCTGAAGCCGTTCTGTTTCTTTGTCTACGTGATGTAATAAATTACCACGTTGAATCTCTATTCTAGTTTTTTAATATTATTTTTTGCTACAGCTCAATGCAAGTTGAAAAATTTCAATTTTATAATTATAACACATCAACGTAGAGTTT
The DNA here is from genome assembly GCA_910589575.2 of Carcina quercana. Lineage (NCBI taxonomy): Eukaryota > Metazoa > Arthropoda > Insecta > Lepidoptera > Depressariidae > Carcina > Carcina quercana. Next base: position 7,478,557 of record OU342436.1, read on the forward strand.
AATATGTATTTATAAGATTTGATGTACTCTACTTTTCCAGTGCATGAAAAAAATTGGGTCTTGTTCCCACTATGACGGATCTTTGAGTTCCTCAAAGTATGCCTAACTGGTTTATTTTATGTTTTATCTTAATCGTCTGCAAAAGTTCATAGTAGAGCATGTGCCTACCTCGTACCTCAGATTGGACGTTGGACTTTCCATGAGAAGGTTTACCAAAATCACCTCGCTTCAATGGGTAATCGCAGTATGATTTTCTTACATGGGTAGCCGCTGATGCCTGGCTGCTAAATTGTGTTTCCCTTAATCGCCTTTTACTACATCGACAGGATGTCGTGGTTCATAAAGGTATGAGGAGGATATGGACTTCAAGTTATACATAATAGGGATGACGAAAAAAAAATTATTGTTCTCTCATTCCAGTGACCGTCTGAAAAGATAAATAGCCTTGTAAATGATTTTTCGATACGACTTATAGTTTTCGTAATATAGCCCGTCGAACAGAACATTCTAGTCACGCGGTGCAAAAACGCTCCATACAAATCGGTACCTAGGCGTGACGTCACGGCTAGGCATTGATGTTGAAAATGTATGAAATTTTTAACAATATTTGAGTTATCTCGTAAAGTAACGTTTCTATGGGACCACTCCCTAACTAAAAAATCTTCACAATTTAATTACAAAGCAAAACGTAAAATAAAATATTTAATTCAAGCAAGTTTTTTTTAAAATGCGGGTTTTATACGCTGTTAAAGTCCAGATTTTTTAGATATTTTAAATTTTATAGGAGTTTTATGGTTTAAAATACTCCTATAAAATAGTCATCAAGCCTATTATTAATTGATAAGATTCTTCCAGAAAATGTATAGGTTATAAATACTTCCGAAAAACTATAAAATATTTTTGACGATAAAACTCCTTTCCAAATATTACACTGTTATTATTACAGTGTAACTAAAAAGCAAAATGTAAAATAAAAGATTTAATTCGAGCAGGTTTTCTTTTTTTTTTCTTTTTGCGGGCTTTATGTGCTGTAAAAGTCAAGTAAATAAATAAATACTATCAGATATTTTAAATTTTATAGGAGTTCTATAATGCCCTTTATAATACAATTTAGCCCTAATCTGATTTGGTGTCGTCTTGCCTATTGCCTAAAAATCTGCCGGCGTTTTGTGAGAGAGCGGTTGGAACAGAGCGACATAGCCTGACATCTTCGCTTTCGACAAATACCTCGAATCTGAACTCTATTTATAAGCCAATATCCCGCTAGTCGAAAATACGGACTGCCACATAGGAACAACGCCAGCTGATACTGTATTGATTTTCCGTCCATCGGTAATTGTTTGCTTTCATTTATTAACGACACAACATCTTATTAGCCAGGTATAGTTCGGTTATTATTATGTACAACTATAATAAATATAGTATGAAAAGTAGGCAGCATTAATGTCATTAATTATAGGAACGTCGTGGCTGTCACGGCCTCGTCCTAATTTCTTTATGATTAACTCGTGTTTTGATACCTTTCTTCCTTACAATGTTACTTAAACACATTGTATTTATAGCTTCGTTTGTTGTCTTTTATTTTTGTTGTATGTTAGGTGGAATTGTTATTGATGCGAAATAAATTTTACGAATATGGTGAAAAAAATAATTAAATACAGTTGTTTATATCAGCGCAATCCGCAACTTAGTGGCTTGTACGAAAAATCTTGAGGTTTATGTTCCCAATAGAACACTTATCTGCTAAAATAGTTTGGTTAAAAGATGTTTCTACCACTAGTAGTTAGCCACCAATAACACTATCTACTGTTTCTGCAAGATTAGCAAGCACGCCCATCGTTATCAGTGATGTGATCAGCGATATTTCGATATCCAACTCAATGTGCATTGAAAAATTGTCTTCAGTCTCTAATGAGTCTAAGAAAATTCCATAGTAACCGTATTTTTACGGTGATCGCTAAAATCGGAATTACATTTACGAACACTGTAACAAAGTAATGAGTCATAAAAACACGTTTTATTTGCAAGGTGTTTTATATTTTACGCATTGCATGGCATGGTCCCAGCGAGCTGTCTTATGCAAAATTGTAATTTATTGTGTAAATAGTTATCATGTTCCACGCAAAACAATTAGTTTCAATAATATATAGTCTGCAATGTCTTCTCTGTGAAATCAACCGTAAAAATATCAAGGTTATTTTAAAACTTGCGACACAATACGCATAAATTTGCAAATTTATTTTATTGTTTTATCTTACTGATACATGGGGATACATATGTATAAAAGTTTCGTATTATAATAGACTATATTAAAGATTCGTTTCCATCACACGTAAAACAAAAATATATGCCAAACGTAAATAAATTACGGAACGTTATCAATCTGGGATAGGTAGGACTTATGCTTCTTTTCCCCCTTTTTTTCCACTGTGTGGTTTCCGCTTGATAACAGAATAATCATAATAGTAATTTGTTGGTACTGTTGTCATAATTCACACATCAAGAAAATAATTTCATGTCTTCGCGTGGGTGTGGTAGAGGATCACCACACCACCAGTGGACGGGACTGCATACCATTAAAATATTACCTCGGCGAGTCTGTCAAGACACTTTTCTTGAGGAACTCATAGAATTGAAATTATTATCAGTTCCTTGGACCTGACAAAAAATCAAGCTTCTAAGTAAAGGATACAGATGTTTATGCCGCATATTTCCACGAAGAAGGAATCAAAACCTAAAGGATACTTCCCATTGACCTAGAATCATGCAAACAATACAGGCAAAGAATAACTTACAGCACAATTACAGGAATAAATCTAAAAAGTAATTTTTTAAAATTATATCTCATTAAAATCACTTTTCCGATTCCGAACTATTCCAGCGCAACCAGGTGCAACGCAACTTATTACGAAACTCAAAAAAAAATAGTATTTTGTTGTTGATTTCATATCCAATCCCTTGGACTGCCCTGCCTTTATCAGAACAAACAATACCCTGAAATGAATCAATCTTTCCGTCTTTCTATAAACACAAATCCTCAAAGATGAGGGTGAATATCTGGATTAGCCAATTAATTTCAATCTAGAGGCCGCCTTTAATCTGATGGTCACTCACGCCCAAACTTGTAATTGAATTTCAGTTTAGGAATATTCAGCAACTTGCCCATCGTTATTATACAATATTGGGGTCAGTGATCCAATATCATAAAGGATTTATTTATAATTACCTTAGTACCGGAAAAATTTATTTCGCAATGCTAAAATATGTGGTTGAAGATTTTTTATATCCGCATGTTGTTTCTATTTCCACGCCTGATTTGTATCATATTAGATTAACTTTTGTGTAATTAAGTAAACAAATCTAGTAAATGAATTTTAACCTACCTCTAATAGTCGTATTTATGTGAAACTTTGCAAATGTATTTAAAATTATATATGTCCATGGTTATAGAGATAGATAGTGGTGGGTAGAGGAACTCTTCAATGGGTACTACGTAGTCATCCCCTCGAGTTTATTCTCATTTGGTTTGGTTTGATAAGTCCACTTGATGACAATGGTGTGATGATGAAGCGAAGAAGTAAGTGGAACTTTGCAAGGGATATGCTTTGACGAATCTAATATTATGCTTACTGATGATGGAGCCAGGGTGTGGATAGAGGGACCCTTGGACTGACTGAATTACTGAATAATTAAATATTCATTTTCAGGTTTTTCGGCACACACGATCCACATTACACGTAATATTATAAATTCGAAAGTGCGTTTGTTTGTCCTTCCTTTACGGACGGAGAGTCATAATTGATTGTTTTTTGTTTGTTTGTTGGTTACAATGGTAGTTGAAGGACCGGAAACGGACATGGGCTACTTTTTATCTCGATCGAATTAGTAGTTTCCTTGGGATAATTTCTGAAGTTCACGCGGACGAAGTCGCAGACAAATGCTAGTGGACCCACTTACGTACAACACATATACAATTGTTAATATCGGTTCTTTAATTAACGTGTTTAATATAATGTGGTTAACTTTAGTTTCAGTATGACTGCCAAATGTAGTGATTATGAAAATTTCATGTGTACGAACTGATGATGATGATGACTTGTCCAAGTAAAAACTCTAATAATTAATCTAATCATTTTCTCACGTGCAAAGCTTTTATAGTCGTAGATTCAATGTGCTCCTATAATTTATTATTCTGTAACGTAGCTGTGAGTCTATCCCATCAGTTTCGATTTCTTTCATCCAATTGATTTGGCATCGAGGTTGAATTAGTCTCATATACTTTTCCGGACGGTCACGTTTACCGTTTATGCGAAATCGATTCGAGCGTTTTATGTGACGTTTACTTCGAATTTAATAGCGGGAGAGATGACTGGACGAAAAGCAATAAACGAGAAAGTATTCTTACACATTGCCCTATAAAACTTTCTCTCATACTTTTGTCTGTTTGTTTTGGGTAAATGGGAGTAAATAGTCACAGTCATAGTTATCGTCACAGTCATACTCATAGTATGAAAAAGTATGAAAAACTATGGAAAAGTATAAAAAAATCTTTAAATAAAAAACAAAATTAAAAATTTTGAAATATCCCACGACAAATGTAAAAGTTGTAATCGGAAAAGGATTAAATAATTTTTTGAGCAACCCTCGACTCTCGACAAAATGGAAGTAAGTAACTAAATAAAATTAAACTTACTTACATATTATTATTATAATAATAAGCCCCAAAAATATGAAAAAGTATGAAAAAGTATTACAAAGTATTACAAAGTATTACAAAGTATTACAAAGTATTACAAAGTATTACAAAGTATTACAAAGTATTACAAAGTATTACAAAGTATTACAAAGTATTACAAAGTATTACAAAGTATTACAAAGTATTACAAAGTATTACAAAGTATTACAAAGTATTACAAAGTATTACAAAGTATTACAAAGTATTACAAAGATGGGAATAGTATGAAAAACTATGGAAAAGTATACAAAAGTGTTAAACAGTTTTAAAAAGTATGGAATAGCATGAAAAAGTATGAAATAATATGAAGAAGTATACAAAAGTATTAAAAAGTAAGGAAAAGGTTGAAAAAGTATAAATAGCACAGGCCAACGATGAAAAAACTTTTTTAATAATTTTAGCTAATTTCTATGTAATTTGGTGTACTGATTTCGAAAAACAAACAAACAATGGTCGTATCACCCACCAAATTCACACATTTCAATATTTAGTGAAAATAAATTTTACGAAACAAAATGTATAACAATATTTAGTTAGACGTGTTTTTAAATTCTTCTAACGTTTTTTGTTATATACATATGTGGTAATTTTGTAATTAAAAAAACATCAAAGAAACATTACTGACTATGTAAAAAAAGTTTACTTAGCATATTTTGGTGTAGAAATCAGTAATTAAGACAAATGTTGGGTTCCTCATAAAGTATGTTATGTTTGTGTCAAGGATCTTAGGAAATGGTATAAAAAAGAGAAAATAGCTTTTAAATTTGCTGTACCCATGATATGGAGAGAGCAAAAAAATCATTTAAACGATTGTTATTTTTGTAGCATAGATGTTACTGGATATAATTTAAAAAATAAAAAATTGTCGATCCAAACGTTACTTCAGTTAATTGGCCGATAAAACATGGTCGGAGATTTCTTGTCCCTGTGCCACCTGAGTCTATTAATGATGTTTTACAGTCTAGCCCGTAATTCAGTCAAAGTCCAACGACTGATGATGATTTCCAATGCTCTACAGAAAATTTAAACTCAATATCAAAATGATGGGTGATTACTGTTGGTCACTTCACAGAGAACAGCAAAACGCATCACATCGGCGAAAAAGCTATTCAAGAAACTTTAAAGAGAAAAGGGAGAGGAAATACAGAAAAATATAAACATATTAAACAAACATTCATATTTTAGTAATTAAATACTATTGTAAAAGAAAATTGTAACGAAATAAAAAGAACATTTTTAATTCTTATAGATATATACATTTTTAATTCTTATAGATAAAATTTTCCATCGTTTTTAAAATATGTAATCGATGTCATATCGTAAGCGAATGGTGGGTGATAAAAAAAAACTGCTATCAGATCCGGTTTTAGCATTCAAAAATACATAAGATTTAGGTAAATTTGTTTAAAAAGTTTTTACAAAAAAAATTCGTTGGCCTGTGTAGTATGAAACGGAATGAAACAGTATGAAAAAGAATGAAAAAATATGAAAAAGAATTATAAAGTTTTAAAAAGTACTAAAAAGTATGAAAGCTAATGTATGGAAGTAACTAGAAAAAAATATTAATACATTCCTGTAATACAACTAGAAAAAGTATGGAAAAGTGTGAAAAAGTATGGATCAGTATGGATAAGTATGAAATAGTATGAAAATGTATTCAAAGGTATGAAAAAGTTTTAGAAAGTATGGAATAGTATGAAAAGTATGGGAAAGTATGAAAAAGTATTAGAAAGTATGAAAATAATTGAAAAGTATGAAAAAGTGTATGAAAGTATTAGAAAGTATGGAATAGAATGAAAAAGTATAAAAAAGTATTAAAATGTATGGCAAAGTATGGAAAAGTAAGGAAAGTGTAAAAAAGTATTTAAAAGATTGGAATAGTATGAAAAAGTATTAGAAAGTATTAAAAAGTATGTAAATTTATGGAAAAGTATGAAAAGTCTTAAAAAGTATCAAAAAGTCTTAGTATAAAAAAGTATTATAATGTATTCAAAAGTATGGAAAAGTCTTAGTAAGTATCAAATGCATAAAATCTAAATAATTATAAAAATGTCTGGAAAAAATGAAAAAGTCTAAAAAGTGTGAGAATGTATGAAAGTTCACAATAAGCTATGCTGCCGAGTATTTGCCGAGTTCAAATAGGTGGTTAATAACATCAATTTCATACGTTAATTGGATTTCAATTTGTTACTTACTTCCAACGGTTTCCTACCTTCCCAATTACTCCTCAAACCAAGAAACTTTTCATAACAACTTCTGTACTTGGTGTGTATAGAACAATCATACGTACTGTTCCGACACTAATTGGATTTATTTGACGTCTAATAATAAATTATGGACGTCCATTGTTACTGATGGCATTGTCTGTGAAGGTAGGGCTACGATTAGAGTTGCACAAACCAAAAGTGAAACAACAAAACTTTCAACGAATTAATTTTGAAACAATATGTTTTATGCTTTTATGTATATTTTAACTCATATAGCAAGTAAATTAAAATGTAAAAGCAAAATTCATAAAGCAGTAGCAAAATTTCTTAAAAACATTTAGTCTCTTATGAATCAGTTTCAGTTTATTTAGTCATGAACAATATACATTGCGTTTGACTTAAGACTAAAAGGAGAGAGGAGGAGAGAGGAGGAGAGACACAAAAATTTAACAACAAAAACATAATACAATTATGAACACATTCTTATGACGAAGTCAAATTAGGTTATCGAGGAAATGTCAGCGTTTAAAATGTCATCATTCATAAAGTCGTCAACAGAATAGTAACCCTTATTCAACAAGAAGCATTTAATGCAGTTTTTAAATTTTATTAGGCTCGGGATTTGCTTTAAGTCAGTAGCTTGTTAAATAAATCTGACCGCTTGAAAAGAGGAACTGTGCTGTAGCACCTTGATTCTAGGGATGATTGAATTGGTTACGTTTTTTTCTTCTTGTATTTTCTTCATGTAATCACGTAGTACGAGTAGTATTAACAAGTACAAACAGGGAACCGTTAATATGTTAAGCCTTCTAAAATGCTCTCGAATGAAGTGAACACTGGAATTAAATATGCATTTAATATGATTTACTCTGATCTTTTTAGTAGAGAGATTGATGCAGTGACAGTTTGTACAAAAAATTAAAAATTGACATGAACTCGACTCACTCTCGATCTATAATATTGCTGTTCTCGAAGAGGTATACAACAGAACGAAGACAGCGCTCGCGAAACGACACTAGCCGTAATATTTCAATCCAATAAGGGGGACAGTTTGATAAATAATTCAATAAGTTGTAACAGGTAAGTGGCAGTATCACGTTACGGTCGCTACGAGCTTAGGGGAGGACTCCGCAATCCCAGCGAGGAGGGCGAAATCACAAAAATTTTATTTCACGAAATTAATTTTTAATTCGAGTGTTACTTCGTTGGCTACGCATGAGAGAGAAGGCTATTATTTTTTCACAAGCGCGGCCAAACGCTCGCACTTCATTTCCGAAACCTCAAAGTGAATTGTTTCCCTGAGACCGCGTGGTCTTTGGTTGCGAAGTTCATTACCGCGATGTACGTTACTGTGAAAGTTTACAATCGCGAAATACGTTGTCGCGAAAGTTCGTTACTTTTTATTTATTTAGTAAAACCGGAAATTTTTATAAACAATTATGTACACCTAATCAGTTAAAGCGGACAAAAAACGGCTATAGCAGCTCTGATAGGCCAAGCCTGTAGCAGAGCTCACTTGTCGGATATAAATCTTGAATCCATGTATTGTAAGACATCGTGTGGTGACATATTATACAAACTTGGAGCTAGTTCACTCTAGAGAACTTTCGCGAAAACGTACGTCGTGATGATTAACTTTCGCAGTAACGTACATCGCAACAGAGAACTATCACAGTAACGTACATCGCGGTAATGAACTTCGCAACTATGGGTTACACCCGAATTATTTGTCTGATAAATAGTCCTTGAAATTGCTACACAATAAATTAATGTATACAAAAGTATTTTTAAATAAATTTTATAAGTATACGGTTGAGATATATTAGAATTGATTAACAGGAAGTAAGTGAAATGTATCCCATTTTCAGCCTTAGGGGTTCTTCAATTTTAAATTCGTTCACCTTTGAGATATATTGTTATCGAATAAGGGAAAAAAATCAAAATAGATTAACAATTGTCGGAGATATGAGGTGATGACACGATTTGATACACACACAGAAACATACAGTCGAATTGATAACCTCTTCCTTTGAAGTCAGTAGAGAAAAGAAAAATACATAAAATTTTATTTTTTATTATTAAATTTTTTGGACAAATGTAAAAATTATACTCGGAAAAGGGTTAAATAATTTTTTTAGTAACTAGATAAAACGAAGCTTACTTATTATCCGAATTAGCCCGAAAAAATCCGTCGGGGGCTGCCATTGCCTAATTTGGAACCATTTTCAATGAAAACTGTAGGAATTAGAACAGCGTTTTGTATCTCTTATAGATAGCTGCAGTAATTTATATCAAATTCAAGACTACATTGTAAACAGTTTATGTACCTAACGTAATTACAATTAGTCACAAACTCTGAAAACAAACACAAAACTGAAATTTTTTAGTCAATTCAGGGCCGGAAATTTCAGCCCCTGACGGATTTTTGCAGGCTTATTATTATAATAATATGTAAGTTTCGTTTTATCTAGTTACTTCCATTTTATCGAGAGTCAGGGTTTCCCCAACAATTTTTAATCCTTTTCCAATTATAACTTTTACATTCGTCGTAAGTTGTTTCAAAAAAATTTAATTTTGATTTGTATAATGAGTTTGCATTTGGCATTCGTCTCACCTGATGACAAGTGTGGATAAGGCGTTGGGATGGAAAGCGTGCTAACCCATAAGCCGGAACGTAACCAGTGCTTTTAAAAATGCTGTGTGGTGGCAGGTTAGTTAACATGGTGATTGCTAGCCATGTGAACAAATAAAATGTTTGGGCACCTTGTACCAATTATTCCATTTTTTTTTAATTTGTATTAAAATATTACCTTGGAGTCCATAGAGCGCAATGGATATGTCGATTCATGGTGTATCAGTATACCACAAAAAAGCAATCACTACTAAAAGTCCGGCTTGGTTTTGGAATTATTTTATGATTGCAGAGAAATGTACATAGCTTCAGTGAGATAATCTGGGAAAGTATAGTATTATAGAAATATATGAACACTATACATAAATTACTCTCCCTCTAATATTGATTAAGTATACTGAATGAATCGAATCAGAAATATCGCTCCTACCTGTAAATAAATTTACCGACATGTCGTCGTCGTATTTCGAATATATAAGGAATCAAAGCTGCGATTCTATCAATCCAATAAAATATTAAAGAGGGGCGACGCGTCCCTTGTCACCTGTAAACATTATGTCCCTGAAGATCCCCTGTAGCTCCCAAACTCCGGGAATAGATTAGCTTATTATTTATGCAATAAGGTATGCTATGTAGCTTCTATGTCTATTAACCCTCGTACTAGCATGCTCTCTAAGCAACTTGATTTTTATGAGAGTACTAAATGTATTTTAGGGCTATGAGCCGTTAGTAAAAAAGAATAGAATAAGATCACTCCGTTGTACGACCGTTTTTATGTTGCAGAGATATCGCTATGCTTTGTTTGTTTGTTTGTATTTCCTTCACGTTGTAACATACACTCATAATGACTCAATGTTTTGTATAAGGACAATTGAAGGGTTGTAGGCATGTATCAGATTTTGCAATACTTTCCGAAAGTCTGGAACGCTATATCAATGATACAGAAGTTGAGAAACATGAATATGTATTTTCACTGGTAATATGTGACGTTCTTACAAGGTCTGCAACGAATATGGGAGGTCCTATGTGTCAATGTAGCTTCTAATTTTTTGTATTTATAAAATCTGCTGAACTAATTACGGGTTGTTAAAAAGAAAAAAATAACGTCAGTGAAGTACCTAGCTGCCACTTTCGGAAATGCATATTGTCTATGTTTAATTAATCGTATGTCTACTATTTACCGTACAAAAATTTCATACATATTTTTGTTAGATATACAGAAGCAAATGAATGACTTTTTCTTCTAGCAACTAGCAATATTGCGGAGCCTGCTCACGTAGCGTCATATTATGAGGAACAAATTTACACGTTTGTTCGGACAGTGTATAAAAAGTGATGACAAAAAGCAGCCAAGAGCGTGTGGTCCACGCGCAGTGTAGGGTTCCGTAGTTACCCGTCACAATAAGTTCACGGTAACGCTAATACCGTCAATTAAAAAGTAATTTTGAATGGAATTTGTACTAAATTTACATTTTGACATCTCTAAGTATATTTTATAATAATCCTGATAACCAACTTAATCGTGATAGTTTTCATTTTAACTTCAGCATATAAGCTATTACTGTGAATTTATGCAAATTTTTAAAAGCAACAGTTTAGCAGGTAGCGGAGGGGGGCTTAACTATGTCAAAAGTTATAACTTTGAAGCTTAATATTTCGCAAACGGATCCCTGAATTGAAAAGTGGGGTAGGAAGCAAAAAATATATTTTTCAAAATGTTATTCTACCACTTTATCGACGTGATTAATATGTACATATACATGTACCAAATTACAGCTTTCTAGTAGTCTCTGAGCTAAGCCGCGGACGGACAGAGCGAAACTTTAAGGGTTCCTTGACAGTACAGTCATAAAGCAATTGGCTTGTTTTTCCAACCACAAATGAATAACTATAAATTAACATAGCCTAATATATATTCTGAAATTCTGAATAGGAAACAAACTATTAATAGCACGGCACTTGTAACTATAGATTGTCTACCAATTCAAATAAATAACTTTTGCAATTAAGACATACAATTGCAGTTAACTTCCCATCACGAAATCCAAATTAAAACAATAACGCAAACTTCAATTCCACTCACTCCGGATTACAACACTCCCCAATGTTATTCAACTTAGGCGGGATTATCCCATGTGCCAATACGTAATTTAGTGGAAAAGGTTGTGACCCTGCTAGTTTGTATCACCCCGACAGTGATATAGGGCATTAAGTTCCCATCCTTGTATCCCTTAACGCGTAAACAAGACGAAATCTTTCCGCATTCACCCTTACCAAGTTTAATAATTGAACAGAATAAGCAAGAGAACCTCCCACCTATTTTCTACTTAAACTAAAATTGTTTTGTTTACTTCCAATGCAATCCTTATGAATTATGTATGGGATGGAGAGCAGACAGACTCAAACTTTGTCCTTACTAACAGAATAATTAATTCGTTACATTAAAACGGGATTTTTAATGTTTATTCTTATCGTGCTGTCGTTGTTGACTCAGATGTTTTTAATACAATCTCCGTCTGTAATTTCTCAATATTAATTCGCCATTTACTGTTTGGTTAACTTTTGACGGTAAGGTACAAGCACGAGAGAATGCAATTTTATTGTGACATGAAAATTTAATTTTTATGATTGTGTTATCTTTCTATTTTCAGATATTCTTACAATGACATGTTTTCCTTAGTAATAATAAAGCAAATTTTGCTTTATAATATTTTTAATACACAACATCGAAAAATGGGATTACGCTAGCCATGATGGAATTTTATGTATATCATAGACCAAGACCGACATATTTTTCATACATCGAGGCCAACGCGTCTAGCAGAATAGGTTAACGAAGTGTAAGCCGATTTGCAAATTCGATAAGTTAGGTGAAATCGCGTGGACACGTCCCGAATAAAGCCCCCTTTGATCCTATTAACGCACGGCTAACGGGAAGGATCTTGTGACGCTGCCGGTTGATCCTCAATGAATCCACCGAAGGATTTTACCCAGCCTGTTTTCAGGAAATGTTGCCGTGCGTCTGTGACGCAACCGAGTAAAACACATGTTGCAAAGAGGTGAACTGATAAAGCAAAAGCTAGAGGATTTTTAGCAAGTGTTTTAGAAATTTCTATTGTAAAAATAGTAAGAGCAGATAGTGTAACTTGGTGTAACTGCTTAAAAACGTGTAAAGTTTTGTTATTTATATAAAAATGAGGTACGTAGGTAATTCAACACTTAGGTGGAAAATTTAATCACTTTACTCACAAAAATGACAAGTCAAATTATATCTGCTTGTATGGCATGAGACGAATGAGAGTGGTGAGAATGAGTGTGTCGTATATTAGTCAAATCTTAAATATATTTGACGTTTAAATATGACAGATAGATTGACTCGAGTAAAGGCTGACAAATTAAAATAGATCCCAGAGTTCGGCTACTTTAACCATTCTAGGCAGGCCAAATTCTAACACAAACACACAAAAGTGTGTGTCAATGTCATTTATGTCACTGTATACCACAACCACAAATTATGATTGCCTTGTTCAATATACTGAATCATCCTACCAGACCTATCAAAACCATTTCAATTTTTGTTCTTCAACGGTATTAAGGGGACCGTACATAATTATTTCCGAGATGTCTCTTGTCCAAAGTAATGGTCCTCAATGATACGGTTGTCCCACAAACGGAAATAAATGGAACAAACTTATCTACCGACTACCTCACCTATTTCCGCTTTCCAGGGAGGATATCATGCGGGCATTTATGGTGGCGATAATTTTCCTTGGACCTTCCTAAAATTGGTTCATTATGGAAGTTTTCCGTCGTGTAACGTACGGATGGAGAATTCTGTAAAAAAACTGTCATTATCTATAAAAACGACAAAATAATCACTTTTGTTGTACGGGAGCCCTTAAATATTTGTTTTATTTAAATGTAATTATATATTTATAGAATATATAAGTAAATATTCTCTGAATATTTCAAGCATCTACCTGTTGCCGTTATAAATATCGAGCAAAATCGAGCAAAATATCACGTTTGTTGTAAAGGAGCCCCCTTAAATATTTATTATATTCTGTTTTTTAGTATTTGTTGTTACATCGGCGACAGAACTACATCATGTGTGAAAATTTCAACTGTCTTACTATCACGATTCATGAGATACAGGCTGGGGACAGACGGATAGACAGACGAAGTCTTAGGGTTCGGAACTCTAAAAATGGTAGCCCAAATCCGTTTTCATTTTGGTCAGCCTTTATTTTTTAATTAGAAAAACAAATAGACCGATCCTAAAAGTTAGTTAACCACAAGCCATGTTCGATTGTTCACCGTTATTGCCAACATTTAATTGAAGATTATATATAAGTATGAGGATTGAGGAATTATTGCCATGCAGTATGCTCCACTGCCTAGTTGTACTCATGACCCATTATATTATCTTATCTAAAACCCAAAATCTCAAACAGCGATACAAATATATATCAAACTCCACATTAACTCCATAAAGACGTCAAGGAGTCAGCTATCGCGCCGCCATCGGTATCGTCTTGTTTAATCTCCATTCAATGCCTCCCCTCTCGTTAAACACCAATTTTGACGTGTTAATAGCCAAAGTTTATTTACGCCTATCGAACGGTCGAAATTAACACTTGGAAATTTAATTTTCATGTAAACTAATTTCCATTGTTCGGAACGTCCTTTGTAGTCGCGACTATTCATTCGTTTATTGAAATATCTGTTATCTATACTCGTAGTTTACTCTTTATTTTCTTTGTCAGCCTGATAATTATACTTGATTTTAGATATATCTTAATTACCACGCCTAAAATTTTGCGTCCATGACATAGGAATGTGCCATATGTCATCACAATTAGTTGTACCTTTGAGGTGTTAGGAGGTAGCAAACAGATTCACTTTTACAGTATGATATTAGCTTGATCTTTTGTTTCCTTAAAGTTGTGTTCAATAAAGAGAATAGCATTCGTAATGTCCTTAATATAGCTGGTGGATTCCCTACTCTATTAAATCAATGTAAATGGAAAAGGATAAAACTCAGTCCGAGAACTCTCGTAGCAATCCACAAAATTAGTCTCGTACAGTATTTACGCAATACCCAGAACACTTATACTTATTATACAACGTAGGGCAGTAAACTATTGCCATATCGTAGTTATGGACATTTTAGGTCCTTATTTCATGGGCTCCCACTGTGCCTTGTAGAGGAGAGTGTCCTTACGACCCGGCTTTATAGGCTGTAAGATGTTATATTGACGCAAGCACTAGACCGTTATGATGTTATTATGACTAGGCTAAAGTATTGAAAGGTAAAATATTTGTTTTTGCTTTACTAACTCCCTATTCCCTAGTACTGTAGACTAAGATTTTGTCATATAAACCCTAACGTCAGATCGCTTTACTTTAGTACTTATTCATGGTCAATATTGGGTATAAAATGCTGAATATATTATTACACAAAATTGTAACAAATAATATTATACACTGTTTTTACTGTAGATAAAGTAGATATATCAACATTTATAGGTAGTCCGATAAGCCACGACCTCACCTGACGGTAAGCGACGATCTAATTAAATCTGTACGCTTCTTTTCCTGGTTCAGAAACCTTACACCCGTGCTATAAATCCTCTATAAAAATTTCTGAAACTGTTAGCTTATTGCCAACAACAACAATAATCATAACATCACCCAATCAAGTGTTAAAATAATGTAATACATTTCATTATGCAATTCGAAATCGATCCCTTCCTTACTCATCAAACAGCCACATTCTCACTAATCAATTCATGGTATCTTTACGAATTTCAACTTCCACAGCTCCGTAATTTAAAAAATAAACTTATAGGTTATTCGAATTCACATCGGATCCCGCCATTTTTGTTCGATATTAGTATTGTAAAAAATAATTCTATTATTACCTAAACATAGTTTGATTGTATTAGATACTCAGCAATTAAAAATACCATGAATTTACATAGAGTTCTTACAATACTGTACACAACACTTACAAAGCCCTCTGATTTCCGAATCTGTTATATAGGCTTCATGTCACGGGTGTCTTGTATGCAACTGTACAATTATACATGTTATATTATTATCACATTTCTCCGCCTCGTGTGATAAACCCACATTTGTGTTTAAATAACCGTTATTATACAACAGTTGCATAAATTACCATTATTCTTGACTGCGCTGATTCTTTTACCGTTTCTCTCTAAAATACTGTTGCATTATACGACTGTCCCTAAATGATATATTAAAACTGTTTATTTAATAATCTCTGATATTCATCAAATATATTTATAATAAATTCACAAACCTAATTAATCCAGAAACAAATAACATTTCTCGAACAATTCATCTATTTAAAATACAAACTCTTAAGCCAGAAGCCAAATTATAAAAGACCGAGTAGCGAAATAGTGCAGACAAAGAGAATCTTAATATGCAATCAAATGTAGCAAAGCAAAGAAGAATGCATTAAGAGGCTAATTATATAGAAGGTTGTGGTGGCACCTCATTCCTTATGCATTCAGCGCGTCTTAATGCCTTCATTACGAGTTTAAAGTATTAAGCAAACTTCGCTAGGAGACTGCTCTCTCAGATTTGTATAAGTGGCTCGGATCTTCAACATGGTTATTCAAGTGTAAGGGAATGAAGGTATGGTGATCCGTGCCGCACCACCAAGGCATGTATAATACAATTATTTTACCTACAACGTCGTGTCTTAACTAGGGCAATGTGTCCATACAATAAATTATGAATATGAAAGTATCGAAACTTTCAAATTTCAGTTTGTGACTCATAAACGGCTAAAACTATTCGTATAAAAACTTGAAACAAACTATCGCATAATGTTAGTTACGTTTTATATTAGTTCATGAATCACATAGACGTTTGATGGTTTAAAAACCGGCCAAGTACGAGTCAGACTTACTCACGAGGCTTCCGTAGAGAATATGAATATTTAACATCTGAACTTGACCGAAAGTATTAAATAGCAAGTAAAGTCACCTAACAATGATCTAAAGTAAATGTAAGTCCGATTGAATGGTAATCTTGAGAGACAGACGGACAACAAGTACAGAACCCTAAAATGACCAAGTACGTGTCGGACCACATGTAATGTAGTGTTCCGTAGTTGCACGTTACAATATGCACTAAACAGATCCCTGAACCGAAAAATTTATTCGGAAACCTTCAACATTTTTAAACGAACTATGCTACGACATCTCCCACCATTCGATAGCAGAGAAAAAAATTATAACTGACTTTATTTTCCTAAAAAATTCCAGGATTCATTTTAACACTTTGGCCTTGATTAATATATTTTGTATACACCCACTATACACCATATCAAATTACAGATGGACAAACGGACATGGTGAAGCTATAAGGGCTACTTGTTGACTACGTAACCCTAAAAACGACATACCTACGTCACTCATGCTACGCCTGCTGGTCAAGTAGTGTTTCACGTTCCCTGATGAATACGCTGGCAGACGGACTACTGATCAAGGAAATTTGTTTTCATTCTATATATTATGATATTTTTATATCACGTTTAATGTAAAATACAGAAACTGTATAATAATTTCTGAAGCCACACAGATAAAGTTGCGGGGAATAGCTAGAATAACGAATCACGAGAATTGATTTACAAACAAATTCGAACTGACGTTAAAAGATACCGGCGTGGCGTGGCGGTTTAGATTTGTCAGCCAATATGTAAAGTATATATACTACTTAATCACAGCATGTAATTCGATTTCTTCTGAAAAGTATTCATATAATTTATAAATCATGTAGAATATCAATAAGACCAATTTCTACGGAAATATCAAAACTAGTCTCACAAAACGTTTCACCAGAATGTAATTTTGATGTCCATAAACAATTTCCGTTGTTGTCTGAAGAAATAGCTGAACTACCTAATTATACGTAGAATTTTTCTTACAATAATTATTGATGCGTGTTATAAATTGTTGTCTCTGTACCTGATATTAATACATCCATGTACCTAGACACACACAAACACAACTTCTAGAAAACATTCTCAGTATGAAATATATCTGATACTCGGTATTGGTTGGTGGTACATGGCATGTACGCTTGGATAACTACCAAAATCTACCAACATTTGTGTTCATAGCAGTGTTGCTCCGGGACAGAAGTATTCGGGCCCGAACCAATAATCCCTATACCCTTTAACCAACTAACATCCTGGATTAAGGAAAGGACTACTAAACAACACGCGACTTACTGGACCGAACTAAAAGACTGTCGCCAAGCGAGAGATATCACCCCATCACTCTCAAAGCGCCTGTCACGCACCCTTCTCAGTCAAAATAGGAAAACCCTAAGTAGAATGATGGGGGTGCTGACAGGCCACTGTCCACTCAACAAACACATGTTTAACATGAACATTACAGACAGCCCCCTGTGTCGAGGGTGCATGGCAGCTGAGGAAACTGCTGTGCTCACGACCTGCAGCAGCGTGGCCACACAACGAGCGACGATCCTGAACAACCCAGGATCACTCCAGGAGGCGTGCAGAGACATCAAGCGTCTCGCGCACTTCTGGGAGGAAATAGGCTGACTGGAGTAGCCACCACCACTTCCACCCCCCCACGCACAATGGCCACTACATGGCTGAGAGCGGAAACCGCCCTAGTAATAAAAAAAGCAGTGTTGTATTCCAATAATGTAACTTCGTCCGTTCCTCATTAACTCGAGGCTTCTGGGTGACCACGTTTTCCATACAACGGCAGAATCGTCAGTTATCATAGATGAGATGAAGATCATGCAAATCCATTTTGCATTTTAAAAAATAATGACGCAGTTTGTTAAAAGTATACTGGAAAACCGTTAATATCCTGAAAGACCCAAACACTGAAGTGTTTTACCCTTCATATTATTGCTATTTCGTAGACAGATGCGTTACAAGGCAACGAGTCAGTTAATTTGTGTGTTAACTTTAATGGAACCTTAAAGACAGGAGGCTCGGCTTATAAAGGGGGAGTTTTTCCCTTCGTTCAACAATTCGGAGGTGTTAATGGTTCCGTATTAGAACCATGCTTATGAGTTTCATTAACTCTGGAGCCGCGAGCGATTCCTGTTACTACGTGCCTTTATTAGACGAGACGTGATTGTTTTGAAAATTACTCTATAAACATTACGTTGGATGTTCTGGTGAGAATACTGCGGTGATTTTTCTTGTTATGATAAGCTGGTAGGTAGCACCAAAGTAGAGGTACTTAACCGTATATTTTGTAATTATTCTTAGTTAGGGGAAAAGCTTCCAAAATAGTTATTAACGAAAACCTGTTAAGACATTTCGTAGGTGTTGTATTATTAGGGATATGATTAAGAACTATGGAAACCTCAATTTTAGTCACGGAGCAGAATAAACAGTAGAGGTTGCAAGTGGGGCCATTCGCATTCGCCAACCGCTTTTGGTCTTACGCCAGGCATTTTATCTTGAAAGTCTGAGTACCCGTTATTATTAAAAAGAAAATTAAATTCGTGGAATGTGTAGTATAACAGTAAGTTACAAAAACGGTGGGATGATATTTCATACGAATAAAATTTAATAAAACAAAATGTTCCAATTTTTAATTTCTCAGACACGCGCTTTAATGTCTCTTTATGTTGTCCCTTTCTGATGCACTGTCATTATCATAAGTGTTGTCGCAGCTTACCTCGCCTCCCACCGTTAGTCAGTGTACTTTGTCAAAGAAAAAATAATACAGAGCCATTGAATAGTACATAGTAATTCAATGTACAGAGCTCTAGTTGCAATTACAGCAACACAGAGTTCAGCTGTCGTCTAAACTTTCAAATAAATCCGTTTATGATCCCTTATTGTTATTGTGTTGATATATTATGTGATTGCGTATAAAACCATCGTGGAATAATCGATGTCCTAACTTTGCAAGTAACGTCTGTATATAAAAGAAACATATCAAAAGTTTCATGAATAATTCAAACGAATCGCGTGATCGTTGTTCGTTTGGTTATATGAGCTCCAGTTAGAAGTTTCAGAAATAACGAGATTTTTATTTTGGACCCTCCATTAATAGGTGATCGCAGCTTTAGTACAATCATCAGCCGGGAAACGTCCACTGCTGAACGTAGGTCGCCCCTATGGTATGCCAATGTACAGTCCCGAGCCACTAGCATCCAACGACTCCACGCAACCTTTGCTAAGTCTTCGGTCCATCTCGTAAAGGGCACGGCCCGTCACAGAACGTGTTTTAGTATTTCCCGGTCGCCACTCGAGGAATCTTATTTCCAATCAGCTATCCGATCTTCAAGCGATGCGGCCTGCCCGTGCCCATTGCCAATTCAGATCGCGGACTAGAACTATTGTCGGTGATCTAAGTTCGTCTACGGGTATCCTCATTACGGATTTTATCACGTAGAGAAATTCTGAGCATACCTCGTTTCTTAGCTCACTGAGTGACTTTGAGCTTGTTTAATCGGCCAACAGTAAAGGACTACGTTTCGGTTCCATATGTAATATTAGCATACGATCACTGTATTCTGTCTAAGTATATTTATGGTAAAACAAGTGTTACAATATTATCCTTACATACACACGTAGGTCTTGCTCTCTATTGCATCCTCCTTAATTTTTTACCCTAGCCGTCTTTTACGACACCCACATAATCCTATTACTTATATTACTTGTTATCACATTTGATATTATTTATTCCGTATTATATAATACCTATATCTAGTCCTGGGGAATATCAGAAGTACCTCCTAGTTTGCGATTCATGCAAACAAATAACGAAATTAGTTTGTAGCAGTTACAAACACCAACTAATTGACAACAGTTATAGTGTAGCACCAGTTTTGCAAAGATGAAATTCCCTAAGCACGGTTGTATCAAAGCGAACTCAATCTGTTATTAAGCGGATTCAGCTCAATTTTTGCAAATTAAAACCAATAGCTAGATATTTGTGTTTCATTGGATTTAATTTTATATCTATTGGTGCTTCAGTATACAAGTTCTTAATTAAAACGCATGTTATGTTAATTACAATTTGATCGCGACTTCGTCGTAATGAATTTCAGCATTACTAAACGGGAAAAGGGGACTGAGACGACCGTCCACTAGAAGGAAATACGACGTGGTAAAAGATCGCAGGGCGCCACAAGAGTCTCGGACGGTCATTGTGTTTATTGTGTTTATTAATATATTCTGCAGTTAATGTTATCAAGAGAGAATACTGCACTTTGTGTTCATAGCAACGTCAAATAACAAGTTCTTTTCAATACATTTGCTATTATTTTTTGCTAATATTATTTCTCGGTCTCTATGACATCGAAGCTTCGATTGTAATGTTTTATCATAATCTTTCATTAGCCCAATAGAATCTGAGTAGAAAGTTTTCATACTGAACGTGACATGAGTCTTTTTTTAAACAACTTAATAAATTTATCCGGTTACTATAAATTATTGTTCTTTTATGAAAATTACATATTTATGATTTTTTTATTTTTTTTAAATTTAGCTGTAAGGATTCAGTATTTGCCTTTTTTACATTACTTGTTTGAATGCGTAAACCGGAAAAAGCAATCGCGTTCCCGCCATTATTATATTTTGAGTACATAATTTTCATTGAATTTACGCAAGTAAGATCGTTCTAGTTTTATGGTAATCGTAAATGTATTGAAAAACGTCGTATGGTGCTCGTACTCAGTAAGCTGGCTATTATAGACATCGGTTTATTATAAGTACACGGCTTCACCTCGTGCCTATAAACACCTCGAATATAATATCTAGCTTACCATACTTGCATCAAAAATGTACAATTAAGTACACACCGGTTGTTGGTATGTCAGAGGCAGTCAGAGCTGAGTCACATGGAAATAAGTGAAATCAGAATTTATTGGTCGCTCGTACTAGATGGTCTAGTACCACTTTCCACTACCAACTTCTTCGAATATGAATATCGGAACCTAAAGCACAGTTGTTTTTAATGCTTTTGTCTTCTTTTTTCCAAGAAATTCTTTGTCTTTCTTGAACAAAGCTTTAAACAAGCTGTGTCATAATGAGAATATGAAAGCTAGAGTGCCAGGGACCACGAGCAAACTCCATTCCACTTTAACTCCATATTACACAAAAAGTGAGTGCGACATAGCTTCGTTCCCTGCGCTCATGTAATTTATGTATGACTGCGCAAATGCCAATTTATTGCTGAGTAATGGGACCGTTTGGAGATCTGCAAATGGGCTAGTGGAGGTAAGGAGAGAAATGGCACGAAACGTGCTCGCCTAAATGTATTTATAATTTATTTATCGGGCATGTTACAAATCCGAATCGTAATGCCAGATTTCACCCAGTTTCCAAGACGACGTAGACGGCTTGAATAATGCGAGAGGCACGAGTAATGGCCCATAATTTTTACGAACGAAAAGATTTCTGTTTTCCCAAAATGTTTAACTTACAGTCCGGTGCTGTGGCATACTGTAATTTAGTGCTTTTGAATATTAATATAAGTCCGACGTTAAAATAAGAAATTTATTTTGGTGCAGTAATAATATTTCTTTGATATTGCATTGCATGTTTTAAGGCGAATTATATATTTCGCTCGCTCGCCACCTTATTATTTGTATGTATATTTCCTTCTTCGAACGTGTTTATTTATAGAACTATGTCCTGGTTTTAGGGTTCCATGCCCAAATAGTGCCTAACTAAGCCTCAGCTGTTAGTTAGTCCGTCTCTATCTTTTGAACCATAGACTCTTAAAATTTTCATAGAGTGTGTATCGCTATGATCGCAACCACAATAAAAAATAAACCTGAAAATGTAAAAATTAAAGGCGGCATTTTTGCTTGATTTTATATTAAAACATTGTATGGTGACATAGAACCCTTCGAAAGCGAATCCAACTCCCACTTTGCCAGTTTATTATCTTATAAAAATGTTATGTAAGTATAATATGGTCAAAATTAATCTTTGCTTTTCGAATTTTTTTAACATAAATGTTGAATAGGGGAAGTGGAAGACCTAAGAAGATATGAATGGATTGCGTGAAGAAGGATGAAAAGTAGAGACGAGTGGAAGAAGAAAATATGTTGTCTGTACTCGTATGTCGTGCCGCACCCGCTCCCAGTGAGACAACGGCAGGAAGATGATGACTTCGGAACAATTTATGTGCTTCATTAATGTTTACTTATTGGTAGTTGATATTCTCCAGCATTTATGATGCATTCGTAACTTACTAATTATTTTGTAATCTCCGTCTGTCTCAAAATAGTGTTGCATTTGGTCACGGCTTTAATACCTAACAATATTCAGAGATACAGCACCTCCATTTATGCTTAATTCCCCCTTGAGAGCTAAACAGTGCAATATCGGAATACGACCGGGTGGAGCAATAGCTGGGTAAGTACTACGCTTATGCAGTACTGCGCTCAATTGACCATCCTTTGGCGCTTTATCGACGCGGAGCTACTTTGTAGGTAGCTGCGCACATTCGAACAATGTTCGTTGAAATTGAAGAAGGAAATGTCGGGTAATGACGATTTAAAATCCATTGCTGATACGCTGGATCAGTTGCTGAAACATTGACAATTTTAATAACGTATGCCCAAAGCTGAGCCTAAAATAGTTGTACTGATTATAAGGAAATACCAGTAATATCCCGCAACGCCGGTGTAAAATAGCCAGCCATTCGGTCTTTTTTGACACCTGATTCCACCGTCCTCCCTTCTACAATCGGTCAACTAGAAGAATATCGTGTTCCGCTATTATTTAATTACTAGCGGCCCACTCTTAGTTCTCAATGGAATGCACTAATGAGATATAGCTCGGCTTCGAGGCGGTTTATTAAAGATGAAGCTTTATGCCATGTTTTAAGTTAGACCTCTAACAATACTGGTTGCCTGGAAGAGATCGCTTTTAGCGATAAGGCCGCCTTCATTGTACCATTTATGTTCTTCTCTTTTCTTTTCTGTTTTTTATTTTGTGTGTGTGTGTGCAATAAAGATTATTTGAATTGAATTGAATTGAATACTATTGTGAACACCACATCCGTATGCGTATGCATACAAATATAAAGACTGAAAAATAGACGAAATGCAAAAGAAAATTTTTCTTAACCATTCCCTTTGTACAGAGATTGGACAGCAATTTGAATAAACGTAATAAGTTGGTAAAGGAAAAGATTATAAGGAAACCGCGTAGTTGACTCTCAGTAGGAGGATAGGCCTGAGCCCCTGCAGTGGAGACATACTCGTATACATATAGGCTGATGATGACGAAACGCAATAATAGATAGTTGAAACTTTTCCCGCAACTCATTTAGCTTATTTTGTTTATATGAGCTCTGCTGTAGTAGTAGGAATGCGAGCTTATGTGTTTTCTAAGCACTAAAATCGGGATGTCATGTACAGAGTGAAAAGGCACCTTCTAGATAATTGCATACCATCTATCACGTCACTTAACATCAGGTTTAAAAGGTCAAACGGCATGCGTAGCATAAATATGGACAAAGGCTACATGTTATACCAAACCATTTAATGGTTCCCGTAGGATACCCTCTGAATTTCACGCGTATGAAGCCGCGGACCTATAGTAAAAACCTATTTATAAAAATCCGGTCAGTCTCAGTAACGTTGTAATGAGGTTATTTTTTCCCGAACGCAAAACTAAGTTTGTTAATCAAAACTGTACAAAAAGAGACCTTGGTTAGATCTTCCTGTAATTTAAACCATTTACACACATATACAACAGAATATAATCCTATCCTACTAATATTATAAGTGTGAAAGTTTGGATGTTTAGATGTTTGGATGTTTGTGACGCTTTCGCGGAAAAACTACTGAATGGATTTGAATGAAACTTTACAATAATATAGCTTATACATCAGAATAACATATAGGCTATAGTTTATAAAGACATATTGTGTAAATTGTACAAAATCACATTTATTAAATTAGTGGGATTACATGGGCAATTTGGGCATAACAAAAACGACCATAGAATATGTAATTCGTATATACAAACTTTCGCGTTTATAATATTAGTGTGAAGACTATTTGAATGTCCAATATTGAAATTTCTTTTGTTTCTTTAAACTATTAGCCTACGTAACAGAATAAACACTATTTTGTACCTTATGCTGGAAATGGAGATAGATGCATTCTATGCCTATCGAACAAGTAGAATAAATCGAACAAGTAGAATAAAGTACACGCGGTAAAAACGCGGGCGGAAGCTAGTCAATTAATAAATACACAACATTACAAAAATTTATAAAATATTAAATGTGTGTTCTGTGGCAGGAGCTGTCTCAGTAACCGTCATGCAGCATGCTGCACTACACTGATTTTCAGCCAGCCCAATATTTATTCTAACAATGCTTGCACGCAGCGCTACCTATATATAAATAACATACACTTATAATAGTTTTACACAAAGTCCTGTCTACTTTGATTATTACAGATTTTTTATCACATTTTTCATGGTAAATTTAAAAAATTTAAGCAAATAAAAAATCTGTATTTTTTTTAAATTTACAAACAACCCCCTTTTATATTACATCCCACATGAACTAGTGAATATTGAAATTTCGACTAATTTTGGATGTTCGGAGCTCCAATAATAGTACGATATCAGCATTGAGTAATTAAGCAAGAATCTCTTAGAAAAAAGAACAAGAAGCAACAAGAAAGCAAGATCTCTTAGATCAATCTCGTAACCAAAGTTTCTGAAACTCGTTTAAAAGAGAATCTATTACAGTAAAAAATATTGCCAACCGAAAACGGACCAAGTAGAAGTAAAAACATTCCAACCCGAAAGTTATTTGCGCAGAGGTCCCAGATTACGGAGTGTATTTATCTTGAAAATAGCGAAAGTCAAGAAGCAATTTATCCGCTAAAATGAAGTTTCAAATGTTAATAGAGTGTCCCTGCTTGCTTGCGATGTTCGGCCCTTTGAACCTCTGGTCGAATACAAATTGCTTTTTCGTAAACCTCCCTTCGTTTACGGCTACATCAAACGCAGGAGGGCATTAAATTAATTTTCTTAAAGTCATCTTTCACATCTATTCACACAAGATTAATTAATTTAACTATGTTATACACAGAAAATAATATTAGGTATCTCTTACAACGTTTATAGCAAAGTCCTTGTTCATACTAGTGTCGACTTCTCATAGCCAGGCACCAGCTTCACATGGTGGCTGTTGGCTAGATTTGGCGGGAGAGAGATTATTTAAATAACAAAAATAACTTACCGAAACGGACTGGATCACTTACTCACACTCACTCATAAACATAAACTCATAAAATATATATTGTAGTGAGCGTGGTGTACTACAGTGTGTAATTGAATGTATAAATGTTCGGGTGTACATTAATATTACAATAAATAATTGAGAAGCGTAAAAAACTGATGCGGACCAAAGGTGCGGAAAAGTCGAAATGTCAGTATTAGTAGATTTTTTTATATCTGCCGCGGGCATTTCACGGCTCTGGACACCGGCCGCTCACAGTGGAGTTTGGCGCTACTACATTTTAACAAAATCTTCCGTTTTCATTGGCATAGTTATAGCATGTTATAGTACAAGCATTTTGACATGCATATATTTAAATTAGTAATTACATTGACTTATATTTTACTTATTTAAATACGCGTATGCTCCTAATTTAAATGTGTTATTAAGCAGGTAAATACATCAAAACAATCATCTGAAATTATCTAAAACAATCTTAATTCTATAACAAAGATCCAATACGTAAACAAGAATATAATTAAATCACAGTATATACAAGTTACCAATGGAACAGTGTTTGCTCTCGTCAGTCCAGAAAAGATTGTAAGTACGAGAATGTTCCGAGTTATTTATCCCCCTGCTGACTGTTCGCATTGCAATGGTCGGACAATGAGCCTCGCTTAATCTAACTTTTCTTTTTTCCCTTCGCGAACAAGGAGAGGTGCCACACCCACACGGAAAGAGGATGGTGCTTTAATTAATTAACACATCCCTTTGGAGTCTGAAAGTTTTTCAAGATTGGCCGTACACGGATTCCATTATAAATAACCTGCTATATAGTAGCACATTACTTTATTGTACTTAAATATGAACAAAAATCGCTGTATACGGTACTGGTACTTTTGGCTCCGTCTTCTGAATGGACTAACCGCCTCCGTTGCTTACAGATTACGAGCTAGCACTTACAATACGGAGATACAGGGTTCAATTCCCATTGGAAGTGCATATCGGTACTTGGATTGGTTGGTGGTAGAGCATGTTCTATGTCCGCTTAGCTAGCTACCAAAATGGTACTTAAGTCTGCCGCCAAACAGCAGTATTAATAACAATGTAGTAACTGGGTATGAAAGGTAGCAAATTCAGCGCCTCATTATCTTGAGGCTTCTGGTATTTACACCCAACGGCCTTATCGTTATTTACTACCAAGTGAAAAGAAGCGATGGGGAGAAGAGTTCTCGAGTGGCGACGACTTACCGGGAAACATCTACCGGGCTGTCCCCCATGCAAGTGGCTCGGGACCGATCAATGTGGCGCACCATGGAGTTGGCCTATGTCCAGCAGTTTCCGGCCAGATGATGATCAAAGGAGTCAAGTACAACCCCACTGTATATTTTCTTCAAACCTTTGAAGACAACTGTGGTGGCCACAGCTTTAATATGTCTAAGTTATAAGTAAGTATTCACGCAACACGTACGTACACGTACAAATCTATAACAGGCAACTAGGGCAAGAAGGGTTATTTAGGGTGTTATACAATGTAATTGAAATTAATTGTTTATTAATTATTATTATTATTTTTTAAATTTATTATTACACTTGCACTTGTCCTTAATAGATATCCCAGATAGTAAATTGATTACAAACCCGTTTTGGATGAAAACGTGCACACCCAGAAGCCTCAAAAGTTTACGAGTCTCTGGATCTTTTACCTTTTATTGCCTGATGACACCGTTTGCGGCAGACTTAGGTAACCCCCAACCAGACAATTACCTACAACAGTCTATCGTATCAAATGTATCATAGGTATTTTATTTGGGTACAAAAGTGAAATCCATCGTGCACGAAAAGTTGTAATCTTAGAAGCAATGTACAAAGTTTGGTTAAGGCGGGTAGTTGTTGAACCAAACAACGCATAATGTCCCCCGTAAACGATGCATGTGGGTAAAGTTATGTAGAAATTGCACACGGCAACGGGTGTTTGGGCAACAAAATTTTATTATAATATATACGTTAATAATATATGTATGTTCCAATTTTAATTTCAATGAATCTAGACGGCTAGGGATGTTTAAACAAAAGTTCAAAAAATGTGCTGCGAAACTTGAAGATGAACCTTTTACGGAACACCCTAATTTTAAAGCTAATTTAAAATTACCATGGGCTTTAGATGACGAAGAACATTGTGATGAATCCTTCAGACACTTTGAAGAAATTCAGATGTGAAGGTCCAGAGATGGTGTAGATCACGTCTAAAGGTATGCTCAATTGATCATATTATAACCCTCTCTACCCTATTGAATTTGACAATAAGCGAGCGACACCCTTTCCCATACTGCTGCTTGCCAATTCACGGCACCTATAAATTGACATTTTTTTTAAATCTAGAACATTATTAAAATCCTGAAGAACCTGAAACAATTAAAGTAAATGTTGACCTTTCCTTAATTTTCTTTGCCCCTATGTGTTAGAAACATCGACTTCCTGGACAACGTTTTTTCCAAGCTTTGTATTCATAGATTAAGGATTTGTACACCAAATAAACAGCTATCTATAGGCAGTTTTCATAGATAACAAAAGGAATCGAGAAAAAGATCAAGTTTGAAAGATAAAAGACAAATAGGCAGTATATACAGACGCTATCCGGATAGAGGGCGGCGGACGGCGTAAAGCCGCAAATATTTGTTTCTTTGAGGGTCCTTCCTTTTCGTTCAAAATTGCGTCAGCATTTCAGATTTTCCTTTGTCAACATGACTGAAACATGTGTATAACGAAATACATGTGGTGTTTATGTAATAGTAAAAGTTAAAACACCAAAGTATTCATATTTCTAATGTTTTACAGCTTCAAGAAAATAATTCAGCTTCATCAAAGTTTCATACAAATTCAAATTCAAATTCAAATAAACTTTATTGCACACACACACAAAATAAAAAAACAGAAAAGAAAAGAGAAGAACATAAAAGGTACAATGAAGGCGGCCTTATCGCTAAAAGCGATCTCTTCCAGGCAACCTTGGGGCAGAAGAATCGTGTGATTAAGAAGGGGTAAGTAGGTGGTGCTAAATATATATTAATAAATAATTAAATAATAATAATATATATATACACAATACATACACGATTATGAATAATGATATGATAATGAATAAACAAACAGAAATCAAAGGAGAAGAAGGGAAGAGGAAGGAAGGAAAGAAGAAGAAAAAGGCTGCTAAGAAACGATCTGCTCAAGGAAATATGTTTTTAGGTTAGATTTGAAGGATTGTAAGGAAGGGGCTCGTCTGATGGGTTCAGGGATAGAGTTCCATAGTCGGACGCTCTGGACGGAAAAGGAATTTGAGTAAAATTTTGAGGAATGAGAGGGGAAGTCGAGTTGGAGGGTCTCAGAAGAACGTAGAGGGCGAGTGAGACTTGAAGAACGGAAAGAGAAACGGTCTTTAAGGTAGGAAGGAGTACTACTAGTCATACTACATTTCTATTGCTATAACCTTTTAAAATATAATCTTTGGATTTGTGTAGTAACTATCTAAAAAAGGACATCTGATTGTGATGTCGCGAAATGAGTATCATTAACATACAACTTTACAGTGAATCACTATTTTCATTTTAAACACTATTTTTTCGATTATTGTTCAAAGCACCACCTACGGACAATTAGCTGCGTAACGGCTATTCTAACTACGAAGTTGTAAATTAATAATATTTATTTCGCGACACTAATTTCATCTCCTATTTTTAGATAATTACGTGTCAAAGCCAGCTATTCTATTTTAAAAGATTATGGCAACAGAAATTTAGTATGGAAGGAGAGGGATAAAGTTAATAAATTACGACATTACGAGTACTATAAATATGTAATATACTAGAAGGTGAGTAATCAAACTTCGGGGAGGTGTGCAGAACCACAGAACCTACGTCAGCCTAAAAACAACCACTGCCATCACACACCCTTCTGCGGCGGTCGTCGTCGTGATAATCACTGAAATTAGCAGTTCAGCAAATTTTCTTCTAATTAATTTCAAAATGGCTTGAAAATCGACTCAGCCAGTATAAACATTACTCCTCCTACATTTATATTTTTAACCTCAACACATTATGTCATTGTTCATGAATAGCAACTTAGACCTCATCAGGCGGTTTGAAGCGTCGGTGGCGCAGTGGATATGGCGCGGACTCTCAATCTGATGGTTCCGGGTTTGAATCCAGACGTGTACCTTTGAGCTTTTAGCTGTATGAGGTCCGGAATGAGGAAATCCGTAGACGAACGAAGGTCACCGACATAACTCAACGAGTCAGTGAGCTGAAGTGGCAATGGGCAGGCCACATCGCTCGAGGAACCGATAACAGGTGGGGAGTAAAGGTTCTCGAGTGGCGACCACGTACCGGGAAACGTCTACCAGGTCTTCCCCCTACTAGATGAACCGACGACCTGGTTAGAGTTGCAGGGAGTCGTTGGATGCAGGTGGCTCGAGACCGGTCGATGTGGCGTACCACGAGGGAGGCCTATGTCCAGCAGTGGACGTTTCCCGGCTGATTATTATAATCCGATTACTTAACGATGAAGGAAAACATTCGATCTTAACCCCTGTTACCTAGGAAACTAGATCTGTAAGGACGTTTCTGCTTAGTTAATTGCACCCCAAGATCATCAATCATCATCAACAGACTATACCTCTATACTGCAGGGGCTCAGGCCTACACTCCTACAGAGAGTGTATGGGCCATAGTCCACCACGCGGGCACAGTGCTTATTGATACACTTCACACACACCTTTGAGTTTCTTCTCAGCAGTGTGCAGGCTTCCTTGCGATGCTTCCCTTCACCGAAAAGCCGATGATGATGATGATTTTTATCATTCGTATCATTCTAAATAACAAATTAGATCTCATTGATACGAGCCAGGATCGAACCCAGACCTCTATTGTTCAAGAACTGACGCTCTAACCAACTGCGCTACCACGGCCTGTTTGTATTTGTAGATAAATACTGTTTAAAGTAATTTAAAATCCCTGCATGCAATACATTACAGGACACAGCATAATGTAGTTACTATTGTAGATAGATAAATATATATAGTGCCGTCTACTCTGTAAACACTCTTTATCAATTTCCGTAGTTACCTACCCTGTCATACGATACGAGCTACGTATTACCGGCGCAGCGAGTAATCAATAGGTTCCATTTCATAAATTACTTCGTTGGAGTTTTTATTTCCAGTGCATCTTTGCAATAAGTATATAACGTGGAGCTTTAAGAGAGCAATCGATCACGCTGTGCAGCGAGCAACGGGTCGGTCCGTCGCTTTTACTGTTCAGTTTTCTATACTAGGTGTAGGTTGAGTGTAGGTATATTTGCTATTTGCTATTTATGAAGAATTGCAACACTGAAGTAAGCATCGATCTAACACTGTCTAACGCACCTAATGTTACGTGAGAGAAAGTGAGATGAACACCAAACACAAACATATGAAACATAATTCGCATAAAAATCATACATAATATTTAACAATATCTGGTAGGCAGTTTGTTAAGTAGTGGAGAATTATTCTACATACGTCTGGCTAGCGACCATCCCTACATACATAAATTCTTACAACCTCACGTCACATTGATGTGTTTGATAATGTCATTTCATATTATTCATTGTTGCTTAGAAAACAAGAAATCGTGACACCCGTAGCCGTGAGGATGTTTTTCGTAAGTGAATTGCACCCCAGTTCTAGTGCCACATTCAAGTGCCTTCGGGTGAGCACTAATGGTCAGCAAAATAAACAATACAATAGTAAACTTCTATTCATAAATAATAGTTACAGTAATAAACACTGAACGTACGAACGTAAACGAAAATGTAATTTAACTTTTATGTCGAAAATAAATATTATCAGTTAAATCGGTCTACATTTTTCGAACGTGAGGTCGATTCTTTTACTGTAAATGCAAGTTTGTAATCGTAACAAAAAACTTTTTGTGAGCTAACTATTAATTTATGATTTTCGGATTCATTTCTTCGCTTGTGCTCTAAGACTTTTGCTGTGGCTTTTTGCCAAATTTCAGGATTTTGGGTCAATGGTAAGCAGCCTAAAGGGTACCCTTAATTTCCTTACGAAGGTCAAAAATATAAGACATAAATAATTCGTTATTTTTGGTCTTTGGACTTCATCCTGAAAGGGTTCCTCCTTTTATCCTTTTGAGGCCCGTAACCTAAAAAATGAAAATAAATAAAAAGGCCCTGGATACTCGTAAAGAAGGTAAATAATTTACGCAAGTATGTGCATAAGGTGCTGCATGGACTTGTGCGAGTATTGTGATGATCTTTATTTCAAGCGTAGTTTTTTTTAAATTATTTTTTTGAAGATAGACCAACACTTGACCTCAATCTCACCTGATGGTAAGTGGGGTAAAAGGAGTCAAAGTGGAAAAGTTTTTAATTAAAGTGCGTCGAAATTTTATTTCATGGTAATAAATAATATATATATTAGAGGTATAATAACGTTTCCACCCAAGCCACGGAAACCTAGATATAGGCAGACTCGCAAATGGCCTGGGATTTTTTTCACTTCAGATTCTAGACACAGTTATCAGTCACTACTGGACGCAGTCATTGACGGATGCGGCTGCAAGAGGTCGTTAGCGAGATAGACAATCCTTTCATCAATAGCTTTGCCTTTTAACGAGCTCCGAAGCACTCCGTTCTATTCGGTAAATCTAGTCCAGAAATCGATTGAGGCTTTCATTCATCGAATATAGTAGGGATTTAAAATAAAACCATCCCTAATATTACTACATTCTAGATTTGTTACGTACATACATTTTTAGTTAGATACTTCTTTAAATAAAAGATCGACTAATGCTTTATCTTAATCTCACCTGATGTTAAGTGACGATGAGGTCGACGATGTTACGCATTGGTCTAGAAGGTGGCTATTTACTCTGCTTTTGAAGATTCCCAAGTTGTAGTTTTCAGGGAACACTGAAACCGGTAGCGCATCCCATATTTTAGCTGTACGCACGATAAATGTGGAAGCCAAACGCTTGGTGCGAGCTGTAGAAAGATCAACAGTATACGGGCGAAGGTCTGCTATTCTTCTGTTTGACCGATACTTTGGCGAAGGCGGAATTAACAAAAATAGCTCCTGCGCACACTTTCTAAAATGTATCCTATCGAAAGGCAACCTTACGCCTATGTTCGAGGCTTTGGAACTTCACCTTAAGTAGCATATCGTTGCCTATCAGTCTCATAGCTCGACGCTCCACCTACAAGTAAAGCTAATAATTATAAAGCGTGTCAAATAAAGTGCAGTCTAAAATAAACTGAGTCTTCTTGATTGCGTAGGATTTGCAACACTTTTCAGGCTTTTTCGGAATATACAACTAGACATAGTGCTCAGTGACGACACGGAAGCAGTCATTGACGAATGCGGCTTAAAGCGATCGTTAGCGAGACAGTCACTCCATCATCAGCCTTGCCTATTAACACTCACGATCCGTTTTGTTTTGTAAATCTAGTTTAGAGATCGATTGAGGTTTATTTTAGAATAAGATGAAGTGGCCTTATAGTATTGGACTTTTTAATCCTTTTTTAGGGGGAAATCTTTTTATGATACCCGACTTTTTAGGAGGAGTCGGGTTATGTGAAATTTCCATCCACTAAAACCCCCTCGGTTGTCATCGACTGCGCAAGTCGAGGAGCCCTGGGAACTCCACGAACACTCCAGTGCTCCTCTCGTGCTTTGCTCCTCCCCTTGGCGTTTCAGCCACGACAACTCGGCAGCTCCGGGCTGCAGCGAGACGGGATAACGCCGTACTGTCGCTGCCTTGCAGTGGTGTGCGGTTCACACCGACAGGGCGGACAGAACTCCTATTATGGCCGTCCGCGACCCTAGGCACCCCTAACCATCGTTGTGACGCAGTGGGGCATTTCTGCCTCCCCTTCGTCGCCGTCTACGGACTTTGCAACCCTACTCGTAACATCTGTAAACAGCGAGATATAACGAAAAAGTCAGGTAAATGAACACTATTTCGACTCGGTTCTATTATATGTTTCATACTGTAGTAGCTACAAATTGTTCGAGGCTAAAGTTGAATATTTTATTGGAGTTCTAATTAAGTAGTGTTGATAATTAGATTAGTTAAAATTGTTGTTTTGTGTTTTCATATCGATATCATCACATTTTTTAATCAGGCTTATGATGAAATAAATCAAAATAATCTGAAATACTAAATCATTTGAAATTGGTTCAAACATTACGTTTAGTTAGATTCCTCATGATTGCTAGGTTATCTATCACGGACAATCACACGGGTGCAATGTGACTAACATAACTCGGCTTTTAGACGACTCATCAAGATGATACCTCCAGATTTTAAATTAGTTATCCATCAATACAACTGTTAAAACGACATCGACAAGTTATGCTAAGAAACTTTTTACATATATTTTAGGTAGCTAGTAACTATTACTACTTACATTACTTACTTACCTAAATTACTTACGAAACAGTCTCAAATTACTAATCACACAGAATTATAAATAAATGTGCAATTAACTCTTACCACTATCGATTCTTGGCTTTTGACGACTAATCTTCAACCAATCTTGGTGAAATTTAACACGCACACACGCATCTGTGAAATGGAGGAAAATAAGCTTCGTTATCCTGAAAAAGGGTTACTTTCCGATAATTTATAAAGTAAGATATAAATGCAATATATTTTATAACGAAGATGTACATTTATCTCATTCGAAGTTCGATTTAAAATTTCGTCACAATAGCACTGGCTTTATACGACACCAAATGTATTTTCAACTGCAACATCACAGCGCAATTATTCGTGGAGAGCGCCCCACAAATTACCTCTGCATGGCTTTGAACAATACAACGGTACGAGTTCTATACAGTGCAGTCAGCGCAGTAGAGGCTCCAACGGAGTGCAGCGGTGCGGCTCTCCCACTTCACCTTGTATATTATGCAATAATGTGCGCCCAGACATTATACGACCTGTGGGAACAGAGTATACAAACTTTTTCGCAGTATCATCAAACTTTTTCGTAGCCTCCAGAGCATGCTTCTGGCTTATGTTGTTGATATAAAAAAAGAGTAAAATGTGGGCTGTTAACAGGGCTATTTTTAAAATAAAGTATTTTTGAAAACACGAAAAATGTGTTTAAATTATACGTGAAATTTCGAGATACTGCCCCCTCGCAGGACCGACAGCTCTGGCGTTTTCGTCGCTGCACATACACAAGCCAGTGGAATAAGTAACTTGGGACTTTGATAAACCTTCCTACCGCCAACATCTGAATGCCTAACCATGACCAACACCACCAGAGCGGCACCAACGTGCCTTAGTAAATAAGAGTAGAATGTAGGTTTTTATAATTATTTTATGTGTAATAATCTTAATTTATTGTATTGTACTTTATATATACTATATGGGTCTTTGTTACCTGATAATAAAGAAATAATAATAATACAACCACCACAGACAATCCAGTATGAAAGTAATATTTACTTGGACATGACAGGGTGCAGTTCGTCTGTCCTGCATGTCACTGCGACCTTTGCAGATCTAAGGTGAAATATTTACTTGGTCTTGGCCCGTGAATATTATGCAAATACCAGCTCAGGCTGAGAAATTAAAAATACATTTAAAAATACCAGTATTTATAGCACTGTTGTGGTCAAAATTTATTTCAAAATACAATCAATTTTTTTTAAATTATAAGCAGCAGACTATCGAATAAAGTATAATTAAGATCTTCATGTTACCTGATAGTAAGTGACGATAAGGGCGTTTGAAGAAAAGCGTGCTCACCTAGAAGCATGATGCCAATGAGGCGCGGTCTCTGCTATATTTCACGCGGGAACACAAACAATGCAGATTATTCTTTCTAAAACGCTAATTTAGGGTCATAGCTGCGTTTGTAGCGTAGCTGCTATTGTAACTCACATTAAAGTTGTATGATAATGATATTTTATGTCATATTTTAGGAACTCTGATTTTGATTAGGTACATAAAGCTTTTATGTTGCCCCTAACTACGCCCAAGTTAACTGTGAAACCAGCATTAAAATTGGTTCACTAGTTTTGGAGATTAGGGTGTTCAAACAGATACACAAACAGACAGATGGTATAAATGTATTTATTTATTTTTTATACTTCTTACATTAAGCGCAATAAGTTTTTTGGCTAACATTTTCTATACAGAGAGGCGAAGGTTTTTCAGTTTTATAGTATAGCATATAATCCAGAACATGTTCTATGTGTCTGCGAAATTTCGTATTAAAGCGTGAAAGAGTCAGAGTCACAAACTCACCACTTCCACAGTTATAATATTAGAACTACATTAAATATACAGTCGAATTGAAAACCTCCTCCTTTTTGAAGTCGGTTGACAAACTCTACGCAAATGTTCAATGTAGCCACGGTGGCGTGTGGCGCACGGGGCTTCTCGTCGCCGACAACGCGTGACACGAGCGGACGCCCGGGGATGTTTATCGGAAAACTACGAGATGTATGTCGGTCGGAACTACTTTTTAAATTACCATTAAAAAGTCGTTTTAGTCCCTAGCGCTGAACTACTAGCTGCTTATTTAAAGACGAACTGAAACCCTGACCAAGGTTGCAATCTGTGCATAACATGGTTATGTTTCAATCTTTATTACAAGTATAATCCACATCTCCAACTAGCTTTTGGCCACGAATTTGTCTGCCTGTACACTCGAGTACAAAAATAATGTACCCACTTTTGTACCTTGTCATTCGTCACACCTTCATGTCATATCGACATTTCCCTCAACACAGTTAATTACACCGCGTAGGGAACAAGAAAGGGTTTGGGGACATGGTTTGAATTTGGACAGAGTTTGGACATGGTACAGAAGAGGGTACATTACATATTTTTATATCTACCCGAGTGTTGCTGTTTTCAACCGACTTCAAAAAAGGAGGAGGTTATCAATTCGACGCGTATGTTTTTTGTGTGTGTGTGTTACGCGATAACTCCGCCAATAGTGAAGCGATTTTGTCGAAAATTCTTTTTTTGTTTGGTAGAACATAATTCAGAGGTGGTCCCATATAATTTTATCGAATCTGATTGATCGCTCTTTGAGAAAATCAACAAAAAGCTACTTAATTTTTAGGGCCATTGGAGTCGGTTTTTAGTTCTTTTTGAACGCGTTAATTATTTAGGGTTTCGTATCTCAAAAGAAAAAAAGGAACCTTTATAAGATCACTTGGATGTAACTCTGTTTGTCTGTCAAAACCCTTTTTGTTAGAAACGCGTAACAAATTGAAATTAATATGTAATACTCAAATCTGCAATGCCTTTGGTCAGTGAAAAACTTCTGAGGTAACGTATTAAAATGATACGGCCGATCGTTTATGCCTCTTATTTTGAAGATTTCCCTTGAGAGCGCATTTATTGTGTACGTGCCATTATCCTAGAATTGTGAAATTTGTCTAGAAGCAAGGTCATAAAGCAAATATATAGAAACAAATCTGAAAACCAGGATTAATGGACTATACTCGTCAAACCAAACCAAATGAGCCCAAAGTCGAGATGCTAGTTATAAGCATTGAAGAATTACATTTTCTACTTCCTGGCTTAATTATCAGACCTAATTGTTATTATTAATTGAACCGCCTAGTGTGGTCACTTTTAACTGTTTTAATCATAGTAATTGTAAGATCGGAGTGTCACGGACATATAAAGTATGTCACAATATATCTATAGAGAACCCAATGACATTCAAGACAGATTTGTTTTTGAAATGGTGTTCAGGACGCACGGACTTGCAACCCTTATGTCCAAATAAGTAAAGTAAACTATCTAAAATAAGTCCGGCAAATGTAGATAGTAGGTAGATAGAAAAGAGCGAATTTGGGGGTGTTGCCCGGTGCCACCACAGATACCACTGAGCAACCACTGAGGCTCTATGGAGAAGGTACTTATATCATCTTGTACCATAGACTTATCTTGTGTCTAAACTGCAAAGCACGGCACGTTAGAAAAAATCCGTAGAGACTGACGTCTCGAGAATGATGCGTGGCATTTGCCTCCCTCCCCGCTTTATCTCCACGCTTCCCACATACAATTGAATGAACCATTAGCAGTTACTCGAGAATGATGAATGACGCACAGAGATCAGAACATTCAGAGAACGTGTTCCATTGAATGAATGAATGAAGTAACTAGGACAAACACTTGCGTTTGTTATACATAATTAAAGGTACAGTACTCGCACTGAGTACGAGTATTTAATGTTTATTTGGTCCCACATAACTAGTAATTATGGTACTGTATTGTAGGAAATTTTAATTGATAATTTTTATGAAGTCGCGGGTAGCGAACAATCCGTCAATAGGTGGTTTTTCATATCGTAATTATATTAAAATATATCTCTTGTCTACGGCATTACTGTATTGTATATGCTTATCTTCTATATTTGAGTGCTTTCATATATACCACTTTTGTGTCATCAACAGCCTATATACATATATGTCCTCACTGCAGGAGCTCAGGGCTACTCTCCTACAAAGAGTGTATGGACTATGGACCAAAGTCCATCATGCGGGACCAGTGCGGATTGGTAGACTTCACACACACCTTTGAATTTCTTCTCAGGAGTGTGCAGGTTTTCTCACAATGTTTTCCTTCACCGACTTATTACGTTTATTCAAATTGTTGTAATCATTACAAACAACTTTTTGATTATAACGAAAACCTTTTTACTTTTCATACAAAGTGCCATACAGCTTAAAATTTGTACGGAAAGTACATACATTTTATGAATTTCCAAAAATTGAAGAACAGTAGCGGGTTCTACAATCGTTTTTCTGTTAATGCTACACTTACAATTTCCATAGATACTTTTTTCAGATTTGTGTAGAATTTTAGATCCCTGCATAGATCCTACTCAAAACTACGCACAGAAGTCAAGTATCTGTGAATCTATTTGAATTACAAGTATCTCAATAGAACTTGCTTATTTTTAAGTTAGAATCAGAAAAATATACGTGAAATATATATAAAACAAATAATTATATTGTATAAAATAAATATATATGAAACAAATAATTGGCTACAATTGCCAAATTAAACAAAAGTTCCTTATCAAAAATTTGGTAGGTGCGTTAAGAAGTCCTGAAGCTAAAAGTGCAATAAAAATATTTTTTGAAAAACTGAGTTACTTAACTTTTTCATAGGGCAGCCGAACTAAACCGTAACCCGGCCGTAGTCTTTTTTGTTTTGTCTTTTTGTTGTGATTGTATGGACGCAATCGTACTGTTTTGAAGCAACATCGTGCAATTTTTGAAGGTGATTAAATAGCTGCTCTTTTTTTAAATAAAATTTACATGATCACTTTTAACACAATCTAGCCACTTTGTGAGTCTATGTCTATAGTAACGCCTAGTCGTAAAAAGACGCCATATTGACAGATTCGGGCAATCGGGGCGTGCGATGAGGTGATAAAGCGGGAAGGGAGGCAAATGTCATGCATCATCCGCGAGACATTTCTCTCTACTGCACTTACTTTACTTGCACAATGTAATATTACTTATCAGTTGTCTTTGCTTGTTGTGGTTATGGTTAGTGATTACTTGCTCAGTGGTTATGGTTAGGATTCTTGTCGCGAACTTGAAAAATGGTGGGATATTGCAATTTTAGTAATTCGTTAAAAATACTGTAGTGTGTTTTTTGTTTTATAATGGTGTGATATAGTGCAAAAAGTGTCCGGACGGTGTTATAGTATCAATTACG
This sequence comes from Carcina quercana, assembly GCA_910589575.2. Classification (NCBI taxonomy): domain Eukaryota; kingdom Metazoa; phylum Arthropoda; class Insecta; order Lepidoptera; family Depressariidae; genus Carcina; species Carcina quercana. Next base: position 7,518,132 of record OU342436.1, read on the forward strand.
CAAAATTGTGAGGGTTTCGACGCGATCGAAAGGGTTTAGTAGACGCGATACGTAGTGATTTACTTGCTCAGTGGACGCGATGTCAAATACATTCGACATATGGATTCTTTTGAATATGTTGAAACCAAGGCTGACCTTTGAAATTCTCGTCAATAATTGTTAAAACAAGCGATAGAATGTACACATTATACATTTTATTAAGAAAACTGCAGAAACGGCTTCGGCTTTTTATAACCTTATTTTAAGATAGAATAATATTATTAAAGCTGAGCTGCTGGAGTTCCACATCAGTTGCTCCAGACCTTCAATTTTTGTACGTCAATAGGAAATGCTCATCACGCTGAACAATCTTCCCCAAGGCGCTCTATTCATATCTCTTATAGTTTAGCTGAGCTGCTGGAGTTCCACATCAGTTGCTCCTGACCTTCAATATTTGTAAGTCAATAGGAAATGCTCATCACGCTGAACAATCTTCCCCAAGGCACTCTATTCATATCTCTTATAGTTTAGCTGAGCTGCTGGAGTTCCACATCAGTTGCTCCAGACCTTCAATTTTTGTAAGTCAATAGGAAATGTTCATCACGCTGAATAACTTTTATTAAGGCAGTATTTTCATATCTCTCATAGTTTGACTGGTACTGTGAAGGTTCCACGTCAGGTATTCCGATCCTCAGAATAAAATATAGCCTAGTAGATGCCCAGACTCAATAGCTATACAACAAAAAAAGTTTCATTCAAATCCGTTCAGTAGTTCCGGAGATTAGCGTGTACAAACAGACAAACAGATAGAAAAAATTTTTTAAAAATCGTAGATTCGTATTCTGTTACTATTTTTACATCGCCCTCAATTAGTTTTAGGTAAATATATTCAATGTACAGACACACTGGTTTTACTCTTTTATTATAGTATAGATAGATAGATAAATAGGGCTGCATGGTGTTTTACCTTTGCCTGCTGGGAAAAATCTTACAAATGGTTATGGTTGGTTACTATATTATATCCTCTTTGGTGGTTTGTTTATAGACATATGTGTACAATTGTACATCACAGACTAAATAAAAGTATATGTATGGTGTACATTGTTTGGTATTGTTTGTTTCATTGTGTATTAGTTTGAATTAATAAATTGATAGAGATTAAGACATAAAAATTAGGTTAGCTAATAGCACCATCAACATAATGTTAAGTCACAAATCGTACATGTTAAAGTTTACTACTTTTGTATATTTTTAGATTAAGTTAAAACAAAATGGCAAAACCACTCAAAGAAGTCGCACAACTTGCAACTACAGAAAGGATTAAAATTGATCCACAAACCAAATCAGTACTGAAAACAGTAACAGAAAGATGCAAGAAAGAAAAAGACAGCAATCGTTTGGTGGTACCACTCGAGTACTATGAGGAAAGAGCCTCGTTCTACACAGGCTTCTCAAAGTTGTACATAACTTCCTTATGTAATGGTAAACAGAGTCTTGATGAGTATTTTACATTATCACACTGTTTAATGGTACGTAATTTATTATTAAACTTTTATGTTTCTAAGCAAGTTCCTAATATTAAAGAGCTTCACGATATGCTCCTGAATAGTTCTACAGACCTTCCCAGCTTAAGTAAATTTTATGAAGGCATGGAAATACTGGGCTATAGCTGTAAACCAACTGTCGGTGGAAGCTTTCTATTGATGGAAGACCCAAAAATAACTTTTGAGCGATTTTTTTATTTACAGAAGATCATAAAATATAGAGGATGCAATCGTAATATTTACTACATTGATGTAAGGCTGCTAGATACAAACATAGATGCATTGAAATTTAAAAAGCCATGGGAAACTAATTACAATATATTTTCTGATTATAAAGGCATTGTAATTTTCCACATTGTGTCTAAATCATGTGGGTATGAAGCTGGCCTGTTCTGCAAGGGAATAAAAATGGAAGATTTCAACAATTGGGTTCTCTCTATTATGATACCAGTATTACAACCATCAAGTGCTGTTGTGATTGAGGATAATACATTCTTTCGTTCAATGGACCAGCCCATAACATCCCGATATTTAAACAAGACTGAAATGTTAAAACGCCTCAATGAAAATGGTATTCCTTGCAATGCTCAAATGCATAAAGCAGAGCTCTTTGAGCTCCTGAAAAAATGTCCTAATCCACCAATGCAGCAGACCATTGATGGCCTCATAAAAGCACACGGTCATGAAGTACTAAGATTACCAAGAAGTTTATTCGAACTTTCTTTGACCACTCCGTTATGGGAATACATAAAGGATCAAGATATCTTCGGTGCACCACCGTACGAATTGAATGCTTTAAAATATCAAGTTGAGACTGCTCTTCAATCTTCTACACATGAATTGCTGTCAAGGTTTGATGACAATATTAAAAAAATGGAAGCTGAATATTTCAATCTTGACATAAAAATAGAGAATGCTTTAGATAGCAACTTTGTTTTGGATGCAGATTTGAATGCCATGAAAGATATTAACATGGAAATTAATGATTGTGATTAGGTTGGTATAATTTTCTTCATTGGCTCTGGCAGAACTTAGGGTCTGGGGGGAGGGGTCCCTAGCAGAATGAAAACAACAGAAAAATATGATCTTTTCAAAAGGTACAAAATAAAGAAATTAATAGTATAGTGAGTAGATACAGATGAACCTCTCTGAAAATATTACTGGAGCCACCCATGCCTTTATTTATTCATGACTCTCATTCAGCTAACTGATCATTTTTAAATGATATTCAGAAGTAATTGTTCAGTTATTTACCTGGTAAGTAATATTACTCTTGAAGTGAATTTATACAAAGACTGAGTGAATGTTTGACAGCCTAGCACAATTCTGTAGTCAATATATTTGATATTATTGATCAGTTGTAATAATTGTAATAAAATTAATCGCAAAATTGAATCTATATCTACTTATAATAAAATCATAGGGGCAGGAAATCTGTACATTAAAGATATCGGTGAGAGTAAGATATCATACCTTAAGAGGCCATAGAGCGACAGGGGCGGCCTCATTCGTTCTTTTCTACATTTCTCCGCAATCATACAATAATTTCAAAAACGAAGCCAGACTTTTTTTATTTATTGCTGGTTTACATTATGGATTCATTTTTGTAGTGTAGTTATTATAAATAGAACTGCCTAAAGTGGTCATTTTTAACTGTTTTATTGATAGTACGACACACAATCGATATATATCAAATCATGATCGATAAAATGTAAACCAGCAGTCCGGTTTCGTTTTTGAGATTATTGTATAGTTGCGGAGAAATATAGAAAAGATCGAATAAATAGGCTGGTCTATTTAATAGACCAGCCGACAGCCAGACCACATATAATTTAATCAATTGAAACATTTTTAAACTACTTTGAAATAAAGGTTGTTATTAATTGGGAGGAATGGGCTGGGCCAAATATTTACATAAAAATAGTAGTAGAACTTTGTATTGCATGCATTGCAGTATTTTTTGTCACTAAACTATGTCAATTAAAGTAAAACAATCAAATCATATTGTCCAATAAATTGATTATTCAAATTAATTAATCACTACAATAGATTTTTGTCATATTGAAAGTGTTAAATCAAAATGCCCAGTGTGTGCCACTGAGAAAGTATATTTAATCAAGAAATTTGGCTTGGTTTCTAAAGTTATATGTACAAGTATTAACTTGTTGTTAAAGATTTAAGGAAATTCAAGCAAAAACATGCTATCCACTCAGTTGTTTTAATTTAATATCATATTTAGTATCATAGCATTAGCCCAACCATAGACGGCCATGTCCATTTTTATATGAGGGAATGATTGATGTAAGATGTTGTTTCATAGGTAGGCGCTGCTCTCCGGATCTTTTACGTTCCCATGTATGTATAATATATACCTAATCTTCAGTTGTGATCAATAGTGTCTCCCATAATATTTAAGATGTGTTTATCAATATAAATAAATTGATTTTACTTTTACGTCTTTTTGATGTGAAACATCTATAGGCGCACGTGAGACCGATTTCTGGCGTGGCGACGCGTCGCCACGCGCAATCGACTGTGCGTTTCTCTCTCACTCGATCCGGCGTTAAGCCATCTCTTTCGCTCCACTGAGCTCGGATACCTATAATGTATACTCTGTTTATTACAGTACTCATAACCTGTGTTTTTCTGGTAAATAAATCATTTTTCTGTTCTGATAATAAAATGTCTGACCGTGATAATTTAGAGAGTGGAAGTGATCAGCCTCCTGCAAAGAAAGCAAAATCACACTATGACACATTATCAAGTCATCAGTAAGTTAATTATATTTTTATAATTAAAGTATGCATTTATCTGTGCATTTAGCACGCGTATATTTGGTGTGTATTGAGCGCCAGTAAATGTAAAATCTACTCTCTAGGTAGATTAAAATTCACATAAATTTCATTGCATATCATGTTTTTAAATTAATTATTAATTGTAATTTCATTCTTATTGAAATTAATGCATTAAAACAATTGCTTAGAGAATAAATTTATTAAGACTGACAGAACTTTATTTTAAAATCAGCTGATGGCGTGCAGCGCACGAATCTTTTTCTTATTTGTTATTAATTTAAACTTTAAAAAATTAATTAATTTTTCTAATCATAATGGAGTTTATAGTGAAACATTCATTATTTATATTTATAATTTACGATCTTTAGTAGTATATTGAAATAACTAGCTAAGATTCTTGAGTTCACTAATATATTGAAGCCATTTAAAATTTTTGATGTGAAACATCTATAGCCGCACGTAAAACAAATTTCTAGCGTGGCGACGCGTCGCCACGCTATATGATGGTGTATATATACAGTATATTTATTATTGATATGTATAATTTACGATCTTTAGTAATATATTACAATAACTAGCTAAGATTCTTAAGTTTACTAGTATATTAAAGCCAATTAAAATTTTCTGTATATTTTAATAACATATTTTTTATAAATATTTCAGTACCCAACAATCATTACAGGGGTCACAAAATATTATTTTTGAAACTGGACATCACCAAGATCAGTTAAATACAAGACATACTATTAATGTTATGTAAGATTGTATTAATCTAATAGTACCAGAATATACTAATTTTTTTATTTTAACTTCTTTTAACACTTAGAAAATCGTAATATTTTATTTTATCATTATGCCATAATTAGTTTATATCGCAATCTGTTCTTTACAATCATATTACTTTTACAAAATAATGTCGATGTTTCACATCTGCCAGGCGTCCCGTGACGGCTCACATTTTTTTATTTTTTTATTATTTATTTTTAAAAGGTTTTATCCACACCCATGCTATAAATCCTCTGTAAAAGTTTCTGAACCAGTTAGCTTATTCACAACATTAAAACATCCAGTGTCATAGTAACCATAATATAATCCAAAGGATTGTTATGTTGGACTGAATTTCATTATGCAACTCGAATTCGATCCCTACTTACTCATGAAACTTACACATTCTCACTACTTAATTCATAATCATTCAATCATCTTAACGAATTTTAATTTAACCGCCTCTGTGGCCTAATGGCTAAATGTTGGACTCACAATCCAGAGGTCCCGGGTTCGATTCCCAGTAGGGGTTACCATTGGAACTCGGTTTGGTTGGTGGTAGGTCATTTTCTATGTCCTTCTGTCTAGCTACCACGATGTTACCTAAGTCTGCCGCCAAACAGCAGTGTTAGTTGTACTTTTGTGTACTGGTATGAAAGATAGGATAGAAAGTTCTTCATTAGGTTGAGACTTCTGGGTGCGCACGTTTACCATCCAACAGCTTTATCAGCACTTATCATTAGGTGAGATGAAGGCCAAGTGCAAACCCATCATACTTTTTTCTTCAAAAATAGTTATTTGTTATGCAAGGCTGGAAAGTTGTTGTTTGACGCGAGTTCTCATATTTCAAAGAACGAGACGCAAAATAACTTTGTTGCTGACTTTTCATCTCACTACAGCGAGGAAAATAGCAGATTAAAGGAAAACAGTTAAAAGCATGTTTTTTTCTTTATAAATAAAATAATGTTTTTCGTGTAAACCCTTCGTAAACCATTACTAGTGTTTTGCCTATTCACTAGGTAGTATTTGCAACACATTATTGGCCACCATCTTAATAACAGACTACTAGGTTGGCATAAGTGTAAAAGAGCGTGCAATAAATAACATATCTTAGCGCAGGCATGCGCACTGCGCAGGGTTACCATTTATTCCGAATAAAATTCTGAAAAATGTTTTGAACCACCGGGCTCTCGAAAGCCGCAGAAGTTTGCACAAAGATCTTGAGTCTGTTTTATTAGATACTTTTTGCCGCATTCACATGATCTAAGCGGATTAACTACAGTTCGAGTATTTTCGAAACAGGAACGCGGGCCGTCTCTTTTTAAATGTATGTAAAATTAAATATGTTTTAGGAAGTTATGAAAAGCTTGTATTAAAAATGAAATTTTTAAGGGTGTGTGTGTGTGTGATTATTGAGGCCTTTATGTAAAATACACGGGCAGTATGAATAATAACAATACAAACCGGGCCATGCAAACTTCATTATTCACAAAAATCAATTACATTTGGCAAGTGAAATATTTTTGATCACATTTGTGACTCATACGATATATAAGTGAAAAAGAGTAAGTAAAATGAAGAAAAAAAACCGGTCACGTGCGAATCGGATTCGCGCACCGAGAGTTCCATATAAAATATGAATAACATACTGAAAATCAAGGTACAGTAATATTCACCCAACAATGCTGTAACGAAAATGTAATCTGACTTAAAAACCAACTTTACTTTACAGCTAAATTACGTACACGATGTATGGCTTTCAACTACAAACTATTTTACTGTGTTATAATTTAAAAAAATAAAAAAATGTGAGCCGTCACGGGACGCCTGGCAGATGTGAAACATCGACATTATTTTGTAAAAGTAATATGATTGTAAAGAACAGATTGCGATATAAACTAATTATGGCATAATGATAAAATAAAATATTACGATTTTCTAAGTGTTAAAAGAAGTTAAAATAAAAAAATTAGTATATTCTGGTACTATTAGATTAATACAATCTTACATAACATTAATAGTATGTCTTGTATTTAACTGATCTTGGTGATGTCCAGTTTCAAAAATAATATTTTGTGACCCCTGTAATGATTGTTGGGTACTGAAATATTTATAAAAAATATGTTATTAAAATATACAGAAAATTTTAATTGGCTTTAATATACTAGTAAACTTAAGAATCTTAGCTAGTTATTGTAATATATTACTAAAGATCGTAAATTATACATATCAATAATAAATATACTGTATATATACACCATCATATAGCGTGGCGACGCGTCGCCACGCTAGAAATTTGTTTTACGTGCGGCTATAGATGTTTCACATCAAATACTGAAAATCAAGGTACAGTAATATTCACCCAACAATGCTGTAACGAAAATGTAATCTGACTTAAAAACCAACTTTACTTTACAGCTAAATTACGTACACGATGTATGGCTTTCAACTACAAACTATTTTACTGTGTTATAATTTAAAAAAATAAAAAAATGTGAGCCGTCACGGGACGCCTGGCAGATGTGAAACATCGACATTATTTTGTAAAAGTAATATGATTGTAAAGAACAGATTGCGATATAAACTAATTATGGCATAATGATAAAATAAAATATTACGATTTTCTAAGTGTTAAAAGAAGTTAAAATAAAAAAATTAGTATATTCTGGTACTATTAGATTAATACAATCTTACATAACATTAATAGTATGTCTTGTATTTAACTGATCTTGGTGATGTCCAGTTTCAAAAATAATATTTTGTGACCTCTGTAATGATTGTTGGGTACTGAAATATTTATAAAAAATATGTTATTAAAATATACAGAAAATTTTAATTGGCTTTAATATACTAGTAAACTTAAGAATCTTAGCTAGTTATTGTAATATATTACTAAAGATCGTAAATTATACATATCAATAATAAATATACTGTATATATACACCATCATATAGCGTGGCGACGCGTCGCCACGCTAGAAATTTGTTTTACGTGCGGCTATAGATGTTTCACATCAAAATCCTTGTTTTTAGATTTATTCCTATGGTTGTGCTGTAATACCTTGTTACTTGCCAAATTTCAGGATTCTAGGTCAACGGGATTGCACTTTGTATTGAAATAGTCTAAAATACGAATATTTCTTGTGTTAACCTATAAGGGTGATTTTTTCACGGCTTGGATCCGTCTTGGACGGCAGACTATAATATTCGATATTAATTTCAACTTGTCTTATATTCAATGGTCTTGACAGACAGACTCACGGCCAACAAAGTGATCCTATAAGCGTTTATTTTTTCATTATGAGGTACGGAATCCTAAAAACCGGCCAAGTGCGAGTCAAACTCGCGCACCGAGGGTTCCGTACAGAATATGAATAAAAATTATATTCATGGATGCACCACTTTATGCCTACAGTTAGAAAGCTGCGATGTTGGATTTTATGTGACGTAATGAACGCTTGTTGCCTGTAACACTCAGATTATTTTTAGTCACTAGGAACACACCGCTTTTAATGATAGGTATGGGCACACCGCAGTACGTGTAAGTTGGTATGGCAGACAGAGGATGCCTTTAAAGTTCGATTAAAGTTTCTTGAACATGTCTAGACTAAGCTACGGTCAGTGAAGGAAATAAAAAATACGAGAAAAAAACAAAAAGTACCATTAACTAAATTCACCCAGAGACAGTGAGCTAACTCTTATATTTGTGTATTCGTTCAGTTAGATATTTTCCCCAGAAATATACTTCTTACGTTGCTTATGCAATACACCTAACGAAATACATATGAATAAAATGACTAAAAATAAATTGGTTTTCTAAAGCGTTTGCACAGAATAATAGTCTCTTATTCGACAATAGACAAAATCAATCCATACACAATTGAATTGGGACACAATAGACAGTTTATAACGTCGCGATAGTACGGATCGTCCATAAATCTTCACAATGAAAAACCGGGCTCGCATTTTCGCAATAAATGTACTGAAAATATAATAAACATTGCCTTTCCGAATTGCATTTTTGTGTTCTTATCCCTTTTCTATTGGGTCGTAGAATACAAACTGAAAAAAGACTTCTGCAACTCAAGGGTGTCATAAAAGAAGACTTCTAATGAAATAATAACCGCGTTCAGAAAGAGCTAGAAACCAACTTTAATTGCCCTTAAAGTTTACAGCATTCAACCTCTAAAATGTTCACCCTTAGAGGTAGAATTATAATATTTGGTTTTTCAAAAAGCGCTGAATCAATTTCGATAAAATGTATATGGTACCTCTGGAGTATGCTCTACCAAACAAACAAAGATCATCAAAATCGATTCATAATTGGCAGAGAAATCGCGTAACAAACATTAAAAAACACAGTCGAATTGACAACCTCCTCCTTTTTTGAAGTCGGTTGAAAATAAACGTAATGATCAGCAGCGTACCTACCTACCTACGATAATGTATGTGTCAAACTTCTCTGCGACCACAAATCTGCTTCGAGCGGTCTGGTAAGGCAAATCTTCTCACTACTGAAGATAAGCCGAATCACGTCCAACTGTGGCCATGCAGTGGACGTATGCGGCTGACGAAGTAAGTATCTGGGTATAATGAACTGCATTCCAGTTCAGACATAATACATGATTAGATATTACTTCTGATGTATCAAATTAAGATTGGGTACTGAAGGGATCAGTATAGGTACCTACTTGGGTACGTAATTAAGATACATAGCTTGAACTGTCTAATTACAAAATTTGTTTTTAGAATAGAATAGAAATTTTTACACGAAATCATGTAGCCAGGATAGGGCAGAGAGGAAGAACTCGAAAATACATGTTAGTTTTACGGTGTTTCGATAAACGGATCGTAAAAAGTTAAATAAATATTTTCACGTGAAAAAACTTTCTTATGAAATGAAAACCATGCTTAGGTACCTACTTCAGTTATTTAGCCCCATCATAGATAACATTCTACTACGACCTTCAATATTGTCGTTAACTTGTAAATAAACTCGCAGTGTAAAAACGAATATCTCCTTACGTAACATACCCGAAATGTTATACTCAATCACGTTAAGCCTACACGAGTTGATATCCTCGGAAAAGTTTTGCCAACAAAAACTCTTTGTGAGACATTCATAAACCGAAGTTTATGGGCTATTTGTAAGTCATGCGATAGTTCAGTTCGCTGTGGTCACGCAATCCTTTGAACGGGTACTAAAATACCTCCCATTTGTCACCTGTCTCTTCCCCTGCTACATGCATCCTTTCTACTATATGCATATCATTATGTCTTTATAAAGATTTTTTATATGTTACTCTATGGAAAAACAGTTTAAAATTTAGAAAGATACATAAACGTACAGATACCTGAAACTTTTAGACATTCAAGAACACACACTACACAGTTCACACACCAAAATAATTAAATTAAAAATTTTTTAAAAACTACGCAATAATCATACGATACGATTACCAAATATAGCTGAGAACCACCGCAAGGAAACTTGCTTTCACGTAAAAAAATCGGCAAAATCGGTCTATCCGTTCGAGAGCTACGATGCCACAGACAGACAAACACAGATATTGGCGTCAAACAGATAACGCCCCTTTTTGCGTCGGGGGCTAATAAAATGTAAAGTATGAAGTGTAACTATAGCTATACTATAAAATGATACCTGCTGTCCACTGCTGAACACAGAACCTCATTAAGCCATTGACCAGACCCGTTTATCAAATGGTCCCGTTCTTGATTAATCAAATTACATTGTCCTAGAAGGGCCTTATCAAACAATCTTGGGGCTACTAGTAGTTGGTTTGATTTGTTGTTTGTTTACGGAGAATGTTTCACTATATTTACAACGGCAAAAATACTCTCCACAAACCTAACTTTTGCAAAAATTGGTAGGTTATGCGTCTGAGCAATACGAGTATTTTAAAATTCGCTGGGATGTTCTCGCGACTACGTGAAAGTGTAATTGTTTTTTCATGTATAGTTATAACGCTTCAGATGGTATTTTTTATTTGATTTTCTGGAATAATAGAGTCATGTTGATTCCGCCATCGCCATTCAAGTATCCATCCAACAGACGAACAGCAGGGCTCCACCAGTACGTAGTTGATAAACCCTATGGCTCGCACTAAGCGCTTTGCTTCTATTTTATCATGCATACAGCCAGGGAGTGGAACGCGCTGCCGGCGTCTGTATTCCCTGAAAACTATAACTTGGGTGTCTTCAAGTCGAGGGTGAATAGGCACTTTCTAGACCAACGCGCACCATCATAGCCTACCATCAGGTGAGATATTGTGTAGATAAAAAAATGTCGATAAGGCCGTTGGACGGCAAGCGTGCGCACCCAACCTGATGAGGCGCTGGCTATGCTACCATTAATACCGGACCACACTGATCTGGCGGCAGACTTAGGCAACATGGTGGTAGCTAGCCAGGCCGACATAGAAAATAAAAAATACCACCAACCAAACTGTGAATGTATTTGTCTGCTTTGCTTTAGCATGAGAACATAATTAATAGCATGGAAAAGAACATTGGCTAATTTTTATTACAATGAACCACTTCATTAGCGTGGGAATATTTGTAATGGGCAAGCAGACGAAGTCGCGGGCAAACGTTAGTATTACATAACGACTGCCTATAATAGAATGTGATTTGGAATCCTCGAAGCAACATTTTATAATCCCTTTATCCAATAAGCCCGGGAGCCAATTTCGAATAAAGAGTGAGCATTTAAAGCCGAAGGTAAAAACACATTCTCGACGCTAACGTTAAACCACGTACTTTTCATGTAAATTTTAAGCTGTCGGTTTTTGCAAGGATTTGGCCCATCTGAATCGTTAAGGCTATTTTCGAGAAAATTGCGGTCAACGACAACAGTGTCTGAGATTCTCTCGTTAAATGTAAAGAGAATTAGTTACAATGGCGCATATTAGGACCTGCAGTGCAAGTAAATAAAAAAATAAAAATTCAATACTAAACCAGAACAGAGATGATTACGAGTATCATCTTCAAAAAGATAACATAATTATAATACAGACTCAACAGAATAACAATCCTAAAAAAACGATCCAACCGTATGAGAGATAAGATAGAGCCATAAAAAAGATAAACAAACGAACATACACGATATACTATCGTTATTTTGAAGAAGTTGAAAATATCATCTGTGACGGAGAAAAAGATACGTCGCTCCATAAATGTTGTTTTATTTTTTAAAACAAAATAAGCTGTAGCTATTTTCCTACGTTTTTCTGACAAACTGTGTCTTATCATTTGTATTCAATTAAATTAACAATTGAATAAATTAAAATCATGCGTTGGAAATTTGTAAAAAAAGATGGGTTTGCATTTGGCCTTCATCTCACCTGATAGTAAGTGACGATAAGTCCGTTGGATGGTAAGCGTGCGTATCTAGAAGCCTTAAGGTAAGGATTACGGTACCTTTCATACCGGAACACAACAGTGCTACTAACACTGCTGATGGCCGCAGACTCAGGTAAAATAGTGGTAGTCAAACAGCCCGAAAAAAATGCCTTATCACCAACTTAGCCAAGTGCCGATAGGTACGGTACATCCTCCAGGAATCACGGAGTTGGTGGTCTTTGAGCGTTGAATTAATTAGAAAATCTACAGCCATAGAGTCTCCGTTTAAAAAGATAATGAAAAAACCTGGTTGTATTAAAAAATGAATCACCAGCATTAATATTCTAACTTTGCTAATAATACTTTGCGGGGAAATTCGCGGCGCTAACCATTTCACATAAAGAGGTTGTTCAACAGAAAAAGTTGGGAAATTTGTCTCGCCCCGGGCACACATTATCTCCGTTCATATTACGTTATAAATGGATGTGATTTAACAGAAGCTGCGGCTGCAGAGAGAAAGAATACTAAGTCTATTTAACAGGTATTTTATTTATTGTGCTAAGTGTGACCTGTAAGGTTTCGTTTGTATTCAAAAATTTCCAAGCAAGCATTTGTATGAAATTCTCAAAATCCGAATCGTACAAAACTTTGAAATTAATGAATCTCATTTATAATTATCATGTACGTACCTAAGCCCTACTGCGAAATTGATTGTTGGACTCGCAGTAACGGATCAACTCAACCTGGGCGGACAAAGTATGTACTATGAAGTGAGTTTGTTTGTACTTTCTTTACGTCGAAACGATTGGCAGAATTGACTTGATTTTTGTTGAACAGACAGTTGAAGAGCCAAATAAACCTGCCAAGTGCAAGTCGGACTCGCGCACGTACCATCCTACTAATATTATAAATGTGAAAGTTTGGATGTTTAGATGTTTGGATGTTTGTGACGCTTTCACGAAAAAACTACTGAATGGATTTGAATGAAACTTTACAATAATATAGCTTATACATCAGAATAACATATAGGCTATAATTTCTAAAGACATATTATGTAAATTGTCCAAAATCACACTTATAATATTAGTGGGATTACATGGGCAATTTTGGCATAACAAAAACGCGTTGCCTAGCAACCGACCATAGAATATGTAACTTCGTAACAAACTTTCGCGTTTATAATATTAGTGTGAATCAAATATTGAAATTTCTTTTGTTTCTTTAAACTATTAGCCTACGTAACAGAATAAACACTATTTTGTACCTTATGCTGGAAATGGAGATAGATGCCTTCTATGCCTATCGGACAAGTAGAATAAATCCTGAAGTACACGCGGACAAAGTTGCGGGCGGAATCTAGTAGAAGATAAAATAAGGTAGGCACTGATACATCAGATGTGCAACATAGAAGATCATCTAGTTCACTTTTATAAAATCACCAACTCCTGAGTAGGAGGATTATCAGTCTCCCGAAACAGTATTCCTAGCACACGTCATAATTTATTTAAACTTTCAACGACTAAAGTGGATTTATTATATTCATTTTTCTTGGAGAGTCTGCAAATCCCTCTGCGCTCAGTAGAATCTCTGTCTGCAGTCGTTATACTGCACTTTCTGGAGTTGAGGATTTCGCTAGCTTTAGCCTCGATGTAGGTAGAGGCGACATGTTCAAATAATTTGTATTGCTGGAGGTCTCTTAAATTTCTTGGTAAGTATTTAAAGTCACGCGACAAAGTATTTGAAAATTTTGAAGTGTAAGTAGTGAAATAGAACAAAATCAAATTTTTTGTAGCCGCCGATTAATTTTACACATGTTTATGTGTTAATCTGAATGAAAATCAAAGCATGAATTTCATTTATCGAATCTGATATACCTACCTACCGTTCACAAGCCCAACATGCTCTTTCGGAGTCAAGACATGACGAAAACATGCTTGTTCCTCATGGTAAAGTTAGTTGTGATTTTTGAACTTACTATAGGTATTAAAATAATGTGTTTAATCGTACTGTTTATGTTTTCTATTTCAACTAGATATTGTCGTCATGGATTGTCACATACGCCATGCCACATGCAGAAAAATCAAGTATGTATTTTTTTAGTATCTAGTGTTCAAAGTTGCAAAAATTTGACGTCGTGCGTCTGTAATTAATTTCCACATTCTGAATTTTCTTTTGTACATACATAATCTTGACTATTTTCAGTTAATATAAATCTAGGTTTTGATATAACACGAGATAAGAACGGTGCCCCAACGATTCAAGCGAACAATGATAGAGGTAAGTTGTATGATAATTTGACGTGAAAATCTTCAGCTGGAGTAGACTGGGATGAAGACCATATTCCAGATACACAAGACATCAGACCAGTAGCTAGAGCATCAAATAATGAAGATGATGACAGTGGCAGCGACGAACCGAGCAAACCAAATCGCGAAGAATTTAATAACCATCCTCAGCAGGCCAAGGATAGGGGGAGCGCAGCGAAATCTGAAAAGAGTGATGACGCGTCCGATGACGAAGACTGTAAGTCCTTCATTGTGTAATATGAACTTAAAAGAATTACTTTACGTAAAAATGTTATTATCAAATATGTACGAGTATATAGTATAGGTACTAAACTTTTGTCCGAAATTTCGTTTGCGTGAACTTGTTTGTTTGTTACTAAGTGTCTCTCAAGGACGAACAATCCTGATGAAATTTTCCATGAAAGTATCATAAGTGAAGTCTACGCAAACGAAGTAAGCTTAAAAACATTGTCTGTTTCTGCGCTTAAAAATACCTAACACCTTTTTTTAAATATAAAGACGGAGGACAGGGGGAAGGAGTATCGGGATTACAGAGTACGAGAGGAATGGCTTTGAATGAATTTGGCGCTGAAGGTACGAAAATCTATTATTGATTTGTAATTTTGTAATGAGCGATTGTGTAATACACTGTATACAGAATTTGAACCTAAACCATTTGTAAAAAAAATGCATGATTGTTTTTGTCAATAACGATTTCCGATGTTTAATCATTTTTATGTAATATTATGGTAGCTTTACATCGTTTTAGCTAGGCTCATGCAATTACATTAGATTAGGTATAATTAATGCAGATAAGGTCAGAGTTGAGAAAATTTGCATACTACAGCTAATACTATATTTCTTTTATCACGCATATTTATTTTATCTTTAAAAAAGTCTTGAAATTAGAACATGGAAACTGTTTTGTCATAACATGTCATAGTTATAGATTGCTTTTAGCTCACATGTAAGTCCAGTGTTCGTATGTTGGTGTAACACTTTGGTTACTTAATTTTACAATAAGTGTCACCACTTATCAATATAATACCGTTAATGATATCTAGGAAAAAATGATTATTATCGAGATGTCGTAAACGTCATGTATTGTTTATTAATTATTTATGTATTTATATCAAATTTAACAAGTTCATGCCCTTGTTCAAGGATCGGGCTAACCTAAATAAGTTCATTCAGCTCATAGTACTAGTAGACTTTAATTATCTAACAAAATTTCGCGCTGTACCTTACTTTGAATCAATGTCAAGAATCGAGTATGTTGCCATGGTTTGCATGTGTTATAAAATAGTTCCTTAAAATTGTGATACTTCATACATACCTTGTCAGACTTTTAAAGTTTTTACATGCAATAAACAAAAACAAATGAAATTAGATATATCGTCAGCAAAGATATTGGAGAGCCGCGAGGATGATTTTCATTAGTGAATTGCACCCCAGAACTGTTTAAATTCCCAATATTATTATTACTGATGTTAAGCTATTACTGACCTACTGCTGGGTAAATACTTGCTTCATCCAACTCAAGTTTTCAGTCCCCAGAAATGAAGACGTATAGGTATGATAAATTGAAATATCCATAATGATAACAATTAACGAATTTGGTTTGCTTTTAAGGAAAAAAACAGAAAGAGATAATTGCAGCAGATCCAGACGATTCAGGTCCGTGTTATTATTGACTGTATTTATTGGTATGCATACTTAAAAGATAATATTGTCTATCAATCCACTATAGCCTCGCCGTAAGAACGTAGAACTGTTCTTGATGCTAATTGATAAAATTAATTAATTAATAATAAATAAATAAAAATATTAATAATGGATGCTGAAATACTGGTTATTACCTATCTCAGCAACGGAGGCCGTTACTATTAGTTTTGTCCAACCTTTTCAATATTTTAAAAAAACCACAAGATACTAGGTTGTGTACGTTATTGAATTAAAAGAGTGATATTTGTGATATTCATTCCGAGACATTATCAAAGTTTCGGAAAGACTTTGGATGTTAAATTCTGCATAAATATAATATGTATAACTACAACATTAGCTTTATGTTTAAGTTACTATTACTATCTTCTACTATCATCTTGTATTGCTAACGTACGCTCAAAGTCTTCATGTAATAATATTATCTGCCTTTAGTGAAACCTCGATTCTAAGACAACAACTAGCTTTAACATTTACTCACACGCCTTATATATCAGCATAAGTCTTCCCACAACATCACTAAAATATACTAGTCTAATCTAAATATGAACCCTATTCCCTCACAAAAATCAACAACACTGGTTTCTATATTAAAATACACTTGGTTCGTACGTCCTCATTATTAGACTGATAAACTGTCTCCTGACTAATCTACCTGCTATTCGTGTAACTGCCGAGCAAAGCAGGGATAGAGGGTGCAGCTACATCAGCACCAAGTTTATTTTCAACAATGTAAGAGCGAGGAGTGTCAGCCCGGTCGAATACAGTGCTTCGCATTCGCGCAATACTGGTAATGTGTGTGTGTCAGTGTCTCTATTACGCAATGGTGGCAATGGCAGGCAACTTCATACAATAGTGATCATATGTATAATAGTTTTAAGATTTCCATTATTTTCCAACCACGTGTTCCAACAGCGATATCAACTAATTTAGGACTCACAGGCAATTTTTAATGAAGGCGCGGGATAACTCGAACCGTCGCTGGGAGTATTAATCGGAATCACTATCGGACCCGTCGCGCTCGCTTTCGTACACGTTTTTTTTATCTGCTACTGAATATATTGAATGCATTTGACTCACTTCCACTACCTCCACGTGCGAAGTGTCCTTGTAGTCGAATCACGTGACGTTCAGCACTGGGCACTGTGCACCGCTCCCCGCGGCACCGCGACGCTACGAGTACACAACCGGCGCATGTAGGCGGCGGCTCCTCGCGGGCTCCATTTTTAACACTTACACTTTATTCCACGACTCACAAATGTTTCCAATTTAGACGTTTATTCGAACAAAATCACTGCAATTACTTGAATTTTTCATCACACGCTGCCATGTAGTGAAACCACGAGTGTCAGACAAAAACTAGCTTTATTAACATTTACCTGCACACATTGCACATCAAGTATACCCACAACACTGCCGTTGTTACGCATGATGTGTGTGTCTGTAATTTGGAGATAATTTGATACAAAAAAATTTTATTTCACAACTGTTGTCATAACAAAACCAAAATTTTTAAATTTTTTAAATAATAAGTTTACTATGCTTAGTATTTTATTTTGCGTATGACTTTTCAACAGATCGCCGGCGACGTAAACGAGAGGCAGACAACTACGAACACATAAAGAAAAGAAAGGGTGCGTTTATTGTATTGTCTATGTCTATTGCATGCTCGAGACACATACATGTTTGTGGTTTGCGATTGTATAGAGAACGTTGTCGCATTTTGATGCAGGCAACTTCATTTGCCCATGAATTCTTACAAGCTGCTTATTTCCTACTTTCATCAATATCGGTTCGACAGCAAGTGGGTTAAATTCATAAACGGGATTCATCTCCTATCTGCATAGAGTTCAATTCATAGTACTACTCTAGACATATAAAATATGTATAAAATGTACCTCTTTAATTTTTATCCGACTGCGCCAGGAGGGTTACGTTTTTCGAATGCATTTATATATGTTTGTTTCTTTAGAACGATCTGTATAGTCTAAACGACTTGATAGATTTTAATTTGAGACATATCGTTAGATTCTTCTTTATTGTGAGAGTGACACTGGGTAGGTACATTTATATAAAAATTACTAGCGGCCCGCCCCGGCTTCGCGCGGGTGGACATTTATTTTTTAAACATTTTGAAATGAACTTAGTAAAGTATATTTATGCAAGACAACAAATCATCAAATTGTAAATCTAAACATTCTGGAATCCACTTGATCACACACAAAAAGTTTCATCAAAATTGGTCCTGTCGTTTAGGAGTTCAGTGACATACAAAAGTACAGTAGAATTATGTATATAAAGTTAAAAATTGTAATTGCCTGAAATTTATTACAAAAATATAAAAAACGTGTAAATAACTTTAATTTAAGCAGTCGAAGTTTTTTAAAATTGGCTTTTGTATTAACTTCTTTAAAGTAGGTGTAACTAGTACCTATCTGTGAAGTAGGTTTCCAAACGACTTCTGCTTCTGCCTATGGGTTTCAAGCACGTTCCAAGTTTCAAAGAAGATGATTATAAGAAATTTGTAAGGAGATGTACCTATATCATCAATCATCAACAGCCTATATACCGTCCCCACTGCAGAGGCTCAGAGGCCTACTCTCCTAGAGAGAGTGTATGGGCCGTAGTCCACCACTCGGACCCAGTGCGGAATTGGCGAACTTCACATGCCTGTTTAAGACATGCAGGTTTCCTCACGATGTTTTCCTTTACCGTTAAGCAAACTGATAATGTACTTGAATTGAAAAACAACTCATAGGTACACGTCTGGATTCGAACCCGAGACCCTCAGATTGAGAGCCCACGCCTTATCCATTGCGCCACCGACGCTTACCTGTACCTATACACCTATATCCACGTCCAATAGTGAACCTTAGAAATTTTACTGGGACAACCTACTAAACGTGCCAAAGATAGCGGCGTAAATAATAAGGCCCAGTGCCTATTGCGATCCAGACCCCTGGTGGACATTTCCTGTTGATAGTTAAAATATGAGTTAGGTTTTGTCTTATGCTCTACCTATTGTTCTACATATCATATAATGTTTTTGTTTCAGGTAAAAAGGTCAAGAGCGTCGGACAGCAACAGCAAAGGGTTCCCATATTGTAGAAAATTATAGTTTCTGGATTGATTATCCAAATACTTAATTAGAAATAAAGGCGAACTATTTTCAAATTGTACCTTACTTTCACGACCCTTATCTTCATTTCTATTCCTTTTCCAATCTTCTTTTTCATAATTTAGAATTATTTAATCTGAGAGAGAAGTGCACTTTACAAAATTTCAACATTCACTTGATTCGTTGATTTAGATCAAGCCTCTTTTTCTGCCATTTACCGATATTGATTTCTAGAAGCCATTGTCTATGGATACCCTCGTATAAATTATGTATGATCGTTTTGGAGCTCACGAAGCTTTATTGGCGGTGCGATATCTGTTCACCGACTAGGTTCGCCTGTCACCGACTAAGTTTTCAGACGACATGCGAGGGTAAGGACCTACCGTACTTCAGTGCTAAATATTCCAAATCAAGTATTAAAGTATTTGGACACCTACATTATTTAATCACACACGATGGCAAGAATTGTAAATATATGTATCGAACTGACAAAAGAAAAGGAATTTAAACGAACTAATTAATATAATATAACTATAGTGCCTATAATATATTAGGACTGTCAAGCAACGTCAAGCCACTGTACATGTGCAATATGTCAAAAATCTGTTGCCATGGTTGCTTGCGTGTCAGAAATTAGTTTTATCAAAATTCCACAATATGGCAGCACTTCATATAGGTATTATAATTGTTACGCTATAATATAACTAAGCTATTAGAATATACATGCTAGGTGAAAACCATCGATATACGTAGGTATACTCGTATGTTTCGCTGTAGCGATCTTTATAGTTCTAATAACCAGTATTTGAACAAATGGTTTCTATGAACGTTCTTGTCTATAGGATATATTATTATGTCAATGGTAAAAACAAACCTTCAGTGGTGCGCCCTGTGGCGTAGTGGTTTGGATTCACAATCTAGAGAACGTTTTTAAGTTGTGACGGGTATTCGTATACTCAGTTCAGTTGATGTATTTTATATGCCCGCTTGGCTAGCTAACACCATGCCATCTAAGTCTGCCGCCAAACGTAACTTTTAACACCACTGTTGTGTTCTGGTGACATATGATAACGTAGCCGCGCCTCATTAACTTGAAGCTTCAGAACGAGCACGCATTCCATTATGATATGAATTATAACTATTTTTTGCCGGTGGTTTTTCGGTATTTGTCCAAGCGAGGATATAAAAGATTTCCTCATTCCAGATTTTATCACGCAGAGAAATTCCAAGCATAGCTCGTTCCATTGCTCGCTGAGTGACTTTGAGCTTGTTTATTCGGCCCACAGTAAAGAACCACGTTTCCGTTCCGTATGTCAGCACTGGCAACACGCACAGATTATAGACGTATGTACATCTTTAGATGCTGAGGTATTTTGGACGAGAAAATATGCAGTAACTTTCCGAACACTGCCCATCCGAGTTGGATTCTTCGATTCGTCGATCTAACAAACAGCAATCATCATCCGCAGACGGGAAACGACAACTGAAACAGAGGCCTGCACCATGGTACACCATAGCTACAAATACTCGTATAATAATTGGATATTTTCTTTTTATTTGATTACAAATGACGTTGTCCTCTGCAGTTTTAGATACGAAACTGACAAATTCCGTTAAGTATATAGCAGATGTAGTATTAAATCGTAGATTAGTATGTAGAATCTTTTACGTTTTATTATTTAACTACTATGTATAATATATGTTGTTAGTGCAGTGATTGTATGCTCTGTTCTATTGAACGATGTAGGTATAAGTGTTAATTAATAAGAAATTTGTTTCTCACATATGTGACTCGTACCTGATATGCACCCCCATTTCTTCTGGATCCATTTTACGATATCCAAGGAAAGACACGCGAACATGAAATTGCTGAAAACATAACGCTATCAAATATTATGTCACTGTAGTATTCCGATAGCACGTATTAATTTCACATACGCTCAAAGCTTTTAATACCGCAAAGTATGAACGTTATGCAAACTAGGACCCACACGGACTTCTCTCCAGAGTCATAGATTTTGACTAAGGATTAAAGCATCGATAAGTTATATTAGTCGTAAATCAATGATCATTGTACCTACTTATAGAGGGGAGAGTGTTAAAAATTTATCCTTCTTTTCAGCCTTCATATCATTTGATGGTAAATTACGATGAGGCCTGTGGGTGGGTGGACCCAGGTGCATTTTGTTGTCGTTTTGCGATAGACCGAAATAACATTGGTGATCACTCCCAACCAAACCAAGAACATGTTATAAAGGTGCCTTGGTAGAATGGGCTGGGTGCGAAGGATGCGCTGAAAAAATAATCCCTCATACCTTTAAAAATATTTATATATGTTTGAAATTTTTAAATAATTTCATTACATCATCTAAAGATGTAAGACGTCGGGGCGTGAAAAAAAAATACGGGTCCTAATAATTTACTCCTAAAACAAATAACCGTGGTGTACCTTAGGGTACAAACTTTAGAGAGTTAATCAGCTTAATACCTCCCCTGTTCTCTTGAATCTGCGTTTTAAGGACAGAGCAGCGATGCTGTTTTCCGGTCCGCTGCCGCCGCGGCAATGTTGCCCCCCAGTCGAATTAAAAGCTGCAATTTAAACAGATTCTTGCCACCCGAGCAAGCTCAGATTGTGGATAATCGCCCTCTTTCCAAACAAAGGCTCAGTTAATTTTATCCCAGGTTTTATAACGTAGAGAAATTCCAAGCATAACTCGTTCCATTGCTCGTTAAGTGACTTTCAGCTTGTTTATGCGGCCCATAAAGGAATTGTAGTTTAAACTGTTGGTATTCCTAATAAAAAATTATTGAATTTTATACACAGTTTTGTTTTAAATTGGGCTTAAAAACAAAAACATTTTCGCGATCAGGACACGAACTCAGATTCCCTTGACGCCTGTGATTTTAAAGGAAGCGCTGTAACCACTCTGCGATGGTTTATTTTGTTTGACAGTGTGAAATATCCCATCATATTTTGCATCGAATAATGCGAAGGAAAAAACGCAAGAAAAGTCGAAAACGCGCATTTTCCCAGACATGACACTAATCTAGATCCATTTTTCGCCCCTGAATATACAGAGCCCTCTGTCGTCAAAATTGGAACCAATAGCACTGCCACCTGGATAAGTGAAATAAGTAATGTTTTATTTTTAACCGACTTTAAAAAGGAGGCTATCAATTCGACCTGTATGTGATTTATTTGGAGACGTGCGTGTTACCTACCTAGTTTCGAAATTCGCCAACAGAGGGCGCTGCTACTTGTTCCAATTTTTGCCGACAGAGGGCGCAGCTTTTGGTTTCAAAATTTACCAACAGAGGTCACTGCTGTTTGTTACAATTTAGCCGACAGAGGGCGCAGGTTTTAGTTGAAAAATTCGCCAACAGAGGGCGCTGTTCAGAAATTAGCGTCAGATGTTTCGATGGATGGCTGCTTTTAGTTCTAATTTTTGGCGACAGAGAATTACTAACAGTGCCATCTGTCGGCAAAATTGGAACTAATAGCACTGCCACCTGGATAAGTGAAATAAGTAATGTTTTGTTTTTAACCGACTTTAAAAAAGAGGCTATCAATTCGGCCTGTATGTATGTAATATTTCCAGAACTGCCCAGTTTTCGTCTATGTTAGTCTATATCAGCTTCTAAACAAGTTTGCCAAATTTCAAAAGTGTATTTATGTATATTTGTATGTTAGGCCTGCTTATGTTTGGAACTACAATTTCGATTTAAATAATCCTTTTTTAGGGTTCCTTACCCAAAGGGTAAAAGCGGGAACCTATTACTAAGACTCCTCTGTCCATCTGTCACCAGGCTGTATCTCATGAACCGTCATAGTTAGACAGCTGAAAGTTTCATAGATGATGTATTTCTGTTGCCGCTATAACAACAAATACTAATAAAATAAATAGGTAAGGGAACACCTTACAACAAACGTGATTTTCGTTTTTTTTTTTTGAAGACGTGCTTTACTGACCTAGTTTTGAAATTCACCAACAGAGGGCGCTAAAAAACGGCCAATTGCGAATCGGACTTGCGCACGAAGGGTTCCGTTTTTTTGTGTAAGCCGTAATATTTAGAATTAAGATTTGTTATAATGCTTACTGTGTTGGCAACCAATAAAATAAAACAAATAAACTGCCATCTATAAGTTAGACTACGAAGACATAGTAAGGAATTCTATCTGTCATGGCATTTTGAAAGATGGTACCATTTTACATTATGTGACTAAGCGTTACTGAGAACGGTTGTACAGGTGGTGCTCTTTGTCAAACTCCAAGTGCCTGTCTGTAATATGGTTATCGATTGTGTAAAATTGCAACGTTAAATAATGATCAGCTTTGGAAATATCATTCACGATTGGTTTCACAATCCAGAGTACCCAGGTTCGCTTCCCAATGGGTACTCCTATCTGTACTCGTTTTGGATATTTTTTAACACGTTATTTTTTTGCGAAATATTAATAAATTTACCTGACAGTTACTATGAAAATATTATTTATTAGGTATAAAATTAAAATCTTTGCTATATAATATATATAAACATTTTTTTCCGTTGTCCCTCTAATTTTTCAGTAAATTTTGTTTTCATAAATTTTTGAAATCAAGATCGCACAATTTTTGTCAAAAAGTTTGTGTTAATTTTTTTTATTAGTTGATTTAAAAACAAATAAAAAACTTGAGTTAATAAATAAAACACAAAATTAATAACTATATATACGATCGGTATCGAACCCGGACACCTGTGATTTTAAAGCAGACGCTCAAACCATTATGATTACTATGTTTGACAGCGTGAAATTTTCCATCATATTTTGCGTCGAATAATGCAAAAGAAAAAGCGCATGGAAACTAGAAAACACGCGTTTTTACAGACATAAGACTAATCTAGATCGATTTTTCGCCCCCAAAACCCCCTAAATAACAAATTTTAGTGAAATCGTTGGTGCCGTTTTGGAGATCCGGATTATATGTATATATACAAGAATTGCTCGTTTAAAGATATAAGAATAAGATAAGATGCTTCATAACCCCAAATACTTTTGACAATAATACCTTCACGAAGATGGTGTTCATTTGAATACCTACCGTTCCATTATCCATTGTCCTAAGCACTGTAGTACTTACATTTATTAACTTGGCTCTGATATTTTGAATTGTAATGTATATAGTGATGCATGTTTTAAATAAATATAATTTTAATTACATACTTATTTATGCGAGACAAAATCTTGGTTTGAAGGAAGGAAGGAAGCTATCCTCAACTTTTAAGGTATATTATTACACAGAGGCACATAAATTAATATAGTACGCACGGCTACAGGTCAAGCTATACATTTCCTGTATAAGATGAACTAGCATCGTGCGGGATTACATTCAATGCGAGGTTAGCGTATACTGGAAATGTATAGCTTGATGTGTAGCCGTGTGTACTACGCACATTAGGTGTGTGGAGTTGACATATTCTATTCGGCTGCATCCGCAACTGTGTTTCGTAACATTGCGATAGAGAAAATAATGTTCTTTATCCGCAATTTGTTGCGAATTGTTTGCTTGATAGTTCGCATCTATTAAATTCGTTTGAATCGGTCTCTGAATTTCAGAATCAATCTTAGATTGTTTAAACTTGAATCTTTGTTTCTTTTATAGATTTAGGTAAATGCCTCATATGATAAATGGATGATCACATCTCGGAGTATGAACAAATTTACGCTACGCAGTGCGTGCCTTGAGCTAGAGACCGACTCTCAAAACTTATAATTGAATCTCGAAACCATAATTGAATATTAACAGTCAAAGTCTAATGGACGTGGACTTAATACGGACTTGAGACGCAAGGTAAGTTCCTGAGGTAATTGAACGTTAGGCATGTTTGATTGACGTATCATTCTCATGATATCATATTATAAAACAAAGATTACCGCAAATACATTATAAATACACCAAGTAGTGTTGTTGTACATTCAAATCTAATTCGTACTCGACGCAACAAGCTTTTTATTGTTAAAGTGATTAATGTGACATTATTCATAATTCCCGCGCAGTTTGAATTACCTATGCCTATGCCTAGAGGGCAATATAATACTATCTGTTGAAAATATTAAATGGACCGGGCTAAATGGTAATGTTATCTGCCTGTTGGGCAGAGTTAAAAAAATTGTTTTATTACATTCTTCTGTATGACTACAAAATTAATATGGTTATTTGATATTATTTGACAATGGATTACGACATTACTCGATTTTTTTAAAAGTACTGCTACATTGTAAATTGTCCTAAGTATTACAAAAAACATATTAAACACATTATGGGTAAACTTTGTCTCTTTGTTCACCAACAAGTGGTGTCAGTGTTCGACAGCTTTCGACGAGTTTCGACAGGGTTCGACAATATATGTGACAACGTGTGATAACGTGTGACAACACGTGACAATGTGTAACAATACATGGTGAGGTGTGACAATATGTGACAAGGTGTTATATAGGGAGTACTAAAGTACACCAAACTAGAACTGAGTGTGACCTAGTGGAACGGGGTGGGCCGAGGTGGACCAACAACCACACTTATCAAAATGTACTAAACATCTTACGGTATCATAAAAGTAAAATAAAATACGGTATCCTCGTCGTGTGCGATGAACTTCATGGTAAAACCACATGATTGATCAGTGCACGTCACACTCGACGTCATACATCCTGCTCCCCGAGTCCGGTCAAATGTATTACAATTCTATATTATCGAATAGCATAATAGACATCGTAGCTGTGTTCATAATAGCCATAGACTGTGATAAACTGATAAATAATGAAGTTTAAATCCTTATTCATTTCTCGGCTTGTTTTGACTTGCCTTTATTCATACTGCGTGGGCATTGTAAAAAATGCCTACATTAATTACTTGATCCATAACATAAACACCTTGCTGTAATTTCATACCAAAAATATACATTTCACAGTTAAAGCTATGACGCGACGGTGCCATCTAGCCAAGAATAAAGAGTTTTTAAAGTCCCTCTTTGATACAAACCTAAAATATAACTAATGTTAATGTAAATTTGCATAATCGGGCTCCTGATCATATTAGTAATTGGCATTAGGCTTAAAACCTATTACTTAAAATACGTGTATCTAAAAACTTTTAATCTGTTATTAAAAAGTTTTTCGTGTCAACTGTCAATGT
Organism: Carcina quercana; assembly: GCA_910589575.2. Lineage (NCBI taxonomy): Eukaryota > Metazoa > Arthropoda > Insecta > Lepidoptera > Depressariidae > Carcina > Carcina quercana. The sequence continues at coordinate 7,544,873 of OU342436.1, forward strand.
CATTATTGTTTTGTGTCATTAAAATAATGTCAATTGTCAATTCTCAACTGTGTTGATGGTTAATGCTAAAAGTTTATTCAGAATTTTCCAGTTTTAATATAATTTTTGTAGGTTTGTCTGTTGCTTCATGCAATTTTAATAATTCCGCGAAACTCTGAGTGTTGAGAGTTTCAAATAAATCTGTATAAATATTTCTGTATGATGACACTTGTTTGTTTTGATATTACAAGTATAATAGTTCATTAAATTTGAATCTTTAATAAGAATATTAGTTAAAATGGAAGGTGGTGAATGGAGGGACAGCATCATAAGTCAGCTAAGGACCAGAAATAAGTGTGAAACTGCAGCGTTTCAGGATATAATAGCTTTCCGTAAGTAACATAACCTCTAAGGTTGATAGTCTTTGTTCTTAGCTTGTTGACAGTATAAACTGAACGAGAGATAATTTATTAACAGACTGCCAAGTCTGTCGCATCAATTAAGCGATAAATATTTTCTCCAGTTTGTTGTGTTACCAGCTTTGCTTATAGATAACAAGTTTAAAGATGATTCTAAAGATTTAGAATTATATGATAATTATGAGGTCTTCTTACATGATTTTGAAATTAAAATCAATGTGTAAAACTTTTCCTTAAATAGAATGATACATGTAAATAATAATTGTCATTTATTAGCCTATTTGAAATTAATGACTGTAAGAAATATAAAATCCATGAAAAGTTTTATTTTATTTGCATTCGACATAATTATAAATAAATAATTATGCCAGAATTTTCAGATTTGCTTTTTTTGCAGATTTTTATTTTGCTCGATTATTTATTTTCCCTAATTCTAGATTAAATGAAACGTAATATAGATTAATAACATCAGAATCAACCATTGTGTGAACTATATATAAAATCATTCAAAACTGTTATCTCTTGTTATATATTATATGTCATTAATGAGATGAGTGTGTAAACAGGAAACCACATTACTTGATCTTGACATTGAATTTAAAATTCTTATTAGACTGTACATTAAAAGTTTACCATAGGCTTAAAATTATCTTTTGAAATAAACTACACACCATTAAGACGGTTTTAATCTGATTCTGAAATTACTTATTTTAATATATACTAGAGATGAAACACTTAGTGATTTGGGATACCAAATCCAGATATCCGGCAGGACATTTGCATTTTTTCTATGTTGAAGTGGTAACATGATTGTTCTATGGCATTGTGTGATGTCATTTGCAGGGAAAAATGTATTAAACTTTGTTATTTTTTTGCATTTAATCATTATTTATCTTGAATTAACTGTAAATATTTTCAAACAGTGTCATAATAACTTAAATTTATTCATCATAATCACCATAATTCAAATAAATAACTTAAATTAAGTAACTTAATCAATAAATTTGCTTACCAAAGTATGCATGCAATAGATACTGTAGTAGAAAATTGTCATTTTCTAAAATTGGCAAATTTTTTGAGATATATTGAGTCTTCAGAATATTATTTTCAAATTTCATTTTTTATTTTTAAAAACATTTTTAGATTCAGAGGTAAAAATAGGTGACTGTTACTTAAATCAACAGAGTTATTTTAATTTTGCTTGAAGAGCAAAATTTGTACTGATATGAATGTAAAATCCAATTTTAAAAGTTTCAAGGTGTTGTTGATTGTTACAATCTTTTCTAAAACATCTACCTATCATACTGGTATTAAAAATTCGGTTCCAAAAGTCTATATTAGTGCTATTAATTTTCCTTTTATGTTTATGTTTTATAATGTTTTCCTAACTATTTTTCAGAAAGCAGACTATTTGATAATGTCAATACTTTGAAAAATGAAAACCTGCAGCTAACAATAATCAATGAAAGAATCAAATATACTGGCACAGATGGTTCATCAACAGGAGGTGAGTTAGATATGCTGCCAGAGCTGCTGTTGTATTTTTTATTTCTAGCACTATAGAACAATTAAAAATGCTTAGTTGTGTAATGTAATTCTTTAATATAACAATGTACATATTGAATACTAAATATAAACGAACTGCAGTTTGTAATATCATGTAAAAAAAAAGACACAAATCTTTATAATGTTTTACATATTTGTAAGCAAGATGAAAGCCAAGGGCAAACCAACAATTATTCTTCTTAAAAATAAATTCTTCACTTTTTCTATAATTGAGTGGTTTGTATAAAGTTCAGGCTTCCAATCCATGGACTAAGTAATTACAAAATCTATTTCATACATATGGGCATAGGTAGAATATAATAATGTTTGGACACAACATATTCGGTACCTTGGTGATGAATCCAGTAAAGTCCCTGGTCCCTGGCCAAAAAATGTTGGTAACCACCAGGTATAATTAAATTTTAAATTAAATGAACATATTGGTTTCTCACATTTAGCAAAAAACTGGAATGCAAAATTTTATGAAAATAGTAAAAATATCTATAAAAGCCAACTTTGGTGTATTATAAAACATAATAATAATAATTTTTTATTACAAAGCCATAAAAAATGTTTTATCATACTGTGAATGTCTAAAGCCCAGTGTTACAGTGCAGTTTGTGCAGTTCAGATACTCTGATGTATGTTAACAACTGTAGGAGAGTAGGCCTGAGGGGGGACATATAGGCTATTGATGATGATGATGATATGATGATTACAACAACCAAGGTAGCTATTACCATTTTTAGGGTTCCGTCCTACATTCACCTGCCATTCCAGTGTATGTCCGATTCAATTATAAACTAATTTCTGAGTTATACTGTATAAATTTGAGATGGTTGATATAACTGGTGCATCTTAACATTAATGAATATCAGACATTTACAGTACCATGTACCTTGAACACGAAACATTTGTATTTTTAACAATATAATCAGCCTATATATGTCCCCAATGGAGGGTCTCAGGCCTACTCTCCTACAGAGAGGGTATGGGCCATAGTCCACTACGCAGACCGAGTGCAGATTGTTAGACTTCACACGCACCTTTGAATTTCTTCGTAGGAGTGTGCAGGTTTGCTCACAATGTTTTCCTTCACCGAAAAGCCAATGGTAATTATTTTTATCATTCGTACATAAATTCCAAATAACAAATTTGAACTCATTGGTACGAGCCAGGATCAAACCCGGACCTCGATTGTTTAAGGACTGACGCTCTACCCTGGCCACCATGGCTTCTCAGGGAGTTTTAACAATATATGGGTATTTAAGTATGAAGAGTAAGTTATGTTGTGAAATACAAATGTTAAGGCTATTACAATACTAACAATTGAAGTCAGAATCATTGTTTTAAGTTGAGAAAATTAGTGGTTTTGTTTTATATTAACTATTACTACGATTTCCGTGTGCTCTCAACTGTAGAATAGGACCACCCCATGTCATCTTGTGGCCGTGGGGGTATTAAACGCGACAAAGTGAAAAAATCGGGAAATAGGCAGCACCTATGTATGTATCAACAACATCTTACTGCAATCATCAATCCGACTGCCAAGCGTGGTGATTATGCCGAATAACCCCATGGAAAGTCCAACGTGGCGATCTGTGAAGAAATCAAACGTCCTTGTGGTCGGTTATGCAGTTTATACCGAAGTCAACAAAAGGAACTTTTAATTTAATATACCATTACCCAAAAAAGCACCATCTAACACACACACACACATTCTTACTCACTACTTCATTCATCATATAGACTAGATATAGTATACAAACATATTATATATATATATAAGTTATTTTATATTCTTAGCTGTAATATGTTTATACTTAGCTCTAAAGTGCCGTGGGTGAGAGCCTGGTGTCCTGTAACACAGGGTCACACCTATCTCAGGCACCAGTCTCTCACAGGTACACCTACCTTGTAGGACTTATGTTGTCTATTATTTATTTTATATATAAGGTGTCACTGTGAGATAAAATAAATAAACATTTTATTTTTTATTATTATTATAATAAGGTTTCTCTCAATATTATTCACATCATGTGCCTATTATGTTAGCAAGTTTTGATAGCCATATTAATAAATATAAACGTGTTACGATTCCAGGCGGCGCTTCTAATGAAAGAGTACAAGCGTTAGAACAAAAGATTTTAGTGCAGCAGGAAGAATTAACATCTTTGCACAGACGGAGGGGCGAAAGCTCTCAGCAGATTATCAATCTGAATGCTCGAGTTCATGATTTAGAAAAGCAGCTTCAGAATAAAGATGTAGTGTAAGTAGCATTTTCTTCTTTCGTGTAAAGATGATCTTCAAACTAAATGGTCTTGTCAAATCTTCTTTATATTATGAAATAGCATCTTTAAAAATTTGATTGCCCAAGTTTACCTGCCCTATTACTGTCGAAAATTGAAAAATGACTGCTATCAATCACTATTGTTGGTGGTATGAAAGGGACAAAAGATCTATCTGGCTAAACAAAGTACTAGATTGCATAAACTGTGTACATTTGAGTACTAAAATATTTACCCACTTATGTACCATGTCACATTCTTCCTTTCTTGTTCCTATGCAGTGTTTTGAAGGCAAATGTAAGTTGAAAGTGAATAGGACATGGTGAAAAAATGGGTATATATTTGAAACACTACCGGGACCAAAGTATCCATAACATTTATATCTTTGTGTCTGTGCTCATCAAAATCTTGTCAGCTGTAGGTATGGTAACAAACCGAACATAAAATTGTGTAAATTATGTTATGCAGTGGACTAAATTTATTTTATTCTCAGTATTTCAGAAAACACAGCGTTAATAGCGTCCCTAAGAGCCGAGATCCAAATGTACGAAACCAATATGTCAGAGCTACAAGGATTGAATCAGGTTCTAAGAGATGAACACCAAGCCTTACAAATCGCCTTCGCAGCCATAGAAGAGAAGTTAAGAAAGGCTCAGGTTGGTACTGCTTTGTATATGACAGCTGAAATTATTTTCCTTATTACTACTATTTACTACGAGAGAGAGGCGCCTGTAGTATGAAATTTACGGGACTATGAAGACTGCAAAGGAATCCTCCATTTTAAAATAGAAAGGGGGTAATAATTACCTAATTTGCTAAATATATCTTGACACACATTTAATATCATAATCCAGTAATTATAGCTACTAAAATTGATTTTAAGCCTTCTGACTGCTAGTTTATACTGATATGTAATACTTTTGACTGCTAGTAGTGACGATGAAATGCGACTTTACAGTGCGGTTCGGTTCGACTTTACAGGCTTAGAAAATATTTGGTATCTAGGTTGGCAGTAGCAAAGCTAAATCCACGTAAAATTAATGGCGGATATGAAATATATTTTTCGGTAGTTTATTACAGCTGATCCCACATTGTTCATAAAACTTTAAATGTAATTTATTCACGAGCTAGTACTGCGTAAGTATTCATTCAAAGTATTCCATTTTCTTAATATTGGAACTAATGAATACAGTTAACTCAGGTTGTTTAGTTTTGTTTTCACAACATGTGTTACATAGTTTTATGTTCGCATTTACGATTGTTTTATCTCGTGCTAAAACTTGCATATCTTTTAAAAGATAACATGATTATAGTAAGTGGTTTCCTCAAGGTATCGAAATTAACATTTTATGCGAACTTTAGTGAATGCCATCCGATATGGGCTGCATATAAAAGTATTCTGACGTAAATAATAGATGGGTTTGCCCTTGGCCCTCATCTCACCTGATGGTAAGTGACGATAAGGCCGTTGGATGGTAAGTGTGCCTGCCCAGAAGTCTCAAGCTAATGAAGCGCTGGCTCTGGCACCTATCATACCGGAACATACGTATACATACGGTGCTATTACTACTGCTGTTTGGCGGCAGAGTTAGGTAACATGGTGGTAGCGAGGCAGGCGGACATAAAAAATGCACTACCACCAACCAAACCGAATACCGACTGCTCCCCCACTGGGAACCGAACCCTGGATCTCCAGATTGTTAGACAACGTTTAGCATAGCTATTCTAAGTCATGCGTCGCGTAAATTGACAACTAATATCTTACAATGGGTGTGTCACACAAAGCAAAGCGAAAATTTCAGGATCGTGTGTAATGACCATCTGTATATAAGTTATGCCGAATATCTGCTTTGCTATAGACTATCTTTTACGATGTGGCCTAGAAACAAAATGTACAGTGACTATATATATATTTAAAAAATATGCTCGTCCTTCATTACTGTCGTGCAATAAAAACGAAACGTTCCTTGTGTATGCGTGCTATTGTTTATACAGATAATATATTTTTGGCATGGTATTCTTTGATAGTTTGAAGCCATTTATCCCGCTGGAAAATGAAAATTTTATCGCATCATTTCAACAGTGGCAACCTGCCAAGCCAACTTCAGGTTTTATCCTTCATATTCAGCGTGTTATACATTTACTTCATTGTGTTTTGTCTAATTATAATTTCTATGCTTTTTGTTAGGGCATACTGTATAGCACAGTTTGTCCATATTTTTAATAATCCTAAATACACATTATTCTTGATCAAACTGATGGTCACTTTATACATAAGTGAGCAACATACATAACACTTGAAACCTTTACAGAATAAATAAATATTAATAGGACTTTATTTTTTATATTTTTTTTTAAATTATAGCATACTTGTAATGTAGCATATTGTAAATTGAACCCCCTATATAATTTACGATCTTCATACGATTAACCGTCGAGTATAGAACATTTTTATGTGTATCCGAAGTGAGAACACTTCTCAGTGTTATTTCAAATTTTGGATGAAGAGTGCTTGACGTGAATCCCATGGACTCTTTGTGTCTTAATATATGTGAAAGATTGCTTCATTTTAATAAAAATTTAAATTATGCAGAAAATATTCATGAGGGTATTGTTCTACAATGTAGTGTGAAATTAATCAACTTATCGGTTTTATACAAATTAAAATCTAGTGTTTGTTATGTGGTTTCAGGATGAAAATCGCTCATTAGTTGAAAGACTAATTAAATACAAAGCGAAAGATGCCGACAAAATGAATGAAGAAAATGAACACTTTCTCAAGTAAGTCACACATAAAATTTTCTTGAAAGCTTTTTCAGCATGATTTTTCAAGGTTTTATTTTAGTGGCATTTGATAAACTTTTTTACACTAAACAAAGTAAAACGATCGGAAGTATTTACTTTCTCATATGTTGTTTGAAGTAAATTTAAACACTCAAAAGTAAAGATTGAGGAAGATATGTAATATATTGAATTGTACACTTTATTTTCCATTCGGGGCATATACAATACACACAATGTTGCCTGTAAGTAGATTTTATACAATGTGTAGTGAATGTTGCGTTGATGTTATAAGAATTTGTTCGGATATGTGTACGCTGCAGCACAATTGCACAGTAGTGTTTGTATTTATTTGTTATGTACTATATTGGTTGGGTCGCGATGTTTATGATTTTATTACCTTTTTTAAATATATATATGTGCGTCAAATAGGCACACATTGCTGAACTACGTGAATATGGAAATTTATAAAATGTTTGTTGGATTTGAAGTATAGTAACTGATTTGTTTCAGTATAAAGATATTATTTGATCTCTAGTTGTAACCTAAATTTGTTACAAAATAGCTAGTTAATATCGTTACAGCACAATTGCGAAATATTTTAGTATGGTTATTTAAGCCACACAGCGCTGCTTCGGTCGCAGTCTGCTGTTTGATATTTGATGTAAATGTTTTTCAGAATATCCTTGCAGAAAATGAATTTTGTCAGAAACTAGACCAAACCAAGCCTGTAAATTATTTACAAATTTAGCTGCATCTTAGTAGTACATTATTCTACTCTGAGGTAGTACATTTATCGCGGCAAGGAAAACACGTAGAGGAAATAACATAGCTACAATTAATCCACTTCGACTCAACAGTTCATAGTACATGACAGATACACATTGTAGACTGCACAGGAAGCTAATGGTAATTTTGTGTAACTATTTGGATTTGAATAATTCCATTGACACGCAAGTGTTGTTAGAGTGGGCTATATGTGCGCCGAGCGGCTTATAGAGCTTGCATTCAGTGACTATGTTTGTTTTTGCTTCTTTTTGTTTAATTTTTTCAACAGGTCAAGCCCTACCGCGTTTTTCATCAACACGTTTGGTAGAGTTAGTTTCGGGTGAGTTTGGCATAAAGTGAATGATGATTGTGGTGTTTTTGAAGGCATTGTGGTGTTCATGATTTGTTTTTGAACATTTCTACTCGTTTTACCTGTCCATGAGGTTCATTGATGTCTTAACTGCACTCTGAAACTGACTCATTTTCTATTTCTTCAACTTTATTGTGTGCGGGTGAAGTACTTCGTCATTGATTTTTATTCATATCTGTTTTACGTTCGTGTTGATGCAAGGTTCCTTGCATCTATATTATTTCGAAAATTGAATCATGGCTGTATTGGAAAATTTAATGGTTTTCTGTTTCTGACATCTGAACAAGTGCATATGTGCATGTTTCATAAAACTATGAACGTATCACGTGTTTACTTTGTAAAATATGCGATTAAAATTTAAAACACGGTCCTATGGAACATTATAATTATCCTAAAAAGATTTTGTCATGTCAAAAGTGGCTTATTTGATTGTCACAATATTTTCATATAATTTCATGACATAAAACTTTTCACAATTTTTTTATTCTATCGAATTGGTAAGTAATTAACCACATCGCATATTTTGTAATTGCTTGACTTAAAAATTAAGCCTATACCAATCCCCTCTATTTAAGTTTTAATTTTGATATTCATTTTCTCGATAAAGTTTAATTTAGCTGGGGACCATATCAAAACCCATTCAACACCCACAAAAGCATGACAGATAAAATATGGACTATCAGACTAAAGTGTGGACAAGTATGAAAACAAAATAGAGGATGAGAAAACATTTATTGGATAAATTGTCAACTTTCTTTGTAAATTTTTACTAATGATAATCCCACGATCACGTTATAGTTGTTTTTTGAATGATTTAAAATATTTACGATTCACAAGTTTGTGCTTGAATTTTGATACTAATAATTTCGAAAATAAAAATAATGTGTTTGCATGAAGTTTGTGTGTGTCACATATGTTACGATAAAGTAAAAGTTTATGGAACTAGTTAGTGTAAAATAAGCCAAGAAGCCATGGAAACAAGGTCCACACATTTTGGGAGACTAGAAAATATTAACGGGTAGACAAGTTCCAATTCAAACAAAAATACTTTGTGTTAATGGTCTTGTAATCTACACTGTTCCAGTTAGTAATAAAAATATAAACGTAAAATTACCGACATCCGTTATGTTATAAAAATTAGTACACTTGTTTCAGTAAGCCGGCCGTTTCTAAATTTACCACGTCCACGTGGTTATCATTGCAATTTATATATATTTTAGTCTGATGTTCGAATCTAAACTTTAATGTAGTATCAAAAATCTAGGCCAATCTTTCGAAATAGGCGACTAAATAACAACAAATATCAACGAATAATCTTTAAATGAAACGTATATGATATAACAGTACAAATAAAAGCTAGAAAACCGTCGTGGCATTACTTCTTGTCTATGAGTAGGAAATATCATACATCGGGTAGTAAATAATATAATAATCGTTGAATGAGAGCCGTCGAAAGCTAGTCGCGATGTGGATTTAATAGTTTTCACACTCAGTGACGTCATTGCTCATTTAAAATAGCAAATGATTCGGCCATGGAGAAAAATGCTTCGATTGCGCATGGCCTTGGCCTAATTTACAATAATATTGGTTTTAATTTGATTGGCTGTTAGATCTAACCGATTGAAGATTAGCGATTGACGCTTTGGCAAAACACGCTTGGAGGTGTGAGGCATGGGTACACGCACACATACACAAACGCTCTCATAGCCTCACAAGAATCCCGCTCTTGGTTGTGAATGGTACTGTTTTTTTGCAGAAAAAAGAGTGATAAAGTCCGGAAGGAACTCGAGGAGGCGGCGAGAGAAGGCGGGAGTAGAAGTAGTGGCGGCTCAGCGGGAAGCTCGGCTGACGACAAAATAATGGAGTCATTGCCGTTTTACACGACAACGCTGCCCACAAAAGTAGCTTTAAGATTTGTGAGTATCGGGAGTATACAGAGGAAATGATGCCTGAGTTATACAGCTAATAGAAATAAGTGTGAGCTTATAAGAAATTGTGTTAAGAAATCAGTTGTGCCATTCAGTCGCCAAGAGGTAGGAAAGAAAACTAAACAAGTACTTTCACATTTATAATATAAAGTGCTATTTCGTAGGACGCTCACGACGGCGAAGTAAACGCTGTGAAATGGAGCCCGACTGACCGAATAGTTGCCACCGGCGGGGCGGACAGAAAAGTGAAGCTATGGGATGTCTCCAAATGTAAGTAAATTGCAATTCTATACAGTCCATGATTGAATCAGTACTTATTTTGACATCTCGTTACTGTAGCTGTCACGACTGAATTAATTTATATAATGTCATATGTTACATGTTAATGTACATTCCGTCTGCGAACATTGAAACAACCCTACGATTTTAGAAATGTCTCTCCGTCTGTTTGTTCCAAATTAACGACTAAACGGCTGAACCAATCTTGATCGAATTTAGCACGCGCGTAGCTACGGCATGGAGAGGGACTATGTTTTATGTAGTTGTAGTTTGGTTGTAGTATTTCGTACTTATGTTTTGACTTTGATCCCGATCCGGACACCAGTCGGGACACTTCATCCAAATGTCGTGTTCGGTTCCATTCGCGTGCGCTATACACCCAACCCCGGAGCGGTTCACTTTCTTGCGGGGAGAGGCGAGGTATCACGAATTGTTGGGGTAGTGAACGTTCTTTACGTGGTACTATATTAATTCTGAGCCCCATCGACCGAAAGCGTATGATTTTTACGTGTGTTTGTAAAAGATTGTACACTGGAGTACACAAATATGTATCCACTTTCGTAACATGTCACATTTACCTTTAACTGTCATTTCCCTCAACACACAGCATAGACACAATAAAGGATGAGTGTGACAGGGTTCAAAGTGGATACATATTTTTGTACTCGACTGTACCTATAATATAAACCCATGTAAATCGGTAGTTTAGCATTGGTGATTGAGTAAAACATTTATCAAGACCTGGGTGTAATAACTTGAATTAAGAGTTAATGAATCAGTACAAGTTTATATCTGAATAGCGTTTGCCAGCGACTTCTACTGTGTGGACCATCATTCATCTTGAAACTATTGTTCGATCGGGATAAAAAAGTTTTTCTTTTCCCACCTTTCAACTACTTATATACAAAAATTCAAATCATCCTGACTTCGCTAGAACATAAAAGACAGGACAAATAAAGAAAAAAACAATTAAACTCACTTTTGCATTTATTATTTTTTTATTTTGCATGTTAGTATGGTTAGAATTGATCAAGATATAGATGGTTGGGTTTAGAATTCTAACATATAATAATTTTGTGTGTGCAGGCTCGGTGGAAAATCGAGGCTTCTTAGTGGGATCAAATGCGGGAGTAATGTCAGTGGATTTCGACTCAACGGGTGCGTACATCGTCGGCGCTTCCAATGACTTTGCTAGCCGGGTGTGGACAGTCGGCGATCAGAGATTAAGGGTAAGTGTTTACATATAGTTTACAGGCAACAGATGAAAAAAGTATATTGGGAAATTAAAGAGGTAAATAAATCATTTTCAGAAACTAAAAGTAGTTTCAATTCTGTAACGGCTTTGGCTAAAAGTTATCTTGAGAGTTGCAAAGCCTGGCCACATTCTCACAACGCGTTGCCGTGGAAATCCACGGCGTCGTATCGTTTAGAGTTTTGGTGCAATGATTCATTTTTGGTTTCTTACGGCCATTAATGCAGCAGTGCAGTGCAGTAATTATGAATAAATAGGATATCGGATTATAATGTAATTACCATCCAACTTCCTATGGAATCACAATTGTCATTTTTACACCCTATTTTTCGATTATTATTCAAAGCTCCATTTAGGGACCATTACCTGCGTAACGGCGTAACGTTTACTTTTGCCGCCCATACCTATTTGTCTAATGATTTGGTCGAAATAATGTTCCATTTTTGACGGAAGCCGTTGAATGAAATAATCAAAAATATTTTGTAAAAATCCAAGCGCCAATGAAATGCAGTAAATATAAATTCAGTCATTTTCGGTCTACAACTTTCTTAATAAATTTCAGAGAAAGCCATGTAGCCTGTGTAGGGCGTGGGTATGGTATAATTTTTTCCCAAAAGTATTGTTATTATGTATAAGCATGCATGCATGATTTACGGGATTAAATTTAATGTGTACAAAAACTATACATTTCTTTATATCTAATTTATTGCAGTGCCCTCTGTGCAGTGAAATAATTTCAAATAAGGCATAAAATTTCCACAGCTTCTTAGCTTGATCCCTAACAAACATGTAGCCGCTACATATTCCTGAAAGATGGCGCTGTTTGATATATTTTATTTATTTATTTGTATGAAATAAGTCAGTGTTTCAGCACACTATAATTGTTGAGGTGGTGTGGTCAATGATGGTAAGCCTTGTCCTAGACTATATATTGAGTATTTACTTTTAATTGGAAGACTTCCAAATAATTTTTCTGGGAACATGGAACTCATACATAACTATGGACGGAATGACTTCTTTTTGTTTGGTGTTTGCCTGTAGAAGGCAGAATTGACATAAATAGTTCCTGTTCAAAAGTTCTCGTCTGCCTCAGGCAAACGAGATAAAAGCAGACAGCTTACACCAAACAGAACTGTCCTACAAAATCATAAACTAATTATTAGTTAGCAGGCAAAAGCTTGGAATGGTTCCCATTGCTCAAATACAGACTAATTATCGATTGTTGATCATGTTACACGAAAATGCGCTATAACATTATGGCAAAGAGGTTTAATAAAACACTCCAACCAAGAAAATACAGTGCGTGCGGTCGCTTTACCCGTACCCTATCAATTTTTTCTAGATTATTTGACAAAGGAGTCTAGTCTCAGTAGTTCAGTTGTTTTGTTCGGGACTGGATGTCATCATAACACAAGCGAACCAATGAGACAATATTAATCACAGTAGTCCGGTCCCGAACAAAACAAAACCGAACGAAATACTGAGACTAGACCACATATTTCTCTCGAATACAGTTTATTACCGAGCGGCACTTACTCTTGTCTACCGAAGATTAGCTTAAACTCTTCATCTAGTATTGAAAGTTATGACCTGTAATAGCATCCTCTTAGTACCGTGATATAATACAACAATAAATATCAGTATCACAAAGCAACTGGATGCTGTTCTTAGACTAAACAAAAATGGGACTTAAAAAGTCCTTAAAATAAATTATTTTAGTTTACTTAACTGCGTATTAAGGTTATTCGCTCGATGAAAGTTTCATAAAAAATTTCTTTTATCATAATCTTTTAAACTGGGAACTTTTAGACTGGCTATGTACGGTAATCATCTAAAAATTGGATGTCCGATTATAATGTCGCGAAATGAGTATCATTAACATCAAACTTCATAGTGAACCAAAATTTTAAGTTTTACACACTATTATTAGCCTTCTCGGTGCGCACGCTTACCATCCATCGGCTTTATCGTCACTTACCATCAGATAAGACGAAGGCCAAGTGCAAACCCATCATACATTTTAAACACTATTTTTGATTATTGTCCAAAACGCTACCTAGGGATAAGCTGAGTGACGGCTATTTTAGCTAACAATTAACTTGTACGTGAACGGTAATTCATTTTGCGACACTATAATTCCATCTTATATTTTTAGATAATTATTTATCAAAGATATTTTAAAAGATTATGGCACCAGAAATGTTGTATAGAATCATTCCGAGCGGATTCCCGTTAAGATTGTGGTGGTGTGGCTCTTTCTCATGCCTCAACTAGCTACCATTGTTCATAGCATTGTTTTGCTGCGGTAGTCGGGAGTAGCTAGTTCCTTATAGACCTTCTATGTTCTGAACGAACATGCAAATATGAATCTGTTGTAATGTGTTTACCTAAAAGTTTCTCTAAAATGAGATGTGTTTGCCGTACCTAAGAGCTTAGTATGCGGCATCAGTTCCCTTGATTCAAACTACAAAAATTTTGAATTACTACGTGCAATACTCGCTTCGGATGTCTGGTTATTCGAGACCAAACTTGGTTGCTATCTTTCTACTCTAAAATATGTCATTATTTACAATTATTTATTTATCTAGTACGTTGCTTGCGGTTTTTGTGTTTCTAGTTATTTTGAATGATGTTCCAAATTTCATGATCCTAGCTCAAGGTCATATCATAAAAAAGCTTGCCAAGGCATCTCTTCAGGGGTTGAATTTCAAAAACCCTTACCGGCCCTCTCTACTGGGTGATATACCGATGTTTTAAGTCACAAGTTTGATTTTAGCTGGGAGTTGATTTTTAATCAATCAGGCAATGAAGCCCTTTAAGTTTGAGACAATTTCAGTAATATAGGGTTTTTGTGTGGCGCTTATCTCGCAGTCTAAAGTTGTGACTTTTATTTGCCTAATTTAGACAGTGTGTTGTGGAAATAAACCGCCGTGCCGGCGCCGCAACGTACTTGAATGTTTAGTTTTTAACCGAGTCTGAGCCTGCAATATCCTCCGTCAGTTCGGACAATATCATCGGTCAGGAGGCGAGGTCACGAACACGATCCTCTATTAGCGCATTGTTAGCGCGCCGCAGAAGCGTGATCCAGTGCTGATCACTTCCGACGGACGGCAAGGATCGCCCGAGCCCACCTTGATGCGGAAACAGGAATATCGTTACAAACTTGGCTGGATGCTATTAAATTGTTTAAAAGAAAAAAATCTTTTTAGTTGAGATTTTTAGGTCTCTCCGCTATTAAAAATGTAAAAGTTGATATATGTTTGTTAGTCACAAATAAACGGTTAACAGATTTTCATTGGCTCACAGAATATGTCCTGCAATAACATATACATACATATATGATACTTTTTAATCTGTTAAAGTTTGCTCGAGGGATTATTTTTGAAAGAGTGGCAGGCGTATACTACGCGTAGTTTAAAAATATAATTATTTTATAAGGGTAGTCTGCAAGAGTCCCTTACTAAATAAAATAATTCAGATGAAGCAGGCAATGATTTTTATATGCACACATATATTAAAATCTGATTACAAATTCAAAAATAGTAAATTAGCGACATACTATTTTGTATGTGTATAATGGGGTTTCTAACATCCTGGTAAGGTCTGGCTTGTTAGATATGCAAGTTGTTATTTTTTCTATGTCATTATTTACGAGTACTATTTTTGAATTCGTAATCGGGTACAATTTTCGCTGAGTGTTTTTTTTTAAGTATTTAAATTTTTGACCGTTTTATTTTACTACTCTGTGATCATAGTAACCAGTGTATGCTCCACCACCCGCCACCTCTTAAATTTTTTTAAATGTGATATCAGTAAACTTAATATAAAATAAAAAAATAAAATTTACGAGTCACTGGTAAATCCTTAGGTACATTGCTCTCCAAATAAAAGGCTGAGTATAATGTAATTTATGCCTTACCTTCTCCATGTTTTTGTCTTCGATTTTCCTATATCATATTCATATCGAAGACAATCCTAATATTTTAAAGACTTAAAATATTTCTTGTCTAGACCGATTAAGCGGTTCGCGATAAACCTAAGCAGACGAAGCCGCTGGCAAAAGGCAAGTATAGATAATAACAGTTGGCGATGCTTATGCGCAAAATGATAAGTGAAATGCGCACTGGTACCCAACGAAGTGAAATAGATGGTTCTCTCGCACCGATAAGTCATCTCGATGATAAAGGAGCGTCGTAAATACAAGAGTTAGCTCTATTGTACACCTGGATTCCGATCCGTACACATTCATCAATCAAAATTACCGCCCGCTATATTACCGTACCGTTAGGTCTCCGAAATCGAAATGAACGAATGAATGAATTGAGGATATTTCTCTTTCACGGAACTCATTATAGTTATTGAGTGGTGACGTCAGGTATATTTTCGAAAATCTCTTTACCGGTTTGTCGCTTTATCTTTGAGGAAATCTGATGCGAAGGTTTGTTTATGATTTTCAGAGACAAACTCAACATTGTTGTCGTTATTTTCGTGCAGTATAAGAGTTTGGTAGGGAGAGTAAATAATATGCGACCTTTTTTATGGATTGTTCCCTAAAACTAAACTCAACATTTCATATGTTTGTTTTCATATAGTTGTTAAATAATATAACTAGTGGTCGCCCAGTGGTCGAAATATGACCGTAATTAATTTTAAAAATTTATAAAATATATTAGCATTCTGCACTCCGTCTCTTTTTGCTTCACGTATTAATATATAGAAGATTTGAAATATAAGCACCGCTATAATTTTATTATTTGAATATAAGCACAGCTATAAGTTCGTAGTTCTTAAGTAGTTAGTAAGTAAGTAGTTCGAACTTTTTTACAAGCAACGTGATTAAATTTGACGAAGATTTATAATTAGGATTACTTAACCTATACAAGTGTATTAGGAAGTGTAGTTGTTATAGATGTTGGATTTCATTATGCTGCAAATACTTTGCCATGAATATATTACACAATTCACCGTGTTGTTATTGGTTATTAATGACAAGATCAATAACCGAACCGAAGCAGATGTTCTCTCGCTGCCGCTCCCACCTGAATGGATGTTCGAAACGCATTCGTCATCACGAATCCTTATGCAAACGTACAATCAGGACCTCAAAGTCAACAAATTGAAGGGTCCGCCTACTCATTTGCTGACGGTTTTTCTTAGATATCTACTGGATATGTCTGTATTCTTATTATTTTGGCGTTTTTTTACGGTTCCATACCTCAACATGAAATCTCTTAGAGCTGTTGCCTCAATTTTAGACGAATTCCTTTGCGATGCAAGGTAATGAAAACCTATCTAATCTAAGTACCTAGGGTATTTCTCGCAAGAAGCAAGGTATTACAGCACAAGTATAGAAATAAATCAGAAAACAATAATTTTTTAATCGTGTTTTAAGATTACAAACTTACATTTGCAGTTGATCGATCGTGATGTAAACGGATGTATGACATTTTTTCAACTGCAAAGTTAAGTGTGTTGTTCAATCAGAATTACATTTTCGTTAGACTTTTGTTCGGTGCTATTTTTATGATTTTCAGTACGTTTATTATTCATATTCTGTGCGGAACCCTCGGTGTGCGAGTTCGACACGCACTTGGCCGTTCTCTTTTTAATATCAAGTAAACCCGTACATAGTTTTGTCACTTAATATAATTAGTTGCTGGTGAAAGTGGGTTTACTTTACTTTAGTTGTTTTTTTTTGCAAGATCGGTGACCCTTATTAACAGTGTCACCCCAGTGTTCACCGAACGTTGCATTTTTTTGTTAGATGGTTCAGGTGTAAGAAATATTGTCTTTTTAAATTCTTCGTACAATGTCTTCATAATTTATCTACATCGTCTCAACGTAGAAGTCAACTTACCTTTTCTGTTTTTAATCCTATTTATTGTAAAATGAATCTGTTTTGGGCAGCTTAGAAACGTGCTAAAACCACACTCTCGCACTGTTTATAGCATCCATAACTCAGTGCTCTGAGAAAACCACTCTATTTGGTCATGACACTGGTCTGCAAACGTTTCTAGCTCCATCATATCCGTGTGGCGAGTTTCTCTGTTTATTTTCGCATCGCGAGTGCCTCTGCGTGACCACAGTTGCGCAGGAGTGCCCCGATGCAAATAAGTACACAAATTGCAGCATGAATATCCGTAACCGGCGCCTCGCAATTGTTGTATAATGAGCCGAAATCGATTGCGCATCGTGATCCACCGGGTCTCCGATCTCTGCTCCCAGATGAGTTACGATCTTTTAAACAGGTTCACCGATGGAACTGCCGACGTCTCAGTTTTGCGTTTTGCATGATAAAAAGGCACGCCGGTGGGTTAGCCGCGCCGTTTCCTGTCTTTTCTCTTATTATTCCTGTAATCGTGTCTTGCAATTTTGTATCCTTACTTTAAAATTAAGAATGCAATTATTGGTGTAATTTGGTTCTTTTCTCTTGGAAGTCTTATTAACTTTCGGTTCGGTGCGTGTTTCCCATGGTGAACTTTATTCTGGAGAACTTTGTTTTGATGACTTTCGAAATTATTTTTTGGGGAGTAATCGTAACAATAGTTTTGATTTTACTGACACTCGTGCCTTTACCCTTAGAAAAATTCCTTCTTTATTGCTACTCTAAATCAACCAAGGAATCCATGATCCAAATTACTAGTTTTCAACTCAAGCTATCAGCCAGTTGAGCTTTCAGCCAATACACAGATTATTATTAGGCCTGGGTGTATTCTCTGCATTGCTTGCTTGATATGACTAAATGAATTTAGATTTTGTTTATTACAATATAATATAATTATTTTTTACCTTTATGCCTCCTGTGGTTTCTACATATCTCACCTATAGCCTCAAATATTATCATATATGTATTTATCTTTATCTTTTTTGTTGACTGACACTTTCTTGTGATATGAAAGGTAAGAAGGTACTGCACGAAATTTTGTTAATTAAAGCCATTTCTATTATGCGCTGAATTCGTTAAATACACTGAAATGACTTCCTTAGGTTAGTCCGATCCTTGATCCCTTGGCACGCTCTTGTTGAAATTTGATACAAATATATAAATAATTAATAAACAATACATAACATTAGTGGCATCTTGAAAATTTTGATATTTAATGAGATGGCATAAACGCTATGTATTGTTTATTAATTCTTCAATTCAATATAACTTTATTGTACACCAATACAAGCTTAAGTTAAAAGAAATATTTAAAAAAAATAAAAAATGTACAACAGGCGGTCTTATCGCTGACAGCGATCTCTACCAGACAACCTTTGGGTAGAGGAAATAAGTCACAATATTTGGGTGGAGGTGTGACAGATATTGATAGATTATAATTAAATACTTGAATAAACACATATGTATACTTATATAAATAATATATAACATTAAATAATAATAATAAATACAGACAAATTAAATATACGTTATTTTATGCTGTATTTGTATCAAACTTCAACAGGAGCGTGCCCTTGTTCAAGGATCGGGCTAACCTAAATAAGTCTATTCGATGTATTTAACTGATTCAGCACATAGTAGTACACTTCAGTTTAAATTCTGTGCAGTACCCTCTTAGCATAAACTTCACATCTGTCACTCAGGGAGTCAACAATGCCTTAATGGACTTGTATTTATTTTAAGCGGTCATCTGGTTTATAACGGCACCCGAAAATAAAATCACATCAAGCTTATCTGATTAAGTTCAAAAGCTACAAAACAACTATGGGATCTCGTAATATTAATTAGCTATTGTCCGGAGGCGCTGTTGGCCTGTCCAGCCGGTAAACGGTGTTGCTCCATGAAAAAAGTTACGCTAGGCTTAAAGTGTTCATTATGCCATAATTTTCTTTCAACATATGGTATTTAAGTCTTTAGAATATTATCATCACGCTGATGTCGTTAAAGGCGACTCAGCAATATTTAGGCTTAAAATTGGACTTACAGGCTCAGGTTCAAAATTGGACTTACAATAAATATCTTAAAAACTCACCGAAAATTTATTTATTTGGGTTTTACAGGAATTAAATGTTGAAAAACATGAAAACTCAAGTTATTTGTTCAAGTTACTTGAATTATAAAAAAGCTTATTAGATTCCGTTTTAAAATTTAATTTTGCACTTCTTTTAATACGGGCAATAAATCTGAGTCGGGTTCGTTAATTAAGAGTTTTTCACATTATTTATTAGCAATTTGATGATAACGCCAAGCTTGTAAAATGGAAAGCTATTCAAGTGATGATTGGTCCAAACGATGAAGGATGATTCATAGCTTCAAGTATTATAGCTTAAGTGACAAACTTGTTGAGACAGGATTCTGTACAGAAGTAGCTGTATTTTTAATCTGAATTTGTAGACAGAAAAGGGCACTCGTAAATTGACAACTATTATACATTGATATCTAGATTTTTATAAATTTTGTAAGATACCATTCCTTTCATCTGTATCGGAAGTTGACGACGAATATGTAATATTCATAGTCGATAATGCTTTTGTGTACCTAAGTGTTAGAGGAAAACCTTAACCTTAGTTCTACACTAGTGTTTTAAAGATTATAAATTGCTTAAAAATTAGTTCTTCTGCCGATTTGTAGCTTTCTCAACAAACTTGGATATACTTTGTATTAACAGTGACTTGCAAGATTGAGTGTGCTGTAAATACAGTTGATCTCTTCTCTAAGTTTAGAATCAGCTTTATCCAAAAGCTCAAAGCTATAAATTTTGTAAGAGAACAAAGAAAAGTCGAATTTCTCTTAAATATTTAGGAAGGTGAGACGACATTGTCTCCGTTTACTTTCCTTTTCCTAGCGAAAGTGTGTGCTAGTTCTTCTTAAAAAGGCTTAGCTAATGCACATTTGCCACAACAATGGCGACGTTTTAAATGCAGACCTACTAATAGTTCTTAGTTACTCATATCAATAAAAATTAAGCACGCTGTGTTAGATAGTTGTTTAGGTAAGTATATGGGGTTCCGTATTCTTTTTATCTTTCTCCTTACATTTTAATTCTTTGAAATTGATTGTTTTCCTTTTGATCACGTTATTAGTTTTGAGGCTCAACAAGCAATGATGCAATGCGTGTCACTATTATATACACGCATCAAGTGGAAGGTTGTGCGTGAGCGTGTTTCCAATCTAAATTTATTCCAAAATGTCTCATTCGGAGATTAATTGACATCAGACAGTCTGGTCACCCAAAATATATGAGCGACGAGACGTGGAATTATTTGCAATAGCTAGGTCATATAGACTAACTTTTTGTCTGTCTTCTTAGACTTTGACTTTATCAGCATTCATCATCCGGTGACTTGTACCCACTG
Source organism: Carcina quercana (assembly GCA_910589575.2). NCBI lineage: Eukaryota > Metazoa > Arthropoda > Insecta > Lepidoptera > Depressariidae > Carcina > Carcina quercana. Next base: position 7,565,782 of record OU342436.1, read on the forward strand.
AGTGCAAGAAAAATAAACCTGTATTAAATGTTTTTCCAGTTTTGATTTGCATTAATTAAAACATGCGAAACGAAACGTTATCGGCTCTTAAAACTTTAATGGTTGATCAAGCTTTAAGTGTAATTCGCATGCATCGGATGCTTTCGTTTGCCACTATACCAACCATAAAAGCTCATTCCGATTCTGAAAAGTAAGAAGGTCATACTTTCAAAACTTTCACGCTGGTGCATATTGGGTTGTATAATGTAAATATACATTGTCTGCATTGACGAAGTGAAATCATTCCGATCGGTTTTAATAACGGTTCAATTCAGACTTTCTGCGCGGTACCCTAAATTTGTATTCTATACCCAGCTCGCGAAGTTCTTTATTTCTCTTAACATTTATTGTTCATTTAGTGGTCATTGCGCTCTTTGAGTTAGCAGCGTGACTCATTTATTGTAATACTTAATCAGATTACATATTTCATGAGAACCGCGCCGGCCCGGCAATATTTCATTTGTGTCGCGATGCCGAGCGGGAGATAATATCAGCCGTTCAATAGTTAGTAGGATCGCAATAAGATATTGTAAAAGGAACCGATATCTATCGTTCCCGAACGTTTTCCCTGAACCCGCTGCGCTTTTAAACTCCTTCAAGGACATCCCACTATGGCAATAGTGCGGGTGCACGTCTATTGCGAGTCACATTTTGATGTACGACTGACAACGTTCACAAACTATTTATTTATTCATTCGCGGTTTTTTTTGCTGGTTGCCCGTGCGCATCTACGCAATTCGCCGGTGGTCGATGTCGTCTTCCTATTGTATGAATATTTCATATTTATTGTAAACGACTTCATCTTAGATACAATGTTGAATTCGATTTCTGCTTTATTATGGGCCTATAGAAATGCCGACGAAATATTGGCAGCCTTTGCTATTGTATAAAAGTAAATATTGTTTTAGCTTTTGAGGTTTCTGAAGTTGTTTTGACAAGTTTGGTTTTAGAAAATAATATCTATATCATAGAGATTTTCATTTATTCGAAATAAGATGATTGTTTACAATATATCACATATCATTTAGTATCACTGCCAATGTGGTAATTTTTTGTCGATATTAGTTGATTGTCGATTCATATTTACTAAAGCTGCGTGTGTGAATATTATTCACCTTTGTATGCACTATATTCTAAGGTCAACAGTAACAATGAACTCTCACTTAAACAAACTGACATTTTCTATTTGTACAAGTTCGGCGCTCCATACAGACAAACATTGAATGGCTCTTTGAAAAGGCGGACTTTTTGCGAACAGTCATTAGTCGCATTCTTTACTTTTTAACTGAATTTTAAGATACTTTCGCGTTCGAAATGTAAATGAAATTTTAGATGGAACTTTTTAAAATAAACGTATAATAATGAATTTTAAATAATTGAAAATATGCATTTGTTCTTTACTTGCTCGTCAGCGTGGACCTCAGAATCTCTCCGGACCAAACCCCCCCTCCAATTTCCATGGTATCCTTAGATGCTAACTACTCGCTCTGACTTTTAAACTGTCAGTTCCCCCATGCTCCTAGGTTCCCCTGCCAAGTCGAGCACAAAATCGAATTGACATTAAAATATCAAAATCTAATATTGTAGCACAATACTTTCGTACACCATGATTGCACCTAGATGGTGCTACTAGCAAGATAAAACGCGCTAGTGACAGGTTTACCGCCCGTAAACTTATACCGTGTGCATTTCATAGTAATGTATTCCTTGGTAGGGCCTAGGTAACGATCCCGTTACGTGCTTCCTGACAGCTTCCACTTGTGGGACTGGTCGGTGGACATTTAGCTTGCATCGTACCTAGTTGACGGCAGTCTATGGGATTCGCTTCCACTTGTGGGACGTTTCCTGTAACTGCTAACGCTTACTTCACGCCTCACGTGTTGGAAGTGTCTATTTGCCTAAACTTTTCATGCATTCTACTGTATATATGAAGTACTTGTTCCTGTCCGAAAATATACGCCTGTTTATCGGAAAAGTTGTCTTCTTTCACGAAACCTGAACCCACTACAACTGGCGCCCAACGTGGGGCCGAAGACACATCTTCGCGCAAAGCAAGACTCGGACAGATTTAGAATCGTGAAAATGGCGAATACCAACAAGGCCGATGTGAAAGGGGACTACAAAATGGCTGTCAACCTATCTGAGGATCAACTGAATAGGTTGATAGCCACAATTTCAGCGAGCAGTGCCGCTCGAAAAGGCACACTAGCATCGTGCCCAGCCTCTTTCGACGGGAGAAAAGATCCTGAAATAGTGGAAGGATTCTTGGCAGCGGTTCGAGTTTTCCGAAGAATCGAAAATATTTCAGATGCAGAGGTTATTGATGGTCTGCCTCTATTACTTCGTGGTGAAGCCAGTGCTTGGTGGCAAGGCGTGCAAAATGATGTTTTTTCATGGTCGGATTTCGAATCGAGATTGCGAAATAGTTTTGCACCAAAGAAACCAGCATACATCATCTATAATGAACTCATGAGCGAGTCTCAAGATGCAACTACAACCACGGAGAGCTTTATAACTAGGAAGAGGATGTTGTTTTCCCTTCTCCCTAAACCAGAACATCCTGAATTTCAACAGTTGGACATGATTTATAGTCTGCTCCACATTAATATACGGGACAAAGTCCCTCGGTCTTCTGTGCACTCTTACGACGCCCTATTAGAAGCTGCACGTGGCGCCGAACAAGTGTTACGTGACAAAGCCCAACAGAAAAGAACCGTTACTCAGATTAACAAAGAAACGAGCACAGTGGAAGTGGGGTCCAGAGCAAAGTTCCGCTTATGAAGAGCTGAAACGACGTCTCACTACTGCGCCTATTCTTCAACAGGCTGACAGTTCAAAGCCATATATAATCAAGACCGATGCAAGTGATTATGCACTCGGAGCTGTTTTAGTCCAGGGGGAGGGTGTAGAAGAGCGACCAATCGAATATGCAAGCAGGTTATTAACTGACCCTGAAAGAAATTATACGACTACAGAACGGGAAGCTCTGGCCGTTGTATGGGCGGTTGAGAAGTTTCAAGCGTACATAGAGGGTTCTAGGATCACTGTTGTCACAGATCATCAAGCATTGAGATGGGTCATGTCATTAAAATCTCCTACAGGCAGGCTTGCGAGATGGGCTTTGAAGTTGCAAGCTTACGACATTGTCGTGGAGTACATTCCTGGGAGACTCAATGTGGTAGCTGACGCGCTCTCCAGACCACCTTGTGATGTTAGTACAATGAAAAAATGTGGCATTTGCAGTTTTCAGGTTGATATGCCTGTTAAAAGTCCCAAGGAGATACGATCTGAGCAGCTGAAAGATAAATTTATAGAAAAGGTAATCAATGCCTTGGAAAGTACAGACGGAATAGAGCCTCGTAAGGGACGTGGCAGACCAAGAAAGAACAGGTCGTAATTTTTCTGGCTTTCTCCCCGGGACGTGTTCGAAGCCAGAGGGGGAGTATGTAGCACAATACTTTCGTACACCATGATTGCACCTAGATGGCGCTACTAGCAAGATAAAACGCGCTAGTGACAGGTTTACCGCCCGTAAACTTATACCGTGTGCATTTCATAGTAATGTATTCCTTGGTAGGGCCTAGGTAACGATCCCGTTACGTGCTTCCTGACAGCTTCCACTTGTGGGACTGGTCGGTGGACATTTAGCTTGCATCGTACCTAGTTGACGGCAGTCTATGGGATTCGCTTCCACTTGTGGGACGTTTCCTGTAACTGCTAACGCTTACTTCACGCCTCACGTGTTGGAAGTGTCTATTTGCCTAAACTTTTCATGCATTCTACTGTATATATGAAGTACTTGTTCCTGTCCGAAAATATACGCCTGTTTATCGGAAAAGTTGTCTTCTTTCACGAAACCTGAACCCACTACAATATCAAATTATAAATCAGAATATATCATTATCATAATCGGCCGGGAAACGTCAAGAATATATCGGAGTACGGATAGTTGACATTATATTTTGATAATAGTATATCAGAATAAGGCTTCCGTGGTGCAGTTGTATGAGCCTTAGATGCGTAACACACATTGAAGGTCACGGATACAAGTTCCGGTGGTGACATATAACTGTGTGACACTTTCCCCAGTTTGGTTAAGACATTACAGGTCCCGGGTTCGATTCCCAGTGGTGGTGTCTATCGGTACTCAGTTCGGTTGGCGGTAGGTCATTTTCTATATTCACCTGGCTAGCTGCCACCATGTTACCTGAGTTTGCCGCCAAACAGCAGTGTTAACAGCACTGTTGTGTTTAGAAATGAAAGAAAGCGCCTCATTAGGCTGAGCTTCTGGATACGCACACTTACCATCTAATGGCCTTATCGTCACTTACCATCAGATGAGATGAAGGCCAAGTGCAAAACCAATCATTCATACCTCTAAAAAATTCTAACAGATTAATACCAAAAATACGGTCTAGTTTCCCCTCTAGGTTGAAGGGTCAGGTGGCAGTAGCTTCCGCGAAAACTAGTACCTACTCTCAAAATGACACACAGGGGGTGCCATTTAAGACAGTGCGTGCACATTATTATAAATATCGGTATAATTTTCTTGGTATGATAGTTCAATAGTGTAGTAAGATATACTTTAAACTGATAACATCATAATAGGTATGAAGAATGTGGCGGAAGCAAACAGGTATTGGAAGATATCAATTAAGGGTTCGAAGTATGCCAACTTCTGTGGCAGCTATATTATATACTACAAGGAGGTTCAATTAGTATCTAACTTCATTCTAATATTCTTAATTTGTACTCTTATGTTTAAGTGAATATTCAGTTCCCGTAATCATCCTGTTAAGTATTCATTCAAATCAGCTGTAATTTTCTGTTAAATCTAGCTGTCATCATCATTCAGCAAATGCTGGGTTGAATAATATTGAATCCAAGCTCTTGAAGGCGTACGTAAAACTTAGAAGGGAAGCTCGCTGGTGACGAACTCAACATTGAATGAAGAAGAAAAAAAGTATCGACTTCTACACGGAAAAGTTCTAAATAAAAAACGTCCACGGATGTCGATGATATATGTATAACTAAAACTCTCAGAATTATATATCTCCGCCATTTTTCAAATGTAAAGGGTAGCCAACGGAACCCTATTACTGTGGCTTTGCTGGCTCGCTGTCTGTCCGTACTTTCAGGGCTGATACCTTAAACCAAAATAGATATACACTAGAAATATGAATGTGTATTACTATGGCCACACCAAAGTCGTTATTATTATCGATTTCCTGCGATTTACAATATCAGAATATAATAATAAATAAAAAGTTAATATCTAGTAATCTACACGTACTCTGTTTTGAAATATACATATATTTTTGTAATTTTTGTCTTTTATTCGTTGTCATTCTATTTAGATTTTATAACGAGTACCTTAGTGCTTGTTGGAGTCGAAATCTCTGTTCCCAATGGTGTAGATTCTGTTAGTAAATCCTCGTATAGTTCCGTCAAATCACACCTAATGGTCGCTCCGCACGTGTGTTTCTGTCGCGTGCCGTCCGCACGATCTAATCTCAGGCACGAGTGGCGACGTGAGTCGTGCCCCTTCACACGTGATTGTCTCACTTTACGAGTAGAACCATTGATAGCATCGCCTTGATGTGCCAATTCTCTCTCTCTCTCTCTCGATCTCACGTATACAATTATACATGTTATTATTATCAACAGCCTATATATGTCCCCACTGGAGGGGCTCAGGCCTACTCTCCTACAGAGAGTGTATGGGCCATAGTCCACCACGCGGGCCCAGTGCGGATCGGCGGACTTCACATGCCTGTTCAAGACATGCAGGTTTCCTCACGATGTTTTCCTTCACCGTTAAGCAATCGGATAATGTACTTGAATTGAAAAACAACTCATAGGTACACGGCTGGATTCGAACCCGGTACCCTCAGATTGAGAGTCCGCGCCTTATCCACTGCGCCACCGACGCTTCTACATGTACTTGAATCGAATGCGAATTTGTTTGCGTTAGTTTTCAGTTTCAGACGCTCCGGTATCTTTAAACAACTCAAAGGAAGGTTATATGTTCGAAGCGTATGTATGTTGTTCCCCGTTTTTGAAAAATTTATGTTCACCGACATCTTCCATTGTAGATCGATTTTTTTTTATTTGTCCCATTGTCTCCAAATAAGAACCTGATGAGGAAATCACATGGGGAAATCATCAAATTTTGGAGATGCGTGCAGTGTACCTACTTTGGTTTGTCGTATCGATTTGAAACTTCGCAGTTGAATGTAATTTAGATAACAATACAATAATTTGGCACCATCAAGCTGATCTGACCCTGGAGTCTGGAAGTGGATAGTGTAACTCTTCAATGGGAACTCGTAAACCCCTTGAATTTGAAGACAAATTTAGCTCGTTATATTACACTTTGGTGACTAGAGTCTGATGATTAGGCCAGGAAGTAGAAAGTTGAATTATTCAAGAAATATTAATAATTACCTCAAGTGTGGGCTCATTTTGTTTGGTTTGACGAGTCCAGTACAGTTCAAGTGGTACACTAGGTGACATGGTGACATTGCTCCAGTTTATTTATTATGCTAAGCTTTCAGAGCCGTATGGCTTTTATTTAGTTTTTAACAAGTTGATCTCAAATTGTGACTGTATTATTGTTACTGTGACCCTTTCTGTCTTACAGAGAAAGGTATCGGAATGTAGTGAAATAAAACAAAAATATATATTTCTGAAAATTTTATTTTAGGTAATGACAATCTGGACCGATGAGACATGAATAAAATTGTCTACAGTATTTATCCTATTAACATCTCAATTGTAAGGCACTAGTATCATCATAAAATACTTTCAGTTTATATCGTAGAGGATAGATAGCACATGTCGAAATCATAAGCTAATATTTTTTAGGTATTATTTATATTAGGAATTTATTAAATAGGTATATTTCGATTCTCAAACATAAATAGTGTAAAAAAGAAACTATTCTAAATTAAATAAATTACGATGTCGGGACGGCCGTCAATCCATCGTCTCTTGACTTAGGTCGCACGTTCGGTTATCTACTTAAAAGGTACTGAAATGTTACTTTTTACTTATCACTATCATTAAAATCAGGCTTACTCTACTTTTAAAATATGGTACAATACGATATCGGACTTCCGAGTAGCGGAGGTCCGACCGTAAAGTGAACGAATGAGCGACGTGATCTCGATAACGACTCACGGCCGCGGTCCCGCCGCCGACGCCGGAGACGGGGACAAGCGAGCGTTGTTCACACATCACAGTAACACACACACACACACACTCAACAGGCGGAACACTGCGCACCGGCCTCGCATCCGTCCACAGTCGCGCACGCTCTTGCGGTCGTCCCCCTCTCCGTGTCTAGTGCCCCCGCGCGCCGGCCCGTACGCGGCGTGCACGCGGGGGCACACACTATCAGTTATGCCGCTGTCGACGTCCTGAGCTCCTCGCGAAACTATCGGCGCTACCACTGAGCAACCTCGTCTCGTTGAGCTGGGACTCGACGGGGGCCTTTAAACTATCGAAATAAACTACTATTGCGTACACTGATCACGTCGACACTCCATAACCATTCAGAAATGCCTCTGGTGTGCGCGAGAGAAACTGGCGTCGTAGACTTTACAGAGAGCGGAGGGGGCGTTGGGTCCGGGCAGCAGCTCGGCGGCCTTGGCAGCCGCGCGCCGTCGCTGCCAACTGCAGGTCCACGCAGCCAGGACGACTAGTTGTGCCGCTAAGAAAGCGGCCGCCGCGAGCATCGCGCCCGCTGTATTCACGCAGGTCACATCAGTTTCCTTGATGAACACTGAGTCCTCTGTTACGTTCTTGGCACGCTGCTTGTCGAAACCGAACTTGTCGGTGATCTGAATTGTCTGTACCAGGAGCATGTCGTCTGTGGGCTTGGCAGGGGTTGAACGTCTCTTCCTGCGGCCATAGGACATGACAGATCGGAGCTCGTTCGGTCCTCCGTCGCACTGTACCGGTTCGCACGTTGGCATGCATGGAGTCACCAGAGCGCGGAATTGTACCACTTCTGAAGACGGGAACTTGAAGGCGTCGAAATGTGACAATAACATCTGCGAAATAAGAAAATAAAATTAATTTTATTCTGTTGCTCCATATACCTTCTAGATACTTCATCAAATACTAAGATCATCCACGGGCTCATTTCCAGCAAATGTTACCTGAACAAATCAAGCGAAGTTATTGCATTTCTGGAGACATTAAAGGTATAACTAACAATGGTTATTACTGAAACTTGAATAAGAAAAGCACCGCCATGATTTATCTCAGTCGTAATTTTCAAGAGCTAATAGGTGTAAATTATTTATGGCTTTCGGGGCCGTCGACGCCGTTATCTTTGATTTCTTACCTTGCCGCTGGGCGCAGATTTAAACAGAGGTCCCATAATGAAGTGGTCCGTGGGACAACCATCGCTGTCAATGAGTGTAATTTCACTGGAGTCCACGCCGTCCATAGCAACAAGTTCTCGTACAAAGATTTCGAAGGGAGAGTTCTGGTCCATGATTTCGAATTTAAGAGCCTGTAAATGAAAATTTGTAATTTATTAGCAAAGCCAAACCAAAATGTTACCTGTTTTAATTGTACATATTTTTCAATTAACATAACACATACCAAGGGATCTCCGACTTCCGCAGAAGCAATAGTGTCGTCTCCACTCCTGTCTGTAATCCTCATAGCGACATTGGGTGAATCGACGATAACTTCCTCTGAGAGTCCCGTCTGGATGTCACCGTGAATCCCTAAGTCGACCTCGTTGGCTACGGTCTTGTTGGTCAGGTCATACTGGCAAGTTACCGCAAGGCCAAGATCAGAGGATGTCACGATAGTATCGTGGTGCTGGATAACGACATCGTTTAAGTATCTGTAACGGAAATGCAACAGTTATAAAACTCGTCCATTTACCTGTTAATCTTGTTAAATATTCATATCTTGGTTATTATAATGATGTTGTATTTTATCACCTGCCGAGTCCATTTTGTTTCACGTTACATTCAATGTCGCTATAGCCCATGTGCAGCTCAAACTCCAGACTTTGTTTGACATCAACAACGCAAGAGTTGGGGCTACCTTTAGCGTAGATTTTGCCGTCAAATAGTTTGGAGGTTTGAATTTTGGCTACCATGTCTCCGGAACGGCAGTCGATAGAAACGTTGTAGCAAGAAGACAACTCGAATGTGGCCGCTTCGGGAACTTCCAAGTAAGGGTCCTACAAACAAAGTCAATTATTGCCTGTCACTCAAAGCGTCATCAAATGCGACTGACGTATGTTTTAAGTACCTGGATATCAGCGAGGGTGGCGCGTGAGTGATGGGAAAGTCTACACACGTGGTCTCCGGTGTCGCCGTGATCGTATGAGTGACAACGGAAAGGCGAGTTCAGACAGAGCTCTCTGCATTCCTCTATAGTCTGGACGTCTTGATAGACTGAGTCAACCGTCTTCAAAATACGACCGCCCATTTTCTTGAACTCACACAATTTGGTGGGCTCTTCGACGCAGTTGTTCTCCAAGTAGTCAGTGTCTAAGTAATAAATATATTGTTAGAGACTGTAAATGAAGTTGGATGAAACTGAATGTAGTTTTTAGTACAAAACTTTTTTACCTTCGTTGGGTTGGAACGAGGTAGTCCCTGCTAATGTGATACGATCCATGTTGGACAGCACGCACTCTCCAGTCTTGTTGTTATAGTTCGCCGATCTGCAACAATGTTATAATGGATTAGCAGTGTCCATTTTTTATTATTATATTTTAACCGAGTTTGAACTTCCTTCAATAGCCGCTCGCGTAGAAACGCAAATGCTTCTAATTCTTCTTAAGCAGTGTAATTGTAAATAAGACACTAGTTGTACGATTATTTGATAACATCTTGACCTAAACATTAAATTTTCAATTGATTTACATTTGTGACGGGTTTCACATAGCACGGGTCACTTATTATGGCTTATTGACTGGGATAATTATGCCGATCGCACGTGTACTAGATTAGTGTTCTCTCTCGATTAAAGCATTCAGGGACAAGTTTGCTTTTACTTTTCGCGTTTAGCGTTCCATTTCCCTGACTTTGCATTACAATCGTCCTTTTGTTTAGCATAACATAAGAACGATATTTGAAGACACTAGTGGTTCGCTGGTTTCTGATTTAATTTCACATTATAACTATGAAAGCAAAATGAAAACGTCCGACCGACCTGTTGGAAATGCTAAAAGGGAATTCTCGTACTCTATAATTCCCAGTTTCTATTTCATTTGAACTTTCATTAGGTTTACAAACTAGTTTGAGTACATTTTCTCAACGTTCGATTTAATGATTGACCCTTGCCTCTGCAAGTATATATTATCATTTTATGTACTGACCACCCGCGTAAGGAGAATAATATTATCTTCCTCTATCTCGTTCAATATTTTCTCTTGATCTATAATAGATCCCGATCAGATGACCCCATCGCTAACCTGTGGGAACGCATTTTCATAAAGAATAGCGCATCTACCTTTATTCGAAACAAATGCTTGCAAGCCATTAATTCTAACTCGTTGGGATGTAACCAACGTCAGATGTAAACGTTATTTCATTTACATATCAGAGTTGTGTGTTATTAATAGCTATTTAAAGTGGGGATAATCTTTATCTCACGAATAGCGGATCTTTCCCATTCCGAGAAGCATTAATTTAAAGTAGCCTTTAACATTATGATTGCAAGTGTCCCGCTGCTACCGGTGGCTGGTGTGCTCATTATTATACTCGTAGTCTAGTGAATGTAGGTAAAGTGCTTGCAACTGCCTCGTCTTCATCGCTTAATAATTACCAACAACTACTAGCAATTTGTTTAACTGTAACGCGGTCCTTACGAAACGGTTACAAAAACTATAAATATATATAAGTAAATACGAGCAATAATCTGATTGAAGCTCAATCTTAAAACAAATTCAATAGTATATTTTAAAGTAATAATACTAATTGAAAACTATCTCAATTGTACAGTAACTAAACTGTCATGACTCTCATTTGCGTTAGGTGGTATTTGTACGTAAGTATATCCATTGTACCGGCCTTGGTGGTCCTATCTTCAGTGAGCAAAGATTAAGCCATTTATATAAACCGTCAAATATATTATTTGTAATTTAACTCATAGATCTCGCTATGCCTGAAGGCGTGGCTAAATACGTATCGGAACGAATTGTTTTGAATGTTCTAATTCTTTATGTGCATGGCCCTATCTATAAAATTTTACTTATTATGTAGCTTGTTGAACTATAGGAGAAGAATGTGAGGTTATTGGTTATTTCGTAGTGGAAATAGGAAGTGATAGGGCAAACCGCTCCCACACCGCGCGTTGCTAGCGGCTGGCCACTTCGTCCGGGGAATATTTGCCAAGTGTCGTGACCGTCGACGATCGCGATGCGCGCCGCCTGGGGTGCGCCCGCGCACCCACCTCGTTCAATGGAGATACGACGATTTGTACCCAACGGTACACGTGTCGAACGGGCACATGAAATCGCGCATTTCATTCTGTAATCGTTGTCTCGAAGCAAAAATCGTACTTGACGGAGCAAAGTCGTGGAATTTGTTAAGCATTCCTAGTAAGAACTACTGATTGTATGCAAAGGTCGTTCCCGTTATGTCGAAATGTCAAGTTTGTATACGCGAGAGAAATACAAGAATTTCATGAAACGGTTTCCTCATTAGAGATGTGGACGCGTTTTCCATACGTATATGCTTTCCAACCTTAAATGTACCGAATGCATTCATGTTTCCGTATTTGTAACAAGTTTGTGCAATATCAAAGTGAAATGTAGGACTATAAAGAATGCATTCAGACTAACTGTGTATTGAACAAATTATGTGGTTCTCTAGCCTCAAAACAATGAGAGCGTTGCAATCATTTTTGATACTCTGCAGTTCACATTTAGTTTTATGATCTGTAGAACATTGCGAAATAAGCAATACCATTCAATTCAAGAACAAATTTTAAATTGCCATACTATCTGAATACCACTATGATGTTGTGGGTTTATTGACCGCGCTTTAGTAAATAATCGAATAGAATTTAATCAATTTGACTGCCTTTTCTAGCATCCATTTGAATTTTAGACTTTGTCTTACAGCAAAACGATTGGAAGATCTTGAATTGAGTGGCGAGACTATTTGGAATTCGATGTACAAACAGACCAATCTGTGCAGGGACCGCATTGCGAATCCACACTCGAATGTAGATCTAGCCCGCGAACAGATCTACCCATACGAACTGAATTACGCGCACCGAATGTGAATCTCAGCACACAATTTATGTTAATGATATCAAAAACCGTACAAGGAAATAAACACAATAGGACAGTCGTGACATTAGACGCCTGAGTCGCAGCCCCTTGGAATTGGCCTACCTGCTTTGTATATAATGCTCGTTTGTAGAATTCAGAAACGTAACGGCTACCAGGAAGGCACTGTGACTTATCCACTGAGGTGCACGGCTAAGATGTGCCGCGGGACTTGCCTTCTAAGGTAGTTGGGTGAAGGCTGATTGACTTCGTTATCGGCCGTATCATTAGATAGTTTGTGTTCGTCTGCCTCTTTAAATACACCGTTAGTCCACACACTACAAAGTGTAGTGGTTGCTTTGTAATGAGGTGTTTCATTTACAATATTCGTTTATCCAAATCTAAAACTTAATTACCTCTTGAAATTTTCCAGTGCGACCGATAGGTTTCGGCCTGTTAGTAACATAAAAGTATACCTATAAATCATTGTCCTGATCTTTAGTATTGATTTCAAACTTAACCGAATTGAGAGTACTTCATAAATATCTCCGTGCAATCTCGGCTTTATAATAAGATCATCGCCTCCCAAAAATAAATTTTACATGTGTCGTAAGTGGCGACTAAAGGAAAAATGTTTGGGATCAAGGCACCTACTTATTCCGGCTGCCAAGCATGACATGACCACCATGATCAGCAGTTGACTTATGCAGAGATAACTACCTAAAATATATCTTCTAGACAAGTTATTTTTATGTACGAGTATACTTATGTATATTATAACCAATTAGATCTTACCCTAAAGTACAATAGTTTATGCAAACTTCGCCTGTCTAAGTTTTAATTGCCTTTCTTTTAAGCTTTGCAGAATGTGGTAATATCATTAATCATGTTCTATATTTCTTGTCGACATAAATTCTCTTACAAAGTAACTTTTTAGGTGTCTGTTTCCTAGTACACTGCATATACTTTCCACAAATCAGAGACTTCGAACGGAATGGCTCTCCTCTTGCTAATTTTTGCAATCTTATAATGAATTTCCGTTTTAAAGCAATTAGCGAATCCATAAAAGCTTCGTCTATTTTAATTGCTAGTTGAGTTGAATAGCTGAATCTCAAAATCTCGTATTGTATTTTGCAAATGTTGCATTTGTAATTTTAATTGCGTAACTGGTACACAATACACTTCTGGTACGTTAATTAGCTATCAGATTGTACAAAGCTCTGCACCTATATGTAGTTTATTATCTTCATTACTGTTTATTCTTTGTAAATTTCCATAAGTTTCCTAGAGAGTACAATCATAATCAATCTAAAAATCCTATTCAGTATTCACCTTATTCCCCTCTAATAAATCAGTTTTACAGGTACTTTGAGCTTTTATTACTCAATAAAATTGTATTCATACTGTGCATAGCGGTAAACGAAAATTTTATAGTCGATTTTATGTGCATTTTGGATAAATGTAGTCTTGTAATTGAAAATATAATATTTTATTTAGCATGTTTATCTCTGGGTCCCGTATCGTTGCTGTCCATCGCTTATTACAAACGGAAATCAATCGTATTGTTAGTATTAGTCTTATTGAATCTCTACCTCTTTATCGACGTAAGTACCTGGGCGACAGAGCTTTTCTTGGAGTTTTTGGCCAAAAGTACAAATTTCTTTTTATTTAGCTTAATAAAATTGAAAAAAAAAACTTTGTATCCAACCAGGATTCGAACCCGGACACCTGTAATTGACAATCTTGTGCCTTGGCCGCTTGACCACGATGCTTATGCTCGAGTGTGTGAAATTAGCGACCATATCGCTCGCGACTCGAAAACACGGTTTTTCGCTCCCACATACCAAATTTCAGCGAAATGATTACAGCTGTTTCCGAGATCGCAGCTATAAATGAACATACAAGATATGTTTGTTTAATGGTATCAGATAGTCTGGTTCACTTTAATAAATGGATCAAACAAGTCAAATCTCAACGTTTTCTATAGAAATTGTCTTTTTGTTAATTACCTCGTGTTACGGCGCAGCAAGTAAAGACTTGAATCCTTGCCTTGTTCCTAAGTCATGAAAATAGTGTACTTGTCGTGAGTACACGCTTACATTGTTTCGTATCCAACAATATGTTATTCAAAGACCGATGCAGTACCCTATGTTTTGAATTGAATTGAAAGCAACTGTGCGTAAGTCATAAATCTCTCTTGGACCTTCCTTATGCAACTACTGTTCGTGCACTTTTATTTCCTTATTGCATTCGCTTACCATTGTCAATATTTGCAGGACTGACTAGCCAGACCCTCCTCATAACTCATACAAACCCCGTGTCAAGAATAACATCCACTATTTCAAAAAGTTCCCAGCACTTCGATCTATTGTAGTTTGCTAAAGGTGAATAAATTAATATTTATGAACAAAATAAAAACGGAATTTCGCTTGAGACATGCATTTCTTGAATTTCTTTACGCTTTTTATCGTTTACAAAGTAAGATGTGCACTTAAAGTACTTGTGTATTGTATTTCTACTGACTCAGTTCGTTACTCCGTCCGTATCTATTCTATTACAAAAGAAAGTAAAATCTTAGGCCATTCATCCTCACAATTGACTTTCGCGTCAATTGTGTTCGATTAGCGACTCACCTGCAGACAAACTCGTTCTCTCCGAGACACAAGTCGAGACACATCTGTCTAGATCCGACGACGTGAGTCTTCTTTCCTCTGCCCTTGAGATTGTACCCTCGAACTCGGTCGAAACACCACGCTCGCTCGCACGGCCTCACGCCCAGACATGACTTCTGGGCGTAAATGGTGAATACGGGGAACTGGGACTTTGTTAACGCACCTGCAATTAATTAAAATATTTTTCAGTCAATTGCTTTGTATCCATGCCGGCAACGTCAATGATAAATGTCGATAGTTATTAATTGATCATCAATCACATGTTGTTCTCATAGGTTACATACTTCTGATAATTAAAATAACTGTACATACACGATACACGTATATAGTAACAAGTGGGCTGTTTCTACCAGACAACATTTGTATTTGTGTCAGTGTTAGTCAAAGCCTTAAAATAGGAATATTATTTTAACACGTCATTGATTTCATTGAATACTATTAAATAACCAAAAGTAACTTGCATTTTCATTTTGTATCAAAATCTTAAGTTTTGTTCACATTATTGAATCAGTTTACCATTGCATTTGACGACAATTTTAATACAATTGAACGTTAATTACACGACGCGAGAACCTTTCAGTGAATTTTGTTGTATTGTTTGTACTATGTATTTTGTTATTACTGTCAAATCCTAAAAAAGTATGGCACCAAAGTTATAAGGCCCCTTTTCCGGATAATGCCGTAGCTTCGAATATAAACGTTCACTCGCTCCGATTTCAGCCTCAAAATAAACCTTGTCTAATTCAAAGTGCACATCGACGGAGGAACGTGCAACGATTGGTCATACTTTGCTCACTTCTCCGAACTGAACCTTACGCCGCTTTGTCTGACACGCTATAATTGAATATGGCTCCTAATGTATCCCGTGGGCAAACACGTATATTGTTAATTGCAAGGAAACCCTAGGAAACGATACAGAATACAGTTATTCTGGAAGTTGTTCTTAATCATATAATGTAAGCCGACACAAGAATTTCGACTCACACAACTATTATGTAAGAGTTAAACTCTTACCTACCTAGTTTTTTCTATTATCTTCACAGAGACAATTCAAAACGTTTTTTTTTTGCTTCCTGTGGTGAGATTCAAGACTGTATCCAGGATGCTCTGCGTTACGTTTTTTTGTTCGGTATTTTTTATTATTTGCTTGCGGTACATATGTATGTAATAATATCTATCATGCACCTAATTAAAGCTTATACGTATGAAGATAAGTTTACTGTTTAACTGAGGGCTCCGGTCTCTCTCATACATAAACATAACCGTAAGGAGATAAGAGGTCAATATACAACCTACTAACATTCGTTTGAATGTGCTTTTCATTTTCGCGGCGAGAGTATTTTTTCCCAATAAGGCCTGATGAGTGAGCACAGTCATGCCGTTATTGGCATTCAAATGATGTGTTGGAGCACAAAAAATCGTAACGTTTCGCTCGTTTGAGAGCTCGCACCTCCATGTCAGTGATCGAGAGTATAGGCGCCAACTGTGCCACCTGCTAGTTGCCCCGGTTATGGAACACCAACACGCTTCATTGTTCCGTTATTGGCGCTTTTTACTAGTGTTTATTAATGTTTTTCGTGTTATTGAAACTCACGCATGCAAAAACTTTTGAGTTCATTAAAAGAGAATACATTATCTGAGCAACATTATTGACTTACATTCACTCTCAGTAGGTTTTATTTAGTGCGCATTGTTGTTGGTCATGATTAAATGCCTTTAGCTTTAGATGGTAAATTAATGAGGTGACTGGTTTTTATACACTTTTTGATCTGTTATTTGATTCTTATATTAGATTCTTCACTGGGCTTTACACAAAGGTAAGAGGGGAAAGTCTTCAAAAGTTAATAGATATTTTCATCTGATCTTATTGTAACTATTATTGATACATATTGATGAGGAAATTGAAACATTTTCTTATTTAAAATTTGTGTTCAACTTTATAATGTACCCAAACTCATACACAGTAAAGATTCATTTCTAAAATTGTAATTACCTTAGTAAACGTAAGTCGTTAATAGAAAACGAAGGCGTCAATTGACACTTTAAACTCTGATCTGAACTGAATGTATAATGCTCGACTTCTCATTATTGCTCTACATATGCGCGACGTGTCTGAATGTGAATGAATGATATTATCATAGTAATCGGTAGGTCCTGATTGTGTTGAGAATGATAATAAATTGACGTGTTTCGACTCACCAGGCAACTGGTCCGCGTCGGAGCTGAAGAGCACACAGAGGCCGGTCTCGTAGTTGACGGCGCGGCAGGTGTCGTTGGCCTGGCACTGCTCCAGGCAGTCGGTCAACATCAGAGTGCCGGGGATGTCGTCTAGTATGTGAGACGGCGCCGAGAACACGTACCTGTGCGGAACGAACGCGATCGTTACGATACACTCTAAAGATCACATTATTCATTCAGTCTTCAGCTTTTTAATCGCATTGCACCTGTCTCAAATCACTTTCCAGTGGCATCTCTGGAGTGATGTCGGATCTTGATAACTTCACTCCTAATTCGTTGCATAGATTTGATAAACTTAACTACTCGTGTAATTATGGGTCACAGCTCTGCAGCTACGAGTGTTTGTTGAGAGCCGGTTTGTTCTCAAGGTAAAATGAAATCGTTTTGTGTAATAGACTTACCCGGTGACGAGTTCGAATCCGATCATTTCTGAGTCGCATTCTTCTAAAGAATTGGCAGGGGCTGATGGAGCTGACACTCCGCTGGGCGCGGAGGGCGGTACACCACCTGACGCCGTCTCCGGCACAGGAGCTGCTTCCGCCGGTGCTTCAGTTGAAGATTTGAGAGGTGGCGGCGCTCCTGGATTTTTGTACTCTTGAGGCGCTGCTACCACCGCTGGCTCTGGTGACCCAGATTCAACGGCAATATTATCTTGAGGTGGTGCTTCTGCTGCTGACCTTAACGTTCCTTCGAACTTCTTAGCAGCTTCAGCAGCACACACCACTAACACTAAACTTATTAAAAGCCGCATTGTGCTCTCGCTGAGGGGCCGTGGCAACATTCGTTATCTGTAACAAAGAAAAATAATGATTGAAAAACTTATGGCAACCAAGCGATGAACTTAATTGCATGAGAATTTTTTAAGTCATTATCGCGCATAGACTTCTTATAAACATTAAAAATGCGAACGGGTCTTCCTTAATGCTTTCGATGATGAAATACCAAAGGATATTCATCGTAATTTTTTAATATTAATCGACTTTAGCAAGTTTAGATTTAGAAAGATGCTGTATGCTTGTAGGTGTAACAGTTACTTCACATTATATACGTCACACACCCTAAAGGCTAGTCCATGAAATGACATTATAACATATATTTTTGGTGCTTCAATAATAAGCACATTACTCACATGAGAGTAAACTATCACTTCCATATGTACATACTTTTAATGTAATATTTGTAGTTGATATTCACGTTTAATGTATGTAACGTATCAGTTGTAAAAACTTTAAAGGTGGTACAATTATGATCTGTATTAAAGGGCTTTAACTTTATAATTACCATTAATTATACTGCATTTGCGCCCTTAATGGACCACTAATAGAACCGCAACTAAGCCGCGTCACTGCGTAATCATAACTCGGCTAGTTGTTGAAAAATTAGCGCTTCCATTGAGACGTGAGAAAAATTTACATTGTGCATTTTTATTTACGGGATATCTCTCTATTAAATGTTGCATGCAAAAAGCTAACGCAATGGATTCTTACTGACTGAAAGATATTTTGCTTGAGTTTTAAGACTACATTCGTATTTTGCTCGAATACAATGCAGATGTGAATACATTCTTTATTATTATACGGCCTAAGTATCGAATTCTGTTTACCATAGCCATAATTTAAAGAGGCACTTTTTCGTGTGGAGAACAAAATGATCTTATTGCTCGTAACACTGTTTTGGCTGCAGTTTTAAATAACATAGTGTTTTTTTTATCCTGCATGATATGAAAGGCAACTTCTGCTCACGTCACCAATACCTTGGGCATAGTAAACCAAGCAGACACATACACTTCTCTTTGAATTTAATTTCAAGAGTAAGCAGGTTTTTTTGGCAATGTTCACCTTAACTGAAACTGTTCGTCACATGTTGACATCTAAATGCACCTAGTCAGCTTTTATAGACGGTAACGAGTAATAAAGCTATTATGTTTGAAACTCATCTCCCAAAAGTGTCCAAGAAGTTAACTAGATGCGCTAGTTTTTGTCGTCCAGCGTCTAGATTTCGTTCTTGCTCACTTCGATAACAAGATGCGACAAAAAATTTATATTAATTTATAGGTTGATAAAGTTGATAGTTTTTTAGCAGTATGCGAGTTGGTGTTGCATTACGCCACGCTCACGTCCAACGCACAATGCCAGTAACGGTCCGGCTTCGGCAACCACTTCGTGCCCAACGGTACCACTTATTCCGATTTTGTTGTAAAAATCACTGCCACGCCTGACACTAAATAACAAATTGTATATTGTTGGTTTGAAACGACATCTTTCCAATTCCTATTATCGTTTTTGTATTCGTTTGATACGTCATAATGATATTAAAGTTGATATAGGCTTGCATTTCGTGAGTTTGTGCCACTCAAATAGATTGAAGGCAACAGAATTGAGGAAAATTTAATTAAACCTACAGACTTTAGTCACATCAGACCAATTATGTTTTGCTTCGTGGTGTTTCTCTCCTTAGGAAAAAAAGTAAATAATTTGAAGTACATAAATATAATGTAAACTGTCGATTCATTTCAGGCTCATGTCCAACGTTTGGCGTATGCGGCCGATTGTGATAATGAAGGTTCCAAAAATGTTTGAAAATTTGAATTGAAATTAATTCATTTATAACTTTTAGTTAACCATCGTTATGTTATTCCCACGTGTGCTGTAAGTATTAATTTATTTTGAACTTCTAACTTTGTTTCACTTGCCTTACTATCTGTTGGAACTCTAATGAATATTAAGATGCGTCGTGCACTTATTGCAAAACTTTAGTCAAATAATGGTCGCGATCACGCTTTGTTTTTTAATTTCGTATGTTAATTGAGTTCTCACATCATAATTAAATCTTCGCACGTACTATAGTCTATTTTTAAGTCATCAAAGGCGGTCACTTTTACGAAATATTTCGTCTTATCTGAAAATTATTATTTTATTATGGCATTACTCGTACCACTCAAAAATAGTTCTTTATTTTTATTATTACTATAGTTTTTAAAGACTAGCAATACTGCAGTATCAATGGTAGGCCGTAAGTAACTAATATATGTATATGCGATCAAAGTGTTGTGTGCACCTTCATATAGAGGTTCCTGCGATGTGGGCCGAATGTGAACATCTTAATTAGATGCAATTATGGAAGATCAATTCACGAGAAGCATACTATGTTATCAAGTAATAAAAACTCACATAAAAGCTATCGTTACAAAATTAAATTTGTGTACGGAAACATTAAATCTTTAGCATAAATGACGCCTCAAAGGTTCTGTTGATTTATATACATGAAAATTCACCTAAAGGAATCTTATTCTACACCTTAACATTTAATGACATGTATAAATGATTGTTTGAATATTTTACTAAAAATTAATTTATCCATCTGTTGCATTACTAAATATTTACGATCTAAGTAATTGCAGCCTATATTTACTTGCTTGTGACAGAACTTCCAGGAAAACCATTAATATCTAGAAACGTGCCAAGATTATTCACACAGTTCATCCGCGATGCAACTCTGTTACTGTTACAAATGTTCTCGTGGCCGATGTATAACAGTTTTCTTGAATAAACATTGCTATACAGTCAACGTTTTCACGAAGCCACTGAGATAGACAAGCTTAGACAAGTATTTATTTGTCGTGGCGGGCGCTCGGTGCAGAGTTCAGGCGTGGCCGGTATTAATACTAGACACCTACGTCAATAGCGTGAAATAACTGGAGTCCCGGTCATGTCGAGTTTGGCCTACACTTAAGGTGCGTATCGACTTCGCGCTCCGAGAGATCGAACATTGGCGCGCGCTCCAGCCGCGCGAAATGGATACCAGTTTGGAACGCGCGCCAAGGTGTTCGTTGGAGCGCCCGAACGCGGAGCGGTCCGTTCCGTCGGGTGTCGGTTTTTTACCACGCATCAGTCGTGGCGCGCGCGCCATTTGAGACGGGTCGTCGTTTTGTGTTTGTTGCGCTCCGAATAATAATTATGGATAACCAAAGTTGCCGTAAGTTAATTCAGCTATATGGTACGAAAGAACTTTTGTGGAACAGCAAAAGTTCTTCGTATCATAATAAATCGCTTAGAGAAGATGCTTGGAGAGAAATCAGTAGTGAAATGGGAGTCCCTGCGCCGGAGTTAAAGAAAAAAATGACTGTGCTCCTATCATCGTACAGAAGAGAAAAATGGAGAATATCTAAAAGCCAAATCACTGGCTCTGGTAATTATGATAAAGATTTTTTATTATTTTTAGTTTTATATAAAAAATAACATGTATTTGCATGATAAGTTTACGGAGAAATTAACTAAACTATCTATATAATAAATAAGAATTAGTCGCACTAAAACTCGAGAACGGCTGGACCGATTTAGCTGATTTTGGTTTTGAAATATTTGTAGGTAGGCTAGAAGACATAAATAAAAATTCACATATACATTTTAAATATGTTATTGGTTGATTGTTCACAGGTCGGGACAGTATTTACGTATCAAAATGGTTTGGTTTTGATGATTTCAATTTCATGCAAGACAAGTGTTCACCAAATGATACAACAGATACTATGCAAGACGATAGGAATGAAGATAATGCAACAGTCGCTACGCAGGTGAATAATGTTACTAATTTCAATATCTATTTTGCCAGGGTATTGTTCCGTTAGTGGCAAAATGTTGAGCGAGATGTAAACGTATTTCCTTTGCGTCATTCCCAGTTCTACGTGGTACATTAATGAGAGGGAGTAATGATGAATGATCACCGTCATTTCTCCAACTACCTGGTGTGATTCCAGTTACCGTTTCCGTGTCTAAAGATCCATGTGGTGTGTATTTCTGGCTGGACCTCTTTCGCAAAAAATTGTGCAAATGTATAACAGCCAAAACTACTTTTGTAGCTTTACTGGGTGATAGTAACATAGGTTTCCTTAAAACCCTGAAAACCGAGCTTGCTATTCCAAAAGCATTTTCCACTACTCTACGTCCTCTTGACAGACGATAGTTAAATATTCTTTCTGGAGATCCCCTCTCTGGCTCCCCTTGGAACGGTTTCATTGTGTATTCGTTTAGTGCAAATGCTTTGTCTGCCAGAATAACGTATGGAACTCTGAGGGTGTATGGTATTTGAAGTATCGATGGCTGAGGAATTTTCATGGACTTTTCTTCGAGTCTTTTGTATAATGTAGTACGTTTAAAAATCCCCCCGTCCGAAAGTCTCCCCTGGGAACCAATGTCAACGTATCTAAAACAGTAGTCCGCGTCTACGAGAGCGAAGAGTACGATACTAAAAAAGTGTTTGTAGTTATAATATTCCGTGCCGCTGTTACCAGGTGCCTGTATCATTACGTGTTTTCCATCCATGGCACCTATAGCATGAGGAAAATCCCATTTTTCTTGAAATTCTTCAGCAATTTCCAACCAGTCTGTCTCGGATGTGGGGATCTGTAAAATTACAAATAATTATAAAATACAAAGTTAATTAAATGCACGTTCATATTTCAGGAATCTACACCACAAAATAAAGGCGAGTCTTCCCAAAAAACTTCAGAAGAGTGTAATACACAAGAACAATTTAATGATATTATTCAAAAAGCACCGGAAAAAACTGCCAAGAAGACCTCAAAAAAAAGGAAACAAGAAGAAGAGGACGATAAAATGTTGACAGAAGCATTCAAAATTTTAACCGAACCGTCGCAAGCTACTGATCCATATTTCAGTTATGGCCAGCACATAGGAAATGAATTAAGAAAATATGACAGCCATACTTTAATATATGTCAAACAGGCAATAAACAATATAATTTTTGAAGCCGATTTAGGCAAATACAGTCCACTTTATGGGTATACAACACAAGAGCCTCAAAATCTCTCAAGTTCAAATACTGATTCTTTGGCCAGTACGTCAACTCAAGCTAACGAGAAGTAATTTAATTTAAAAAAGTTAAATAAATATAATACTAATTAATACTGTGTTTTTCACTTACTTTTACCCAATCTTTTAAAACCTCACTGATAGCATCACAAACTTCTGGGACTATCCTAGATATAGACTGCTTTGAAACTCTAAACAGGTATTGCAAGCTTGTATACGAGTCTCCAGTGGCAAGAAATCTCAAAGTTATAGCCAGCCTTTCAGTCACTGTGATAGCTTCGCGAAACTGGGTGTCCATTTTTTTCACCTTTGGCTCTATCAAGTTATGCAAGTAATAAAAATCTTCTGTAGACATTCTTGTGAAGTTTTTTATTGTGTCTTCTATCACTTCGAACTGCATATCTCTTATAAGTGTCACTCCATACTGCATTCTTTTTCGGTACAGCTCTTTTATCCACCAACGCACTTTTCGTTTCTCTTTTTTCTTTTTTATAATGCTGTGTATAATTACAAAAGCTGCTGCTGCTCGTACACGACTAGCTTCCATGATGAACGGTCAAACACTGGAACAGTTGCCACGCGCGCCAGGCGCGCTTAGTTGATATACTTCAAATCTCTGGAACGCGCTCCGCGGAACGCACTCTCGGCGCGATCATTCATGGCGCGCGCGCCAGGAGCGCGAAGTCGATACGCAGCTTTACACTTCACCCTTGCCAGGTATGACCTACACTACCTACCTATACACCTCGATGGTAATTCTGTCTTGAGTTTGAAGTATATCCTGAAAACTTATGGCCTAAACTTGACAGAAATACGTCAAAATATCCTATATTGGAATACAATGATCACGTTTTTACGCAAAATGTAAACTTGATTGAGGACATGCATTAAAATAGTGAGTGATCTCTAGAACTACTTCTTTCAAAATCTGTTCTGTATATGTCACCATTATGTCAATGTCACAATACATTGACATTGACAGATCTTACTCAGACTAGTTGCCGTTTAAGTCGTTCGTGTGTTTAATTTAAAACGTTGCTGGCATTTTATATAATTTAGAAAGGTTTACTTAATTTTCGTCAATTTCAGTAACCACGAGCTGTAACTTTTAGGGATACTGTCTTATAAATTCTTAGCACTGTTCATTGTAGACATTGAAAAGTGTTATGGTTTGGCTATTAGAGTAACACGTCGATCCGTAAAGGTCAAGTATCATCACATTTTAATTCGGTCAACATCTGAAACTACGAGATCTGAGTGATACCGCTCGAGAGACATTGACACTATACGACAATCTTCTGTACAAATCTTAGCACGAATTACTTATTGCTTATATTATGGTGCTTATCTGTAAAGCTAGCCTAGTTACCAAAACCGAAAACGTGTATTTTTATTTATATCTTGAATTTTTGCGAATAGGAGACACCACGAGTGGTGAAATTATTATTAATAAGATGACGGGTGAATGAAGACGATTGGATGACGTCCTTAAGGAGTTCAATCTGTTTCACACGTCGTTGATGGAGTTGTAACACACAATACTTAAAACAAAAACAAGCTAATGTATCGACTTCGCACTTAAATTACGATCCTATACTGTGATGCATTAACTCACTACCAACGTCATGAATAAAATATATCTAAGGCTATTGAAAAAGTTCTCAGACCTAAATGGACGGATCCTAGTATTCTCAATATCTCAGTTCCCATATAGGACTGCAATGGCACTGAATGTGCAGACACGTTCTGCTTGCCCCAAGCGCCGATCAGATGGGGTCAGCGCATTCAATGAGCCGGATGCCTCTAACCTGCTATTTACGTTTCACCATACAGACACTTGCTGCTGGCACACTATGGAAACCTTCGGTTTCTGTTTCAGTGATTCTACCCAAATATATACATAGTGATATCTTGCGATCTAGAATATTAGCGGTTAATATACTCGTAAGTTATGATTTCGTTATCGGTAACACTAATATGCGTTTACATAGATATTTGTATACAACGGCATCAATGAAATAAAAACTCACAATCATTATAAGGATTGTGATAATTATTATTGTCATATTCTTTGTTATCAAATTGTTATACATATTTTTGACTACTGTCTCTTTACTTTTGTTGTGACTAAAATATAAATAATTGATTACAATAAAACACAGTAATAAAAAATATGTAATGGTAACAAGCCTATCAACAGACGTGAAAATAAGTAATTATAAGTCAGTAACTACTCGACGTCAACTTTAAATGTTATGTACACCTTTAATATCACCAATTGCACAATAACTTTATATTGAAATTGTTACAAATTGTACCGTGGTCTATTATACGATATCAACAAACCGTTTAAGTACAAACGATGCGATCGCGAACCACGTTGACGACGTATTTTATACGCATATTATAAGACTAAGATTTTATTGTGTCAATTTTAGATAAATGCTTTATTATACAGAGTTGTTCAGGTTTATTAACATGGTAGCGGCAGTATAAGCATAAGCTCCCGTTAGAGTCAATTACAGAAGCTATTTAGCCATATCTTTTGCGCTGTATATGCGCTTACGCTCGTAAAATGATGGTGCCCGTCACAATACAATGGGGAAGCAAATGACTTAATTCACTCGTCTGTTGATCAATTACATGTCTGATTCTTCCATTTGATTCCATATGATGTGAATGATATGAAGAAAACTGTCTGAGTAGATACGCAACCAATAAATTAAGTATAATTTGAGTGAATAAAATTAAATCAAACCTTTTTGTGGGAATATTGCTTTTATTCAGTAAATGTCTATTTCACGATCTAGAAATAGTATGTTCTTCTAACTTTCCCATAGTAGTAATTTATTAAAATGTCAGCGTAATTTTGATTTCGAAAATTGTATAGTTTGTTAGTGCTGACTATATTGACATAATATCATTTGCAAAATTGTTTAATATGAAAGATATTCAATACAATTTATTCCATAAAGCAAGTCTACTTTTCTTTTTTAAAAGACCTACAAAAACTAAATCGTTTTGTTCAAGCAGGATCAATTAATTTGTGTTTGGGGAATTTTTGTGTATGATTCTCGCATTTTGGAATGGTTGCATTTTTACAATGGTCAATTCAAATCTTTTATGTATTTATTATAGTAGTATACATATATGTATACAGTATTCAAATCTTTTATAGCGTCGTTGTTTTGATGAATTCCAACACTAGGATAATCTAGCATTTTGTGAAATGACGATAAGAAACTATAGACAAAATTGGACCTCTACAATATGTTAATTTTCAAAGTCCGTATGTTTTATTTTTCTGCAAAGATGGCACCGTCTTGGAATGGTTCTCATGGTACCGCCTTTGCCTCGCTGACGACGGTACCGTAGCCGTAGCTTCTCCAGATTTACATTGAATGAAATTGTAATTTGTTGTGTCCAGAAGCTTCTAATGGACGCCGGTGATTTCCTTATGTGCTGACAGAAGGGACAGTGGCGCTCCGCCCTTACAAGGAAGCCGTCGGTAGTCGAGCGTCAATGTCGCTCATTGTCCAACGTCTGTGTTTGAAAAGGCGTCTTGATATTCACGAATGGATCTAATAGGCTACTGTCCTTTTTACTTACAATGTTATATTCATACCAGCTGTAATATTAAGCGGAACGGTAATGTGTTTTACTTTGACTGAAGTCAGAATTAACTACAACGAAAATTATTGAAAACGTTATGCGTTCAGTGTTCCTATTGCTTCACACAGCAACCGACACAACATCGAGTGACGATGATGATTAAAAGGTTAAAAATCTTGTCGTCGTTTGAACTATAAACTCTAAATATATGTATATGAAGATTCCTAAGTTTTACTTTTCTAGTAAAATTTTGTTTTAGCTATACAAATTATAAACGTGGAAATGAAACGCCTGGTGCGAGTTGTAGGAATATCCACTGTATACGGATGAATAGTTATATGAATGATGAATGAAGATGAATAGAATAGTATACCGCTTCTGTTTGAGCGGTGCTTGAATAGCGATGGCGGAATCAAAAATCACTTTGTCTGTGAAATGATTTAATACTGGACGGATTACCTAAGTTATTCTTATCTTGCTTTAAAACTATTTTCTTATTACAGTGGTTGGTTGTTAGTACACTAATGAGAAAGGATTTCATGCAACGCGTTAAATGAATGCTAGTAATTGTTTACACAAAATGAATGAAATCAGCTCTATACCTCGGGATCTTAACATAAAATCAAACATGGACGGCTTTAGAAAAGAAAAACCTCACGTCATTCAGTGGGTGTGGGTGTAAGTGGCGACTTAGGTAAAATTTATGAGGCATCTACCTCAGTGCGATCATGAATCCGCTTGTAATCCTTATGTAAATCCCGTTTGTTGTGGCGTTCTGTGACAAACAGTAGACTTACATACCTGAAATTATTTGTATATTCATTCAAGAAGAGTTCTAGAGTTGCTTGAGTTACTTATTTGGACAGTATCGTTATTATGAAAAACTCAAACAGAAAGAACACTTGCAGTTGCAATAATTTAAAAAATCTACCGAGCCCTAATCGTTGCAAGGTTACTGACCACAAATATTCCTCTGAAGGGCGTCTTAATATGATACATTAGTGGAATACGTTATGCATAGCGAACAACGTAGAGCTTGGCTGAGTTCATTTGTATTATTCGTTCCTCTATGCTAGGAAAGACATTTGCACTAATGACTACCTGTACCCCATAAATTAATATGCTGCTAATAAACTCAGTTCGCGATAGCTTAATGTGTGAATTTGAGTGGAGGTGTAGTTGCAAATACTCGTAAGTTTATTAACGGCTATATTTCTATTCGTGTAAAATATGTAGTAAGGAGAGTATAACATATATCATATAAGTTCTTTCGATAGATAAAATCACAAAGTTGCCTCTGAAATTAATTTAAAATTGCTGTATGTCATTAGTTTAAATAGTTTTTGAAATTATGCATTATTTCGTACAGACGTAGACGGACAGATACAGACTTAATCCTCGGCACAACGTTCATTATAACAATTTAGTTGGAACCTTAAAAACTTGCCGGAATATTATCAGAAAAACAAGAGTTCTGTCACTTGAATAATGTTAGGTTTGTGAATGTCGCAGGACTTTGCTTGGCTACAACATCAATGTGGATAATTGGCTACTTACTTACGAGCCGAGTCGCAGGCTAACTTACCTTTATTATCATAATTAGTTCTTCTTAGTAATAAAAGAAACGCAAATAAAAGAAAACGCTCGAGTTAAATGGCCAGTTACAACGTGAGGATCTTAGAATATAGTAATTGTGTAAAGGAGTCGTAAGCTGTAAACTAATGCGAAGCTTTCCTCGGTCCCCGGTGCGAGGTTAGTGGGTTGGTGCGGATCTGCTTGTACGATTTACATTAATGAGAGATTCGCGATTTCTCCGTTCTCGATCGGTACATCACAGCTTGCCACCGCCTACGTGACTTGGCATCTTAGGATTAATTCTAATTTCTACAAATTAAGGACAGGATTTGCTAATTACAATTATGACAATGTTGTTGTTTATCAATGTAACAGTGTCTCTAAATGATATTAGAAAATTTATGTTTTATTATTGTAAAACCCAATCATATGAACGCTATTAACAATTAACGACATTTTAATATTTCTCCGTTTATTCCACTAACACTAAATTAGGAAACAAATTTTTTTCCGTGGTAGTTTATGCTTAAAATTGTCACTTGATTGGATATGTTATATGTGATATTATTGTAAGTTTTGTTCGTTGCTAAATAACTCAAGAAAATTGAATAAAATATTGAAGTTAGCACTATCATTACTCTTATCTGTCATACTGTCTGTCACATTATATGCAGATGTAGATTGCCTGAACTCAATGACTCAGGTTTCATTTCAACCTCCACGTACACTGCTTGTTTACATATCATCCGTCTGGCGTGGACGTATGCAAATCATATGTTTACTCGGCCGGCTCGATTACAAAGTGTTTTTTCATGTAATTAATAAATTGAAAACGGATGCGTATACAGTTCCATGGCGAATGAGCCTGATGAATAGCTTGAATTTACCCCGAGGGGGTAAAAAAGCGGGCGCTTTATACACCCGTCGGACAGCAACGGTGTCGGAGCCCAACTCACTCGAGCGATTTGAAAAATTGAACCACTTTCCATGATATAGCTCTGGGCAACACATACCAGGCGCAGGTGGAAATTGCATCGCTTCATTATTTGTTTCATTTGTTTTTACTCTCTGGTTCAAACGAATGCGTGGCTATTTAAATAAAGTGTAAAACAATGATGGTAATATATCATTGAAGGCTACGTTCTTACGTGCTAAAGTCCCATTTCTTTTTGCTCATAGCTTTGCTGGTTTTGTTATTATGACTATTAAATGCGTTGAAACAATCATCATTTAAAGGTTATGTGAAGATGATCATTATGAAAAGAAAGAAGGGCAAAAAGTTGGGGGCACCTACTAACTATAACACTCCCACGGCATGCAATCGGATTGGAATATTTTCATACTGATTGCCAGTGTTAACGACAGACATTTCCTGTCAGTGACCTCTCTCTACGTCCATTACAACTGTCGCTTAACATTTATGGCACTCGTACGCAAGATATAAAAGCTCAGCGCCTCTAAACAATAGAACAAACGTGCAATCCGAAAGCCGTACATCAAGACTCACTCATATCAGAGATGTATAATACGTGTAATTTGACCACATTGTAGTCGTACTTGCAATTCTAACAAACTAAAAAATTATCTGAAAAATCAGTGGATCGTGTCGGGAATGGTTCTGCTAATGATCGATACAATGTAAACGTGCGATCTTAAATTACTGACGAACAATCCTGGCTGGTTTTCTCCACGATTAATCATGCTAACTCAATGAGGGCTTGGGCTAAGTCCTATAATTTTGTGGCATTGTTCTCGGCAACGTGGTCTTCGAGCGCTATTCGGAAGTAGGTTTTCGGTGCAAACGGAATATCCGCTTCCTCGGTGGCTTTCTTTACCATTGACCTTCTTTGTAAAATTTGTTCTTGGCGTGGTCAGTATCGCATAGCATGCGATTTGTTTCTTAATTGTAGGATATGTCACTATTTGTAAGATTTTGCAGCTTTTGGCTTTGCTTACAGTTATAAATTTTGATTCAGCTTGCATAACGCACATAGCGGTTTTTACTTTTGTACAGTCTATCTTTATTGGGGACAACATGAATAGGTTAAAGTGCAGGTGAGTGCTGTTAATAGAATTATTGAGAGAAAAATCCTAATTTAATCATTTAAAAAAATCTATTATTTTGAGTCAACGCATTCAGTGACTCTTCATCATGTTTTAATAAGTTATACTGTAAAGGCAGGATGACTGTATCTAGTTGAAGGGCTGCGGTCGGACACGACAATGCAATTTATTTCTATTCTTGATCACGTCATCTCTTGTGGCACTGTCTAGAATTACACTCATTGTGCCTCCACCTTTGATTACTTTGGTGGTGGTTTTTATTTTACCTTTAATACAATTTATATTTATGACTTAATGATGCATCGTTCGGTAATGTTTCTTATGCATATATTCCCGTTTAACCACACATATGTTCGTGGGATGCGGATTACTGTCATTTCGCATCATCGCGTTATGTTTATATGTTGTCGTCTGTTGAACAAGACTTATTTAATAGTAAATACTGTTTCTTTTGCAGTAAATTACGTTTGATTTTCCGACGGCTGTGTTTAGTACCCGTCCATTAATTACCAACCAATATTTTACGATGACTTTGTGGTTTCGTATTTTATTTTACCGCTGCCTCATCGCCCGGACACACCTCTACATCATAATGACACAATTGGGTAATTTAACTGTAGCTAAGAAAGTTTCAAAATGAGATAAGGTGGTATTTGTTTCCACTTAATTTCGGAAATGAGTTGCATGTAACTGCGTCTCTATTAACATTTTAAACGTAATCTCAGTGGGAAAATTCGTGCGGATGTCATGATACTTTAGTTGATAGCGATACCTTTCTATTTTGCTTTTTTACGATTTTCATTTCGTTTATCATAATTAGTTGATTTCTTTTAAGTTGAAATACTGGTTTTATGTGTGAGGTGGCATACATTTATTATTTTTACGTGTGTTTTTCTACATATTTATAGAACACATATTTTTACGTAACTTCTTAAGTTTTTTTTTCTTTGTAACTAACGAGTTTAACAACCAAAAACTATCACAGTTGTATATTTCGTCTTCAAATCAGTAAATGAATTTTTCAAAAAATATTTTAAAGAAAGAATAAAACGAAATTTATAAGTTTGCCAATACAAAGTCAATAAAGTAAACAAGCTACTGTCTAATTTAGGCCGGCCATTATCCGTTTACGATTGGCTGATCTCTGAACACAACTCATCTCCGAATGAGATATACGTATGACCAGACTAATTATACCTGCCAACTGAAGCGCGAAGAGTAGTGAAGGTAATTGCCGTTACTGGTTTCTCACGAGTACAAATCGTATTTACGACGGGTGCCTGTAGTGATAAGCTTCCGTGAAAAACTAAAGTCAGTGTTGATTTTCACACTAGCGACTAGAAGTTTTAAATCATCATAAGCACCTGTTGAAAACTCAATTGTTAGGCATTATCCTGCCTCGGACGCTCGAACACAGACCATATCAGACTTTCCATGAGGGGAGGGAAAACATAATCACGATTGACCAAGAGAGAAAAGGAGAGCCACCTTTAATACACTCCAATTTTAAAATATATTGTCTGTATATGTCATCAGGGAAAATAAGCTGCTGACCATTCATTCCATTTGCTGATTATGTTGCTCATTTCTAGGCTTTTCTCTTAGTCGATTTTTTCTCTATCTTTTACTAAATGTTCTCAGTGCCGGAAACCTTCATGATAGAGCCCGACTCGCACTTGACCGATTTTAAAATCTGTTTAGCGGGTCCAAATCAAATTCAAACTGGAGGTAGTTATTAAATTATAACTGCATAGTTCTAAATCTTCTGTTAATGGACTTTAGCGGGAGATCGTGCGATGTATGTACACTGTTAAACCTTTGTCAGACGATGCCCTATTCATCTATTTGATAACATCTTGTGTCATTAAAACTTATAGTCGGCGTTTATACGAGGGTAGTAAATTTCGTCTAATACAGGCTTGTATACTGTCACATCCATGTACGGCTGGAGCCGCTGCCTCGCAGCATGTTGGCACCTGTGTCGCGATGCGCATACGACCGGTTGCTCGGTCGATCCGGAGATCTTTCAAACGCAAATCTTTTGGAATCTTGTTTTTAAAAACCTTTGCTTCCGTTATTCGTAGATTTAAATGTGTAAATCTTAGTGTCTTTTTTTGGCAAGCTGTTTTGGCAAGCAAGCGAAGACAGTTTTTTCCAGAAAGCTTTTTCATTGTCTAGTATTTTAGTTCCGGATATTTTTATTGATTAAACCACAAATGACACTGAAATCATCATGAACGAACTTTAATAGTTTGGGGCTAAGGTGAACTAACCACCTTGCAAGTCATATTCAAACACAACATATAATGTGTTTATTGTTTTTATCCGCTTGAATGTGATTGACACCGATCGTCGCAGCACCTTAGGCTGGGCTTGAACTACAACGTTTAGTGCCCCATAAACTCCTCTGAACAGCTTTTAACTATAAACGAAATAAAGCAATAAATGTTTATAATAGAAGAGACTCGCGCGCCGCGGGCGTCTGCAGTGAGAGCGGTTGCGCGTGCATGCAGCCCGGACGGGTTCCTTTATTTTTGCAACGCTATCACTTAATATTGTTGTAAATAAACATTTTAGAAACACTTAACGCTGTCCATGCAACCTCGTTAACGCGCATATCACTGCGTAGCTGAATGTCACGCCAATTTAATTGTATGCAGCGGAAGGGCGCGCCTGGCATGTCAATTGCGGCCCGTTTGCAGAACCCGTATCCGCAGTATACTTTGCTCGCCTTGCTATATTTCAAGCGGCGCTGTTAAGCGTCACACGCGTGATTCTATCGGGCATTTATTACCCCTAATGGTTTTATATGGTCTGTCTCGTAAAATTACCTAGATGTCTTTCGTTGTTTGCCCGTTGGTGAAAAGATTGATTTACTCCGGACGTGTTCCAGTTTAGACTCAGATAAAGCGAGCGATTTATTAATTTGCTGTCTCAAAGTGAAATTATCTCTGTGAAATCAATTATTGTCGGCAATATCAGACGCGCTTGGCCTTTATCGCAGATATCTGGTTTTCAGATAGACCGCTTTAATTTTACACTGTGAAAGTAGTCGATTGCAATTGACAGTAATTGTGCAGTTTTTATGTTTTAAAAATCAAATCACTTTATAAAAGGGAACCAGAGGTTGAGATTTCTCAATCATAGCAGTAATATTTTAAATGCAAATTAACTTCCTGCCTGTTTGTTTACTTTTCATAGCTATAGGGATGAACCGAACTCCTTCGTGTAGTTTATGCCATTGATAAGGGCATTGGCTACTGTTTATCTGATGAACATTCCAATGATATAATTTCGGAAGTTCTCGGTCACGCAGCCAAAAACGTGGTCAAAAGCTTGTAATCCAATAATTTTAAAATTATTAACATTACTTTTTTGACTTTTCTTTAATGGAATGAGTAAAAGCCGTATATTTCGCCGAACTTTTGCCAAATACCGTTAACACATCGAATCCCGTACCGTTTGTAAACAAGAATATAAGTTACGCTCCTCCGAAATAGTAATTTGTCGATTTGCTGTGGCCTGCTATGATTGCCGACACTACTCTAACGATGTATGATTTGTTACATTTCCAATCACATCCCGTATATTTTTTAGACATTTGTCGAATTCCTATTACGCAAATGTCACGGTCCGCTCGGTTGGCGGGCGTCAGTGCGGCTCCGTCGTGCTGTAACGGAATCATCAATCATCTGTAATTTGATTTCTATGCTCAATTATTGCGTTCGCGGAGGTCGAGGCGGCCGCACCGCACACTCTACTTCCCCGTAACCATATCCATCGCAGATAGGTCTGGTACTTCCACAGACGAACAAGTCCACTTGTGAACTTTAGCCTCTCTCATAGGCTTCCCTCACGGAACAATTTTCCATAATCATGCTGCTGAATGCGACAATCCGAATCAATGACCATGACTGATTTGAAGATATAGGTGTTAAAAAGAAGAACAAATATATTGAAGAAATAAACAAAATTGATATCGATCGATACAATGTTTGTAAAGGTGATGTGATGAGAAATCGACATGTGCTCAATATCGTCCGCTATGTCACGTGAGCACCATCACGAACTCTATTGAGTCAGTGCCGCACGATCGTTCGTTCCACAGTCATGCGCCTTCAACTTGAAAGGAACATAAAATTCAATTGAGATTAAAGTCGGTGACTACACAAAACACATTTCACAGCCTTATTATATCACATTGTTACAAAAATCGAAATGCAATTACTTGTTCCTCGACACTAATTTACTTGAACTTTTTTGTTGTGATTGTGTGGTTGGTAGCGTGCCACCGTTTTCATTGTTGTCGGCGGCGTGCGTTTGTACATTTGTCGGCGCGTCTATCTAGTAAGATCGTCGGCTGAGGAATTTCAGTTCACAGCGCATTGCGAGGAGTTACGTATTATTCTTTTTCTGTAAGTGTTGATAAACTTTTAATGGACGATTCGTAGTGCAGCGTTTGAGCGTGCGAAACACTCTGGTAACTTTATGGATTATAACCGTTGGATTTCACACTCATTACACACGTTGAAGGGTCTACGAGTGGTGCAGATTGCCCTACGTACAGGTTGCGTTTGTATACGTCTACATAAACTGCAAACATCAAAAAGAGGTCGTCGTGCCTTCGAAGCGGTACGTTGTATTACCGTGACGTATAGGAGCCAGACATGATAATCACAAGTGGCGCATGACGACACAGCGCCGCACGCGCTCCGGTCACGACCGGCCGCCCCGGGTGACGCCGCACCGACGCACAGTGGCGACCTTACCGACAAACATCTTTACGGCCACTCGTCAAACTAGGTAATAGCACTCGTTTATTCCCCATCCATCACACGAGCCGTGACAATCGTCGACGGGTGCACTGCTTGCAACGAGAACACGTGTGGTACTCGGCCATATGGAGGACGCCGGTTAACGATGTGCTCAATGGCCTTGTTAAGTGACAATCATTCTTATCTCTACTTTCTCTGGGACAAACTGTAGCAGATGCATTTTCATGGCGAAGATGAAAACTTATACTTTCAAATTGACATGCGTACCACCTTTTTTGACTCTGTTTTACATCCTTATCACGAGCTCTCTCGCCGTCAACCCGTTTACCCACTGATCCAGTTTTATTTAATGCACTCGGCTGCAAGGGTGACGGCTGTCGTCATATCAGCAACGCGAGCTGGTCCGACTAACTGTCCGGCAAAGTGGTGCAGTGTAACGGTAGGTACCGCGCTGTGTTGCGCACGAGTTGCTTTTGCCCGGCTTGTTGTCCGCTCGCTCTCCATCAACACGACTCACTTGACGAAGTCGCCACCACGCAGAAAATCCGAATTCGTCACCACTCTCCTCTTTTTATCGTATCGCGAGTCGACAATAGAACTAGCTTCAGTTAATCCGCGACATTTCTGCCATTTATAAAATACGGTTATGTTTCCGGCACGACCCAAATATTTTGACTATTTGCGGAATTGTCGCGAAGTCGATGTCGTGAATTACTACCGTTCCGAGCACGTGTACATTAAATTAGTCAATAGAATAAGAAAATGCTATAGTATTTACGTCTTTTTTCAACATGTAGAACAAATGGCAAGGCTACTAACAAATTGATCTGTATTCTTTTCACAAAGTAATGACTAATGAAATAAAATATATCTGACTCTATTTGTATCTATATGGATTCGTGACATTATAATCACATCGTTCCTTCCGTTGAAATCGCTATTTATTTCACGTTGAAAGCGGATGTCATAAAGACACCTCGTCTTTGTTTTGTCATACTCGACGATAAACCGCACTACGAATCCATTTGTCGTAGGTCAGGCAAGACTTTACTGGTTTTGCATATTCCAGAATGCACTATCAGCAGCGGCAAACTGATTGGATCTGCATTATCTTAGCACGGGAGCTCGAGCCGCTACAATCGTAAATAGAATACTGTCGTACTGGTGATACATTTCTCGATATTGTGTGAAATATGAGTAAAACGGCCGCACTAGGAAAGTTATGTAACGTGATTATGTTGAAACAGCGATAAAGAAACGTCTAGCCGTGGCATCCGATAACGATTGTAGTAACACCTCTCGAACAACTGAACGTGCATACGGGAAAGCACATAAATATGGGAAAAGCAAATCGCAGTGTTGTCTCGTCGCCTCGCATGCTAGATTGTTGACCGCAAGGAATCTACAGCTCACCATAATGACAGCACTCGTACGTGATAGATTCGATTTACAGGTTCGCTTCAATCTTCCGCAGCCGCGACTCTACCTGTTGTAAATTGCGTTGCGGCGGCGCGGGTGCCGCAGCAATCGAAACCATGATATGGTAGCGCACCCAGCAATTCTTAAAAGTGTCGTAACAAACCTCGTCTTCGTACAGCTCCGTGGTGTAAACACTGTTTAACACCTCGTCGTCGGCTCTGCGCAGCGAGATTAAATCGTTCCGAGACGCGTGCTCGCCTATTGTGTAACACTGCAGAGATCTTGAGCTGCCATTGTGTTTAAATGCTACCGATTTGTCAACGCTACCTTTGCCTCTTGTTCGGTCTATTGTGTCTTCTGTGTAGTTTACATGAGTTTCTAGTTCAAATTGAGTAAACATTGACTCAAAGTACCACCTATAAATATTAATTAGTTTCCGCTTAACTAAACGAAATGTTGAGCTATAGTTGCGCAAGGTTCTCTTAAGCGATTGAAATGCATTTATCATGAATATTTCACTGTCATATTCAATTTATCGCTCTGTAGACAACCGTTAAGCTCGTAGCGATTGGAATTAGGAAACCATCAAGCTTTGCTGGATGCATGTAGTTATGTAGATGCAATCTATTGGTAGTGTGCGTGCGTACGCCGCATTGCAATGACGAAATTACGTAAGACATGTCGGTAGTTACTAATTGGTAGTAGTGGCCACCTGTACCGTGCTCGTACGCATGCGACCGGTACAATTCTAACGGGCCACTGATGAACTCGTCATTGAACAAATTCATAGCTGCGGTAATAATACTTTAAGGTACGTAATCATCGAAACTGCCAATGAGCTCATGCTCGCCTACATTACTGTAATCTAAATTATTCTGTTGCTCTCCTGTTACACCGCGATTGGCCTGCAATCCTTCGCTCGATGCACTCCGTATAATATACACATTTTAATTTTTTACACTGTTGTAACTAACCCGACTTTGTTTTATATATACAGATTTGATACATATTTTTTCACACGTATAGTCTGAAAAAATTATTTAGTTTTATCCCTGTAAAATAAAATAATTTCTGACACCCATACAGGCAGTCGTAACCATGAGCTATTTTTATTATTAGATATTATTATTAAATGATTTTTGCAGATTTTTAACTGATGTTTTGAAAATTTAGGTACTGAAATTATGTGACAGTTTTCTCTAAAGATACTGTTATTGTAAAAGTGGTATTTTATATTCTAGACTATGATTTAAAAGAAACTGGAAACGCACTAAAAGGCGAAGCAAAACACCTTAAAATACATTTAAAACTACAGTGTTAAACCACTACTAATTTGTTTAAATGAATTTATGCACGGCCCTAATCTTAAATAAGCCTATATTCATAAACAACACTCACTTAAAATCTGTTAAGCAGCCTTAAAATAAAATGAATGCGTTCCTTTTTGTATTGCCCGGTATTGTATGATACGTATGAATAGTATTGGGCTCGTGTACTCTGTGGCATGTTTATTGCACACTGCACACTTTATGCTTCCCCTCTACGCCTCGTTCGATTCCGACTCCCTCCTATATTCCCTCTTATTTAATTTCAACTTTATAAGCTGTCATTTCTGCTTTGCATATCGGATGCGCAAGCGATTCTCGACTTTTACGTACACCTGTGTTTTGTGGTATATTAAATGTATTGCTAATCACTCAAGAATACTTGTCCTGTTTTGCAGCCCGATTCGACATAAGAAACTGAACTGCTTTTACTACGCAAATTCTTTCTACTTCGACCTGCGTATTCCTTAAATTTGTTTATTTTCGAAATATCTTCAATACTGGACCGGAATGACACATAATTTTGTATTCTGCGTTACAGTAATATGCATTATAAGTCTCAACCCTCACCAGTTTCGAGTCATTTCTTCTCCACTGTTGCCCCCTAATTGTTCCACCTAGCCAGTTCGGGGCACGTTTCGTAGGCGGGTTCGGCGCCGGCGTTAGTGAGGCGACTCCGAGGGGGCGATGTCGATGCCGGAGGGCAACACGACGCCGCCCCCGCCTCCCTCGCACGCCGCCATTGTTCCTTATTCCCTTGTTCCGTACTCCTCGGGCCGTATCGCACCCGCACACGATACCCTTCCTACATAAGTTGGACACTCTTATGAATCCAATGCTCATCCGCCGTTATACAGGGTTTACTTAAAAGTTTATCGAAATTTATGTCACTACTTAATACTGTAATGTTAGCTGTTCCGCGAATCCTTTTATGAGACTAGATATAGAATGAGTAACTAAGTAAACAGAATCAAGACGGATTTTACTAAGACCTTTATTTGAGTGTACGCACCGAATTTATGTTTTAGATTGCGATGCGATTTGAATCCCTGGCCATCGAACCATATCAATAGAAAAACAGCTTAGTTAAAAACACGTATAATATTACAAGAAGATTTCATTTATTACTATCGCGTCTTATTACTGTTATCACGACCAATTAAAACTTGGTTTACAATCCCGCTCTAACTCTCTTCTAATAGAACAATTTTATACAAACATAAATCCAATACATATACGGTCCGAGATCGTGCACTGCGCTCTTACTTACGGCCAACATTGTTCCGAGTCGGATTGTAATTTTAGTTCGATTCTGTTTTGCTTGTTCGCCGGATAGTTATATCACGACGTTACCACACATTGTTCAGGAGTTCTACAATTTTGGTTAGCCGTAATGGGCGGTTGTATGTGGTTTTGATTACTAGAGTGATAAATGTTGCATTTTCAAGGTGTGGTTTCTAAAAACATATACAACTTGAGCAGAAATTCGTGTACATAGAAATAAGTGTACGAGAAGACCTGGCAACTTTGCTGTAACTGTTGTTTCTCGTCGAAGTTCTAGCAGTATACTTACGCAGCTGATGATGTCGATATTGTGGGCCATTGCCAAATTTTTAATTTAGGTCGGACGTAATCTAATTTCATAATTTACTTGTCGGCTCAATTTATCAACGGTGAGACGTTATGTTTGTACCATACAAATGAGTTAGTACCAGCCATCTACGTCACATCAAGCTAATATGTAATTGATTGGCTTCCCAGTGGGGAGCGCACTCCTGTCCCACTGATGGTCTATGCAAAAACACTAATGCCATAACGGCGAGGGAGGTCTTCTCGCACACCGTATACCAATCGTCGCCCGGCGGTACTCGCTTCTCACTCTCAGATTTATGCACTTACTTGTAAGTAATCGATGGTTTATCAAGATCATCTTTTTGGGATATAGATTATTGGACATATTATGCAATGATTTAAGGGTTAGTTAATTCTAAACTAGCTTCTGCCTGCGATTTCGTCCGCGTGAACTTTTGTATTTATACCATACGAACTACTTGTTCGATCGGGATAAAAAGTAGTCTGTACTTTTACGACCCTTTAACTATCCCTATTATAGAAAAGTTTATGATTCTGACTTTTCTTTAGCTCGTTAAAGAAAATATGTATATAGAAACATATCGTCTTGATTATGACAGGTTGATTTGTAGCATGTCTAATACGCAGTTTTATTGTGTAATTCAATTCTAATTAACTCTGTACTAGTGACTTATTAAAGCTTTGGTCAAGCCATTATCAAGCATCCCAAAGTTCTTCCCTCTTGATAAATTGATCGGTTGTTTTAAATCTAGTCGAGACCGGTGCTATGCCCCAGATACAGCCACTGGCTGCATCAGACGTACCCACCTCATAATAACACATGGAGCTAATCAACCTTCCATCTGTCCGACCTCCATTAGCGATAAAACATCGGTATGTTTACCAAACGCCGACAGCTCAAAAGTGAATACTTGAAGTGGGTCATATGTAAATGTTAGTGCATAATGAACCGTTACCGCATCTCTTGTTTGTCGAGGAACGTAACCAATTACATTAAAAGCCTATCAATTATATTTGTACTCGTGCGTGGTTATGGTCTGTCAATCATGTTGTAGTGTTTAATTACAATGTAATGTCGGTCACGCCTATTCCCCCGCTCAGAAACTGGGGAAGCTGCACCAATCTGAAACTACATTAGTAAAAATGCAAACATTTGAAGAGTCTTTTTGGTGTACAAGTTAACGCGTTCAAAAAAAACTAGCAACCCACTTCAATGACCCCAAAAGTCTTTAGCAAATTTAAGACATATATGAATTTCTCATGGATACCATTGTCAGAACTGGACCAAATTGAAATTGGACCACTCGGAAAGCACCAGCACCACCTTTCATATAAAAGAAGAATCATCGAAATTGGTTCTCCCAGTCAACAGTTCTGAGGTAACAAAAAAACTTACACGTCGAATGGAGAACCTTCTCCTTTTTTGAAGTCGGTTGAAAACTGATGCAATTTGATTCAAATTTAACACATACTTTCCTTATAAAGGATAGATCAACACTTGACCACTATCTCACCTGATGTTAAGTGAAAATGTGGTCGACGATGTTACGCGTTGGTCTAAAAAATTGTGCCTATTTACTCTTCATTTGAAGATTCGCAAGTTAAGTTTTTAGGGAACTGGATAACTGACAAGCTATTCCAAATTTTAGCTGTACCTTCTCTATAACTTTAATAAATTGTATCAGTAGAGGCAGACTGCAGAAAATGACTTGTGATGTTCCGGTCAAATGTTTAGGTAACATAAATATGTTGCAATTATGCTTGTAACATACATTTACACATGCTTCACTTGCTATTATTATATGCACCCAGAAAAGTTATTTTCTGACTCTCTTCACGGAATATAATGCGAGTAACGAGTAAAATAAATACCTTGAAACCACCGACTAAATCTTATTATGTTTTCAAAAATTGATTTATACTAGCTATAAATATTAAATTACGACCGGTAGAACGAGTCACATCATTCATCTGATTAGACAAGAGCTAACGGCATATCCCTGATAATGGTCTTTTACTTAGTTCTGTTTGCGTCCATTATTTTTGTTGGTCTGGTTATTTAAACGGCGGAAGAGGTTCCGTTCGTCGTTGGGAGGCTCCCATTGCATTGAGGACTGCCATTGTTGCCTCGTTTCGCCAATCTTAATCTAACACTATCTTTTGGAAATAACCTGTTAGCTTACGTATTCATTTGTATTGTTTGTGGTTCGCCTACATATTAAATCGCGTGAAGAGAAGTTAGGGAAGTGGTCATTTAGGCGATTTTTAACGGCTTATCTGATTGAATCTTTATCTTAACGGCGTTTGTAATTTGTTCGAAAGAGGTTATTTCTGTGTCAGAGAAAGCTATTTTTGTGTGATGCTTACGCGTGTAAAATTTTTGCGTTTTAATAAACACCAAAGCTCAATTCTATATTACTTTATTGTACACCAATAGTTAAAAGCTTAAGTTAAAAAAAGCTCCTCTTAGTTTAGAATTATGCATGTTAAATATACACGGGTACTAATACTGCATCATCCATTTGAATCTATCCGTTATTCGTAAGTGAAATCGTCAAAATATGCTATATATAAACGGCCGTATATTTTTGTTGCGTTGACTTAGAAGTTAATATTTTACCGCTTCAAGGGGTAACCTTGAGTGTTTGATATTAATTTCAACTTGATATCTACGCGTGTTCCTGAGTAAAAAGGTCTTGACAACAAAGTGATACTATAAGGGTTGCTTTAGAGTTACGGAACCCCAAAACCAACTCACTTTCGCGTTTATTATATGTACTTTTATGGTAGCCCTTGATAATCCCGTACTTATTCTTGTACGGTATTAGAGACAGTATAGAGATAGCTAGAAATTTTAGTAGGTCACATACTGGGAGTTGTCCCACCGGTTGACACCATACCGTACAAGTTCCAAGCATCTGGGTTACCCGTACGCATATTACTAAGCTCATTGAAACATGACCTAGCTGAGCTTGAGCGGCCATCTTCTTAATAGCTTAATAAAATTTAAAGCACACTATTGTATTTATTCTGAACAATACAGAATTAGAAACACTACGTTGCGGACGTATCACAGAAATGCCTTTGAAAATGCTAAAGTAACGGGCAAGGAAATGGTACGTAAACTGAATAAACGTTAAAGAAATTATGTTAACAGACGGTTTAATGACTGAAGCAAAAATAAATGTGTACAACAATGTTCATCATGTTTATGAAAATTGTTCGTCAATTTTTGAATTTTGAATGTACAATGGGGTACCGACACTACAGGGTCTAATTAGATCAATAACATTTAGACTGTTTTAACTTTCATTTCATTTTGCATTAGTATAATTTTTTTTTCCAAATTTTAAGCCGCCTTTACCTTTTAAATTTTTTGTAAGCTTCCGTTAACCACAATACGAGTATCAGATGATATTAAGCGATGTAGTCTAGGATGGTTTACGGTTGCCTAGAAATAAATTATTCATCTTGGTCTTAAATATGTCTAGGTTGTAGCGCTCGTGAAATACAGAAGCCGTCAGAGAACTCCTTAACTGTACGCATTAAATGAAGAAGCGAGACGCTTCTTGCGAAATGGTAGAGTGTCAACAAAGTACGGATGGAATCCAGTTGTTCTTCTGACTATTTGTTAAAAGGGGACCGTAGAATTAGGTCGTGTAATGCGATCGCACACTACCTTAACGTGCAATTTCTCCTATTTTACGCCGGTGTTCCAGGCTTTGTCTCCATGGAAAATAGTTTATTAGAGCTGGGTATCAACAAAGATCAATATAACAAATTTCTATTTCCTATAGAAAGTGCTCTGTTGTTGATATACCAATCAGTCAGACAGGACTCGGATTCACAGATTCATCATAACAGAATAAGTATAATAATCACGACAGCAAAAACGGAGGAAACATCAGTCAAAAATTGCTACAATGACTCTTTTCCGCGAAATTTTTCGCGACACGCCTTAAAGCGCCATTCGTGACATAATCTCTTTTAAACTACTTGCAAAAATTTCGCATTAATAAGCCATTAACATGACGTCACTATAACTTATTTATTACAAGTCAGGTCCATGACCTGTGTCAAAATAATAAAGACAAGCTTTTTCTCGCTACTTCGTCCACGTGTATTTCAGAAATTATTTATCGGGTACTACTTTTTTAATCGGTATACAATGTAGCCTATGTGCTTTTCCCGCCCTTCAAA
Organism: Carcina quercana; assembly: GCA_910589575.2. Lineage (NCBI taxonomy): Eukaryota > Metazoa > Arthropoda > Insecta > Lepidoptera > Depressariidae > Carcina > Carcina quercana. The sequence continues at coordinate 7,609,381 of OU342436.1, forward strand.
TGTCGCTATAAAAAATAAAGTCATTTTTATTCTCCGTCACGATGAAGAAGAGATAGAAACGACAAACAAACTCACTTTTGCATTTATAATGGAGTATACTCGTAGATGGATAAGAAGCGGCTGTTGTTATGAATGTACCGATTCGACTAAATAAGTGCTTATTAACCCAGAATCAAAGAAAACGAAGCACTATGCTACGAAGATACAAATCGAGTAGTTTCCTGAACCTTATATAAATATACGAATGAAAAAAAAAAGTTTCTAATAGGAAATAACTAATAATTAAGAATTATTATTTGAGACAACGGGAGTGGTCAATGATTACAAAACACGGGTCAATAGAAGTTGTTTTGCAGCTTCTGTTCCTTTGCTTGTCGTCAAGCAATGCTTGGATCATTGGACTACGCATAAGTATTTATAGATGCTCTTCACTTCGCGTCGGTTGACTTCACAATAACTACTCTTGTAAAGTATGTCCAATAATGTAATGGTAGAAGTCAATTAAAAAGAAACCGTATTACGAAGTTAAATTTGCGTGGGGAGACAAAAAATATACACTGCGATATTTTTGGCACCGTCACTTTTTTCTTAACAGCCCGATAATTGTAACATAGTAGGGTCATTATACCACAGTTTAGCGTCACCTCACCGCTGCTCCAGCGGCTACCGTTATCGGCGATTGATCGGACGTTTACGATCGTTGTCGTTTAAACACATTATTGCGCTGTTTCATCGTGATGCAGTGTTATCGATAGAGTGGATAACTGATTACTGGCCGCCATTGATTTAATTTTGCACACAGGTACACTCTATATACGAGTAAGCTTTCCGTAGTTGGTTTTATTCTGTACGAAAAAAATACAAGTATGTCACAAAAAATATTGCGGTTTTGGTGATCGTTTTGTCGTCGTGATTTGTTGGTAAAACATTAAGTAGGTAAGTTTAGCTTTTAAAATCTAAATATAATGGTGTAAATAAAGCAAAAGTTTAAGAAAAACATTTCGATTTTAAACGGAAATACATATTTTTCGATATTCCTATAATAAGATAATAACATTATTACTATCGTTCCATATGAGCAACTCACATTGAAATCAAACAGTAAAGGAGACATTATTTTTTGTATTGTATTTCATTATGTTCTAATGACCGTCCTAAGTTGAGTAGTAAACGTGGTCTAGCTGTATTCGCAGTGCGTTGCTGCGTTTAGTATTCCTGTTCTGGGCAGATTGTGCGCGTCTGGTACCCTCAGCTACGAGCCCAAAAAGTTTATGGTGTGTAGTTTACCGGAACAAGCTTGCACGTAATTTAAGTAGAGCGATGTATCGCGGCCGCGCGATGAGACGCGAAACGATGCCGGCGCGCGATCCCGTTGGGGCGGACGCCATTACCGCCCACCGCACCGCGCACGCGCAGAAAAACCGACCCCAAAGATGTCGCGCACTGATACCACACGATGGACACCTGACAACGCCTCCTCCGTCTCTCCCTAGACTGTTGATGGTTCTATCTGGTTTTAGGATCGGAAGCTTACCGCTAATATCCAATTATGTTCTCACAGTTCCCGACTGCGATCATATTTATGGCGTAGTATACAGAGTCTTAGCATGCAAGGTGGCGAGCACCACCGACGCAGATTTTAACGACGTTCATAAAACTAGACGCGGGGAGACCTATAGCGACAGCGCGGCGTCCAGTTCTACAAACCAGATGAATGGGTACGCAATGCACATTTTTATGTTACATTAAAACTACCGTTAAGCATGTATTAAGATTTGTCGGATAAAAAGAACTCGTCTGTGACCACATTTTGGTGACAGCTGTCGAAACGTACCGCCTTTTCTCGCGGCCGTGTAGCAATTTACACAAACCGCATGCTCACGTGTGGTCGACTCTAATCGTCTTTTATAATTGAGACGCAGCTCTCTGTACTAGATTCCAGTTTCTTGCATGTCTCTATAGCCATTATATGTATAACATTCGTAGAAAAATGTGCAGTGAACTTGTTTTTCCTTGATGACCCTGACATGACGAGGAACGTTAGCGAGGCAAAAGTTTAAACTGCACTCTCTAGAATCACGTAGAAGAACAAAAAAATCAAGTTATATACATATGAGTGTATAATACGCATATTTGATTTTATAACGCAGATGAGGTAGTCATATGTAAACGTCTATGCTCAATTGAATTTATTGTTTGATTGATAAAGCCTGACCTCTTTGGTGACGTATAACACACCATATCTATATGCTTAATGTAAATTGGAATAGCTTTCATACTCCAATAATTTCTACAATACACAGCTACTACACCTACATCTCGCATAACAATAATGCTTATCAATTACTCAAATATTCCCGGGAAGTCATTATTCAAATTTGAATATAACGTTATGCAATCTCGACGATAGATTGCTTATCATAATTGATAACAGCATATACATTCAGTCCAGTATGTAATAGTGGATAGTTGTGTAGGAAAAGACCGGTCGCTGGTAACTGCAACGACATTCCTGAACTATGTCCTGTGTCGCTGCTTTGCAAATGTTCTCTTTGTTTTGTGTCGTTGGAACAACAGAGACATCGAAAAAATATACGAGTATATGTGTTAGGTGAGGGAGAAAACATTAGAATGATCCTACTTAAAATTATCCTTTTGCAAAACTAGACCAGTATCTACACTCTTTAAATATTACAAAATCTGTGTGCAACTTTTATTCTTGTCTGATCTGTCTTTAGATGTACTGCGTAATGTAATGACAATTAAGGAAATGGGTGTGATGCTTATATCAAAAATAGCTTTGGTGCTGTTGGGGTGGATGGATAAGGGATGTAGGCCTTCGTGGTCAACTGATCAGCCCGTTCAGCCCGCGGGTACAGTTGACCAAGCAGAACCGATATTCATTTTCGCATTTTTAATCAGATCAGACTTGGATTTAATTAGTATAGATTTGTAGGGTGTCATATTAACATACGAAAAGAAATTAGAGGTAAACTAAGGACAAATGTACGAATAATCAACGGAAACAAATGAAAACGTTTTGGTTACGTGTAGCGATGATGAATAATGTAACTGAGAACGAAGACAATGCGTGTTTATGAAGTGCTCACCTTGTACTAATGACCCCGGCGCAGTCAATCATGTAACCTCTGAGGTTAAAACTCTTTACAAGCAAATAGTTTCAATACCCTTCGAAGGTTACTAATTGTTCACTTAATGACGGGACGCCCAGCAACATGGGTGGTCTGTCTGTCTGCTTCGTAACATTATTTTAATTAAATCTTATAGCATTATCAGTCGAGTTTATACCATTACTACGTTTCACAAATCTAATTTGTTACCTGGTCGCCATAAACAAACACATCACTTTACCCATTAACTCTTGCGAGGAGTGGTTTACGTGCAGCGCAGAGCTAATAACGACCCGGCATTAATTCCTTATTATACCATTTAAAGCTACGCTTAACCCTATCGAGACATGGAGTTTGCTTACGAGTAAACGTGTAGATTTACGGAGATATCGCAAATTGACGCATTACCCGGGTTGTGTTATTCAGCGAGGTAGGATAGGGCCCATAACCGCCCGGGCTGCTATCACACACCGTAATGAGAGGGTTAAAGGTAAAATGATATCGGATGCATCTATCCGGGTCGGTTGCTATCCATTGTCAATTAAAGGCCCCTGGCGAAGATCGCGACCGCCTTTTGCTTGTTCTATAGTCGCACAGGAATTGCTTCCCGATGCACACTCTACGCCTCGGGGTGGATATCGCTCGGACGTTTCCTGTATTACTGCTTGTATGCTCTGTTTGAGCTAATCTTTATTCGGAGTGTTTGCTAAATTAACATAAAATCTATTTAGATTTGAATCTTTGTTGGTTATTGCTGTGCAGACAGGAAACAACGGATAACGAGAAGTTGACAACTTTCAATTACATTTAAACGCATGCTATTAAATGTAAAATTATAGCAATGGTAATCTACACTATAGATCGGATATGGTTCAAACCTGACGCTGATGAGTAAATTGAATTAGCGTGTTGGTGCTAGATTCTAACGCTCGGCATCTCCGTTAAACGAACTAAATGATAATAAATCTCAGCTACCCGACAAGTAGTTATTGAGCTAATCAAATTAGCCGTTTAATTGATTATTTCTTGGTTACGTCTATAAATCACAACTAATAAGAAAATCGTTATTAATTTTGCAATTTGACCTCAAATCTTGTGGGTAGTTTATGTGAGGTGTCGTTAATCAATCAACGTTATTGTTTTCGTGACCCTTACATATTTTGTGAAGACAAGATATATTATGGTGGAGTAAATTGAAACTGGGCTATGAAATTAGCTCCTGAGAAGTATATAAAGAATACATGTATCAGAAATAACTGCTAAGAAACTAGATTTTTACGATCACAGGCCGAATTTTAGGAAATCGAATAGAACATAATGAAATTATACCTCGAATGTTAATGAATAAAAACAAAAGATTTAAAATGTAAGCAGAGTTTTTCTGAACATACAAACTACATAGATTGGCATACCCATTAACAATGTTCATGTGGCTAACTCTAAATTCACCATTGGATAATGTTATTGTGCGATAAAATCGTTGATACCCGTTATTCGGTATTTTAGAAACTGGCTACAAACGAGGCTGCACATACGAGTATACACTTTTTTTATTAGTTATAGAGATTAGTGCAGTAGCATACCGTACAACTCATATTAACAATTTTGCTGACTTCGAAACTCATGATTATTATTTAATGCAAATTTTCTATTACAAAGATTGTAAAACAAGCCGTACATGCTGCGCAACGTATAATCATGTAAATATTATAATTGAAAAACTCTTGTTCTCTGTTGCCGATTTAAATACATAATTTTGTAAAGAGTTAGAGTTACCTCACATAAAAAACTGAACACTGACCACAAAATATTCTTGAAAGAAATTGCTGGAGTATTGATAAGTTAAATAAAAGAGAAAAAACTAAATGATTGACGTGTATGCACGTGTTGAGAGTCTCGATGTGGTCCGCGTGGTCCATTCTGAAGCCGGGGAACGGTAAAAAGTAACAGGGTGATGTTATGCACAAACCGGTCCTCGGAATTCGGAAACTTGGGAGCCGAGAACCCGATGCGGTTCCTTTTTCAGCCGCAACTGCGCAGGCGAAATCGAAGTAGTTCTACCGAATTTTGCCGGTCACCTGCTACTTTTTCGTACGCGAACTTTATTTATTGTCGATTTGTTTCACCAAAAAAGTTGCGTGGGATATATTATTTAGTTATAAGCTGTTTTCCAAAATTTCGTATTGCAATTTACAAGTAACTGCCAATGCTAATTAAAGAGAAATATCGGACAAACACATTTCAAATAATTGTTTACTGATATAAGAGATAGCATAATGGCTACATGTTGGTTTTTGTTAACGATTCACGGTGCTTGCCTCAATTTTAAGTAATCTTCATTAGCCAGATACATCTTAAGCAACGGTATATCTACTTCTTGACGACCTGTTTCGTAATATACATGCATCAATTTTGGTAATGGCCACTGCATTAATAATGATACACGCTCACTTACCCGACTATTTGCGAGTCGCTCGCTACGTACGCATTACCACAAAAAACTAACTGTATCCCCCTGTCGTATTTGCACTTGGCTGGTTTCGAGGTTGTTATTTTTCCGAGTCATATTTCGAGATAATTTGACATTATTATGATGTTATTGGAATATATACCGTTCTCACACAGCGATGTTGATGCATGGAACTGTATCTCACCAATACGATTCTCAAGCAATCAACGATAAATCACATTAGAATCATCTGTGCGAAAACAGTGTTCTACCTAGACTAATTTTATAATGGGTGAAATAATGTATCCTCGAACAATCTCGGCGAGACTCGAGCGTGTTATTTTCCTTACATTTGCTCTAAGTGCTTCCTCAACGGCTAATAAGACATAATGACGTGTTATTTCTGAAGATTCACGAATTCCGATCGCAGGGGAGTAAGGTGCACGGGTCACTGACCTGAGAGCTCCGCAACCGCTAACCGCTGACGCCCGTCCTGCGAACAAAATAATGAACCATTGTTAATTACCTGTACACTTGAGTGTGCCTCAATTATGACTTAGTGATTATAGACAGGTGACTTGTAATCACACGTGAGCACCGCGGAATGGTACGCCTATCGACGCATGCGCTCAGTCGTGATCCCCCATTCAGGAACAAACTCACTTCCACGTACCGTCACGTAATTACCAACATTTTGCACTTAAGAATTTCCCAGTACGTGGGCTTTTGTGCCTTAGCCATAATCTGTTTACACAATGCCTGTATCATATGAGGGCAATTTGATTTTAGTTAGATCCAAAGATAACCAACCCTGCCATCTCTCTCGTGGTTTCCTGTCCTGATACATAGCATAGCGGTGTCAATATCGTTTGTGCATAGGAATCGTGTCCACCACCAACTGACGGTCACGTAATGCTGCTTGATTTTGAACTAGACCTTGCACTGCGGCAGTTTATGCGTAATAGCAGATTACCGCGAGCGTAGAGTGTTGTGTAACACGTGTAACAGATATGCAACGGAACGTTCACACAAATTGTACCGACCGCGACCCGCGTACTTGAATTGTTTGATATTTTACTGTTACGGTTATGAAATAGTGAATAACATTTAAGGGTAATTTCAGTTACTTAAGACAAAGACATTCGCACCTTTTAGAAAAAACGAAACGAAAAGATTTTTTATTTGTAAGAAGTAAATTTTGCGGTCGCGTCTGCACAGCTGATGATAGCATCGTGTCAATGCCCTCTTCTGGTATGTATGTATATTGTATCTGTTTTTGTGTACAAATGCAATGTTTGCAATAAATTAAACATTAACAACCAATATCCTACCCTAGCACGGGTATTTTTCCTATTTGGGAGGATATACATAGTCTCGCACCAGTCTTAGTCTATTGTCAAGTGCTTCGTTCTATAGGTGCAATTTGTAGTCATATTGTCAAACCGTAATAATAAATAAAAAATAAATAAATCTGTGCACTTCATGGAAAAATCAAAATATAGTTAATAATTTGTTCAAAGTAAAATAAAACCTATAATTTTGAATGTATTCGTTTTCAGTTCCCTTAAAATATTATTTCAAGTTGAATAATGACCTTATACACCGAACCTGGTAAAATGTGGGATTCGATAGTATGATATTAAAATATTTTGTTTTACGTTTTTGATATGTATAATTCCTACTTTTTTATAGGGTACTAGGGTAATTAATTTGGACTGGAATTTCATGTGATTTGCTTAATTCAAACTGCACTTCATGTCATTGAATCATTGAAATTCTACCAGTTTACAACGATTTCTTATTAGTGCAAAACATCGCGTGTGCTCCATTAATATTCAATAGCTATTTGTCGTTTTTCGTCGCGTGGAATGCGATAAAGAAATTCCTGAGGAGTGTGGCACTGTAAGCCGAAGCATTCTTGAAAAAAAAATTCATTTATTATTGTCATTTTATTAGTAAACTGGCTTGGAAATATTTCTCCGTTGTTTTGGCAAAATACCTCAAATACTATAAAAGTCGTTTATTAATTCAGTTTGAGATGAGAAGACTGTTGTTAGAGTTACTCAAAACGTTTATAAAATTATCAAATTCAGTCCGTCTGTAATTTACGGAATTTGGATTATTATTTGGTTTCGCTTAAAGTTGTAAAATACCTATTCATGTAATACCTATGTAACCCCATTCATAGACGCCTTCTTTTTGAAATTCAAACATCAAAAGCACTCTAATGCGGAACCCTTTTGCGGAAACACCACCTGGTCTTGCTTTTTATTATTATCTTAAAATGCTACGGTGCCAATTTAAATAGTCTAAATGTTCTGCCTAGCAGCGTAACCGTGAATTTTTTTGTCGTCATTTGAATTCTCCAAATATTTTGTATTCTACGGATGGATGCCAAGAAGAGAACTGTCTGATTTACATATTAACTGTACGATGTAGTACCGCTCTTTGTACGACATTTGAATTAAGAAAATGTTAGAAAGTCACTTGATCTTTATGAATTTGTTTGTTTTTGTTTCAGGTACGTACTGTTACTGTTACCCAAGGACATAAATTCATCCTTCCATGGTGTGACAAAAGATACAACATACGGGTAAGAAACTTATTTAGTTACAGTTTGTAATACTTATGAACATTGATAACTATTGTAGCAATTAAGTTCCAAGTATTTGGAACTCATTGACACGAGCCAGGGTCGTGTCCCAGCCTCCTGATTATATGGATTCGAGCTCTTCCGACTGAGCTACCGCCGCTTCCAATTTATTTGTGGAATAGATGCATATCTTTATGTTTTTAGAATTAAAACAGAAATTCAATTGTAAATTCGAAGTATTGATGAAAGTTAGACATTGCAAGTGAGACTTGTATAATATTGGTTATGATGGTTTGTATAAGACTTTATAATAGCTATGTAGAGCTACGCAAAAATTCTTAAACCCTAGTGACACTAATGCATTTTAGTGCTGTGTGTTGTAATATTACATGACCTACGCAAGAATGAAACATATCTATATTTAAACCACATCAATGGCTTCCGCTCTATTTTCGAAACCTATTTGTACTGTACGCATCAGTTCGCATCGATCGTCCGCCCGTCACTACAACACACGTCTCTTATCTCTTGCCAACTTAATTTTCCCAATCTGTTCCACTAATCAGATCACAGCAGTAGGTACTCATACGACGGTAGCCCGTCTAGTATCCCACGGTACGTGTTGGAGGTGTAGATAAAAAAGCTACCCGTCTCTCGGTAGCTGTTCCATCCGTGATCAGTGAACCAGAAACGATATGGAATGTCTATAATAATTCCACTAAGTAAGCACTAACGAGTACCGAGACTATCTTTGACAGACATGTTTTCATCGACATTAACAGCACGGAAGTCTATTTATGTTTTGTTAGTGTATGGTTATTTTATTAACAAGCATTGATAGACCATCAGTGTACTGCTTTATGATACAAATTATACTGGATATTTGTCAAGTATTCGATTTTGTCAAAGTTGCTAATTCCCAAAGTTATATACATATAAAAAAGTTATTACATATATTTACAATTATTTCTTGGCTGACATAGGAACGCCCAGCTCAAACCACTATTTTTTTTTACATCGAAGATAATCTTGTGAATAGTATTTTGTTTGTACAATAATTCTATTCTTGTACTAAGTGGAAAATGTCTTCTTATTGACGTCATCTTTATTTTGGGTTAAGTGTTGCCAATTTGGTGCATGTTTGATGGTTTTGTACAAAAACTAGGCCAAAATATTGATAAATAGTTTAAAAAAAACTTATTTTGTGATGACTTTTGAAAATTAGTAATTCCAGACCCATTGTCCGTAGGTAGTTTTAACTGCAACTAAAAAAGGATTGTCAGCGTGGGCGCAACCGCGAGCCGATGATTAATAAATATAAAAAACAAAATTTCGTAGAGACATGTACAATATATGACGATAAAATAGCCCACGCGGGTGACCCTTAAGCGAAGCGATTGTTCTGAATAAATACTATAGATGTGAAATTTAATGCTTTCTGTAACGGACTGAACCATGAACACACGCGAGACAGTTTTGACGTCAAAGGACTCGTGTACTTTATGGCCGATCATATTACTGTTAGCATTTCGCTCGTGAATAAATGTCCTGAGTTATTTGAAAGCTAGATTTGGTCTTTCAAAAGACCGTTCGCTGTCAACAGTATTGCAAATCTGCGACGCAATAAGTATAATTGATTGATAATAAAATGTTTTCAAGTTGTTTAGCTAGTTGAGTTTGCAACCTCTGCTTATATTACTCTCGACAGGAAACAGTAATAGTCGCTCGCACAACATCTAATTAGCGCAAGCCTTTCTCGAAGCGACTTTTAGTCGTTATCTTCTTAAACAAGCGTATCGAAACGCTTTTTGCCGGTCTTATTTCTGATTAAGATCTCGTTAGGTTTTTTATCGCCTTAAATTTACATGTGTCAAAGCTGAGTTTTTATTTGAATTAATAAATTATCAGGAGCGATGACAGGTATTTATTTGGTTGGTTCGATTTCGCGGAGCGTTGATATATCGATTTAATGCACAGTTATTTACTCGTAGTTGGATTTGAAGCGATTTCGAAATTCATCGAATACAAAATTGTTATTGATGGATAAGTTATGTAGCGCTACGAGCCGTTAGCTTTAGAAGTGCGGTTCGCGAATCTCATTCGACAGCCGCCGTTTTATCTCGATTAGATTTGACGCGTAAATTGCAGAGTCTGCGCATTGGAGGTGCGGATGGTGAGCCGCACGGTGCGGCATCCACGCAGCGTCAGTTCAACACTAGACCATCACGCCACCACCCCATCCGTCAATGTCACAGCTCTGCAATGTTCTCACGTGAGACACGATCAACGTTCCGTCCGACGCCATTAACAACAACACCTATAACCTGCCACTTGTGTGCCTTGAACTTGCTAAGGTTTAAAGTTTAAAAGTAAACACACTAATCTCGGGCAGTAAATCTGCATTGGATAACGGCAACCTTCGGAACACGCTTGCCCGCTCGAGGATTCGTGCCCTTTATATCGTTTGTAATCAGTTACCAGTACACAACACACTGTATACGTACAGTTTTCTTATTTGTTGAATGTAATGTAACTTATTCGTAAGATCGTGTTTCCGTCTGATTTCACCATTATCCTTTACAACTGCAGGTCTGCAGGAGGTACCTCAGGTCGATAACCTGCCAATATTGACTCATCTCGAAGCACGCGACTAAACAAACATGACTTTCTGTGTCACGGGTGTTTCTTCGCTCTTCGGGATATTGTCTCGTGTGTTTTACAGTCGCATAAGTGAACTAGCTTTTATTAGCGTTACATTTATTTAACTGTTATAGAGACGTATCAACGTATTCATATATTTATTATTTCGACGGAGTATTGTGTAGCAGTGTTTAAATTTGGTGCACCTTATTTGACGGCACTTACTCGTATATCTGCTAATGGGTTTAGATCTGTCACTCTCCCGCTAGATAGAGAGCGTCAGATACAAACTGCTCACAATAGTTGCGTCGCGCCCACGTAACGCAACCGTGTCACGCCTTTGTGATATATCCCCTGTTCGTACCTGTCGATAACTGAACGATAAACTAAACAGCGCTGTCCCCTATCTGTACATCACCCACGAGGAAAACACTAGCTCGAAGCGAGTTTTGAACAATAGAGGAATAAACCATGTTCCATTTTCCACCTCCGCGTTAACTCGATCTGGTATCCCTCAACAGTTGAAGAATACCTGCTAAGCTTATCTTGGCCGCGCTAGTTCTGTTTATTGGTACCAATAATATTAAATCTGGGAAACCCGTTTCGTTTAATGTGCTTAAGAAATAAACGAGTGTGTATTGGTCGATGTTGTTATCAAATAGCAGAACGATAAGTTTGTATAATTTGATTAAATTTCGTAAGTCGGCCAACGACCTGTGTCGAAGTGGGCACGGAGAACTATGCTCTTTTGAACTAAATCTACGTGACGCCACGCGCCTTTTACCGCCGTTCCACTGGACTGCATTGCTATTGATAGATTTCACAGTGATGGAAAACGTGATATTGTCTCGAGCTATTCCGATCGATTCAAAAGTTCGTGGAACGGTTTTGGGTACACGTCATTCAATGAAATTTTATAACTGGTACGCATAGACGGTAAGCAATTTATTTCAATTTTACAGTTTTTTAAAGAAAAAGCTGTCATAACGAAATAATATAAAAAGTCTGTATATTTTCTAGACGTACTACCATGATTTCTAATTTCCGGAAACACTTGACATCAAGTTGATGTTGTTGTCATTAAGCTTACGGTAGTAGAAACAATGTTTTTCTTGACCTTGCACTCATTACCATGCGAACGAACGGTCGACTATGGCGGAAATAATAATGAATGCGCTCTGTACAGGTCCGTAGTCTCTCATTGTTCGGGAAATACAGTAAATGTGTCGTTAAAGCGGTGGTGCAGCGAGCGGCCACTGATGTGAACAGGGTTATGTGGTTCTAATTGACAGATCACAGTGTCAGGCAGCGTCGGGCACCGTAACCGCCTTCATCCAGACTACGTAACTGTACCACTACCGTACGACACGCATCGAGTGCCGCCGCAGTCTTTCCTTGTGCCCGCCCGCCACCACAACGGGAAATGCCGGACATCGCCATGGACGGAATCGACCGCCTTCCCATAGTCCGATTTCATGCGGGAATCAGAACGAGACCGCATCACACACACAAATCTATTGACGTCTTCGTAAAGACGGTCAGACGTCGATGACCAAATTTCACATATGAAAGCATGAAAGTAAATCTTCAATGTCGCCTTCGTTGGCCCGGGCTTTCCCATTAAGCATTCTGTTGGCAGACCCCTTTCTGTGTTGTCTGCATTGGAGTTATTCGCCGTGTCGGTTGCTAAGTGAAACCGTTGCAAGAATCTTTTATTCTCCGTAATGCGAGCCGTTTCGGCTGTTGTTCGGGATCCTACTGTGACAGCCATTATAATTCCGAGTGAATGTGGAAGTGTACAAAGAAGGCTTTGTGCCCGCAATAAATATTTATGAGTAAGTGCCTATTTTCAACACACGTGGGCCGGTGGATACGCACGATACAGCCGCCCTAATTGGACGTCTGTAGGCGCGAATTTGTTTCACTCTGTCGGGAATTCCTCATTTGTAGTTCTGTCGTTCTGACACCAATTTATAATTGCTCACTATGACAACCTTGGCATTGCTCCTACACAGCGTTGTACTTCATTTATAAATTATAATTTCAATCAATCAAGCTATACGTTATGTCCGGTCCAGAATTTTAATACATACAAATTAAATTTATCACTTTATTTGATCTTAGCAATTTCAGCTTTGCAGTAATTCGTGGTAACATTTCAGAACTAAGCTGTAAATAATATTTAACTTAGTATTATACAACGATAAATACAGGGAAGATACTGATCCTACTTTCTCTTAACTAGTTTCTTGAGGCCATTACAAGAAAGTAAAACCCCGCTATGTTAGCGCTCGCCCCCTGTCCTGTTGACATACAAATTGCTATGATAAATTATTCTAGGATACCGATGTCTCCGCATATGTTTCTATGGTCTTGTAAATGTCTTAGTTCTAGTTTTCACGAAACTCAGCGTGCGTTCAACTATCTGGTACATATAATGTCCTCAGTCTATGTCTTTGAAAACGGAAGTAATGTTGTATGACATTTGCAACACATGATTTTGAAAGGCACATACATTGTACAGTGTTCAGGTCGCGCCTGCAGCTACGACCCCATTTGTTTGTGCTCGACGCCCGCCGTATGTGGAACGCGGGAACGGCAATGGCCACTGTGCAATGTGCTCTGTGGCAGGGCCTACCCTGACCTCGGCGTCCGCTGCGCGTTTTCACTTTATAAGGAGTGCTTTATAGTTTATGGTATTTTGTGTTCCTTTCCATTCTATAGTATGTCACTTCACTATTTTATTCACTTTGACTTTTAGTTCTTAAAATAACTATGACGGGATAAGCAGACGCTTTCGTAGACTCACACAAAAGAAGGCCACGTTATTTCCGCAACAATGTATACTGGCTTGTTGTCCAAGTAGGAACACACTGATATCTGACACACTTTCTGGAGGTCCCGCTTGCCACAGCGGCGACGTCACGTTTCCCGTGTTTGGAATTGTTTATTGAAGTCATGATGTGACCTTAACATTGTATTTTACGATTGTCTCATCACTGGTCCGCACACTGACATTTCAATAGGGAAGGTGAGCGCAGGTCGCAGCGTGAGGTGAGGCACGACGATGCTGCATAGTGTACCAAACATCCGCTGCGCCCGCCTTACGGAACCTCTACTGTCAACAGCGGCCCTATTTTTCAGCCGGCGTTATTTATAGCAGAGCACACGCCCCGTGTCCCAAGCCTAACATAAATCACATAGTATCCCGCGTGACCTGGATGAACTGAGAGAATTCCCCATCGTTTCGATAAAGCCTTGAAATATGGTTGCCATTTTCTCCATTGACACGGAAGCCGGCGCAAGGTAACTAGATTAATTTTGCTTGTACGGGTGCAGCGCTACATTTCTCGCATCACCTCCGGAACTTATCTGGGCGTCGGTGTAGACTAAAATTTGCATGACGGATATTCTGGTCGCCGTGTCGATTGTAGTTGCTCACGATTTAACGCTGGTATTAATGCATTATTCAGAGGGGTTTTCATTAGACTGTCGCTATCGGTGAGGGTGATCGAGTTCTCGTTAAAATGTACGGATGGCATGACGGCTGCTCGTATTGCGCATGCTCTGGACACGCGAGCGACGAACCGCACAACTCAGACCATGAGGAGTAACATCAGGTTTACTGTGCAACAGTTTATGCATCAGGACATTTGTCTTCCTACTAATGTGCACCTGCCAACATTCCACCTTTCTATGGGACGGGAACTGACATTGCACGGTCATAAATTCCTGCAGTTTAAACCCGGCAATAAAATGTGAAGTGCTCTTTCTGTAGTTCCTAGACCCTGTGGGACAATGGTGACGGATATTTTTAAAGAGATTTTCTTGCCGATGGAAGCCTTCAAAGGACTTGAATTTGGTTTGGCGAATAACTTTTATTCTTCTTTTACGTAATAGAGAGAGACTCTTTTACATAAGAACTTTTAAGCGTAAATCAACTTTGCTAACTTATTTCATAAAATTGCATCTGATGAACTTTTGAATACATTACTAACTTTTCTCTTTTGTAATTAAAAGGACATGACATTAACAAAGTAGTAGTGCTTTATAAGCGAAGTAGTGGAGCTAGTTGGAAGCCGGTGCGCTACTCACAGACAGGTTTACCAACTTATCCAACCGTGGGGTTGTTTAGCACCACACATGGAATATACTCGCGGATGTGGTATACTTTCGATAGTAATGAGAGAACACCCCGTTTACAACGCCCTAAATATGGTGTTTGCTTTTGAGAACAGTCCTCATTTCCTATCACAAAACTACTAATAACTTGTATTTTTCTCTCTTTTCTCTATAAAAATCACTCTAAATATTACAATGTGTGAAACCTAGAAATCTTCGAAAATAGTGCTTAGACGCAATTGAATTTCCGCACAAAAAGTGACAAGAACTAAATTGCATACCACAAAACATATTTTCGGGGAGTGCATAAAAACTAAATTGATAGAGCCACATCAGAGTCTCGTTGACATCCAATCGACACGCTCGAATAGCTCCAACATAATTCCGTTAGGTTTTAATTACCTTGTTGACGCTTCGTCTTCGCGCTCGTCTGGGTGATGACTACCTGCAATAATTATATTTAAATATTAGTGCATTGCCCTCTGGAACTTACTGAGGCCTAAATAAATTTAATCTGTTGTATCGGACAGAGGTATTAACTATTTTTCATTGGTGTGTTAAACGTTGTTAGTGAGTCTGTTAAGTCAGCTGGTTGTGGTTAAGGTTTAAATTTAATTTGAAGTAAACTGCCTATCAATATATTAAGGATCTGAGGAGTCCACTGCTTTAAGGACTAGTATTTTAATAAAACAACTCAATGACCCAGTAAGTAAGTAATGACGCAAGCTCAAGGAAACGTCTGCCAGCCATCGATCTCAGATTGAAACTGTTGCCAGCAGAAGGCTCTACCATCGAGTGTTGGCGTAAAGTCACCGTTGGCCTGTGTACCTCATTTATTGATATGCCACAGGATCCCTATCTAAAAAGCCTTACAAAAGCTCCAAAATTTCTGACAATATCGTTGAAATCGATAAACAAAATACCCGTTATTGAAATTGAGACATGACTATTTTGCGCAGCCATGACCTATTTATGAAAGCTTACTAATACGTTATAATAGTGTTAAATAAATTGAAACGTTACACGGCGTAAAGGCTAGCTTTAGAATATTACATAAAAACATAAACTACGGGACTAACATAAACATGTAAATTACGATAGGTGACCGCGTAGGCTCAATTAAATGGAATTCAATTAAAGGTAGCTGTTGGTTTATTGATGTAATAGTTTTGATTCGCCTATGGCGACTGCATTATAGGCCTCGGACACGCATGCTGCTATCTAGATTGGCGGGACGGAGGCAGCACCGGATGGTGTATAAACTCCACGCCCAGAACCTGGATGGAGTCAGAAGCGGAATCTGGACCCTCAAGACACAAGGTGCGTGTTTGCTTTTGAAAATAATTATTTTTTGGAAATATTCGTATCATATTCTGTAAAAGGGTGTACAGAAGTTCACACAAACACATTCTCAGCGCACGTATTCAGTTACAGACAGTCCCAATATTTATTATTACATACGTAATTATACTTCAGGCAGCACTCGGTCAGGGCAACTCTCTGACAGTGCTGTACTATACAAACACTAGCATTTCTTCCAATATATTTTTACAATATTAAACAATTCGGTGCTACTTTCTGACTGTCCTATACGACACATTTATAGGTATTTATCCTATTACCTATCTACTTCTGAAGAATTTAGTGATCAATTACACAGCGGTAACTATTTTCTACGTGTTGTGCACAAGGTACAGGCTATCAATAGTGGTATTCATTGTTGGATTTTTCGGATGCTTTGATAATTATTATTTCTGAAAATGAATCCACCCATGTTACAAGGATGAGATGTATACGAAACATATTAAGCACAACTTATTTATATATACCCTCAATTATTATTTTTATTATAAATCGTACACACTGTGTCAGTATTGGACTACCCTACGTTTAATATATATTTAAGTTTTATGTTTTTCATATAAGTCATCTTTATGAAAAATAAATGTTTTAAACCGTATATGATAAATTGATTTTCTAAACAAGATAAAACTGATTGGGTTCCTAAAGGGGGTTAAAGTTTAATTGTTTGCTGTAAAGTGTACCGTTTCCGATTTATATGAGTCTTTGTTACTATATCTTAATTTTTTTCGCTATTTCTTTGTCCTGGCAAATTTTTATGAATACCGACCTACTTACGAATAATTTTAAGGTGTCATCCACAGTCCTATGGTGATAAACTTTTTACTGTACAAAAACTTTCAAAGGCCCATGATAGGGCAAAACTTAATTGATATGTCCTCGTCATTAACAGCTATACCTGTTCATAACATTCACAAGTTGAACAAATTGATTTGATATTGACTTTTATTTTGATTTGATTTTTGGAATTCCGGAAATAAGTGAACGAACGCTTTAACGAAGCATTTTAATTTCTGTGCTGGATTTAAACATATATTAACATATACCGAGTGGAACGAAGCCCCGTGGGTCCCAAAGGCGGAATTCTCTAATAGTGAATAAAGGTTATAATAAAAATGCAAGGTTTCATACGTTGGTTTTATCTAGATAACAGACAAATAATATTTTACAATATACATATGACATTCCTGATACAGAAACATTATGTATGCATCATCATTAATAGAATCGCTAAGGACAATTATAAGTTAGCTCCTTGCTAAAGATAAATGTAGCTAAGTTTGTAGAAAAATTCAAATGTGTCTGTTCCTAAATATGTCGCATGAGTGTGGCTAAGTATGTCACATCTTGAAGGTGGCTAAGTATGTCACATCTTGAAGGTGGCTAAGTATGTCACATCTTGAAGGTGGCTAAGTATGTCACATCTTGAAGGTGGCTAAGTATGTCACATCTTGAAGGTGGCTAAGTATGTCACATCTTGAAGGTGGCTAAGTATGTCACTGAAGGTGGCTAAGTGTGTCACATGCTGAAGGTGGCCAAGTGTGTCAACTTGAACGTGGCTAAGTGAGTCACATCCATAATGCAGCCAAGCAAGTGTGTCGCATTAAGTAGAACTCCTAACGGGTGGCTAAGCAAGTTGCTTATTTAATTATACTCGTGTATTCAATAAATAACAACTTGAGTTTTCAAGCACGAAGTCCATCCAATTCAAAGTCCAATAGTCCCTAGACATTTCTTAGCTAATTGTTGAAACATGTTAATAATGACAGCAATTTTACTTCAAATATAGTTAATATCTTTTTGTCATAAATTCAGTAATGATTAGATATATGTTGATGATGCCAAAGCAAAGCATGTCTCGTGGCTGATAAATCAATAGACATGACCAATTATACATTTAGATATATATAACATAAATAATGTGTGTAAGAAGTGAAGTTATACAGGAGATAGATCAGCATCAAAGAATCAGGATCAAAATATTTAGCTTTTAGCTTTTCTAACGTCTTTAATTAACATGAGTTAGAATGAGATGAATATACATTCTTCATTGTGTCAAAATGAAGCCATTAGTGCCATTGGTTACTTTTCAAGAAAATAAAGCGGTTCTTTAATACTAATGTAATATAAAAAGCGACGGAGCTATTGTAGTTTTAGTTGCTGTTAAAATGGGGAGAATTTATCAATTCGTCAGAATCTTTTATATACTTTTGGTTTATGTTCCTTACAACATGATTTCGATAAATCGAGTCTTGACGCACTTGCAGTCAGAGCTTGTAAACTCCAAAATTACAAGAGGTACGACTGGTATAAACGAGAAACTTGGTATTGTGTTTTTCTTTTCTTTTCAATTTTCCATGGAAGTTACATGTATGAAATTTGGGACGAAAACGCAAGATTTTATCAAGTAAACTGTAGAATGAAAACCGCAGTGGTGTCAATTTTTTTTCAATAGCATAAATGTTTCAAATCACATTTTCTAAACATTTGTTATCACAACAACATACTAAAGATATTTACGCATACATTTTATATTATTTTTGTAGGAAAACTCAGTATCTAGTAAAGATCTGAATGATTTTCTCCTACACAAAACCGATTTTTAATAAATTCGCTATTTCTGTTCTGTCGCTTGCGTTATTTTACTCCAGGCAGCTATTTATTACAACTTTCCTACTTCTGCAGTCAGAACGGATGAAGTGCTATCATTGTCTTGCATATGTAGCTTATGGTTAGATATTGAGGAGTCGTACCTCGTCTTAAGAAATTGCCATTTCAATTTCATCGGACTCAATCTAATTTGTCTAATAGTAGTGGAAATTTGTGATGCCGTCTAGTAAGGAAAGGGAGCTCAAAAAACCTTCACAGATTAAATGTATCCACAGATTACGTTCTAGTTACTGTATCCCTTAGGTGTAAATAGCAAACGATGATAAATCAGTTCCTTCGTTTAGCTGTATTTTATGTTAAAACACATTATTTCATAAATTAATACAGTTTATATAAGGTAGTTAACAAATTGATATGGAAAGTATTCTACTTGCACACGAAATATTCAATGTTAAAAAGAAATTATGCCAAATTAATTTCAAATAGATTCAGGCTTCGGATAAGGTTGAAAACAGTTGGTCAGGGCGAAGCCCTGCCCGTTTTAAAACTCAAGTAATTTAAAATGTACTAGACTTAGAAAATCATGTATACTTATAGAATGTATATCTGTGAAGTTTCATCGAAGTTGAATAAACAATATGAAGACTAAATGGACGTTTTTACTTCAACTCTGTACACTTCGACTCTGTACAGTCTAGCAACTGTACAGAGTACGGATCTTATCGCTTGTTTATATACTATCGTTTCGTATGCTATAGAAAACCATTCTGTCGTGAAATAGCTAGAATCAATTCCACGTTGATTTCGTATGCAGGTAATTTCTTCCTATCTTGTACTGAAACTACGTTCAAAAGTGCTTAGATTTTAATTTCAAGCTGTTTCATATCTAATTAAATAATCGCAACATTACAATGTTTTTTAAAAGCTGTTGGATGTCGTCTTCTAAGTACTTATTCACAAGGTTCAATGACACGATTGTTGTCGAAAACGAAACTCTACTATGTCAGACAACGAGACATTCGAGTAAACAAAGCGATACACTGACCTGGTTAACCTTGAATAGTAAGTGTGAGCTGAGTTTCGCCGGGTAAAAATATGCCATTGATGCAAGCAACAAGCGCGTGCGTGCCCCGGATAACGCTATAAAACCGAATAAGTGGTTTAGCGTCGTACGTGGAATGATAATGCTCATTGCGAGACTTGTCACGCGATTCTGTCGATGTCGTCAAGCCGCTACCGGATGCACTCCTATAGACACGCTTTCTTTAACCTTGTGTCCTTGAACAATAACATCAGACTTCTTTTTGACTGTCTGCCACCTGCTGTGTTGTTTGCATCTGAATCAATTTTTACCGAGTCATCTTAGCCTGTTTATTTCACTTTCTTGTAATCTGCTGTAATAGACAATGAGTCGATGTTAAAAACAATAGTGAAACGTTTCGTGTTACCAATTACATCGGAGCTGGTGTTGTCGGCGCGGTGAGGCGCCTGCGTCAGTGGCGTTGGAACAATGCGCCGCTAACGAGATATAGCGGCAGTCCGTCAGGCGGCGGCGGGCGGCGCGAGCCACAGCGCGCGAAACACCTCAATCCGCTCTTTGTTTGCGTTAGCATCGGACTCGCCTGCGGTGCCCGATCGCATCCCGAACGCAATAAACCTCGGAGCTAGCTCACGACTCCGCAATGTCTACTCTTTATCGCCTCCGCCAAATGCGGTACGATCTTAAACGTATTTTAATAACTTCCACCCGCCCGGTCGCCGTAATGGGCTCACCATGCAAATTCTTGTACCCACGGAGCACCGTTACACACCGATACCGACGGTAACGAACCGCCCCGTGAAATAAAGAAAGGTAATAATCGCGAACGGGAAATCCGATCACGCCTCAGGCATTCCACGGTGCACAGGTTTGTCTAAGCTCCACGCTCCACTTGTAAACTCTAACGTCGCAGTACTGAAAGCTCACTAGAGCTAGTTTATCGACAGTATCTAATTACAGTTCTACATGGTCGACTTAATATCAAAAAACTTGAGTTAAGTCTCGAAGAAAGTGCCCTTGCAGGTTCGTCTCGTGCGCGATCCCATCTGAGATCGCATGAAGTAAGCAGCCGAGTAGATGTGTCTAGTGTGGATTTGAAGTTCCCTTTCGCGACATGGCGAGGCGCTTTCCCTGTCGCGACTCTGCGCTCTGACACTTGCACTCTTCCTTTCTACGTCGCGCCGGTTGCAAGTCATTGCTAATGTGCAACAGGTGCTAATTTATCTTTCATCTTAATGCAGCAGGGTTAATTAGATATTATATCTCTATTTCTCCCTGCACTTTCGCTAGATCTTTTGATTGTGTGAGACACTTGTCGCTGAGATCGTACACTGAGATAAGTAGAGTTTTAGTTTTCAGTTGGGATAGTGAAACTCGTGTTTTTGTCAAAGATATTTCTCAAAAATCTTTTCACTGCCACTGAACAATGACAGTTTTTGGAATAAGATTTCTATTCAAAAGCCGCTTCATCATCTCTCCTTACCGACAACGTCTATTACAAAATAAGATTAACAATTTTCTCACGTCCGCATCGAGATCGAGTTAGGCGACGACAACCTCTGCAAAAAGTAAGTTGGAAATCTAATAGAGTTTGTGGCAAGCCGGTTATTTGTGTTATTTTTTAGTTTCGCTGACGCTGAGGAGAAATGCTATGTAACGCTAGCGGACGAAGACGAAACAACCTGACATTACTGTAATAACTCAGGACCGCCCTGCTGTCATTATTCTGTACACTTTCCTCAGGTAACTAAAGGTGAAATGCTTTTTATTTTTCAAGGGCGTACTCACAATTGCGCTTTACGTGTATATTCCGCGTCGGGATCGACTTTTCTTGATACTTAATGAAGTTTTGATTACGGTGCGTTTAATTTGTTTTGTTTGCTTCGTACCGAAGAGCAACATCATCTTATTACGCAAGCTTGCGTCAGCAGGCTCACATGTTCATCTAATCCGAGCAATAATGACGTCGCCGGTCGGAGGCATCGATGCGTGATGAAGCAAATCTAATGCACAACGGCGGCGGCGTGGCTTCGTGGTCATTGCGCACGTGATCCCAGAGGAACCTGCTGATTATTTCCCTATGATTGCATCCTACAAAGCTACTATCTTTTCATTATCGATACCTGCATATGCCGTGGAACTTGGTAACGACAGATTAACTAACCATTTATCATAGTCAATGTGCGGTTTGTATCGCTGCAAGGAGTCTGCGGAATAAAGCCATAATTGCACTTTGCTTGAGTCAGGCGTTCAATTTCTAGTTCTGCTACCGTATAATGTTTGCCGATTCCGTGCGAGCGAAAACAAAGGGTTCCGTAAAATGGATCGCATCTGCCTGGGACGTCGTGTTTAACAAGTAGGCAAGTGTAGTACGAGAATGGCTTCATCTCGGCCGTCGAGTTTTTTGAGTCGTTCGGTCATAATTCAGCTCGATCAGCCGAGGTGTTACGTAATTGCAAGAATGCCGTGGCGCGCTCCTAGTTGTGGACGTGCCGCGCGGTTCCTGTTCGTATGCGAGCCCTATTTATTGTAATTACGTCGCTTGCCCGCCGCGCCGAGCTGCGCCGAAGACGTCCTATCGATGGACGGACGGGAGCATGCAAAGATGAGCATCCATCGATAACATCGCTCATGACTTCAATTATCTACAAGCCTCTTACACTTTTTAGACCTGCCTTAATTACCTTTCCGATATCTACGTCTAATAACGTACCCATCAACATAGTCATCGAAACAACTCATTTTGTATTGTATACCCTTGTGAAAAAATATATTGTAAAAGAAAATGTTTTGGTGTTTCTACAAACTGTACTCTTAATATGTTTCTATTATTAGCTATCGACAAATAGTTACTTGATATTCCACAGTCATCAGTAGTTTTAGTCGTCTACCTTTAATACATTACATTCCTGTCCGCTTCAAAGATAATTTGGTCGGATATTCAACCGTTGATTGGAGTAGTATTGGCAATAGATTTCCGATTAATGCAAGCGATCAGCACTAGGTGGGTCCGTTTGCCTTAGTCGCGGTATCGCTCCAGCAATCGTAACTTCTTCCCACATAATTGGCGTGTGGGCGCGGCGGTGGCTGTGCTATCCCGATCAACGCCCACCGGCGACGACACGAGCCGACCAACGATTAGATAGACCTGCCCCGACACCTCGACCCAGGCAACCCTCCCTAACTAGGTGCATCATCACGGAAATAATTAGCACTCATTTCATACAACTACTGTTTATCGGTATCACAAGAAACTACTAAAAGTAGGGGCAACAGCTTCAAAAAAAATGGTACAGCAATGACCTGAGTTTGTCTACTGTAAACATCTAGACTCAAAATGTTAACCAACAAGGATCCCAATACGTTGTATTACAGTGAGTTTGTTTGTTTCTGTTTGTTTGTGTTCCTCAACCCAATTCTGACGTGACGTAATAGAGAAAAACATAGCTACTCTTTAGGATAGGTAAGTCCGCTTCAGTTAATATGTTGCAACTGGTATAAAATAATGTCGACGTGATAACTCATAACATAACAGAAACCAAAACTCCGATGTGGCTCGATGTAGCTGGCTAAAAAATATAATCATGATTGATAGACAAGTGAAGAGCCTTATTTAAATATCCGGCTTCAATCTCCAAATCGCACAGCAGTCACCATTTAAGAGATAGATAGCATCACGAAGCAGACTGGCCACTGCCCCCGGCTCACGGACGAACACGCGACAATACTCGAACTCCGCTCTCATTAGCGATAAGAAGTGGCACTCGCCTCCTCGTTACGCAAGACGAGACAGCCGCAGACTCTTCATTAATTGCGTATTGTCGAAGCACCCAGCGATCACATCTCAGAGATACAGTGCTATCTCACCGCGTACCTATTTCCTATGCGACCGCTGGCCCATGCCTCCTATATGGACTTCGTTAATAATAATATACAGCGAAATTAATCGGAAGCATCGATGATAGGCGCTCACGTTTATGCCGCCAGGATAAACACAGATAATCGCAGGGACCGTTACATTGATTTAGGACGTCGGTTCCGCCCTTCGCTTGCAACAACAAATATTTAAGCAGAATATGAGCTTGCATTTGCAATTACGTCACAATCTAAATATTTTTGATTACAAATGGATAACAAGATTAAAACAAGTCTCGTGTCCGAACGCCCTTCTTAATAGATCCGCATCAAAAGAGCAAATGAATCGATTGTATATTTGTGAGAAATTCAGGCTATACTTAGACCATTAAAAACTTATTGCAACGATGTGAAAAAGAAGTCTCGTTCACACAACCATACTAAATTCATTATAGTCTTTGTCATTGTCAGAGGCATCTTGATTATTCGTTAAACCATGGAAAAGCAATGATAATGCTTAAGGTTCACTCCTCTCACGCGTACTCGCTTCTTTGTAGAACCACCCTGTAATTGAACCTTCCCCGGCCACTCTAACCACTAGAGACAAATTATCCTAGGCTTATAATTCACTTTCTAGTTTCTTTCTAGTTAGTATAACGAATGCCTCAAGGCTTATGGAAGTATTCATTCTTGAAACTTTTACTTGAGTTAGTATTTCATAGCTGTTTCGCTTGAAAGCTATCGACTTTTATCATCGTGGGTTATAAATCAAGGTAGGTAATTTAAACGACGCTTTTATCGAGCACAATATGGTTGACGTTAATTGACGAAACGCAAATGGTGGTTGTGTTTGTTGGGGCTGATTTATGCGCACACAAATCGCTACTCAATTTGCATTGGATCTATGTAAAGCGCCCACTCGGGCTCGTTACTGTGATCACTGTAACACTCGCTCGGAACAATCGTCACGACCTAGCTAAGGAATGTTGGAGTACATTTTGTTTTTTTGTCTATTCCCGATACACATTAGCTGCCAGCGTTTTTATTTGAATGTCCACATACCAACGCTGCACATCAAATAACGAGACGACATGTCTCCAAAGTGTAGAACAATAAATAATGCGTCAGGCAGACTTGCAACTTCTTACGCCCTATGAGACAGTCTTCACCTTTTATTGTGAATCAAATCGCTGTCTAGCCTGACAATGATTTATATACGTTTTCTTGTTGATCTATTTCATGATTACAATATGAGAAATTACTATCCACTTGCGTCTCACTCTGCAACATTTAATCAAGTCTCTACTGACAATTACTTCAGTGTAGTAAATAGGTGATAGTGTATCTAATGAGACCTTAATGGCTCGAGCTAGTCTTTGCGTGGGTGCAGCTACTCTCTAATCTAATATTAATGAAATAGATAAACTTTAAATGTATGAAAGTCAGCTACATTTGTTCTGACCACCGTAGGTAAATGCAAATGTGTAACCTGTAATTTAATGCCTTGATAAGAATGACTTCTCGGTGGCGTTTTACATGCACGGTAAATCCGAGCCAGGTAAGTTTACCCTCGGAGTAGGAAACACAGTTGACGGATAAAATCGTGACTTTGTCTCGGCGTCTGAAGATTATTCATACATAGTGGTTGTACACGTAAACGCAAATAAATGTGGACAATAACGTAAACGACCGCATACGGATATGCGTCCATTGCGGTGTAAGTAGCGGCGCACTCTGCAAATGACATTCCACATTCATACCACACCAAATAGGTGCGGAACGCGGGATTTATTTGGGTCACACACTTATTCTCGGTAATGTAAATGTGGAGTTTAGAGCCTCGTAGTTTTACCGCAAGTAATCTGACAGGCGCGTAGACGTTCCTGGCTAATTTGCGGATCGTGCATTTCGGACTGTGGTCACGCGCGTGCCCACCGCAACCGAATTCCGCTAAGGGGACGTGCGACGGCGGCAGACGCTCTATGGCGCAATAAGTTCATTGAACACATAATAATCATTGCCTGGACACGTCGCTGAGATCAAATTTAAATTTAGTATTAAAATCGGGTATCTTGGAAGTACTGAAATTGGTATGTTTTACCAATGCGGATTTGTGTCCAATAAATTCTTATAAAGCCTTTCTGCGCAATGTGTTGGCAAAGTTTCGATACACAGATTTGTCTAAATTTATTTCCTATTGTTTAACATTACTGTTGTTCCAACTTATTTTCGTATATATAATCGTTGTTGGTGCGTCTTTTATTTATTGATCATGTAACTTTCAAACGGCTTGACTGATTGAACACAATTGTTGCTTCTTTCGAAACGGTTGTTTATCAAAAACAACAAAATGCAGCGGGTAAATATGCTGATAGATCGGCTAGTATTTTTATTTATACTATTATTATTATATTTAGCCTTTGGATAGCTTTTAAGAGACTCGTCTAACCATTATACTCGTAAAGAAAGCCTGGCACTCCACAGCCATTATAAGGCTTGACCTAGCTAGAGCATCTAAATTCATATTAGACTCCTACGAATATTCTGACACGAATATCGCTAAACCTGCTTTGTTAACATTGTTATAACAAATATAGACTCAAATGAAAAGAATCAAGTTAAATACAAATAATGATCAGTCGTTTTTAACTTCGCCGTCGTGTCTGTCGTACAATAATAAGATGTAAGAGATGTATTATGCTCTGTCTATATATTTATATCCGAAAATGTCTAGTAATTGTTGGCGTTTTACTGAGCTTTGAGCGGATCGTTTTGTATCATTTATCATTTTTGGGCTATCTTTTTTCTTTTTCTTGTTGAGATTGACATACATTTAACCACGAATTTGTAATGAATATATGGGTTCCACCTCGTCATATACTCCGTGAGGTCTACAAAAATACACACACAGGTATAACTGACACGTGCACTGAATATTGATAGCCGGATGTCTAATCTTTGGTGTGCTTTTGTAGTGTGTACCTTGGGTATAATAAACGAAAGTGTCTGGCTTAGTTCCTTCATACGTGTTCATTAGAACACGGCCTCTGGGTACTCTGATCTCTGTGCATTTAACACGTTCGTTTTTTAAATCAGCAGTTTACAACTTTTGTTTCTACCAAGGTATAATCTTCTTTTAAAATCATATTATACATACTTACGTACATATTTATTAAACAATGTTAAATATCATCGTTGGAATTTTCGATTATTTTCCAACATGAAATGTACCTAACATTTAATATTAATACTGTTATTTTAAGTGGTTTTTATTGTGGGATTATAGTGTTTCTTAGTTGGAAATACAAATAAATAAATATATTAAATATAAAATTATCAAGAAAAGAAGAGCAAAAAATGAAGTTTTTTTTTCGGCGGTTTTACTTGTTTTACTAACATTGCTAATACAAACAGTTTATAATAGAATTGTCGACAGTTCTCATGCACTGTGTTAAGCCGTCACTCTGCTTCTCACTTCCCACTAGATTATGTATGTGAGAATACGCTCTAATAGGGTTGTGTCGGCATTTAACTTATAATTTAATGTAAATACAGTCGTCATTGTTCCTTTTGCTATTTCTTTACACTCGTATACCGTTTTCTATCGGATAATGACAGTTGAAGCGAACAAAAATAACCATTAAGACCTTGCTTTCTATTTCCGTTCCTATGTTGTCCGTGGCTATATTGGATATAAAATGCCGTGCTTTGGCTTAACAGCGAATAATCCAGTAATAATACTTTTCAGTATTTCGATATGAATGTCACAAAGTCCATTGTTCAAGTTTTAAGTAGGTTATAAAGTAATAACGTAAAGAAATTATGTATATCGGGGCTCATTCAAAATTTGACACGTCTCGTTACGCGTATCGCTATCGACATGAATCTGACGTCGCTGTGCGCTGCGGCGCGCCGGACGTATCGAGGTACCACTAGCGATTGCATCTGGTTTCACTTACGGTGCTGGTTGTTTTTCGCCGGGAACTCGATCAAAAGCTTGCATTGTGCTCGGCGGGTGCGCCCGCGCCGCGCGCGTTGCATAATGTGTCAGCCGTGGGAGCGCGAGGGAGACGAGCCGTTATGCGACGCACGCCACCGATACCGTTCCATTACTGATTTTATTAGACGTTTCGCGTGTATCCGTAATCAATTTAAGCACATTGCAGGCGTTGTACTCGCTCCACTTGCAACGCATTATAGAGCATAAAACGCTTTACGGCCACGTTCTCCATTTAAGCTCACACGGTGTTTCACTGCGCCTCACGGGCCAATGTAGAGTTCGACGTGTAATTTTGTTTGTCGGTCTATCTGGGACGCGGCAGTATATCACAAATTTTATGGGTAATTTCATAGTTATCTATTAACACGGCGCGCAATGATTTTCACACGAGAATCGACAATATTTGCTTAAGGGAATATGAAAGCTATGTATAGCTCAACTGCACGTCGCGGCCATAGTAATTAGTTAATTCTAGCATTAATATTGAATTTTACCGCTCTCTAAAGACAAATGATTTATGTTTTTATTGCCACTCGAGTGGGTATGCAAATTTATTGTGTTTATTTTCCCTTTAGGCGAGTGGTCGAGGTCACGTAGACTGCAGATTGCAACGGGATCTGACGCCTCTTGTGTCGATATTTTTTCATTTTATGATTTCGCCGAATAATAGCTGCAAACTAGCTTCCGAAACTACTCAATTTTCCTATTCTATAAAGTTTCTCTTTTCAGTTAGTACGTTAACCCAAAAAACTCCTACAAAGACTCAATCTTCTACACTGATTTGAAAATGATAGCATAAAATGTTTATTCAGTTCTAGATATCTCCGAGGCGACCATGAATAGAGAAAATAAATTGAGTGATCACGCCCGGTGGGTGACCAGTGTCTCCATTTCCTAAAACAGTTGTAGTTTGTTGTGATCATGTGCGGGAATGGAACCGGCTTCCAAATAAGATGTAATTTATAGTCGCTTCGATGTTTGGGTGTGACAGTGCGGCTCGGCGACGGCGGCGGGCGGTATGTCGGTGACTCAGCGACCTAATCCGCCCACTATTGTGTCTTCAACACACAGGTTCTAATGTTTTGCATACTCATCTCGCCATAAATAATGTAGAGTGTCAATATTTTTTGTTGTAAATCGATTTTAAACCTTCTCGTTTTACAGTTAAATATACTTGTTCGTAAACAGGTGGAATTTATTGGCGAAAAAAAATTAGCGCTACATCTATGAATATTAAATTTCCCCGTGAGCTGTTTTAGTAAATTCGCATGCTCCTATAGCCCGAGGAGTGTTATATGAGATACGATTAAAAAGTAACGGACGTGCTTGATTTTAATTGTGATAAATGAGCCAATTAATAATGTTCAACTCGTGCGAACTATCTCTCGTAGTATCGACGAATCAGAAAAAGTTCGCCGACTAAAGATAAGTAGGGAACAGTATAAAAACTTGTAAAAGGATAATTTAAATGCACAACATGCCTTGATGTGGTCGAGCGTGATGCTATCAAAAGTTATTCGTTTAAATTTTTTTCTTTGTTCGTTCATCGCTACGCGCTAAAAAACCTAATAGAATGCCTTGAATTTCTAAAACAAGATTCAAACATGAACAAAACTATTAATACAAAATAAAATAAGATACCAGTCTATCAAGATTAAAGCTTATTTAATTCAACTCTCGGAATCGACCGCACTGATCGAAAACGAACAAAAGGTAACCCAGGACACCTGCTAAGGAAGAGGTTGTCAAAAGTCCCCCTCGGCACCCGAGCCGCGGACCTCGGTCGTTCAACTCCGCGACGTAATTAAAATCCTTCATGGAAAGCACGCCTGATGGAATCCATCCTGACCCCGCTCACGACCGCACCGCACCGCCCTTTAAACGTTACTTTATAAATAGGAGCAGCCGGCATCGTAGGACTGCGCTGGGCCCCGTCCGCCCCGTCGGACGGACGGACCAACCGACCCGACCGAACGCACGGGGAACGTTTGTTTTTGTAGTACATCGGGATTTCCTGCTTCTATTCATTATTATTGGAACAGATCAGCTTGATTGCACATTGCTCATAGCTCGGGAGAAAAATCTCAGAACCTGGTAATATTTCAAATGCAACTGTGTGTATGTAATATTGGGTAAAGTTATAGGTGAGGGAATCGAACACCTAATTCTTCACACAGTTTCATTGTATATCTGTAAGTTTCAAGTTTTTCAAGTCATTGCCAAAAGACTTTTTCACAATGAGAATGAATGTCTATCTTTGAGTTTAATAAAATTATATTAACTCGACACTTGATATTTATGTTGTGAATAACGAATAACGACGTAGGACACTATTAATCTGCTGTTGGAAATATACGAGTATATTCACTGTCACACAAAATACTGATTAGGAACATTTTTACGCAGGCTTCCCTGTAATTTCTACTCAAGTCTTATCCGATACCAGCTTTAACCCTCTACTTCGTCTACTTTAATTGTTACAATTATCAGACAGGATCCTTCCATTGGACGTCATTCATTAAAAATCAGACACTGTCCTCTATGCCGTAAGCTCTTGGCATGCCAAATTTTGTCTAGATCTATGCACCTAGAGTATTCGTTAAAAGGCAACAAACACACAAAAATACAGAGTAACATTTGAGTTTATAGTATTGGTGTGATTGATGATAATGATAATTTTTGACGCATGATCAATCATAAATTTTCCTCAATAACAACTTTTCCATTGAACTAATCAGGAAATCGGAACAGTATCGCCTTGTGCCCGATAGTCCCGAGTGGCGTGTCACCGGCGCGGGCGCAGTCACGAACACTACCGCTGTTCTCACGTGACCCTCTTAATTATAATCTTGGTGCACCCAACGAGGTCAGGCGTACCCATCTATTGGGAAATTCAGACTCGATGCTTCACTAATGAAAGGTGCAATATAGACGTTTACCGGTTCAGTTTCGCAAAACGGCGATTCTTGTCTAATCGAGTTTTTGTTGGATCTTAGAGTAATAAGCTTCGCCAAAACTGCAAGTTCATAAGTTTGATGATTTCTAATTGAAGTCCCAATCAGTTGGGATTCTTTTCACTTGCGTTGGCATATGCTCAGTGTTGACCCAGTGTGCCAGAAAGTAAAAATTAGCTACACTAATTTGTGCGTAGCTAAGTTTTACTAATACGTTTATGTTAAGTTGCGATGTTATTTTTATTAAACGCTTAAGGTTTTTAGGACACTAAGGAACTAAGTAACTTTGTCGAATGTTATTTTAACTTCCGTCTAGAAAGACGAAACATACGATGAAAAAGAGCTAAAAGCTTTTGAGGGACTGTATATCTGTCTGTGACATCCTCTCAAGTAGGTAGACTTATTTCTGTTTATTTAGCTTTATTGTTTATATTAAGTTCGCTGATGCCGACCTCAACTTTACAAAACTTACTGACTCTGAAACTGACAACCTAGTATGATGATTCATTATTAAAGAAATGATGGTGAACGCACCAGTTTATAAGTAACATTGAATCCAAGTGCACACTTTTCACCAAGTTTGACTAATGTGCAACGTGCGTTAACCATAAAGGCCCTCATTGGCTATAATCAAACCTTTTAAGTCATGTTGTTCGTAAGTTAGCCTACAGTACTAGCTTTGACCCCCGGCCCCGATCGTGCTCGCGAGATCGTTTGTTATACTTTTGTGGTCCGCGAACGCTACCAGTTGTTTCATGCAATTGTAGCCTACCTAGGCAACCCAGATAGTCGACCGACCCGGGCAGTGCCTTAATAGTGCTGAATTATCGTGGGAAAACCATAACTGTACGTATTTTAGGGTACCGTAGCAATGGTACTGTAACAATGGTGTCGAATAAGGAATAGTGTGTTAATGTAGCACTCGTGTATATGGATTAAAGTAGAGGGAAGAAAATAGTACCACATCTGCTTAAGGCGTTTGTAACCGCTGTTACATTGTGATGTTGCATGCTATTGTCTTGGTTATATGTGCCCGTAGCCTTGGTAAAATTCTTTACATCGATATTAATGTTTGGTTCATCATCAACCGGGAAACTTCTGGTGACTCAACTTAAAAATTGAATGGACTTCATTCTAATGTCGTTCAAGGTGCAAGTACAGCTTTATTTGGCTACTAGCTTTGACCGCGATGTCGTCTGCGTGGATTTTAGAAAGTATCCCACGGGAATTACTTGCTCGATCGGGATAAAACGAAACCTAAATCCTTTTCCGGCCATTCAACTATCCCAATTCCAAACATCATGACATACTGACTCTCTGTTACGACGGCAAGAAAAGACCAACAAACAAATTAACTTAAGTGTGTTTTTTAGTTTACGTAACTTATTAACTTATTACGTACGTACATATTGATTTAGTTTCCTTTCAATGTAGTTTTTGTCAATCATTAGATTTGATCCTATTGTAAATAACCTACCTACTCTATCATTATAATTTGTTTATCGGTCAATATAATCAAAATTATCCTGATTAAAATCACAGATATTAATCTTATTTATGCATGCGATTGTATAGACGGGCGGTAAATTTTTCAACGCCGCCAAGCGTCATGTAAATGAATGGGGCGCCATTTGTAAAGCTGCTCTATTTTATTTTAAAGTTGTTTCTTTCTAATCTTGCGTTTGAAATTTATTGGCTAAAGGATCAACACGTTTTGGTTTTTAGCAGATTTATATGCAACCTACTTTATAAATTTTAATTCGTCTGCATGGAGTTTTGAAATCAAGGAAGTTATATGCAGGGATAAAAACGGCTTATATCCTCTCTAATTTCATTATTGGTTGCGCCGTTTACGTTAATGCGTCTAAAGTAACAAACAAACACTAGCAAATATTAAAATGTCATTAATTTTTTTTACAGATAAGTGAATTTTTAGACAATTTTAACTCCATTATATTTTATTTCAAATAGTCTGTGATTTTCATACGTAAATTTAATTTACATTTCATAGAAAAGTGAAGGGGTACAATGTACAATTTTCCCCACCAGTTGTACGACTAAAGACATGCTAATAACAATAATAGATTTAGCATAAAATTAAAATTTATACAAACTTTTATTATTAAATTAGCTAATACTTCTATGTTACTGTATGCCTTTGGATTCATTGAACTTTACTATTATATCGATGTGAGCTTTGTATATGGATATACAAAGCTCACATCGATATAATAGTAAATGTATCTAATAGTATGTATATAATAGTATGTGTATCGAAATAAATATAAATGAAATGGACCTACAATTGAGCTTTGCTAATTACGTCTACCAATAATAAATTGTGTAAGAATTATATCGTAGCCGCATGCTCTCGTTGAAGTCTTTTATATGCAACTATACTTGGCGCTTGTTTTAACAATCGGGACGGGACTCACCGTCCGACCGACCATTTTGTTGTAAATTTGTGTCTTGATTGGCGGTTTTGATAAAATAATTAAAATATGAATGTGATTACGTACTTACGTAATCGCGTCCATAATTTGTTATAACATTTACAACCTTATGTAAATGTAAAATCTCTCACTAAAATAAAATGCACCACAATGAAGAAGTATTTATTATTTATTAGTGTAAATAACGCGAAGTCTTTAAGTTAATGTTATAACCGCCTCCGTGACCAAATGGCTACACGATTGGACTGTCAATCCGGAGGTCCTGTGTTCGATTCCCTGTGGGGCACTTGGTTTGGTTGGTGGTATTTTTTGTCTGCCTGTCTAGCTACCACCATGTTACCTAAGTCTGCCGCAAAACAGCAATGTTCATTGCAATCTTGCCACCCTGCATACTTTTCAAAAATTCTGCCGGCAAGTGTTCCCATGTCGTCGATAGTAAAGATTTTATTACCATTAATTAAAGAAGTCATGGTGGGATTTTTTATCGTCTCTGTCGATCGTCTTTATCGTTTTAAATACTTGTGTAAATACGATAAATATTCGATCTCAATTTTATCATTTTAAAGGAGTTCCTAAAGTTTAGTAAAATATATACATTTTTAAGAGGTAATTCAAGTACATAGTTTCTGTTCTATAGTTTCCTGCAACTAGAAAATTCGAACAAAAACTGTTTTGAACATGAAGACAAAATACATAATATACTTTCCATGGGCACTATTTTATTTGTAGTGCCTAAATATATTTTACGCATGTGTTTTGTTCTTAAAACTGCAAACATTTTTTGCCCCTAAAAAGCTAAATAAATTAACCAATAATGGTTTTGTTGCCAATATTGTTAAACTATCGTTCGCGTACACCATAAATAAAAATTATACATTTCCTGACCGTATCATTCTTTGTTCTTTTTTTAACGTTTACACCGTAAATTTTGAAGGAACAAAAAATTCGCGATCGCGCGTTGATGTTTTTTATATGCCGTTTTGGATTAACGCTTGAAGTTTTTCTTACGGAGACAGAATTTCTATCGATAATTTTCTAAATATACCTTCAAAATGCTTTTAGCACGTACATAATTATTCAACTACATTAATATTATGTAAATAACCTAAATTAGAATAATTCGTCTAAATTTATTTGTTAATAATTTAAATAATAATTACAATTCTGTAAATTAAAACAATTATTACCATTTGTTTTAATTTATTCCTCACAAAAATCACAAATTGCTTCAGTATTGATAAATAAAATCTTTATTTCGATAAACTTGCAGTTATTGAAATCTTTAACGAGTGTTCAAGATTATCTCAATATTTCGACTAATATCGATAATGTGGTGTAACACAATCAAACGAATATCTTCTAACAAGAATAGGAATACGTAATCTCCTAAGCAAGTCCCGTAAAAGGCAAAGCGCCACTAAATATAGCATAATACTTAGGAGTATATGTGCACTCGAGCTTATCGCACGCGTAAGAACATGATCGAAGACATGAGATCGCATACGCAAAAACGTACACAATATCTGCGGTAACGGGACGCAACGCATTTTTTACATGCGATCATGGTTTGCTTGGGAAGAGCTCACGTGTTCTGAGAATTGTAACTGAAGAATACTTATTTTGCCCATACCTAATATTAGTTATAATAAGGGAGCTTTTAATTTTTGTTGCATTCTGTATGATACTTTATCTCATAAAAAAGGCAGGTCGTACATAATATGAAAAAGTAATTAAATAAAGTTTGCTTGTCTTAGTAATCACCGGGTTTAGTGTTATTATAATTTTAATCCTTGTAATTTAATTTTACATAGATTTAGTTGCAAGATTTCAAATGCATTTAATATTGCCATATATTCAAATAATAAGTTAGTTTTTTAAAGATTGAGAGTCTAATTTATTTCTATATACTATTATTTTATGTCCTCCGTTCAAATACTGTGTCCTTGAATACAGCCTCCACTAACGCCATGAAACCGACCATAAAATTATTTATACTTGAACCTGTTTGAAACAGGACTCTGGAACATCCTGTCGATATTCCCGACTATCTGGAAAACTGTTCCTGTTTTCATCCTGTCGCATAAAATGTTGCAAAAATCTAAATAAAACACTATCGTACGTGGTACATACCTAGCCGTTTCACGTATGTCTCGTTAAATATTTTGCGATCTTCACGTGTGATAGTTCAAACAATTTCAACACCCAGTTCATGAACTTTTCACTGGTCGTATATCACAGGCGGTAGCACAGTCCTCGAGATGACGCGCGCGGTGCGATGGTCGCGAGCCTAGTGTCGCGGCCACTCTCAACAAGACACTGAACTTGGCGAAGTGCGCCCCAACGGTTATAACATAACACGTCTGACGTAACCTTAACCTTGCAAGAAGAAGAGGAACGAGTGGCCGAAGGACGGAGTGAGAGCGCTATAGGCTCGAGAGAAAGGGAGAGATGGCGCGGTCGCGGCTGCGCTCGGACCACAGCGAGCGGCGCCGGCGCAGGCGGCCGCGCGCGTCGCCCGCGCAGCCGTCCTTCATGACCATGTACGTTAGGGGTGATGAACCCTCTTATCGCGCAATCGAAATTGAGAAAAATAAGCTATGTCCAGACATGCCTGCTTTAATGAATATCTTATTAATAGGACTGCCAGTAAGCCAAATGGAAAATTACATTTGATTTGATGGCAGTCTTGGATGGCAGGTTTTTGTTTGAAATGCATTGCGCATGTTTGTTACAATTAATGATCATTTTGTAGATGTATGAATATTTAAGGTTTACTGACTTTGTAGTCGCAAATCATATCACTGATATATGAATTTAAAAATTCCAGGGAGGTCTCGCAAACAAAAAGATAGATCAAATGAGAGAGAGCGAAGTCTTTCTTATGGAATAATTATGCATTGTTACTAATATTGTACACCATCGGTATTCGCAAAATTTTCAAGTTTATTTATCACTCCCAATAACATCGATGTATTATATAAACGTCTCTTTGGTGGAACTGACCTTATATGACAGAATGAACATGTAATCTGATATGCGATAAACATTTTCATGACCGTGATCCATCTAGCTCCAAACGTATAATTTTGAAAGACTATTTCCGTTCCTAAATCATGAAATGCACCATAAACTTTATACTCGTTATTAGAAAACCAATTATATCTGCATGATTCTAGAGGTTGTGATGATTCAACTCGAGCCACTGGGGCTAAATAATCGTATAATCTACTAGTAATATCTTCATCTTCTCTAACAGATTAAAATGTAAAAGAATTTCGCTTTCGAGAGCTTTGTACCGGTGACATTTGTGCCTATCGGCGCATTCTGTACAAAGAGGCGATTATATGGGTGACCCGAGCTTTCTACGGGTCACAAGGACACGCTTATTAAAATGTTCTGTTTATTCAATGATCTTTAGCTTTCACTACTTAACCAGTATCTTCAACATTATAGAGATATAAATCGTTACATCGTTTGATGTATCTGCGGATATTATAACCCAATTAAGCAATGTAGGTAGTAGGAGATAGTTTCTAGGCTTCATGTATATATTACGGTCAAGTTGACCCGGTTTTGAAGAGATTTTTACATCGATCCAATTAACAAGACAAAACTCTGAAGTGACTTCAGTAAACCAGGTGCACTAATCTTCGCGCATGAATAAGTGAGATCAATATTTACCACCCGACGCGGTTCAGTATGACGACGAATTATTTGGCGTCAGCCAACGAATGCTGTACTGCGTTTACAGCTCTTTTATAGCTACTATCGAAGAAGCTTCAACATGTGTAAAGAAGCCCATGCTTGTTAGAATTTAACAAGTAATATTGAACAAATTGCTCTATTACTGTATTTTATAGTTTATACCACAGGGATAAAGAAACTTAACACTTCAGAGGTTACAAAAAATCATGGTAAGCTCAGAGTGAAAAAGTGAACGGGAGTTAGACGAGCATAGATGTTTTAAATTTGACGCAGTTGTTACTCACATTTATCTCTAAAATTGTTGATGCCAAAGCGGATATTTATTTTCAAATAGTATCATTTGTGACTACTTCAGAAGGGATTTTATTCACGGGCCTGATATAAATATCTGCGGACTTGGGCAGCGTTGACTTGATGCCGTGCGTTGTCTATCCATTACTTGTTATACCGAAAACTAGTATTGACTAAACTACTGATTACAGAATACCACTTGAGATTTTGTCGGACCAGATATGACTGATTCAGATATTTAATCGGTAACAATTTTTAAAACTGAGTTTTAAACAGTATGTCACAAGTTCAAAAAAATTTCATGAGATACTATTGTAATGCACATTATTTTCCACAAGTTTCAGTCGGTTTTATTCTTGCCAACATAGATACTCACCAACTAGACCTTTTATATACCCTGCCGTAAAATAGCTACAAAACAACAATCCATAAAATATTACTGCCACCTATAAAACTAGATGAAGATAGCATAGCTGGTGCTTCATTATCTCAAGATTTCTGGTTGATCACCCTTTCTAACTTCCATCTACATTATCTTTAGTAACCATTCAGTGAGATGCTAATAACAATGGTGAATTAATAAGCTAGTCAGGGCCTTCACTCCGAGTCAATCCGTAAGTAAGCAAGGGAATAAGTCCGATCAAAATCCGAAGTCAAATACCACGTAGTGATTAAATGCTCCTAGTCAAATACATACAATCTCTTTGAAATTAGAATGAACGGAATCTGGGAGTGAGGCGACTATTCAAACGTCAAATAAAAAGTGAAAGGAAATATTAGTAGTATTCATACAAAATTATAAAGATAATAGTGTTTGTTTGCTCGTCCGTCCTGCAGTAACGTAGTAGTAACGTAGAGTCAGAATTACTTATTTTTACAGGAATTTAGGAAGGAATATACATAATATCAACATCATCATTCAGGAAACGTCCACTACTGCACATATACCTCCTCCATGGCACTCCACATTGCCCGGCCACTTGCATCCAGCGACTCTCCGCGACCCTAAGTCGCTGGTTCATCTAACAGGGGGACGGCGCGGTAGACTTGTACCGGTACGTGGTCGCCACATAAGAACTTTCCCAATAAGTTATCCATTCTTCGAGCGATGTGGCCTGCTTATTGCCACTTCAGCTCACTGAATCGTAGAGCTATATCGGTGATCTTAGTTCGTTAGGATTTCTTCATTCTGAATTTTTCATGTACAGAAATTCTGAGCATAACTAGTTTCAAGGCCTGCTGAGTGACTTTAAGCTTTTTTATTCGTATGTCATCATTGGCAACACGCACTGATTAAAGACTTCTGTCTTTAGACGCTGAGGTATTTCGGACGAGAAGGTATGCCGTAACTTCTTGAACGCTGCTCAATAAATTGTATAGAAATACTTATGGGTCGAAATCTCATATTGGCTTCTTTTATCCCGATCAAACAAGTATCCCCTGTGGCATAATTTATGAAGTCCACTCAGACGAAGTTGCGGACTAGTTTTACATAAATGTGGCCCCGAATAGTTAAATAGTTCTTCCGTAGAAATTTTCCTCGGACGATTATTATTCTAGTTAGAATATTACGTTTGGCTTTTCACAAGTGATATATGTAATTGCAATATTAATGCTAATTGTAGGCTGTCGATGTTGAATGATTGGTGCTAGTCATAGAAGTATGTTCTCCTAACGGTCCAGCTGTACGTACGGAGCTAATTGTGTAAAGTCTGTATTCTAAGACAAACTAGATTATTTGAATCCGGTTGTGTCTTTATAGAATATTGGATTTCATCTTACTCGATAGCAATTGGATTTTATATATTTATATATTATTTTATTTATTTATATATATAACAAATAAATTTTTTTGTTTCTGCTTCATGGCAATCTGTTTTCCAACAATAAGCCATTTCTTTGTTTGATTCCTCAGTATATGTTTTCCTCAAGAGCCATACTTGTATGAAAGTTCTTTTCACACGGCTCTCTTTATGTCAA
This sequence comes from Carcina quercana, assembly GCA_910589575.2. Lineage (NCBI taxonomy): Eukaryota > Metazoa > Arthropoda > Insecta > Lepidoptera > Depressariidae > Carcina > Carcina quercana. The sequence goes on from OU342436.1 coordinate 7,648,565, forward strand.
GTGGTAAATCTTTTATGTAGGGTCGGTATGTCACTTCTTTTTAGCCGGGTATGCTAAAGAGCGCCTTCTCCACTCAGAGCGTGTGCCAGTTTGTTTACATGGATGGTCAGTTTCTTCTGGTATTTCAGGCTGTTTTGAGCTATTTCTTGCCGAACTGTTTTAAGGCCAATGTCTATGTATTTATTACTTATACAATGAAAGATGCCAAACATTATTCTCAGAGCTTTGGTCTGGAATAACAAATAATAGTTGATTTACCTTCTTTCTTTTAATTAATAGAAAATATTGTACAAAAACTTAAACTTAAAGTACGTAAACTTAAAAGACTTCAATAAATGTGAATTTCTGCTGAAAATTGTGATATATGACCTGGACTGAACTTGAGTAAAGCTCAAGACAGAATAAGCTCGTGATCGAAGTAGTATATTCTAATTAGGATATGTTGAAAAGTTAAAACAACTGGTCTCAAGACGTCCGAAATATATAGCCATATAAACAAATATATGGTTTTATCTGTTGATTATGATCTTGAGTCTTTCATAATAAACTGTTACCATTTCTGCTACTTGCACTTCTGTTAACGCTTTAATTTTAGGGAACCCGTTTGTGCCAGGCCAAACAATCGCAATTAAGATGTAGAGATAAACAAATTCTCTGTACGAAAGATTAATTATCACAGATTAACTCTCATTCAGGTGCGAAATGACGTGACGTAACATTCACCACACACTAATTGAGCATATACTGGAGTGTAAATTACGCAAACAGCATTAAGCTTTATACACGAAATCTGTTCAGAGACCGTTTAAACCATCCTATAACTTTTTTGAAGATATTTGTTTTGGTTTTTATTTGAAACATGTGCCCTGTGTCGGTGATGCATTGATCTAAGCCTTCGTCATCCCCTACATAAGTCCACTGTTGGACATAAGTCACAGGTTCAGTGATATCAGTAAGATCTCGTATATGCAGATGTTACTCCTGAAGCCTTCTGCGCTCGGGTAAAGCTGTCAACATCACTACACCTACAACATCTGTACAAGTTGGTCCGTACGACTGTGTCTATCACATCACCAGCTCGACAATGCCCACGGGTTCAGTACTACTCAACGTCCGCACTCGCTCACGGCTCTCAGGAACTGACCGTCATTGACACTCTGACACTGATGTTTAGCATACCAATCCATATACACACAAGACAGTGTGTGTATGCTATACCGCATACCTCGTACAGTACAATATCAAAACAGCATATCGTGATTGCTTCCTTGTTTCCCTTAGTCTACTTCTTCGAAACCTTTAAAAGATAATATTATATGTAGAGTAAGGAAGTGATGTGGATATTGTTTTGAAATTGCATAACGGAAGTGTGTGTGTGTGTGTACCAATTTGTATATAAAATTCAACAGTGCTGTGTTGATTTCTAAACAATTAATTGTGGTCTCGGATGTTGATAGTATTATTTCGTTTCGGCCTCCATTGTAGAATGTATGTAAAGCTAATGTTCGAGTTCTTGACTCAATTTTCTTAATATTCCTAGGCATTGAAATCATTTGCCTCTCCTTACCACTTATTGGAAAATGGACTTGAAGAACGACCTCAATATTCATTAGTCATTGTGATAAATTTTCACAATGTGCCTTTATTAACCCGCGTCCACATAGAATTGATTTACATGGGTGAGTCAACTCAACTTTACGAGATATTAGTAGTGTTGATTTCATTAAATCTCAAACTCTGTGCCAAAGGTTCTTATAGTAGTTCAAGGACGGCTAATTTGGATATTTATTTTTACGGCCACAATAAATATATGTCCTAGTAACTATTAATAAAATTCGTAGACATTTACAACGCTGCACGTAACATCTTTTCGTTAGGTTTTTAGGAAGTTAGGAATCCTTTTAGGATCACTTTGTTGTCCGTCTGTCTGTCATTCAATACCATTTTAGAAGGAACTCGTCTGCTCATTTTACTCAAAAAAGTCTGAAGTCTCTTGAAGCTGTGAAAAAATCAAACTATTGAGCCAACGCAACGTATCTTTTAAATATTTCTCTTGGAAACGCATCAAAGCCAAAGATACTTCTTAATGACCTAGAATCCTGTTATTTGACTAGAAGTAAAGTCTCATAGGAATGAATCCGAAAACTATACATGATTAATTATATCTTATTAAAATTGCTTTTGCAATTACAAACTGTTCCAGTGCCTGTCGTAATTTGTATTTTAAAGTGTAAATTAAGTATTGCTCATGTTTTTTCGTCAGGTGTAACTAATACTTATAAAATATATTTTTCTGTATTTAATTATTCATGGTGCGCACGGAGACCTCGGTGCGCGAGTCGGAGCACTTGTTCCAAGTGCGTGTCGGTTTACTCACAATGTAGGGGTTTGCAACTGTACACTATATGCGTTACTGGGAAGTATAATGCACCTAGTTGTAACTTACGGGCTGTGAAATTTTTACTTCTGCAAATACATTTTATAAGTTGCTCGATTCTTTACTCATTAATTTGCAAATATTATTTAGGAAATTTTGTTATATTTCCAACGGTTTAGTTTAAGCTGATAGGTAGGCTTGACTGTAATAAAAATTACCACTTTAAAGCTTTATCTTTTGCAAATGGATAACTAATACATACTTTTTTGAACGGTCTGTCTAACAACACTCCAGACCAAGGAATAGGCGAAAAAAAGTATATTCACTCTCACATTACCCTCAATTTTTCAAAGATTGCCACTTTTCGGCGACTGTATGAACTGTATAGTACATAGTTTAAATAAATAAATAAAATTTAGTCTGTAGCCCATAATCATAACTACATCTGATATTTATAACACAACACTTCTTTCATCAAATATTTCTTCTTTGCCTGGCCCTTTCCCATTTTATTCATTTAAAAAAATATGCCGCTCAGTTTTTCATACTACACTGTGCAGTGCTTGTAAAGGTTGTTGTTCCGAATCCAAGAAACTATATTTTATTAAAATACATTGAAACTTTTAATCTACGGAAATGGATTGAACAAAAAACACCACCGATCCAGTTCCATTATTTTTGCTCCTGAGTCGTTGTCCTCTACTAACACTTTTTGCTTGAGAATTAATAATAAAAACATTAAGATATCATTGGACTCGTTCTAATTGGATTATAGATTTAACCACGGAAGTATAAATCAAGAATTTATGGTTTCACGCAGGAAGCTGGAAATTTAATTCGTGATAGTATGATGAATGTCGATTGCTTGGCGACTTTATGTCGAAGAATGTACAATTATGGAGCGGAATATCTATTAAGTTTGTTTTACTAATTAACTCGAATATGCCAAGAATCTAGGCACACGGCGGAGTGCTAGGCCACGTTCCTAATAACGGACTGTAGCGGCGGCACTTCCTAATGGTCTCTTTGTACTTACAAACCTAAGCACAGTTTCTTCACTTTCTAAAATGGTCGTCTTTCGGCCCAACAAAGGACCCCACTCATCCTTTATGGTTCACTTTTTAATTTAACAGCCTTTTCTGTACAAAAAAATGGACCATCATGGTCATCGTTTTAGATCTGTTTTGTTTGCAGGAATCTCTCAGAAATGATTTAACCTATGAAACATTCATCAATTACTTGCATTCTTTATTAAATAATAAGGGTAAATATGTTCTTATTTATAGGATTCTTCTGCCCCAAGGTTGCCTGGAAGAGATCGCTCTTAGCGATAAGGCCGCCTTCATTGTACTTTTTATGTTCTTTTCTGTTTTGTTTTGTGTGTGTATGTGTGTGCAATAAAGCTTATTTGAATTAAAGTTGAATATAAAATAATCAATCTGCAAATCTTGTTGTGTGTTTTTCTTTTCTGTATTTTGCTTTTTTAAACGTCTACCACGTAATATGTGAGTCCATATGTCTCTTGATTTCACTTTTAATTGAATTAACTTTTTAAAAGCCATAAAATACGTTAATATGTAGTGGATGCTGATGCCGTGCTGTATTGTATGTATATCGCAGCACCTTGCGCTGGGCTATGTAAGTACATTCGTGCTTTATCCAAGAGTTTGCAGTCATTTCTCATGGCGACTCGACTGTTAGAATCATTGCCCAGGAGCCGCCATTACTTATGGGGCACGCCTACACGGCCCTCTCGCCTCTTTCAGTACACTACATTTTATTACATATATCCAGATTTTAGGGATCCCTCATCGTGATTTAGCTGTATAAAATGATATAAATGAATATATAAATGAACTCAAATGAATATAAAAGTTGGAATGTTATGACTTGCTTAATACTGAACTAAGGTCTGTAGTAGTATATTCTAGATCTTACCAAAAAAATTGTTGACTCTAAGACACAGGTATTCAAAAAATCTTCTCGGCCTTACATTGAGTACGATTTATTAATCTAGACCTAAATATATAAATGATAAAGTTTTTTGTTTAGATAGTTTTCTTTTATGAATAGTTTTCCGATTGTGACGTTTATAATTATTATCATACTAGATTTTCTCCACGCCTTCGTAGGCGTTGAATCATTAGATTACAAGTTACCTTCATATATATGTTAATGCCGACTATATTACATCTGTATAATAAATTTCGTCCAAATCCGTTCCGCCGTTTTTGCGTAAAAATCACAAAAATCTCAAGTCGCAAACATTCAAAATTAAAACATTAGTAAATAGGATAGCTTTTGTCCTCCTGGGCACGACAAAACTTCAATGCCAGCGAAGGCGTGACAAAAAATATATTTTCAACACAATACCATTACACATAAATTATATGTTTAAAAATATATATTCCACCGTGCTCTCATGCAAGAGCTATTTTAAGTGGATTATTTGTTATGTACGAGTATGTCTGTATTAATGTTTCTATGTATGACATATTTCACACAGACTTCATTTTTACGAATTTCAAAGTCCACACCTACGAGTATTACATTTTTCAAACTTTTGATTTCGCGCAGGGGGCTGAATTATATCAAAATTATATAGCTATCCGGGCCGTATAACCCATCCGTGTACTTGTAATCGTTTGAGAGTGAGATGTCATTTTTATAAAATTGGTTAAGAAATAAATTACAGATAAATATATGTGCAATTCAATAACAATATCATCATTCATCGAACGAAAGTGGCCATATTTTCTTTTCTTTGACCTTTTAAGGAACGAAAAAAATGACAGTACAGAACCCCTTACTTAAGATTCCATCTGACCAGTATTTTATTCCTGATGGCTTACATCTTCACACGCTCTGCTCTACCTTGATCACATTTTTTTCATCGCATGCACCAGGAAATCTTATCGACTTGATAATGGAAATATAGAACTTTGGTTTTTGTTCTTATGTGGTTGTCGTGGTTGCAAATAGCTATTTTCTTAGATCATGGGAAACTGAATATTTATACTATCTTTTGCCGGCGGCTTCGTCTACGTTGACGACAGAAATAATACCACAGAAAATTTAATAGGATAAAAAGTCGCTAAAAATCATCTAACAAACATAGACCTAGTGTGAAAACGACAAAATTGCCATACTCATAAATAAATCTAAAGATAGAGATATCTTTAGATATCTGTAATAGCGATCTGATGACCCTATAATAGACGAGAAATTGAAAAGTTGCTTCCTGGTTTAAGAAACGTCTAATAGGTGTTTTTAGGTCATCGCGTGAGGTCTCGAATGACATGAAACATTGTTTTGCAGTACACTAATTATGCAAACGACTTTCGACGTGGCCGAGGATTAACTTGTTCTTGTAAACCCAATCTTACCGCCTGTGACTTAAAAGGCGACTAAACGAAAATTTCATAAGATGGATAACTATGTATCAGTAAGTTCTGATAGCGATAAGCACTCTACCTCCCAAGCACACTAAATATAGCATATCGATCTTGCTTGAAGAAAAGTCGACGCAGGGATCTTCGAAGGGACGGCTTCTGTGTAAAAGTGGGAGCAGCGGATGATGATGATAAATTGTAAAAGCATGGGGCGATATTTGAGACAGCCAAGTGACGTAAGTACCTGCTATTTTTTTAAGGATATAGTTCATCATCAATCATCAACAGCCTATATATGTCCCCACTGGAGGGGCTCAGGCCTACTCTCCTACAGAGAGTGTATGGGCCATAGTCCACCACGCGGGCCCAGTGCGGATCGGCGGACTTCACATGCCTGTTCAAAGACATGCAGGTTTCCTCACGATGTTTTCCTTCACCGTTAAGCAATCGGATAATGTACTTGAATTGAAAAACAACTCATAGGTACACGGCTGGATTCGAACCCGGTACCCTCAGATTGAGAGTCCGCGCCTTATCCACTGCGCCACCGACGCTTATAGAAGGATATAGTTATGAATGTGTAATAGGAATTCAGCTCCTTTCTTTTCTGGCCATTCACAATGTCAAGATTTTATACTCGGCGACGGCTTCAAATTACTTAAACGTTATCCTATCCATCATCGACTCTGATAATCGTATTTTTTAGGTAAGAGGATCCGAGAAGAAAGATAAGAGAAAAATGATTCAAATAATCCGTAGACGCGTGAGTTTGTTTTCCGTATCTGTTTATCCCTTAGACATGGCGCATGCTATCTTTTATAACTAATTCGATATCTTAAACTGGTCATTACTCGTGTTTTTTCGTTCGCTACGTACTGTGTGTGAAATTAACATTAATTCATGAACTCATCAATCTTCCATGGCCCCAGCCAGTCGTAATTACTTGTTTGTTAGAGATAAATTGATATTTGAAAACGAATTAGATCCATCAAATACATCTCTGTTGATAAAAAGCGGATTAAATTAGTAAGGGGACGGTAATAGTTTTGAATTAATTCTAATATTTTAATTTACATTAATAGAGTACCGCGTGTAACGAAATTGGTGTAAGAACACTCTTTGTTTAAAATATATTTTGAACTTGTATAAAGTACTTGTAAAAAGAATACATAATATTCTTTTTTTTCTCCTGCAAATATGAATAACAATAGTATTGTCGTCGTCGTAGATATAGTGTGTTTGTTTGTCTATAGTTAGTCCGCGGGTAACAAAGGAAAATCAGCTTAATTTTTGACATACCATACTAGCAAAGTATAGAGATAGTTTATTGACCAGTAAGGCTACTTTTTATATTGGTTGGTAGTTTTCTCATGGGATAATTTTTGAAGTCCAGATGACAAAAACTAGTCATTTTATATTTTTTTATAAAACTGCATAACCAAAAAATAGTTTCTAATCAATAAATGAAACTGTTAGTAGTGGAAATCGCTTGCTTATATGCCTTTTCTATGGCTTCTATGTTTAAAATAGTATTTATTGTTGTTCTTTGATTTATTTCGGATAAGACATAAATTGCGAAACTTCATTTGCTTGATAAAATTACCATGTTAGAGCAAATATAATCTATTTCGACAAGCTTTTGAGATATAAAATTTGCTCGTAGTATCAAAGCCGGTGGTTATTGGCAATTAAGTTTCAAACTTACATGTAGGTACATGACGATACGATACACAAAGAGTATCCAAGTACATTATGCTTAATAGCAATATAATTTTAGTTTTACACTACCCGTTACTTTACTCATTTTACAGTATAATTTAGCCTTTTTCGGGGCCGTGAGTCCAGGGCCCTTAAACAACTACTTGTGAGTCAAAATTCAATTTGATGCAAGATCTTATATACTTAAACCATCATAGCTTTTTGAATGAGTCACACCAACAGGTAAGATTCCCAATAAAAAGCAGATCATTTGAAAGATATATTTGTATATGTAATTGACAGTAGCTTTGTTTAATCGAAATCGATGCAGACCCAAGTTTCGAAATTCGTCAAGTTTCGCTTATTTTTAATTCGCGAGAGTTGCGGTATGGTTGCGATTGCAGAGTATTGAAAAACACGTGTATTGTATAGTGACACTTCATTTGTATTGTTGCTATAGCGCACATAGTAATACACACTATGTGAAAAATTCCTATTGTCTACCTATTACTGTTCAAAATAACATAAGGGCAGAACGCACGGCTGAACACCATGTAGTTTTTTCAGATAGCATCATATTTCTCAGGCCGGGTACCGTGAAAATCGACCTATTTAAATCCGTTTGCAATGCGAATTTTGGATTCATACATATTGCACCAAATCCGAAAGTAATCCGGAACAAAAACGAAACGAAACAAAGGTTAATCTGTTGCTAAGCAACGATCAGCAGGATAGAATTGGATTCACTTGGAAGTCTCTATTGGTAGTGTGGGAACACTTGAAAGTTGACTTAAAAATAAGCCGATGGAAGGAGGGGGGATCCTGTATTTTGTTTGATAAAATTGATCGTTAGTCTTATAAGTAAAGTAAAAGAAACATTCCTATTTTATTTGAGATTTTAACAAAAATAATGTAATTTGTGCAAAGGCCTCTTTTCATTCAGTTATTATTTATATCTTGCCTTCTCATTTTAATCTTATTACTGTCTTTTACGTCTATCACAAATTCAATAAAGACGTTACACGCTTCTCGTGCTAATCTACTTCAATATCATATTTAGATCGCATGATCTAGATAACTGAAAGTAGATTGCTCGGTGGCATGATTTGACGTTTAATGAAGGAAGGCAATCAGGTGAAAGGAATGCGGTATAAACATATTAGTGACTCAATAATTTACAAAACCTTTTGCATTCTGTTATGTAGTAAATTTGGGTGTACATCGTATTTGGGACGTTCATTACCTCGATTACGCTACTGCGAAAGTTTGCCATCGCGATGTACGTTGTCGCGAAAATTAGCTACTGCGATGTACGTAAAAGCGAAAGTTCACCATCGAGAAGTACGTTGCTGTAAAAGTTCTATAATAGAAAATAGTTATCTTGGAACATATTTTTTTACAAAATATTTTTCGGTAAGGATTATCAGAAAAATGTGTATATTTAGGAATATATGTCAATCGTTTAATAGTGAATAATATGAAGTTTTCAAATCCTAATGTTAATGTTCTAAATTCAAATTAAATTGTCATAAGTTTTTTGGTAATCCTTACAAAACATAAACTTGCAAGTTGTTTCGATTTTTCTGATGAGAAGTATATATTATTATTGTTTCGAGTAGTGTTTAAACTATATATACGACTATAACGAATGTAAAATAAACCTCCATGTATTTTTGTATATAAAAATGGATGTATCAATTCTTGTTAAATGATTGTTTATGTTCTAAATAAATAAATAATAAACCGGCGATACAAACGAGCGTCAAACTTAAAGTAATTGCAGTGAAAACTGTAAACTATATAACCACATATAATAATAAATATTGACATGATATGACCCCAAACTCGAGTGGTTTACAAATAATTGAATAAAAAATTGGAAAAAGAGAAAAAGTTGCCATTGAAGAGTTCTTCTATCCACCTCCTGACTCCTGTGTCAGATCAGCTTAGTGCCAAATTATTGTATTGTCATCTGACTTATGTAACAACCACAGCTCGATATGTCATTTAGAAGTAGGTAAAAATTGATTCAGTAGTACTCGAAATTGTGAGGGAAATTTGGGAACTATTAAAAGCAAGTCGCAAGTCAGGCCTACGTGACTGAAAGTGGAGGCTCGTCTCAGAGAGAATACAACAATGTGATGTCTGTCCGGACACTTTATTTGACAAAAACTACATTTTGCAGACAATAGACCCGCAGTCCCGTTGGAGCCATTGGAGAATCCAGTTGTCAGTAAATTAAATTGTATGTGTTTCCAAGGAAATAGTAAGAAAGGAAAAATGTCGGATCGTGTTCTGCGTTTAAATTATAATTTCAGTAATAATTTCCATTAAACGCCACATGTTTTACTGCTTGACTTTGTGTTTCAAAAATTATCCTATTACACTTTTCTTTTCAAAATTTCTTCAAAATCTGTGTTGTGATTAAGCCGCTAACATCCGACAGTCCCAACATACAATCACTCGAATTGCACATTTTTAATATTGTTAAACGCACTCCCTGTACGTTACGTCAAACTCTGTGACGACAAATTGCTAGGTATAAAATACGTATGCAAAGAAGTAGTATAGGTGAAAACTTAAGTAAATTACCTGTTGTATGTGTGTGTAATGTGTGCGAAAAGATATTCCATTTTTGAATGGATCTTGTCCCGTACTGTTCACAAAGGTAGTTGAATACGCGCACTACTACATGTAACAGGAGCTTTACTGTGTTTTACTTATAGTAAACCTAACTAGTAGTAACATTTAAACGTAGTAAGTTTATGTATATAGGAAATTGCACATACACTCTCTATAGGAGAGTAGGCGTGAGCCCCTGCAGTGAAGACATACATACTAATATATAGGCTGCTGTAATAGTAGCTGTATTTATCATCATCAAAAAATCTTGTATCAAAAAGTTTTGCAAATAAAAGAATTAAACAAACATTCATTTCATTTTATTATGGACATACATTGTTGAGAGACAGTTTCTATTATTTAGTTGCCATATTTTCGTTTTGACGTATATAATTTGTATATATTTTATGGTCATTTGAGGGAACATTAATAAGTATCTTGTTCTTTTATATAACTTGCGCTAACATGTAAAAATAACACAACTAGTAGACAAGATACCGTGTGCAGTTTTTATAATAGAAATTGTGTAAGTAATTTCCTTTTACGGCGTCTTTATTTCGTAACGGCCACGACGGGCACAGCTTAACGAATTCCAATCATGTTTGATGCGAATTCATCACCATAAACTAAATTAAGGCCTAACACTATTATCGGGTATGAAGGAAGCTCCTTTGTATTATTATATTATGTGTTCGATATCAACTTGAATTGCAAGTATTAAATATAAAAAATAAAAAAACCTACGCAACAATATATTTCGTAAATTACCGGAAAAATTCATTTTTTGCCGAAAATGCCTACTATCAGCTGATATTCTTCAAACTTCTGAATCGATTTAAATTTGAATTGAATGAAAACCGCATAAAAATCGGTCCATCCGTTCGAGAGCTACGATGCCACAGACAGACAGACAGACATTGGCGTCAAGCTTATAACATTCCTCGTTTTGCGTGGGGGTTAAAATGGCTGAATACAATGAGTATAAGTACAGTACTTATATATTGATTCACAGCGACATTTTAAAAATATAGATTCTTTGATAGTTATAGACTTCCCGTTACAAATAATTTTAATTAACTCACGCACGGGGACAAATCAAGAACAAAATGAATAAAAAATACGCGTACACTACGGATATGTGTATATAAATATGATTCGTTGTCATTGATGTCACAGTTTCTTCAAAGTATCTATTTACCTATGCTACTCCTGTCATACAGTTGACTTGAGGCCGTCTACTCTCATGACTCTTCCGGTTATTAGTGCAACACCCGTTATCTCGGCCACCGCAGACAAATGAAAGAACTGCAATCATTACAGCTGGCATTTACAACAATGTATTCATATGGATGTAAGGCAAAATACCTGCTAACGACACGACACAAGTTATATTTTTACTGCTGCAGTAATAATATAATTATTCATTGATTATTTTAATTTACTCAACATTAGTTATGCGGAACGAGCAGTTTTTGACGGACTCCTTAAACATTGCTTAGTTTAAATCGACCGAACAAAATATTATTTTGATTGTCCCCAAAGGTAGCTGATACAAAAAGCTTGAACTTCTGATATTTGACTCAAGACAATCATGACTGAAGTAAAATATCAATTTTTGTCGAGGCATGCTGTTTGTATATGGCCTAGGCCATAGGCCTACGTTCAGCAGTGGTCGTTTCCCTCTGATGATGTTTTTTTTTTCGCATAAAATAAAAAGATAAATATGAATTTTAGTCGGTAGATGAAATAATTTACAGTAAGTTTTGTAATTAATCAAAAGCACCCTACACCGGGCAATTTGACCGACCAATTTTCTCACAATCTCGAATCATAGTATCTCGTGTAGTCACAGTCCAATCATGGACGATATTGACAAAAATAGGCCCATCAAATTGCTCCGTATATGGCAGGGCGATCTTTAGTTTCAATACGAGTAGCTTCGGCCGAGCATAGTGCTATATAGATAAAATACCACCGTGATATAGACGGCACTAAAGCTCCTGTATCGGGAGCTGATCGTTAGATAGGTAATTAGGAAGCATGCGTAAATGGACAAAACTTGCTGGACACGGGCCGCGCCGGATACTTAGCTGTTCAAGCGCCACTTCACTTTGTTGCATACGCGCGTCCTTTGCAGTGTAGACTTTGTAGCTGATAATATATTTTACGATGCACCTGTACGAATTTTTAAACCGTTCCTTAAAAGACTTCAGTCTAAAAGGAAATCTTGTATAGTATACAACTTCATTCTTTATGCTATACGGTTTTTTCGACACACAGGATCTGCTGTTTCCAATTTCAAGCAGGCGTGCGTTGATGACAAGCAAAACTCAATCATCGTTAGAAATTACTTTCCAGTATTTCTAGCAAAGCTTTGTTATCTTGTTGCTACCTAAAACTGTGTAACAATAAGAACTTCACATACACTATTCTTGCTGTGACTGTTTCGTGAGGTCACTTCACCGTTCTAATGTTCGAATTTTGAAACTTGAGATTTTTATTTGCTTAGCAGCTTTCGCTGGAGACTTAGCTCCCTTTATTTGAGAGATCTTGTTTATATGTAAATATATTACAGTATTTAAAATAAGCGTTTTAGAACCAATTTTCACGCAGTCTTTCTTTGACAAGTTGGTATCATTTGCTGTTTGTACGGACGGCTGCTTAGTATTCCTGTCTGTTGATGTGCTTTGTCTAGAGCACTTGTGTCTACCGATTGTGTGTTCAAGTTTCTCATAATCATTTTAATTCGGCGAGCCAAATGTCTGAGACCGTTACATTAGTTGTCTACGGGAAGACAATTGTAGGAAGTCGTTAGAGCAGCGCTTAGCTTAGACTGATTTGATATAATTTTAGGTACATTGCGTGATTTGAATGATAGTATTTTGGTCTTATTCTAATTTCACTATGTTTTAAACGAAACAGTTTTATTCAATTTCAATGATGATACAAAACAATGTATAACCACAATCGCTATTTAGACTTAGCTGTAAATAAATATACCATATAACTAGCGGGATAAAGCTGGCGTTTCTAGTTATCCGAAAGCTGAGCTGATTAAGTTAGATAGTTGAACAGGCTAAAACATCAAAGTATTTCAAGCGACTCATAAGCAAGCAAATGGTGTCCTGTGAAAGTTTCAATTTTCGACGCGACTGGGGGAATACATTTAATTTCACTTTTCCCTCGTCTGCGTTGCGTCGGCGACATTCCTATCACGATCGGGGCCGCGCGTGCTAACTGTCCGACATGTGAGCAAAAGTATCGTATCGGCAAACATAACTACTGTTGTACAAACACTCGCAACTGAATATCACCATTCTGCTTATATCTTATTGCCTTTACAAGCCCCCATGGCAACTCCATACTCGTAGAATGTCGAACGTTCCTTTTGTACAATCGTAAAGTAATTCCGACCATATCCTGGAGCCTTTTTCGACAACCACATATAAACGTTCAATGGTAAAGTCACTGTAAAGATAATTGTCGTTATCAAAGGAGTATTCTATTTTCTATCCCTTGTTATTTAAACTAGAGGGATTCCGCAATAAACGACAGGAAAACGAACTAAGCTTTACGATCTGGAATGCGTACCTTCAATCGGCAGTAAAAACGTTTTTAACGGCATATTGCTTTAGAGTTGAAAATTAAATCGGGGTATGTTAACCTGCGCACGGTTGCTTAGAATTAATTAGTAGTGCTGTTGAATAATTTCTCATTAATTTCAACACTGGCGAATGGAAATCGCCCGCGGTATTTCCCTGCCTTGTCGGTGAAGGCATGAAACTGAATTACCATATGCAAAACGTATATCACAAGTTCTAAAGAGCTTTGCGCACCTTGTGAGCCGTGTGGTGCTCAGCTGGTGAGGAAACCTAATGGGTGGCTTGTATTTTACATTAAAATTACGCTTTTAGTCGAGTTTTAAAATTTATTACTATTTATCCTTTTTGAGCTTTCTTTCTAGATATGATTTTAAATATCTAATGCCGTGCCGTGGGTCAGTAAAAGTAGAAGGGAATATCCCAGCGTTCACCTGTCTGCATACGTCATATCGTCGGTGATGATCAACCTGTATTTTGAAATCTGTCTTCATATTCGAAACCGTGAGGCTCATACTCAGCAGTTTTTTTGTTGATTACCCACCGTAAACCAAACTGAGTGTAAGGCTACTTGATATTAAAGTTACTTGAAGGGAATAGAGCAGCGTTTGAACGCGAGCTTTTCATGCTCTGTAGCATGAGAGCATATGATTTGATGCTTAGATGTTTCGAATGTGACTTTGTTGCTGACGATGGTACGAGTTGGCCTAAATAATATTTAGTTCAAGGCAATGTATTTTTTATTTCAATGTCAGAGAAGTATAAAAGTGCTTCAAGAATATTCCATTCGGAATTCGAATAACATTATAGAGACTATACAGCAATGTGGTAATACTTGTAATAAATCAACAGGTAACATCGGATTTCCAACTGAATGCCTATACATATTATTAAACAAACAGTATAAAAATGTCAGCCTCGTTTATTGTACTTTTATTACGTTGTATTGAATTATATTGAGTTTTTATACCCGCTATTCATTAATAAGAAGGCTTCCCAAACAATTTGGACCGTGTTGCACCCAAGTCTTAATATGTCTACCGCATCATGAGAAATGCCCTAAATAGCATCATAAGCTTCTTGTTTAATGATACTTCCGATGCGTACAATTTAACTTTAATCCCTGTCGTCCGCCGTAAATTTTAATTTTATGGCCAGTGATATGTAGCTTTTACGGTATCGCGTCATTAATAAATGTGTCTTATTTTATATTTCAGGTAAGTGCCAGACGAGAAGTGGGCTGTTGAAGGTATTAAAATTTTCTTATATTGCCTTCCAATTCATTATTGTAAAGTTAAGATTTTATTTTAATTCCTTTATTTGACACAAGCTTTTTGGCTGTTTGTGTTACCTTCAAAAAATCCCAAGGGAACTTTTTACCCGGATAAAAAGTAATCAATGTCCCTCTCCATGCATGCCATTACTAAGGAGTACGCGTGTGCCAAATTTCATTAAGATAGGTTCGGCTGTTTGGAGATGAAAATTCAAATATGCAGATAGAGACACTATCTGATTTGTAGCATTAGTGTGTGTATTGAGTACAAAAATCAATATGCTAATTTTATTTAAAATCTTAAGAACATAGATAAATAATAACAAAACACCACTCCTATAGTCAGTCAAAATACCTAGGTAATCTAATTAGCCGGCAAGGATACACTTAAAATATAGAAAACAGCAACGTTTTCATGTTTTCGTTCTAGTGTGTGAATTATAATAGTAATAATAATAAAAGAGGTTTATTCATCACATATTCTTAAAACTAACAATTGAACATCGTATATTATATATGTATGATGAATGGGCTAATAGCTCAGCATATGTCTAAGAGGTTCAATACCTCGAAGACGCTGTTATTCTGCTATTGCCTAAAAATTACAAAGTTACTAAATATTGTGAACATTCAAATTGTACTCTTCTGCGCGAAAGGAAACACATAACTGTCCATAGTTAATACGAGTAAGATATAGTTTATGGTGACGCACGATTTTCTAATCATTTATGTTATGACCAAATGTTTTCTGTCATTTTGTCGTAAATTGGTGTGCTTGCTCATCCATGTAATTGGTTGTATTCAGAAAACGGCCATCAGACCAACACGAGAGTCTGGGCGCACAAAAGCTTCGCTGTAAATAATAAAATTAGCCAAACCTCAAGGAGAGAGACCTCTTTAGATCTGAATGTAGTCTGTAAAGTAGGTCAATAAGGTCCTTACAGTCCATGCGTATTAGCTGAGGCACGTCGTTATTTTTGTAATTTAAGATATAGAATATTGTATATCAATGCGTTCAAAATAGTCATAAAGAGTACGAAACCATGAACACGCGACCAGAGACAACTCAACCAGCTTTTTTTAAGCTAATGAGAGCGGGCTATTATTCACATGCGGCTATTATTTCGATTCTCACGGTTGGCGCATTATTCGTACGACATGTCATTTCCTCTGCGCCTTTATTCGTGCGACATGACCCGTTAGTTCGGACTAACACACTGCACCGGACGAATTCACTCCACTTTCCATTTTTCACCGGCTATTTTCTTGGACGCTTGCGTTGTGGCAGGTGATTCTCGGAACTAAATGTGGAGTGCACCGACTTCGATGCTCTTGGGCGTATCTATGAATTACTCAGGGTACTTTCTTAGAATCCTCAAATCTGACAACAAGCAAGGCCTTACAGCATAAGTATAAGAATAAATCTGAAAATCATATCTTTTTAAAAATACCAGATTTAAATATATATGTATTTTTAAATTACCAACTTACATTTGCCGTTGAAAATTAACTCATATATCACTTTTTCAACTGCAAAGTAAAGTTTGTTCTTCAATCGGAAGTTTGTTCTACATTTTCTTTAGACTTTTGTTTCGTGCTTATTACCTTACCTACTATTTCTGTCTTTCAGTATGTTAATTATTCATATTCTGTACGGAACCGTTGGTGCGCGATAACGACTCGCAGTTGCCCGGATTTTTTTAGACCTTTATTAAATCTTTTTTGATGGCGTCAAATGTGTAGTGTCGCTTCAGTTTGTATTTTATTTTAAGTTAGTGATTTATTATTAGCGAAACTTCCACTGATTAACTTACCCCCCATGATACGATAAAATCCAATACCATTTAGATAATCATGCTGAAACATGTCACTGTTAAAAGAAGCCTAAATAAGTATTCGTAATAATAAGTAATCAGCAATTTAACAATATTTTATGTGTCTGTCACAGAGAAATTTAAATATAGTAATGATTGGTCACGAAAATCCATGTCATGAACTGATGATACACAAGCGATATCTTGTAAAACATATGTTCTACCCTAGTTGGTACGAGATAATTCCTAGAAAGCGCAGTCACTCTAAAAGCTAAGATTAAGAAAATACATAAATCGGCTTGATTGGGCGCTTAATACAAGCAAACGGTACATATTTTATCGTCATTTCATCCTGGTTCTTTAATCATATACACGATTTCAATTAAGAAATTTCGTAGGTTTATGCTTAACTCCTTTAGCATTAGTGTTACAAATAGCTATCGTCTTTTGATTTATTTATACCATAAATTTCACTCAGTTTATCGTTTGTTGTAAGTCGAAGAGACAGGCCTTCTTGTAAATTCGCTCATCAAATTCTTCCAATTGCAATTTCCACGCTGGATGCTTATAGAAATTGATTTGAGTCAATAGAAATGGTTTAGGTGTTCTATCGTACATTTTTAAACCTTTTAAAAGTGATAATAGTAAACTTTAAAAAGAATGCCAGCATTCTTGTGTTGCGATATAAAATGTAGCAGAGCGAGCGCTTCATTAGATTCAGGCTTCTGGGTGAGCACGCTTTACATCCAACGGCCTTATTGTCACATCAGTTCAGATGTAGTCCAAGTGCAATCTCATAATACTGTTACGAACTTGCAGGGTTCGTAGATTGAAGTGAAAGAAAGTCCAAAGTTCCGGAATTTATTGGTAACACAAGTCCACAAACCAATCTTCAAAATCACGGGTCCCCCCAAACAGAGTACGTCCCTGTCTCACTAGTTCCGAGTTGTCTGCACTGAATCCGTCCCTGGATTCCACGTACAGAGTCCTTGAACACTACTGACGCCGATCTGTCGATACTGACACCACGTGACACACTAGTACACTAACACTTTTCCACCTCGACTGTACTTTCGCTTTACAATTTCTTCCGGTTTTCGTTTCTTCACTTTTTATCGCTGTGAACTCAACTCAAACTGAACTCTACTCGACGCTCGGCTCGCGCCTATATATACCCCGTAGTGTTTCTAGATCCTTCAGTCTAGAATTTTCAGGAACATTGGAGATTATTCGACACGAAGGAGATAGATGAATTGCTCTCCCTTTCGCACATGACAATCCTTATGCGAGTATTCGAGAGCTTTCTACGTCATTTGTCAATATCCGACACGAAAGGGATAGATGGATACACCTCTCTTTCCTTTATCTCTAGACTTTTCGAGCTCCGTGACAATACATTTAAATAATATAATTTTAAAGTCCATATCAGTGTCAAAAGTGTAACATCTATTGTCTATTTTTGAGCTCTGTGTCGGAACTGCATGCACTTCACTCACATAGTGACAATACGTGTGGAGGTGACACTAATCCATGCACTTGGACATGACACCGAAATAAAAGAAAGCGTGAGATATCGTCGGGCAGGAGACGGTGTGCTGTGGAGAACGTATGCGTCACTCACATGGAATCGATTGCAACAGTTGTAGGGCTCACACTGATGCGTGATTCGAATGGTCAGTCTGGAGTTTGTTTTTATAATGATTCTCACTGAATTTTAAACAAGCATTACGTTTTTTACTTCATTTTAGTTTTGAAAACTGCCCTTGATTGACATCATAATACCCAAACAGACAGAAATCAACAGTTCATATTAATAGATCCTACCAAATTTGATACAGAAATACTCGTATTCCAAAAGTTTATTCAACGCCTGACGTCGATCCATCGCTTTATATTGTGGTCAAGCCGTTAAGAAGTTGATTTCTTTTCAATAACTTTATATATATTTATTCTTGAGATCAACTTATTACGGACTTAAGCTTGGATCATAAAGGAAACTTTGTACAATGTTCGATCCAACTCTTCCACCTGGAAGAATGATTGATCAAATCACCAACTAGATATATACATTATAAAGAACATTCGATTGTGGAATACTTCACCAGTAATGGTAGTGACAGTGCGGTAGTTGCATGCTATTGAACATCCTCAATCTGAACTGAACTGAATCGAATGCAGTTTACTAGAACGAATTTTCCTTTTATTGCAGAAACTCGCTTTTTAGGGTTCCGTATCAAAGAAGGAACCCTTGTAAGATCACTTATATAAGACAATTAAGTGATCTTATAAGGGATCTATCGGTCAAAGACCCATTATTTTTTATTTTTCAGAAACACGAAAAGTAAAAAATTGAAATTAATATCAAATATTCAAGTCTGCAATCACTTTGATCTGTGAAACAATCAAACTTTTAAGTCAACCCAATACGTCCGTTAATCCTCTTATTTTGAAGATTTCCCTTGAAAGCGCATAAAAACCTGTAGGGTACTTCCCATTGACCTAGAATTCTGAAATTCGTAAAGAAGCAAGATCTGACAAAAGTGTAGGAAAAAATCTGAACAGTATAGTTATTAAATTATATCTTATTAAAGTTCTTTTACGATTACAAACTGTTCCAGCGCCTGCCGCTATATTTTTAATGCTATGTTGTCAACTATCGCGCATTGGCTTCGTCAGGCTCGTTCGTTAGAGCATTGTTGTTGTTGATCCCAACCATACCTTTTATTTATGATCTTCCATATGTTAATTATTTATATTCCGTACGGAACCCTCGGTGCACGAGTCTGACTCGTGCTTGGTCGGTTTTTTATTCATTTGCTGTGAAAGGATACTGGTTTAGTGTTTCATTTATGTAAAACCAACGGCGATGCTGGTGATGATAATTTCTTTACCGATTAACATCAGTGAGTGAGATAGAGCTTTGAGATTATTAAATATTTTCGTATCAGAATATTAATAAAAGTTGGCATTTTTTATAAAAACAAATTTTCGCGTACTATTTTAAGTATGTTAGCCATGTATTATGTTCCACTTCACCAAGATAAAATCTACAAAATAGCGGACCAGAAGTATACAAGTAACACTTTCTGTAAAGTAAAACTGCAAACACCGCAAATATTAAATGATCATTCAGTAATCTGAAACTAAGCTGCTATCGTGCTGACTGTACATCGTACATTTTTATAACCTCGCTTACTTTCTCAGACTGTTATTGGCCCCGAAATATCATATCGGTACAAGCGATGACTTCAACTTTCAACCGGCTATATCTAATGATAAAATTTATCTCTCATTTACTTACCGACATATTCCTTTGCCTCTGCGTAAAATTCAATTCGTCCTCTTATGGGGAATAAATTTTAAAAAAAATCCCACACCGTTATATTGAACAATGTTTTGAAGACTAAAAAGCTTAATTTATTAGGATTTCTAACAGCGGCTACTATTACAATAATTGTGTTATTGTGCAAATTAAAATACAACCAAAACAGGACTTTAAACACGTATTCGCCAGGTGCTACAACCTACATATGTATGTTCTATGGCTACAAGCATAGACCATATCAATGTCATACAGTCCATTGGGTGCAAGCCAATAAAGTCTACCACTGTGTGCTCTGTGCACGTCGTAAAAGTCGCGAAGCTAAAGAAATCTATCCGTTATACCAATAAGGGACTTCTAGCTCGTTATTTACTTTTTAAATTAAACTCGGACAAGCCGTGGCTATTCCCATCGTGCATAGTCACGTATCATGAATGTGAAGACAAAATAAAATAAGTATCGTGTGTTCATGCATATGCATTGCTTTTGACGATCAATTTATGATAGTTGGCCACCATTTTAATGCTTTCTTGCGAACTATATTTTTATCATGTTTTCAAAATAAGTAAGTTTTCAATCTGTGAGTTGGCAACGTCCCAGCTTTTAGATGGAAACTTCAGGCAAATAGTGCCAGACATGCAAATAATCCGATAAGCAAATACTAAAGTTTAGAGTATATTTCTTAGTAAAAAATATATCTGAATACCTCTACTAAAATCAGTACATTAACGCCTTAAATAAGTTTCTAATATGTTCAATTACAATTTCTAAATAGTGTGTCTTGTCAAAAATCTAAATTAGGTAAGCATCAAAAAACGGGACGCTGCCATCTCATACACAATTTGTTAACGCCCTCAAGTCATTTAACTTGTAGGTAGGTGAGTGTGGACTTTAAATTAACGTTCGCAATAAATAAATTAGTTATAGTCTATGATTAATATTTTTTTCAATTTACCCTTTACCAATAAATTAATTGAAGACATTTAAATTAATTTGAGCTATAATTTGTTTTTATGGATGTGAATATAATATATCATATGGTTCCTCGATTTTGAACATCTACAGTTTTGTGTTTGGGCGCATTTTGTGATCCGACTATCGCGTATTTCATCATTATCATGAGCCTGGAAACGTCCACTGTTACTTCCTTAGTATGAACTGGGTAACTGGGTTACCGATTGCCGAGATCGCATTCAGTAAGACCGTTATAGCTCACAAGGAGGAGGTAGAACTTGACCGCGAGAGTTCAATTCCAATCGTAGGCGACGACGACAGGGAGGCACTAACAACCCCCGCGCGATGCCCCTGGATAGGGGTGCCTAGGCTCGCGGACGACCAGCACTGAAAGTCCCATCGCTGTAAACCGGTGACCGCTGGAAAGCAGCAATAGTGTGGCGTGGTTCCGTACCGCTGCAGCCAGGAGCAGCAAAGCGCGAGAGGAGTTCCCTGGATGACCACCGAGGGAATTTTAGTGGATAGGAATTCCACATCACCCGACTTCTCTATCTTTAAAAGATTTCCCCCTCAAAAAAGGTCGGGGGACGGCCCGGTACGTGGTTGCCCCTCAAGAACTCTTACTCTTCATTGGTTATCCGTTCTTTAAGCGATGTGACCTGGCCATAGCCACTTCAGGTAACTGACTCGTCGAGCAATGTTGATGACCTTAGTTCGTCTACAGATCACATACATACTTGTATTTGATTCCATAATATCAGTTATTGAAGTGGAGTGACCTAGCCTGTGATAGAAATGTCTGGCAATGACAAAGTTCGGACATAACTTTGTATCTATACTCAGTTTTTAGCATTGCAAATAGGCTAAACGGAAATCGAGAGGAACTATAACTATAGGCATATTCATATTAGTAAGTTTGCCATAAAACTGAAAATTTAATTATTATTATTTTTCAATTTTTTGGCTTACATTTTTACTTTCGTAACAATTTTGTCAATTAATACAGTTAGACTACAGTATGTACATACATTAGGTCTACAATCACTGCTTTGCTTTTTTAAATTTGTGTATAGATGAACCTAAGGGGTCGTCTAATATTTTCTAAATTTCAAAAAGATATTTTTTGTCGTAGTTATATGTAAGGGTGGGTCACCTCCAATTGTCGACTGTTGAAGATGATGATATCAATAAGAGCATTTGTGCAGAGCGAACAGACGAAGAACGACGAAGTTGATGATATCTCATATAAAATTATGCTAAAAAAACTAGTGAATTAAAAAATAACAGCGACGTCGTCTGTCAACTACTTAGTAAAAAAAACGTCTCCATATCTCTCAACTGAATGAATATGAATGCAGAAATTATGCAGCATTGTGAGCTGGTGTAAACTGTGCGAAACCCTTGTAAACAATTTACTGCAATTTCTAAGGAATATTTTATGAAAAGTGCTGTTGAATATAACGTTTTACCATAAACGTTGTCGTAAGAAACAGTGTCAGAAAAAAGAGAGACCTCTATCTATGTTTATGAGTGAACTAGTTTTTTTTGCTACTTTAAAGTAAGCTGTAGCAATTCAAACAATAAATTTTTGCTTGTTATTTTTAAACCGAATTATTATTTGTGTATTCCTTTCAATTACTTACTACTGTATAAGGTTTCCGTTCCAAAGTCGAAGTTCGTTATAAATTGACGTCGTCATCTTTATTGAAAAATTTCATGATATACATATAGGGCTAAATTAAATATCAAGAGATAGCACCATAAACTTGCTAGTACAAACGGAAATCTGCAAGCAAATCATTGAAATAGAATCGATCTACAGTAGGAAATTGAGCACACATAAATTTATATAACAATTTTAGAAACGTAAATAATTGTTTCTTCACGTATCTCTTTAAAAGCCACTGAATGTATTTATTGCACCACTTCATCTATTGAAACAAAATCTATGAAAAGACGGATAGCTTAGTGATATCGGAACATTAAACCATAATAAGCAATTTGAGTGTAAGAACACGAAATGCAATTTCGGTTTTATCGACATGAATACTACCTTCTGAACTGAGGATCACTATTGAGACTTGTGCGGTTTAGTTAGGAGTACCAATCCCGTTGTTGCGATATTGACACGTATCGAAGTGAATTTTAGTTTATTGTTAAGGACCTAGTATTCTGTTCTGTAGTCCGTATCTGACGAACGTACAAACTGATGATCTTCTCTGACTTATTATTAAGGTTCTCGCAGTGGGCCTTCATATCACTGCGTTGATAGTAGTGGGGTGGGGAAGTGAGTGAGGCGCTGGCTTTCTCATAGTTTCCAGAACACAACGTAAGTAGACATAATCTAGTTATGAAGTTAAATTTTCTTTTCCCTAGTTTCCCTTCCCTAACATTATTTTGCCGGATATACCTATATATTGTCGTTGAGGACATCATCACCAGTCGGTAAAAGTCCACTGCTGAACATAGTCTCTCGATACGTTACAATTATCGGTCCCGAGCCGTTGGTTCCCGGCTGGGATAGTGTTAGGTGCATATAACAGCGATAAGAGTGAGATATGTCATATTTAGACGCCGAATGTCTTTACGATATGACGTTTATATATGATAATAATACGATAATGCGTCCCGTGCTAGCCCAGCAGCTGCAGCACCAGCAGTGGAGGCTTGACCCGGTACACGTTCCCGGTGCGTGATCGCCACTTAATAGCGTTTAGTCTCCACCTGCAGCTATCGGTTATCCATTCTTTGAGCGAAGCTGACTATTGCCACTTCAGTTTACTAAATTGTCGAGCTGCATCGGTAGATAAGGTGGGACCACGAACCAAAGTTATTCAAATTAGTACCCCAAAGGAAATCCAACCTTCGGAAACAACATACAAACAGATATTGCTGTAATACAACTGATCACTTACAAACTATGAGTATTTTCTCATAAAGTCCTCAAACTATTACAAGTCAAATATTGAAAAAACTAAGTAAAATAATTTGCATCTACTTATTTAATTTTAAAGCCAAAATTCGGAGAGAAATTAATATATTTAACTCAAATTACCCACCGACTAATGTTGGTCTCGAAATTTCCTCTGACCTACAACGATATTGTTTTTTCGTCTATAATTATCTGTTCACGTGAAAGTAGGTAGTCTCGTGTTATTAATGTTTTGAGCATGTAGGTGGCAATTACTATCTCGATAGTGTTCACAGTTCGACGCTAGGTAATAATAGAAATCAATCTAGGTATAAAGAGAGCAGTGGGCAAAAAACCCGCTAACCGAACTTTGCCGTTGAGCCTCTACTCACTCATTACTGGGTAGGCTTGCGGTTGCGTTATTTAATGAAACGTTACTTTGTAACGTTTTGACCGCATCGGACGAGAAGTATATGACTCGCGATGTCTAGCACGCTACGGGAATGTGTTTTAGAACCTCTATAGCTATTTGTATGTCTTAATATTTATATTTAGAAATAGAAATAATAGTATTTAAAAAAATAGAAATTTAGTATGAAACTTTGATGGAGGTGGATCGCCTTAAATAAGTGTATAGGTATAATGTACGGTTTAGGTTACGGTTTTTAATGTTATATTTATAACTAATTGTAAAAGTATTGATGTATATTAATTTATTATCTCGTATTTATTCATTTATTATATATATTATCGTGTACACACCTAACTGCCCTCCTTGGCTATTTCTTACTCGACCCAGGAATGCTGGAAGAAATTTCTTATAGAAATAAGCTGTTCCTTTTGTATAATATATTTTTTTATTACATTATACACATAAATAAAAACTACGGATTTACTTTAAAATATAAATTTTTAACACCTAGGCATTCAAAGCATCTCAGGTCACAGGAATATCGAGATGTATACCTTTTGTTGCCATACATAAGAAGCTATTACATAAGAATACTATTCCGGTTCTGCTCATTACGAGTATATATCCCGTACGGACGTAACTGCTGAGACAGAAAGCAGAGTCACTCGACGAACTGAGATCGGATCGCTAAACTAATGAAGAACAACAGTAGCATAGTTTATCGTAAAAAGTAGTATAATAAGAATTTGTAATAGGAAGGAGGTGGCGGACAGGCTCTTCGTCCGAGGCGAGACCGACGCGACGCGAAACGATCACAAGCTGACGAATGTCATTGGCACGCGAACACCGTTAGCCGATCTCGCTCTTGCCGAATTAATTCGCCAATGGAAATCCGTACCACGATTGATTCCCGCATTGATCGGCCTAATGAGTAGCTTGTTGCTCCGGCGCCGGTGTCCGTTATCGGTCATCTCACCCCGCGCCCTCCATACCCCGTGTATGGCGAACTATGAGCGTGTCATTCATCATGTAAATAGTTTGTTACACGCATTGTCTATCGCCGATATAATCACGGTCAAAGACACGGAAAACAAATCGTTTGGACAGCGACGCCCACTGTGCCAACGATGATTAGATAATGATAAGTAGATACGGGTATATAAGTGACAGTCTTGTCAAAATGTATTTGAAGTGAGTGCAGGGTCCGTGGAATTCTAAATCAATTAACGCGCCAATAAATTTGAAAGCTAGATGTGTTCGGATGAAATATAATGCACGGGCACCATTAATGTCATCACGGACATAAGGAAATTTTATTGCAGTGATCAGTGTCACTTTTTTATTTATTAAATATGAATGACGTAGGCATCGTCATAGCCCATTGAATTTGAACAGCATTTAAAGCTGTCAGCGTTACTTCTACATTCCATTATATTGTATGGCACTATGGTTATGCGTATATTTATGTTGTTGCCTCGTTAATTCATGGTCTGAGGCGTCATGCTGTTACGGGTTATACGCCATTTGCATGGCTCAATGGGGCGCACCGAAAAAAAAAACACTTTTCTTAGTCAACGCTCATCTTTTAAGTATAAAGCGGCTGTCGATCGGGCGCCACACTTTTACTTGCGTCGTCGTACGTTCCTATAGTACGAAACGAGCAATTTTTCTACATAAATATGAGCAATAAACATGTCTATTGTCTATTTGGATGACAATGTGAGTATACGAAAACGATCGTATTGAGTTTCAATGAGAAAACGGCTCCCTCTCGACACATGTCACAGATGATTATCTATGCAAATACGAATACCATCACGTTTAAATTTGGAACAGTTATAGATCATGTTCTACCACTTTTTTTTGCAAAATAAATAAATGTTACCCTGTCCAAAATTCCCAATGCCAAATACATGAAAACATTAACATAGTTATTTCGAACTTTATTGCGCGCTAATAACATCACGTTTCCTTACGGAGTAAGACTTGCACTTGGTTGTTTTCTATATCATAGACTTGTAAAATTTGCATCTAATGAAATAACAGTTTTTTTTTTTAGAAAGGCCAATTGCATATATGTAACTTCGAAGAAAAACACTTATAATACCATCGGTTTCCACATACCGCACATAGTGGCATGCGTGGGCGTGGTAGTACGAGTGTGATGAAATAGCGTACTCTCGCTGAATCATGAAGCTTTTGTAATTTAAATTTATGCTTACTTATACAGTACATTTATTGGGAGATTGTCGGTGTCTCTTTCAATCATTAAGTCATTTTACCGCGTTTCAAATCGCAGTGAACACTAAAAACAACCCATCAAAAGAGATTTCGCTTTTGGATCCGCCTATAGTTCTCCTTCATTTAGATTTGTATCACGCGGCCGTATCTTTAATATGAACGGTCGTTCTATGCGTGATATGTTACAGCTTTAATGGCGCCCTTCTCGAGCTATTCATACGAAACCCTTTGTCATGTTACGTTGTAAGTCTTTGAGTGTTTATTTTTGGTGTGTTAAGCGAATCGATTAAAAGGAATTACTATGCAGTAGCGGATTCCATTAGTAGCTATGCACGCTGGGGTGAATACGCTTGTAGTACACGAGAAGTCGCGGTTTTATTTTCATTTATAATTAATACGCGTATAAAATACAGTTTTTTCTTATGAATTTTCTTTAACGTTACCTTCGTCATCTTTAGTTGTGTACCTATCAGATAGATAAGTATCATCATCATCATTGTAGTATTTGGTAGCCAAGGGTAGACCAGTTGGATATATATACGGTTACCCCGACTCCGCCGGGTCATCTAGGTCTGGGTTCGATCCGGTAGCTCGTGCCAATTACTTTCTGTTACTCATAGTTACTCGTATTTGGAACTTAAGCGCGAATTAAAAAATTCAATATATTGCCATTAATGTTTTGGTAAAGATTTTTTTAATACTTTATTTATGAAGTTAGTTCCTTTACATAAACATGTAACCTCCATAGAAACAAAACAAAGTCATCCTCTTCTCCTTAAACCTAAAGCTACCATTTGCAACAGTATTCTAGCTTACCCAGAATTAGGAAGCGCCAAAATATAATTGCAGATTTCTAAACTAAACCTTATTATTTACATTTTCAACTTTTCTTTCTATTTATGTGAGGACGTGAGAATAATGTCGGAGATTTTGAAAATTTATCATAAATACTAGCTTTGGATCGCGACCTCGTCCGCTTGAACATCGGAATGTATTCCACGAGAGCTATTTACTTGATCGGGATAAAAGTAGTCTATGTCCTTTTCCGACCCTTCAACTATCCCTATAAAAATCAAGCCATTTGAACCTCCGTTACCACGGGATGGAAGGACAGACAAACGATTTCACTATCGCATTTATAATATCAGTACGGATGGAAGGATTCGATGGATTCGATTTTTGACAACTCTGTGTGTGGGTATCAGGAGTGTGTAACTCCTGAAAAAAGTCGTAGATGTATGCTGGATGAAGTAGATGTATGCGGGTACAGAGCAGATATATACATATCTGCGCTTATATATAGCGTGGTGACCAGAGATAGTGTTCCTAGCGTGCCTCACGAAATTACCACATAGTATATGATTTTAGCTGAAAAACTGTACTTATTGATAAGCTTTGCAGGGCTTCCTATGAGTGTAATAGCAGAAAAGTATCTACTAAAGAGCTAATGTTAATTTTTCCTTAGCAGCCTTTTGCAACACACATGAAATAACTTGGCACTGCCAAGGCCAATAAATAAAACGTGTATTAAGAAGCTAAAGCTAACAATAAACTTATTAAATTACACGTCGAACTGTACTGTTTTGATCACTGTTTACTATTGTGGACCGTTATACAATTTCATGAACATAAGTAATTACTGCATGCTTGCACACTAGTATGTTAAATGACGCATTAAGACAAATGGCTTAACAAACACGCTTTAGTGCTATCTAATGTGAGTTAAACAGTGAAAACACAGCTCTCTGACAAACACCGTCGCGGCGCTCCAGATTCCGGTCACGGCCTCTGTAACAACCGGACAGGTTGTCGATGCCCAAGCGCCACCTAACATATCAATTAAGACACATTCGATGCCTCGATCGATCATCTGCCATCCACCTCGGAACGGGAGGTCAATATCTTTTCGTAAACTCGATCGCGAATCTACTTCGTCGTTGAATTTTAATCGAACTGGTTTCGTTAGTAATTTCGCACGTATAAAGGAGTTCTGTAGCGGAGAACATTTTCTCTAGCCAATAAATAAAACTTATCATCGTCGTTTTGTGTTAACAGTTTAGTAGGGGGTATAAAAACAAAGCTTGCGTTGATGATAGCTTGTCGGAGGCTAATATGTGAGTCTGAGAGCAGCGTCCAATCATTGCTAAACGATATGAATTTATAAATCAAGATTAAGCGATAAAAAGTGGACCCGTCGGGCTGGATTATGCGTGACTCATTGCATAGTTGCAGTCCTTTTGTCATTGTATGCGCTCGCGCACCCATGGAGCCGCGGGCGGCAGGTGCGCCTAAACAACGCATAAGCTCGCACGATATCAAGCCATAAACATTTATCTGCGTTATATGCTACGTTAAGCAAATTCATAGAAATAAATGTGTTTTTGAGGATTAATTTTTAGTTTTTTACTTTTATTTCATTTTAGAGTACTAGTTTATTAACATAACCGTTAGTTTCGAATGAAAATAGCTCCCGCATTAGCAAAATTAATTTATTATACATTTTCTTTCATTAATTGTGTTTAATTATGCTAGGATCTCGTTTTTCATTTTTCATTTCAATCCGGAATGAGGACATCCGTTGACGAACTGATGTCACCGATATAGCTCGACCAGTCGATTAGGTGAAGTAGCAGTGGGCAGGACACATCGCTCAGAGAACAGATAAGATAAGAAAGGAGTAAAAGTTCTCAAGTGGCTACCACGTACCAGGAAGCGTGTACCACGCCGTCCCCCTACTAGGTGGACCGACGACCTAGTAAAGGTCGCGGGGAGTCGCTGGATGCAAGTGGCTCAAGAGCGGTCATTGTGGCATACCATGGAGGAGGCCTATGTCCAGCTGTGGACGTTTCCCGGTTGATGATGATGAATCATTTCTGCCTATGAATGAAATAAAAATTCACATACTAAATTCATCACACGAAATGATTGTAAAAGAGACACTAAAATGACATGACACTAAAATGGTAGTTTTATAATAGAATGGCTACTTGAGTTGAGTAGCAGCTATTCGAACACGGGTAGCTGTAAACTTGTCGCTTTATAATCGAACTATCCCGTATCGGGTTACGGGAGACCCAGTTTAGAATTATGGACTAGTCCTTGAATCTAACGTAAAACCAAAACCTAAAACAATTTTATTATGAATTATGTTCAGCCAACGTTCAGCTTTGAATGGTTTTTTTTTCAGGCTAGATTCTACTATTATCTAAGTCTGCCGCCAAACAAGTGTTCAACAATACGACGATCATTTGAGGAGAATTTTGAGTGTGAGACTATCCATACTATTATTATAAGTGCGGAAGTGAATTTATTTGTGTTCGTTTTTTGTTTGTTTGTCCTTCCTTCACGTAACGTAAAGTAAAAATGTGTTTTTTTTTATAGGAAGGTGTATTAAAATGGTCGGAGAAAGTCATAGCCTGCTTTTTATCTCGTTAGAACTAATTGCGTGTAATGAAGGTAGGAAGATAGGATATATATACGTACCTATAGGCAGTATGAATGGTGGAGGGGTTTTGTGTAGACAATACCATCAACGACATCTTCATCAAATTTCTATATTTATGATGTTCATAATGACGGTCCAAGTGGGATAAGGGCAGGAAGATGATGATTTATGATGCTCATCTTGTGCAATGGTATAAGTCAAAATGAGGTGCTATAACGAAAATTATCATCCAATAACCTTAATTCCTAAATTGATACAAAACAATTAGAGCTAACTGCTCCTAAACACCAGCCATATCCAGCGGAAATATTTCAATTCGTGAGAACTCCCAACGACTTGCGAAGGAAACACTTTGTCATTGATTCTATCTCGAACTACAGAAGCAGTTCACACCGAAATAGCAGACGCGGTGCAGGAAACTATATATTTATAGTATATACATTATTATATATTAAATATATTAAAAAGAAATTATCATTCTTGTCTCTAATCAGAATATTTCAGGCATAAAACTTATATGAAAGGTTGAAATTTTTAATTATTTAATAATTTTCTGTGCCTAGAAAAATAATCAACAAGTAATTGTTTGTAAGTAAGAGAAACTTACAGCACGAAGTCTTACCAATGTTTTAGTAATTTTGATCAAATTGTCCAAGTACGACTATATGTTACTAATCTTTATTTGTTAACGGTACATTTACGACTCGAATACCTTCCGACACCTAGAACATTATCTTTGTTTCTACATATAAGACATTCGATATGTTTATAGTTTCGTGACAACGCAATCGATCAAATCCAAAGACATGTAGATACATTTATGTGCAATTTTATGTCTTCTACGCGCTAATGTTTTAGAGTTGTCAAGCTCGGAATGTCGTTACTTGTGTTTAATTTATTCTAGTTTCCTAATTGCTTATTGGAATCACAGACAATGAATCGCAATAAATATTTTAATTATTTTTATCTTTATCAACCTATTGCTCTTGTGGAAGAGGATAATATGCAAAATCAAAATATATAGAATCGTATCCTCAATATTCTCAACGAAGGAAAGCGTCAATGGTTAAATTCAATTGCATACGACCGGAAAACGATGTGGCTAACTCGTTAGACAGTGAAATAAAACTTTAAGATCGTCTCGAAAATTATAGAGCCATTCATGTAGCTCATTAGGAGTGAAGGTCCAATTAATCTACCGACCAGTAAGTATGATAATCTGAGCATTGTTCTGGTGCACCGCGAGATCATTTACTGCGCTCCGAGCCCGCTCCTTCCCATCTTTATTACCCACTGAGAGTCAAGTGCATTGACAAAAGGGCGCCATAGATTTCATGTTTTTATAGGGTAGATTATGCAGTACGGTCACCTCGATACAAAACTGATTTACATAACAAGCACGCCCCTGATTGGCGGTCGAAATATAAAGCGGGGGTTTATCGTTCAGGAGCAGACTGGCTCGGGGTAACGACTCCCGAGCGGCCTTGCGAGGCGGCCTTGCCACCCGCCGCGAGAACCCTCCACTATGTGCGTCCCTCTCCGGCACACTGGATCTGCTCTCATCATCTCATTCTTTTAAGGACCACAACCCGCCCCTCGACTGATCTGACGTGTGATAAATCGCTCCGAACGACAGCCATTGCCTGCTGTTTCACGGACGAGTGTACTCACGCTCGTTTAATTTTTATTTACAAATGAATGGAAGGGGCCCCATACATCGCAGTATCGAGTGCATTTATAAATAAACATACTAGTGCCTCCTATAGTTGGAGATATTTATAGACTCTGTGAACATTTTTCGATTTTGTTCATTTTTCCAAGCGCAGTTAGATGAGCAAGCGACCGGATCTATTTAATTACATTGTTATAGGGCCGGTGCAATAAATTTTAACGGTGTATGATATTTAAATGTGCCATAAAAGCCTATTCTTATTTACAGTTTAGTTCAGAGATGAATATTTAGTAGGGCGGTGCGCGGGGCCGGCTGCGGCGGCCGTGTCCCCGCCTAATGAGGAAGGACCTTATAGAGACCGCGTCGTGTTAGAAAATCCCTAATTGTAGCTAACTATGTCGTTGATATTCGAAACACGTACTTCTCTCCAATTAAACAAGCTTCACGCCCATACACAGACGCCGACGTCGATTACCTGCGCGCGAGCTGTGTTCATCTCATTGTTCGATCAATAACTAAGAATATCCATCGGGGCCCATTTATATTTGTATTTATCGTTGACTTTACATATTTTATACTAATAATACATACATCTAAGAGCAGCAAAGTCTGCACTCGATGTAGGCCGTAATCAGTATTTTAGGTATTTTATTTTGTACAAAACGGCCGAGACGAAAGAGCATCTATTCATGGGCATTAGCATACTATTATCCCCTGAGCCGTGTAAAGTTGCACGCTGAAGAATGTCGAACAATATATTCGTGCAGTGTTACAATGTGATAAAATGCTAATCAAGACAGCTTTTCTATTTTAAGGATATCTCTGGAACGATGGTGTACTTGATAATTTAAATGGCGCATGAAATATGTTCTAATTTGACCCGTTTATAGCGAATTAAACGTCATGACAGCTATAAAATATTAGTATTCAATAATCGAATGTGCTTCACGCGGTTATTAATTTAAATGCTTTGTAATATGGTTGCTATTAAAAGGTATCATTTGCGTGGCGCTGATATGGAGTACGATGGAAGAATTTACATGAATTTTTATGAGAATATTTGCAGATATCCTAAGGGCTTTGTAGGTTAGTTGGTGAGTGTGTGGCGAGTGGCCGGTCTGGTTCAGTGTGGTGGCTATTTACAGCTTGGAGCTGCGTGGTCGCGGCTCATTGGCGCCTCTCTGTATAATGATACAATAATATAGGCTAATCAATGCCTAACTTTTTGTACTTTTTAGTATTCGTTTTGTTTTGGCGAAGAATGGAATCTTGGTAGAATTTAGTTTTCTATGCAAAAAATGCAGTTCTGATTTATTTCCTAGTTAGTAGGTTAGTACATTTTAGTCTTATTATGGTAATTTGTAATCAGATATCAAAATCTTTTTAATTGCAAAAATAGGGTTTTTGTACAAAGGTGGTAAAAGAAATATAAGTTGCTTCAATTCTATTTAGCCATAATCTATATAGCATGCAAAATGCAAAAAAAAACATTCTATAGTTTATGTCTAACTTATACTACATATTTGTATCATTAAAATCTTTTTTTCTAAATTCTTTTTTATTTAGCGGAGTGCAAATCAAAATTTTAAGAATTCGTCTATAGAGTAAAACATATGCTCCAGTGGCCATTTATTTAGAGCCTTTTTAAATTGGTTTATTTCAATTTTTTTATTTGCCCCGGCAGTCTGTTAAAAATGATTATGCACATAGCATAACAAATTTTTTTATAGAACATGATATAGACATTTGAGAGCTATTTTTAAAATATAATCGATAAATTCAAACGACAAACATTTTATTTTTTACATTTAAATAGGTGATTGGGATCAGGCGTTGAACTATCTATTATATATATATAAATCTTTACCGCGACTTTATCCGCGTGTACTTCAGGATTTATTCTACTTGTTCAATAGGCATAGAAGGCATCTATCTCATTTCCAGCATAAGGTACAAAATAGTGTTTATTCTGTTACGTAGGCTAATAGTTTAAAGAAACAAAAGAAATTTCAATATCTGACGTAGTACATTCAAATAGTCTTCACACTAATATTATAAACGCGAAAGTTTGTATATACGAATTACATAGGTCGGTTGCTAGGCGACGCGTTTTTGTTATGCCCAAATTGCCCATGTAATCCAACTAATATTATAAGTGTGATTTTGTACAATTTACACAATATGTCTTTATAAATTATAGCCTATATGTTATTCTGATGTATAAGCTATATAGCTATATTATTGTAAAGTTTCATTCAAATCCATTCAGTAGTTTTTCCGTGAAAGCGTCACAAACATCCAAACATCTAAACATTCAAACATCCAAACATCTAAACATCCAAACTTTCACACTTATAATATTAGTAGGATTTAACTGTAAATGAAACATATGTCATTGTGCGCAAAAGCAGGCAGTGGAAATTGATTTATTTTTAACTTTCATCAAAACACAAAACAAGAACTTCAGTTAAGTCATATCCAGGAGCGACTGCTAAAATTGGTTTGCTAGATAACTATTTCTGTTGACACACACATAATAGACAGTTATAAAGCTTTTATGCCGATGAAGCCGGATACGCTGTACTCGTACTGGCAAGAAATAATTTTTAAACAACCAAGTACATGTCGATTCACCATAGAAGTAGGGTTCTGTAGTTATTTAAAATATTTGTTTATTTACATTTAGCTGTCTTAATTATAGCAAAACATGACATAATTATGTGAATCATATCACTGTAATTTTCTGAACCACTGGAGCGTCATGTGTATATAAACAGCAAACCAAAATAATTACAAATAGAAGTGTAGTAAAATACTGGTAAAATATAGTGTCATGAAAGCCAATTTAGAAGCTTACTACTAAAAATCCCTGCTGCTTTTTACCTGGAGACCTCAAAATTTTTACTGGCCTAATTTTAATGCCTTTTATTTTTGGATAACTTTCCAATAGTACTGAAATCGCATGGATTTTATTATGAGCTTTATTAGGAACTATGAGGATTGAGAATGTCAGAAGGCAGACAAACTAAGGACCCTTTGTTTGAATGTGGAACCCTAAAACCCTTAAACAATCTACTTGGCTCTCACGTCTCAACTATTCTTGTATTGAGGATGTCCTGAACATGATGACTGCATTTAATCTTGCTCGTTACTAAGAGTTAGCGTTCTCGGTATTTAAACTTAAGTGACAAAGTGTCATAAAAACAGTTGGTGTTTCAAGTTGGAAATATTTGAAAATATAGCGGTTGCGTTTTTAAACCACGGCAAGTTTTTCATAAGAAAGTCTTAGGAACTCAATCTGCTGAGTACCATCGGTAGCTGACTGCATTATAATCCTTAAAAGCACAATTTTCTTCAAGCAAATAATTTTAAAGTTATCTTTTATTACTCCCGGCGGGCACTCAACCCAAACAAGACTAAAAGCATGCACCAATTAGTCGTCAGTTAACAGAAACACAAAGAGGACATAAATATAATTGTTTTTGCATTTCTGCCTTCTAGTACTAAGCTCAGAACTTAAGATTGGCTATAAATTCAATCGAGATAGAAATTTACCGATAAGTCGACGGAAGCCTAACAAAGCATTGTCATCACCTCATCAGAATGCATTCCGATTTTAATGCGATGCCGCAACCCCTTTTACGACGAAGCGACTAGGAGTCCATGTAAGGCAAGGGAGTGTGTCGCAGAGTGCACCGATTAGTCACAAGCGGAGCGATAGCGAAATCATTACGACTGAAATAAATGGAAACGGATAAAGCCTGTCGCTTTTCGTGCATTCTCGCGGAGATAGGAATTTCACGCTCTCAAATTAAGCACTGCGCCACTTTCTTTGAAATTACCAATTTGTATCATGGCGCTGTTTTGTAATTATCCAACGCGATATTTTAAAAATCGGAGCAGCTTCGAAATTAATGTAATGGGTGTCACTTCCTCCAAATAGCCTTTCTTAAAGTGTAATGGCGTTCACACATGTAATGACACCAGTTATTACTTTTACCTTTTATTGTTTAAACTAGATTGATAAAACATTTTGTTATTTGAATATCTTATTAGTGAGGGCACTACCGTGAAAACAGTGTAATATTTGGAAAGGAAAAGGTTTTATCGGCAAAAATATTTTATAGTTTTTCAGAAGTATTTACAACCTATACATTTTCTGGAAGAATCTTATCAATTAATAATAGGCTTGATGACTATTTTATATGAGTATTTTAAACCATAAAACTCCTATAAAATTTAAAATATCTAAAAAAACTGGACTTTTACAGCATATAAAGCCCGCAATTTTTTTTAAAAAAACATGCTTGAATTAAATTTTTTATTTTACATTTTGCTTTGTAATTACACTGTGAAGATTTTTTAGTAAGGGAGTGGTCCCATAAACATGTTATTTTACGAGATATGTCAAATATTTTAAAGTTTCATACATTATCTACTTCAAAGCGGGGACGTGACGTCACTCCTATGTACCGAATTGAATGGAGCGTTTTTTCACCACGTGACTAGAATCACATTTCAACGGGTTATATTAGGAAAACTATGAGTTATATCGAAAAATCTCTAACAAGGCTTTTCACACGGTCTCTTGAATGAGAGGATAAAAAGTTGTTATCATCCCTATTGTTTTGTATTAAAACTACCACAAACCAATTGAAAAAGTAATGAATCGCGCCTCTCATGAACGGACTGATCGCTTACCGTTTTTCTACCGGCATCTAGGCGCCTTGTGATTTACAACAGTGCCAAACTATGGCCTCCCTTGACATCACCAGACTGCGGTTACCGTATAATACGGTGCTTTCATTTTGACGAATGGACGACACGTCTGTCTACAATTAACGATACCACCCAGCGGTCGACCTCCGATAATTGCGAACGCGAGAAATATCGCACTGGCAAAGGTCAAAACGTGCTTTATGATTTTTGCGACTATTTGTAACTTTGACGGACTTGTTAGTATTCAGATTCACCGTTGAAAATAGGATTAGCAGTCAATGTATTTCAGTCAGTAATTAATGCGAAATTGACATAAACTTCTAATTGAAAAGGAAAAGCTGCAATTACTTACCT
Organism: Carcina quercana; assembly: GCA_910589575.2. Taxonomy (NCBI): domain Eukaryota; kingdom Metazoa; phylum Arthropoda; class Insecta; order Lepidoptera; family Depressariidae; genus Carcina; species Carcina quercana. The sequence continues at coordinate 7,685,370 of OU342436.1, forward strand.
ATTGTAAGGACGCAACATTGTCGCAACATATTCGTGCCCCTGCTGTAATCTATTATTAGCAAAATCTAAATTTTGTTTGTATTTGATTTGAGACTCCAGAGTGACAGCGCTTAAATTATCCGATATTTTTGACATCACCATCAGTTTTTATTTGTAAATATAGTATTTTTTAAAAGTGTTTTAATGCTTATGACGAAGAAAGCACCACGAGAGTTTCTGGAAGTTTGGGCACAAAATAGTTTATTATGTTGTTCGAAGTATTTACTAGGTCACAGATAAATTACTGGTTTAGGTGATTCTGTTACCTCAGTTTTGACATATTATCTGAAGATCACTAAAAAACGTTATTTGCAATTTCGTATTCTTCACTTTTGAATTTTAGTTTAGTAGTCGCTTGAATCAGTATACTTACTGTCATCTATACAAGTGTTGGCGTTGTTCGGAAATATATGACAGCCTATATTTTACTTTTAGCAAACTGTACTGCTATTAATTATAATTTACTCGCAACTATTGAACGTCGGACAATGTAACTGGACATCTCATAATTTTTCAGTTAAGCGTCGGATGTCTAGCAGCACGACGATCACAGAAATCCGAACTTCCTAGATATAGCATTCAATTTGTACTACGTAATGTACATTCCCGGATTTAAAATAAGATTTTGTACATTTACACTTTTAATACAATCAAACTTGTAAACGTGCAAAAGTACAATACAGTAGTCATTTATCTCGAAAAAACTGTTGGTTTTCGTAATAGATAATGGAAATGATTTCACTTCTTGGAAATGATAAGACTGTTGGATGGAATGGAAGCAGGCATCATCATGAACCCTCAAGTAAATTAGACGCAAGCTATCTTTGTAATCAACACAGCTGAATGCTACATGATAAGTGAAATCAATTCTTAGTACGGACTAACAAGTGGTGGTCGTGATGACTCTGAAGTTCAAAAGTGAATGATAGCAATTTTAAAAAGATCTAGGACCCTTTATTTGAGTTTACCCTTTTGCAACTTACATGTATATCAGATGCGTATACGATGATATAATAAATGTTTTATCTAGCTAACTTATCTTAGGGCAGGCAGCATCTTACATTGACTGCAGTTGACATTTCTACAGGGAATGGAAATCCAATTTCTGTAATGGTGATCGAGTGTTCAACCCTCAGATGTTCCCAGGTCCTACAATCAGCCAGTCATGCATTCAGTAAATTACCTCGCGGGTTTTTATTTTCGCTCCACATTCTGTGCTACATTCTGCACGCCCGGCCTTTCAATTAGTATAAAATTTGTAGCTTATAGGAGCAGTCTTTGAGGTGATTGTTAATTCCTTCAAAATCCATGTATCATTGAAATGACCTGTGCTTTTTGAATTTAAGTGTTTTTCAAATTATACTTTCATGGATATATTGGTACCGAAAAGGTAATAGCTTCTCAGCTATCGTAAAAAATGATATCAAACTATTTAAATGCTGATCTAAATACGTATCTTGGTTGCATAGTAATGCTCCAGCCTAGCACAAATATTCTCTTATCTAATGACTACAAAGATTTTCCAACTGACTTCAAAAAAGAAGGAGGTTCTCAATTCGACGGGTATGTTTTTTTTAAATGTTTGTTACCTCATAACTTTCGACTGGGTGAACTAATTTTGATGATTCTTTTTTATTTAAAAGGTGAAGCTTTCCGTGTGATCCCATTTCAATTTGGTCCAGTTCTGACAATGGCATTCATGAGAAATTCATATTTGTCTTAAATTTGCTGTAGACTTTTAGAGCAGTTGAAGTCGGTTGCTAGTTCTTTTTGAACGCCTTAACTTGTTTAAATCACGGGAGCTATAACGCTGGAAATGGAGCAAGGGATCTTTGAGCTTAATAACTCATCATTTTATTGCAAAGTCCTTGAAGCATTTTCTTCGCCAACGCGTTTTTTATCTCGCCTTTATAGTTTATTATAGGTATATTCGCCGAGGAGGCGGCGGCCACTCTAAAGTGTTGGGCTAAAGCTTTTATTATTTTCATTTATTATACTTGTTGTCGGGCTTCTTCTTCGTAAATTGCAGACATTTTAACGACCATCGAATTGGATAATTACCGGGGGTGTAATGATACGCTACTAGACATGCGCCAATTTGAGGCTCAACTTTTAACAGCTCCCGCAAACTGTCCACACAAAATGCAGGCTCTTAATAGGGTAGAATTGCTGTAAAATATAGATGGGCAACTGTTTAAAATTACTAATATAATTGAATAATTATATGTAATTCTGGTTTTATTGGAATCGTAACATCAACCGGTGCTTGTTTTTTTAGGGTTCCGAAACAATTTGTAATACAGACTCATCATGGTGTGACTTTGTCCGTCCGTCAATCTGTCTGTCGCAGCTGCTTATCTAAGCAAGAAAACTATTATTTTAAATTTGTAATAGTTATTTATAATGTGAGTCCAATTTTAATGCAAAAGAAATAATATTATTTACTAATAGTTAATAACATTAACTATTAGTAACTTAACACAACAACAAGATAATACTGTCGAACTGAGAACCTCTTCCTCTTTTGAAGTCGGTTAAAAACTCTCGTCGTTTCTGTCACACTGTTTTACGAAACAACTATAAACCTTGAAAAAGTTATGCCTAAAAGTTTATTCGACGAAAATAAGATTTATACATTTTCTGCCAACGTACGGTATCCTAGAAGCACCAGTCTGAGTCGCACTTAGCCTGTTTCCTATATTAATATAATAACCGTTGTGTACATTACCTACTGCTACAAATAAAAATGTTTAATTTTTCAGGCGTTGTTTGGGATTCTATAGAATTTTATGTTAATTCCAAACATAATTTTATGTTAATACTTAGTATTAATGTAACTTATTACTTTAAATATTATTTTTATAAAACAAGACTTTCCAAAAAAGAAATTATGTTTGGACAATTTACAAGCGATGCTGTGAAGGAAAGTATATTCCAAGTTTTTTCATTTGTCAAATTTGGACCGTTTTCTAAGTTAGATATGAAATATATATAATTCATATCTAACTTTGAAATCTTGTTCATATCTCAGTTCCATATTTACAATCTCAAATGTAACCAACCATATACATAATAATATCGTTAATTTGTGCATAAAGAAGACAAAATACATTTCTCTTGTAACTTGAAAAATGAAAGAAGATGATGCTGTCGGCGGCGTAGATATCCGCCTCTCAAAGCTGGAATCCTTGTTGAATATATTCGCATGTTTTCTAATTTGCATATGCTAATTGGCGGCTATCGATAAATATAAGTAATTAATTACGGTTTTTTCAATTGGCATTCATACGACAACAGTTATTTTGTCAATGTCATTTACCTGTTCACCGTTACATACTTGTGGTACGCAGTTTTACAAGGTGTCCAAAGAGATGTCTATCAATAAATGTACCGCGTAGTCTTTCACATCAAGAAGTTGCCACACCTATTCAAACTATTTTGTAATGTAATAAAAAATTAGCACATAGCAAGGATTTATATATGCAGCCTTAAATTTCAGGATGTGACAAGAATTATAACGTTACGCTAGCATATGCTGAGAATGAATCGCAGTATTTGTATTTTAAGTTTATACGAGGGGCATACCGAAAAGATCGGTAATCGAGTACTTTCGATTTAATTAGATTAAAAACTCTTTTTGATGAATAAACACTGGTTAGTTGAAAATCGAATACAATTGACAGAATTAAAAAAAAATTTTTTTTTAAAGAACAATATCAGTTTGAAATTGATAGGTCGATAAAAAAATGGAGCTTACAAGAGAAAGTTTCCGTGCCATAATTTTTTACAACTTTCGACGAGGATTATCTCAGGGACAATGTCTCGCTGAGCTTATATCTATATACAAGAGTGAAGCGCCTAGCCAGACGACAATATATCGCTGGTATTCTGAATTCCGGCGTGGACGTGCTTCTCTTGGCACCGTACCTTCCACAGGCCGGCCAAAAACAGCGGTTACACCAGAAAATGTCGCTGTTGTGCGCCGAATGATACAGGATGACCGACATATTACATATGAGCAGATTCGGGCTACTTTAGGGATAGGTATGACTGCGATACAAACTGTTTTACATGGTGAACTGGGAGTGAGAAAGCTAGTTTCCCGCTGGGTGCCCCATAATTTGTCCGAAGAGCAAAAGGCGGCTCGTGTCAATTGGTGCCGGTCTACTCTGCAACGCTTCAACGGAGGAAAGTCAAAAGCAGTTTATAACATTGTCTCTGGTGATGAATCATGGATCTATTCATATGAGCCAGAAAGAAAGCATCAGTCGGCTGTCTGGGTCTTCGCAGGTGAGATCAAGCCAACAAAAGTTGTCCGCTCTCGCAGCGTATCGAAGAAAATGGTCGCTTCGTTTGTCGCGAAAACAGGACATGTAGTCACAGTTCCCTTAGAGGAACGGAGAACGGTTACCGCTGATTGGTATACAACGGTTTGTTTGCCACAGATGATATCCGAACTCCGTAGAGGTAACCCGAAACGACGCATAATCCTCCATCACGATAATGCGAGCTCTCACACCGCTCAGAAAACAAGCGAGTTTTTGAAGCAGGAAAACGTTGAATTAATGGATCATCCTCCATACAGCCCTGATCTGAGTCCCAATGATTACTTTACATTCCCTAGAATCAAAGATTTATTGCGTGGTCAGCGGTTTCAAGGTCCAGAAGAAGCAGTGGAAGCATACAAATCGACGATTTTGACCATGTCAACTTCGGACTGGAATTGCTGCTATAATAATTGGTTCGAACGAATGCAAAAGTGCATTAACTGCAACGGAGAATACTTCGAAAAGCAATAAAAATAAATTTAGTTATTTCCTGTATGTATTGTTTTATATTCCCGATCATTTCGGTATGCCCCTCGTATGTTGTTTATATGTCATAAAAATCCATACTAATGTCGAAAATGTGAAAACAAGTTTGTTCATTTGTTAGTCCTTCTTCACTACGAAATGGAGGGTCAAAATGACATGTTTTTTTTGTACCGGGATTGTTGGTAGGAAAAGAATATATAATATTTTCATCCGACTTCAAAAAAGGAGGAGGTTTTAATTCGATTGTATATTTTGTGTATGTATGTTACGCGATAACTCCGCCAATTTCGAATAAATTTTGATGATTCTTTTTTGTTTAGTAGAGCATATTTCAGAGGCGGTCCCATATAAATTTTATCGAAATCGATTCAGTGCTTTTTGAGAAAATTTACATAAACCAAAGATCATTCTACCTCTAAGGGTGAACATTTTTAAGGCAGTTGAAATCGATTTTTAATTCTTTTTGAACGCGTTAATTATTATCTCAATATAACAAATAGTTCCCGTGAATAGTTATCTATGAATGTAAGGTCTTTCTGCGTAGTTGTATAGTTCAGAAAGTATCCATAACTTATGACGTGGGTGTTGTAATAGACAACTTATGAAATACTTTCAGGATATGAGCATCAGCGTATACCTATTTATTAACATCTTACTGCGATCACAATCCACCCACCAAGCGTGGTGACTAAGGTCATGGAAACTCTGACATGACGATCTGTTGTCAAGCTCATATCAAACTGTGAACTTATTCAGCTGATAACGAGTCATAACTAAAGTTTTTCTCTATTAGTGGCAATGAGTTTTACTAAAGAGACGCAAATAACTCGATTTTCATACACGGAGAGCGTAGCCACTTATTGGACATCAAGACGTAACTATGAAAAAGACACAATTAGAAAGAATTAATATGTTTGTCTCAGTTGCACTTCAGTATGTCATACGATTAATTGGCTGATTAGAAAAAGTCAGACTGTGACTTTGAAAAGACAGTATGTGTGTTGCTAGTTGTCGAATTGATTTCCCCATCTTATGGAATAAATTGAAAGAGTTGTAAAAAATTCAATACCATTTTTTTAAATTTCGATTTATGTGTCACTTTCTTCTATTAGGACAGTATTTCCTTTAACATTCGCCTTATTGCAAATTTTAAAATGGTACGTACATTGTGATACGAGTGCGGTATATATAAGTTGGCTTTGAGTTCCGTACTAAAAGCGTGCCCACGGGACCCTACTACAACGGCGCCGTTGTCCGTCCGTTCCTCAGTTTATTGTTTTGAAATATAAACCCCGTTTGTATTTGCCGCCATTTTGCCTGCCGGTCTCAGACTGTGAATCCGAAGTCATATTTTCAAAAAGTGACCGCCATCTTGAACTTCCTTGCTTTTGGTCCGATTCCGTTCAAATTCGATATTTGGGGGTCCGCGGGGTCTCCGAATGTGAATCCGTAGTCATATTTGCAAAAAGTGACCGCCATCTTGAACTTCCTTGCTTTTGGTCCGATTCCGTTCAAAATCGATATTTGGGGGTCCGCGGGGTCTCCGAATGTGAATCCGTAGTCATATTTGCAAAAAGTGACCGACATCTTGAACTTCCTTGCTTTTGGTCCGATTCCGTTCAAAATCGATATTTGGGGGTCCGCGGGGTCTCCGAATGTGAATCCGTAGTCATATTTGCAAAAAGTGACCGCCATCTTGAACTTCCTTGCTTTTGGTCCGATTCCGTTCAAAATCGATATTTGGGGGTCCGCGGGGTCTCCGAATGTGAATCCGTAGTCATATTTGCAAAAAGTGACCGCCATCTTGAACTTCCTTGCTTTTGGTCCGATTCCGTTCAAAATCGATATTTGGGGGTCCGCGGGGTCTCCGAATGTGAATCCGTAGTCATATTTGCAAAAAGTGACCGCCATCTTGAACTTCCTTGCTTTTGGTCCGATTCCGTTCAAAATCGATATTTGGGGGTCCGCGAGGTCTCCGAATGTGAATCCGTAGTCATATTTGCAAAAAGTGACCGCCATCTTGAACTTCCTTGCTTTTGGTCCGATTCCGTTCAAAATCGATATTTGGGGGTCCGCGAGGTCTCCGAATGTGAATCCGTAGTTATATTTGCAAAAAGTGACCGCCATCTTGAACTTCCTTGCTTTTGGTCCGATTCCGTTCAAAATCGATATTTGGGGGTCCGCGGGGTCTCCGAATGTGAATCCGTAGTCATATTTGCAAAAAGTGACCGCCATCTTGAACTTCCTTGCTTTTGGTCCGATTCCGTTCAAAATCGATATTTGGGGGTCCGCGGGGTCTCCGAATGTGAATCCGTAGTCATATTTGCAAAAAGTGACCGCCATCTTGAACTTCCTTGCTTTTGGTCCGATTCCGTTCAAAATCGATATTTGGGGGTCCGCGAGGTCTCCGAATGTGAATCCGTAGTCATATTTGCAAAAAGTGACCGCCATCTTGAACTTCCTTGCTTTTGGTCCGATTCCGTTCAAAATCGATATTTGGGGGTCCGCGAGGTCTCCGAATGTGAATCCGTAGTCATATTTGCAAAAAGTGACCGCCATCTTGAACTTCCTTGCTTTTGGTCCGATTCCGTTCAAAATCGATATTTGGGGGTCCGCGAGGTCTCCGAATGTGAATCCGTAGTGATATTTTCAAAAAGTGACCGCCATCTTGAACTTCCTTGCTTTTGGTCTGATTCCGTTCAAAATCGATATGTGGGGGTCCGCTGGGTCTCCGAATGTGAATCCGTAGTTATATTTGCAAAAAGTGACCGCCATCTTGAAATTCCTTGATTTTGGTCTGATCTCGTTCAAAATCGATATTTAGGAGTCCGCGGGGTCTCTGAATCAGACCAAACGCAAGTCATTTCAAGATAGTGGCCACTTTTTTTCAAATTTGACTATGGGTTCATATTCGGAGACCCCGCGGACTACCAAATATCGATTTTGAACGGAATCGGACCAAAAGCAAAGAATTTCAAGATGGCGGCCACTTTTTTCAAATTTGACTACGGATGCGCAATTGGAGAATTCACTAACTGTACAAATTGGCGGCCAACTTTGAAATGGCAGACATTACTTTAATTACTATCATTGGAACTGCAGACTTTGACTATCAAACATTGCAGTTATCGTGCTTCGGTTTTCAATTAGGAGAATTCACAATAATTTTTCATGCTAAATTTTCCATAAATCAACTAATTCCAATATTACAACTAAACTACTCTCTCTTGAAAGAAACGGGCACCATACAATAGTTAGTCTCCATTGACTCCTTTATCAAAACTCCCATGCATATGGGAAAATTGAAAGGAAATAAATAGCAACACTGGAAGCTACAATAATGCGTACGAAAATGGTAAGAAATAAATGATGTTTTTAATTATTATTTGATGTCATTTAATGAAATGACGACATATTCATGTGTAAAAAGTGATACAATTTGTCTTACAATGTGTATCCGATCGAAAATAGTAGGATTTAACATGCATTTTTCCATTTTTATTTCTGCAATGGTTTGACGTGTTGTCCTTGCGCGGCAAAGTCGACAACTGGCGATAATTCTGACCAAAGGTCAGAATTATGTTGGTCCCACTAAGTACCACATACTGTGCCTCTGTTAGTAAAACTCTTTGATTAGTGGACATACTCGTCGTTTTTTCTTACTTAAATGTCTATCTAGCTAATTGCATGGAATTAAATTTCCATATTATTTCCCGTTCAAGTTCATTCATGTCAAACGATCTCGTACACGGTTGACGTGCGCGATTCGTGCCAACGCCTACGGGTGCACTTTGCACCCCGATAGAGTGAATCACGCAATTTCATACAGCTCCGGGGTAGCGAACAATACGCTCCTTACTCATTACACGACCGATGCGCAAGAGCATATGTGCAACGCTGGGAGGCCCACCGCCCGTCATTAGGCTCCCCACCCTGTGATCGCCCCGATATAAATCATGGTAATGGTAGATTATTCTTAGATACGTCGGCGAAACAGGGAAATATCCCAGCGCGATTGCATAGAAACCTAGGTAATTGCGAACGCGCTCATTGATACCTCACGAAATGTAATTAGGCTTTGTTCCCGGTAAGAGCCGCGGAGATCCGCTCTTATTGTATAATTTTATTACCGCATTGAGGCCCGTGGGTCGTGTGGAAATGCTGCGGTTTTGCAGTTTTTATCGATGGGAAATTGTGAAAATATTTTTTACGCAAGTATTTTTCATACTTAAAAATGTTTCAGCCATGTTTACTACTTTTTCATCGTCATCATCACGCGAGAAAATTCCAAATGAGGTCCCGAGTCACTGGCATGCAGCGGCTGTCTAGGTCATCGGTCCACCCGATAAAGAGGCGGCCCGGTATATGTTTTCCGGTGCGTAATCGCCACTTGAAATTATCCGAGTTATCGTATCTGTTCTTTGAGCGATGTGACCTGCCCATTGCCACTTTAGCTTACTGACTCGCCGTGGTCTTAGTCCGTGTACGGATTTCCTGATTATAAATTTTATCACATAGATAATTCCGAGTATTTCCGACATTTAATTATTTATATGTAAACCAACGAACCAAGATTTATCCTGAATACAACCATAATAGGGAATATGCATAAAATTTAAATTTGTTTCGAATATTTTTTTCTAGATTCTTTATTGTCTTTACATTATACTTCAAATGTATTTTTTTATTTAGTTATTATTTAAACCCAGAAAATATTATATAAAAAGTAAAAATATGGGAGGGAAATTCAAACTTACACAACGCGTCAGTATTGGTCGAAACGAAATGTGACGTCAATGGTTCCGTCTTGCATCTATCGGCGTCGATATTCATACTGTGTTAATAGTGTTTGTGAGAAAAACTGTTTAAAACTGTATTTCTGTGTAGTTACTTTGTGAATAATTAATTTGTAGTCAATCTAAGACTATGACAGAAACTGGTTTTGTCAAAGCACAATCGGATAATCTACCGAAAATAGATGCATTTATGATGTCAGCATTTTATGCATCAAATCTCGATTTTACGAGCGCAGAGATGAAAGGAGTGAAAGCTGCAAGGTAATTATTATGTTACATGGTATATATTAGTAAATAACATATATTTTTGTTCTCGTTTAAACAATACAACAAAACATAACCTATACATAACCATTTGTCTTTAAAATTGTTCCTAAACTCCTAATTTACGTCTATATCATTATACCTATTTTTAATATTAACATCTTACACCATTGTTTTCGTAATTTTGCATCGCGTGGAATACGAAAAAAACACTTTATCTGGTGTAATAATGGTAGTTTCGTACCATACATATATAACATTTCGGTACCATACAATACTTGTAAGAAGGTTTTTTAACTTCTTCCATGATTTGTTTAGCAATTGAAACTGAAAATAAGTATTAAGTAACTGAAACGCTACTACAGTAAACAAACAGGACATGACCAATGACGTCATCATAAGCGCGCGCAAAATGGTGGCGTTTGAACGGCTCAAATTTATTCAATGTTTTAAATTTCACGTTAAAAAATAACTTGACTATTTTCAAGCCTATTTATATTTTTTTCTATGTTATAAAGATGTAAATGATTAATTTAAGACATAAAAAAAATTCATGCATATTCCCTATTCTTACACAGAAGAGCACTTAAGGCACTAAGTATTTACCAAGTTAAATATTAAACTAGTTACTAACTACAAAAATTTTAACTTTGGCTACGTGATAAGTTTACAGCTACAGGATATACAAACAATGACCAACAAATTTTAGTTCCGACTTATATCGAGATGATATAGATTTAAACTTGCCTGAACAAGTATGTACATTACGACAAATACAGTCACGAAGTATCATTGTGGAGCTAACCACTTCGATACTCGTATCTCCATTATCTCGAAACATATTGTACCTGTATCCTCAGATGATATGTAAATTATTCTTATCGTGTGATGTACACTATTCGAGTTCGCTGGAAATGGGTTAATCGTTCAAGAAAAGTTATGGATCTCTGTGCCAAAGTTGTCAAATACAGATGCAGCCGTCTCAACAAACAGTTATGAGTTATGTCGGTAGACAAGGGCGCGAAAAGCTCTTCTGCCCACTTACCGTCACGTTTGAGGACGCTTATCGCATCTCAGTCATGACCTTTCGTGTGCAGTTATAAATCTCTAGCAAATTCCTGATAGTCTCCTTTTGTTTTCGTCTAAAATGCTGCTTGCATGCATAGCTCGGTCCCATGTTTTAATATCGATTTAATTTTGTTCTAAAGAGATAACTTCTGGTATCTGATCCCTGGCACCCATATCTGGCAGAAATTGTAGCACGTCTGCAGTAAATTCTATATCTACGCTGCTAACATCGGTGTACTCAGCGATGTTAATGAAAACAACCATTCTGTAATTACTATCCGCTTCAGTTGAGCCTATTTCATCTGGTCGACAAGATTCTATCAGTGGAATGTCTGTCTTCAATCACTGCTCCTGTGTTATTATTACATGTCCTTATTACCTACGTGAATAGCCCCAGCAGTGCACCGTACCGTAAAAGGCGAACTTATTGCCATTGATATCAAATATGTTACTGTAAATCATACTGTCGTGCGCGATCCCACAAGATTGATATCATTGAAAAATATGTGTCATGCCGTTAGCCGATATCTGCAGAAATAATACAGTTGTATGAGAACCGAAACGCTGACGATAACCTATCGCCCCGCGAGCAACCTAGCGTTCGTCGGAGATGCGGCAAGCATTATCGTGTCTAATCAGGTTCGCACGCGGCGCGGTGGCTAAATCATCCGATTATTGATTTCCGATGTCGCGGTCGTGATCGGGCGCGGGATTCAACGTTCGCCGTGACAGCGCAGCCATTGTCGGCGGCGGTACCGGCTCGCGACGCGCGCACATTCTCCATGATTAAACGCTTGTAATTCCAACAATATCATCCGAGCTGTCGGATTCAATCTGCTGCGCTGTGGGTACAGTCGTCGGCGCGCGCCTTCCATGTCATCTGCTCTCGCATGGATCAGGCAGCGTCGAGCTATGTATAACGACTCTGTTAACCCGGAGACCCCGTGCCCCCCGCGCCGTGAAGACGGCTCCATCGAACACTATGCGCAGACGCAGCACGATGTTAACTTCATATTAAAGGCGTGCCATTTAAATTACATCCATATCATTTTAAACTAGTTCACGACATATGTTTCGAAACGGTTCCGGTTTTAAACAGATTTCATGATTTGTATAATTATTTTTATTGACGGCAACATAACATCCGATATAGCTTGTCTAGCCACCGCCGCTTTATCTCAGAATCGCCTCGCATTTGCAAATTGTACAATATAGGTACATAAGCTAACATTGAGATCTATTCTATTTTGCAGAACAATTGTAACAGGGTGACATACCCTAATGGTTCCAAAATTAAACCAGCCGACCTTTAACTGTCTAGTTATGGACCTCGCTCCTATTTGTGTGACGCCTCTTTTTCTCACCGTCTGGTCCCATTATATGTATATCAGATAAAAAGAAGCCTGTTCGCAAATTTTTGCTTTTATTGTCCACTTACGCCGCATTCGACAATAATAGGAGGGCGATTTCTCGCGACACGGGATTGTCTAGATGGTAACGAGCACTAACTTATCGTTATTAAACCCCCATTGTGGTCTGCCTTGGACATCTTTTAAATATTTCAAATAATTTACAGTTTATCGTTTGAAACATTTCACATTTATGGGGTTAAGGTAACGGTAGTTTCCCGGTGGCAATATGTATACTTATCTTCTTTCAAATTGAAATTTCAATTCATACCTTACAATCGCGTTAAATAACTTTATTTTTCTTTTAGTCCCAATCAACTTCATATATTCTCTCGTTTGGAAGTTATACAAGGACATAAATAATCTCACGAAAAGTTCAGGATACGTGCATACACCAAATGCATTACTCTTTCTCCTTCCGCATAATGTGTATAAATAGTAATCATGTGTGCGTGTTACTGGCACATACATAAAATACGACGAAATATCATAACATTAGTAACGCATTACCGCGAGATCTCAGTGGGATATTGGTCTAAATAGCGCAGGTAGCGCGCGGCGCGACGGGCGGGCGGCAAAGGGCGCGCATTCAGACTGCCTCACATTTGCATAAAGAATTGGTGCGCACGCTTCGGCACCGACTCCAGGCGTTTCTCACGCTACCCGCAACGCTTCCCTTGCCTAATGGTCGGCCCTGTTCAAACTCCTCCAGATTTTTCTTCAAACTCTAATGAGGGATATTAAGGGGTACGGAGCCAATCGTCTAGCATGTATTAGCAATTCCAAGCCGAGGAAATCTACTTCTCTTCGCCAACGAATGTAACCGAGAAATATTTAAATAACAGATCGACGAATGAAATTTATAACTTTCTGAACTGTTATATTATTTGTTTTGAACATACCAATATTTTTCAATTCCTTTCACTCTGTCGCTGTAACGTGAATAGTAGTAGATTCAACTAGCTCTGGTAATCCAGTCAAGGCTTTTAATCAGCTTATGCATCACTCGCAGCTATAATGTGTAATGAACAAAATATGTTGTAGTGTTTTGATAACAATAAAGTTAATCACGTTGAGCTATTAACACTTTAGAAAATAACCGTTTCGTAATACTCAATAAATCTAAAGGCGCATTATTGCTCACGATAATCAAGTACCGAAATAAACAAGCTGTACAGTACACTCACATAATTATACAAATTGGAATGTCGAGATAGTAAACGGGGCACAGACGGCGATCATTTTTCACTATTAAAATACATGTTCGATGGAATCCATTCGGCGGGCAATAATTGTACGGTGCATTGATAACGGGAGATTTAGTTTTATAACAGTGCGGGGCGGTGCGTGTACGCAGGTGTCGTAACTCAACGTGACCGAGCAGAGATATGCCATCGGCGCGGACGTGCTGCGCCTTACTCAGACATTAGTCGAGGAATAAAGAACGCTTACATGACAAATAATAAATGAAGACTGAACCTAATCTTGAAAAAAAAATACGTGTTAATAATTATTGATGAACTATTTATTTATTTTAAATGTCTCTTATAAATGAAGAACTCTTATTAAACAAGGTCTTATACCTGACAGATAATGAAGTATTGTATGGTGAATCCAGAACAAAGTTACTCGTAAATAATAAATAGATTCATACATTATGAATAAAGAACTCATACGCAAAGATCACTGAACTATTACATGATGAATGTAAAACTTTGCTTATTGTATTACATTGGCCTATATAATAATTTCGTTCCCGTTTTTCCCGCGTAGGTGTAGGACGGAGGGTAGAGAATTATTCTCCCATCGATTACCTCTGCGCTCTACAGGATGTAGTTTCTTTTGAGTTATCTTATGTCTTCACTTTAGTAGTGCTATCAGAATCCACATCGACTAATGAAAATATGAAAACCAAAACAGGCCGCACCTACATTATTCTGCTTTCAATAACTTTTATATTTATTCTGGATCGAAATTAAATTGCTATGTTTATCTTTATGTTGCTGAGATACACAATACACAAGAGTAGGGAAAAGTATTCTGTGTTCCAAAAGATAGTCATGAGGTTTAACACTTTTTTCCTTATAATACATGACTGAAAGCGTTTATTCCAGACAGCTGTAGCGGTATATTCTATCCATATACGAGTATGCACTGACGGTTACGGCAGATGTAACAGCGTCTCTAGCTTACCATTATATATACATACACACATATACACAATATTTTAAAAAATGTCATGTTTATCTTATACCTTTAAACGAGCAATTCTTGTGTATATATACTTGCAAGTCGCACTTGGCCGTTTTTTTAGTTACTGTAAATAGGCAAATTTCAGGACTTAGTTAAGTTTTTCTTTCGCATAATTTAAGGCAAAATATGGACACTATCTTTAGGAGAGTAAACTTGAGCCCCTGCAGTGGGGACGTATATAGGCTGTTGATGATGATGGTCAATAATTTCGCACTCTAGAGCATAAGCGCTGTGGTGAAGTGGCTAATTGTTACACTCTTTATGACTAGTATTTGAAGAAATAAAGTATTTTTAAAGAACTCCGAGCAAAGCTTGGTCGCCCAGATATTAAATATTTAAGGTAACACCATACAACAAACGTGATTTTCGTGATTTTTTTGGAGACGTTTTACCTAACTAGTTTCGAAATTCGCTTACAGAGGGCGCTGCTACTTTTTCCAATTTTTGCCGACAGAGGGCGCAGCTTTTAGTTCCAAAATTCACCAACAGGGGACGCTGCTATTTGTTCGAATTTTGCCGACAGAGGGCGCAGACTTTAAATAGGAGACTATCTAATTCGACCTGTATGTATGTAATATTTCCAGAACTGCCTAGTTGTCGTATATGTTAGTCTATATCAGCTTCTAAACAAGTGTGCCAAATTTCAAAAGTGTATGTATATATGTATATTTGTCCTCGCTTATCTCCGGAACTACAAGTTCGATTTAAATAATCCTTTTTCAAGGTTCCGTACCCAAAGGGTAAAAGCGGGAACCTATTGCTAAGGCTCCTCTGTCCATCTGTCACCAGGCTGTATCTCATGAACCGTCATAGTTAGAGAGTTGGCATTTTCATAGATGATGTATTTTTGTTGCCGCTATAACAACAAATACTAATAAAAAATGGAATAAAATAAATATTTAAGGGAGTACTATACAACAAACGTGATTTGCATGATTTTTTGGAGACGTGCGTTTTACCTACCTCGTTTCGAATGTCGCCAACAGAGGGCGCTGGTACTTGTTCCAATTTTTGCCGATAGAGGGCGCAGCTTTTGGTTCCACAATTCACCAACAGAGGGCGCTGTTCAGAAATAAAGTTTTTGTTTGTTTTTAAAGAACTCCTCCCGGATATTTTATATAAAGTTTTCTTAATTTAAAGTTAATTACTGTCGTTTGTGTTTAGTGTTAGTTTGGTTTCGTCTGTATATGCAACATACTTGTAGTTTACGTAGTTCATTAAATGAACGTTTCATAGTAAAAATTCATTGGATTCTTCATAACTATCTCGTGGTTTCGGGACATTAATTTATAGCTATTATATGGGAAAATGGAAACAATGGCGAGATGAATATTTTATACGCTGGTTTATTTAATGACGATGCTTACAATACCTTGCAGTATCAATTAGACCCACTGCAGGAAATATTTCTTTTAGTGGACTAGGCAGCACTCGAATGTCCCATGACCTTTGGGGTCACGGTCTAAGACATAAAAGTACTGCGAACTCATTTCAAACAGGACAAGATCGTGGCAAATAGAATGGGTGCCGTACACATTTTGTTACATTAAAAAATACAAGTTCTTGTACAATTGCCGCATGTATGCAAGATTTGAGAACGGCTCGAACGTTTGTCTATTTTAAAAGCTTTTATGTATTTATGTATGTTCGGGTCAAATCTTGCAAGCTGAATTAGAAGCACTTCCTCTTATCCTAGGGAGTTGAAATTTTGTACGTTGGTTCAGTTCCGATGACAATGCGTTTTTCTGGTACTATCGAGCTGGTCTGATGCTGGAGTCAGGAGGAATAAAGAGAAACTCTTCAATAGGCCCCTCGAATTCGGGCTCATCTCAAAATCAGAATACCAGGCTGACATAAGTGCAAGGGAGCGTGCTATATCGTATCGTAGCGCAGGTTGATTCCTAACAAACTACTTAAAATCATTTGAAGTACCAGGTTAGCAGAAACAGAAGTAGTTTTGATTTAGCTCACATGACATATTACGCGCGGTTTATTCTACTAATGAGAACGCGTAGCTTCTGTCACTTCTTTTTTTTTTAAATCTAAATAGATTCATTAACTTTAGACTTTAGTTGAAGTGTTTTAGATTCAAAATGCTATTTGTCTCTTTTTGGCCCAAGGGAATGAAAGAGTAACCACATAATCAAAACAAGTCGTGATTGTGCATTATATCAGTACATAGTCTGTGCAAAGTCTGTGATTATATCCTCTGTGTAAATGCTGAATGTCATGCATAAATGCCAAAAATACAACTAAAAAGCGTGTGTTTATGTTAGTTTGGCAATGGTTTTCTAAATAAATTTAAGATAAGAGAGTGTCACTCAATTGAGGCTGGACAAGGCAGCGTATGCAATAATCATCGGCTGCAGAAGTCCACTGTTGGACATGAGTCTCCCTGTTATGGCGCGCCCACACATGCACGGCGATAGGGCCGAGCCACTTGCATCCAGTGACTACTCGCGAGCTTAACTAGGTCATCGGTCCTGGTCTGATCCTGGAGCCAGGAGAAATAAAGAAGAACTTTTCAATGATCCCTCAAATACGGACTGGGCTCATCTTAATTCCAGAATACCACGTTGACATAAGTGCACCGGAGCGTGCAATATCGTTTTTGTAGCGCAGGTTAATTTCCTACCAAACTATTGAAAAATCATTTGAACTACCAGGTTATCAGAAACAGAAGAAGTTAATGACATATTCCGCGCGGGTTTGAGTAAAACTTATATTTTGAAATGAGAACGCTCAACTTCTGTCACTTCTGTTTTTAGGGTTCCGCAGTAAAACTACGAACCCTTTTAATTTCGCTCTGTTAGTCGGTCCGTCTGTCAGTCCGCGGCTTTGCTTAGAGACCCTTACTACTAGAAAGGTGTAATTTAGTACGGGTATACATATTAATCACGCCGACAAAGTAGTAGAATAAAATCTTGCAAAACATATTTTAAGGGTGGCTCCCATACACGTAACTTGGGGATAATATATATAGTTTTTCTAATACTTGTGCTCAGAAAGTGATACGTTTTGTAGCTGTTTGGCGTGCTAAAAGTTCGTGATTTCAGAAGCTTGTCTTAAAAACGCAAGGCAAACGTGCGTTTTTCTTATTAACTAGTTATAAAGCCAAAAGCACTAGTACTTTTTTTTCTTATTAACTGAAGGAATGTTTTTCATTCAAAAATCAATACTAGTATTTTTGCCGAGTCACTGGGCAGTATTTGCAACACACTCTTGGCCACAATCTCAATAATAGACTACCAGGTTGACATAAGTGTCAGAGAGCGTGTAAGACAACTGTTCCGCACTAACCTCCGAAAAAAGATCGGGGTCTGTTTAATTAGATACTTTTTGCTGCATTCACATGCTCCAAGAGGATTGGCTTCAGTTCGAGTGTTTTTGAAAAAAGAACGCGGGCCTTCGCTTTTTAAATATACATATTTAAATTCGAATGTTGATAATGATTTCATTTAATTTTATGGAGATGACAGAGACCTTATGCCAAGGTATTATATATCTATTTTTCTCTCTTTGAAGTTGTAGTTAGACTCCATCTTAGGTATGAGGTCCTGGTACTTTCGTCTTCATATCAACCGATGTTAAGTGATTAAAGTCAACAAATGGAAGCGTTCTCACCTAGAAACGTTACTTAGGTATGCTTTCTGTGCTAACCGGAACACAATCATCTTCATCATAATTTTACTATTGTTATATTTTTTCGCAAATGTATTATTAAAAAATGACGTTCGAAACTAGTTTCGCGTTTCCCCCCGTATATCTTTTAAACTATTGCTTTTAAAAATCTGAATACTTCACAATAGTATGTACACTGAACTTAAAAGAAAAACTATCAAGACTAAGCTGGCTTTGCAGGTGAATGGGTAATAGTCGACTAAATTATAAAATAGACTTCGAGGTGCCATAATGAAAGTTCCGTACAAATTCCAATCAAAATTACTTTACATCGTCCTGGGTGGGCCTAACTTGCACTTCAATGCTTTTTTAAATTGAAATAGATTCAGTAATTTAACTAGACTTTTTTAGTCTTAAGAAACATTTACACGATAACTAAAAAATAAAAATATATTAATATAAAAAAATTCATAAAGAAGCTTTTATTTAAATGCTCTAAAAAGAAGAAAATAAACTTTAAATTAAATCAAACCCATCAATTGATTACATTGAACAATTTATATGCTATAAAAGCTTGTCGCGTGATTTACTAGTGTAGATGTATGTAGATTTATCTATTTTATACAATACATACTTTTTCTCTAGATCAGTTTACATAATTCTTGTATTCTAGTTCATTGACACATAGGCCTCCTTCATGGTACGCCATATCGACATCAGTACAATTAAAATCACGCGACAAGCTTTTATAGCATATAAATTGTTCAATGTAATCAATTGATGGGTATATTTAATTTAAAGTTTATTTTCTTCTTTTTAGAGCATTTAAATAAAAGCTTCTTTATGAATTTTTTTTTTATATTAATTTATTGTAATTTTCTTTTGATCATGTTTATGTGTAATTTATTAAGTAGTATATGGTACATTACATGTACCATAACCATAACAAAGGTTAAAATTAGTGTCCTCAAGCTATGGAAATTAAGCTTAAAGACATACTTATGGATAGCTCGTATCACAGCCGTCATCAATTACATATAACCCCCTAAATCAATATATAGGTGAGTTTTCGATACGGAGATTTGCCGTAGTATTTGATCACGCTTGGTAGATGGAGTAGTGAATTCAGGACTTTATGATCATCAGCCGGGAAACGTCCCCAGCTGAACATAGGTCTGTCGTTGGTGCATGGCAGCTGAGGAAACTCCCGCCCATGTGCTCACGACCTGCAGCAGCGTGGCCACACAACGGGTGACGATCCTGAATAACCCAGGATCACTCCAGGAGGCGTGCAGAGACATCAAGCGTCTCGCGCACTTCTGGGAGGAAATAGGCTGGCTGGAGTAGCCACCACCACTTCCATCCCCCCACGCACAATGGCCACTACATGGCTGAGTGCGGAAAACGCCCTAGTAAAAAAATTGGTCTGTCGTTGCAGAACTTACGGAGGTCTCATAAGGCGATGACCCATCGGGCTGGTCTTGACTAAATTGAGACGGTCTCTAAGCATACGGATCCCTAGAAACCATAGGAAGTCATCTCCTTTACTCCACATTATGCTAATAGCTTTTTAATAGTTATCTTTATAAAAGTCATAAAATACAACTTAATACAAATGCTTAAACGAAAAAGTTCGGAGTCTCCTCAAAATATGCAAATGTGTTATCCTAAACCATTAAAGTTATTGCGTTACAATAATCAACATCTATTTTAAAGCCGTTACTTATAAATTTACAGCTTGATAACTGATTGAAATTAACATAAAAGGCTAACTTATTATAATTAAAGATATTATCATAATCAATCGAGGTGTTACCATATTCTCGTAAATTATTTTCTAGATTAATTCCTGTTTAACTGTTTTCCAAATGAGAATATTGTTTCACACGGGTCAAAGCGATCGAGTTCGAATACAAAAAATGTGAGTTGCAAAAATAAACGTTTTAAATCAATGAAGGATATATGACGTATGTAGTATAAACCTTTTTAACTACCTCAAGTATACGATAACAATATTCTGTGGGTTGTAACTTTTTTACTAAAGTTTAGAAATATATTCGTATATCTTTTCACATGAAATTTCCTTAAGACATCTTCCAATCCTGTTTCTTTCTACATAGTATTTCTTCTGCCGATCCCTAATGCCTGCCTAGCCAGCAGAAAACTAATTTTAGCAGCGATCTTTCCACCCAGTCGTCTCCTATCAAATCCTCTTAGCTCCCATAAGTTGCGCCCGCGCACCATTTAGCGGACAGTCTATTGTAGCGGCGCGCAGCACGCAAAAGGTTCTCATGTACGAGGGGCATACCGAAATGATCGGGAATATAAAACAATACATACAGGAAATAACTAAATTTATTTTTATTGCTTTTCGAAGTATTCTCCGTTGCAGTTAATGCACTTTTGCATTCGTTCGAACCAATTATTATAGCAGCAATTCCAGTCCGAAGTTGACATGGTCAAAATCGTCGATTTGTATGCTTCCACTGCTTCTTCTGGACCTTGAAACCGCTGACCACGCAATAAATCTTTGATTCTAGGGAATGTAAAGTAATCATTGGGACTCAGATCAGGGCTGTATGGAGGATGATCCATTAATTCAACGTTTTCCTGCTTCAAAAACTCGCTTGTTTTCTGAGCGGTGTGAGAGCTCGTATTATCGTGATGGAGGATTATGCGTCGTTTCGGGTTACCTCTACGGAGTTCGGATATCATCTGTGGCAAACAAACCGTTGTATACCAATCAGCGGTAACCGTTCTCCGTTCCTCTAAGGGAACTGTGACTACATGTCCTGTTTTCGCGACAAACGAAGCGACCATTTTCTTCGATACGCTGCGAGAGCGGACAACTTTTGTTGGCTTGATCTCACCTGCGAAGACCCAGACAGCCGACTGATGCTTTCTTTCTGGCTCATATGAATAGATCCATGATTCATCACCAGAGACAATGTTATAAACTGCTTTTGACTTTCCTCCGTTGAAGCGTTGCAGAGTAGACCGGCACCAATTGACACGAGCCGCCTTTTGCTCTTCGGACAAATTATGGGGCACCCAGCGGGAAACTAGCTTTCTCACTCCCAGTTCACCATGTAAAACAGTTTGTATCGCAGTCATACCTATCCCTAAAGTAGCCCGAATCTGCTCATATGTAATATGTCGGTCATCCTGTATCATTCGGCGCACAACAGCGACATTTTCTGGTGTAACCGCTGTTTTTGGCCGGCCTGTGGAAGGTACGGTGCCAAGAGAAGCACGTCCACGCCGTAATTCAGAATACCAGCGATATATTGTCGTCTGGCTAGGCGCTTCACTCTTGAATATAGATATAAGCTCAGCGAGACATTGTCCCTGAGATAATCCTCGTCGAAAGTTGTAAAAAATTATGGCACGGAAACTTTCTCTTGTAAGCTCCATTTTTTTATCGACCTATCAATTTCAAACTGATATTGTTCTTTAAAAAAAATTTTTTTTTTAATTCTGTCAATTGTATTCGATTTTCAACTAACCAGTGTTTATTCATCAAAAAGAGTTTTTAATCTAATTAAATCGAAAGTACTCGATTACCGATCTTTTCGGTATGCCCCTCGTAGCTTATTCCATGAAGTCGTCTATCGATGGACCGTGAGCCCCGACTGTTGGCACCGGTTAGCTCCGGACTAACACTGAACCATTTACAACTATTACCGAAATGTCCATACCTTAACTACCTATTCAGAATTTGTACACTGTACATTCTTCTCTATATTGAGAAATGTGCAAGATAGTGAAAGCAAGTGATGTCATATCAAGCGCGTTGAATTCTTTTGTATAAAATTGATGTCATCGTAAACTGTATTCAACGTAGGTAATCAACCTATTTATTTGATTAGATGCTTAGCTATGAAGTAGA
The DNA here is from genome assembly GCA_910589575.2 of Carcina quercana. Taxonomy (NCBI): domain Eukaryota; kingdom Metazoa; phylum Arthropoda; class Insecta; order Lepidoptera; family Depressariidae; genus Carcina; species Carcina quercana. The sequence continues at coordinate 7,707,523 of OU342436.1, forward strand.
CGTTTTTACTACTGGCTTATTTCGATTTCATGAACCTTTATAAACTTCAAACATCACCTAGTTATTGACGAGAACATTGATTACCTTTGATGGTCTAATGTAGATAGGCCTTTTGTTTTGGATACGGATTTACGAATTTTATCAGTTCAGACGTCATATTTTCCTACACTTACATGCATTTTTTTAAATAATTATATGAAAAGCTAGTATTATTTTCTATTGGTATTGTTATACTTTAAGTTTAAATTTTAAATAGATCAGTTTTTAACCGCCTCCATGACCTAATAGCTACACGCTTAAGACTCACAATCTGGAGGTCCCGGGTTGGTTCGTGGTAGGTCATTTTCTATGTTAGCTAGCCACCGTGTTATCTAAGTCTGCCGCCAAACAGCAGTGTTCATAGCATTGGTGTGTTCGAGTATGAAAGGTAATAGAGCCAGTGCTTCATTAGATTGAAGCATCTGTGTGCGCACGCCTACTATTCAACGGCATTATCGTCTCTTACCATCAGGTGAGATGAAGGCCAAGTGCAAACCCATTTCATTTTTTTAAGATTGAATGTTTGTGATGAAGAAAAGTTTTTGAAATAGGTATATTCATCATTTTCTTATTTGGTTTGAATAAAGCTATTAACAACGTACGAAATGAGACGTTAGCAGTTTTTGTTCAACGATTATAGTCTAAAGTGGACCACACATGACTTACTACAAACAAAGTAGGTATTTAGGCGTTCCGTCTCCACACGAGAAAACATCATTAGTCATTTGATTTAGCCTTTAACTTAGCGTTCGCTGACTCACGCTGTTATTCTCTCCGCGCCGTCTAGAATCTAAATTTCGCTTCTCCGACTTTCAACTATAAGAATGCAAATTTTCAATATATTCAAAGTTTGAAATAACAGGAGTGTCATGGTATTTGCTGATTCATTTTGTACAGCTCCTTCGTGTAAACTATCCTAAACGCACATGGTGTAGTTGGTTGTATTACAATAAATAACTTTATTAATGTTTAAATATTATCGACAATAGCGTTACTGCGTAAACACGTGCCGTCGACCAAACAGATTTTGTTCTAGTCTAGACTTATGTGATGAAGTTGTTGCTGTTATAAACAATTACCTAGATTTTATACAGTTGTTATTAAAACGATTAGGAATATCGTTGCTCAATCAAATATACGGTTTTTTCTCCTTTCTACTACTACACGATAAAAAAATTACATCAAGGAACTTATTTATTCTGTCTAAACATTTTACTTTACACGAGAATATTTACAAAAGGAACAGCTTATTACTATCAGAAATATCTTACAGCAGTCCGTATTCAATAGAGAAGGGCAGTAAGGTGTACATTTAATGTGTATACAAATACATATAATATATGTATTTGGTTTGCTTTTCACGTGAAAAGATGTATTCTTAGCCGTATTATCTATACTGATGTTATAAAAGTGAAACAGAATTTGTTTGTTCTTCCTTCCTGTACATAGTCTTCTTTATATTTCGATCGATTTAGGAGCTCCCATGGGATAGTTTCTGAAGTTCAAGCTGACGAGTCAGTCTAGTCGTTAGTCATTAAAAAAATTTAAATATGAATTCTTTTGTTTTGATTGCATTTAACATTCAAAATTGTATTTATTCCATTTGTGTAAGATACACTCTGTACATTGAACTGTCCCACTAATACCATAGCCAAGTTCTCAACAAGTAGATAAGTATGAATCACCATTTAAATTGACCCTTATTATGTGCATGTTGAGTGCGATCATTCACAAATGTTTGTCCATGAGAAACCAGATTTTTTGTAAACATAAACTTTCGTTGGCATTGTAGACGCTATGACGGAATGATTAATGACGCTCTTCCTCTTTCCTCTCTCCGACATTAACTCGAAACCTATAAAAAAATCAGATACAGTAACTTGGATGGTGCGTGCGTAGATACTCGCACTGGTAGGTATATTCTTCACTCTCAGATTGAAATTCTATTAAAATTGCAATGTAACCTGTACACTTAATGACTGCGCTTCCCGTTTCTTTCGCAGAACCAATTGAATACTTAGCTATATTTTTTTTGGTCATTCGGTATATTTTAAAGCTAAAGTGATTCATGTAATTGGTGCATGAACTGTATCTTCGGAATTACTACTTTAGCTGTAGATTTAATAAAGACTATTTTTTTCTCTTATCGGACTAGTTTAAAGAAGGCGAATTAGATTTTAAACATTTTTCGTTGCTTTGAATGCAGTATTCTGTGTTGCAATGCGTTTAGGTTACAATTCACAGTAAACCTTGCAAGAACTATCAATTGCCTTAAAATTTGTTTTTGTTGATTTTCTCAAAGAGCGATCAATCGATATCGAATCAATTTCGATAAAATTTATATGAGATCACCTCTGAAGTATGCTCTACCAAACAAAAAAAGAAATCAAAATCGTTTCACTATAGTCCGAGTTATCGCGTAACACACATACAAAAAAACATACGCGTCGAATTGAGAACCTCCTCCTTTTTGAAGTCGGTTGAAAACTGACATAATGTGCAGTAGTTTGAGTGGTATGTATGTGTTGTTGGTCGGGAGTGGCTCCGGACGTCTAACGCCAGCGCTGGACGTAGCGGACTCTAGCTGATGCAGCCGCGATGCCATCACGGTCGTGCGCCACCGCTCACGGCTGCCGCCGGCGCTCGCGTCGCCGTGACTTATGGCCCCCGCGCGAACTTCGATCGTCCGATTGAATAATAATATCCGATTCCCGTACACCGAATTTATGTTAGGAAGTGAACAGTGTCCCGTATCGACGGTCGCATCGGGCGCGCCTCGCCCGCCCGCAGTTCCCTACCCGCCTGTCCCTAGGCGATGATGTGCAGATACTTGATAAATAAATTTTCGTGCTGTTCCCGCTTGACGTCATCGACCGAAGTCCGTCTCCGGCCTCCCGACTCCGCTGGTAACTGTTATCCGACGTCACGTTTAGCTGTGATGAATAGGCTAAATTTCAATTTTTACATCGCCTCTTCGTTATACTTAATGGTTTTGAAACTATACCGTTCCAAATTACGAGGAAGAAAACATTTGCTTCTAATGAATGGATTAGAAGCAAATCAATTCATTCACATTAGTCCGACTTGTAATGCATTACCAGCTTCAAGTCGAGTCCTCACCGTGAACTAACTAATTACCTTGAGGGGCAATTGTTTTCAAGTCTTTTTCTAATTATATTTTCCCTGGTCGCCTTTTACGACATATCCATTAAATATCATGGGGAGATCTTATTCTAAACCCGAAACCACATAGCAATTATGCAACGGTCGCTATATTGCGTACCAATGACCCGAAGCGTAACCCTTGACCTCACGACAATATTGCGTGAATCAATCGATAGTTGTTTGTCTGATTTAACGGACAAACTAAATTTTTGTCGTGAATCATTCAGCTAATGTCACGTGCCAATGGAATAGTCACGACTGCCGATCGATAGGACTTACCGTTTATGAACAACCAAGCTTCTTAGCGACTGTAGACCGAATTTATTCGGTTTAGCTGTTTATATCTGATATAAAGTGACTTAAATTATGAAAGCTAAATACAAAGCGAACTATAAATTAGCAGCAAACCACGATGCATACGAGTATACCTTGTTTGTGAAAATCAACTGTGATAGAGTACTTAGTTGATCGTCTGACCGCTAACATTTTTCAATTACCCGAAGTTCAACGTACTAATAGTTTGAGTAAATTATGGGTTCATACGTCTAATGTTTTCACTTCGGCCTTTAATCGTGCCCGCTGCGCCTAACAACCTGCTGTATCGATGCATGCAGGAATTTGGGCAGTATTTACCGTTACCACATACGTTCGCTTCTCTATTGCGAATTGCGAACCTGTCATTACGAAGAGTTGTTTTATAATATGTTTTTTGTCCCTTTACGTTATTTTCTGCAATTAGGAACAATTGGTTGTGGCAAAAGTCACGCAGAATATAATGTACGTTTAGTAATAATTTCCATATAGCAATTTTTGTGTATTCTAATTGGGAGTACTCGAATATATGTATTATTGTTATCGTTGTACATGTACAGCCTTCAGCTAATCATAGGATCGGATTTGCAAATTGTGTGCGTTATTAGAGGGCAGTACTCGGTACCTAATCCGATCAAAAAACTTGATTCTCCTCGTGTGTAATGCGCCTTAGATTACAGACCGGGGATGCAAATTATACTATACTACTCATGTTCGGCGGCATTGTTCGCAATAGTGCAGTCGTGTCAAGCACCTTATCGTAGAAGAGGAGAGACCATATAGAACTGACACTTGTGTTAAACGGGCGTAGTCAATTAAGAAAATACCGGGCTTAATGATCTTTACATTTTTAAAGTAATTTTTAAACTAGGAATCCTGAGCTTTTAAAAAGTAATATAAGCAGAGATATTTTTCACATTCCCGATAAGATTTTCTCTACTGGCAAAAATAATCTTCCCTGTCAATTGTGTCAGGGGCGCATCTGCTAACAACCGTCAGTTCTTTTTCTATCTCACGCGTGCATCGGTTCCCTCATCCCGTTGCGGTACTAGTTTTTTCTGCACGAGTCGCGGACTATTCTCCAAATATAATCAAATTATTTCCACAATACATCATCATTATGTTGTAACGGTTGTATTAATATATGTTTAAATTGAGTGGTTTCTCGGTCGATCACGTTCGAATGACGACAGTGCTGCCGTCTGCTGCCGTGGTGATACTCGTCCGGTTCGCACTGACATTTACACACTAACGGCACTTTGTTTCAATAGCGTCTTATTTTGGTCATAAATCATTTGCAAAGGTCTGCGCCAGGGTTGAACCAAACACCTCGGAGAGTCCTCGAAAGACTGCTTCTAACCTGTTTGTGTTTGGAACAATTAGGGGGTAATATAATTAACACAAACAAGTTCTTGATGCCTGCAATCAACCGTTTAGTGCTTATAAAAAGTCGCGATACTGGCTTCCCGTGTCCTTGGGCTTCAACTGTCATGTAATTGTAGTTAAAAAGAATAAATAGACCTGTATTTAGCCGTTCCTTCGTTTTGGCACTCATCACGCAAAATTACTGTTTGTTTTAAAAATTTTGAGTTCACAGTGAGGTCTAATTGTCTTTAAAATATTATTGAAAAATTAATCAACTTAATAAATTTGTAACAGAACATAATTATTGATGAACTAACTATTGTCCGCGGGAACTACTTGTTTGATCGTGGAAAAATTGCTTATGACTTTTCCCGGACTTTAACTATACAGGTACAAAAATCTTATCATTCTGACTGTCTGTTACGCCGTGTAGGAAGGACAAACAAACCCACTTTCGCATTTATAATATTAGTATGGATAGATGTAAAACAAAACGAACATAAAGTAATTCTATGTATGTATATAAAAAAAGGAATGTAATTAAATCGTGGTTTTGGATATCGCCGATTTATACATCGCATTCAAAGTAAAAATCTAGTTTTAGACTGTAGTGTTCAACTTATGTATATTTGACCACCCCTATGCAACACAAAACAAGAATACTGGCTATTGCCATTTCTTAACAGGAGCAGGCGTCAAAGGAAAGGTCTGAACTTTATCTAACAAATAGCTGCCCCAGCTCTGTGTTTAAGATAAATGTGCGGCGTATATCACGTCCGATGTTGTAGGTCTCCGCTTGTTGATGTTAATTAGAACTGGCACCTCGAGCGACGCCCGGGCATGGGCGGGTCCAACCCCGGGCATCGCGTAATTACCGACTTTCGTACCATTTCACTAATAGTTCATCGTAAATGCTTCCTGGCGACAACAAGGTGAAGTTTCCTTACGGACTCCTTTACGGACAGGTAAAGCATCGTTTCTGCTTTCACGGACTGGAATCGCAATGGATTAAAAAATAACATCCAATTAATTTTTCTATAATTAATAGCGTAAATGGTTTGAACGTGATTCATCAGCAATAGCCTGCTCGAATATATCCCCTCTGCAGGCGCTCATGCCTACTCTCCTACAGAGTATGGGTTACAGTCCACCACGAGGGCCCAGTGCGGATTGGTAGACTTCACACACACCTTTGAATTTCTTCTCAGCAGTGTGCAGGTTTCCTCACGATGTATTCCTTCACCAAAGGTAATAATTTTTTTTCATTCGTACATAAATTCAAAATAAGAAATTGTAACTTCGGTACGAGCTAGGATCGAACCCAAACCTCGATTGTTCAAGGACTGACGCTTTACCCAACTGCTACCATGGCTAGTTATTTAGGGAGTTGAGTGGCTACACTAAATAGCTTAAAAATAATGGTGCAGAAAGAAATACTAATGTGTGGATATCAAGTATATAACGGCTTGTGTTAAATAAAATTTTTATTCATAATAATACTTGCATTGTGGATTTCAAAGTATATCCCGCGTAAATTACTTGTTAAGTCGGTATAGGTAAAAAGTTCCTCGTCCAATCCTTGAACCATCTCCGTACAAAACATCAAGTTATTCTGATTCTTCGTTACGACATAAAATGAAAGACAAATAAACAAACTCACTTTCGCATTTACAACATTAGTATGCATAAATCAACGCTTGAACACAATCTCAGTCAATCATTAATGGGACTTTGAAATAAGTAATCTGAGCTGAGTTAGTTTTTAGATGACATCTGTCTGTTCAAGATCATTATTGCAACCTGCGTCCAGATCTCTCTTCACGTCGCGATTTTCCTTGGCGTTATTTTCTCAGTAATAGTTTTTATCTTTATTTCATTTAGAAACGATAGTGAGTTTATAATTTATTTAACTTCCGCATAATTTCCACCACACAGCGCGATCTCTTGAGATCTCTCGATGCACCATCGCTATGTTGTCACTTTACGAGCGATTGTCCCTCGTGAAGCGCCTGCGCAGCTCAGCACGACGGTAATTATGACAGCCCACCACCATTCAAACTTGCGCCGGCAACTCGACCGTATTGTTAATTGTAAACTAGCGATTTGTCTTTATAGCTTCATTGATTTACATTAATACTATCATTTGACTTTAATGGTCGTTTGTTATCTTCTAACTAAACGTATTGCTGTTATGTTGGCGCGGACTTTATATTTGAATCTCAGAAGATGTCGTGAACACAAAGCTGCTATCAGTATCAATGAATGTATTCCTATAGATAGCATTCCAAGTGTAGTGTTGCCAGAAATGTTCCTCATGTGCTTCATTTACTGTTTCATACACCTTATATTACCACCCCGAAATACAGTTTTTTTTAAAGTATTTATGAAGTAATCTGATTTAAAATAAATTTGATTTGATTTATTTGATGTAAGATTTTATGATTTTGGATTCGGATTTTTCGGAAACTTTGTATAAATCATATTACTTCACAAATACTTAAAAAAGAAATTGTTTTTCGGGGTGGTACGAGTAATATAAGATGTATGAAACAGTAAATGAGTTGAATATAGTTTTTAAGATCTTAATGTATTTAATAAAAGGTAATAATCAAAAATTAATATATAACAGAATAAAAGGGATATTGAAATCAAATAATCAAAAATTATTTTTCTTATCTGGCAATAATTCCTTAATCTTATAGAGTCCAAAATACAGGGGCTACTTTTTACAACAACAAAAACAGACCGTATTACGCGGTTAACTTTTATTCCATTTGTAACCCAGCAACACTAAACGTGCGGAGTCTGCGTTTGATGTCCATTCAGCACGCGGTCATTGTGACGGTGGTATCGCATACTCTTCCTCGGCTATCGCGAAACATTAGCATTATCAAAAGGGCCGCGGGCGTCATGCTTATATCGGTGGGGACACGTGACCGTCGCGTCGCGGAAGCCCCATGAAGTCAAAGGCCCCGACAGACGAGCTGCGATAGATAACTCATAATCTATGCGGTGACCTCGTGAAACCCTACAGGCAAAAGTCGCAGTTCACCACCACGATTCGTTAATGATTTTCACATGTTGTCCTTGGTACTATTTAAGAGCAAAGGAGCAAAACATTGGAGTATAAACATAAAAACTCAATCAAAGTCAGCCCAGAAACTTGTGACTGAATGGAACTGCATACACCAGACAACATTCATTATTTATCTATCATTCTATACTATCCATCTCTCTTAGGTTGGATATTAATTTGTATAAAAAAATATTGTTAATATTTTTTACTTTGTTATTCTAAATATATGGGATTTTGTTATATTTTTAAATACTTTTCCTGGCATGCTTTAATATATTTTATATCCCACTTATTTCAATTGACGTCCAAGTAGCAAGTATCAGCGCAGTCAAGAATAGGTACCAATAATGTTTCTGCCAATTCAATTTGACATGCCAATAAAGATTGAAGTTAAGTATAGGTTCCGAAAAAATCCTAGCCTAGCCCTTTGACTGAACCATATTACAGGGTAAAGAGAAAAAAGATAGATTAAGGGAGTTTCACGCAGCTCCCGATAATCATAGCCTGTCACTTTTTGGATTAACCAATTACTAATACATATGGAAATGTGAATATTTGTACCTATATTTTTTACGTTTGTTACTGAATGACATTGAAAGAGCTTTTTAGGTTTGGGTATTTAGGATGAAGGTATATTTTTATTGTGTAAAAAGCTAACACGATACTCACTTTCATGGGGCAATACAAACTCATCTCTAGTTGGTTCATTATGGTCGCCGCTAAGACCGTCATCAACATTGCATACTTCAAATACAATCGCTTGGATATCTTAGTGCAGTCGCAGACCTCTTACCTTCTATGTGCTTCCCCAATCGCTCGTTCGTTTTGGTGTTGTGAATATCAGTATAGCTTTACCAGGACATGTATCTCCTGGCGCCGCCGAGATAATGTTGTTATTATTCTGCCAGTTTCACTTGATTATCGCGTCTTAACTCACAAACTAGTGTCATTTAGATATCGAGACTCGTTCCTTACTTGTACCGTCTATGTAGATAATACAGAGCAAAGCATCGACGCTAAATATTGATTACAATACTCTCCCTGAAATAGTACTGCATATTCTATACCATTCGCATAAAGTTACGTAATGTACGAGTATAAGAAAAAAAAACAATATAAACTTTTGCTCATACTTAAAAAAGCATAAATGTCATGGTATGTACACATATTTTTCGATACTAAACATTAAGTGCTAATTTTTAAGAAAAAATTCATATTTGACGCATTAACGAACTATTGGACAAACAACACTTTCAGTGCAGCCGAATTATATTTGCTTCATTATATATCTGTATTAATGGTTACTGAATGATTTCTTTCAGTATTGTTGATGGTCTTTTCTACCGACATAATACCACGAGAGTAATGGAAGACATACTCGTAAATATTTCATAATGTGTTTGCAACACCGATGTTTAGCGGATGTTTTTCCGCGGCTTAGCTCAGAGACTCTTACTACTAGAAATCTGTAATTTGGTTCGTGAATTCATATCTTCTTCACTTATCTATTCACGCCGAAAAAGTGGTAGAGTAAAACCTTTCAAAAAATCGGGTTGCCCCCATACAGGTATCTTAAGGAAGATTTTTTTTCACGTCTATCTCATTGTGTGGGGAATTGTTAAACACTAAACTATTATTTCATATAAAAATCTAAAAAGTTCACAGTAGTAGTATACAGCAAAACTGTCACGTCTAAGGTGGCTTTAAAGGTTAACGAGTAATAGAGGAGTGGTTAAAATAAAAATTTCGTTCAAATTTCTTTCAAAATTACTTTTATAAAACCAGTTAAACTACGGAACCCTACACTGCACGTGGCCCGACTCGCACTCGGCATTTTTTGTTTGTTCCTTGTGGGCCGGAAACGAGCCATCATCACAGATCACCACGGTTAACGAGCTTTCCGTGAGGGGTCTTTCACAAAATTCGCATTAAGGTGTTGGTTTTGTTTCTATTATATAGCGAAAATCGTGCGACTGTATAATAAAAATAACCGTTTATTTCAGACTTAATAGAGACACTCCAGTCCATAAATACAGTTGGACATCAGTAGCCACCCAACTCTTAACACATCCGAGGTAATGAGCCTGCTCTCCAGCTCCCGAATCATACAGTGGCTGTAGCCAGTATTCTCTGAGTTATTTCTGTTATTTATGATTACTGCCCATCACATTAAATGCATGTTCCCGTACATGTAAGAGACAGATAAGATTATTAGTATTTATGCAAAATTAATAGAAAATTCCCGCTGACATTTACAACTGTCACGTCTTGAATGGGCGTAGCGCGGAAGCGGCTAGCAACGGCACGCGGCGTACTCTCCGTTACCGTCAACTACCACCGAGTGACCACTGCACTGTTAATTATCAACAGTTACACCACACCGCATCATCAGTCCACGGCACAGACTAGCCTAAGTACTGCAGACTAGACTTTCGCTGGCGACTGTCGCTACTAATACCAATTCGCGCATTGACAACCCCGGAGGCTTTCTATAGTCGCAGCTATTGTTAGAAATACGAAATACAATCGGGCATTTAGTTTCGACTTTTAGATTCACCCTACATAATTAACTATGTCAAGTGTTTTAGGAATAAAACATGGAAGTGGCATCAACTTCATTGTGCTGCTATACGTCAATTTCACAAGCGGTCTTTTCCCTCTGACTAATATTTTAATGTGTTTACTTTAAATAACTCATTGAAGAGACGCTTGAGTAAAATAATATGTATCCACTTTCGTACCATGTTACATTCTCTCTTGCTTGTTCCTGTGCAGTGTGTTGAGGGAAATGTCAATTAAAGATGGATGTGACATGGGTTCATCATCACCATCAGCCAGGAAACGTCCACTGCTGGACATAGGCCTCCCTCATGGTACGCCACGTCGATCGGTCCCAAGCCCCCTGCATCCATTGACTCCCCGCGACCTTAACCCGGTAAACGTTTTCCGGTACGTGGTTGCCACTCGAGAACTCTTACTCCCCACCGTTTATCGGTTCTTCGAGCGGTGTTGCCTGCCCATTGCCATTTCAGCTCACACTTTGAGGGTTACCGATTCGAATCTCTAACAATAACCAAAGCTCTGTAATGATCGTCTAAGATCGTCTCATTCTTTTATGTCCGGGTTCCCTTGGTACACTATATATTTCTGTGGTTGGTCTGAAAGTATTTTTTTAACATCAAACCTATTATTTTTGATTGAAAAAGATTTTTAAAATGCAAGGGTAACAATAGAAAAATCCACCCAGTAAATTGAAGTGAGCCTTGATACGTAAACCATAATATGTATTCATTTAAAATATATGCACCAGTTTCATTATCGCAGGAAGGACATTTTCCTAATGACATGTATGACCATTCTATAAGTGCGACATAATACTGACTATTTTTCCTGGCGGCTGCTAGACAACCCCGAGGCGACGCACCTCTCGCCAACATTCCACACACTCGTCCAGTCAAACATCTGTGCCATGGATTGGTTTTAATTAGATCCGGATTAGCGCCTTCGACATCGTTTAGTTTAATAATAGATTTCATGTCGCGATTCCTGAGTGCAGTGTGTGCTATAATATACGAGTAAAACTAGTGCTGAACTGAGGTGTCAATGAGCAGTTTTCCAGTAGGCTTTTTCAGTTTAGTTTTTCGTCATAAAGAGATGGCGCTCGCGTAACTTTTGATATTTTTTTAACTTATCATTCCGTCATTCATTCGTGTTATAAAAATAACATCTTAGCGAGTGCTAAAGTATGGTCAAAATACTACTGGAAAATCAATCGTTGACTATGCTTGATATCCTGTAATTATACATATTAAGTGAAATTAGTACAGCTTCATAATTTATTCAATGGGAACACTTTCAAAATTGGCTGTATAAGTCCATTGTTAGACAAGAGCCTCCCTCACCGATCGCTACGACAGACTTTACATCAGAGGATTTGCCATATTGCCACTCTTGGCAGCTGGATTTGTAATCGGCGGTAAAATTGAAGTCTCAGAGGTAGATGATGATGCCTATCTAATTTTTTCTCGGTTGCCTTTTAAGACACCAGCGCCATGACATGCGATTTGTTGATCTGTTGAGGTGCTCAGAAGTAACATACAGACTCTCTTCCACATTTATTGTATTGCTTTAATTATCACCGAAAACAGACAGGTTTTCTTCAACAAGTTTGTGACACAACTTCGTTTTACTTTTCACAAACGAATATACAATTCAAAACTTCTCGATAGAAAAAGTTCTGATTTTTGCTGCATTATGTAGCTTTTTACGACTGCATAGGTGTTGTAAACGGGCAATTCAGAATGATAGTAATAATAACAAAGTACCACAGAGCTTACTCGTTAACGAAAAATTGTCGAAAGTGTCGAAATAAAACGATGTTCGCTGATCGGTAATCTATCTAATGACTGCAATTAACACACAACCATCACCAACACACGTGTGTAGGACGGGTAGACGTCTGGCGGGGCGGGGCGGGGCGGCGGCGCGGGTGATAGCTAGCCCTCGATCTCTCACATGATAGCGCTGCGCGGGCGCCGGATGCCGCGATACCGTCGCGCGCCGCGACGCTAATTACAAACACTGAAAACACCGTATGAAATACACTGCGGATGTACACGCAACTAGTCCAGGACCATATTTAGAGACAATCTATGATATCTATCAGTATGTTTGGCAATTTTGATTGATATTTTTAAATCAATCCTCATCCCAATCCGATATCCCAAATATTAAAAGTATCTGCCCTCATTAGTTTTCACAGTATGACAAACAAGAACGCTCTGTTCAGTTCTGGTGTAAGTTTTCATCCCACTACACTGGTAGTGTCTATTTTTGGTATACTTTTTCAAGGTTTCGCACTTGGCCTTCATCTCATCTAATAGAAGCCCATAACATGAAAATTGGTTTCCTCCTTTTAGCTTAGCTTGAGCTAATGAAGCAGTACCTTTCATTACCGAGAAGCAGCAGAACATTAATATAGCTTTTTGATTGAATACTTAGGTAACGTGGTGGTAGCTATAATCGGTCGAGCGTAGAAAACTGGCCACCAACCAAAATGAGTACCAGATAGATACACTAATGGGAATCAAACTCGTGACCTCAAGGATGTGAGGCCTAGCTACGAAAACGGTAACCAGACATACCACAAGGAGTCTATAGACCGAAAGATTAGTCCCTTCCGAAAGTAGTCTCTTTAGAAGTTTCATCTAACTATACATATAAAATTCAAAGTGTCCTGTCTGACTGAGATATCAACGCACAGCCTGAACCACTGGTCCTAGACACATGAAATTTGGAGGCTGTGTTCTTTGTAAAGTGTAGGCATCGTATAATAAATGATAAAGGATGAAAAGGGGATTGGTAGCCAATAACATGAAAATTGATACGTCTCATAAATTAAAATTAAGGGTTACGTTGTTAGCGTTTTTGAAAAATTAACCCCTAGAGGGTGAACCCAGGGATGTAAAATTATATTGTCACTTTTGAGAATAATTACATGAAAATAAATAAATGCTTAGATTTGTAAATGAAATAAAGATAGGGACGCAATCTAATATATAAAATTTTCGTGTCACAGTGTTTGTGGTCGCACTCCTGCAAAACGGCTTGACAAATTTTTATGTTTTTTTGTATATTTAGTAAGTATGATAATTTTGCACCTTCTTAGACTCCCATGTTTTGATCGCGATTTTAGAATTATGGTATGAATAATATCCAAATAATTATAATTCGTTGAAGTCATTGACGGGAAGTGTTGCGTCAGTTTGATATTTGTTATAACGTAGTTCCCATGGGGGAAATCCAAAAGTCCACGCGGGCGAACCGGCGGGCAGAAGCTAGTTGTATTTAAACAGTCTCGTAGCTTTACCGCTCGTTTACTAGTACTTACAATTGTACTAACGTTGTGAATTCAAACCCTTATCAGATATGGTATAGTCCACAATTAGCGCCTAAAGAAGGAGCTCCTGTAATACATTTTGCACAATGCCAAGTGTTGGTTTGAATCCGGACCTGAGGTACCAAGCTTGTATTGTCTGATCCAGCGTGCGAGCCCTTCCGCCTCAATTGTGCACGATCTTAATCAGTGGGTATACGACTACACTCTCAGTAGTCTAGGACAAAAGCTTCGAGGTAATTACTACGGATGTTGCGTTAATGCAAACAAAATTATCGTTCAGTAAATCAATTAAATCAGCTATAACTAGCTGGAGACGATTTGATCGGTGTTTAAACAGTGAGACAGGCAGAGTGGACTGTCCGACAAGGATCAAGGTGCTTACTTAGTGTACGTTCTGAATTTGCGTCATACTTTTAAACCAGCAATTAATTAGTGTATCTGTCTTCTATCGATTCTTGTTTGTAATTATAGAAGCTCTGCCCTTATTTACCAAGATCATGGTGAAATGTAGATACGATATACAAAAATCTTCCTCAATAATGGCGATGTTTCAAAGAGAAAATGTAATTTACTTTATTGTTCTTTTAATATTAACATACTTATTACTCGTTCTTTTGTTGAGTCGCCTACAGCGTTCATTCACAATAATGCATTACTAAAATCTTTATCAATGACCTAGGTTTTTATAATTAAAGTCATGCCTTTATTATTGTTAACAATAAAGTTCAATAAAATTCCGAATATAAGTTTTTCTTTTTTGTTTGAAGTGAGTACCTTACATTATTTCATGCTGTCCTCCGAAAAAAGTACGCGTCTTTATCCAGTCGAGTGCGCGCCAGTTCCAATCGCATCCTGAACACCATAGCCTGTAAATTTGACTGTCCTATTATGCGACATGTAAATAATATGACTAACTCAGTTGTGACATATACTTACTAACATAGTTATAAGCAGTACTAACAATTATATGGTGCCTTGACATCTGATAATAAAATGATTTTATTTATTTATTTATTTATAATAAATCGCTCCAAATTTTGCTTAGATTATACATTGATATTAAACACTTGTGAATAATTAGGTTCTTCAGCAAGGTTTTCTTCATATCAGACAAGAAACGTACCTATACAAAATTACAGTAATACATGAATCAGCATGAGCGGACCCGATATAAAATAACAATTTTGTCAATGAAACCAAGTTCTGATTAGTTGATAACTGGCAGTTACTGATAATTACAAAAATACACGTGATCTATTCAGAATAAAAATACTAGTGATTTGGAAAATATTTGGCAAACCAGTAAGTGGATTGTCATTTATTCTTAAACTGTATGTCCACAGGCATTCGCATCATACAATGTTTACCTTTAGAATGTCCTTAGTCGCAGAGAGGCGTGCTTATAGTCCTCCATTTATTCTAAGTAAGCTTCAGTACAGTGAGTGTGAAGTTTATCTTTTAGATCTTTGGTATAATTAAATGGGTGCGTTCTTGTAGTATTGCTCCCTCGGCGGCCACCCATGCAGACGCCAGACGATGTCAACCTTCGCCGAGTCTGTCTGAGAGCGGTACCTAGAAACTCTCGTTAAATAAAATTAAACGAATAGCTCCGCAAATAAACACCCATTGATTTAATGCTGTGTATTTACAAATTAAAAGTAATGTGGTAAATCGAAGACATTACATTACGCAACATGATTGTCATGGTTAGGCACCAAAGATTGGCTATGATGATGAGATATTAATTAATCTACGTTCATTAAGCCAAACCATTTTTTATACTTCAAAAACGTACCTACGTTAATAGTCTTATTATTTTGACACAACTGATCCATGCTGGATGATCCGCGCTACAGCCTGCTTCATGTCATTCAACTTTTTGAAGAGCGTCCAGATATGTATGCAAGTCGCTGTAGCAATACCTAATACTGACTAAAGAAATTTTCGCTATCGTTCTATAAAAGCTTTGAAATGATTATTTGATCTTTATAATTTATAATTAATTACTCATTCTTGATAGTTACTGTTATTCCCATTTTGTGTCGTGAACATTGTATGCGCCTTAGACGAGACAAGCATAAAACCCTGTCTTACATTCATTAAATGGACCACATCGCACGTGCTATGGCTCATCGATTCACCTATTGAAGGTCAACAACGCTCAGTGATTAAGTGACGTACGGTGCCATCATTAAAATCGAAAAATAAAATCCATTAAATTACAGTTACGAGATCTAAATACTCGGGCGCGGTCATTCATTTGGCGTGACAAAAACCGATGACAAATTACGACCACGATCCTGTCAAGTTCCGTGACGTCCTTACGGAGCTGAGCGGTGTTGTGGACGAGTCCGCTCAGGCGGCTTGTCTTTACACTGTCGGCTTCGTCATTGTTTTACTCACGGAATCAATTTCATATCGTTTGTTGCTGTTCTTGTAACACTTTTTTCTTGGTGTGGATCTTATTGAGACAAAAAATTATTTGATTGGAAGTCGGATCAGCGTGCCTACGGATAGATCATTGCACCTTCGTAATTTATTTATATTAGAGGTCAAAGGCTTTTAAATCTCTCAGACTTTAAAATTATGCAATCAAATAAACTTGAAATAAGATTTATAATTTTTGGACGCACACTTCTTAATTTAAATGTTAGTCCAATTGGGTTACAGATCCTAGGCGAGTTTTTTTGGCAGATACAAAATGAAGTTTCGGAAATTTTGGTAACATCATTCCTTGTCGTTTCTGTCCAGCGAGAAAAAAATATTAAAAAAGTTACATCCACGAGTGATCTACAGCTTTTTAATGCCACAGCGTGACGGATCGGGCAGGCGTGCGCAAACAATCCTCGATTATATCCAGTTTCACGCTGCTTGTCTCTTGACAAATTATGTTTTTAGTTTTCACTAAGCAATAGATATTTTTTATCTGTATAATAAGTCTTTTTGCGTCTTCCAACTGCACAATTTAAATTAAATTTATTTGAGTTGATTAAATTATTCGTCAGCTTCATATCTTGCTGCAATTACGACGCTACTAAACATGCCAGTTCTCACGATTGTGCGGTTGAAGTAGCTCAGTATGCATAGATTTACGAGCGGTATTTTTTTCCTTCCTTTGTCACACTGTGCATAATCTGAACTTGGCTACTGTTTGGGCTATTTTAATTCACCATGCGTAAGTGAACTACAACTTAAATAATACAACTTTAAATATATTGATTCGTATCATAGAATTGCCAATTAAAAATTTAGATAGGCATATTCAGATTTAATCCAGAGATCCTTATGATATACCAAGCGGGAACATCGAAAGATAAATAAACAATAAAGATTGAGGACAAGATAAAGAGTCGTATAATGCTAACGTTGCACTTGCCGCATCTCAAATGTTTGTGCCGTCTCCTTTATTGTTCCTAACACTGTTTTGTGTTCAGCAGCAGTAGGCAAACAATCCACCCGATGTCGTAAAGGTGAACGTTCTCGGATCAACATCCGCAGTGTTTAATGTATTACATGAGTTTAGGTGCGAAATTTGGCGTGTCGGTCGCCTCGCCGTCATTCCCTGTTCCGCGCCGTTGGTTTTGATGTACGTAGGCAGATGCCCTCGTGCCGATAGCGGACTGAATGCGCCTTGCTACCACGAAATTCAAAACATTTGATACTGCTCGAAGACAGGAACGTAAGCGATAAATTCTACGTAATGATGGCAAAGGCTTTGTTTTTTCTAGACTTTTGCATTGCCAGAAACGTGTCTGTTTCTACTACAACCTCAATAATGAAAATTTAACGTAACATAACGTTTAATTTACAGGTATTCCTAACTCCTTTTGTGACTCCAGAATGATTGGACGGTCCTTTTTCGATTGAGTTATCAACATCTTACGCCTACAGTAGGTAATGGGTAGCATAAAATAAGTCTAGAGCGTGCGATGACGATATAAATTTGACATCACGTCTTTTCTTTTGTGCATAGCGCTTGCGGCGTGCTCGCTGACTAGAGAGAAGTTGAGCCGACATGTTTATGTCTCGTGATTGAAGGACTGTAACAGCTTCTCTTGTTATATATATTGTCTTATTTCTTGTCAGGGATGAAATACATGTTATAGACTCTGAGAGTAACCAACGTGTAATTTTATATGTCACTCACCTGTAACTTGTACCGAAAAGTACTGGAAAGTGTGCTAGGGTTGCTGGTTAATTTGCATGTCGTTTCAGTAACGGTTGCAGATAACACCTTAATGCTCGAGATCCCGCCGCGGATCAGAGATTCGAAGTCCCACATTATCGTTCATCAGCACACTTGTTTTCGACTCTATTCGCCTTAAATGGCAAGATTATACGGTGGGTGGAATTCTAAAGATGCCACACTGACCTTTTACCTACTATCTAAGATAGATTGTAATCTAATTCCGCGGGTCACTGCTTTTTGGAAAAACGAGTGGTGATTATATCAGTAAGGAGTCTGTATTCGTTTTAATGTTTTTGACTGACGTATTTGTTTTTCGATCCTAAATTTTGGGTATAAGAGATACTTATAGACTCGATCCGGCTATTTATTACGAATCTTAATTTAGATGTAAAGTTTTCTCAAAGAACTCAATAATATATGCGTCATTTCATTTTAAAAGGTACGTCGAAAACTTGTTAGTTTACAAAACCTCATTGGTAAATATTTGATAATTGTAACTAAGAGATGGCGAGTATACCTACATATTTATAATAACATAATGTTTGTGTATATCAATTTCGGATAGTTTTAGTCGATATGCAAGCAAGAGTGCTTGGCGGTATGAAACATATCGTTTTCTCAAAAGCATATTATTAATGTTGTGAAAACCAACCTTCCTAGGTGGTCCATATTACTTTGATAATCCAATTTGATTTAACATGTTATTTTATTGCTATAATTAACAATATTCTCTCAGAGTTCTGAAATTACGCTCGAAAACTTAAACGGCACGAACGGTCTTCCATCGTAGTAAATGTCGGGTAATGTTCTCCAAATATGCCAGGAAATGGTATATTAATGTTCTGCTATTCATAATAATGGAAGTCAAGGACCTTTGATATGTTTCAAGAGCATCACAAGGCGCCAGCGACGTGAGTCGCGTTAGTCACGGTGTGTCTTTGATTATAGTTGTACCGAAATTATCTTCGGCTATTTCCTACGGAGCATGGAGATTCTCTTCCGATCCAATGGTACGTTTATTAGTTCTCAAGATTAGTATTTTTTTGTGGGGGAATTTCTATGTTCACCGTATTTATTGCCTTTATTTATTACAGAGAGAGTGATCCGTTAATAGCGTTTTGATGAACTTTAATATTCAGTTGTGTACCTATACAAATGTGGGGCTTTAGTCTGTTTATATTCAGCCTATCTCTGTAGAAACTTGTAACCTGAGTAACAGTTTGTCAACCCCGTAAGCGGGCCGCCTTTAACCTATTGGAATTCCTGGGCACTTTAATAATATAATAATGTTTAATTCAAGCAATAGACCCGTGTAAGTATAATGAATCCCGTAAAAATGTGATATTAAGAATGAATGTTTTGTTATTAACAAAATTAAGGAATTTGACACTCGACGACACAACTGGTCATTTCACAGTAAGTAGGAAGAGTTAAGCTGCGACGCGACACCTAAAGATGTTGTACGAAAGACATCAACGCGCGTATCTTAGAAATTAATATTTGCTGTATTATGTTTTACTTCCTTTTATACCTTTGCTATTTAAATTTTATCTGAAATTTTGTAATTACCGTTTCATTTTCGAAAAACAAATATATTTCTCAATGTTATCGGTTTGTTATCTGGCAGGAACTAGGGGTCCCCGTGCCCTGAACTCAGAGTGACCAATGGAAAACATGGCCCTGCTTGTTAGAAAACAATCATCTTTCCTGTACTGTATCCTCATATCCGGAAGTTACTTTATAACAACATGGTTAGCCACGTTCATTGCTAGTACTCGACGTAGAACGATACTCATTACAGCTAGATAATGATATTCGCTCTGTGACTCTCTTGCAGCAATAAGAGTTTGTTATTGAGTCGTGTTCGTATCAAGCCGTGATGTCAGTATCAAGTTCCATGCCAACGCGTTCCAACCTGTTGCCTCCTATAATCGTCTTACATTTTATCCAATAATAACCAAAGTACTCCACGTGTCCGCGTTCAAACTTAGTGGCGCGCGCTCCAGCCGAAAACGCGTTCGTCCGCGATGAGATACCATGGTCACTCATGCAAGAAAATGATATTTTAAGAGAAACTGATGGGTGCTTAGTAGCGGAGCAGATAGCGCGAACTTATTTAGGTTTCATTCACCCCGCGTTACGGTGGGTGCGCGCCTGGACTGCGCATTGTCTCACACGCCGCACAAAATGTGAACGAGCCTTTGTTCGTAGCGTTTTGCAACATTGTCAGCTGGAACTACGTCTCTGCACAACATTTCTATTACATTCATGCAAATGTTTGCGGAGTGACACATTGTTGTTTGAATACAATTTTGACTTATACTCTGTTTGTTACTTTTGATGGAATAAGGAAATCGATATTGTGCATCGCTGTTGTTTCTCTAAAGGTATGAAACCAATCCAGTAGTCTTAAACTTAGTCTTCAGACTGCACCGAGCAACTAGTTTTTCTTACCTATTATACAGTACTTCCATAAAAACAAGAACACCATTCGTTGTACTCGTTGCTGATTTTACGTTAATAGAGACATTATAAATGAAAAAATATATTTGTGTATTCAATATAATTAAATCGGTTGAAATCGTCCACTTTATGTCTGTGGAAGAACAAGAACCAAAAATGGTACCTTAGATATTAAAATGCCACAAATTTTACTTTAAAGTTTTTGTTTCGTTTTCGCAACATGATGATGATGATATATTATTGAAAAATGAAATTCTGTTTTTCATACAGATGTGTATTTTTCCAGGCTTACATAATTAAGCAACCGTTTAATCGATTTTTATTCAATTTCCATCAGTTTAAAACTTTGAAGAAGTTCAACACATTCGAGTTTTTTCAGATATATGCGTTACGACTCCGAGCAAAAAATAATGGCACATCATAAGATATGATTTAAAATCGAACTTATTCTTGGATATATTCTTTTTATTTTCGTAATACATCATTATCAGATGGAAAACATTCACCGCACATTCACAAACTCAATTTCATTATGATATTTTAATACAACGATTTAGGGCACTATAGAACACTATATATGTATGCAGCAGTAATTGATGGTGTTTTAGTATCTTACAAGTGTGAGCCACTGTTTCATTTAATAAAATTTTATAATGTATGACACGGACGTTAAAACATTTAAATATTTTAAGGGCATTTCAAATCTGACACACTTGTACAGGAAAAGCTTCAAATATCATTCTCAGCTATAAAACAATAAACATAATTATATTTATTTCCCGTCGGTGAACGTCCAATAACAAACTTGTAACTTGTAAAAACTTACTTTCACCCGAGCAGGAAACAAACTTATGGCACGAATTTGAATCCCGATCGTTGCTTTCTCATGTTGAGCCGTATAATTTAGTGAATGGCCCATTAAACGATCGATACTCAACACAGAAGTTAAAATAAACTGATATAAATACCTTACCATTTTGTAAAATTGACATCACTCAGATGACATTTGGTGAGCGGTCCATGATTAACTGCTTTGAACATTCTGTATAGAGTCGTCCGTATATTCAAAACACAAAACATTCTTCATACTGTCATGAATATTCATTTCAGCGGAAAGCATAATGTCGGTATGTATTTTGTGTTGGTTTCAAATAGTGATTTCAACTCCCGTAATATTGCAGTTTGTATTACCAATAATATATTCAATGTGAATGTTTGTTGATGAATTGATCATGAAAAATCTCGATGAAATTTATCACATACATATAACTTTATATAGATCGTAAAATAATTCTTAAATGCACGCAGATGAAGCTTCGGACAAAAGCTACACAATGACATGATAGAAATACTTTGCTTAAAACATAATACGAAGCCTTTTAATCTCTTCCTTTTGCTTTCATTGCTAATCCCAGTAAAATCATACATGGGTTGGTTAGTTTGATACTGCTATCGTCTCGCTTCAACTTTCGTATATAAACTATAGACGCTTATTTCATTGTAGCATTTCTATTGGCCTCATATAATTTTAATTTCCGTGAATCTCACCAACTCGACCAAACAATAGCACCTTGCAGGTTGGCCGCTCTTTTTATTGTTCCCCGCTTTGTTGGGACACAGACGATCGATTATTGTAATTCCGATAATGCATAACTTTTACTATTAAGTACTTATTTGAATTTTTGAATTGAAAGCGCACTTGAATTTTATGTGTTCTCACGATTGTTAACAATTCGTAAAGTGCGGTGTAGGTTACACAGGGTATAGTTTTATTTTATTTTTTCAATCTACTTATTTAAGGGCTTTGGTACGATGTACATGGCAACCCTAAGTTGTATATGAAACGAGGCTACGGCTTTTGAATTCCGCCATGTTTTCCCGTGGATGACTTAGAATATTACTAAGAAAAATTCCAGGGTACGAGATGCAGCGTCCACTGGTACACCTTAATCTTAGTGCGATCACGCTTATGATGCCGCCATAAAAAGCTCGTCACGTCAGTAGAATACTTTCGCCATACATTTGAACATAATTTTATAGTTTACTATTTGTGAGTTTCGGGTTTGGGTCCTTGTCGTAACGGAGAGTCAGATTGGCTTGATTTTTGTATACTCCGGCATAGTTGAAAGTTTGTAAGAAAGGCAGTCTGCGAAAACACGAACAAAAAGTTTTGAAATACAGCTAGCAAAAAAATCAGATGTAAGTTTGATCATGCTTGTCGCATTTCGTAACTATTCAATGTCAATTCGAGAATAACACTGTGTTCATGTTTCTCCAGTCACTAAGATAGCAGAGGTGCTTTTGCATTTCCAATTCTGGGTTTCCACTCGTAGTGTCGACTTGTTCGAACATAGCTGTAGCTTCAATGAAATGTTATGGCTTTCCTTTGTTACATGAATAGTAACTTCTACAAGCATGCACAATAATGTATATTGTGATCATTAAAATTCGTATAAATTTTTTATTTTGTACTTAGTATGTACTCAGGTTGATGTAGAAGATATTACGAATATTTTAAACATCCCTGACAGATTCAACGCTCAGCAATTTGAGATAAGAAACTGTAATTCGGAACATAAATCATCCAAAAAAGATTTTCCGCATGGTATATCTAGCTCTGAAAGAGTTGTTCATCATTTCGACGGAAAATACCTCGCACGGTCAGGCCAATCCATACCATTTGAGTTTACCTATTGAGCTCATTAATGTGATCGTGAGACGAACATTATCTTTGAAGTAAGTTACTTAATAATATACCTTATGGTCGACGTCTCTATAAGTGCATTTAAGACGCCAATGAAGCAAAGTCTCCGTAGAATAGTAGGTATTTGAATATGTTATTGCTGTCGCGATTCGGTACGCACACATACAGCCTTTCACATGCTTTCACTCACACAAATAACGCTGCATAACATCCCAAAGAGGCCCCTGCGAGCCGCGCATAGTCGCTACCCCTCCGCCTGGGCTAGAGTGTATTTTTCAAAATTATAATAAACTTGACGTGAGCGTGCGTCAACCCTTGTTTTACGTTTTGAGAAATTATTGTTCGCATATTGGTTTAGTCTCGACATACTGTGGTTGTATTTGATATAATTGACTAGTAAGTACCTATCACATATAAATACAATATAAATTATGGCGTTGCTATTTTAGGGTTCTACGGTCAACAAAGAAACCTTTTAGTTTCACCATATCCGAACGTTCGTCTTCCAACGATACTTTAGGTGACCTAGAGGTGTTTTAGTACCTAGAGTGCTAGAGTCTAAGGACTAACAAGTTAAAGCGTTCAAAAAGAACTAGAAACCGACTTCAACTGCCCTAAAAGTCTACTTTTATTAAGGAAAATTTAAGATGTATATTGTTTTCTCATGGATTCCATTCTAAGAACCGGACCAAATTGAAATGGGACCACATGGAAAGCATCAGCTTTCAAATAATAAAGAATCATCCAAATCGGTTCACCCAGTGAAAAGCTCTGAGGTAACAAACATTTAACTAATAGAATAGAATAGAAATAATTTATTCGGCATACAGATTACAGTACAGTTAAAACATTAATTTTAAATTTGCTCTGCTGCACTGCAACGCCGAAATACACACTTAACATTCCCAGTCTCAAAAACTACTGAACCGATTTTGATGAAACTTGCAGTCTTCCCTAAGTTTTACAATACCTAGGTAAACAAAAAAGGGATTATTTAAATCGAACTTGTAGTTCCGGATATATAAAAAATAAATTAAATAAAATAGCCTTTATTGCTGAACTAATTTTTTGTTTTAATTTTCTTAAAAATATGCTTACTTTATACGTTACTTATCTTTTTATATTAAGTATCAGTAACCGGTCGTTCCTACATTTCAGCTTGTCTTTCGACATAGGCCTCCTCTAAGGATTTCCACTCTATTCTATCTTTCGCTATGCGGGTCCATGTTGGACCCGCCACTTGTCTGATGTCGTCCTCCCATCTTCTAGTCTGTCTGCCTCTTTTTCTTTTGCTATCTCGTGGTTGCCATTCAGTTATTAGTCTTGTCCATTTCTACATACTCTATTTCTCCATTATTTACTGTTATGGGCTCTGTTTGTGAGGAATTTGACATTACTTTTGTTTTCGTTAAGTTCGTTGACAGGCCTGCTTTCTCGCTCTCTTCCGCTAACTGTTGGAACATTGTCTGTAGGGTTTTCGGGTTTTCCGAAAGTAAGATCAGGTTGTCTGCAAAGCGTAGGTGACTCAGCTTTTTGCCATTTATATTTAGTCCTTTATTCGTCCAATCCAGATTTGTGAATATCATTTCCAGGATAGCTGAAAATATTTTTGGTAAAATTGGGTCTCCCTGGCGTACCCCTCTCTCAATCGAAAATTCTTCGCCTGTAGATTCTAGCTTCACTTGTGCGGTGCTTTTTGTGTATATGTTTTTCAGTATTCTTATGTATTTTGCATGTACGCCTTGTTTTTCCAGTGCGTCCCAGATAAATCTATGTTCGAGTGTGTCGAATGCTTTGTTGAAATCCACGAACCCTATGTGTGTTTTTCTTTTGTGTGTGTGTTCCGGATATATGCGAGGACAAACAAACATACACTTTAGAAATTTGGCACACTTCTTTAGAAGCTGGTATAGACTAACATATATGAAAACTGGGCAGTTCTGGAAATATTACATACATACAGGTCGCATTGATAACCTCTTTTTTTGAAGTCGGTTAAAAAACTGTAATTTCACGACACCTCACACAATAGAATAGACGAGTTAAAAATCCCGTCTTAAGTGTATGAGATGTATAACTGGGAAAAAATATTTCAAGTTTTTATTTGTCGACATGAATAATAATATCGTCGAAATCTATCGTATTTCCTACTGTCATACTTCATATTATACTATTATATTTTAAGTACCTCAAAAGGAAAAAAGGAATCCTTATAGGATCACTGTGATATCGAATACTCCAGTCTGCTGTCCCTTAGATCTGTCAAATAATGAAACTTATAGGTCAACGCAATAAAAAGATATAGCTGTATTTTAGACCATTTCCGTACAAAATGCAATGAACCCAAAATCTATACGGTATTTCCCGTTGACCTAATGTCTTGAAATTTGGCAAGAAGAAAGGTTTTACAGCACAACCATAGGAATAAATCTGAATTTTTTAATTGTAACACAGTAAAATTGATTTTTTAATGTTTACAAACTTAACTTCGTAATATGTAATTTAGCTTAGAATTTCATTTTCGGTAGAGCATTGTTGGGTGCATATTACCATACCTATTATTTATGATTTTCAGTATGTCATTAATTCATATTCTGTACGGAATCCTCGGTGCACGAGTCCGACTTGCTCTTGACCGGTTTTTGAGTTGTTGGAGAGCCATTTCAAGCTCTTGCTGGCTGATCTCCGGGATATCTGTGTCGGGTCATATAGTCTCCGTAGCGATTTGTACATGCGATGTCCATATAACTTCTCGTTCTCTCTCAAGACTTTCAATAATAATAAATAACAAAAAATAATATAAAAAAGCTTTTAAAAAAGTTATAAATAAACGGATGTCCATGCAATAAATGTTATGTTTTTTCTGTGTTTTTTTTCTGTTTAGATATTTTACAGTGGTACGGAACCCTTTGTATGCGAGTCCGACTCGAACTTTAACATTAAAAAAATATTTGAAACATAAGTCACTTATTCATAAATCATATTTAATTATTTACACGTAACAAAACGTAACAACAACTAAGAATTTCAGGGAAAATGTTCTGTTCTAGAGATAAAATAAATTTCCTTAGAATTATTTGTCTTTATATTTGTTTATTTAGATCAATCTAAACATTAAAACTAACAGGTAAAACCATTATAGCTCGAGAAAGGGTATCTATCGATATATTTTTCCCACCACTATTAGTCGAAAAAATCGATAAAGCTTATTGACATCACTAATGCATGCTTACTTTATTTTTATACATATAATACACAGTATATAGTTGTGATATAGTGTACCCTGCCTCCCGAACCGAACTGTGCGAGAAGGACAGTTGAAGCTTTTTTTGGTATTTGCCTAGTTTTGCCGTGAAATTAAGGGTTTGGGATATAGCTGTTTTCTCAACGAAACGTTAGCCAAATTCAATCATTTTGATCTTATTCTCTTTATCAAAGAATAATCTAGGCCCGTTGGTTTTGCTTTTT
This sequence comes from Carcina quercana, assembly GCA_910589575.2. Taxonomy (NCBI): domain Eukaryota; kingdom Metazoa; phylum Arthropoda; class Insecta; order Lepidoptera; family Depressariidae; genus Carcina; species Carcina quercana. Next base: position 7,734,203 of record OU342436.1, read on the forward strand.
CTGAAAATGTTACGTTTACTCTAAATAATGAGTACCATAAGTTGAAAGAAATTTTTTCTGAAATTTTGAGTTTTGAGATGCCCATAATTCTAATTGTAGACAAAATATTGAAAAAAGCAAAACCAACGGGCCTAGATTATTCTTTGATAAAGAGAATAAGATCAAAATGATTGAATTTGGCTAACGTTTCGTTGAGAAAACAGCTATATCCCAAACCCTTAATTTCATATGAAATTTTTTATCTGCTGTTCCCTCTTAATAAACGTTGCCATTAATGAGCTCACCTTTTCTTATTATATTTACTTAATCACCGTCATAAAACTAGCTTATAATCGCCTCGTAATCTCTACATAATATAGCGGTATAAGTATTTTCTTAAATAAATTTATAGATACAAAACAAGTCTAATGGCCATCGCTGTAAATGAACTTGTAATGTCTTCATTTAAACGAATGCCAGCAAAAAACGAATATACGACTTCAATAGTAAAAACTCAGCGAATAGTTTTACGTGTCAAAAATGGTGTAATGAATATAATGAACTTTTAAGTACACGTTTCTAAACATTGATAGGTTGGAAAACAAAATTAATATCTTCCGCCTCGGGTCATTAACTGTCTTGACACCTCTATAGAGATTCGCAAATTACGTCTGTTTACGATTCAAGTTTTTACCTGTCGTTGTATAAATATTTTTGAAAGGCACACGATAAAGCACTGAACGCGTAACACAAATGACTTTATTTACAAATTTAATGCAGGTATCAGTTATAAAAAGCCCTTAGATATTGCATAGCTGTTAGTGCCGTCTATTGGTTTGTAAACACCTTCAATGTATATCGCTGTAACTTGTTTAATTTCGCTTCAGCTCATGCGTCAAACAAACATTATTTTTGAGACGAACATGGGTATGTGTGAAACACATAAACGAAAGCTTGAATTAGTAGTGTAGAAATATACTCTGAAGATAACGAACAACTTGTTCTAGGAAATCCTTTCTTATTTCAATCCTTTTTAAAATAAATATTGACTGAATGTAAGCTTCATAGCATAATTCACAGAATAAATAACTGTGTATATCAAATCAATTATCTTTTTCTCACTAGCCGTTACTACGGTTCTCGAGTAAGACGTTACGTACCTCTGGTAGGCTTAACTCTAATCACTACATAAGCCATATGATTACGTTTCATCTTTCAACAGATCGTTTTGCAATCGTTACTAGAAACATTCAAATTCACGGTCACGATTCTCCTCAGTGCCTTGCAGGGATCCCGGGGTACTAATAAGCTTTAAGATATGAACATTCGGTGTTAATAACACGTCCTGTTCTTGGTTAGGTGTATCAATTACTTAGCACTGGCGCGACCCGTCCGATATCGCCATTATAACCACATTAGAGATGGTCTCAGCACGCTATAGAAACATTACCGTCCGTAACACGGTCACATCGTCTCTGCACCGCCCAATTTTGTTTTTACCGCATACTTTTACACTTGCCCCGAACAATTTTTACATGATCATGCGAAAACCGGCGCTCAATGATTCGCCTGTGTGTTTCTGATTGAATTCCATCGTTTCGGTAATTTAATTTACCGTTTTCTAAATATGGGGTGCGCTAACGGAAAGCATCATGCATTAAATAGTTTTGAATTTTCCGGCGAGAGCGATTCGAATGAAGTAACTAGATCGATTAGTTTACAAATGTGTCTCATCATTTCTCAATTCGATTCGCTAGGTAGTGCATATTGATGAAACCAGAGATTAACATAAAGCCCAAAGTGTCTGGAGCTTAAAATTTTTAAATACATTATATGGTTTCAGATTATATGCATTTCCTTCCATTTGTCTAAGTTATAGAAAAGGTTATGATTGTTAGTAAATGGTAGATCTGAAAGGTTGACATCACACAAAAGCCACATCTAAACTGAGCATTTGGTGGTATGTGACATGAATAGTAATTATTTACGAGGTACTTTTTTTTACATGTTCACTACTACCTCCCTACATTCCATTAATATTGATTACGACTCTCACGCGAACCTTTAAATTTTATCGTTCGGGATGCAAATCCGAAACCCATAGCTTTACGTCCAACATCCTCGTGCACTCTAACAAAGACCACCATCCACCATAAAATCCAAGATATAACTACCACAGCCACAGAAACCTAAAAAATTATGTAATAGATACGAGTTTGCCTTTATAGTCATATACTTACTACAAAACAACAATTTAAGATGGGCGACAGTGACTTATCTTAAAATGTGTTCACCCTCGAAATGACTTCAGATGTATTTTCATTAGTTACCAATGTCTACAAAAACTGAGTACAGTTATTTAATAGTAAAAAAAAAAAAAAAAGTAAGTAAAAAAAGTAAAAAGTGTTTATTTCTTAAATAATTTTTTACAGAGTTTTGCAGGGGCCTTCCAGAAAGTAGTCTTTCGACACTTGTGTTGGAAGTGCACCGCGTCTTCCAGACGAATTTACACAGTATTATTTAAAATCTTAGTTCCTATTTTAAGTTTGCTATGCTCATATGTGTGCGCGCGCGCGCGTGTGTGTGTGTGTGTGTGTGTGTGTGTGTGTGTGTGTGTGTGTGTGTGTGTGTGTGTGTGTGTGTGTGTGTGTGTGTTTTGTGTGTGTGTTTGTGTGTGCCATTACATTACATAATCTAGCCATATTTATGTCACTCTTGATAAGAGAGCCTCCGTTCCTTCGTAAGAGAGTGTACTGAGCCATGTTATTAACGTTTTTTTGCAGGTGTAACTTTGCATAGGGTATATGTTGATCAGTCTGTTTACCTTGTTATATATATAAGTAGATTGACAAGGGTATTGCCGACTAGCAAAAGTTGTTCGCACCGAGTGTGTACGAGCTACAATGTCATTCCGTCGTATGTTTAATAAATTTTGATCAAACGCTAGGGACCTATGGACTTTAAGAATAAGATGGAGTATATATAGCTTTCTGACGGATAAGAGTTTGCTAGTTTTGTATAGCTGTTCTGTAGAATATATGTAGCGCTTAAAATATATTACTTTGATAAGAGACCTTTGTGCACGTTCGAGATCTAAAAAGTTGGTTTTAGTGGCTCCTCCCCAGATAGGTATGCAATAGGTGATGACTGATTGAACGAGGGCGGTATAGACGTTATTAAGAAGGTTTTTTTCCATTACGTGTCTGAGAGATTTGAATATCCATGTCATCTTCCTAGTTCTGTTCATAATCAGTTCTAAGTGAGGATACCAGCTAAGTCTTTGGTCTATCATAATACCAAGGTATTTAGTGACATTAACTTTATCTAGAGAGGGGCAGTTACATGTCCTATGATCACAAGGAACATTTTTATGTATTTTAATGTAGTAATTTGAGTTTGGCTGTGAGTTCAAGTAAGGTGAGAAACAGATAAAATTAGTCTTTTGGATATTTAGTGTTAATAGATTTTCATTCAACCAATTCGACACCTTCACAAGGCCTCTCTCTGTTTTCTCTTGGACCGCATCCCACGAGTTAGCACTAAATACAATGGCAGTGTCGTCTGCATAGCAAAATAGACTGCCTCCAATATTTTGGAGATTACAAAGCTCATTGATGTATATTAGGAAGAGCGTTGGACCTAATACACTCCCCTGAGGGACCCCAAAAGTAATTTTCTCTTCGTAACTTACAAATTTATCGATTTTTACCACTTGTGTTCTGTCATGAAGATAGCTGTTAAATATGGACAGGGGCTTACCTCGAATGCCAATGCCTTCCAACCTATGCACAAGAATGGGGACAGAAACGGTGTCAAAGGCCTTTTTTAAATCAAGAAAGACTGCTAGGCATTTTTGACCTCTATCTACTTCTTTAACTATCGTGGAGGTTAAACCTTGTACAGCGTCCTGAGTTGAGAGTCCCTTTCTGAAGCCGTATTGGGATGAGGATAGAATGTTATATTTGTTAAGGTAACTAAGAAGTCTCTTATTTATTAATCTCTCTATAATTTTAGAGATGGAAGTTAGCACAGATATAGGCCTGTAGCAGTTAACATCGGTTTTGTCACCACCCTTGTACACGGGAGTAACAACTGCTTTTTTAAGGGAAGTAGGAAAAATACCTGCGCTGAAACATAGATTTGTAAGTTGAGTAATCAGTGGAACTAGAAAGACTTTAGAGAGTTTCAAGAATGAAGTGGGAATGCCATCCCAGCCGGGAGCGCTACCTGAGTCAAGACTCATCAGAATACTGTTCACTTCAAGACAATCTGTGTCTAATAGTATAAAGGAGGATAAATGAGTATTGTAGGGTAAGTTAGATTGTTTATGAGAGACAATATTCGTCTGGTTTTTAATTATCTCTGCAAGTTCCGAAAGTTTAATAATATGACGTTACATATATTTACAGTAATTTACTAAAAGCCAAACCCTTTTGACAACACTTATCAAGTAAATCACACCTAACATTATAAATTAAAATATGTGCTACTCACGTTTCTTCTAAATCTTTTTGAGACATACCTAAGTCAGAAAACTCATATAACGTCTATTTCTATATCATACGTACTATTCGAAAAAACCTGGCAATACTGTATCATAATGAAATAGTCAAATGTATAATTATAACGCCTTGCGGTTAACTCAATGCTACAAATGAATGTATGTCTTGGTCCACATTTGGTCTTGTAAATTGTTAAATAATTCTAAAATGTGTTTGTTAATTTAAAACACTATACATTTCAATCCGCCTTAAGTTACAAAGAGTTTTCAACTGACGACATAAATATAAAATAAAAGTATCAACAAAACATATAGTAGAAATACATCACATCACATTATTCCTATTGTATGTTGATTTAGCTTTCTGTGGCTACAGTCCAGTTAGCGGCGAATGTTAGCTAATTTATGTTGGAAATTAATAATTTTCGTGTGGCGGGGTCGCGGCCTCTCGCTCCCACACATAAATCGGGGGCGTATGTCGCGTCGTGAGCGCTGCCTGCGCCTGCGCCGCTACCGGGCGCTGGCTCGCCTGTGTGGCTGCTGGTAATTAATAACAAGGGACATGCTCCGTGGACAATCCTTAGTAATGCATGCAAGGGTGGTGAGGTGAAATAACAATATAGGGAAATTAAACAGTATCTAGAAACCATTTACTTATTTGTTTATGTATGGTGGGTTTGCACTCGGTCTTCATTTCCCTTGATGGTAAGTGACGATAACGCCGCTAGGTGGTAAGAGTGCGACCCAGAAGCCTCACGCTGATGAGGCGCTGGCACTGCTACCTTTCATACCGGAACATAACAGTTCGTTGTCAAACGGAACGCTTCGTGGGATATTTCTTTAGTTCCATATTAAGAAACCTTCGGCACAGATTAATAGGCCCTCAGTAAGACATGGAGTTATTACATTCAAACGCTAATATTACAAGTTTTTACTAGCTACACTTTCCGTGATATATTTTTATAAAATACATTACTTTATTCGACTATCAGAATCAACTTAAGTGTCATTTTGCGTGGCATAAAAATTACCTGATACCGCTATAGTTTCCCTGTTGAAAATGGACAGATGAAAAATCTGATTTGGACATTACCTTTTATTATTTATGAAAAACCACAATATAGACACTAAGCTTCTTAGATTTTGATTTTAAAAAAGCACTTCGAAACATGTCGCATACTCTTTTAAACCGTCGGTCGAGGGATTAAGATACCATCGAGAATTCTCAGTGAATCGTTGACTCCGCAAAAAACTTGTTAAAAGTTCACGTGTAGTAACAGAAGCTCGTTTCTTATCGCGACGGTTGACATTACCGAGCGGAGTGATTAAAACTTTTAAACATTTACTGCATATTTTGACTCGTTTTGACAGTGCCCGAGACTGTGCTGCGGAATCTGAAATGTGAAATCCGAAAATAAAACAACATTTTAATAAAATTAAGAAAAAATAAATGGGAATAGTCTTTCTTAAATCGCATTTTTATTTGCTTTTTAGTAATGTATGTCGCGTTATTTGTGACTCTTGTACATTTAGCGAAATATTCCACTTTCACATTCCGTAATTGTCTCGCGTTTTAATTATTGAAGTAGTACTCGTAAGTAGGTCCATAATTTTGAATTTAATATCTAAATTTATAGGTGATCTCCTTGTTTTTTCATAAATTCATTATCTTTATTCTTGAATATTTAGTGAATGTTCCTCATATATCACTACAACGAAACCATAGATCCTTCAATGGGGAATTTTTACAAAATCACGTCTTATTATAATAAGACGTTAGGAAGACCTATAATGCATTCTTCTTTATACAAATGCGAAAGTCTATTTGTTTTTCTTTACTCTTGTTCTTCTTACTTCGTTGTAACGGAGACAGAATGACTTGATTTCTTTGGATAGGATATAGATAGAGATATATGTAGATAGGATTGGATAGAATTCTACCCTTTAAAGGGTAAACTGTACCCTATTCTAGCCTCCGCTGTCCTTCCGTTCACCTGTCACTGGTCTGTATCTTTTTGAACCGTAATAGGCAGACACTTTAAATGTTAACAAAATGTATATTACACGTATACCATGGCCGCCATAACAACAGATAATAATAATAAAGTTAAATATTAAAGGTCCGTGTTTTTTGATGTTTGTTTTTTCCACTTAGTCTTGTATTGAATATTATACGGTGATACGTAGCCCTTCGTGTGCGAGTCCGACTCGCACTTGCCTTTTTTTATCCTGATCGACCAAGTAGTTCCCGTGGGATATTGTCATATATATAATGGTATTAACCCCGTTACTCAAATTTCCAGGATACAGAGACAAAAGTTGTTTATTTTATTTGATTAACAATATAACAGCCAGAGCTTTTATTTTATTGGGTAACTGTACTTCGGTTTTTAATACATAAAGTTGCGGGTACATCGGTTAATCTCGTTTGAATTGATTTATACGTCGTAGCTTAATGTGACATTAATCGCGACCACGTTGTATTTTCTTTAATTACAGCTCGCGCTAAGCTATTAATTAACATCAATACTTTAAGGTAACGGGTTTTTAATTACCAGGATTTACGTGGCTTTCATGGCTGGCATCGATCTCTGGTGCCCAGATATCATACAGAAATTCCAAAGGTTTATTTGTATTTTTTCTTGAACCGCAGGAATAGATTGTGTTTTTTAGAATTTTTAACAACTTTTTTTTTCTTATTTGACAGCAACAATAAAATAAATTATGTTTTTTTCAGTTACGATTTTTTTTAAACATAAGAAGGTCGTTGACGACAAGTTGTAACTGTAAAATTGTGTTTATTTACGATTGGCACATAATCATTTGTTATATATTTTTTTATTTAAGATAGACCAACACTTGACCTTAACCTCACCTCAATTGTAAATAAAATGAACTTGTATTTGTAAATCTGTTTGATATCCATTAAATATTTGTCACGAGTAATACTAGAATTATCAAAGCATTTAATTTAGTTTGCATTGTGTGTTTATTCGTTTACACCTAGGTTTACTTATTCTCATAACATTGACCGTAACATTTATAGTCCTATTGGGATTAAAGTGATATTCATTGTATATCCAAATAAAAGAGATCATTGCTTTTAGCCACTCTTTAATGTAAAACAATCTTTAATTTATAGCAAACAGATGTCCTTGGGTTTATGGAAGTTCGTAAAGTTTTGTTTTTACACTGAGGTTGGTTGCCAACTAACGGTACAGCTTCATATATTTTACAGAGTTTTGAAACTGTTTATTTTTAATACTTTAGATATTAAGGGGCCATAGAGCGCCAGTGGCGCCCTCACTCGCTCTTTTCCTCATTTCTCCACAATTATACAATAATATTAAAAACCAAGACGGACTTTTTGTAGTCATTGCTGGTTTATCGATACATTATGGATTCATGTTTAGATTCTGTGTGGTTACTATAATTGAACTGCCTAAAGGGGTCACTTTTAACTATTTTATATAGAGAGTTACTGCACACAATCGATATATTAATACATGATGTATCGATAAACTGAAAGAAGAAGGCCTCTGAAAGTAAATATTGTGAATATTCATTCTTTATTATACAACAAAATATTGAAACAGCAAAATCATCGCGCACTCTATCATAGACACATTTCAGCCAGGTTCTAAGGTGAAGTAACCTGCATCTAGCAGAAGAAATTGGAAGGTGTGTAAAAAGCTTATCGCATTGCATTGGCCTGAGTGGTAGACTATGGCCCTGGGATGGTGTTTCTCAGTAATTACGGTGGAGTTACCGATATTACTCGTGTAATATATGTGTCCCTAGGAAAGGACGCGGAAATGAACAACAGCTCTTATTATTATTTATTTAATTAATTTCAGGTAACAAAGACCCATAATTATATATAAAATACAATACAATAAATTTAAATTTTCTTTGATAGTTTTGTTACAAAAGGTACCTTTTGTAACCGTTTGTTTCCGTCTGTACAGACGGAAAAATAAAAACTTTATCTTAATATCAATTACTAATAGTTACAAAGTTGCAAAAGCTGTTCAATAGTTGCGTTTTGTCTAATATTATCAAAATCTTTTGCGACTAATTATTCAACAATTACCTGAATAGTTGTTTTTTTGGTAACTGTGTATTATTCATCAGAAGGCAATAAATATAGAGCAATCGATCAAAAGCTACATATGCGCTTTTCCAGCTGACGTCAAATATTTTACACGAAACCCTTAAATAAATAATCAATATCGGACATACCACAATGGTAATTTTGGATTTTAGTAGTCTTTTTTAAACATATTTTTCAGCAAAAAGAAAAAAATACGTTTACTGTGAACTTTTACTGTCTGTTCTATTTAGTTATCTAAATATCTCACTTAAAAATCGAAAAACTTTACAGAAAACATATTGCTGCAGAACGTGTGAAACTATAGTAGTCAGTACAGTTGATCAGCTGTCGGAGTTAATCTTTTTCCTCAATTTCACTAGCTTGACAAGTTTCTGCGAGAATTGCTATAATTAAACATAATGAAATAAAATCGGTTAATGACTTCATGAAAATAAGTAACAGCATACTTCATTTTATTGTTTAATAAAATGTACTGCAATCTACATTTAAGATTATTGATGCTCATTACACAGAGTGCTGTTACATTCCATCAAGTATTAAGATGTACTTTCACAGAACTCATAAAATTGTTTTAGTTTGTAGCTTAGTCTTAGGTATTTCGAAGAACTAATCTTTTTTAATCGCTCTAACTTTGTTTCTACGAAAAAGTTAATGAATACCCGACTTTTTGTAGTCTTGAGGACAATTATTGATTGACAATAGTTTTCAACTTACTTCAAAAAAGAAGGAGGTTCTCAATTCGACGGGTATGTTTTTTATGTTTGTTACCTCAGAACTTTCGAACTTCGAACCGATTTTGATGATTCTTTTTTGATATGAAAGCTGATGCTTTCTGTGTGATACCATCTCAGTTTGTTCCAGTTCTGACTATGGCATCCATGAGAAAATCATGTATGTCTTAAATTTGCTTTAGACTTTTAGGGCAATTGAAGTCGGTTTCTAGTTCTTTTTGAGCTTGTATTAACTAGGTATTGGGCATTAGGCGCTAAATTTTGGGGTATAATTGTTTTTATTAGCGTGATTTAATTCTTTCTCAAACATTGACCACTCTTCTCTTTGTAATGTTATATGAATAGTATGGTTTTAAAAATTCTAAAAATTCTACACAAACCGCAATGTCTAGGTTAGTAGTATAATCATATCCACTTTGTTGAAACCTTCATGGTTTAATATAATAGAACACCCTAGCTTTGGTTGTTTAATCGATTTTCAAATTAGTTGACAACGTCATCTCACTCTGCAAATCTAACAGGTTATGGGCCCAGATTTTAAAAATCCATAATTATTATGTAATTATTATCCTAAGTTTTGCGCTCCATAGTTTAAATATATTAAAATATGGAAAGAGACCAGCAGCTGATCACGGGAGCTACAGGCGAACCCTCCGCTTCTCGCCGAAGCAACCAGACAATGGCTGTGTCTACGGGCGGAATGCCCATTACAAAACTAGAAGGGGCTATCAATTACACTTCATGGAAGTTCGCAATGAAAATGCTCCTGATAGACTGTGAGTTGTGGGATTGTGTTGAGCGTCCCGACGAGTATTCGCGAGAAGTCTCCGACTTCAAACGTCGAGACGAAAGAGCTCAATCCAAAATATCGCTTTCAGTCAAGGAACATATTTACCCCGTCATCGTGTCAGCAAAATCAGCAGCCGAGACGTGGACGCGACTTCAGAAGACATACGCAGATTGTGGCTTACTAAGAAGACTTAACCTACTTAAAAAACTGTTTAGTACGAATCTGTCAATGCACAAATCCATGGAACTCTACATAAGTGACATCAGAGAGACACAGCAGAAACTTGTGGAAATAAATGCAGCTGTTGACGACGAATTTGTTGGTGTGATAATGCTCGCCGGTTTAACAGAAGACTATAACCCTATGGTGATGGCACTTGAAAACTCAGGAGCAGCAATCTCGACAGACTCCATCGCCTCAGTGCTTCTGAAAGAAGACTTGCGTCGCGCACCGAATAGTGACACTAGCAGTGCTTTAGTTTCATTATCAAACAAATCGTGTCGGTTCTGTGTTTTTTGTAAAAAGAAAGGTCACGTAGTAGATAAATGTAGACGTGTAAACAAAGGTAAAAAGAAGAATGTTAAGAATGTAGTCAAGGTTGACAGCACAACTACGAATTACACTTCAGACATTACACTTTCATCTTGTTTCCATGTTTCTCCCACAGGTGCAAGTAATTACTGGTTCATAGATTCTGGCGCAACTACTCATATGTCTAACAGAAGCGAATGGTTTCAGGATTTAACCCCTTTAATCAAGCCTGTTACTGTTGCGAATAATGAGCAGATTTTAAGTGAAGGTAAAGGTACTGTGAGACTTAATGTTACTCATAATATTAGTAAAGTCACAGATGTGCTACATGTTCCCAAACTAGCTGTGAATCTACTATCAGTTAGTAATTTAGTTCAAAAAGGGTTTGTAGTTTTATTTTCTAAGAAAGGTGCCTCAATAATACAACAGAAAGGATGCAAGGTTTCAGGAAACATTGTAGCAACTGCCTCCAACTATAAAGACATGTATAAGCTCGACTGTGCTGAAACTGAGACTCAAGCTCTTTTAACGAATTGCAAAGAGTCCGCATTGCTATGGCATAAACGCCTAGGTCACCTTAACGGCAAAGCCATGAACATATTGAAAAATAAAAATACGGGAATATGTTACACAGATAAACTTGAAGAAGTTTGCATTCCTTGCCTTAAAGGTAAATTAGCAAAAAAGCCGTTTGTTAATTCTACTAGTAGGTCTAATAATAAATTAGAATTGATCCATGCGGACTTATGTGGACCTATGAGTGTCCATTCATGGGGTGGAGCACTATACCTACTAACTTTCACAGATGACTTCACTCGTAAAACGTTTGGGTACTTACTGAAGTCAAAAAGTGAAGTTTTTTCAAAGTTTGTAGAATTCAAACACCTTGTCGAAAATCAAACTGATTGTAAAATAAAAACCCTACGTACCGATAACGGTCGCGAGTTTGTAAACCGCGATATGACCACCTTTCTTAAGGAGAACGGAATTGTTCATCAAACGTCAATTCCGTACAATCCTCAGCAAAACGGAATTGCTGAAAGGGTCAATCGAACCGTTATTGAAAAAGCAAGAGCCATGCTTCATGACGCTCACCTGCCTAAGGCCTACTGGGGTGAAGCTGTAAATACAGCTATATACTTAAAAAATATTTCACCCACGCAGGCGTTAAATAATAAAATCCCAGAAGAGCTATGGACTGGTAAAAAGGTGAACCTATCTCACTTACGAGTTTTTGGTTGTGAAGCTCATGTGCTTGTTCCGAAGGAAAAACGCACGAAACTTGAACCTAAGACTCAAGTCTGCACTTTTGTGGGCTATTCTACAGAGTCTAAAGGTTATCGTCTTGTCGATATACGGAACCCAAAAGCAATTATCATTGCAAGGGACGTCGTTTTCATTGAAAACAAACCGCAAGTGGTTAACAAATTCTGTGAACCCAACACAACGAATACTACCGATACATTCGGACAAATTGAAGTTCATGTTCCTGTACCACAGTGTTCTCAGCCTGAACCGTCATCCTCCCAAGAACAGAATGATGAAGATGTTTCAGATTCACAAGCAATCGAATATCCTGAAGTGGAAACACAAGAGGTTTTTATTGATGCTCAAGATGTTACTGAAGCATCACCTCCGGGTTATTCTGAACAAAGCGCTGAAGATACTGATGAGGACCGAAGATATCCTCTACGAGATCGGCACCCGCCTGTAAGATTTCCAGAAAATGCAAATCTTATTGCTACTGACTGTGAGCCTGAGACTTATAAACAAGCACTAGACGATTATCATAAAAAGGATTGGCTAGATGCTATGAACGCTGAGTATCAATCATTAATGAAACATGGAACCTGGACACTAGTCGATAGACCGACTGATAGAAAAACTATCAAAAGTAAATGGGTGTATAAAATAAAAACGAACACCAATGGAGAAATAGTTAAATACAAAGCTAGACTTGTAGCTAAAGGCTTTACACAAGTTTATGGCATTGATTATGGTGAAACTTTCTCTCCAGTAGCTAGACTATCCTCCATACGGCTATTGCTAGCATATGCAGCCAAATTAGGCTTGCAACTAGACCACTTAGACGTGGAAACAGCATTCCTCAACGGTGTCCTAGAGGAAGAAATATACATGGAACAACCCGAAGGTTTTTCTACTGATCCTGACCGCAAAGTGTGCTTACTTAAGAAATCGCTCTATGGCCTAAAGCAAGCACCGCGACAATGGAATAAAAAAGTTTGTGAGGCTATGAATAGTCTTTCCCTCACACAAGTGGCAACAGAACACTGTCTCTACTATAAACGAGATGGAAATAATATCCTCGTAGTAGCAGTATTTGTTGATGATTTCTTCTTACTTTGCAACAACGTCATCTCACTCTGCAAATCTAACAGGTTATGGGCCCAGATTTTAAAAATCCATAATTATTATGTAATTATTATCCTAAGTTTTGCGCTCCATAGTTTAAATATATTAAAATATGGAAGGAGACCATCAGCCGATCACGGTAGCTACAGGCGAACTATCCGCTTCTCGCCGAAGCAACCAGACAATTGCTGTGTCTACGGGCGGAATGCCCATTACAAAACTAGAAGGGGCTATCAACTACACTTCATGGAAATTCGCAATGAAAATGTTCCTGATAGACTGTGAGTTGTGGGATTGTGTTGAGCGTCCCGACGAGTATTCGCGAGAAGTCTCCGATTTCAAACGTCGAGACGAAAGAGCTCAGTCAAAAATTTCGCTATCAGTCAAGGAACATATTTACCCCGTCATCGTGTCAGCGAAATCAGCAGCCGAGACGTGGACGTGACTTCAGAAGACATACGCAGATTGTGGCTTACTAAGAAGACTTAACCTACTTAAAAAAACTGTTTAGTACGAATCTGTCAATGCACAAATCCATGGAACTCTACCTAAGTGACATCAGAGACACACAGCAGAAACTTGTGGAAATAAATGCAGCTGTTGACGACGAATTTGTTGGTGTGATAATGCTCGCCGGTTTAACAGAAGACTATAACCCTATGGTGATGGCACTTGAAAGCTCCGGAGCTGCAATCTCGACTGACTCCGTCGCCTCAGTGCTTCTGAAAGAAGACTTGCGTCGCGCACCAAATAGTGACACTAGCAGTGCTTTAGTTTCATTATCAAACAAATCGTGTCGGTTCTGTGTTTTTTGTAAAAACAAAGGTCATGTAGTAGATCAATGTAGACGTGTAAACAAAGGTAAAAAGAAGAATGTTAAGAATGTAGTCAAGGTTGACAACGTCATCTCACTCTGCAAATCTAACAGGTGGAAAGCTGCTAAAAGAGTACTGAGGTACTTAAAAGCCTCTAAAGACCTCAAGCTTACCTACAGGAAAGGTGAAGACTATCCCATAGGATACGCAGATGCAGACTATGGTAGCAACTGTATTGATAGGCGTTCCTATACGGGATATATATTTAGAATGAGTGGAGCTCCCATATCCTGGGAAGCAAGAAAACAAAGAACGGTAGCTCTCTCAACTACTGAGGCAGAATATATGGCTCTGGGAGAAGCATGTAAAGAAGCTATTTACTTGAAAGCTCTATTAAAAGAAGTTTTCGACATCACTCATCCTATCACAATTCATTCTGACAGCCAAAGTGCATTGAAATTGACTACCAATAACATGTACCATGCTCGCACTAAGCACATCGACATCAGACACCACTTCATACGAGACTCACTGACACAGCAGGAGCTCAACCTTGAGTACGTTCCAACTAACAACATGGTTGCTGACATTTTGACAAAGCCTTTACCTAGATTAAAGCATTGTAAGTTTGTTAATATGTTAGGCTTAACCTAGGTACAAAAGTTTTCTAATACTTTGTACATATTTAGTTGTTATTAACATTGGAGTGAATAGTAGGGTGGATAATTGTATATACAGGTTGTTGTGTATGTACAGGATGTTGTAATGTTAGTGTAGTGTACAGTTATTTTTTGATAGTCTGTTTTAAAATAGCTACAGGGTGTAACTATTACAGGGAGGTGTTGAAACCTTCATGGTTTAATATAATAGAACACCCTAGCTTTGGTTGTTTAATCGATTTTCAAATTAGTTGACAACGTCATCTCACTCTGCAAATCTAACACACTTAATATAGATAAGGCGGTCAAATTCTAGCGACTTATATACGGTCATGATTCCTCTGTAATTCAAATATGATATTTCTATAAATAAAGCGATTCAGATTTCAATGATGCAACATGATCATCTGAAAAAAAACCTCAAAATCATAATTTGCTTCAACGAACCGAAACCAATCTAAATCCTATACAAGCAAACAAGAGATGCATATCGTCACGGTGAACTGCAGAGCAGTGTATCGAAAATAATCGCGTTTCACATCAATGCCAAGCTTCTGCTTGTTTTACTCGTGTATACATTTGATGCCCGAGTACATGTTATTTCTTTCTAGGCTTGAATAAATCTTGCAATAGTCTGCCCTGGCTTATCAATCTTCGGACAGTGAGTTGCTGAGTTCTCGATGTAACTGCCACTGTATAACGCTTCAGATATATCAGCTTCTACATCATACTCGTACATTATCACATGAAATAGTCGCTATTTAATTAATCTTATTATCCAAATAAGCATTGATTCAAAAAACTAATACGCTTAGATAAAACTATCAGCATGAAACAGACTAGTATGGTCTTAGAGCTCTCTGATGAAGCCACAACACGGGCTACAGGATACGAGTAGCTATTCAAATGCGCGGACTTCGGATTGATTGGCAACCCTAAGGGGTTTTACACGATCTAAGCACAGTATCGAACGATCGAAACCCGCGCCCGGGCACAGGCGTATGATTCTCTTGTCCGGTCACCTGATCAGTCTGGTTGGTAATATTGTTTGCAATTTCAAGGCTTTAATTTATTTCTATAATATCTTTAAGAATATATGATGTGTCAAATATTAGTAGTGTAATACCTTAGAAATGTTAAAATAATAATAAAATATAAACATTTAAATTGTAAAGATCCAAAAACAGGAATCAATCAATATCGTTTTATTGCCACTAGAAGGATTAATCTCTATGTTTCACATTAACACAATATATTATATTATCGACGGTGAATAATTCGATGTATAAATAATTGTATGTATGTATCCATGCTTCCCTGAAAATTCTAGTGGACAACTGGCAAAAGAATCCAACAATGTAGCATCGTTTATCTTCCTTTGATCACTAATCTGCCTGTCAATCCTAATGTTTGTGAATCACAATCGTCGTCAGTCAAAGTTTGTTTAGAATATACCGCTAGATTGGCTGACTTCCCCGTGTTATCTCGTAGGTTTTGTAAAAGGTGACTAAGGGAAAACATGTTCAGGAGATGGACAGCAGCATCCACCTAAGCAAATAAACACTTAATGCGCTTGGCAGATTGATTGGTGATCATTCGCCTGCCAAGCGTGATTATGGCATACCTCCTCATATAAATCCAAGGTTACGTTGTGTGAGGGAAGTTTATAAAGCTAACTCATCGAATTTCTAAAAAAATGTTTTTTTAATGTTGTTTACAATCCGGTAACCTGATTCATAAAACCGGACGTCTGCGCCCATTCCAAGTTATCAACGGTTGCTTATGCAGCGGCGCGTGTTAAAGGAGTAGGAAGCATAGTTTATACAGTGGAAGAGTTAAAACTGCATTACATTTATCACACCAATTACCCTTTGAAGATAGCGTTCGCCACGTTACTGCCACAGATTGAAGATATCGCTTAATATCTAATGCGATGCGAACACGAAGGCAATCAACGAAATAAATGTGGGAATACGTCTCAATGGATGTATTAGTGGGGTTAAATAACTTTAGGATTCCTTAATGTGTTCATTGTATTGCATGAATCAGCGTCTGAATATAGGTGCGAATAGTTCTAGTTCAGTGGAAGTTTATTGCTTGTGGTTGAAATGCCTGTGCTCGGTTGGTTTGTGAAGCTCCTGGCATGCTAATTTTATGCATGTTCATTATTTGAGGTTCTCATTATTAGATGAGGGCCTTGGGTGCAGGTGGACGAATATCATTAATTAAGTTTTTTTAAATAGATGAATAACATTGCAAGAATATCAAGGACAACTTGTGTCGATAGCTCTTCGAATCAAACCTCGTTGTGTGGTCTTCACTATCGTACAATGTAAGATTTTAATTTAATATTTCCTGTGATAAAACTGTACCTGCGACTCGGATTATTTTCGCATTTCCTCACAAAATTTAATTATCTTAATTATGAAACATTTTATAGCAGTTGTACGTAAGTACTTACTGGGGAGATGTTAATACTTCAAGAATGGTTCTCACCGCGCGCAAGACAGTGACTCGTAATATAAATGCGTATCTGTACGATTTTACAAGTGTTATATTTCCTGCAACTTTATATGTGTACTACATTTATGCAGTTGTGAGTTTGCCTCTATCACACGTAAATAACATTTTACTGCGCTATTGAAAAATACTGCTAGACATTAATATTCACATTTTTATTTCTGGAGCATCTAAGCGTTGGAGGCACATACCACATTACTTTTGAACTGAACTGAGTTTGTCAGATAAGACACTACTTCACACCAACATGAGCTGCATAAGTCAACTGTTGAATATGAACTTCCCATTATTGATCGCCACGTCAAGTGGGTTTACCATGAGAGGATTTTCCGTAATCACCGTGCTCGACAGGAATTTATGGCCACAATAAGATGTTGTTGAAATATAATCTCCTGAAATTTTTGTCTAGTCGCCTTTTACTAGAACAACTTCATATGAGATCAATCTATTCTAAATCAGGGACTGAACCAGATCATTTTACAAAGAGCCATATTAGTAAACCGTCTTCATAAACGTGACGACCCTGAAGTAGCTTTGAGACTTTTGGCTTATCTTGAAATCGTCTAATACTGAAAAATATATATGTACATATAGTTATACTTATTATATTGCTACATTTTATCGGGATCTTACCACGGTTCGTTTTTCATGAGTTTCCGATATTTCGGCGCTGTCACAAGCGCCGTGATCATGGAGCAACTGCATAAAGTTGTTACAATAAGCAACCAACATATGGTTGACCAATTTATGACACGCTACATTCCTCCACCGTACCGACCGACCGAGGCTATAAAGAAACCACAAATGACCCTTGCAATAACATTCTCACGAGGAACGACGACCCCGAATATTTCAACGTGATTCAAAATCGTTCATTCCCAATGCAAATTAATATTCGTTTAATTACCGCCATATTACCGCCTTATTTGATAAGGATCCGTGTTATCTAGCCTCTGCCATCGCTCCAAGAAATAAGTATTAGCGTCTATTAGCATATTAATAACATATTTCGGCAACGTTTATAACCTTTGCTGCACAAATACTATTCGTGTTAAAAGCTGGCGCTTTAAGAAATTAACTGTATAGATGATTGGTTGCCGTCGGTTTTATATCTGAAAAATGTTTATTTTTTAATTTGTAATTTATTAGTGGACCGCTTATAGCGGTACTTTAGTGGTTCTGTTGAAGTGGCTTAAGCATTGCTCGACTCAATTGCATTTGTGTTACATTAATTGTAGGGTTCCTTCAAATACAAGAAATTTACGATTATTGAGTGTTCCGTGGCCTTACAAGTTTTGAAACTACTGCTCTATCCTTCCGCTTCCGATCTATACACGAATAGTCCGTATGCGTACTGGTACTTTACATAATGGAAAGACGCTATTACGTCACTTGTACAAAAAATACACTGTAAAATTGAGTATTTGCGTATTTACAACTATTCTTTACTATAATGTGATCACTTCTGGTGTTATCAATTTATTACAAAACTGTCATTTATGTTGTCTTGAAGACTGGTTTTAAAAATATCAACATAACATGGACAGAAATCTCGTCAATCCAGGAAGAGCCCTTTAATAAATAGGCGATCGGGTCTCATGCATCCATGCAAGCTAAGTTATAACCGTGACGAAAGTTTTCGCCATTTTTAAAATAATCTGCCATGGGCACTACTTAAAAATCTGAAATTTGACAAAAACAGTCTATCATGGAAACAATTGGGGTAGCATAGGAAATACATTACGTCAAAATTGAACGTCATAAATTCTTGACGCTTAGCACCCGTCTCCTGTTAACCCTAGACTTTTATATTGTCTCCACATGTATCATTTTCATTCAGTGTCTTGTTTTCTTCAATATTAACCATCCACAATTTTATTTTGCTCACCTTTCCCCTTTGAAACTAACACCCTACTATATACGGTGTAATGTTAATCCAACTCGACAGCGCAGCTAACTAAAGCTGCAGGGTCCGCGATGGTATCGGCCTCTGTCGTCATATCGCGTATGCCACGTGATTTAGTCGCCACCTGTCTATGTTTACGTCCGTCGATTATCGTACTAGGAAATAGGTACAGGCACACGCACTGGTTTATGAGCGCCAATAGACGGGATAATTGTGTGTTTAGGAAAGATTTGTTGCTGGAATTTGTAGTAAAGCGTATGTTTTATGTGTGTTTGCTATGGACTTAGCCTGGGCAATTACAACTTAGCTTGATTGCATGTAAATTAGGGTAAAGATATGTTTCCGTTGTTTTTATGTTGATTTAATGTATTTATTACATAAGAAGATTCCTGTATGATTCCTGAATGTAGCCTGCCAGTTGTCGTCTCTAATATGCAATGCATCGTACCTAAAGTTTTGAAATACGCTTCAATGGTTTTCAGAACTTAATGATCAAGGAATAGTCAATATTTTCAATTAGGTCCATCGTTACTGACGTATTTTAATTAATAATTTAAATAAAACGAAAGCGATCAAAGAAAATGAAAATATTTTATTTTTATCAAAACAAACTTAATAAACAATTAAAATAACTGTTCTGGTGTTTTATGTCTTAACGCATCCACCAAAGGATCTTCTACTTAATTAGAATAATTAAGCCTTTATCTTATCTTTACTTTATCGAAACACTGATTAGCATCATATAAACATTGATTATAGACATTGATGGCGGATCGAAGCCATAATAAAAATAACGTAATTAGGCTATGGATCTCTTTCTGTACAAATGTTGTTTAATAAATTAACTATATATTTTTTCCATGTTGACAAAATTTCGAACTCTAATTGGAATTATCTACAATTTCCTGTCGTACGAAATATATTTTTTAATGCGGGTTTCTTTTAAGTTTGCATTGCAATCTTGACTAAATTACGGCTAATTTATGTATCGCTTTGGTTACACTTGTAAGCCCACCGGGCTATATAGCTGTGGATAGCGACTGAAGCCGATACAGATTTTTGAGTTATCTCTATTCCTTTCTAGACAACGGCACATTAGATCACTAAGAGCTCACTTTAGCATTCTCGTCTTCTGCCGTTTTGGACGCCATCACTTCACATTTCAGAGTTTATAAAGCGAATAAATCTCTCGAATCTTATTTTTTATTTTTTGGAATAAATAAGAGTCGCAATCATCAGGTCTGGACGGCGGATCATGGGGCATTATCTATAACACTTTCTTAGTATAAACATACCTACGTACCATATAACCATACGTACAAGTACACACACTTTTCGAACGTCCGTAAATTTTTGTCAGCATCTTTGTTAGTTATTTGAAATTAGTCAAAGTATTTGACTCAACGTATTTTAGTTCAGTTTATCAAATATGAAATACCCACACGACATTATCAATTAATTAATCTTTATAACTGTCTCCAATAGTTCGCTTTAACTTATCTGCAATAGATAAAGTCCCGTCGACTAGCTAAAGCTGGATAACGCCTAAATGCATTTGACTGTCCTACCGAAGTACTAAGTTATGTATTCCTTCCCAACGCACCCATCCTGGAATCCTTAATGAGGAGCGTGAATTCGAATCACTCGATTTATAAGGAGTTGAGCTATTTCCTATTGCCGCACATACATTATTTTATTTATATATTCCATCCTATGGCCACTCAGATATTCTAATTCTTAGTATTGAGATAAGTAATCGGCAACGTAGCTTAGTTGCAACAGTGCAGTTGTGATTAAGCGACCGCTAAAGTTTACGAGACGGTCGATGCCGTTAGTGGTATGTTTTGGTTGGATATCCGCGTACCTGGAGCGCTGATATTGACATATTTTCTTTAAAATGTATTATATACTACCTACGCAAGTCCATCATCGTAAATCTTTTAGTCATATCTCATGCAACTTGAGAGTCGTACTTTATATTGTAACAGATCTAAAATGCTAATTCCATAAGCCACTCGTAACGGCTGTCAAATATCGAACAATCTTCTTTGACATTAAAAAAGTGAAGTGAATTTATTTACAACTATAGAATGAAGCTTATTATAGAGACTAAATAATAAGTGCTAGATCTTTCTTGACAGACCTCATTAGTAACAGAGAAACGGTATTTGAGCTACAATTAATGGCTGCCACGCGCCCCATTCAACAGCGTATTACAAATTGACAATATTTTTATTGCACTTCTCCAATTCATCAAAAAAATTGAGTGCA
Organism: Carcina quercana; assembly: GCA_910589575.2. NCBI lineage: Eukaryota > Metazoa > Arthropoda > Insecta > Lepidoptera > Depressariidae > Carcina > Carcina quercana. The sequence continues at coordinate 7,755,393 of OU342436.1, forward strand.
ATGAAACCTAATTTCATTTCAATCACCTCATTTGAACGCAATTAAGCTCGCAGTATGGGGCTCCTCGAGAAATGTTTCTCGTCTGATATCGAACGAAACCTAGAGGTACAGACTTGTGCCGAAATTCAAGTGCAGCTTTTGGAGTTATTTCTAGCATGGAGTGGCACACTTTCGAATCTAGTGTGCCAGGTGTTAAGATAGACGATTGACGAAACCATAAAGCGTCCTAACAGACTTTTTTGATATTTTATTTAGTACTTAAATTTTTAAAGAAAATCTCCAAATTCATTTTCAACTTTTGTTTAATTAAGATATTATAAAACCTCGGGTCACAGTCTCAGATGTATTATCGCTTCATTCATGCAAGTTTATTTCCATTAGGTTATCCTACTAATATTATAAGTGTGAAAGTTTGGATGTTTAGATGTTTGGATGTTTGTGACGCTTTCACGGAAAAACTACTGAATGGATTTTAATGAAACTTTACAATAACATAGCTTATACATCAGAATAACATATAGGCTATAATTTATAAAGACATATTGTGTAAATTGTACAAAATCACACTAATAATATTAGTGGGATTACATGGGCAATATTGGCATAACAAAAACGCGTTGCCTAGCAACCGACCATAGAATATGTAAATTCGTATATACAAACTTTCGCGTTTATAATATTGGTGTGAAGACTATTTGAATGTACTACGTCAGATATTGAAATTTCTTTTGTTTCTTTAAACTATTAGCCTACGTAACAGAATAAACACTATTTTGTACCTTATGCTGTATAATAATTTGTCATATACGTCACCTGTGCCTATCGAACAATTAGAATACATCCTGAAGTACACGCGGACAAAGTCGCGGGCGGAAGCTAGTTTATTATATGTACTTGACTTGACTTGAAATTGCATCATGGAAAAAGACAAATTTTATTTACAAAAAACTTGACATAAATTGTAACTACTTACACGCCGTAGATCTACATATATACATACATATATCAATGTCAAGGATCAATTAATTATGTCACATTAATATTATAAATTTATACCCGTATTGTATTATTATGTATATGTACTCGTTTATGATTTGCTCAAGTGTAATACTTGTACAAATAGATCTAAATCTAAACGCTTAATTACTCTCTTCTTCTCGTTTGACCCATATCTGCTGGAAAAAGTTTTTTTTTTTTTAAATATACAGAATCTCTATTTAGTATTCATCGATTTTTTCCTGGGCCCAATAAATTGTTAAATACATAAATACTAAATCGGTATGTGCTTTCTCTTCATTTCACTACATGATATCGTAAGTAAACAAATCCCAATCACTCCCGAGTTCTACCAGGTTTAATGTGGACGTATCAACGGCAAGTATTATATGAAGATAATAAAACGAATTATTCGGAAACGTTCGCAATCTGAACCCGGTAGAGGAGCGATGCCAGGTTATATTACCTCGTTAGAGACCGCGGGGCTTGTCCGGATGATATCGCGCAACCTCCACAATTAGCGTGCCTTGACTACCGCCGCCAATAGTCATTAACAGTATACAACTTGTCACAAGAGAGTGGTGTGCTACAGGACCCATCTTCATGCCCTAGGAAACTCATGATATGTATTATAAGTGTACACGATTCTTCGGACATTGTTTTCCGACGCGAGCTTATTTGTTAATGACAACTTCTTCGATCACTCTCCTCTAAAATTCTGTCAGGAATGGTGACTACTCAGTATGAATGGATACATGGAACGCGTCCGCGACTTATGGCGACGCAGGAATACTTCAGACATCCGAGCACTTAAGCTTTAGAATCCACATACTATTCCTAATAGCATCAGCGTTTAAGTATAACTTCACTATCTTCTGCTCTTTAATTAGAAAAATAATTATTGATTGAATTTCATTCGTATAAAATAAATCAGTTACGTAATATTAATTGACGTTGCTGCATAAAATATATTGTCACTGCCCTAACAATGTGTATCAACTGTTGTATGAGAGCGCAACCCCCATAATTGTGAACTAACAGAGCCAAGAAAAAAGCATCTTTTCAAGAGGCTAAAATTATTTAAGGATATGGCTTTTCGCTACTTATCACTAGGTAAGCTGAAACCCACATGCAAACTCAGTGAACTTGTAAATGAGAGCAGTCTTTTCAATTTACATTAATTTTCTGACACAATTCCGTAGTTAAATATATTGCGACTCGCCAGCAAAATACTGCCTTTTGAGCCAGTAGCGAATCCCAGAATTAATGCCTGTAAATTACCACTAAGATTGATACCATTAATTAAGATTTAGATAAATGTTAATAAAGATTAAGACAGCGTAATAAATTTGACCAGTCCAAGAACTCGTAACCAAAGCCTTATTTTGAATTAATCAAAACAAAACTGTGAGATTTATCTGTATCAAACATTAGTATGTAAAAAGTCCTGTAAAAATATATTTCTAATGTGCACAAACTCTTACTCATTTTTACAATTTTAGGCCGTATTATGGAAACAAGTAAACCCAAAAACTTCTAACTAATACGGCACAGGCTATTTGCCTTTTATGATTGAAGCACAACCAGGAGTAATGCTCTATGTTCCACTAGCTGGCACGGCAGCGGGGTAAGCAAAGATAACTTAGTATGAAAGCTATCGCCGTGCCGTCACCGGTGTGGATCAGTAGAAAAGCGCGCACTTTTCATATATTTTTGCTTCTCCAGCTTCCATTGCCGTTGCCGTGCGGGCTTGTGGAAAAACGTCAATTAAAACATCTATTTATAGGCAAACCTAGATACTATGAAAAAAGGAAAGCATTAAAATTACCCTACGACAAACCAAAAACTACAAGTTGCCCCGTTGCGGCGTCTAATCCGCGTTCTGTGGATCATCATTTGCCTGGTGTATTCAGTCAACAGAGATGCTTATCCTTCCAGAAATTGTTACTGAATACATTACTTGTCAAATGCCTTTTCTTACACATTTGAACGTTTGCTTTAAATGTACAGATTGATACCACTAATTAAGATTAGAATATCCAAGTGTGTTCGTGACACTGCGGGGCTGAATGACTGCAGTTAGGCAGTAAGATGCATGTAGTACTTACTGTTAATTAGTCCCAATGCTATAAATTTTCGAGGCATTGATAAGGTACCGTTGGGAATGGACATTCACTGGAATGGTGCTTCCGAATTAACTCTAATTAATTATTCTTCGCCGAATGCAGCTATCTGCGCACGAGTTCAAGAAGAGCGGATGTAAAGTGACTGCCATAAAATAACGTGGCAACATGTGGATAGTGCCATTTTTTATACGGGATCTTATTTTTGACAGATAATTTATTTGCGATTTTTCTTAGAGATATTGCCTGAAATGTTGTTCGTGCCAACTAAACCGATTGCCCACGGATTCCTCCTCTGGGAGTCCAACCTAAAAACTCGGGATTGTGAGTCGAACTCGTAGTTATCATAGCCTATGAATGCGGGTTATTTGAGTGTTTTTTTACAAATGAATTTGTAAAAGTTATCGCAGATCGTATCGCGGTTACTTTTTGCTCAACACCGGCAACTGGTCACTCGGCCTACCTTTTACGAAGCGACATCATTCACTCCATCACATTGGGCCAAATTAACTTTTTTCAAACAGTGTTTAATTTACAGGACAGTACCGTTTAAGTTCTCTTCTGATACGCTTACGTGATGGCATCCGTACGATAATATTGTGAATGGACGGTGGACATGCCTTTACAATCACTTGAAGTTGTACCTTCTTTAGTACAAATTATACCTACTCCAGTACAATGAATGAGGAAAGGGGCTACTTTTTAGGTTACCAATAGAAAGTCGTACACGTACCTAAACGATATCTTTTGTATATATTATTTCTTAGATAGTATGTATGTATGTGTACCACTGCAAAAAGTTTAAATTCTTTCCCAAATCATTTATAGCCTCCGTAGCCTAGTTGCTATACAGTTGGGCTCATAATCAAAAGGTCGCTGGTTCGATTCCGGGCTATGATTCTCTGACATATTTAATACTATGGTTGGTAGTAGTGCACCTTACTGTGCTTTTCTAGCTATTTGCTAACTTTGTCGCGAAACAGCAGCTTTAATAGCACTGCTGTGTTCTGAAAATTTTAAAGGAAATAATATTTTTTTCCCCAAAATGTAAAGAATCTTAAGTAGGGTACATATGATATGTTGTACACTCGAGTACAAAAATATGTATCCACATTTGTACCATGTCAAATTCACCCTTTCTTGTACGTACGCAGTGAGTTGAAAGAAATGCCATTAAATATTATTACCCTATACATATATAATTCTACTGTACGTGTGTATGTCACTGAACTCGTCCTAAACGGCGGAACAGATTTTGGTGAATTTTTTCGTGTGTGTTCAAGTGGATTCGAGAATGGTTTAGATTTACAATTTGAAGATTTTTTTGTCTGGCATAAATTAGTTAATTGTCTGGCATAAGTTCATTCCAAAATGTTTAAAAAATAAATTACCGCCCGTGCGAAGCCGGGGTGGGCCGCTACTTGTGAATAAAATATTTAATGACTACAAAGATTTAACTATATGCTAATAGAATTATACTGTGTTTGACACCCCTCGTCTCTTGGATTCGTTTAGAAGTCATCAGCAATTCTAACATGAAAAGTTATCCATACACAATCCATATATAACTAAACTTTATACCAATTATACCAGAAAACAAACCGAGTTATATAACCAATGCCAGTATTCATTGTAAAAATAATGTAATGATATGTGCTTGATTAAATAATTGAGTTATTCTAAAACGAAATATCTTTTTAAAAGCCCCAACTGGCACAGTGGAACTCACGTTTGCTTTCCATACAACGTTTCTAACCGTCACTGGAATAAAAGTTATGTTCAGGAATGCTGACCTTTGTGGAGTGATTAAATTGCTCACATTATTATTCTACTACGGCAAGCAAAAGCAGGTTAATGGTATTACTTGCAGACGGAGCCGTTCGTTCATAAGTTTCCAAAAGAAAATGAGTCCATGACGCTAGGCGGGCGGGAAAGTACTGTGTCCGCCCATACGATATACTCAGAAATGCTGAGCCTGAGTAGTGCAGAACGATGTTCAGCTATGTACAATGTACACCTCGAGTTAATCCCCCTCTGTTTATGTTAGTGTTTCCTGCACATAAACGGTACAATACTTGCGTGCTTTATTGTTTCTCAACCTTTAAGAGACTTTGTTGGTTAGACCACGTGGCCGCGTTCAAATTTGGATTGTTTTGTAGCTGTCCCTATCCGAGTCCTATCCTACCCGAGCGCGTACGGTGAGACAGCATACATTACGCGAAGTTATCCACCCATTATTTGGATGTTTCGTAGTCCAGGGATCATTTGAAGGATACAATGTAACCATTTTTTTAATACAGTATACTAATGAAATTTCAGATGTCGGTGTTTTTTCCAAATTGTTTAAATTGATTCATACTCTTGTAAATCAGGTTTAAAGTTGGGGCTTTTTACTACCGTAAAATACAATTCTTTGACGCCCTGTAACTCTGGAAGTATATATTTAAACGAAAATCTGACTCACCACCGACACAGATATTTGTTTCTAGATTGTGTCTTGAAAATTTCATAGATTAATACTCAAAATATGACTGGACTACGTTTGTATGGGCGCTTTGACACCAGCATACCCTCTTAAACTGTCCCCTAGAAATAAGTGACACTTTGATGTGTTTTGTAATAAAAATTTCCACATGGGTATTTAGTAATATTTAAGACAGCAACGCTTATGATGCAGCGATTATGATACATATTAGAATTTCACCGCATTACAGTATTACAGGGAATTACATTACATTTCGTGTTTGCTGAGCATAAATACAAAACTTGCTTGCTTTATTGTTTCTCAAACTAATCGCCCATAGCTTCTAATTTCAATAGATTGTATTCCGAAAATAATAAGACGATCCGATATCATCCTAGGCTACTGAGATCATCCCCAGTTTGAGAAACAATACCCAACACCGATAACGGAGTGTTTTGTATGTAATTAAGAACGGCTCTAGCGGGTCAGCCGTCCACCGAGGCATTACCGGCAGAGTTATGGAGACGTTCTGGACGTGTTCAGAGATTGTTCAACCGCAAGCTTGTCATGTTTTGTATAAACGTTTGTTATAAATCCGCGGGGAACGTCGTCATTTCAGCGAAAATGCTTGTTAGTTATTGCTGGCGCGTTGTAAACATCGTGTAATTTCTATTTACAAAGGTTAACGGGCTGAGTATTTATTGCTTGTAACTGAATGTAGTTTAAAATTGATTGGAGCGACGATGGAGACTACTATATCAATTTTATATCGCAAATTTCTACTGAAACTACTTCAGAGGTTGGTAGGTACCGACCTGCGGTCACTGTGTCTGATTTGAATACGCACTCTGCCTAACATTACATAATTAAGACGAATGCTCACATCAATCACAAATGCGATTCATCTGCGAGGCCCTTTTCTAATTACCTCAACTAGGGCACAATATTAACGGCAGGGTCAATTGCCCTTTATTGAAAAGGCAATCACCATCACGCGGTAGTATCGTAAACATGCTCGTTCACACAGTACGATGACTAATTAATGGACACTTTAAATGCAAATCAGGTGCACATAACGATTTCCTCCGTGAGCAGTCAATTTTGAACAGCTGAGTGAAGAGATCAGATCAGAGATCAGAGAGAGAAGCCGTGTGAACAGATCACGAGGCAGTAAAAGGGACAATAATCGTTCCTGCAGACTCGGTGCGCCCCGGGAGCTCCGTGCGAATAGCTCTTGAATGTCGGACGGTGGCAGACAGTAGCCCCCGATCCCTTTTTATTAGTCATTCAATCTCGGCTTTTTAAAATCAATTCCGTTTAAGTTCCGAGTGCGGCGTGTTATCACGAGGCCGTAAAGAAAGGACATAATCGTTTGTTGTGGCCCGTGGCGTGGTATGCTGCTAGAGAATGTAGGTCGGTAGCGAGGACGGTAGCGTCTACATTTCTGTTTTGCCTCTTTTTACTACCGCCCGTGATTAACGATGCCTTCTAGTCTTGTCTTTGTGTTGAGTACCTTCATACGTTAACCTTGTCGTGCGACACACACACGTGCGAATTACCGTGTCCTAAAAACTCCTTGGTGTGCTTTATCTTATAGTAAAGACTCTCAAGGGAAATATTATGTTTCCTAGTATAGATATTTGCTTAATAGATCTACTGACTAAATAAATTAAAATTATTTTAAGCTAGCTTATGCTTGTAACTTTTCTGCTTACAGACTATTCTACGAAACGTTTTGAAAATTCATGTCTTGACCTAACCTGAAATGACATTTGTAGGTTTTATGTCAGTGAGACTTTGTAATAAATTAGGAAATGGTTTTTGTTGTACATGCCAAGATTTAAGACTAAATTTCTCAAAGACGATCCTTAATAAAAAATGAACAGCGCTGCAAACAAGCAAGAATGAAATTTTTAAAAATTGGTTTCCAAATTTAATCCTATTCTTTTGCCGTATGACCTTGCTTCTTTCCCATTTTCAGCTACGTAAAGATTCCCCTGCGTTGTCGAGGGAAATCGAAAAAATATGCGACATAAATAGACGTATTGCGATGACATAGAAGTTAGAATTTTTACAGTTGAAAGGGTTTACATACTTTAGTATTTGATATCAATTTGAGAGAAAGGGAAACCTGAGAAAAAATATATTGACAGGTGGACGGACGGACGCATGGACAACTTAGTGATTGTATATTGATTCTTTTTAGAGGTACGGAACCCTAAAGCAGGGCTTGCTCAATTTTGATCAACACCTTTTACTACCACCATGTTGTATTTATACAACAATGTAGCAAGTACTGCAGGGACCGTCTGATCAAGATACATGGTGAAATTGTTTTAACACCTTTGTCAGTGCAGACTGGAACAAACATTGACCAGTAGCCGTGCTTACAATTTATTGGACACTGTGTGTACGAGCCAACGTACAAAACTGCATCGACAGCTGTCCGGCATTAGTATGCGCCGGCAATAACTAATATTAGCTAGCATTTAGCATAATTAAATCAGTGTTAAATTAGCAAGCAAACGGATCGGTTTTATTTCACCTCTCTCCATCCAAACATTCTAAATAACACTCACAGCATCAAACTCAGCATCTAACTAGCATCCATCTAGCGCGAGTGTAGAACCCTACATTCTTTTGGTCCTTCGAGCATTTAATGACCCCGTGGTCTTTGGCGGGACCTCGCGTCACTCTTGTACAACACGTGTAAGTGTAACGTGACTGTTAACAGTTCATCAAACTTTGGACGTTGCAAGTGTGTGGCAAGGCGCACTTCACATTAGCGTGATATTTGTGAGTCTACGTGGCTCACGTCTTCAGCATCGTTGATCGGGTCTAGTGGCCCGTCTCTTCAGCATCTTCGGTTGGGTCTGGTGGCCCCCTGCTCCAGCATCTTCGGTCGGGTCTGTCATCCCGCAGCTTCAGCATCTTGGAGTGGGTCTTAGGACTCATTCAACAGCAGCATCTTAGGAGTTTTTCCTCTCAAGTAAGATTGTTCCCGTATATACATAATAATGGAAGCTCTTATCAACCGACAAGTAGAGGTCATTGACCTTATCAAGCAGATAAAATCAAACTTTGATAAGGACTCTGCCAGCAGAAAAACCGCAGAGTATTTAGCATCACGACTGAACAGCTTAGATAACCTCTGGGGAGAGTTCGAAAATAATGATACGCAGTTAGGGCTATTCCATGATATTCAAACTACTAACTACCATACCGATGGAATTTTCCAGAAAACTAAAGACTTCTATCTGTCTGTTCGCCTCAAAATATCTTCTTTGGTAAAGAAAGATTCTTCCGTTTTGGAGCTTATGTCTCAGCAGCAAACGAACTTTAGAGCATTAGATCGAATGTTACGTAGCATTAAGGTAGCAGAGATAACCGACAAATGGGAGTTGGAAGACGAGCTCAAGAACATTCAGGCTCGTTGGAACACGATCGATGCTCTGCATTTGCAAATTGACAATGTCATCCAGGGTGGAGACATTGTCTATGAGGATCAGCTTAGGAGTTATGAAGCTTCATTTAAGAAAGTAAAGCGGGAGCTTCATCAAAAAATCAACTCTGCATCTCACCATCAGCAATCAACCCCACAGCTGGAAATTCCTACTTTCACCGGAAGTTACACTCAGTGGCCGACTTTCTGTGACTTGTATGTAGAGTCAATACACAACAACAACTGTTTATCTAAAGCTCAAAAAATGCAGCACCTAAAGGGTAGAGTTAAGGGAGAAGCAGAGCGAATGATACAGCATTTACACATATCCGCAGATAATTATGACCTGGCTTGGGATATTTTGACTCATCGGTATAACAACACACAGATATTATTTACAAAGCAGATGGAAATATTTCTTAATCAGCCGAGTATCCATAAGCAAGGATCATTTGAAATAAAACGTATTTACGACACTACCACAGAGTGTATACACGCAATACACAACCTAGGCGTAGATACAACCACGTGGGATCCGATGTTGGTTCATCTCATGGTACAAAAATTAGATAGCGAAACTTACAGGGACTACATGGAGGCTCGTAAGTCCCCCAGGGACTTGCCGTCCTTTGAAGAGCTCATGAGTTTCCTGGAGGCTAAGTTTATAGCTCTTGAGCCTGTGCATAAGAGAGAGGAGAAACCATACGTTCGGCAGGAACCATCTTCCCCACAAAAATCGTTTTACAACAACAAGCCTAATTACTACAGGAAGGAATACCAAGCTGCCTTCTCGTGTACAAAAAATCAGTGTCCTTATTGCAACTTTGACCATGAGTTGTATAAATGTCACCAGTTCATTAACATGCCAGCGGAAATGAAAGTAAAAACAATTGCAAAACTTAGTATTTGTCGCAATTGCTTATTTAAGCATAAAAGCAATTGCACTTCAACCAAGCGATGTAAGCAATGTAATGCCGATCATCATACATTGTTACACGAGGCGTGCATGTCAGTGCCCTCGGCTCGAATGTCAACCATGCCGCCAACACAGCAGCCTACAGCGGCTGCAACTAATTCAGCTAAATATCATAACAATACAGCTAACAGCAAGTCATCTAATCATGTAGCATCTAACGACCAAGAAGTTCTTTTAACTACAGTTTTGTTAAAGGTTAAAGCCATTGACGGCACTTATGTAACTTTGCGTGCCTTATTAGATCAAGGTTCCCAAGTGGGACTCCTGTCAGAGAACGCAGCTCAAAGTCTAGGTCTACCACGCAAGAGATGTAGCGCGTCCGTGTCAGGAGTCGGTAACGAACCTAAACAGAGCAGAGGTCTCGTTTCAATAGAATGCCTCTCCATCTACAACGACCATAATTTTACAACAAATGCCTTAGTTATACCTCGAGTTATAAGTAACCTACCTACAGCGTCATTCACAAAACAGTCATGGCCTCATATTGAACATCTTAACCTAGCCGATCCAGAGTACAACATTTCTAAGCCGATTGATCTCTTGTTAGATGCTACTGTATACTCTGAAATTATTTTGGATGGATTAATCAAGAGTCCTAACGCAAACGCACCGATTGCTCAGCAAACTAAATTAGGGTGGATTTTATCTGGCAGTGTGAAGCCGCGATCGTTCAACTGCAGCGTGGTTATAAACAATCTATCTGACATTCAGAAATATTGGGAGCTAGAAGAGATTAGTGAAAGTTCATCTCATCTTTCCAAGGAACAGCAATTTTGTGAAGATCACTATTTAGCAACTGCAAAACGTTTGGATAGCGGTAGATATGAAGTGGGTTTGCCTATGAAAGAAGGTTATCAAGAAAAAATCGGATTTTCTAAAAATAAAGCTATAGCGCAATTTAAGCAATTAGAAAGCAAAATGACGAAAAATAAAGAGTTTTCAGAAGGTTACAAGCAATTCATCGCAGAATATCAGCAGCTAGATCATATGAAATTAGCTCCTTATAGTCAACATCCTACTTGCTACTTACCTCATCATGGAGTATTGAAGCTCGATTCAACAACAACAAGGTTACGAGTTGTATTCAACGCCTCATCTAAGACAAGCTCCGGTCACAGCCTCAATGACTTGATGGAGTGTGGTCCGAACCTACAGCAAGACCTACAAACTCTCATACTTACGTGGAGACAGCATAAATACGTGGTAACAGCGGACATCGAGAAAATGTTCCGTCAGATATTAATCAGAGCGTGTGATCAACCTTTGCAGTCAATAATTTGGAGAGAATCACCACGTGACCCTCTTCAGGAACATCTGTTGACGACTGTCACATACGGCACTAAAGCTGCACCTTACCTAGCGATCAGAACGTTAAGACAACTAGCTAAGGACGACGCATCCAGATATCCTCTCGCAGCTCTAGCACTTGAAAATCATTTTTACATGGATGATTTACTCAGCGGACAGGACACGATAGCTGAAACTAAGGAACTTCAAAAACAACTAATAGAGATTTTAAAGGGGGCAGGGATGAATCTCAGAAAATGGTCTGCAAATGATAAAGAACTTTTGAATGATCTGTCTACTGAACAGTTGAACACCTCATTTGAATTTAAATGTTCCGAGTCCCGTAAAACACTAGGACTTATATGGACACCCTCGTCAGATTCATTTTCATTTGTAAATAAAATAGAAAACGCCGATCAGTGCAATAACACTAAGCGACAATTACTATCTGAAATATCAAAAATTTACGATCCCTTAGGGTGGCTTTCACCATTAACTATTCGAGGAAAACTTTTATTCCAACGAACGTGGGAATCTAAGACATCGTGGGAAGAAGAAGTACCAGTCAGCATTCAAAGGGAATGGGCGCATCTATGCGAAGACTTAAAGAAAGTAGAAAGCTTCAGCATACCTCGATACTTAGGTGACGCCGATATAGTCTATTTACATGGCTTCAGCGATGCATCAGAAAAGGCTTACGCCTGTGCTATTTACTTAGTAACAAAAAATGATAAAGGTGAGTCCACATCGAGACTCGTCACAGCAAAAACAAAATTAGCGCCCTTAAATAAAAAGGTCTCACTGCCAAGACTCGAGCTTTGTGGTGCCTTGTTGCTATCAAAGTTAATGAAAAATGTTATAAAAGCTCTGAATAAACGAAACGGTATCATACAAGCTTGGACAGATTCCATGGTAGTTCTAGGGTGGCTTCATGGAGATGTCAATCGTTGGAAACAGTTTGTTGCTAACAGAGTGCAACAGATTACAGACGTCATACCCGCCGCACGCTGGAATCACGTACGATCAGAAGACAACGCTGCCGACTGTGCCACAAGGGGGGTCTCGGTGGCTACATTACAAGATCTTCCAATTTGGTGGACAGGGCCAGAATGGCTCTTAAGTTTCAACCATAATGATTCCAAGCGAGTATCCTACATAGCGCCAACCATTGAAACAAAAAATGTTAATGTAAACGCAACTTTACAGAAATCAAACCAAATTAATTCAGCGTTAATTGCAGAATTGTTAATAAACAATAGTTCAATAACACGAGCTGTAAAAACATTGGCATGGGTTTTACGTTACATTTCCATATTGCGACGTCAGCCGCGCCAGCGCATTGCGATACTAAGTGATGTCGAACTAAATAACGCGTATAATATTTTCATTACACATACACAAGCGGAAAATTTTGACGATGATTTACTAGATTTGAAGAATAAAGGCCACGTGCGACCCAGTAGCAAGCTAGCGAGCCTATCTCCGTTCCTAGACGAGAACGGGATAATGAGAGTCAGTGGCCGACTCAGTCAATCAACTATCAGCAGTTCAGCAAAACATCCTGTTATCATCCCTAATCATAGCCGTTTTACGGATTTGATAATAAACTTGGCGCATAAAACTACTCTACATGGTGGACCCCGCCTGACACTAGCTTACGTAAGAGAAAGGTACTGGATCGTCAGTGGTATGCGTACCGTCAAGCGACAACTGCGGCAGTGTGTCACGTGCCGAAGATTCAGCTCGGAAACAAATCAACAGATCATGGCGGACCTTCCTACGCCGCGAGTCACACCGTCTCGCCCGTTCACACACACCGGTGTGGATTTTACTGGTCACATGGACCTCAAACTCAATAGAGGTCGAGGAGTAAAGACATACAAGGGCTATGTTGCAGTATTCGTGTGCTTCTCTACCAAGGCAGTTCACTTAGAACTAGTTTCAGAGCTCAGTACTGCAGCCTTCTTAGCAGCTTTCCGTCGATTCTGTGCTCGACGCGGGACGCCCAAACGCATGTACAGCGACAATGGGACGAACTTTGTTGGTGCGAAACGTGCACTGGATAAGGAATACCGAGCTATTCTTGACAGCTTCAACTCAGATTTCTTTAACAGCATTAGCGATATGAACGTCGAGTGGTCGTTCAACTCTCCAGCGTGGCCCAGTGCTGGCGGTCTATGGGAAGCCGCAGTCAAGGCCTTCAAACGTCATTTGAAACGAGTTTTAGGGGAGCAAAGACTCACATACGAGGTATTTACTACACTGTTGCATCAGATAGAAGCGTGCCTCAACTCTCGACCATTGTTCCCTTTGACAGAAAATCCTGAAGACAGTTATTTAACTCCTGGTCATTTCTTGATTGGTGACTCATTATTATCTAGACCACAATCAGATCCTGATAACATCAACTTACCTGCGAGATGGCAAATGATACAGAGCATGAACAAACAGTTCTGGAAGCTGTGGTCGTCACATTATCTTCAACAACTACAACAGCGGTCCAAATGGAGGTCACCTAGAAAAAATTTTGAGCTCGATGACATCGTGTTGATCAAGGAGGATAACTTACCTGCTGGTAAATGGGCGATGGGACGAGTACACGAACTGCATCCTGGGAAGGATGGATATGTAAGAGTAGTGTCCGTGAAAACAAAAACTAACATTGTTAAACGTCCGATTACAAATCTGATCTTACTACCCGTTCATCGCGACGAAGAGCAGCAACCAGGACAGTCCAAGCATCAACAACCACTATCCCCATCAAGATAGAAACTTTCGTCAAGAAATCAACGTAAAGCCAGACCCAAATGTTGAAGAACTTTTTCTCAGAAAATTTTACTAAATTAGACTATTTTCATTGAAGCGGAAGCAAATATCATTCAGCGTAACGAGCAAACTATGAATAAGCAATTTAGTATAATAAACGAGCATTTAAAATTATCTTCAGCGGTAAACATAATACTAGATAACTTGAGACAAATTCTCAAGTGTCAAAACAAGTTCCACCGGCAGAACGTCTGTCTCTACTCCTGTCGTACAGAATGCTAGGTACGCACTTTTTGCCCAGCTGGCATAACAATGGATTTGCTGAATGGCAATAGCCTTATTAATATAGGTCTGGGCTGCGTCCTTAAAAGTGACTCATATACAATAATGAATATCCAGCGTAATATCGAAGCCCCTGAGGTTTATATTCCCAATCGACATAGATCAGCAAAGCAGCCATAGACAAATGTATAACGATAAATCTGCTGGTAGGAAGCTTCCTTCTTTATCTTTTTCTGAAGCTGAGGAGGGAGCGACGACGCTTAGAGAAGCCAGCAGCAGCTGATCCCGCGCGCCTGGTGCGGGCGCCCACCGAGAGCGTGTATCGTGTGTGCGACACAGTGCGAAACAAGTGCAGTGAATACATGGGCAATCTAAGTGTTGTTGATAAAATAGTTTAGCAATTAGTGTCAAATAAAACAGACTGTAACTAATACTACTTAGACTTAACTTTACTATAACTAGCATTATGATTAGCGTAATTATAGATAATTTAATATACAAAATTTTATTCTAACTATTGTACATATTACTATGGTACTATTACGTTTATGGTGTATAGATTCATTCTTTTCTTTAGTATTTTCTTCCTTCTAGTTGGCAAGATGTACGAGCCAACGTACAAAACTGCATCGACAGCTGTCCGGCATTAGTATGCGCCGGCAATAACTAATATTAGCTAGCATTTAGCATAATTAAATCAGTGTTAAATTAGCAAGCAAACGGATCGGTTTTATTTCACCTCTCTCCATCCAAACATTCTAAATAACACTCACAGCATCAAACTCAGCATCTAACTAGCATCCATCTAGCGCGAGTGTAGAACCCTACACTGTGCCTTTCCTTTTAGGGCATCTTGTAGGCACGCCAGCTTACTGTGCTTCTTTATTCTTTCGGTTTGTCTTATTTTGTAGCTCATTTAACAGGAAAGTAGTTTTATCATCACTATTACAGCAAGTAATCTGATTTTCGGTCGGTCTGATGAAATCATTATAATATTTTTCTTTGTCTGACGCAAAGTCCAGGTCTGAAAAAATACTTCACTTTTAAAACTTATTTATGTATGGTGGTTTTGCGCATGTCCTTCATCTCATCTGATGGGAAGGTCGGTGTATGAAAAGCGTGCTTATTCAGAAACCTCAGGCTGATGAGGCGCTGGTTATGCTGCCTGCCATGAACACAATAGTTCTATTAAAAGTAGACTTAGGTCACGTGGTGGTAGCTAGTCAGGTGAAATGCCCTACCTCTGACCAAACCGAATACCAAAATGTACCCCCACTGGGAATTTACAGTGACCTAGAAAGAGTCTAAGCGTGCAGCCAGTAGCCACTATGCCGCCAAGGAGGCGATGATATCGCCACTATGAGAGAGCATTCAGTTTAGAGATTTGCAGTTGGTATGTCTTGCAAGAACACAATAAATAGATTCTTTCTAGGCAACGAGGACTGTCTGACTTTACGTTGGTAAAATTAGGCTTCAGAGTAAAGAACACTGCCATTAGAATATTTTTTTTTTTATATCAAATCGGTAGTTGAAAACTGTTTCCAAAAAGCGATATTTACTCGTATTATACGGCTTATATATTGAAATCTGTTTGTGTAATTATTGTAGGTGTAAATTTTTTCAAAAGGCGATTTAAAAGTATAAGTGAGGCACTCTAGTATTATAACAATTTTCGAATTAATAGAACGTCTTCGGTTACGAAAATAATGAGATGTGTGATATGTGTCTAGACTGGTCTTGGATAATAATGATAGTACCCGCGATCCGCATCTTGCATTTATTACTTTAATCCGGCTCAAAACTGGATATTGTTACGCATCTCTATACCCCTCCTGATTAATGCGACACCCAACGTTAGCCATCTGGTGACATCCGAGTATCCTTTCACCTGTTGTCACATAAAAATATTATTTATCGCTTTTAAAATTACACGAACAGCTAACTAGGAGAATTTATTGCTTTGCTCATTTATTTTGTTCTCGTTTAAAATTTTTTGCTGTGGTTGTGTTGAATTATGCAAAGTTTTGTCGCGTTTTTTGGTCTGTCCTGAATACTTTTATCTCTTTGTCATCTAACTTATGCGTTTTCTTTGTTTATTACTTTAAAGGAACAGTTTTATTGCCAACAAGAATAACAAAAGTAGAATATTCCAAATGTATATTAATATTATACTTTTTACATACGTTTTTGTGCATATCCAACACTAAGAAACTCATTTACCCTTCGAATTTATGTTTTTGGGAAAATAAATATATTTTGGGTCTGTATTTATTAATATTGTAATGACATTGTGCTTTCTTTTCTAGCATACGCTGACGGGCCACAGTGGGAAGGTGATGGCTGCTAAGTTCCTAGGAGAGCCGACTAAAGTGATAACAGGGAGCCATGACAGAACGCTGAAAATATGGGACCTCAGAAGTAGAATGTGTAAGTACATAATAGGTAATTTATCAATAGATCAACCTTTACGACTGAATAGCTGAATATCTCCTGAAACCTGTGTCCGCCCAAAGTGGACCTTCTCATACGCATAGACTTATAAAGCATTATATCTTTCTTTATGTTAAAAACAATAGATAATTAAATTCGGAAATAACATTGGTTACGTAAGACCGACCGACTAATATATCTTAAATATACCTTTCCTATGTGTTTGATATTATATGTGTTTATAGTGTACGTTTTTGGGTCCTTAAAATATCGAGGAAACTAGAATGCCTAAAAATCGTAATTCTTCATCGAAGATAACTTTTTCGAAACTAAAACTTTTAAATAATTACACAACGTACTTGGAATTATCACAATATAAACCGTCACTTCAAACATGTACGAACTTGTGTATGCGCCTACGTCTCGTTGATGTCTTTTGTATGAAGAAGTTGCAAAGGAAACTGGAATACTCGAAAATCTTAATTTTGTGACTTATTCTATCCATCTTTAGTTTTTCTTAAATGCTTATCCGGAATTCATATAAAACATACTTGGAATTACTGGTACACTACATGTTCTTGAAACATTTATGAAGTTGCATACACAACCAGCATGCGTCTCGTTGATGTCTTTTGTATGAAGACGTTGCAAGCCGCATGCGTGCATGAATTATTCAAACTGGGTATTTATGATTCAGTATACGTTATCTTAACTCAAATAACTCTTTTTACAGTGGATAGGTTTATTAATAGTCCGTTGTTTTAGTTATTTTCCTCTGTTAGCGAAAAAAATATATAAGTTTCGATATGCTTTATATAATTCAATAAAGCATTGTCCGTGTATTCCCACCTCTAGAAATGAATCATCATGTGTGTTCCCGTGCTTGTGAGAGCTACGGTGAAATTCCAAGAGACGATTAGCAGTGTTAGTCTTGTATTTTTTTTTACAGAGTATAGATCAACGCTTGGCCACGATCTCACCTGATGGTAAGCGACAATGTGGCCTACGATGGAGCGCGTTGGTCTAGAAGGTGCCTGTTCACTCTCGACTTGAAGACACCAAAGTTATAGTTTTCAGGGAATACAGACAGCGCTTTTTTATTAACATCTTACAACGATCACTAATTCAGCTGCTTAGCCAGTCGTGCTTAGGTGACCACCACTGACCTTCCCTTAGTCGCTTTTTACACTACCGCGGATACACGTTGGGTATTTCTATTCTAAAGACGAAACTGCACGGCAACATATCATCAGCCGTGAAATACAATCTCAATCAATCAAACGTCCACTGCTGGACATAACTCTCCTCCACGGTACGCCGCATTTACTGGTCCCGAGCCACTTGCATCCAGTGACTACCTGCCAACTTAAACAGGTTGCCGTGTATCTAAGAGGGGGACGGCCCGGTACACGTTTCCCGGTACGTGGTCGCCGCTCGAGAACTTACTCCCCATCTATTATCCGTCTTCGAGTGGTGTGGCCTGCCCATTGTCACTTTAGCTCACTGACGCGTCGAGCTATGTGTAATGTATTTTTAAATCGAATACAATATGATATATGCTTTTATGCAAAATGGATTTACATTTCCTTCATCTCATCTGATTGTATGTGCTTTCGACGCAGACGACGCGATGATGGGGCTGTCTAATAATTAAATCCTCACTCAAATTCAACAAGGCTTAATTTTTGCAGACTTTTCTTTTTAATCTTTTCAAGGTAGTTCTAAAACTTTGAGGTCATCAAACTCGATTAATAACCATTTGTGCGCAAGATTCCCACGTTCCTCCCCAACACCCTTCAATCGTCTATCTTTCCATCAATAAGTGATACAGATCAACATATAATCGATATTTTTTGCAGCCCTACGTTCAATTAGCATTTTCTTCGTGACGTACACTTAATGTACCCTTCCCTGTCATTAAAATCGTAATAGGCAAGCAATAATAACGGCTGAGGGATTTTCTATTATGATTTGTTTACATACATAGTTACGTACAAGTGAACATAGTACAAAGCGTGTAATAAATGGCACGCACAGCTCTCTTTTGTAAAATAAATACAAATTGTCTATCCGCAGAAGCAACTGAAGTAAACGAGAGACAAGTTTATATTTTACGGGAATTCACACAGAATGCTTTCATACAAAATTTCTTTTGCTACAATATTTTAAAATGAAATACGAGTAGCTGGTTTGGATAAGTAATTGCCTTAATTTTTTAAACCGGATTTTAGTGTTGCGAAATAAATATTATTAACGTACAACTTTATTGTCAGCTACTATAGCCTTTTACAACAAATGGTCCCTATAAAGAGTTTTGAACAATAATCCAAAGTAGTGAGTAAAATGAAAATTGTGCTTTATTATGATACTCATTTAGGGACCTTACGATCCGATGTCATATTTTAGGATAATTACTGCACATAGACATCTATCCTACTTTAAAAGATTTCGTAAAATAAATTTAATATTAAACCTTTATCGTCGAAATTACATTATAGGAATAGAACGTGACGTCTATATCAATTCCCTTATACTATTAACACCGTTTTCTGTTACACAGGTACGGAAACAAAGTTCGCAGGATCATCGTGCAACGACCTTGTGACGTCAGACGGCGCCGGGTCAACCATCATTTCTGGCCACTTCGACAAACAGATACGTTTCTGGGACATACGCACCGACATGTCCGCGAATCACATCATGCTCCAGGGGAAAGTCACATCACTAGATCTAAGTAGAGGTAAATATCAGAATTACATTGAAATTTTATACTAATAGTTATCACCTATATATTAGAAGTTCGTTTATTTACTTATTATATTGTTCTAGTTTGTTGCCCGCAACTTCGAAAATAAACCGCAGGAACTCTTTGTAGTAATAAAACGAAGTCTATGTAAAAATTCATTCATTTTGACTCCTTTCAACACACTTTCGCGTACAAAATATTAGTTTGGATGCGAAAGTGAGTTCGTTTGTTTGTCCTTCCTTCACGTCGTAGGGGAGTTGGAATGGCTTGCTTTTTTGTGGAAGTATTTAAAAGATCGCGAAGGTTATAGGGTTTTAACCCAACTAAACAAGTACCTCTAGTTCCCGCGGGACAATTTATGAAGTTCACGCAGGCGAAGCTGAGGGCAAAAGTATTATTGTAATTTAGCGTGTTCACTGAAAGCCCAGACTTTGACTATGCGCTGATTGAATTATTTCAAATAGCTACGATATAAATTCAGCATCGTCATTTCCTCTCTCATCCACTGTAATCTACAGCATTTCTTCAAAGATTAGTCTGATGTTATTTTTTAAACGGATATGAATGTAGACATCTCAATACACCGGTTAATTGATCTGACGATGATGAGCATGTTCACATGTTTTTGCCCCTCTCATAGATCTCATGTGAACCGATAAGCAATAAAGAATGGCCAATCAATCTAGACCCAGTTACCCAATTACAAAATTATTACCACAGCACAGTTTGAACCAACGAGCCAGTTGAAGCCAGGAAGCTCATCATTATTTCACTCTCACCCGTTGTTTTACTGCTCGACAGCTGCCATAAATCTACTCAATAAACAAACAGTTATACTTACTCTTTAAATGGCTTGTTAATTTTGTATAGAGCGGTGGCTAATATTGAGAAGTAATTGAATGCATCGCGTATTGGTATTCGTGTCAGTGCGGCGTGATGGGTACGCGATGCCCATTTCCGTTACGCGTCTCTCGATCAATCCCATTTTTGTCGGTAACGGTCCGAGAGCACGAACCATCGAGATTGATACCTTCAATCACTCGATGTCCGGACGTCACTGCCTCGGAAACAGATTGAATCACGTCGATTTCGTCGCCGGTGACCTCGGCCGGGCGGCCCACGGACTCGGCCGCGACGGACAAATGAATAGGGAGTTTGATTCACAGTTAACAGTCACGGACGATCCAGATACATCAATACTATCGTCGATCTTTACGCAGGGCTGTTGCACCACGCGCTGGCGGGACGCCACTCACTGTGCTGGTTGGTGCTGCGACGGATCTTCACGTTTGGCGGCCGTATATGGAGGCATAATTGGCATCGGGTTGCTACGGGAAATATTGTTTGACCTTCGACATCTGTGACCTGTACCCTATAAATACTTTCAATACAAACAAGTAGGTTGATAAGTGTCGAATCTCATTTATTCGATATGAAATGGCTTGATTTTAAGTAGACCCGACCCTCAAATGAGCTTCGAAGCTTGGGGGTAACTCATGCAGCAGGTAAATGAGGCGCTGGCTCAACTTCGTCTGTGTCGACATCAGAAAACACTGGAACTTTTTCCGGGCCTTCAACTACCCTTATTGTTATTATTCGTATGGCGATCTTCTTTTGTTAGTGAAGGAGCTAGGCTTTATAAACCAAGAATTCGGCTTGGTAAAGCGTCTGGCTATCCCTATGGCCTTTAGTTAGAAGTAAAGGAAAGACAAGCAAACCAACTCGCATTGTATATAATATGGATAACTGAAACCGCAGAGAGAGGCGCTCGGTATATGAAAGCTCCCAGGTCATAGACTGTCTACCGTTTCATTCTAAACAGTATCTAAACACTTTTACAAGTGCGTTATACGTTTTGTGTGAAGTAACTAATCATTCCTAAAGCCCACACAAATCCATTCCGAATTCAGTGTGCAATAATCGGTTCTCGATAACGGTAAATTAAGTTATGTTAGTCATTTGTATAGGGCTCTATAAAGGAATGTACAAAGCCCTGTCATAATAGTAAATCTATGGTGTTAATACAACAATAGTACCTATTAGGATCCCAAATGCACCAAGAAGTAATAATAGTCGGGGGTAATCAGGCGAAATCATTAAAATATGGTCGTATAATTTTGCAGTCTGCTTTCCGTTATGTTTTATATTCGCTTGTTTGACATTATGAATTATAGCTTGAAAAGCCTGTAGTTATACCTAACGGGTGTTTTACTATTTTTAAGGCGCGATTTTCGAAAAACACAACATTCTTGCTAGCGGGATTCCTAGTGTCGCACAATAGCAATTCTATCTCCAGCGGTTTTACGAGAACCTCGGAAACGTATGTGCTATTTTATTGCCAACACGAGCTCCACCCACTGCTCTGCTAGGGTTGACGTTAATACTCTTGTAACCAGCGTTACTGACCCCTGTGCTTTATTAGTATCGCATACTAGGGAGAGGTCAAGTTGCATCTCTAGTTCTGATGAACCAATTTAGACAATGTTTTTTATAAAAAATAATGCGTTAAGAGAAGAGAAAGTCTAGAGTGTTACTATATTTCCTCCTGACCACTCCCATACAACTGGATGTATGACGGCGTCTCATAGTGTCGATATAAAATCAAGATGGCTGACGCTGTCCACCATATTGTATCGAATGCTTCCGGTTTAAAATAACTAATTTATCATCTTGTAATAATTATCCGGTTAATAAATATTTATAATGAGTTTGCCTTTGGTCTTCACCCCACCTGATGGTCTCACTCGTAAGTGACGATAAGGCGGTCAGGTGGCAAGTGTACTCACCCAGAAACATCTAGTTAATTTAATAAGTTGATAAGTATTTTATTGTCCACATATTTTAATCTTGTCACAACATCCATAACTTGACATTTTTTTCCGAACGTTCCTTAATTTAAAAACAGAGTGACTCGTCTGGTAATAGAACCCACAACCTTCAAATTACAAGTCCGTCCAACTGTGTAGCCAAGCAGGCTACGGTTAAATCAGAGGAAGTGAAATAATTTTTTATTTGTCCCAGAATTCTCGTCAGTGGCTAATTATTTTAATTATAAAATATCTCTTATTTATACCCTACCCTGACTTTAGTAAGAGTCGGTTAAATAGGACATCGGATAATTATATACAACGGGTCATGAGCATAAAACCTTTTATTACCAGGTTAACATCCTTAAACCGATTTATCTACGAGAATGTTTATGTGTAAATGTAAAGAAACTTGTTTTAAACTGAATGGAAACAGCGTAAATCGTAACCATAAGCATAATAAAACATGAATAAGTTCATTTAACTTTAACCGACTCCGTGGGCTAGCTACATAGTTGGACTTACAACTGTGAGGTCCCCGGTTCGATTCCCAGCAGGCGCACCTATCGGTACTTGGTTTGGTTGGTGGTAGCCTTGCCTAATTCTCCCGCCAATTAGGTAAATAAATAAGTTAACCGCCTTAGCCATGGTAGCTCAGTTGGCTAGAGCGGCAGTCTTTAAACAATCGAGGTCTGGGTTAGATCCTGGCTCGTACCAATGAGTTCCAGTTTGTTGTTTGGAATTTATGTACATTTGATAAAAAAACATTACCATTGGCTTTCTGGTGAAGGAAAACATAGTGTGTGTGAAGTCTACCAATCCGCACTGGGCCCGCATGTTGAACTATGGCCCATACACTCTCTTTAGGAGAGTAGGCCTGAGCACCTGTCCCAGTAGGCTGATGATGATGGAACACCGCTTTATCGCCATCAGGTGAGATGAAGGCCAAGGTTAACTCAATACTGCAAGAAATATTATAATCCGCGCTGACGAACATGTTTTAATGAGTGTTTTCGCTATAATCACAATGCTTGGTTGGTAATAATATCCTCTTAGTTGCTTTTTAAGACTCTTACAGGAAGACATAGGCTGATTATAATCTAAAGGCAAGCCACGCAGTACTAAAGTATATATTTACAAAAGAATAATAAAAAATATTTATAGTTTTAAGGATTTTCTTATTTCGAAATAAGAATGGTAGGGTAACAAGGAAAACTAAACAATAGATTGGATTTCGTTTAGTTTTAATAAGGTGCATTATCGTGCGGGCCATACTGCCGATAAAAGGCATTATCTTGAACGGGGGAATCCTTTCACTTTAATTGTACAAGGTTGCAGTTGTAGTAATTGATTTGAATTCTCCACGACTTTCCCGTGAACCTGCAGGTCGGTGCGGACGCAATGTGAACGTTTAGAAAAGGAAATTGTGAGAAAATAATTCTGCAGGCTTCGTGTGTAGTGACATATGGTGTATGATCCTGTACTAATTGGCAATATGTATAAAGATAAGTTTATTTGCATCGAACACGATGCATATGATGACATTCAAAAATTTTTAGTTTCTCATATTCCTCCTTCAGAGGCATGCAAATAATTGAAATTGTTAGATATTCTAACGACACGGTTTGAATTTATGTTACTATTTACAGAACTATTTATGACGAAATAAATTATTTTTATATGCTATAAATATGACGCTTAAACTATCATCTTCTCCTATACCTATTCTTATTACAATTTCACAATGTTATATTCACTGTGAGCCATTCTAATAACGACCTCTTCGAAAATAAATTCTTGAACACTGCTCGCCGTGCTAGTCTACGTGGGCCTCATGTTCACCTGTGGACTTATGGATGGATAACGAATACTTGTTAAACTATCGAATACGGGTTTTGATTTCAGCGTGTACCCTACTCCTCTTGGACCCTAGTCCTAGCTGAAGGTTGGGATAATGTTGTAAATGAACCGCTATTAATCAATCGCCAAGGACTAGCGAAAAATGTCGAGTAACAGTTTGTACTGCGAATACTCGTTTATAAATAATCTACGAAACCAATGCGAGATAGCTTACACCGTCTCGTGTGTCTATGGGTTGGTTTGCTAAACGTCAGTGTCAAAGTAGCTATGACTGACAGTGTCATTAGAGCCGTGGGCGTGACACTTGGGCATTGCCAAGGCAGTGAAGTGACCAACCAACCTCTTACACCTACTAAACAAATCTACAAAACAAATTTTCTTCCTATATCACCTTTTGAAACTTGTTCCAACCACCAGCCCTTAGAAACAATAATGATCTGTTGAGGCGTCGCTAACGGAGGTACTCGTCACTCTATAATTTTTGATGATCTTCACTTTAATCATGTAATACGTGTTTTTTTTTTCAGATAGTAACTACCTGTTGGCGTGCGTACGCGATGACACAATCCAATTAATAGATCTACGAATGAACACCATAGTGCGATCTTTCAGGTATTATCATATTTATGCATTTAGCGCCATCTCTTATTAGCTTACAGTATTATTACAGAGGTTATTGCTTTCATTTATTTAAGTAGCTATTTCCAGTTACAACGTTTTTAAAAACACCTTATACATCCTTTGGCACGCTATTTCACGAAATCATCGTTAATATAGATTTTCAATGGTATTGATGACCCCGTTGCGGTGGTAAAACCAGCGAATTGACCATTGCTGTGATTTATTAGTCAGTCAGTGAACCTAAAAGTCTAGTAGATTAATCAAACGCTTGTTCAAATAGTTTTGTTTATTTATTAGATCGGACATTTAGATATCAAATTACTTGGAACTTTTTAAATATTTTTGGAGTGTCTAATAGTCTGTACATTTATCTGAGGTAGACTATTTTTGTTAGCATGTTGCGTTATTATACTTAAAACCTCTGTATTCCGGCAGGCGGTGAAGAGAAATGGAGATTTTAAAGCTAAGCGTTTAAAATTTCAGAAAAAACGTAACAGGTCATTGAATCGAAAAATGGTTTTCGCTCACCCTCAATACTTTTAAGCGTCAATATTTTCGATGACACTCCACAGCATGGGTCACTAGGTGAGAAAGAAATTACAACCCTCTTTCACGTGTATAGGCGGAGGAACAATGAATATTGTTGCGAGCTCGTGGGTTGAGATTTAAAAAAACACGTGTCCAAAGTTCCGGAGATTATTAGTAGCACAGGTCCGCAAACCAATTTACAAATCACGGGTTCCCCCAACAGAGTGCGTCCCTGTCTCACTGGGTACAAGTCTTCTGCACTGTGTCCGTACTGGATTCTACGTACAGAGTCTTTTGGCACTACTGTCGCTGGTCTGACACCACGTGACACACTAGTACACTGACACTTTTTCACCTCGACTGTACTTTCGCTCTACAACTTCTTCCGGTTTCCGTTTCTTCACTCTAAATCGCTGTTTACTAAGAACTGAACTCAACTGCCGTCGAAGCTCAGCTCGCGCCTATATATGCCTATATATACCCGCTTGTTTCTAAATCCTTCGCAGTGATCTTCAATTTTCGCAAACTTTTATTAACTTTAGGAACATTCTACATTCGGCTCGGATTTCGAGCAACTTTGCTACTCGACACGAAGGAGATAGATGCATTGATCTTCATTTCGCACTTGTCAATCCTTATAAGATTATTCGAGAGTATTCCACGCTATCTTTTGTTGCTACTCGACCCGAAGGAGATAGGAGATCCACCTCTCTTTTGATTATTTCTCCGCTCCGTGACAATATTTATAATTAATAATTACTCTTATTATTCGTATTGCTAGTGTTGGCGGGTGAATTGTAAGCAGTGCTTAGTTAGAAACTGCAGGAAATTCTCCTAGTCCTATTCTAAAGCTAAAACCACACGGCAACTGTACGAATAATTACAGTCTATACATATGTATGTACCTAACGGTCCTCAATAAATACCTACGTAATACACACACACACCTTCCAATGTGTTACACCTCACCGTTTTCTGTTAGAATTTTGCACATGCGTCGGACAAACATTTGCAATGATGATGTGTTTGTATTAGACTACCGTAGCAGAAAAAATATTGATTTATAATTTAGTGTGAAATTCATACGGTAATCGAATAAATTAATACGTCTTTAACGAATTCAGAAGCCCAAACATGTGTAGTTGTAATCATGATTAAGATTGAAGTTATGAAATAATCAACTGAATATATTATTTGAACATAGATATTTTGCCTTATTACGAGTATGATATTTTATATCAACACAATGATGTGTGATCCGAAAACATACGAGTATCAACAGAAAGCTGACAGGTCACAAATCTTATTTATTCAATCTGCCAAAAGTCACCTTATATGGTTTGACAGTAGCTTTATTATAATATTCTGCATATTTTACCTTCCCTTTTTTATTTGCCAATGAACTGATGAATAATTTAAATTAAGTGGTCAGAATGTGACCATTAAGTCATCATAATCAGTACCGTATCACCGATCTCATTATCATTAACTGGTTAACTTGCTACCGATCGAACATCATCTGTCATTGTAAGACGGACATAATTATTTTTAATCAGGGTCCGTAGCTAACAGCCTTAGATACGCTTGGATTGGAGACGTTCCCGACGTGCATAGCTTAACTTTGATATTGATTGTTTATATTTTAGAAATGCATAATTAATGCATGCAAAGCTTAGTAACTAAAGTATGCAATATAATTTAATTTAGTTGAGTTACTATGCCGAATATACTAACAGTGCACTTTAGCTGAGAATGATGATGATGTTAAATTAAAAAGTCACACCCGAAAAGTGTTTGAGTAAAGGACGATGAAAGGCGACGACTACAACGGTACCGGTTTTCGTAACTGGATCAGGAGCCTTGAAGCTGTTTGGACTCAACTTTCTTTTTCACGATTATACATACGGTGACGTTAATTGGTTTACTTTTTTTACAAAACTCATGAAAACACGATGCAAATTTATATAATGCCAGTAGCGGTTTTAAAGTGTTGTTTTTTAAATTATTATTGTTGTATATAATCTGGTTACAGTTAAGTCTCTTTGAAACGTTTTAATTTGGATTTTACGGTATCGAAATTACATTATTGTACTCGTCGTTTTAAATCTAATTGGGTCGGATCAGTTGTCATACTACAGAAACCCTTTCATTATCCTCTAATTTTGTATGATCGGATTTGAAAAGAATTTACGGATGGTAAACGGATGGAACCTACATGGAACTAGTGAATGTTTGCGGGAAAACAATGAAGTTGATTGGTGATGTATAAATTGTGCTGCCTTTCTCGTAATATGTTTTACGGCACCTACAAAAGACGTGTGGGAAAACCTAATCAAAAGTCGAACCATATTGTTTATATGACTGAACCACCTGACCTCAAATATAGATAATATTGTGTATGTGTATTCATGATTATAATTTGTTTTCAGTCACGAGTCATTCAAGGTGGGCTGCGACTGGTCGCGAGCCGCGTTCGGCCCCGGGGGCAGGTTACTGGCCGTGGGCGGTGCAGATGGCGCTGCCTACGTCTGGAACACGCATTCAGGGAAATTAGAAACCATACTCAGGGATCATTCGTGAGTACTATAAGGTCTAAAGCTTAACTGAGCAAGCTCTTGTGGTAATGGAGCGGGGCAGGAGGGGTGACATGTCAGAGTACACGACACTGAGGTCTCACGTCATTTGTTGTTAAGAAAACACTTCTCCCCTACCGCCTCAATGCCGCGGGAACTTACTAAGTTAAACGCTAGAATTGAAATAAACCTTTATAACAGAAATAAATCACATCCATTTTTCCTGCATATAATCGGCATTGTGTTGTTATGTTGTATTTTTTTAAAACTTGCAATACGAGGGGCATACCGAAATGATCGGGAATATAAAACAATACATACAGGAAATAACTAAATTTATTTTTATTGCTTTTCGAAGTATTCTCCGTTGCAGTTAATGCACTTTTGCATTCGTTCGAACCAATTATTATAGCAGCAATTCCAGTCCGAAGTTGACATGGTCAAAATCGTCGATTTGTATGCTTCCACTGCTTCTTCTGGACCTTGAAACCGCTGACCACGCAATAAATCTTTGATTCTAGGGAATGTAAAGTAATCATTGGGACTCAGATCAGGGCTGTATGGAGGATGATCCATTAATTCAACGTTTTCCTGCTTAAAAAACTCGCTTGTTTTCTGAGCGGTGTGAGAGCTCGCATTATCGTGATGGAGGATTATGCGTCGTTTCGGGTTACCTCTACGGAGTTCGGATATCATCTGTGGCAAACAAACCGTTGTATACCAATCAGCGGTAACCGTTCTCCGTTCCTCTAAGGGAACTGTGACTACATGTCCTGTTTTCGCGACAAACGAAGCGACCATTTTCTTCGATACGCTGCGAGAGCGGACAACTTTTGTTGGCTTGATCTCACCTGCGAAGACCCAGACAGCCGACTGATGCTTTCTTTCTGGCTCATATGAATAGATCCATGATTCATCACCAGAGACAATGTTATAAACTGCTTTTGACTTTCCTCCGTTGAAGCGTTGCAGAGTAGACCGGCACCAATTGACACGAGCCGCCTTTTGCTCTTCGGACAAATTATGGGGCACCCAGCGGGAAACTAGCTTTCTCACTCCCAGTTCACCATGTAAAACAGTTTGTATCGCAGTCATACCTATCCCTAAAGTAGCCCGAATCTGCTCATATGTAATATGTCGGTCATCCTGTATCATTCGGCGCACAACAGCGACATTTTCTGGTGTAACCGCTGTTTTTGGCCGGCCTGTGGAAGGTACGGTGCCAAGAGAAGCACGTCCACGCCGGAATTCAGAATACCAGCGATATATTGTCGTCTGGCTAGGCGCTTCACTCTTGAATATAGATATAAGCTCAGCGAGACATTGTCCCTGAGATAATCCTCGTCGAAAGTTGTAAAAAATTATGGCACGGAAACTTTCTCTTGTAAGCTCCATTTTTTTATCGACCTATCAATTTCAAACTGATATTGTTCTTTAAAAAAAATTTTTTTTTAATTCTGTCAATTGTATTCGATTTTCAACTAACCAGTGTTTATTCATCAAAAAGAGTTTTTAATCTAATTAAATCGAAAGTACTCGATTACCGATCTTTTCGGTATGCCCCTCGTACTTTGATATGAAGCAGTCAGTTGTTATTGCTCACGTAGTTATAGACATTTTTCTTCTTCATTTATACTGAAGTTGTTATAGCTGTCATTTACGCCCTTCTCTGTATTCTGAAACCTCCCAAAATAATATTCTGAAAGTGGCAATAGATTCAGTGACATCAGAATAGATTTGTTAAAAAATATGTTGTAAACATTTATATAATTGTGTAGTTTATCCGTCATTGACATGCATTTCGACTAGCAGAGCTGACCTTGGATATTCAACGAATTGGAGTTGTTTTTTTAAACTGTACGCTTTTTTTTTCGGAACTGTTCCAACGATTCAGTATCACTCAGGCTTCGATTTAGAGATAGCTCAGGCTCGAGTGACAATAATTTCATCGCCATTCTCCTTTAACTCAAGTGACATTACGAAGCGTGAAAACTTTTGTAATATCATCTGTTGGCATTAGCAGGCACGAACCAGCGGAGGGAGACATTTAACGCCACACAAATATGCAGAGCGGGGTATGGGAAAGAGAAATTTGCAATGTTGAGTTGAGACAGCCCGGGCCAATGTTGACCTCACGATTTCAATTGTCCATGCAAAATGTTAAGGGGAAACTAAACGATGTCACGAGCAACAATTGTAGTTAGGATTCAAGGTCAGAAATCTTTATTACGAGTCGTTGGGGGTCAACGCTAGTGCGGCTCCAGGATTAATGAGGAAACTCAGCGATTGTAAGCAAATGGACCTGTTGGGTGCGTCCAGTGCCTATTTGTGTTGGTGAAAAGTATCGTTACTGATATTATTTATGGTCTGGTGTGTTTGTACGCGTATATTCGGTTCCAACCGAGAAAAATGATTTATAATGGTTTTGAATACAGTCTGTTTACGTTAGAGTAAGCAATAAGCTAGCTTATGATTTTTACGGCATAGATAACGCAAAGTGCAAAAAAGTACAATTTCTAGCCAACTGTGAACCATCCTAGACCACATCATCGCTTAACATTAGGTGGGATTGTGGTCAACCGGAAGCCTAAAGAATATAATTTTATTTAAACTCTGTACCGGAAGTAATATATCAAATAGACAAATTTTTGTAAATAAAATGTGGTAATAAAGCATTTTTCTGGTTCTAAATCCCATTTTATAAGATACGAGCTACGTTGACTTCTGCTTCCAACATTTCTTGATAAATCATTTGACATTTTAAATTTTATGTTGCTTCTTAAAATTTTTGAGTTCATAAAAACCCAAGCACAGTCGCAAGCAAGACCTAGTCTCACCAATAAATGTATGTGACATGAGCACAATGCCGCGCCGCGGTGGTTCCGCACAGCAAACGAATAGACAAGTGAGTACATAGCAGAGGCAGTGCACAGCATCGTCTAGGGTTAATGACCAGGCCAAGTTTTTGTGCTAATACTGCTTGAACTTTAGTCGAAACGGTCATCTAGTGCTTACACGTTTATTCCATTTGTTAGGCATTACCGGTGCCTCAAAAAAGATAAAAGAACACCGACCGAAATACTCTTCGTGCCTTTTTGTGCTCTAGATCATTTGGAACTGTTCTTTGATGACTTAAGACAATAATGTTCATGGCTGAGGTTGCGTCGTAGCATTCCCGTTTCGTGGGCTTTCACGACTTCTAAATCAAGAAAATGATAATTGGCCTCTTAATTTAAACACAAATTCATGTGTCGGTTAAGATTTCATGAAGTCGTGTTCATGTATCCCTATATAAATAAAACAAACTCGGGTTAGTTACACCATTTATAAATCAAGAACAGCGGAACCGATTTTAATTATCTTTGATTTTTGAAATTTGTATCTGGCCTGAATATCAGAATAACTATTAAAACATGGGCTGAATTAATTAAAATATGCATTTTCTCGTACATTCATGACGTAATGGGAAGTTAGAATGACCTGAATTTTTTATAGGGATCGCTAAAGGTTCGGAAAGGACATAAGCAACTTTTTATCCCGATCAAATAAGTAGTTCCAATGAGATAAATCCTTAAGTCCATGAAAAGTCACAGACAGAAGCTAGTTTTATAATAAATGTTGATGACACCTTTAACTTTCTCTTTTTCTTTCAGAAAAAGTGATATATAGGTAAAACCACGTTTAAAAGAACTGTTTGGAAAGAACAAAATAAAAGAAACCGGAACAGTTATAAATAACATCCAAAATAGACAGGCTTTCGTGCATTCACTGTATCTTAACATCTGTTTGAAATGAGTTGTTATACGGAGGCGTCGCGGGCGCTGTCTCGCCCACAGGACACGCATTTGACAGCATTGTAACCCACTTGCGGACACAAACTATTTAAACCCACTTGTGAACACAAACTAACCCTATGAACACAAAGTCCCATGTAAACGAACACACATTGTTCCCATAGCCTGGCCACGATGTAATCGCGGACTTAATTCGCACCAACGCGCGCGTACAATGGAATAAATAATTTTCTCGGGCCCAGGACAAAAGTAACGCGGAAATAGTCTAGCGTATCTAGCAAGCATATTTTTGCTGTGGCCAGTGTTTGTTAAACTTGTATGTTTCAAATAAAACCTTTGTTGTTCTTCTAGCATAGTTTCTTTAATTGTGATTGCGATTCAAAATCGTCTTCAGAACAAAAATTGGAAGGATTGAAATTGGAAAATTGGAGACTTTCCGTTGTAATTTATTGTGTTCAAATTACGCTCGCCGTCAAAGTCTTACATTAGAAAAAAAGCACAACTGAATGCGATCACCAATCCGCCTGCGGAGCGTAGTGATTATGCAACTACTTCATGTTAATCACATTTCGGTCACCTGTTCATAGAGGATCGTGTGCGACACTAAAATTATGACGATGAGAAAATTCGTTATTGTTTGCCATAATAGCGGTGTAGTGTAGAGGTCCTCGATAATATTTTTAGGTATAATGGGTTAAGTGACGATAAGGCTGTTGGGTGGTAAGCTTGCGCACCCAGAAGCTACAATCTAATGAGGCGCTGGGTCTGCTTATTTTCGAACTGGAACACAAGACTGCTGTTTGGCGACAGACTGGTAGCTGACAACCGACCAAACCGAGTACCGATAGTTACCCCCTACTGTTAATCAAACCCGGGACCGCCAGGTTGTAATTCCAAGCGTGTAGCCATTAAGCCATGGACGCGATTACGTTTAGTTACTTAGTTAATCATATTGAACTCTATACTTATTCTTAACAATGCCTACTGATATTATAAATGCAAATTTAAGTTTGTTTGTTACGCTTTCACGCAAAAACTACTTAACCGTATTTCCTTTCTCCAGATGATTGTCATTTTTTATTTCTTCGCCATTTCAGGGCTTAACTTTGAAGCGCTGGAGCAGTTCTTTGATTTTATGTACTCGTTTGTACATTTTAAGTACCGCTGTTCTAGTAATTCTCGTCTTCAAACCCTGCCCGGAATGTGTAAGCCTGCACATTAGCGCCGCGCTGCGACCTTACCCGCCGTTTGTGGCTAATTCAATATTGGTACAAGCAATACTGCAAAAGGCAATGCTATGTAGACGATTCTTGCACAGAAATGACACCTAATCCCAATGTGTAGCACTGTGATGTGTTACTTATATTATGTACTTACAAGACATTTAAAAACAGTTTCAACATATTCAGCTAGTCATTAGAAATCGCGTTGATAGATTTTTGGGTAAATATCTTCAACAGACTGACTTTTGTACCCCTACTATTCGATATATATATAAACAAGATTTACTGTTGACTTAATAAATTATCTCTCTAGACTATACTTAACCGGGATGAAAAGTAACTCTCCAGACTATTCAACGCGAACCGCTTCCATGCGAAATGCATCCATACAAATGCGAAAGTGGGTTTGTTCGTTTTTTTTTTTATTTATTTATTGAAGATAGACCAACACTTGACCTCAATCTCACCTGATGGTAAGTGACGATGAGGTCGACGATGTTACGTGTTGGTCTAGAAGGTGCCTATTTACCCTTCTTTTACGTCGCAATGGAGAGTCAAAATGACTTGATTGTTGGTACAATGGTAATTTAAGGACCGAAAAGGGAGACAGGCTACTTTGTATCCTAATTTAACAGGTAGTTCCCGTAGGATAATTTCTGGAATTCACGCGAGCCAATTCGCGAGTAAAAAAGCTAGTGATCTTATAAATACGAAAGTGAGCTTCATTGCTTGTTTTTCCTTTCTGCACGTCGTCACAGAAAGTCAGAATGATTTAGTATAGGGATCGTTAAGGATTAGAGAAACATATAGGCTACGTATTATCCCCATTGAACAATGAAATGTGATAAATTCTAAAGTAAACGCTGCAAAATTGCGTGGCTGAGTGAGAAAAGAACAACCAACAGGCACACTTCCGCATTAATAACATTAATTATGATAATGTAGCTCTGACATTCTACCTTCATAATCGATCGGGTGAAGATAAAAAAGATAATTTGGTGTAACACTTTCACTGTTTTCGTCAGAACCATAACCCAAAAGTTCTTCTTACAGATTTTGGTATGAATAACTTTTTAAACTGTCAAGTTTTTAGTAGGTTACTGAAGCTATTGTGAAGATAAATGCTTATTAGATTCTAGATAAATAAGGCTTTGTAAACATGTCAAAAACTGAAGCCATCTCAAAATGTGACTGTTTATATTAACGACTTCAGTAATTATTTACACACGTGAGCCGAGTTCCCCAGCCTTTTGTCTAAAATTTTGTTTAGACTTCTAAATATACTGTTCCTAGACTTTCTTGAGTCCGCTTTCATTTTATATTTGAGTTTGTATGTTCTAAGTGACTGATATTAGTAAATACTGGGTACAAGTTGCAAAATTTAATAGTTTTTTCGTGGTTAATTCATTTTTATATATTTACGGAAATCAAACCTACATTAATTAATAATGCAAAAAATATTACAATAATCGAAAGTGATCTTTTAAATCGCATTCACAGTCGCAATTAAGATTCATGTAACTGACATTTTATTTGCTTCTATCCGTTACTGTACAGTGCCGGTGGTTTGTCTCCGAGCGGCTAGTGACAAATCTGTTAATAATTTAACTTAGTAGATAGTCTTTGATTTCCGTACGGCTTTCTCGCATTTGTGCAGCGATGGCTAGTCCTAAGCAGTTCCTAGATTTATCTTATTGGTGAGAATCAATTGAAAGTACAATGATATCCTAGTCAATTTAGATTTGCAATAAAGATTTGCCTTGGTCATTTCGCGCAAGCCATTGTTTCGTCTCCTAAGGTAAATTAGGCTATAGTGATAAACCGAGAAAGAATGTCCTGATATAGTATTTCTGTGTGGGTGAGGAATCGTTTACATTATTCAAATAAATATGTTTTGATATTTTTTTAATAATTAGATTTTTAATTGAATAAATATTTGCTTTTTGCAATAACACCTAATAATTTTTTGTTACTAATAATGTATCCGTTTGAGCACAATCAAGTCTTCATTGTCTATTTAAAGACAAGACTTTTAGATGAAGTAAGTTGGAGGTTCATTCAATTGGTGAAAGTATGGACAATTGTATACAACAATCGTAAAATTTCGAGATATCGGAACCCGTAAATTCTGTAATTGCATTGTGATAAGTGAATTTCTTTTTAAGTAGTGTGCCAAATGCAGTGCAGAATGGGATTGCTTTCAAAAGTATTTAAAATAAATTCCACATTGTGTGCATACCGTATTACAGCTTAAATATATTTAATATATTTATTATTTATTATTATTTTATATTTATTTATTTAAGCGGTGTGGGTTTCGTTTGCACAGTTTAGGTAATTTCCAAACAGCCGAGTTCACGTTAATCTGTTACATTCATAGTCAATTATTGTCTAGTTCCTTACAAGTTGAAGCATATCTCGATATTCGCATTTAAAATGCTGGCCATTTGGAGAAAAAAAAGCGTCTTTTTACCTTATTTAATTTACAGCAAAACTAAAATGTTTTAAATACTTACTACTAAAAGGTTTTTTTGCAGTACTAAACTAATCCCTGTATTTTTGATTAGCCACTACTGACTATCACTCTCCTAAAAGGGTTATTTTAATTAGGCAGTAAATTAAATGAACGCCAGAAATCTACAGTGATTAATTTTGAGTTAAAACTTTGCGTAATTTGTAGGACATTTAGTTGCACTCTTGCCCACAATTGTTCGTATAATTACTGCCCTGTACTTAATATTATCTTAGGGCAGGGACAGTTATCCTGCGTTTCCGGTCATGTACGGTACCGGCCGATGTCTGCGTTAGGTCGGTCCGTATGAATGTTATCTCTCCCAGGTGTAGCAACCACGGCGGCGCGCGCGCAGCGGGCCGACGAGAAATTACCTAACATGCGACAAGTATCGATAACAGTAATACGTCGATCGTACTTAACGTGGTTGGTTCCTATACTAAAGCTGGTGCACATTCGAAGGCCAATGACAAAATATTATATGCAAAAAAGAATGTTTTTTTTTTATTTACGTCAGTTGAATAAAATACACAATTAATTTGATCTTAATATATATCTTTACTAATATTATAAATGCGGAAGTGAGTGTGTTTGTTCATTTATTTATTTGTCCTAACTTTACGCAGTAACGGACGGTCAGAATAGCTTGGTTTTTGTATAGTTTGAAGACACGGAAAAGGACACAGGCTACTCTTCATCCCCATTGATAATTTGCTGTTTAATTTAATAAATTAATATAGTATTTCATTTATTTTTAAACAATGAGCTAAGTAACATCCATTAAACTGATTGCATAAAAATTATTTGTCATTAACCTGGGAATGTGCCACAACTTTTGTATAGAAACGCAACCATGCGTTACCCCATTACCCGACCGCTGCTGCCAAAGGTCCACTACGATGGACCATCTTGTGTGTGATTCCGAATGGCTTACGGTGCGGTGAGATGGGCCGGGATGGCATCACTTGGTATCGGTTTTTCTCCCTCACATGAAAGGAAAGTGGGCCAATTATGAACCCCTCTACACTTACCACACTATCTACTCATCGTTTCTTTGAGTGTTAGTGTTCGAAATAATACACTCGTACTGTCTTATAATAATGGCGAGTGAGCATTGGAAAAGTACATGAGATATTTTTGTCTCGGCAAAGTGTTCACACAGAATATCTGAACTCCACGCAGCGAAGTCGCGGGAAAAAGCTACTTACAAATATTGTGAGGCAACTGAGTTAAACTGTTAATTTACTTATATGTATTTCTCGCTTATTATAAATAGCTATGTGCCCGAGGGCATGCGTCAAGTAGGAATAATGACGTCTTCGTCTTCATCTACAGTTGTCTGAAACACATTGTTTTCATCAGAATTATAATACCATCGTCTTTTGTCATTGAGAAAAAGCCACCCACGGATATGGGATCTTAAATAAGCACCTTGAGTATAAAATGTATGGGAAAAGTAGTGAATACGCAGCGTAACTCCGGGTGCAAGTTAACAGTCGTTAAGGTTCTCCTT
Source organism: Carcina quercana (assembly GCA_910589575.2). Lineage (NCBI taxonomy): Eukaryota > Metazoa > Arthropoda > Insecta > Lepidoptera > Depressariidae > Carcina > Carcina quercana. Next base: position 7,792,336 of record OU342436.1, read on the forward strand.
CGGCCAGGCGAACGGTTTGGCAACCGCGCATCATATTATTTCAAATACAAAAGAAGTTTTCGTATTTTAGGAAATAAATAGAAATGTGAAGCTTGTTTTGAAAATATAATTTGTAATTAAATCGTATGATTTGAACTTTCCGATGATAATTAATTTATGTACTGTCGTTCTAAACAAAACTAGTAATTTTTTAAATATGTATGTAATTTCAGAAAGCATTTTTTTTATAATAATAATATTTATTTATTTCTCTACACAGAAAGTTCCTAATTAAATACATTATTCACTTTTTACGGTGCTATATACTGGCTGTGAGAGACTGGTGCCTGAAATAGGTGTGACCCTGTGTTACAGGTTGCCAGGCTCTCACCCACGGCGCTTTGGATGTAACACATTCAAGTTCAAAAACTGTCTGTGGAGCATAGACAAAAATAAAATAAAAAGAAATATAAAACAAACAAAAAATACTTATTTAAAACCCTCATAACAAAATTATTTTACAAAGCAAGCAAATACAGTATAATATCTAAAACAATTCATTTTTACAACAACGACTCTCTAAAAATATTATTATTTCTTTGCTAACAATAAAAAAACTATCGTCTGAACATTTAGAGCTAATGCGGCTTTTTTCAACCGTGCGTGTATTTGCCCCTTAATATTAATCGTTATAATTTTCTAGGCGTGAGTTTAACTTTAACTATGGCAGTTGTGTGAATGGCTCTTGTTCTGTCTGTTATCTCTAGGGCTAACTACGATCTCGCGTGTAAGCGCTCAACGCAATAATATCCGTATGGCTGTATCCACTCATTTATGAAATTATTACTTAATTCGTGTTTTGTAAGTGAGAAATAATAGAGATTTAAAGTAACAGAAAACTGATTGATTGTCGGGAAGAAAAACTCTGCTAGTGTTTTGTTTACAAAAGCTCCGCTGCTTGTCCGTCTATATGTCACAGGGCTGTATTTTTAAACCGTAATAGGCCGCTTTTTATTTAAGTGTTAACGATTTTCCTTTAACGACTATATCAGCACCATCAGATGAGATAAAGGTCAAGAAGGCACAGCAAATAGCCCATTGTTGTAATGGTCACCATGTGCAGACTCAATGCAAATAATCACTAATGTATTGAATACAGGATACAGGTATATCCGTCATTGCCGAACGCACTCCTTATCATTGTCATCAAACACGATCAAGTTAAGAATGCACGACGCCCGCGCGGGCCGTATTCCATCCGCGATCCGAGTTGCCGAGAAAACTCTTGGACGTGCTCGTTTTATCCAACAGTTGACCAACTTATACCGGCTTTTACGGTTTTTATCCATATTTTTTCAAAAGTGACCCGGATCACGCTGACTTCGAGCAATGAAGGGAATTAGTGTCGTAAAGCTTGACGTACATCTCTATTTAGTAGCGGAATTTCCTTCGAACCTTCTTGGGTAAAATAAAATGTAAATTGAAAGCAAATAATTTTAACTAGTGCTACCCAAATATTAATTAAAACCCGTCGTCGTGTATGAACTATAGACCGACGACTATATAGACGCGCATAGTGTCCTACCGCTCCTCTTTAGATTCAAGTTGTCGCCTAACCCCCGTACCGCGCGGGTGAAGTCTCATTTAAGCGGTCTACCTATATGGTTTGATCGCGACTTCGTCTGCATAGACTTTATTAATATATCTTATGGGAATATATTGACAAATTTAACAAGTAACATATCACACTTTCTGAAAATTTCTGGCCCATATTCTAACCTTCCTTTCATTCCTCTCTTTTTATCTGTTTGCAAAAAAATACGCCGATTTGTTGCTGCGTGAAAGAAGCTCGACAGCATTCAAACAACATACAATAACATTCATAATTTCAGTAGTGATGCAACTATCTGTTTAGAGAGAATAGTTATAGGGACGTGGCAATGGTTATTCGTAAAAAGAAAATGGTTTGTAAGTTAACAAAAGTAGCAGCCAATTCTCCCCTTGTCTATCATTGAGTATATAAACGCTACTAGCTGACCCAAAAGTCAGCTGTCTAGCTTTCTTGCGTTCGTACAAAAATCCCATAGAAAAAACTCTATCATGCATGCATAAATTTCAGTTTTTCGTATTATTCAGACGAATGCAAAACTTTTTTTTAAATTAACAAATCGGTGTAACAGTTATCAAGTGATACGCTTACGAACGAACAGCATCTAGTTTTAATTATATAGCTGTGCTAATCTAGTAACGTATAATTATAACTATGATATTTCGTTAACATCTATCGTGGGATTCCAGACTGCAGTGAGGTTACAGATTTATATGTTCGTAGTATAAGAAACAAAAAATTGTTTCAACGCTCAATGAACAGAAATGCAAATCGTTTTGCATTCCTGCGTAAATTGCAAGGTCCAAAATACAATACACAATTATTTAAAGTTGTTTCTAGAAAATCACTAAAATGTTCTTCAAATGTAACTGTTGTGTCAATCAATATTTCATTCCTTCCTATATTTGGTAAGGCACGCACAATCTGAATGATGATATGTAGCACCGTACACATCACAGTCCTTTTCAATTTAACTTTATGAATACGTAAACTCAACATTAATGTTTTTAAAAATGTTGAAAATGATTAACGGATTCAAACAAACAGCTTCTTCTAAAGCTTTGAATTTTGAAGGAGACAGATTGTGAATGAATTAAATGAATGAATTGATGATGAGTTTGGTCATTGAATTTATGACATTCGTTTACATGTTGCAGCATTATAACTGAAACATTGTTTGCATTCATACAAAACGCCCAAAAAACGATAGCGTGCAAAAATTCGAACGAGTACACATTTTCAATAATGATGGTGTCCATTCCAATAAACTTGAAATGTGTCGAGGTTTTTTTCGACGAGCACCGGCAATTTTGACGAAGAGGTGTGACGTGGAAATCACCGAAACACTGACTTTAATACACTTGTAATCGCCGCGGAACGTGTGTGGCCTCCATAAAACGTTTAAAAAACTCAGAGTGAATGCGGGGCCCTGGTTGTAACGAATTAAAGGAAATAACAACAAATCAGAGCAATTAAAGGAAGCTCTGTTTTTTCTGCACGAGTCCTTTTCACAAAGCGTCGTAAAATACAATTACTGGAGCGACAGTTTCGCTCCTGCTTAGAGTTCAATGTAAATTGCTTTCGACTCTTCTCCGCTGCCTTTTTAGCACACTCAAGATTGACTTTGAAAAGATACGAGTATCTTTCTGTATACCTTATTATACCAATTAAAACTTTTAACTTGAGTTTTAACACGAGTCTAAATTGGTCCAATATAGGTCATTTACAAGTACAAGCAATAATGTCCCAAAACACTTTTTTTGTCGTATTGGTCCACAAAACTTAAAAACACAAAGGTATCGTTAAACTCAAACGATTTGAACGGACTTTTTATAAAATAAACATTTACGCTTGTCCTGCAACCAATGCATTAACGATTCAAGTTAAACTTTGAGAATCGCTGTATTTTAACTATGACAATCACAATATTGTCCAAATTTTTAGCTTATCTCTGAAGCCCCTACACCAATCAGGACCAGATCTTATTATTTTCAAGCCGCCTGGTCAGATTTCCATAACACTTTGCTTAAAAATCATTCCGATTAAACCAGCCGTTTTATAATAACAATTCCTTGAAATCGGCCTACGGTCAAATATACTTCAGTTAGACAGATAATACAAAGGCTTCAAACTTATAACAGCTCTATTTTTACGTCAGAGGCTTTAAACAGACCGACCACCCAACATTTAAATGCATCTAGTTCATGTCTAAACAAGAAAAGGTCTAGGTAGAAAATAAACAGATAGATACTGGAGTTTGTAAATTAAATGGTGCTTGTCGTCCTTTCTCTCCCACTCTTTGGCTTCAATCACAATAAAAATCTTCAATACACACGGACTCACAACTTTTTTACACCCAATGTCACAACACGATGTTTTAAACCACAGACTCCGAAATTAAATTAAGCATGATTCTATGGATCTATCCATATCTCCGTTCCAGTGGAAATACTTTTTCTCTGAAGGAAGTCCTGGGGAGCACGAGTCGTTGAAGTCTGAACTAGTTCAAGCTAATAATCGCCGCGCACTTTTTTGTACGTGACTGAAGGCGAACGACCGACACGTCTATATAGATTCTTGTAATTGCTTTATTGGGTAACCTGTTCCCTAACGCAGTAGGCGTGTTTGCGGTTATGAATCAACTTAACCGGAGAATAGGATGTTTCATGCCTATACTGCCTATTTCGTATCTACATACTAATTTTTATTTTATATATACTCGTACGAATAGAACCGATATGCCAAGAATCCGGTCCACATTTTTTGTTGTATCATTATTTACAACTTTTTTAATTGCCGACTTTAATGAAAAGATATCTCGTGGTTAACCGTATCCAAATACCAATTTATGACGACGCATATTTTAAGGTTTCGCTTCGCTTAAAGTGGAACTAAATTTTCGAAAAATAACTCTTCTTTTAAAGAGATAACTATTAAAAACTAGATTCAAAGTAATACATGCTAATGAGTTTAAATAGCATTTTATCTGGAAAGATTTAGGGACGAACCTTTACCGAAATTATACATAATTTTTTTGTTGGGCCCGGAATGAGCTCATCGCGAAGTGTCCTGCCGTATGTGTATTTGTGACATACTCAAGTATGATGGTATACTTGTAGACGAAGGTGGGTGGAGTGTGCTTGAGATTTTTTGAAAATGTGTAAAGGACATAATATGACTATAATATATATTTTAATGTCGGTAGCATCCTCATAGGCCTCTCTCATAGTTTGTATATTGCAAATGATTTATAGACTAGACATTTGACGGTTCAGGATATAAAAAAACTAAACCCTATTTTTGTGATTAGGCAACCACCGGGGTCCGCAGGTTTACGTGTCCTCAAAAGCACTGAATCATCTTTCTTTTGAGACGTTCAGGTTATTCTGACTGCAATATCCAAACCAAACTGGTCAATGTCTTACAAAGTGTCATTTGACAATATCCTCGACGAGAATTGAACTCGGGACCTCCCACTTGCGTTGAGTCTAACGCTCGGACTACTGCGCCATGAAGGCCATCTAGCGGATAGGAGATCGCAGTAGAATGTTGATGAATACGTAGATGCTACTGTCCATCTCCTTGAAGTTTTTCCTTAGTCGCCTTTATTACACATTCGGGATGCTAGGGATGATCCTATTGTAGAGGTAAATTCATACAACTGTAACTGTCCTACCCTAAATTTTATGACGTCAGTTACCAATCACATACGTCTGTAATCTGGTATATAATCTATGTAAATCTACGTATGATATACGAGTATTCATGTTTACAACTAAAGCGCTTCCTCTACCATATTGGAAGTGCGGGTCTTGTTATACCACCGGGAGCGGTATGTGTAAACGAGCTCGATCCAAGACGCTAATTCTACTTTATGACGAGGCTGTCCTCCACAGATGCGGTGTGAGCCCATAATGACGCCACAAACGTTCAAAGCTGTAGAAAATACATCATCCTTACTAGATATTAAACGGAGGCTCAAACCTCACATATATAAATCGATTTCCATGGATGTGATAGAACGACTGAAGCTTTCTTTAAACGGATTAGACGGACGAATCAAGGGTGTAATATAAAAATGTCCGTTTGCCTTTTGGTACTTTCTAGATGATTCCATTTTACTGTTAGGGTTTTGACCTTTGAGATATAAATTCAATGTTTATGTACCTTATTGTCCGAGGCTTGTTAAAGTGTAGGCAGTTTCGGGATACCCAATCAGAAAGCTTAACAATGTTAGAAACGTAGAAAAACGATCATTATTTCTGTTTATTACTACATAAAGAAAATGAGGAGAGATGACTTTAATAAAATAAAGTCTTTACCAAAACTCCTCGATAAAGCCAAAAGGGAAACCCGTTTGTGCCTGCCGCAATACCCAGTGTTATTTGTCCTTTGCCTGCCGTCCAATTCTTCAGACCGTCTTCAACCTCGATTCGAACAACCTGACATCACCGTCGAATACTTCAGTTTTTGTCGGCCTCATTATTGAAAGCGTGCGCATTATTAAAAGCCACGATGAGTATCTCTCCAGTGCCACTGACACAGATCTAAGCGCCAACATAATATTCGTAAACGGTCATATAACGTGGGATACCTACCGCTTATAGTCTTCTCTTCTCGAACAGTCGTCGGTAAGACAAATTTTAACGGTCACCGCGGCGTGAAACGAAACGCTCCAGTTTATATTCTAATAAAGCATATAAAATGCCGTATGTTTTACGACCCCGAACTTGAACTTAGATTTGGTCAACATGTCTATGCTGGAATTTTTTATATCACATTTATGGGCGAAAAAAGAGAAACTTTCTCAACGATTATTTTTGTAGATAGAAGTGACCGCGACAATGCGACGCAGAGGTAATTTCGCTTTCGAAAATCTTTAGTAGATATGCGAACACGGTATGTTAATTGGAATTAAGCACGGTTGAGTTATCTACTTCCCATACTAGAAAACACACGTTAATATCGCGGCGAAAATTTTCCCAAACAGATTTATATCGTATTTTTGACATACGTACATACCTTCGGAAAGCACACAATGGGTACGCTAGGCCCTTGGGAAAGCTTACAACAACCATTACAAAACTCAGATTACAATGTGAGGTAACTGGATTTGTTGTGTCTGACCACAATTTATGTTTTTAAGTAATTTTTGGGTTGTCAAATTAGCATGGATTATACATAAATACAGTTGCATTGAATACAAGTTATTTATTTGAGTTCTTCTAACGGTGTGGTCTCTCGTGTTATGTTTCGTAGCAATCATAAAGGAAGATATTCCAATTGGTATTTTAAGGAGAAAGTTTTCTGGGTCCTTCTTTAATCCTGAATAAAGCTTTCACCGTTTAAATGTAACGGTTTGGAACATGGGATTATCATTTTGAAAGTATTATTACTTGATTGCGTGTGTGGGAAAGGAGGTAATATCAAATAACGCACAATTTGCTTACTATAAGTTGTTTATTTTCCAACAACTTGACTTTGTCAGTTTTGACTTGAATCAGTTTTTAGTTCTCCGTATGGGCTCGGCTTTAAAATATGATTAAGGGTCCAGGGGAAAATATTTTATTAAGGTCAGCACCAAGCTGTATTCTTCCTAAAACTATCATATGCGTCTAGATAAGAAAAAAATTAAGGTTTAATATGTTCCAACTTATACTCAATTGCAAATTTTTAAGTAACGGTAGTTTTATTTCTAAATTATTTGCTTCATTCCAGACTATCTACGAACAAATAGTTTCAATCAATGAGTACGAAAAGCCGAAAGAGCCTCAATCACATACAATGTTGTCTCAAACATTAAAGACAGCTGTCTTATCCTCTTTGTATCAACTTCCCATATAAATCACAGTAACTACACAGCTGTAAGCTGTTTCAAAATAAACACTTAGTCGTACGGTTGTAAAATCACAGTTAAATGTAACTAGTTTTTGGTTGGCACGTTATTTCACAGGGACATAAAACTGCGATTTAAAGGAACTTATGTCTCCCTCCGTGCCCATAGCATATGTGCTTCTCTATCTATTGGATGTGCTATTAGGACAACAGGAGGAAACAAACATGTAGACTGACAAATAAGTTCACTATAGCGTTTATAATATGAGTGTGTTTACATTGCAGGTCTGCAGTGACGGCGGTGTCATGGCATCCACAGTCTGGTCTTCTAGCATCAGTGGACCGAAGCAAGCGCGCGGTCGTTTGGGGGGACTTGTGACACGCCTGGGAGGCGCCTCGCCCCGACACTACCCCTATAGAGGTACTTCCATAACAAAAAATTGATTTTAAATTTACAATTACATTGCACTTGGCGTTTATCCCACCTGATGGCAATGACGACGATAATAAACAGAACCCTGAAGTTATCTGCACTAAGATTATACATAGTAAAATTTTTTTCGTATGTTATCTCCCAAACTACCCATCAGATTTCAAAAATTCTATCACCTAGCCTGCGTTCTTCTTCGACCTTTCCACTATCTCTATACAAAAAATCAACGTGAAAGAAGTATTTATAATATTAGTGTGGTTGTATTGGTAATAGTCGTATACCAACCCAAATTGGCAAGTCAAGTACAGCAAAAAATATAACGTGTAAGCGTAGGCAAGTAATCAAAACGTATTTACGCTCGTATGTTACAATATTTGTTCTGTTTTTCCGTTTTATGTACCTATATGACACTGTAGTATAATTATTGCAGAAACCGATATTTAAATATAAATCTATATGCACTTAGATTCGTCCTTGACCACTGACGGGTTTATCTTAAATAGTGTGCAAAAAGAATACAATCGATATTGACTTGTTTATACAGTTATAGATCGATGATTACACTTTTTATAAATATTTGAGAAACACACTTTAAGTATAGGAAATATCTACAAATATTGGTTACCACGAAATATATTTTTTATATATAAAAAAACCAAATTTTATGGCATTTTAAATTTAAAAGAGAGAAAAAACATCTTAATTAGTAATTCCAATTATTTTTTTCCAAAAAATAAAACGCAGCTGACTCAATTCACGATCGGACTGATCTTATATAATGACTTTATTCTGTGAATATGAATGATTTATTCTATGAATCTTTATAGTGGCTTTAATCAAATATCTATCTTACAACTTCTTTGTATGTGCAAATGAAGACATTTTACGATAGAATAGCCCTGTCCACTATTTATTTCTACTCTAAATATAAACCTCAATTTTAAACCTTTCAAAGCGTTACGTTTCAACACGTTACGATTCAAAGCGGATCAACTCTCCTGCTTGACCATAAAAAGCTATCTGCCACAGGTGCCTAAACTTTGCACAGTCCCTAAAGAAATAACCAAAAAGTTATAAAATCTAGATCGTCAAGCTTATTAAGAGGCACACTGTTGAAGTCACGACTATCACCAATTACATAGCGGCTCTAGGCGTGCCACAATAGATGTTGATATTGCCAGGAGCATCATCGTGAAGTCAGCTAAAAAGCGTAGCTAATCCTTTTCAATGGGACATTTAATGCTATATTATTCTCGGCTGAAATTTTCACGTTCTAACTACTATCCGAACAAAAAATATGCTTTTTGCACTCGATCTAGGTACAACAGACTTGGGACTTTTTATTTTTTACACGTGCCGTAATCGCGGTGACAGTTACTGAGTAATCCTTAAACGTATTTCTGTCTAGACCAGACTTCTCACGCGACATACACTTTGCAGGTCAAATGTGACAAAGCAACAGTAGTTTTATTGTTTTCTAGTAGCTTTTTATGTGAATTAACGCATTACGTCATGTTTCCGTAGGTGTTCGTACGACTGCAAGTGCAGTCATTTTCAAATAAAATGTAGTACAGTTTCAACACTTTTCTCCCTGCGTCCACGCAACTACAAGATAGATATAGTACATTACTTCAGTAGCCAACAAAATAGCCATTGATGGACGAATGTGTCAGTGTACACATGCGTAAGTCCATCAATTCCTAAATGGAGCCAAGGCTTATGCTTTTCTCAAATAATGCGCGGAAATTTAACTGAATTGTACGTAGCCAGAACGTATTATTTCAAAATCATTTTTCTTTCGATTTTGACGGCAACAAGTTTTCTATTATGGCTTTTGCGGTCTCTTGAATTGCATTTGAATAGTATTTAGAAATATTTTAACAGTCTCAATTCATTAAAGTGTTAATTATCATTTTGAAAACGATACATTAATTGCAATATTTTATTTTTAATCGGCCCCGTAATTCTAATTGGACACGAGCCTCTGTCACAGAGAACCACTTTGTACTTTCTATGAAGAGATTTGCCTTAAAAACCGGGTTAGGCAGGCGTTAAGAAAATGAATAACATGAAGGCCAAGGTTGTCGGGAAGAAATTACCTAAGGTAAGGCCGCCTTTGTGTACGTTTAATTTAAATTAGCTAATGAATGTTCTTGTTACAATAAAGTGATCGATTGAATATAAAACAAAGTGGTAAGCTTTTTCAAAAGTCGTTAAATCATAACCCATTTTTGAAAACTTGCAACCAGTTGCACCTGGTAACTACTCTAATTAGCTCGATTTTAATAATCATAGCTGACCCAATTTTTCCATTTTCAAATAATTTAACAATTAGCCGTACAATAGTGTTATTGTGAGTGTTTTACAATAGATGCACAATAGAGTACAGACGGCCAGTGAAAGCGTGACTTTCGACTTTCATTTACTTTTTGTAAGTGTATGCATGGCTCGAACGACCATATTGTCTCGCGACATGGATCGCCCGCCATTCAAGAAGCACGCACGCGCACGCCTCTACACATTTGCTCGATTTTTGCGCCCGAGTCGGATCCAATTCCGGCCGAAAAATTGCATCTAATAGACCAGCAATAGATTCAAATTAATGGAAATTTACGTGCCAAAATAAATTCATATCTGGTTGGTGAATCTGAAAGTGGAATCTAGTTCTTATTACAGTTCTACAATTATTTAATTGGAGTAAACGTGTCGTACAATCTTTTCAATTTCACTTACTATTTAGATGAAGTTAAAAAATATCAGCGCACGAGTACTTTAAAGTGTGTTTTTTCGCTTTCGCTTTTAATTTAAAAGTACCACGTGAAAAGTGGAAGGGGATGTAAACTTGAGTTACATTTTCAGTTTTTTGTTCAGAACTATGGTCAGCTGTTTGTAATTAATATATGTATTGATGAACTTTACTGATATATATTATGATACCGATAATTAACTTGATTAAGTTAAATCGGCCTCTATGGCTCAAGTATTTGAACTTTAGCCTCGCGCAACACACACGGAAAGTCTCGTGTTCCCTAATACAGACATTGTCAAAATATCCTTGTGAAACTTTCCCCAGTTTGTTTATGACATTGCAGCCTGAATCGACTAATTGTTTAAAGATTAAGATGATTCCGTGATTTTTATTGTTCCCGTTTACCGTCTACGACATGTAGTAGCTACATGAGCCATGTCTGAGGCCTACAGCGGCTCAACAACTCTGACATCTAGGGTTTGAGAGGTCGGTCATCGATCTTACAATTTACACGATAAGAAGAATGAAGTTTGATTATCTGTGCGACTTATTACTGTTTTTAAGTTGTACACATTATATGGCTAAAGTGGCTAGGTTTATGGCTTAGTGTTCATAATAACCTTATAACGCATGGCAAGCCTATGTAAAAAACTATGCAGTTTATAAAAAATACAATTTAAATCTCACCTGATGATAAAGTACGATGTAGTCGGCGATGGTTCGCGTTTACCTATAAGGTGCCTGATTATTTTGGTCAAGTAATATTTTGACCATATGTTACTGTAACATCTTACTGCGATCACCAATCCGCCCGCTAAGCGTGATGTCAAAAGTCTGATGGGACGGTCTATTAGGGAGGCTCCGTATCATTCTCTATGAAAACGACAAAAAAAACACGTTTGTTGTATGAGTGCCTCTTAAATATTTATTTTAGTTTGTTTTTTAGTATTTGTTGTTGAAAATTTCAACTGTCTATCACGGTTCATGAGATACACCCTGCCTGGTGACAGACGGACAACAGACAGACGGACGGACGGATAGCGAAGTCTTAATTATAGGGTCCCGTTTTTACCCTTTGGGTACAGAACCCTAAAAGAGGGTGAAACTCAAATGGTAAATAAGTTTACATACTCGTGTTTTTGTAATCGAGTGTACAGTTTTAATATTCAGCTGTAATTGTCATTTGCTTTAACATACTACATAGAAACAAGAAGGGGCGAAATGTCATAGTACTAAAGTGGGTACATATTTTTGTACTTGACTGTACCTAGATTAAACGGCCGCGATCTTGTGCATATTAATAAATTGTACATTCTACATCATACTTTTTAGTACTGATCTCTTTGAAGATTTACTTATGCTTGAAGATCGCAGTCATCCTACTGCACTAGAGTTTCACTTGCAAGCCTGCATATGGCATGCCGCCGAGGACGTCACAGTGGCGGGCGGGTCTCGGAGCGGTATGCCGCGCAGGCGCATCTGACCCTCTCCACTATTCGGTTGATTGGATTACTCGCGACACGCGCGACCGAGACCGAACCGTTCACTAACCGTTTGTCGCCAAAACGAAGTGGAAAATTTAATAGTCTACTTCTACGTGATCACTATCGTGCTTTTATTAACATCCGACTGTGACACACTTTCGTTTCCCATCGGGAGAACGTTTATCGACTCTGCACCTTTTGAAATTTTTTACACCTCACTCACTATCATAGAATTTTAAATTAACTGCGCACGACGTAAAAATATATTTAGTTCTATTTAAGTGCGATAAAGTTCCGCTACGAAGTCGAAAGGATAGTAGAATTCCTAACTTTATGCGCGAAGATAAAATCTGCATAAAAATCGATGGTTAAGTATTATATTATTATATTTAAGCACAGTTCTATGTTGAGTGCAACTATCGTTTCGAGTCGTCAGTATAAAAAAACAGTATTCAATGTTGGACATTATCATTTTTTTTCCCTTATTAATCGTCAACGGGCTTTCTTAAAATAGAGAGTATAACTGTAGTACACATAATGTTATTTTGCAGAGATGTTTACAAGGCTATAAATAAACTCAGGTCAGGTTCCTGTTTTCAAATTTTCAATGTAAATGACATACCAAATTAAAATTTTACAATGAACAATGATTGAAGTGTTAATATTGGGAAAACGTGCGACAACACTACTGATCAGTTTAGTACCCATAATATATTTTTAATTACTGAACATAAAATGTTTGGTGTGTAAAACCTATTATATATATTGAATTGAATGAATATAGGTTGAATCGTAATGCTCTCAACAGTTCTAAACTTTTACAGACACAGAACCTTCGTACATCCGTTATATTTCATGAACATCTTGTTGAGGAACAAATGTGATTTAGTGACTTTGTTAATTCTATGACATATTTTCCAAATTCGCGGGCGGGAACCTGGTAACTTTTCTGCTGAATACTCTTTACGATTTCCCGTTAGTACGTAATATTTATACTCATGATTTGACTAGAGTTTTCTATAATTGTATTTTAATATTTAACAGAGCACTTATTACAGTCGAAATGAATAGAAACGTCAACAAAGATTAAAGTGCGAATTTGTAACTTACCAATTCTAAACATACAATGAAGCAAAAAAATTCATCTCAATATTTTCTACATACAATTCCGGGTCGTATCCTATTTTTGGCTGTACATTAAAACTCTATTATTGTTTCGTACCGCATTAAAAAATATACACCGGTTTCTATGTCTTAATTCATAACCTGCAGATGTAATCTAGGTAAGGAAAAAAAGACGGCACCATACGTACGAGGCCAGTAGGTCATCCAGCTGATTGTTTTTAATGAACGCAAAAACAAAAGCGTTGTTACCGTTTATTTTTGCAAATTCAATCTGCTGCAAAGTCAATTAATGTGAAAGTCTTCATACTTCCTCCGGGCGGGCGCCGGCGCAGGCGTTCGCTACATGCGCCAGTCCCGTCATGTTTACATTCTTTTATTTAATTCGCAACTAGTCATCATTCGTAGATCTTAATCAGTGACCTCCCAGCTCAAAGCGAAGTGTTTTAAAACTCTATAATTATTTTATTGTTCTAAAACACCCGCATCATCTTCATTGACGTTTGATATGACTGGACGGATTTTCTCATCACAATAACCAACTACCGACCGGCCGCAAATTAAATAATAATCTCTAATTGGCATACCGCTACCAAAAATATGGGCTAGCCGAATGATCTGGCGCTTGCAAAAAAAGTTACCGTAAGGTCGTCCCCTTTAAGAGCAGGCAGGATAGGTTTTATACAACCGTTATAGAAATATATTTTTTAGGGTTCTGTATTACATAATAGTAGAAATTCAACCGTGTCCCTTTTGTGCGTTATGAACATTTAACCAGGAAAAATAAATACTTGCAAGCAACCAGTGGCCTGGAAGGAACTTTTTTTACAGACAACTAACGCAAATATCAATTTACTACCAAAAATGAAATCCTTGCAAGTAACTAGTAACAAAAAAAAAGTAAGTGGCTGCGAGAAAAAAAATCTTTACCAATCACTGGTTACCGAAACGGAACAAGGGAAATTTTTGACCAATCGAAAACGACCAACAATTCGTATTCGTTATCTGGCAGGTTTCCGCAACTCAACGACTTACTAATCTTTTTATAATTTAAAGTAATAATTAATTTATTATAAATAATAATTAAATAAACTTACTCATGCCATACCAGTTGCAGCAGAAAGCCCAACAGCTTTTTTGTGTTGTTGAAAGCCCCTGGAAGAAAATAATATGGTAATATACATGCCTTGGCAACCATCATGACGGGTCTAGTAGCGCTTGTGAACATATCAGCAAGCGTAGTATAAGATCCGTCTCATCCTACGCTGGTAGTTTGGTCCCGCTACATTATAAAATTAAAATGAAATATTGAGTTCACAGTACATTTAAGGTACCACCACCTGCCTACCGTTGTCCTTGAATCCTGAAAACACATAGGAAAATCACTTGAGGGTGTTAATAATACAATACGGAATCCTCAGAGCTCGAATGCTATTCACGCCTCTCCGCATTTGAGCTGTGATAATCCTGGTAGTTGAAATGCGGCTTCAAACCACAGGCAGGGTAATAGCACTTCGTATGAAAATTACCTCTAAAATCGGCAGCAATAAGCATGGAATATGACTATTGCTCTGTCCCATTCATTAAACTCTTACCTTAGTCATTTCGCAGAATGTGTGTCACAACTTTTTTGTCTTTCATCTCTAAATAAACGGAGCAATTTGCCCTCCGGCCGGACTATCATGATTAAATTATTGCCTATTATCTTCTGGCATTCTCTGTTATTATCATTTGCGAGTTACTTTCAAATCATTACCAGCGATTTAGGAGTGTGTATTTTTGGTGTCTCATAAAAACTAACATTAATTTTGGGGCCCGCCCGCATGACACTTTATCAAATATTTCTGACTGTAACGTTTGTGGTTTTTATATTATTAATTGCGATAATAAATAGATATTCTTATTAGTTCATTTATATACGGTTGTCGAGGAGCCCTTCAGCTTGGTGTACCTAATGCGTAAAGGGACTAAGTCGCGTTATGATGAACTACGAATTCATATATGGTTTTGCTCGCTTTTCTATTATTGGGCGAATAAAATTTCATAATTGATAATTGTTCGGAAATTTGCAATTTTTCCTACCTTATTAGAAAATAATCACTTCGAAAAAGTCAACCCAAAAATGATATATACAATGAACATTGAAATAACTTAACATTTGAAATCAAGGAAATTGAGTGGAGATATATGACGGAAGCTCAAAAAATGAAAGTCTAGCCTTATGCATCAGCTTATGATGAAAGGATGTAAATAAATCTGAAGTCATTAGAGAACGCCTATCGCTACGGGTAAATAAAACCATTTCGTGTCCATTAAACTATAGAAGCGCATTTCTTCCGCTCATTAGCATAGAGTTACAACAGTTGTCAACATAAGCCGCCAATAAAATGTAAATTGAATCGTAACTAATGCATCCAATAAAAGATGTCAATGCGCACATCACTCACGGCGCCGATTACCCTGTAACTAGCATCACCGATCGTCTAACAGCTGGTGTAACATTCCGATACGAATTGAAATACTGGCGACCGTTTACAAATATACGGTATGCCTTCCTTCCAAATAACGGGCCTGCTGCACTTGTAACTATTAATCTTACCGTTTTACTGTAACTAAATTCTTAATTGATGTTATTGAGTAAGTGCTTTCGATGACGGACAGTGATGGAGCTGTGACTCTCTGACCTCACGAAATAAATTCAACTTTTTTATAACAGGTACAGTCTAGACTGTGCTGGCTGCAGTAAACCACAAAATCTATTTGGCTTCGCGTAAAATTACGGTCGACATATTTCTGGTAATATCAGCCAGTTTGTTTTATTTGGAAGCGCATATTAATAGCGTTAAAATAAACTTAATTGATTTAGGTGAAATGAAGTTCAACTTAGATTTGTAATTGTGGATACCCTGCTGGCCGGCCTCTGTGGCGCAGATGCCTGTGCATTAGACTCATTGTCAGCTTTTGTGAGACTTTCTCCAGTTTTTGTTAGGACGTGACTGAATCACCTGTCTGAAAAGTAAAATGATTCCTTGCTTTGGGTAATGTTAAGCTGTGGATCTCGATCAATCGCTCAAAGACATAAGTCATTAAGCCAAGTTAGAGGCCTTTGGGTAAACTTGTAACAGCCTAAGCACAAAATAGGGTCTAAGTTCCCCTCTTGGTTGGTGGTACCTCTTTTTTCGTAGGGAGTTAAATACAGAAACGACATAACAATCAACTTACGGAAAATATTGATATTTGAATTCTTTTTTTTTCCAAATCTAAAGTGCCCGCCTGATTCAATTTGGAGTACCTCTCTGTCTCAAGTTAAAGGGCAGTTATAACAGACACTAGATGCAAATGTTTATTGCCACCACATTGTGTTGGATTTGTTACGGGTACCATCATCTTTTATATTATGACAGTTTATTGGACTACCTCCCATTAACGTGTTACCGTTCTAGGTTTAATATATTCCTCTGTATTTTAATTTCACACCCAATTGTGGGCAATCGAACTATTAATGTGGGTAATAGACGCCCTTTGACTTGGTTTTGCTTGCGGCTGCTTGAGCGTGTAATTTCTGGGCAATCAAGTAGTGTCTTGAGTTTTATGAGATACTTACTCTTCCCGGCTATTTCGTCCGGGAGCAACCCTTTCAACTCTTCAACAATGTAGATATAAGCATGAATTGGTGGTGTAATACCGTAGCTACACAGCGGTGGTTCCACAACCAAATACTCGTAAAGCTAGTTATGAACTAAAATAGCTTAGAGATATAGCTTAATTTTTTTATCTTTTTTATATGTATGTTGGGTTTGCACTTGGCCTTCATACCACCTAATGGTAAGTGTCGATAGGGCCGTTGGATGGTAAGCGTGCTTAACCAGAAGCCTCAATGTAATGAGGCACTGGCTATGCTATCTTTCATACCGGAACACAACAGTGCTATTAACACTGCTGTTTGGCGGCAGACTTTGGTACCAGGCGGACATAGAAAATACTCTACGACCAACCAAACCGAGTACCGATCCACTGGAAATCAAACCCGGGACCTCCGGATTGAAAATCCAACTTTTAGCGATTAGGCAACAGAAGAGATTATCAACAACTATACCATGTGTTTAGTTGGGGAACGATGGTCGCGTAAATACGCTTCAAGTTGAAAGCACAGTCGATAAGTTTCTTTTTCTGTGATCCGTACACCTTACACGGTAAACATACAGGATAACCAGCGAAATTAGTACTTTTGAAAGCAGAAATAAGGATAACTTTTGTACTTCACATAATAGGAAATTCACTCGGGGTCCAATTACGAGTTGGACCTGTATATAAAAGTTATGACGTGTGTGGTGTACCGTATAGTCAGTACCCACGATCTAGTTTGCCTCACTACCCCAAATGGACAGTCTCCCTGTTAAGATTAGGTTACTGTTGAGTAAGTGGACTATTCAAATGTCATGGGCTTCCAAACACAATTTTGCTTAGTGAGTTGGCGTAACGAATTTCACTGTATCTAGGCTATCGGGGCAAACTATACGGATGCAGTTACAGTTTTATGAGTGTAACAAACTGTAGTAACAAACGACCAATACTGCACTGATATGATACTTTAGTATGTATTAGGTTGAATTTTTGGTTGCATGTGTTATCTGATCTCATCACCATCTATATCTTGCAACGTTGCAACATCTGCATTATTGTAAAACTGCACAGTAAATACCCCGGAAAGGATATTTATTTCGAAATAACTTATTTCTACACTATATTGCGCTTACGCTTTATAGAAAACAGTAAAAAATGCGCCATCTAATAATGAAGCTGTTGTCATAATACGATAACTAGATCGGTATAGTATCTACAGATCTGACGCATAACTGAGTCTGTTACTGATGTATGAGAGCGGTACGAGAGGGGTGACACGTGGCGTGTCACGTGACGCCCGACTGAAGTTATGCGTCGTTTGACGTTCCGCGAGCACACCCTCCCGTAGCGCTGCCATACCTCAGGAACAGACTCAGCTATGCGTTAGACTGGTAGATGGGCTACAAAATACTTCCAACTTTCAAGCAACACAAATCAGAAAATTGTGTTGTTATGCAAAGCCAAGTGCATAAAGATTATTGACAATATAAAACAATAGTAAACAATTTAAAAAACAATAGGGTAGTATTTTTGTTTTTCTACATTCGTTCGATCATCTTAATCACCTTGTCATTTTGTCACAGGTCAAGAAACCAGAAGATACTACGGAAAGCGAATCGGAAGGCGTTGAAGTATTCGACTTCTTTCGAGGCATCACCACAGACATACTGCATCGTTTTGCCTAGGACCAGCAGCAGTTTACTAAGAACAGTCCAAGAGTAATGTCCATCTGATGGCCTGGCTGGCGCATCCCCAAGGTTAACTCTACTCCGATATATAAAGTCAGCTCCAGCTGTGGCGTGGAGTCTTGATATCGTCTGTCTGGAGTGATATGTCATCCGAGGCGGTACATAATTATCATATAAATTCTTTAATCAAATGGTTTGTGTGAACAGCCAACATTGGCTGCTACTGGGTGTTACGAATGCTCCGTGTAATAACGTTTTAATGTAAGTACAACCAGTTCGTGGTGCGTGAAATTTACTCATAATGTGTCTGCCTTTCGTATTATTGTCCATTCCGGTATCCAATACATCGGATTTAGCTCTCACACAAATACTCTCAAGGCGACAGTCTCTCATCGCTGCGATATTTTTATCGTAATTTAATTTCGATATATTTACTCGCAACCGGAGTATTGCGGTTACTTATAATCATCAAACGTCTACTGCCTCACGGGCGGACCTCCCCCAAGGTACGCCACAACGACCGGTCCCGAGCCGCTTGCATACAGCGGCTTTTGAATTGTAATACATACACTGTACTCTTGATTTCATTTCTTATGTACTTTGTGAGGTGCTATTATGAATAAAATAGTTGGTGTCTTGCTGATACTGTTAACTGACTGCTGATCTTCAAGCTTGCAGATTTTATATACACGTTGACACAAGTGTAGGGTTAAAAAGAGTTTATTTATTTATTTTGAACATACAAATCCTATTTATACAATTCATTTACTCATTTGCCGTAATGTTGTTATTACAACTCCACCACGAGCTTGCTATTGGTGAGTATTCTGTAATCGACTCTGGATCGAGACAGCTCATAGAAATTTTTCGTCATAAACGTCTTACGTTTGGCGAGCGGCGAGCTGAATAACAAGGAATAAAAGATAAATAAACCTTACCGTTAAGTGCGCTGTATTTCAAATGGCTTAGCTTAGCGCTCAGACTCTTCAATAGACTATTGTTTGAGAAATTGTGACGTGCTAATTTCCGCTAATCAATTTCTTCTCACAAAACCAAGTAAGGGATTGACAATACAACTGCATGCCTTTGATACGCCTACAAAAGCCATGGTTTATATTTAGTGTCTACCAGTGGCGAAGGGTGGAATTTTGGCGAAGGGAAGCCGATCAAAAAAAAAATGCTTACCGCGTGATTCAAATTCGGCTTCAGAAATTCTCAGTATTTCTTCAAATGGGAAGATGATGAGCAAGTAGTCAGTTAGGCAGCATTCCATACGAATTAAAGCCATAATGGCACACAAAACTCACCGTATTGAACGAAATATGCAAGTAAATCACCTTATAAACACAAAAAAACAGCACATGAACTTCGAACTAAGTGAAATACTTTCTAATCCGTCACATAAAAACCTTCGATACTAACAAGGATTCACGCGTACTAAAGTTTTTTATTCCAAACGGAACAAATCACACGCAAATACGCCTAAATAAGACAATGTGACTCGCGATGAAACTTACTATGAAAATGCTACTTTTTAAATTTTGCATTGTTATAACACTATTAACTTGCTAGAAAAAATGTCTAATTGGCGATGTATTTCCTCATTAAAATTATAGTTTTGAAATTACTCGTATTATAACTCTCTATCTCGCTCCGCATAAGGCGTTCGAAAGAGAAGAAATCGAGTAACTCGAAATAAACCGGCTTATATCGTGAAATAAAAAGCGACGTTTACTACGAGAGCGTAAGAGACAGAGCATTAGTTGACACGGGCGCAGAGTTGATCCTTATAGTGAAGCATAGAGATTACGTGTATGATTCTATGGACGACGTAAGCTGGTGAATTCCGGCTTCCCCTATAATAATAGAAAGAGGCGCGCCGCGCGCCTGTGGTATAGTTTTGGCGGGTTTTGACAATTTATAGATATTGCTTTTTAACCGCGCGCAGGCGTTTTTTGTAGTTATGTTTTGAGCGTATAAAAGTTAATAGTACATTACATTAATGATATGTGGAAAGGATTTTTGAAAGGTAAGCCGGTGGGAATCGGGTTGTATGGACCCTTCGCCACTGGTGTCTACCTATATATTACAGATTATGATTAGATGAATTTATCTCACCCAAAAATACACGCAACATTATTGACCCCTCTAGATAGGTTTCCTTTAACTCTATGTCATAGCATGACATACAGTTGAAGGTTCTCTTGTTATTATTAGTATACAAAATAAGGAAGCATTTAATGCACGATCCAAAATAGCATTCGTTAATTTGTATGATTGGCAAAAATTTTGTGAAACAATGTCGATTGTTCAAAACAAGTTGAGTATGAGCATTTCGTCGCGTGATCGTATAGAAACTGTATGTATTTTCAAACCTCATTACTTCGCTAAACTAACCAAATTAAACGTTAATAGGTACACACTTTACTGTTGCTTCAGATGTCAGCTGTCAAATTTTGTTTACATTTAGAGAGTGCCGAAATTGTTCCCATTCTATGCGTCAGCGTAGAGCTTTTATTCAATGTTCCCATTGTATTTGGATGTCTTATTAACCGGCAATTTTGAAATACCTAAAGCGGCATTGGCGGCATTCCTTAGCGGCTATTTATACAACATTTGGCCTTAATTTCACCTGATGATAAGTGATGATGAGGCCAGGGGATGGTAGCGTACCCAGAAAATTGAAAATAAATGAGGCACTGTCTTGGTCAACTTCCACACTGGAACACAACACTACTGTTTTTTACTCGATATAAAACAACGCTTGGTCACGATCCATCATAAAGGTAAGTGACAATGTGGTCGATGATGGTACGCGTTGGTCTAGCCAGTGGTCACCAACCGGTGGTCAGCGGACAAAATAACAAAATCGGTCCGCGAAATAAAGTTACAATTTCAAAAATAAATTATTTCCTACTGACATGTGCAGTGGACACAAGGAATATCAATGTGTAACTAATAGTTACGATTATATTGTATTTTTAGAATTTTTATTTTAGAGTCCATGCATTTTTTTCTGTTAAAGGTCTCTGTTAAAAAAAATTGCAACCACAGAAGGAGGCTGGTGGTAAACTAGATAACATGCTAGGAGTAGTGCTCCGATGGGAATCGAACCTGCCTTGTTAACGTCCTATATATCGAAGGGAGTTATAATCCTTCGAATGACTTTTATTGTTAATTTTGTGCTAGGATTTAAAAACAACTTACCGGCAAACTCGAAATGATGATGAAAAAATGTGCACTCACAAATAACATATTTGTACTCAAGTCTTACTCTATGAAATTTAGTTTATGTATCTCGTAGTTTTTATAGGTATGGTTCATACTCTTTCAAGCCCATATCGGGGGCATGACTAGAATGTTAGTTCTGTAAACTCATTAATCTATAGTTTATGTAGTCATTGTCTCTCTCTAAAGATATATTGAAAACCGATTAGTAGCGAATAAACGTCAGTTCCAGACTATTAATTTTTGCACAATGGAACTGTTTTACTCGTATCATCAGCAACAATGCAGATGATACGTAGTGTATGAGTGAGTATGCTGTGAATACCGAGTCAGTACGTGAGTTGCATGCCTCGTGTGCACTGCTTTATTACAGGTACGCTTGTAATTGTTATGTCATGTTAATTGTGCGAGTGAAACAATAGCGATAATTAAAATTGTCGGCGCAGACATCTCGATTTGTTCTAGGACAACAGCTTTACATTACACGTTACAAGAGAGTTACATTGGCACGCTCAGGGTTCCGTATTCTCAGCAAGGAAGTTTTCTAGAATTTGTTAAGGTTCTAGTTTTTGTCATTCGTAAAATCATCATCATCATCAGGAAACATCCACTGCTGGACATAGGCCTCCGCCATGGTATGCCAAATTGACCGATCCCGAGCCACTTGCATCCAGCGACACCCCACGACCTTTACTAGGTCGTCAGGCCATGTAGCAAGGGTACGGACCGGTACAAGTTTCCCGGTAAATTCCTTAAATACATTTGATGAAAGTGACCCTGGCTCAATTTTCGTTTATACAAGCGTTGACGTCATAAATCATGCCATAGGGATACAAAGCCTATGTCTTTCTCCATGTGATAGGCTAAGTGTGGTGCACGCCTTATTCAGGATAATTTCAGACTTTTAGTTGTGCAAAAGCAACATAGAGACAGATAAACTCTAGCATTTATAATATTAGTGTGATTAATTTAAATAATTGTTTGTTACGAAAACCCAGGGACATGAAACGCCAAATTTATTTTTGAAACTATCTTACCAGATTGTTATAAAGAGTTACATTTTTACCCGCGACGGAACGGAGACAGTGTATGCGTTTTTAATCATTCGAACGCAACCTGATTTATGAGGACGGCCTGTATTCAGCGATGGACGTTTCCCGGTTAATGATGATACAATTAATTTCTAAACTCGAAAAGTTTATTGGACTCTGTGTGGAATGATCTCAAGTTTTAAATTATTATGATACCGAACCCTAAAATTCTTATGGGAATGTTAAAACACAATCGTTACTTTAGTCATAGATATGTAATACTTAGCGAACGTTATGCATTGTAAGAGTTGCTTCACACACATTGTCTGTTAACGAAATCGATATAGTCTTATAATAAATGGGAACTATCTACAAAATAGATTTGTAATCTTCAGATCATTATGAACGTATTTTGTTACATAAACCGAACTTGTTTAACGCATTGGTGAATGCCTAAAACTGTCACTGTCTGACATTCAGTGTGATATTTTTTTTAATAACTCCCTTTTCTGTCTGTAGGTCTATGGCATCGTAGCCCTCGAACAGATGGGCCGATTTTGGTACTTTTTTGTATGTTCCTTGCGGTGGTTCTTAGCTATATTTGGTAAAAATCTATTCAGCAGATCGAATAGTATCAGCCGATGTTAGGCATTTTCGGCATAAAGTGGATCTTTTATTATTATTTTCGCATGATTTTTCAAATTTTTGTTTAATTTACTTGTTGCCTTCACATTTGAGAACAGACAAAAACATTCGAGTTTATGCCGCTTTCATTCCAAGCTATATACACCTTTATTTGTATCATACACTGCTTGCTCTGTACATTGAGCAGTATTTCAACATTATCAGATCGCTATGACATATCCGTGACTAATGTTGATATGTATCTATAAATATTATAAGCAAGCAAGCACACAATATTATGCAATAAATTAATGGTAGTCATTTGTTATTGTCAATAGGACATCACGTGTATTTGTTTTAGTTAACAGTGGTGGACCTGCGCCGGCGTTTCCCCAAGTCTCATTAGCAAACAATGATCGGCGTCGGTGACTCGCTGCCGACCGCCGCCTCCGCCTCCCCGCGCGATCAACAAGCCGTTGTGCGATAACCGCACGAACACTAACATGAAGCAGTCACGGATTTGGAATAATAAAAAACTTAGGTCCTGAAGTGTAAATTTAGTCGAATTACAACGCCTTCACTTTTTAGTATCGATATGTAAAACGATGGCCGACCAATAGTGTGTTTTTCAGTTGACGCTACCGCTGAATTTAGAAAATGCTGCAATGACTAAACAACGCGTATATTAGATGTGTGGAACATGCAAAATATCTTAGGGTTTTAATGTTTCCTATTGTTTTAGTTACGGTAAGGTCCAATATTTTTCCGCGTCCCCATTGTATCTGGTTAGAGATTTTGCTATTCAAGTCCGTCTCTGGCCACGGCCGGCCTGCGCCGACGCACGCCGCGGGCGACACATCCATAATCCCGTGACGTGTGTTTTGACAGCAAACCTCTACCGCTTTTTTACGTCAACTTTTTACATCACTTTTTTGTCGACGAGTCCAACGACCCCGCGCCATTTTAAAGAAACGTTATATTCACAAGTAATTACACGTATAACCGACTGCTTAATTACCCGAAACTGCTGTGACTCCGAAACCAGGAATTTCGATCGAAAAAACCTAATCTGGCGCCGCTCTTAAATTACGCTTCGTTAACCTTCACCTCGGCTAATTGCAGTGTACATAGTATCCATACAAGCACCTACTTTGCACAGGTCTCCGATGCGACGGCGCCTCGTCTCTCTTATTTTTTATCTTGCCAAAAAAACGTGTCATACTCTTGAAGATATTGAACTTTAGTTGCCAGTGTTGTTTTGCTTCCGACGGGGACATCAGTAAAAGCCTACGAGTTTATTAATGAAAGGTTCTGCTTTTCATATTCAATTCAATTAATCCTAAAATATATATTTCAAGCAGTCATTTGCAGTTTTAACACTGACAAATGTTTATTTTAAACTGTTTGGTTCATGCGATGTCAAGTAAATTGTTTTTGCCTCAGTCCCGTTAACCGTGAACGTATTTTATGGACGTCCCCGTATATTTTTCACATTGTAAACTAGTCACTACCGACTTGTATGTGTGTTTTATTCTTGTGTTAAATGCAGATTGAATAAAATATTGTTCGTATTTAACGGTATTTAGTACGTAACTTAATCGTCAAAATGTAAATGAAATTGCCGATCAAGCCAATAAAACACAAGAAAGGAGGTTCTTAAAGTTCGAGTGATGCCAAAAATATGGGAATGTTGTATTTATTGAATGAGAATATTTTTATACAAACAAAATTTTTAAGAAATACGTATATGATAATCAATTAGTTTCCTTGATTTCAATGAAAATACATTGATGGGTTGTATAATTGTATTGCGATTTTTATCAGTGACAGTACTTAAGTTACGTCATCTCTAATTTTGAAATATGTGCCTTTGATTGATAACTTCACTGTAGTTTTAAGGTGACAACAGATCAGCTACAATGGAGAAGATACGGTTGTTGTCTATGGCATTCTAAGATTTTAAGCTAGACATAACGCGTTGTTTTTTGTAAAAGGTTTTATACAAACCATAATTAGGTGTTTAAATCTGAACAATTGTCATCTTAATACTTGTGAAAGTTTATTTACAACTCTATTTGTATGTACTCATCATATGTAGATAGCTATTGCAAATGTCGTATCTCTATTTTGGGGGGTATGTTCGAAACCGTATATTTTTAGCCTGCAGGGTTTTAATGTGATTTCTTAACGATTAATATAGAGTTTTGAACTTTATAATTGTATTTTCGAACGTACCCTTAGCCGTTCTAAATATAACTAAGTGTAGCATAGGATATAATAGCTTTACAAAGACTGTTGTCATAACTTTAAATACATCACGGTATAGGTGAGGTCGGGTGTTAGTCCTTGTATTTAGTGAATGTGTCTGTCAACTATTTGATGGTTTTGTTTTATATACTTCTACAGACGATTTTTCGGTTAAGATGTTTTTGTCTAAAGCATAATAGGATTTTATGCCATAATTTTTACTATTTTGTACTGTACAGTTAGCTGCAAATCCTTATGATAAATAAAGAAAGCAATAGCTTAAGTACTCTGAACAATTTGTAAATAAATACATATTCCTGATTAAATGTAATGGTGTTATTCGATTAGATGTATTCCATTTTGCAGCTGACTGTACTTAAAGTATAATCAAGGTAAACAGCTAAATACATTAGAGTAGTAATATTTCATTTATAAAATGGGATGTCCAATTTTGCACAAAGTTCAAAGAATAGGCTAGTTGATAAAATATATTCTCGCATTCAAGAGACCTTGTGAAAACATAACTGTATTTTTTCCACTTCATTTTTTTCTATGGAGCAACGTGAATTGATTCCTGTTTGGAATATGTCGTCTACTCTCTTTTTCACGACTATAAGTGAAGCCCTAATAATCCCTTAATTGAGAATTTGCTTCTTTTTACGTCGGTAAAAATATTAATAAACTAATCTATTAGCTAGACAGTTCAGGATGAACGGTCCAAAATTTGACATTTTCCATAAGACGCTCCCGGAACAATGAGCAGTCAGTCGTCTTTAGTCATAGCCATAAATAACAAGCTTTCGTATAAGTGTATAATACAAAGAATAAACTTTAAATATTTTTGTATGGAATGTATTATAATCGTGCAGTACAAGTTTTAAAAGTTTGTAAATGTTACGCCAATTCGTTCGGCCACTTTGTTTAATTAAGATTGTACCTACTTTCGCCACTTTTATTCAGCGACTTGTATATTCAATACGAAAATAAATAAGTATTATTGTATGTCCTAGTTTCATTTTTTCGACGTACTTTTTGCTCGTGAGGAGTTCATTGTTCAGCGACAGCGTATGATTAAGTTCGCGCGCTCATTGAGGCCTTGTCAAATTAAGATTCATTTGGCGAACGGTTACTGTTAATCGTGATTTATTCAGGTGGTGCTATTAACGCGTTCCTGGTATTAAACAGGTCCGGGTGCAGGTATATTTACGGGCCCTTAACTAGCACATAATCTTTAATTTATTTTTGCACTGGTTCACGAAAACTACCTTTGACATCAGTTCACAGAGCTGGTACTACAGATTGCTAAGGAAGACATGGGAATAAATTATTTTGACACGATGTGAACATATTAGTGCGCACTTGGCCTTCATCTCACCTGATGATGTGATGGTAATTCGTAGTTTTATTTTAATTTTATATCTGTTATATATTTAATTATACAAAATCATTATTTTTGTACTCAGTGACAACGTTAAATGTCATTTTTTGTGAGTTTTGTTTTCTGAGTTAAGTCTTGCTAATTTCCTGCGTTTTTAATGCTTTGGGACCAATAAACTAGGCTAGAATATACAAAAATTCTAATGGACTCACTGGGCTCCACACATTCGTGAAACGTGTTATTTAATAAATTATCCAACTCCCTTAGTTGATCCTGAGTACAGCCCTGGTCGAAGAGAAACGCTGGTCATCACCCATTGACCCGGCGACGGTTTTGTCCAATTACTCCACCACCGCGGGGTAAGTACGACAACTAACAACTCATTACAATATAGGTCAGTGTGCTGCTGTGCTTTTCGAGCAACCTTATGACTTCACATACCGTAGTAGGAATAAGTAGGTCTGGAACTCGAATCTCAATTTAAAATTTAAATTATTTACCACCACTGCTTTAAATTGCTAAAATTACCTTTTTTTCCTGGTGGATTGGTAACCGAAGCACAGAATTAATATTGTACTACGTACAGAACGTAAGTTCACCACCTCCCACCGAACCGTGATACCTCACGTCTCCCCGCAAGAAAATGACCCGCTTAAGGATCGGTGCTATGGCGGGCGCGAATTCACTCACACATGCGCGTGTATACAAACGTCATCCGTAGGATGTATAAGTCCGATATCACGACATATGAAGAGTCTGGCCTGCGATCGGAGTAAGGTATTGTAGATAGACAAGGTATATGCTGCTCTCTCCCGTTCTTGAAATCTTCTGCCTGTTACGGTAACCGCGTAATAAGACTATATAGTTGAGACCACTTATACATTACTTTGTGTAAAAGCTCCCTACCACCAACCCAGGCAGGTAACCCCCACTAGGTATCGAACCCTTGACTATTAATTACCACAAGGCATCAGAAGCGATTCCAAATTCCTTTTTGTGTTACGCAACCATTCATTTTTATATTAAATTAAATTTTATATTAAACTGTTACATCCCGTATCCTGGTAAAACACGCTGTACCACACAAAATATTTATCAACCTGTATACCGTGATTTATGCAACTAAATATTTATTGCATTTCATTAAAGTATGTGCAGTTCCTTATTACCTCACAGGTAAGGCGGGCACCGTCGCTGTAAATAACCATAAGAAGGGAATAAATATCAAGATCTATATCTTACGGTACCGCACCTGATGTGGGCCATAGTCTGCCAGGAAATGTATTTATTTCCTGTCGAGCCTAAGCTATAATTAACCTATACAGTACTGGCTTGAAGTTAGGCTGTGATAGATGAAGGCTCTGCGCAATCAGACCAGCCTACGTTTTTAGAGCGCCATAAATTCCTACATGCAAAGCATTGTGATAATTAACGAGGCGATAATTTCTGCTGGGTCAAAATTGAATTTTTCCCAACTTTACAGTTGCGTGTAAATTATTATGATATTTTTATTTTATATTACTCGCTGTACCGTATTGCAAACAAGGTTTTCTATCTATGGCCTGACCATGAACTTTTTTTTGTAAGATTTTTTTCCCATTAGGAAAAGGCAAAGGCAAACACCATACAGAGTTTTAAGGTTATATACAAGGCCGAAGCCATTTCTGCAATTTCTCCAGTGAAATGTATAATGTGTACTGTTTATCGCTTGTTTTGACGATTCTTGACGATAATTTCAAAATTCTGCGTTGGTTTCAACATAATTCGACAGAATCCATATGCTGAATGTACTCGACATGGTAAACCCTTTTGATCGCGTAGAAACCCTCAAAATTTTTCGTAATTGATACTATAACACCGTCCGTGTCAATTTTTGCACTATGTCATACTATTATAACACAAAAAAACATAACAGTATTATTAACGAATTTACCCAATTTTAGTAAAATTGCATTTTTCAAGATCGCGCCAAGAATCTTGACCATGACCACACCATTGATCATATCATATATGACGACTGTCAAAAGGGAGCTATTGCAAAAATCTAAACCTAATGCGTAGGTTGCCAGTGACAAAAATTAGTTCAACAAAAATTTCTCAAACATATGTTCCTGGTCCGACTTTACCATCAATCGTTTTCTTACCTTGATGGACTAATTTCAAATGTTTTGGTGCAATGTACAAAATTACAAATGTGTATATTTATTTGGTTTTATAAATGTCTGGTGAATAGTTGAGAAAATGTGCAAGTTTCTAGCTATCTTCAAGCTGATGTTACAGTGGTAAGCAGATCCACTGGAATATTCCCACAGTACTCCATACTCCACAATTACTGTACACAATGTAGGAAGATATGTGGTAATCTTCCGCAAATATTACCCCTCCCTCACCGACATGTCCCGCATCTATCGGGCGACTCTATACATATAATTCAATAACAGTACAACACGCGTGCCTATTAACATGACTTCGCCGTTTATCATTAGTGTACGGAACAACATCAATCAAACGACTGTCGAAAAACATTGCGTATACGCATAACATAAAAACAAATGAGTGGCGATTCCGTGGTACATTTTTGATGAGTAATTATGTCGGAATAGACATTAAACGATAACCTGCGAACCGCGCGATAAAAAATCATGAGAAATTAACTTCTACCGGATACCTAACCAGACGATCACGACTCCAACGTTTTTTATCGAGAAAAGAAACACGTGTGTTAACAATTATGCTTTTCTGCTTGCTCATTATGACATGTGAA
The DNA here is from genome assembly GCA_910589575.2 of Carcina quercana. Taxonomy (NCBI): domain Eukaryota; kingdom Metazoa; phylum Arthropoda; class Insecta; order Lepidoptera; family Depressariidae; genus Carcina; species Carcina quercana. The sequence goes on from OU342436.1 coordinate 7,822,131, forward strand.
TTGATTTTCGCGTTGTAAAAAATTGAATTACATTCTCTTACTTGTACCATATGTTTATAAACTGTTCCGAGCGAAGAAATTTTATTATTATTTTTCCATTTATCATTTAATAGTCCCGGGCGTAGCTATTGTTTGCTTTCGGCTTGGATCAATAATTTTAAGATGAAGTTATTTAAATATTTTACTTAAATATCTGAACATGAACGCGATTTGTGTTCCCGGCATTGTACAGTATCACCGCGTGTCTTTCCCGTGGGTCTCTTTGACGTGACTATAGGAAAAATTCAGGAGCTGCACATCAGACTCGTATCACTTATTGCTATTAAACAGTCCGTCTGCCTAAACATTGTGAGTATGATTTTTAAAAAAACTCAGGGAATGTCAGTTCTCTTGCACTTATTCTTCATCTCACCTGATCGTAAATGACGAAAAGACGATGGAAAGCGCGCTCTCGCAAAAGACTTAAGTTGATTGGGCGCTTGCTCTGCTACCTTTCACACCGGAACAAAACAATGCTCAACATGTACAGCCTGCGGCAGTCCACTACTGGACACAAGCCCCTCCCAGAGTGCGCCACTCGATTCGGTCTTCTGCTCTCCGCATCGGAGGCGGTTATTTTTCATTACAATTTGAACATTCCAAGACATATTACAATAAATTAACCTCAGACCTTAATTTAGTATAACCACTTCTTTGACAGTAAACGCTTAGGGCTAAATTAACGCTAAACCTATTTCAAAGAAAATTATTTTTAATTACATTGCGAAAATTCCACGAGAATATATAATTATTAATTGTACCTTGCCATTAACCACTCCCACAGAATGGGCCATAAACTACATACTAGAAACCAGAAACCTGGTACATAAGGATGGTTAACGATTGCTTCAAAACATTGAAACAGGAGGTAAAACGAACTTCGCACATCATCACTGGCACGGGGCACCGTTCCTAAAACAGCCTACATGTGTGTGTGTATTCATCAAGTTATATGTACATCGAGATAACATCTTGACGGATGTACCGGAACATCATTACAATGGGCGGGGTGTTTTCCTCTAATAGACGAACCAATATCAGATTTCTCCACGACCGCACCTATTGATGCTCCAAGGAAACCGATATGCAAAACAAAAACTACACACGACGTATGTTGTGTACCTATTAGTTTTTTGCCGAAAACTTTGCATGGAACCTATTACCGCCGGCAAATTGGATGCCGTTGTAATTGCGATGTGCAGTATTTAAGTAGTAATTACATAGCGACCCAATGATTGTTACACTGCAACTGTGCCACGTAAACAAACTTTAATAGGTGTAGATATATTGAGGATCTGTAGGATGAGAATCATCACACGCTCAAATTGCAATACAGCAGTCTAGGTAACGTTTTCATAACAAAGTAACCTAATTTGGGAGCACTTCGACTTAAAAGACATATTGCAACAAATACAGATGATTTTCAGAAATGACGATTGATATACTCCGGCCGTATCAGCATTATATCGCCTTCAAGGCCCAACCAACGCGTGACTGTAAGTAAGTATCGCAGCGCAAACCGCAACCTACATCAACACCCGTGCACCACCTCAGCCTGCGAAATGGAAAAAACCTTCGTAGCCGAAAGGGAACAATGGCTGTGTTACGGCAAAATCGATTGCAAATGTGGCCGTTACCTATCGGTCTGGACTACTGCGCCAGTTTATTAGAAAGTCATGTCAGTGCTCATCTTTACGTCCGTCAGCCACTGATGTTCGCTCGTTGTGCCTAGATCTACAAATTGATACCTTATCTATGACTTACGATTTAATCTATCGGAAGATGTCTTACTTAATCTGAAAGCCTAGTGTCTCAGGTCAGTTTACTAGATCTCTATCGCTGATAAATACTAGGTGGTCGTTCAACTCGGACAGACGACCGCCGCGCTACAATAGCATTATTGCTTTGCAAAAAGTAAAGTAAGAATGAAAAATAAACTGAAGCTTGAAGACACGTTGATCTTTGACCTGTCCCATGTCTGGTTAGACACTGAATTATTGCCACGAACCAGGGCCTCAAATAACATCGCAGAATCTATGTACGCAGACCATAGATCACTGTCCGGTAGATTTCCAAATCAAAAAGAAAGAACAATAATTGAAACAAAAAATAACCCGGCGGACTCATCATCTTCCTACCAGGAATGACTATCAAAATTTCAGACTTAACAAGGACGTTTTTGCTGTGTTTAAGCTGTTTTATAAACCAGCTATCGATAGACTATTACAACGTCGAAGTAGAGGCCCGGAGCAACGGCGGGCGCTAGCGTCAATTATTGACTTTTTTTCTAACAAAGTTATTAAGAACATTTTCTGGTACCTATAACTCGAGGCGGCTTGTCTAATTAGAATGTTTGGCTCGGCGCGTGGGCCAGGATAACGGTCTATTTATTATGTAGGTATCTGCTCAGATCCCAATCGTACGGTCGATTTATCATACATGAGGTAAAAAATATCAGCGATGCGATCGGCGACGGCTGACAGTTTTTATTGACTCCCGAAAAAACGGAACTTCCATTGAACATGCTCTTAGACGCCAGACAGACCACATCCATTCGAAACAGATTGTGTTCTACAAAGCCTGGGTTTATTATGGAATAGATTGCGTATTTTGCGGAAAATACATACGATAAATGAAATCTACGTTGACTACAAACCATGATAGTGATTACCTTGAATGTCGCATCATAGATAACGTGTAATCTCCACCGTGGGGGCAATTTAATGATAGATTTGTGAAAATATGTCCGACCTATCTAAGTATCGAACGGTATAAATAATTTTGTGCGGCGAATGCGTGTTGTGCATCGTCCAACCACTGCCCGCCGCCGCCGCCGCCGAGTCGCGTCTACGACATACTCGTATTTATACCTTCTATCGCGGCATTAGGGCTCAGACGTGTCTAGAGACCTGAGGCCATTACACCAACTAGACAGAATTTGTGCTCAAGCTCGAAATATCCATCGACAACAAGCACATTAACTCGACTAAGTTAAATTACCCTACTAAATTGGCATTTCCCAGTTCGCCGGAGCAATGGTAGGTGCGTCTGAACGATATATCTGCCCTAATGAAAGTAAATGGAATGCAGCTCTATGCAGGCAGTTGGCGTCTGACTTGAGTGATGCTCGCCTTCTCAAGACAAAAGCGCGACGGATTTGAGGTAAATCGACGAGTCGTGACCGCGTCGTTTAATCATAAGCATCTAAGCTAATTAGAGTAGGTCGCGAACCTCTGGGACCGGTAATGAAAATCACAATTGGACCTAGTTGCGCTGGAAAATTGCACTTGGCATGGAATTTCCTTGCATTTACTGCGATTCGTGGTGGAGTGTTCGGCAACCTGACATCAAAATACAACTTTACTAACTGGGTATAGATGAACCTGTAGCTACCTTTTTAGAGTTCCATACCCAAAGGGAAACCAACGGGACCCTATTTAAGATTCCGAACATCAGCAACACTCTGACGTCTGTCTGTCTGTCCGCCCGTCCATCGGTCATATCTCAGCAACTGCTACAGCTATTAAATTGAAATTTGGTAGTCCTGGGAAATGGTGCCGCAAATAAATAATTGATAAATATTTTTATTTTAAAAGGCGCTGAAATTTCAATGTGGAGTCACTATGTTTAATGGGGTATCGTATGAAAGGTCTTTGTTTGTTTATTCTAAAACAGATTTTTGCTATTTTCTTTGCTGCATAGTTATTGACTTATCATGAAAAATGTGTAATCAATTGCCCATCCTCTAATTCTGAAATTTCCCAAGTGTACGTAATTATCATAGTACATAGGACAGTCTGCAAATATTACACGATAGCATACGTTATTTACGCTGTCGGGAAAGTTAACCTCATTGCAAGATAATAAAATCTGTAAACATGGTTCTTTCCATGGTTCAGAACCCATGAGTGCGCTAGCCGGAATGCACTTGGCTGGTCTTTTTACCCTTATTTTTATCTCACCAGATATGCAAAATTTGCACTAATGGACGTGTCATTTAGATTAGATTTCACACTAGTATTAGTAGCCATGTCTGTCTCTGTCTATTTGCTGCCTTCTCATGACTAAACGGAGAAACGAATATCTCAGAAATAGGACCCGCCCGTAGCCAAGACATAAAAGGTACTTTTATCCAAATAAAGTGATGATTTTTAAGTCAACAGAGAAAAGTCGCGGGCCCTTCGCGGTCCTTGTTGAATATAATTGAGACCGATTTCTTTGTTGTTTCGTTTGACAGCTGTCAATTGGTATTCAACTAGACTTCAGAAAACTAATTGGAGATGCATCTCAAGACGATAGCCCACTGTCAGGGCAGCTGTATAATTAATTGGATACATAAAACCAGCATCTCGAGCATCGAGCTCCGCCTGCCTACTTTGTACCTTCGTAACTGTTGTTTGCTGGTTTGCTGAGTGAAGTGAAACGACTCAATCGCTCTGAAGACATCGATCAAATTGATGACATTATAATAAGGCAGCGGATGCCGTGACAAGTTCACAAGAATAGGTGTCGGCTTTATATGTATACTGGGCTAAGGATGACTCACATCGACGCAGGGCTATAAATTACTTCGGATGTTTTGAGGTACGTCATAATTTTAAAAATCCAATACGCTCGTACAAAATTTCAAATTTATATTCATATTTTCATTTATAGATTGCATACTTTACATGTGAATTTATCTAATATCGACCTTTTAACATAACTTAAGTTCTTGAACTGTAAATAGTTTTTAAAAACTAGCTTTTACCCGCGACTTCGTCCGCGTTGACTTCAGTAATTATCCCACGGGAACTGTTTGTTAGATCGGTATACAAACTAACCTACATCCTTATCCGACCATTCAGTTATCTTTATACAAACCATTAAGTCATTCTGACTCTAATCAATAATCAATATATTTCATAACTTTCGTTATATGTCAACATTCACAGTCAGGTACACTAAGGTACTCACACAAGGTGATTCATACATTATCAATTAATTAATTCTTAATTCTAAAAAATCATGAATACTGTAAAACGCCTGCTTCAGGAATCATTTTTTAAGTTGATTTTTAAATATTGCGGAGCTCGGAGCGTTTACAACGTCCAGTGGAAGTCGGTTACGACGTAAAGGAAAGACGAACAATCACAGAAACAAACAAACTGTTGTAGTAATTTGAAATTGCCGCGTCCTTACTACGTTATGACAGATGTCAGTTCGTTCGTTTTCTCTCTCTCGCACTCTGCGAAATCACTTGCTGTAATGTGCATTTGTTCTGTTTGAAATAAACCAAGTAATTAACTATAAAGTCATTTAATTACATCAGGTTATGGGCCCAGACTGTAATCTGTTTGTAATAAGTATCAGTGAAAAGTTATATCAGTGAAATAACGATAAACAAAGTCGCCGGTCATCAAAACTGACACGACCTAACCTAAAAGCCGCGTGGTTTGTGTGAAAAAAATATTTTTCGTACAAAATGTCTTCAAATACAATGACTCTTATCGAAAAGTTAATTGGTCGAGATAATTATAATACATGGAGATTTGCCGTGAAGACGTATTTACAACATGAAGACCTCTGGTGCTGCATCGAAAATGAAGGCAAGACTGTTGATTCAAAGCTCGACCTGAAAGCAAAGGCAAAAATTATATTGTTGGTTGACTCAGTGAATTACATACATATTCAAGAGGCAAAAACGGCAAAAGAAGTGTGGACCAATTTACAAAAAGCTTTCGACGACAAAGGGCTGACAAGACGCGTGGGCTTATTGAGGGATATGATTACAACAACATTAGAAAATTGTCAAAATGTTGAAGATTACGTTAACAGAATAATGAGTGCAGCACATAAACTTCGAAACATATCATTTGACATCAATGATGAGTGGCTGGGTACCTTGCTCCTTGCTGGATTACCCGAAGTCTACAAGCCAATGATTATGGCGCTCGAAAGTTCTGGTGTGCCGATTACAGCAGACTCTGTGAAGACTAAGCTCTTACAAGAAATAAAGAGCTCTGAGTCAGTTGCATTGTATGCAAGTAAGTCAAGTAAATATAAACAAAAGGATTTTGATAATTCTCCGAAGTCTAACAAAGGTCCCCGTTGTTTCAAGTGCAACAGGTATGGTCACATAAGTAAAAATTGCAGAACAAAGAAAAAGGACCAAGGCAAAGAGGCAGGCAAAGAAACTGGATATGTCGCTGTGTTCTCGGCATCCACTGCAGCAAATGACAGTAATAGCTGGTTTGTTGATTCAGGAGCATCCATGCATATGACTATGAGGCAGGACTGGCTATATGATGAATCATCACCTCCAATTACAAGCATCCGTATCGCTGATGATAAAATGCTTAAAGTGAAGAGCTGTGGAAAAATAGATTTGCCTATATGTAATAGTAAAGGACAAACACAAACCATACAAGTAACCAATGTGTTGTATGTGCCTGAGTTAGCAAGCAATCTTCTCTCCGTGAGTCAGCTGATAAATAAAAAATGTTCTGTACAGTTTAGTGATGAAGGCTGTAAAATATTCAACAAATCTCAAAAAGAAGTTGTAGCTTGTGAGTTAGTGAATAACATGTATCGTCTGAACTTAAGTAGTGCACAAGCATATGCATGTAATACAAAGGAAAGTGATAGCTACTTATGGCATCAAAGGATGGCTCATCTTAATATGACTGATCTGAATAAACTCTCCAAGTGTACAGAAGGTGTCAAGCTTACTGACAATAAGCTGGATATGATATGCGAATTTTGTCAAGAAGGAAAACAGTCTCGGCTGCCGTTTCCCAAGGAAGGTTCTAGAACTTATACATTCCGATATCTGTGGGCCACTGGAGGTGAAATCAGTTGGCGGAGCGCAATATTTCCTCACATTTGTGGATGATTATACCAGGAAAGTATTTATTTACTTACTTAAAAACAAGTCTGAAGTGTTCAGTAAATTTAAAGAATTTAAAGCATTTGTGGAAAATCAACTTGAAAGTAAAATAAAGAAATTAAGAACTGATAATGGAAGAGAGTATCTAAGTAATGAGTTTATTGAATACATGCAAAATTGTGGCATTGTACATGAAACTTCTAATCCATATACCCCACAACAAAATGGGTTAGCGGAGCGTATGAACCGTACATTGATGGAGAGAGCTCGCTGTATGTTGCTTAATGCTAATTTACAGAAATACTACTGGGCTGAAGCAGTGGCGACAGCTGTGTACATAACGAACCGCTGTCCAACTAGATCCATTTCATATGCTACACCTGAGGAGTTATGGTCCGGGAAGAAGCCAAATTTGAAACACCTTAGAATCTTTGGATGCGAAGTCATGGTTCATGTTCCAGATGGTAAACGTCAAAAACTGGATCCTAAGGCAAGTAAAATGATATTTATAGGCTACTCAGAAGTCACTAAAGGTTACAGACTATTAGATACTAAAACAAGAAAAATTCTTATCAGTAGAGATGTTGTATTTCTGGAAAATTCTGTACAAAGAAAGTATTCTATGGTTCCGCTAACAGAAAATACAAATAATGTTAAAATATGTGCTGATGAAACAAAGAACATCAATGAATCTGTTGAGCTAACAAATCAAAGCACAAGAGAGTTAAATAACTCATCTGTAACATTATCTGATGATGATCCTGCATATGTACCTGAAAAAGAAATAAATATTAGTGGACCTAGTAATATAACTCTTAGAAAGAGAGTAGTAAACAGAAAACATGAATCTAATACTTACCTCTGTCAAGGTGGAGAACACGAAGAAAATGAGACACCAATGACTTACCGGGAGGCTCTGTCATCACTGGATAAAAATAAGTGGAAAAAGTCTATAGAAGAAGAGTTGCAAGCACACAGTAAGAATGAAACATGGGAGTTGGTGAAGAAGCCAGATGGAGTGAAAACTATTGGCTGTAAGTGGGTTTTCAAAGTGAAAGATACACCATCAGGACCACTGTATAAGTCAAGGCTATGTGCCATGGGATGTTCACAGAAACACCAGGTTGATTACACAGAAACATTCTCACCAACTGTCAGGTATGACTCTGTAAGAGTTTTGCTTTCTAAAGTGTGTCAGGATAACTTGCAAATGATACAGTTTGATGTTAAAACTGCTTTCCTCTATGGAAACATAACTGAAGATATCTATATGAATCCACCAGAAGGTTTAGATGTACCTGAAGGGCATGTTTGTAAACTTAAAAGGTCATTGTATGGATTAAAACAAGCACCCAGGTGCTGGAATCAAACATTTGATTCTGTTTTAAAGAAATTTGGTCTCACCAATAGTCACTCAGACAAGTGTATCTATACTGGTCAGTTAAATGGTAGTAAAGTATACTTAATACTATATGTGGATGACGGACTAATCATTTCTAAAGATAAAAGTGTGTTAAACAAAGTTATTGATGATTTAAAAGAAAATTTTGAAATAAAAGTGTGTGAACCTAAAAACTTTGTTGGCCTTGAAATTGAGAAAGGAGAAAACTACATATTTCTACATCAGACTACATATGTACAAAAACTACTGAATAAATTTAATATGATTAATGCCAATGGAAACAGTACACCAGTAGAGACATGTATCAAATTAGAAAAGAATACATCAGAGCTAGATAGAAACATTCCATATAGAGAGGCTGTTGGCTCATTGATGCATCTAGCTATAGTCAGCAGGCCTGACATAATGTTTGCGGTTAGCTTAGTCAGCCGATATCTGGATAGTTACAATAGTAGTCACTGGAATGCAGTAAAACGGATAATGAAGTACCTCAAAGAAACTAGTGATTATGGTCTGTACTATACACCTACACAGAACAATATACTAGAATGTTATTGTGATTCTGACTACGCTAATGATACTGAAACAAGAAGGTCAATGACAGGATATGTATTCATTAAGAATGGTGCTGCTGTTACTTGGGCCAGCCAACGTCAGCAAACAATAGCACTATCTACAACTGAAGCGGAGTTTATGGCTGCCTGTAGTGCTACAAAAGAAGTTATTTGGTTAAAGAGACTCTTGTTAGATATAGATGAATATAATCAGGATTCTGTAAAACTTAACATAGATAATCAAAGTGCAATCTCTGTCATAAAGAATGAAAATTATCATAAACGATGTAAACACATAGATATTAAATACAAGTTTGTTAAAGAGAAATATGAAAGTAAAGATATTGCTCTAAAGTATATAAGTAGTAATGAACAAAGGGCTGATATATTTACTAAGCCATTAGCTAAAAGTAAATTTCAATATCTAAGAAGTAAGTTAGGTATTTGTAAGATGTAACTGTACTTATAAAACTTGATTCTGTCATACTTTGTTCAGTAATAGTATGTGTCTATGGTATGTATGTATAAAGTAAATACCTATTGTTTTTGTTTGTTACTATTTCTTGTTTAACTGTTAGAATGAGGAACGCTGCAATTTGAAGAGAGTGTTGTAGTAATTTGAAATTGCCGCGTCCTTACTACGTTATGACAGATGTCAGTTCGTTCGTTTTCTCTCTCTCGCACTCTGCGAAATCACTTGCTGTAATGTGCATTTGTTCTGTTTGAAATAAACCAAGTAATTAACTATAAAGTCATTTAATTACATCACAAACAATAGGTGACAGTGGTGGAGCGCGGGCGGGAGGGGCTGCATCAAGCGAGTCCCGTCTTTGTGTCCGGTATACGCCGTACCGCTTGAACTTATTTTCTATCGCGTTATTTTTAATTAACGACTGCTTAAAGTTGCGAATGCTTAAAGTAAATAACATACTTAGTTTGATGATTAACACTATACTCGTTTAAATTGCTTTTGCATATTATATATTATCATTTTATGCGGTTAGAATGGGTATAATAAGCTATTCTTAAAAGATAGACATATACTATCGTGGACTATTTGTAAACCAATAAAAGAGAGACAAACCCACTTTACATTGCTTTGTTATACATTTCGCAAACGGATTAGGCAGCGTTATCGATGAAGGCTCCCGGACGGCTTGATTATTCCGTCATCTTCCACAATTATTATCCTATTTCAACAAATTTTGAAGAAAAACATATATTCACAAAACCTAAAGGAATTATACAGAAATTTTAACCTTTCTTAGGTAACACTCTGTTGATGAATGAAAACCGCATGAATATCCGTTTACTAGTTGTTGTGATCATCGCGAACAGACAGATAAATGTGGCGGGGATTTTTTATACAATAATACAATAGTGATGACCAAAACGAACCTTTTCGTTCTGGAGAGGTTAAAATGTTTATTTCTTTTACAGAAGTTCTCCTAGAAATACTGATTTTTCTCTATAAACAAACACACACTACATTTCATCGAGAATGAAGTTCATTGAAATATGTACAAAATGACTACTAGCCTACTACGTGAATTATTATTTAATAAAATAGTTGATGCCGATTTTATAGTTACCCAGTAAATATAAAATTTATATCTTGTTGATAATTACTATCTTTTAATTGTTTATTTATGTACGATTATGATGTTGTAATAATTGCACGAGCAGTACGGTTCTTTACGTACCTCGTAAATTCCGTAAAGCTAGAATGACTCTGAGACCAAGTATACATAATATTAATATATAATATACTATAAACATAAATCATAATATTAACATGTGGTATCTCGCATTTATTATAAGATTGACATTGATTATGGTTGCCTTGGAACTGATTTGGCTAGTTTTAGTTACGGTTGAAATATAAACAAAAAATCAACAGAGCTTCCAAAACACAAACTGAAGAAAATGGTTTTAAAAAATTCTATAAATTTTTTATCGGTCTGTTTCTATCCGGAAAAATATGGTTGCTACGCATTGGTCGATATTTTTACAGACCAATTTTATTAAAACTAACAATATCTATGGATGCTCGATAGAACAAGTTTCCTCAATTTATAGCTGCAGCTATAATTACTTTCATATACAGACAATTGTTAAATCACAGAAGGTCAGAGAGATCGGTCGCTATATTAATTCGCCGGGGGAACTGTTTACGATACTTATTATTTAATAAAACTGTCGGCAATGGGAATTATGTTGTTGCATTGCTTGTATAAGGGCTCGGGGAAGCTGTTAGAGGTTGATCATTATGTTCTGCTCTCGACAAAACTGTAAACAGAAAACTATGTGCAATATTCGTGCTTTATACTTACGTGCTGTACAACTTAAATTTCTTTTTTCAAATCAAATATTTGCTTAGATAATACTAAGAAATTAATCAGCTCTTGACTACAATATTTAGCGATAGCAATCAATATGTGTCCAACGATAGTACCGTTGCCCTAGCATTTCGAGATACCCAAATTGTACTTTTACTTGGCTCCGTGACTACGCAGTTGAACTCGCAAGGTCCCGGAACCCGGAGGTCGCAGGTCCAATTCTCGCTACGGGATATATCTGATAAATCGGTTTAGTTTGTGATAGGACATTTTCCTACGTCCGCCTCCGTAGTTACCATTATGTTTTCTAAGTCTACCGCCAAACAGCTGTTGAGTTAATAAAATAACAATAAATAATAGTAATAAAAGTCAACTTTATGTTTCTCGGTGAACACGTTTAGCATCCAACTGCCTTTTGGTCGCTATGAGATTAAAGTTAGATGAAGGCCAAGTGAAAACCCATTTTACATTGAAAAAACTCCGGCAACACGAAAACTGGATTCGTGTAAACTCATATATAATATGCGTCTCAATGCCCAATAAACATTTAAATTGGATTACATTTCACTGGTTTTCATTGTGAGGCGTGTCGTTGGATAGGTTTTTCCAAAATAATGGGAGTATGGGACATGTTTGTTACAGGGATCTGTTTTCTAAGGGTCAAGTGGTGATCCTTAGCAGCTAAACCGTTGTTTTGGTAAATGTATTTAATAAAATATGATTTCCCATAAATTCATCCCAGGATTTATGTTCGGGGGCGTGAACTAAGAAAAGCTCCTATAAAATAAGTGACATTGTTATTTTTTAACAAATAAACAAGACGAACGAAATAATAGAACGTTCGTATATACTACTATGTCAACTTAATAATATTTTATTTAAATTATAAATACAGAAGAAAACTAATTATAACAATGAAGTTTCTATTTCCTAATGTAACTGGTGTCTTTTCCAATAAAAATTAAGGAAAACGACCGATGCCGATTAGGATAGTCAATTATTGAATTTATTTCCTTTTATTAAATCCCAACAGATTTCCCTCATCATTTATGAGGAGACATTTCTCATTACGTATAAGCACAGCGGACTGTAAAAGAAAAACAATCCGTCAATCATCATCAATCATTTGAAGCTAAAGTAGCGCGTAAACGGCCATATATTTCCTTTGAAATGAGTAATGATCCGTGTAAATAAATACAGTTCTAATTATTTTTACGCAATAGTCGGGTGTAAAGTATGACGCGATACTTAAGAAACCGCGCATCTTTAATGGTTTAACCACTTTTAGCAGTAGGGTATTTTTAAATGCGTGAACAGATTACTATAATTTGTTAAACGTGCACGATATGTACTCGTAGAACAACGCCCAGAGGACTGGCCGATGAGGACTGTAATTGTCCAGTATGACCTTTAGACAAATTGCGTGAATCTGGCCGTCTATAACACCTAACAATCAAGTCCTTGATGCACCCTTTAACGCGATATTAATCTCGTAAATATCGAAATTACAGTTAACAAGCGTGTGCGCACGCGTTGCAACGTCGATAGGGACATGAGCTTCCACGCGGCGCGGGGCGGTGCGGCAGGAAGTGATGCCGTGGAACCGGCTCGTTGGGTTATCTCTCCATTCTCATGTTTACATATTGTGCACCCAGAGATAGGTGTACGTACAAGAAAAGGCGACGACCCCTCCCCGTATCCAAGTCACGAATTGATAATATAAATACCCGGTATTGCAATTTAATACAATGTTAGAAGCGTTACAAGGCAGCGTGCGTCCAGTTGTCCCTTTGTCTCTATTACGAGTTGGACCGACAACCGTCCTTATCTACACGTGTATCTCCTTGGTATCACTCTATATGGAGGTCGGCGGGTATTATCACATCAGGTTGTTGTTGCGGTCGCACGGTAAGGGTCCGCATTAGCATACAAGCAAATATCGCGATCTGCGGGCGCTGTGCCGGCAGATTACCGTCGCAACGCTTCCGCACTGCACTCTGTATTGAATTCGGTCCCAACGGTCCCGACTCCCATTGCCAGTTCGAGTTTACTTGTTAGTGTGATTCCCGAATGATAAAGATCTCGCGGCGGCGCGCAGAGTTCCCGTAATCTTTGTGCGCAGTTTCGTTCGTGCTATGTAAACGTTGCCCATTGTAAAGTCACGTAAAGTCATACGCGTAGACAGGTGGCAGATACTTACTGGCAATAAAACTTGATTAAGGCGCGCGCTTCGATGCAATATGCGGATATAACATCTAAATTAACAGCTTTAGTTGCTGCTCTTACGTAGAATCGGCGATACTGAAAAATACGATAATATTTTTCTTTATCAGCGAGGAAAGTCTGCGCCTGGCGATGCGCAGATAACGAAACCATTTATGTAACAACTACGATTGGCAGGCTTGGCGGTCGCAGTAAGATGTCAATGGTAACACCGATGCCGGATCCTAGCAATTTTTCCGTTGCCTTATACTGACAAACTTGGAGTAGTTCGTTCTATAGCGCAAAACACACGGCGCCTGCCTTTACTACTTAAATAAATTACTTTGATTTATATGCTTCAAGTAAGTTACGAAAAATTAAACAAACTAGCTAGATAAATTTTAGTTCTGCAAGGTTTGCAAAAAAAATATAATTTTATTCCTTCATCTGCGTGGACCAGAAAGTATCCCACGCAAGCTTTCTTTCACGTTATGTACTTACACCCCCTTACGATTTATAAAATCGTATGATCTAATAACAAAATGTATGATCCTTTTCGATGCAAATAAAATATTCATTTCACATTTCTTTACCTTCCTTTAATCAAAGCACATCCAGTATGTTTTTACATCGATGATCGTTGCCAATAATTCTTGATCCGTCTGTAATACTACTCCTGATCCTGAGTGATTGCCCCCTCAACATTGGACGTAAACATTTCAGAGTTATCGTAAACATCGAATTACCTAGAATTATATAATACTGCCTAGTTTTGAATTTATATTTTATGCGTAGCTCATATAAAATACTACATACGAGTACACATACATATGGTACATAGCCAATGATAAACAAACATCGAAAGTTACGTTTTATTGCTTGTTTGTCCTTCATTACGACTAATGGAGTCGGAATAACTTGATTTTTTGTATGGGTTGGAAAACGCCGTAGGCTACTTTTTATCCCGATCAAACAAGTCGTTTCCGTGGCATTTATTTTAAAGTCTACGCCGATGAAATCGAGGGCAAAAGCTAGTGATTTATAAAAAACCGTCCAAGTGCGAGACGCGCATGTTTTTTAGTATTTTAGGTCATCTGTGAAAATTTCAACTGTCTATCACCGTTCATGAGATACAACCTTGTGACAGACGGACAGATCGACAGATGGGCAGTGGAGTCTTAGTAATAGAGTCCCGTTTTTAAACTTTGGGTACGCAACCCTAAAAAGACGGTAAGCTGCAAGGAGGCGTCTGAAGTAATTGAAGATCTGGATGCACTGTAAAATTTGACAGATGTAATTATTATTTTTTAAATTAAATTAACACAAACAATTAAAAAGGAAAAGTGACCCTTTTACAACAATGTTTTCAAAAAATACTATAAAACAGAGACAAAATAAGTAGGTATTGAACTAAAATATTACACTGAATACTCTATGAAATGTTTTATATTTAACTAGTCTACTGGCGCTTAAACCTCCATTCTTTCCCGTTGGAATGTGTAAAAATACCGATAAATATTTTAAAAATTATACAAAAAATGACGTCACCTTCAGCACACAATGAGTTCAGAGAATACGTACCACAATGCGTTAATATCCTCCTGTGACTTTTAGCATAGCAATTACTTTTTTTAAATCTTATATAGTATACATAATACAAGGCGATTAGATTAGATTTTTTACATATTTTTTATTAATTTGATTTTTACATATATACTATACGGAATTAGTTATTTAAATTAATTTTCAAATTTAGAATTAAGTTTCCAAAATAATAAATAATCTAAAATCCGACACAAGCACGGTAATAGACGGAATTAGTGCCAAAATAATTAAGTATGTGAAATCGATAATAATTGAACCTCTTACGATATGTATTAATAAGTGTTTACAACATGGTTATTTTCCAAACAGCCTAAAAATCGCAAAGTCGCAAAATTAGTGAGGATGCTATGTCTGCTATATTAGCTCTTTCTCATAGCTCGTTAGTATTGACCATATGCGCAATTGACCTTCCTGACCGACCCACGGGCCACCCGACAGTAAGGAAAAATATTTTTAAGATTTACTACAAACTTTTCTCCAACACCCAATTGAGGATGTATGGTGCCCGAGATAGGATTTCCCTGAATAATCCCAAATCCTATCATAAAATCCCTATAAATAAGCCTTTGTGCATGACTGAGGAACCAAAAAACTCGTAGGATAGTAGTGACTCTATATTTAATACTTTTGATGTACCTAAATAGGACTAAAACAATAAATAGTAGACGTCATGTAAATCATTCATCACGGCCCCTTCATTCCATCTGCGATGCGATCCGAGCTGATAACGATGATGGCAAGTGAATAACGAAGCCACCATGCAACCTCTTTCTGAAAATACACTTTCTTATTTTATAAAATCACGTCATCAATATAAGTCACCCTGTATATTCAATGAATCGCCCTGTACACTCAGGTTCGGTAGTGTAAGATAACGGCGACATTTGCACAGACTTGTACTTTTCTTGAACACAGGAGAGCTCTTGTTGTGCGGGTACCAGGGGATCAGAACTCGCAGGGTCAACTCTCGCTGCGTGGGAAGATCGCATGCGCAGACCAATATTGCTGACATAGTTGCTCGTCAGTATACTCGTTACGTAGCCAATACATGTCATGCGTGCCGGTGTAACGGCTATCAAAGTGAGATGGATTTTGTTCTTGGGTACGATACTACATGCTTAGTTGCTTGCAGCTTGTTGTTTCTGAAGTCATTTCATAAATGGGAAGAAAATTAATAAAGTTGAGAGAGGATTGAAAAGAATACACGAAAGACTGTTTTAGTTTTGTGTTAAAAATTAATCGGATATTCGTGTTGTTTTTTATTGAGTATGTATCCAAAAGATTTTGGCGTAGTGATCGGCCGCCATATTGGTTTCTCTTTTGGTTAGCTATCTTAATTATCATTTTCCTGAGTGAAAGCTTAAAATAAGATAACTAGGGATATATATCGGAAGACAAATAATTAAAAATACTTGACGGTTTAGCTACTTACGCGAAAAGAATATATTTTTAGCGAGGCGAAGATTGTTGGTTGCTAGACTTCCTAGGTATATTTTATACACGTGCTAGTCTAGATCCAGTGTGTATATTATATAGGTAGCACCTACCCGTTTATTCACTCGCACAATCTGTAAGTGGTATATATTATGTGAAAGACCCATCACAGCACCACGGAACCGCAACGACGACGAGCATATCATGCGGCCGTGTCCTAATTATTCGGCCAGGCTCGTACTTTGATTGTCTCCGCATAACCTAACAGCTACCTAACCTCTGGAGGGTGCAGGTTCGATTCCCAGTCGTATCGCTATTTTTAGTGGTAGGGTACTTTCCTATGGCCGTTGGGTTGCCATGCTTCCATCATACGGCCCTATCGTCACTTACCATTAGGTACAATGAAGGCCAAGTGTATTTGAAAAACTAATCTGTATCCACTTGTAAGACTTCTTCGAAGATTTATCACTATAGTTTAAATTGACCTCATTCAAAAATTTCGTAATATTCACATAATAGCAGAAAACGCTGACAATATCGTGTAGGTATTTGCGAAAAACGGTGTCGGAGTTCAAAGAGCAACGTTAGAGGCGTCAGGGAAAATTATAGAGGGTAGGTGCGGCGGTTGTAGGCAAACAAAGCGCAGGGAAGGTAGGTAGTCGTTGACAGAGGTCACAGGGCGAAGCCCGAGGCTAGAACTGGCTGTGCGCCCTGCTGACCCACACCAGGCGACCATAAATCGTGAAGATGACAACGGCGCGTGTTCGCGAATACATTTCATTAAGCTGGTGCTAGTTTGCGGTTACGACAATCAATAGGGGCTATTCTTGTAAAGGGATATTCATGAAGTGCGAGAAGTAAAGTTTTGATTACGGATTACACCAAGCCATATATATTATCTATCGGTACCTGTCATAGATACTATCAGGTATTTTATTATGTGTGAACATGTTTGATTTAAAAGAAAAATATTTTTACCAACAAGGACAGTTTCCCGCGACTGTCTGGTTCCGATTTGTTTCATAATAATTAATATATAACGTATGTTATAAAGTACTAAAATAGCAGACAGGACAAAATGTCCGGCTTGCTTTTTGATGTTATACAAAATCGAAATTAGGGCCAGTCACCCCTGGACGTTTTTAATTATTGTATTTTTTATACTCGTTGTCTTGCTACCTGAGATAAATCCACTGTTGGACACGAGTCTCCCTCATAGATCGTTACGTCGGACTTTCATACGGGGATTTACCATAATCACCACGCTTGGCGAGGAAATGGGTGATCGAAGTAAGATGTTGTTAGTAAAAATAAAGAAGCTGTTTCGTCTTCTTAAAATTTGTTGTCTTAGTCGCCTTTTACGACATCCGCGGAATTGGCCGTTCCAGCTAGGCAGTTGTAATTTTAATGCATAACATGCCGTATTGTCTCGGCTTCCGTTTGCGCACAATCTCATCTGATGTTAAACGATGATGTGTCTAGGATGGTTCTGGCCTTGAAGCCATCCAGGTTGTAGCACTCATAAAAGGCGACTAAGGGAAAAATGACAATTAGACGGGCAGCACCGTCTACTTACGTATCAAAGACACCTTACTGCGATCACCAATCTACCTGCTAATCGTTGTGACTATTATGGTAAATCCTTACATGGAAAGTCGAAGGTGGAAAACGAAATATAAGAGAGGCTCATTTACAAGAGTGCTCTTTTGCTGCCTATTGGTAAATAAAATAATATGCCTAAAATATTTAAACAAAATAAAAGTAAAGTAAGTAGTACGTAACAAAATTGCTATAACCTTCTTCACATGACATGTTTTCAATTTTCATAGTAATTGCCATATTACATAATAGGGCCCTATACCGGTAGATTCCTACCCAAATTGCATCGTTGCTTTCGCCGGGACATTTCGCACGCTCAATATTAATTCATTCATTACAACGAAATGATAATGCGTGCCATAGAAATGATGAGTGTTCACCCTCATACTTTAACTCTGGCACGCAATTAATTGTCTTGATAAGTTATTAAAGGGACTTTAAAGCGTTGTCGTAATAAATAGCTTTTGTTGTAGAAAGCCCGAGGCTGTTAGAGACTTGTACTATTAATTAAGGACAATGACATGCTCATTATTATTATTTTATTTAATGTCCACGAGTGGAACAGATAAACACCTTGTTTGAGCTTTGGTGCAAATTTAGTGACACTCACTCTTGTTAAAACTACCACAAACATTTTCTTCGTTGAATATCCACATAACGCCAGGTGATATTTTTCATGATAAAAGACAATTAAACGAATTTATACTCAACTCATTAACTTGAGACTTTTATTCGTGAGCTCGCTTCGCTTCGTTACTTACCATCAGGAGAGATAAAGGCCAAGTGAATACTAGTGTAAATACTCTATTTCTTTTCTTATACTTTTTTCCATAATACACCAAATAACTACGCTCCGCTTCTTTTAAAGAATCGAGATCAATATCGTATATACAAATACAATACATAAATAAATATACAAAACAATCCTAAGAGACACTTAAAAACACAAACTGACAAAAACGGACACTGTGATAATAGAGGAATAACAAAAATCTTTAATAATTAATCGATATTGTCGTGTCAGTTCATCTGTTATCTACAACGCATTGTTTTAGGAATTCTCTGTTGCTACTAAAGTCATTTAGAGAACAATTCTCAAAAGTTTGATAAAATCAATCGAAACTTGGTGGAGGTAACTGTTAGTGGAGTTCCCTAAAAACATAAGTACAACATAAATAAGCTTGTTATGTCCACTGCAAGAAACAAGAGTGTCGCGTGTGTAAATAGGTCACGTCGTCGAACTGGCTTTCTATGAAGGGATTTGCCCTAATCTGGATTAAGGCAAACTACCTGTCAGTTGTACTCAATGTCATGTCTTATTTAATCCATGTATGTATGTATAGTTGAACCCACTCTTTCCGAACTTGATTTCTATTATAACAGGCATACACTGGATGTCTAGTTGAGGTAACGGACTGATAGTACAAATGAGTAAATAATTTTTTTATTATTATTTTTTTGGGAAAACTTACAGGCTAATAACAAAAATAGAAATTACAAACTAACTTAAAACTATTCCTAATTACAAGTTTCCACCTATGGGTGTCTACATAATCTAACGTTATTCTTTAAAATAATGATGTTACATTTTACAGTGTATAGTGAATAAGTATAGAGATATAAATGTAAATAAGTGAGTGAACTAGAAGAAAGAGAAATAGAGAGAACGAAATAGTGTTTAGACAAACGCAGTGCAACAAATAATGCAGTATTATATTATGTATTTTCTAATGTGTGTTTAATTTATAGGTGAAGATAAGGAAGATGTAAAAATCGGGTTAAAATATTCATTTTGAAATGTTTATGAGTATATTTTATATTTTTAATAATATTTGCACGGACATGTAATAATTTCATCATCATCAACAGCCTATACATACGTCCCCACTGGAGGGGCTCAGGCCTACTCTCCTACCGAGAGTGTATGGGCCATAGTCCACCACGCGGGCCCAGTGCGGATCGGCGGACTTCACATGCCTGTTCAAGACATGCAGGTTTCCTCACGATGTTTTCCTTCACCGTAAAGCAATCGGATAATGTACTTGAATTGAAAAACAACTCATAGGTACACGGCTGGATTCGAACCCGGTACCCTCAGATTGAGAGTCCGCGCCTTATCCATTGCGCCACCGACGCCTTGTCGATGTAATAATTTATTATTCCTCAATGATCCATTCAAAAGGTTGAAGAGTGACTACTTTCTAAAACAGGTTAGTATTCAAATGACTAGATAATAAAATGACTCTTTGTCTGAATATGAAAGTGTCCAAGCCAAATGACGAAATGACCACCATTTAGTCTATATTTAAAAACCAAATAAATAAAGTCATAAAATTACTGATTTATCAATTGAAAAATTGTTTATTAACTACATGGTAAAAATCTGACTTCTAACAATCACAAAACATTCATTAATAATATTGTATACAGAATTAGTCCCTTTTATTTCATTAATGTTTTGATTATTACTTACTATTGTCACGGAGCTCGAAAAGTCTAGAGATAAAGAAAAGAGGGGGTGTATCCATCGGATATTGACAAATGATTACCGTAGAAAGCTCTTGAATACTCGCATAAGGATTGTCATGTGCGAAAGGGAGAGCAATTCATCTATCTCCTTCGTGTCGAATACTCTCCAATGTTCCTGAAGATTCTAGACTGAAGGATCTAGAAACACTACGGGGTATATATAGGCGCGAGCCGAGCTTCGAGTTCAGTTTGAGTTGAGTTCACAGCGATAAAAAGTGAAGAAACGAAAACCGGAAGAAATTGTAGAGCGAAAGTACAGTCGAGGTGGAAAAGTGTTAGTGTATTAGTGTGTCACGTGGTGTCAGTATCGACAGATCGGCGTCAGTAGTGCCCAAGAACTCTGTACGTGGAATCCAAGGACGGACTCAGTGCAGACGACTCAGAACTAGTGAGACAGGGACATACTCTGTTTGGGGGACCCGTGATTTTGAAGATTGGTTTGTGGACTTGTGTTACCAATAAACTCCGGAACTTTGGACTCGTGTTTCTCTTCAATCTACGAACCACAGAAGCTCGTAACACTATTATAATTATTTCTATTATTTTCTGTTGTGTATTTTTAAGAATTGTATTATAAAAACAATATTATTTTACATTACAATCAAGTTTTCTATAAAGTAAATATTTATCTAAATTAAAAATTTTCAAATTACTTAGTTCGATTTCATCTTTCCCCAAAGTCTAAGTCATTACACTGAAGCAGTCATTGTGTGATCTAGTCATTACAATACTCACCCCCTTGTTTTTCTTTGATACACAGGATCAAAACAGATTATTTATAAATACAAATGTGTCACTGGAACACTCATAATTTACTGAGACTTTAACATATTTTTGTACTGTTTCAGAACATCAATATTCTTTATATTGTTAAACAATTGCAACTGAATATTAACACATTCAACAACATAATTTATCGCATTTTGAAATGATTTCTGTGCTTGATGTAAATTTTGTGGGACAAGCACTCCAAACCAGAGCAAAGGGTTCACAGTATTGTCTGTATTATTCACAATTTTAAATTGTTTTACATCATCTTCATCTACACTTTCACAAAACGTAGTTGCTGAAAACTCGTTACTGCTTTCTGTTGGAAGTTTAGAAGAGCTAACAGAACTCTGGCCCATAATATACCTTGATTTAGCAAGATGTATACTACCACCGTTAATACTTGATTGTATGTTTAATTCACATCGCATTTTATCTTCCATTAGGTGAAGCTGGTTAAGAGTGATCTTGTCCAACAGCTCACAAACAGAATTGATATCTGTGTCTGGAGTATTTCCTAGAAAAAAATAATTTATGAGGAGTTACAATTCATATAACTATTTTAAGCTGGAAATGTTATGACTACTGTGTATCTATTCTACTACCTACCACTCTCCTTGTTAGCCATGACAATTTAATTATAAAAAATAAATTTTAAATCAGATTCAATGCTTTCTTTTTCACGACGAACTTTAAATATTGATAAACGTTCTCTCCACGTTCTCTTCTCACTCACATGACTTTGACATTCTGAGTATCGTTCTTAAAACAAGTCAAATGTTTTGTATTCGTTCAGAAACAGACTAAAGTTCAATTAATTGGCAATCCTAGAATCGGTGACGTTCGTTTTTAACTTCGTAAAAACGTGAAAACGTCACATACGAGCGAGGCTGCATGCATGTGTGACAAAAATGGTGCCCGTTTACCAGCTGGCACTTATTTTGTAATCGGTACAAAAAATAAATCCTTTTGTTGTTACGAGCATTGAGCATGGCGTCGCTTTTAGATTTAGTGAAACATTTACAACAAGGCATAGAACAAGATGCTGACGACGAGAATAAAGTGAGTAACTTGTTTATTAGATTTTCCCTTTTCAAATGCGTGAAATATAATAATCCCAACTATAGTTCTAGCTAGGATCTGTTTCACATATGTTAAACTTCTGGTATTATATACCTATTTAAATGATAATAGGCTATATACACTTTGAAGGCTATAGTCACGAGATTTCGATATAGCTCGGAAACAAGGAAAATCCATAGTTTTATAAATTCTATTTAAAAAAGGAGAGGAGGGGGCTCCCAGACAGGACAACTGTCTGCTCGCGTTGGATATATGCATGTTTTTAATTTGTCTAGAACATAATGTATCTTGGAGTTGTTCATTATGCTTTATTATTCTGGATAGGTATACTATACTCACCTCACTTTATATTCTTTGACCCTTTTATTGACCCACCTCTAAAATTGCCACATCATCATAAATATACATATATTATTTGATCTGACTGCTGCTACACCCCACTAGCCAAATCATTAACCAGATGTTTGCTACATTTCACAACATTTTACTAAGATTGGCACTTACATTACATTAACCTCTCAACATCAGAAAATAGAAGTACCAGCTGTTTGAGCTTTGAAAAGACAGAATAATCAAGTAGGTTATTTTTCTTGTCAATCCTTTATTAGTTTATTTATTTTTATTACATTAAAATCTTCTCAAGTTAACTTATCTCTATCAGGCCAAGGATTGAAAAATTCTGTCATCAAATAAATATAAGATAGTGTGTTTATTTCGAAAATTATGTACATTCTGGTAAGCAAAGAACCACAATCAAACCATGTAGCATTAAGAAGTTGTATACATGTATATTGTACACATTGGGTTATTTTGTTCATTTAGCAGTAGTCCTACTACTAAATGTGTATAAAAATATTTGAGATATGTTAACATTATCTGAATTGAGCCCAGTGACTAACATAATCATACTCTGTCTTTTCATCAGATTATTAATTTGTATATGTCAAACATTTTGTTCTCAACAAGCAACCATAACAGATTGATTTCTAAATGTGGCATTTATTTATAATCATGAAACCACATAACCTTATTTAACTTGCTTTATCTTCTTTTTGAGATGATAGAAATGATGATAGTTGTGCCTCATTATGTCAAAGCTTCTGGGTGAGCACAATTTACATCCAATGGCCTTATCAACACTTCCCATCAGGATGAGATGGAGGCCAAGGTGTGAATCCATTTTACATAAAAATTGATGTAAAATTGACTTCACATAAATTACTATTTATTTTTGTTCTTAACATTTTTAGTAATTTTTGGTTCATTACAAAATTTTTAAGTATATTTAGTATTATGTGAACCAAATGGCAATGATTTACATGCCTGAAAATTTTGATTTTAAAATATGATACAAACGGAATAGGTTAATTAAATAGTGTGTTTTAGGTATAAATAATTTTACATTTCACTTAAAATGAGACAAAAAGAAATTAACATTTCACTTTAAATTCGTCAATTTTTTATTTATAAATGTCAAAATATTCA
The DNA here is from genome assembly GCA_910589575.2 of Carcina quercana. NCBI lineage: Eukaryota > Metazoa > Arthropoda > Insecta > Lepidoptera > Depressariidae > Carcina > Carcina quercana. The sequence goes on from OU342436.1 coordinate 7,846,038, forward strand.
CATGTCAAAGATACATATTTTAAATTAGATTTGTTAGTACACTTAGCCTAGATTTATAGCTTTAAATTAGAGATATCACAATTATTATTAAAGTGAGTATGTAACAGTTAGTACTACAGAGGCATGCAAACTTATATCTTGACTATTTTAAATTATATAAGAGGTTGATCTTTAAGTCTTAAAAGCCCATATCACTCACACCCCCTCCAGCGTGGAGGCTTATTTTTGTCCTGAAAAGGTACTGACAAGGGATACAATTTATACAGATAAAGTTCTATTCAAAAGCCTCATATTACAAGTTTTCAGCAAAGCCCTTTTTGTGTGAAAAAAGAAACTTTTTGTTAATATTTATTTAGTGATGGACTGTCAAGTCCAACTTCAATAAAAATCCCAAAGATGTTGTTTATGGATTTATAGTATAAAATATAATGCCCTGACATTAGGTGCTGATTTCGTGATTTACTTAGGTCAAACTTTATTTAAGCGGAAACTGCATTTAAAAACCATACAATTATTTCTGGGCCATTATCGTAACATATATACACAAATTACATATAGATGGACCAACATCCTAGTAAAGATCTCAGTGAGTTGCTGAATGTAAGTGGCTCGGGACCGGTTATAGTAGCATACCATGTAGGAGGCCTATGTTCAGCAGTGGACATTTCCTGACTGAAGATGATGATAATCATACATACAATGTAAGTCAGTGCCACTTGTGGGATTTTTAAATGGTGATTGAAAACTTATTACATAATATATTTATATCCTTCCTGTTTGTTATTTAAAATTATTATAGTAACTGGCCACTGAATGTTCCTGTTAATATTCCTAAAGATAGTTTATCTCCTGGAATAATAAAAGAGTTAATGAACATGATAAGCATCTACTAGCAAATTGAATATAATTTTCAGGTCCTAAAATACATAGACCAGCTCTACCATCTGGATGTGAAAGTACAACATCTGCAAGAGACAGGGGTGGGTAGAACTGTCAATGCTTTACGTAAGGAGCCTGGGGTTATCGGCCATGCAGCCCGATCCTTAGTCTACAAGTGGAAGTTGATGGTTGCTAATGAATCAAGCGATCAAGAAGATGACCATGAAAGTGAGCTTTCAATTTCTTTAAATCGTTTTCACATGGGTGTATGATACTTAGTACCAATACATAAGTGATTTAATGACTAAAATCAGAGTTATGAATTTAAGATATTTTCCAAAATGAAAACTATTATGTGTTCATGACTTTTACTGAATAAAAGAAATACCTGTAATGGTTTTGTAATTAAAACGTGTTAAAACAGATAATAGTTTTTTAAATTGAAAAATATTGCCATGAGTTAGCAATTTCCACTTGATCCATCAGTCCTTTTTTACAAACATATAATCACAAAGGCATTAAAAATATATATTTGCAATATGTTTTTTTTAGAAACAGTAAGAACTTTTTGCTAAAAAGAATTAGCAAAAAGTTCTTTTGTTTGCCATGTGGTGTCAAATGAAATATCAGTTTGGCATGGCCGCCGAAATTAATTTGCAGATCATATAGGCCTCTACATCTTAGAAAGAGTTAAAAATTCTCTCAGTCATATGCCATAGACATTTAAATAATTATACGTAATATAAGTGATATCTTCTTGTAAATAGTTTTCCACCATTTTCCAGTAATAACAATAGTAATCATTTCGTAGGACTATAGGACGGTAGGACTGGTTAGAGTCGCGGGGAGTCGCTGGATGCAGGTGGCTCGGGACCGGTCGATGTGGCGTACCATGAGGGAGGCCTATGTCCAGCAGTGGACGTTTCCCGGCTGATGATGATGAATCATTTCGTATTTGAAAACCAACTTTAGGGTTCGTCAATCGTCATGAGGCTCGAAAAATATCACAGGATTAGATCTGGAGATATCGTCTGTGTAGTGCGCGAAAATGATGACGCCGAGTGGATTGATAAGACTGACGTCGATATTTAACAAAACAAAGTACAGTTAATTAAAAAATTGCTAAAAACGACACGTGATTCACAAATGACTCGTTAGGGAGGTGAGCCAGAAAATAGACTAGTGTCATCAGTTTTAAGTCTAGATAGACTGACACGAAAAGTATTCTAGTAAATGACATCTTTGTCAGGTAGATTGATAGTCAGAATAAGGTGTGAATGGTAAATTTTGGTATGTGAAAGCTGTTGCCAGTACCGTAAATATTTCGAATACCGACACATTGGTCAGATTCCTTTTTCGTCAGAATAAATTATAAGCTTTTTTTCTGCAAAGATTTTTGCAATTTGATAACATATCTGCCACAAAATATGATACTAAAAGGTTGGCTGTCGCTTACAAAAAATCTTCCAAATACTGAGAAATATGAAGCATTCATGTCTTGTTTTATTAAACAATGGATGACCAATACGTTTCAACGTTACGTTTTTAAATTCAAAAGTTTTATTACATTTCGTGAACAGCATTCTACAACTTACTGAACAGAGAGTTGGCATAAACATATTAGAAACCATTCACATCATTCAGAAAGAAATCGATTGTCAAGATTTAAAAGAGAAGAATGAAACTTTGCTTGCCGGCAAAAGGTCCAAGGATCCAAAGAAAAATAAAATGTTAAAGAGTTGAAAAGAAATAGTAAGAAGCTGCATTAAGGGGAACATAACAATATCCGACTGTCTGCAACGGTTACGAAAATTGGCACATTCTCGTTAGATTAAGCTTTTTAATTTTAATGTAGATGTAGGTACCAAATAAATATTATAAAAATTAACCTAAGTTTTTTCTGTTCAAAGAAGAAGGAAAAAACCGAATGTGTCGGAATTCAATTTTTCCTATATTCGCCTTTAACGCTACCCACAGACACGCGAGGAGTCTATTCGAAACCCACACACCATCAGTTTGGGTATTTAGATTTACTCAGCAAGTAAAATAATAACCAAGTTTTTTTATTTTTATTAAAGATAGACCAACACTTGACCTCAATCTCACCTGATGGTAAGTGACGATGAGGTCGACGATGTTACGTGTTGGTCTAGAAGGTGCCTATTTACTCTTCTTTTGAAGATTCCCAAGTTGTAATTTTCGGGGAACACGGAAACCGGTAGTGTATTCCATATTTTTGCTGTACGCACGATAAATGTTGAACAACTATGTTTCTTAAAAATCAATAACCGTAACCAAGACAGTAAATGACACAACCAGGCTTATATTTGCATATTATTTACATAATCTTGAGGCTTGGACGAATACTTACCTACTTTCTTGATATCAAAATGGCCAACAATAAACATCCAGAGGTTAGGTCCTATACAGGCTTGATTAAATTAAACTGTAACATGTAAATAGCTTCATGCTAAGAATGTCTGTTAATGAAATAGTAATTTAATTTTCATCGAAATATTAACCTTTAATTTCTGTGTTAGTTATTATACATTCTTGTCCATCCCCTCAGGTGCACCTGCCAATGGGCACAGCAATGGAAAAGACTCTGATGACAATAATGCGAACCTATCACGGCATAGAGAGGATCATAGACCGAATACGAGCAGAACAGATCAACCGCATCGACAAAAGAATGGCGATACGAGTGGTAGCAAAAAGCGATCCTACAGCAGTGAGGTTAGTACAATGATGGTTTAAAAAACTAAATACACGCTTTTGTCTGTAATGCAGTTGACAGTTTTTATACATAAAAAAGAGCTCAAACTGGATGGGTTTAGTAGTACTTATTGACTAGTTCCAATTTAGAGTCTTGTCGCCAGTGTACTTGTAATGGTCTAAACTTGTCAAACGCAAAGTTTCACATCGATACGACAAAAAGCTAGTAGATAAAATTGAACTTTTGTAGATGTGTTTGTTTACATACAGTTACATATTTACGTAAAGGTAAAGCATTTAGAAAGAACTTTATTTACAATGTCAGTAGAATAGCCGATCTTTTTCACCCACAGATAAGTATGAGCGTTGTTCTAAGCATGAAATTTTTCAAAAATATGTAGTACCTTGATGCTGTTTAAAATCAACCCAATTTTTTCCATAATATTACGTAACGATAACAATTTCGTAATACTAAATAAATCTTTCTACATATATGCCTATGTTAGAGTAAATCTAGTTAATTAAGATGTCTACGAATAATTTGTACACGTTTTTTATAGGATGAAGAACCTAATACGAAAAAATCGAAGCATTCAAGTTCTAGTGACAGTGACAACAAGAATAAAACAAAATATGAACAAACAGAAAGCGACAGTCAGGAGTCAGAAAGTTCTATGAGTGACAGTGAATCAGAAATATCAGAAGAAGAGAAATATGGAAAAGTTAAGATTAAAGAAGAACCTATAGAAATATGTTCTTCACCATCGAAATATTCATCAGTCAGTATTAAGAGTGAGCCATCAAGTTCCAAAACACAACATAATGACTATGATAAGCATTCAAAACATAGTTCAGTTGTAAAATCATCAAAGGAAAGGTCACACAGTTCAAATGAGAAGACCTATAAAGAAAGCCCAGAAAGGAGACACAGGTCTGAACACAGGTCAATGGAAAGGGAAGGAACTCGTAAAGAAGAATCTAGGTCTTCTAGTAAACATTCTGATAAACACAAATCTAACTCACAAAAAAGTGAAAGCAGTGAAAAATTAAAAAATAAATTAGAAAAGAGTGATAAAGACAAGCATAGCAGTTCTCACAAGTCTAACAAAGAAAAAGAAAAGCAGAAAAGTTCCTCTGAAAAGGAAATAAGTGATAAACACAGGTCAAAGAGTAGTTCATCCAAGGATAAATCAAAAGAATCAAGTAGTTCAAAAGAAAAGAGTAGGGAATCAAGTGGTAGTTCCAAAGAGAAGGCTAAAGACTCGACCAATAAAGATAAAGCTAAAGAATCAAGTAATTCTAAAGATAAGTCAAGTAGTCATAAAAGTAAGGAATCGTCAGCGAATGACAAGAAAAGAAGTGATAGTAAAAATAAGTTAGACAAAAGTGATAATAGAAGCAGTGAAAAGAAATCAAGTCACAAGTCTTCATCTCGCAAGAGTAAATCTAGCAGTTCTAAGTCAAATGAAGATATACCAAAGAAAAAGGTGCAGATAGATGATAGTGATGATGGAATAGACTGTGGTTCGGGTGAGTTTTATATGCTTGTAATATTATTATTTATTAAAGAATGTGTTGGTAATCTGACCAGCAATATTGTATATTACACTGAACAGGAATAATATTGACCATTCTTGTATCACAGGAGATTTAACTAGTAAAGATAAATCATGATCTTGCCTGCATCAAGTTGTTTGTGGAATTCACCTGATTATTTTTTCAAGAGTACTTTCTATATTAATCAATAACTATTAAATAGATGATCCTATGATGAAGTGCCCTAAATCTTCTGTTAAGAAGTCATTTTAACGTTTTATAATTGACAAGCTTTATTCTATCCTTTGATTATAATTTTTCTATTGACGTAGAGATTTGAAGCTTTCGGCATTTATCTTACAGGGGCCAGCTTCGCAGAAGCTCTAGGGATGATAATTCCAGCAAAAACAAAGAAAAAGTCTCAAAGCACACCTAGCAAAGATGACTCCTCGATTGACTCTAGAGACGTAAGTAAACAACTAAAGCTTCATTCTTCATTCAAGCTTCAGCTAGAATGTTCGTTTTCCCTTTTTATCAGCATGGCACGTAGTCAGATAATTTTGACATTTAGGCCCATTTATCGGCATTGTTAGGGAAACCGCAACGATAAAAAGTGAAATATATGTACCAATTAGTTGTGCATCTGCGAATTGTTAGGTGTAATATTTTATTATTATCAGTATTCCATATCAAAGCAATGTAGTTTGTAGAAATACAGACGAACGGCGAATAATCGAATTATAATATTGTAGTATATAAATAACAAACTTAATTGAAATGCTTTCAGAAAGTATCATAAAATCAAAACCCATTATAACGATCATTTACTTTTAAATCTTACAAAATATTGATTACATGACGAATTCTTATTTAAACATCCATATAAGTATGTTTGTTTGGCGATGCGACGGTAATAGTATAAATTTTGCGATAAAATAGATGTTGTTTGTTCAAGAGTTACGAAAATAATTATATATTTACTACAATATCATATCAACACTGACATTAATAACAACATGATTATCTAGTGAAGGTTTATTTTACTCAAGTTCGCCCAGAGGTTGCAAAATCTTATACTCTCTTCGGGGAAGTTATGGTTAAGGTACTTGCCACTCATTACCAGACATTCTAAACCCGGTATTATTTTTGTAATATATTTTTGTTTATTATTAAAATCCGGTATAACATACGTCAAAAAATTAATAACGGTGCTAGAATATCATCATCAACAGTCTATTTACAACAGTCTTTCTCCACTCTCCTTCAGAGAATGTGGGCCGTAGTACACCACGCGGGCCCAGCGCGGATTGGTAGACTACACACCTATGAATTTGCTTCTCAGTAGCGTGCAGATTTCCTTACGAAGTTTTCATCACCAAAAAGCTATTGGTAATGATTTATATCATGCATACATACATTCCAAACAACAAATTGTAACTCATTGGTACGAGCCAGGATCGAACGCAGACCTCGATTGTTCAAGGACTGACGCTCTACCGAACCGAGCTGCTATTGCTTCTCTATAGCTTCTATGTGGCTATAATATATGTCAAATAACCCTTGTAGTATGTACAGGTGATTCTTCTGGTTAGTAAAATAAAATGCGATAAAATTTTAAAAATCAATATTGTTATGTTTACAGTTGAGTCCAGCGTCCCTGTTATCGCCATCAGCAAAACTAGCGCCACTCCCAGCGTTGGAGATATCCGCTTTGCCCGAAATCTCGCCCAACTACAAGCCGCGACCCCCGCCAAAATTCCTGCCGCACTTCAGTGACGACGATGCCATGAACCACGTCATATCGTCTAAGAACCAAAGGTGCGTTATTATGTTATTATATGTATTTGTAAGTAGATATTCACAAGATCCTGATACCTGATGGGAGAATATTTCGTTATCAAATATGGAATGGAAGGACCATGACAAAATCTGTCGTTATACGTATATGAAAAATATTTAACAGTAGTTTATTGGGAAACTCATTTATTTATTTTTTTTTAATATTCATTTTATTAAAAAAGTAATTAACATGCCGCCGTACATTAAAATAAACTTAAAAGTTAGTGTAGCATATAGAATATGTCATCGGTATTCTCTCCGTTGGGCAGATTGCCCAGGATGCTGACAGCATCCCTGCTAGATAGCTAGGCAGATCAAAGGAACGTCAAAGTGCGGAGGGAGCTACTACCTTATATCACTCCGAACGGCACAAAAATAAGTCCCACCTTTAAATATTGCACTCACGAAGGACTCGTCTCTTCGGAAACCTTGCATGCGAAATCCGAAAAAAATGTTTGATGCATTTTTTATTTGTTGCTGCACAATGATGCGATCGATATTTTGTTTCAGAACTAAGGTGTATTCTGGTAACAAAATTTATGGGAAAGTACCGTCGCTATACGAAATGTGCGTCCAAGTACTTCAAGAACACATCGATGGTAAGAATCTTTTTGTGTGCGTTGAATTGTGTTTATATTAATATTTATAATAGATTTGCACTCGACCTTTGTTGCTCCCTAGTAAGTGACGATAATGCCGTTTTGATGGATATATATAGGAATACCGGAACACAAAAGTGATATGTAGTGTGGTGTGCCGAAATATTTTTTTTTCTTTCTTATTAACACTGCTGTTTGGCGGCAGACTTTAGGTAACATAGTGCCAGCTAACCAGACGTACATACAAATTTCCTAACACCAACTATAACAAGTACCGACAGGTACCTCCACTGGTAATCGAACTCGGGGCCTAAAGATTGTTAGTCGAAGCCCCAAGCTTGTAACCATTAGACCACGGCGGCGGTATCATCGACTATTTATCTTTACTTTACGTTCTTATGTAAAAATATGAAAATAATTTTAAAATGTATGAAATCAGGGCTTACCAAACATATTTGTTCTGTAACGCCCTTGATAATTTGGCATTTTACGCCCCAGAGTGTCGCGACACAGAGTTCCGAAAGGACTTTATTAAATAATCAACTCAATGTAAAAATGTTGACGACGTCGTCAGTTATTTCCTAGTCTGTTTATGAAATACCCGCTATCGTTGACATCCTGACAGCTGGAAGTAGATTCCAGAGCTTCTCAGTTTGAGCTATAATTGTTTGAAGTTATTCTTGATCTTCTATTCGGGTGACAATGGTAACACTTAAAGTTCGAGTAATATTAAATATGTGGTATTAAATATGTGGTATTAAATATGTGGTGTGGTATATGGTGGACACGTTATTACGTAAACGCGGGGTGAGGACGACTGCGGACACTCGGCGCTCGCGCAGGGGCGCTGTATCAGATGACTGATGAGATATTAAAAGTCATGTTGAATATTCCAGCTCTTGAATACACTGGCGGCGTTCCCTACGAGATCCTCAAGCCGGTCGTGGATAAAGCGACGCCGCAGCAACTCTTCATGCTGGAGCATTACAACGCGTACCTCATGGAGGACACAGACCATCTCTGGCAGAAATTCTGTGAGAAGAACTTCAGAAACAAAAGGAGGCAGGAGATGGAGACTTGGAGGGAGATGTATATGGTGAGGGTTTCTGATTGTATATTTTACTAGTGGGTTTGCCCGCGACTTCGTCTGCGTATACTTCGGAAGTTATCCAACTAACCATCACTTAATGGACTGGCATGAAAAGTGGCAATGTCCATCTCAGAATTTCATCAAGATTGGTTAACAGTGCAGCGCAATGTGGTAACAAACAATCTCACTTAAATTCAACTATGATTGACTTAAACCGATGATTTCTAATTTCTTTTCAAACAGTATGACCCCATGCGGGTGTCGCGAATGGCAAGTGATTGTCTATAGAGTCTTACTGTAGCCATCAATCAGCCTGCCTATGTGATGGAAAGTTCGTTAGTTTACGTAGTATGGGTATGTCCCGTATATAACTTGTCTATTCCAATTTATTTTCCAGAGATGTCAAGAGGAGCAAGAACATAAGCTGAAATCTCTCACAGCGAATATCAGGCTGACACAGGAAGCCAAAAAAGCGCCGATAAAACAAACCAAGATGGCTTACGTTGATACGGTCGTCAAACCTCCGAGGAACATCCTGAAAAAACAAGTAAGGATCTCTATTAATTATCAATCAATTTAATATATTTTGTTTTGACAAAATTACGTTACGTAAGCTGAAGGTCAAGTGCGAACTGAGTGTGCATTTTAAAAACCCTAATTCTGTCGTAATAATAATAGCACGCAGCTACATATAAGTGTTAATTAAATAAAATTAACGATTCAGACTGGGCGTTGATTAATCAGTGAGGACGTTTTGGTATATAAATAAATAATTGTGGTCTCGGCTTCATAATAGTCATCTCGTGGGAGTTTTAAACGGCGACTAATGGAAAATTATTCAGGAAATAAGCAACAGCATCTATATAACAGCAACATCTTACTGCGATCACCAATCCTCTAGGCAAGTGTGGTGGCAAGTCCTCTGATGGAAAGTGACGATCTATGATGGAGAGTCATGTCCAACAACAATACTTATTTCTAGGCCCAGCACGGTACAGCATTCGCTGCTTCCGCCAGTCCCGCCGCTAGGGTGGCCGCCCTCGCCGCGGCACCCAACGTCCTCAAAACGGGGGCAGTGCGACCCCCCACCGGTGCATCTGTATCCTCCTCCTCATTTAAACCGAAAAAGGCCCCTCTCATGCAAAAAGCGCTTCAGTTCATGCGCGGACGCAAGCGATGAGTTCAAACTGTGAATGGACTCTAGAAACTAGACTTTTACGTGAAATAATAGGGTAATGTGTGATTTGTGTTTGGTAAGTACGTTTTAATTTTTAACGGCACGTGTCCTAGGTAATTGTGAAATTAGTTTTGAAATTATAATAAGGATATTGTCAAAAGATTGTAAGCTAACTGTTTATGGTATTGCTAAAATATGTGTTCAAAAGGAAAGCCAAATTGGAAGGACGAATAAGGATTTGTTTTTTAATAGTAGGACAAAGGAAAATGGGATCACAGTTAGAAAACTAAGATTGTCTACACTAGGGTTTTAGCAACTAGTCCTTTAGGCCGCGTGGACTTCAGAAATAATCCTACTGGAATCAATAAATTAGTTCGAGATAAATCGTAATATATAGCCATCTCCATCCCATGGGCTACGTTCGTGCCAAATTTCATCACGGTTGTTTGTGTTGTGGTTATTGTGTGGTAACATACAAACCAACTCATTTTCGCTTCATTAAATTAGTGTGATGGTTGTACGGTACACAGGCCGGACACTTCACATAAATGTTGTGATATCCGTACCTATTCCCTTACATCGAACGGATGAAGTTTGTATACACGCGAATGTGTAGTACCGATCCTTGAGCGGGACACTTTCTTGCGGGTAGAGGTGAAGTATCGCGGCTCGAAATAACTATGTGCCTGCATTCTGAGAAATCTTACATGTCCCGAACATTTATACAATTTCATTTAATACAGGGATTCAATCACTGACGATCTTTGGAATTTTATTGACTGTATTTTCTCTTGGGTATATTTCTATGAAAGTACATAAAAAGCTATAATTATGTGCATTTTTAAAATTTGGCTCCATTTGAGGATGGGTAATTTGATGATAGGGATAATTTTACGCAAACAGAAGGTTACATCTGAACTCATTTAAATAACATGTACTCGTATTTACTTAAATGCAAGCTCGAATATGTATTTGTTAATACAAAAACTTTCCAAAATAAACGCTATTAACTTTTTCACAATTACCTATAACATAGTCAAGTGGATAGTTTCTGAATTGGTTTACAAATTATGATGTATTTTATTTCTTTTAACTTGCCTTATCTGGTTAAGTTATGAATTTATTGCTACGAAGCTGTTGCAGTAAAAAACCGTGATTGCTGGAAATGAACAATTTTTGAAGCCGAGTGCACTTACATTGTTTTGACAGTTGAAATGTTAAGAAAAAACTTTCTCTGCACGCGTTTTACGAATTCATCATCATCAGCCGGGAAACGTCAGCTGCTGATCATAGACCTTTTCTGAATTAATTATTTAAAACAAAACAGCAACTCCTCTTATTAATTTACAACAAAGAATTGTTACTCTATACATTGCATACATATAAAGATACTTATACAGTGACGTAATCGAGAATATTCTCTATAATTATGTTTACATATATAATCTTGTTCCTTTCCCAGTATCATTTGGAAATCTGCAATTTAAGGATAGCAACCTGATATTTCTCGCCAACATGACAAAAATTAAATTCTTGTAAATATTATATGATATAATTTCTGTACTTATTATATATGATTCCTGGTTGTTATTCAGACTTTCTTTTATTATTATTATTCTGCGTAGCGAATTATGCATTTGTAGTCCATATATGTTGTTACTGTGTGTAATAGAACTTATATTTAGCACTAAAACTATTATTGAAATTTTTAAATTTTAAAAATTCTGTTTGCGGATTACCAGATTTCAGTTTTTTTATATAAAATATTTAGATTTGTCATCAACAGAATCTTATAGTAACTACGGTTTTAAAATTATTAAACAAGTTTTAGTGAGTGAACAAAATGGTTTACCATGTGAGATAAGTGTTTAGCTATGTCCCCCCCTATTTTCCTACAGTTTTATTACTATAGATACATATTTATGTAATTTGCTTATTTGTCTTTATCGATAATAATTATATTTTTTATAAGTGAGTTGTAAATATTCACATTTAGTCTATAGGGGAACCTGTTTGCTACCGCGCTTCTTTTGTTTCATTCCCGTCTCGCGAAAACTAAAGGTCGGTGAAATATGTTTTAGCCTAGTACAGACAGCATCTAAAATATATACGAGTCATACTGTCTAACGTTGCAAGCAGTTAGTGTCTCTTTATTTTTATGATAATTTTTTATAATACAAAGTGTGATGGATGAATGTTCCTAATATTTTGTGCGAAAGTATGTATTTTTTATGCTGACCGTATATTTACTATAGAGATCCCCACGCTCCACACTGACCAGTTACCAGGTATAGGTGTCTTCTAAAAGTAAGATCAAATCAAGGCGTCCACAATGGCGTGAACAGTGATGCTTAGTTGACGCAACGAAAGGCAAACAAATCCCTGTGAATGACACATAATAATATAAATTCCTCTGAATTGAACGGCTGTTGAACACACTGAACGCATATTTGCACGTTATCGCGGAACAGAAAGATTTAAATATAGTGATAGTTTATAGAGTGGGGGTTGGGAAACTTTATAGAAAAACTTTGATTTTGAAAGTCAATGATACGGCAAATGTCTTGTACGGCCGCGTGACGTGGAACTTGTTATCAAATGGGCATAAGTTTAAGATCAAATTTTTGTTTGATTTGTCCGGTCTATCACTAGTAATGTTAAATGCCGCGGACGCATGTTGGGCGCCTTGGTTTTAGTTTGAACTCACATAGCGAGCGAATAGAGTGGTTTTAAATCCGGTACGCACCTCGTACACAATTTTTAAAAATCATGTAAAATCTAAGAGTATTTAAAAAATACTAGAATTTATAAAATACAAAATCGTTCCTTTTTGCTCTGAGTTGCTCTTTGAAAATGACAAACATTTACGCCATCTTTATTTTGTACGTAATTAACGTTATTTAAAAAAAAAACTAGACCAAAATATTCCCAATTGTTATTTGGGTTGGAAAAACTTAATTGGTGTCGTTTTAAAATGACACACTCAAGTACAAAACTATGTATCCACTTTTGAACCATGTCACATTCACTCTTGCTTGTTTCTATGCAGTGTGTTGAAGGAAATGTCAATTAAAGGTGAATGTGACATGGTTCGAAAGTGGATAAATATTTTTGTACTCGACTGTACAAGATCTAGTCTGGGACTCCATACATTTGCGTAACATCGTTGTTCATGTCGGTACATGAGTAAATATTATATATTTTACTCTTGTGGTGCCGGTGTAAGGAACCCTTAACTCTGCGTCTATCACTCTTCAAATGTCATTCATATCTACACAGTCACGTAGCGATTATACTATATAACTTGCTTGCACTTTATTCTGTGTCATATTTAATAAACTGTTTTAATTAGCTGGCGAGGCTTTATAAAATACACCTTGTACAATCCCGCCAATATCTTATTTATATATGTATAGAGATAGTTGTATATAGTCAGGTAAAGTTAGGGTTTTTAAAATACAATAATTGGCACTGTCGTATTTATGTCATTATATTGAATAAATGTTCCTTAACGAAACCAAATAGTAGACAGTGTCGAATTTATGAATGTGTAAAATATAAAAATAGAACAAAAAAAATACATGTTTCTAAATTTGAGTAAATACACAAGTGTGTTTGATGTTAGATAAAAACATACACTCTCATTGCCATTTCATTCATTAGAAAATTAAAATAGATTATGTGATTTATTTGTAATAAATACCATCTTAATACATACTTGAACTTGACACACTTATTTATTCCACCCTTTTGTGTTCGGTTGCATTTTCAGAATAGTAACATTAAAGTTACTATCAAAACAAATTTTATCGGACCTCTGTCATCTGTCCAATGATTTCGTGATTAAATTTATCAATGGCCTGAAAAAAGCGAAACTGAATTTAATGAAATTAAAATACTGTACGATATCAAGATGCCTGCTACATCGCAAATCAAACATTAATATTAATCATTTCGTGTGATGATAACAAAATGGCACCCTAAAAATCAGTTCCACATATTCTGCTTCTTATGGTTTTGTAATTATATACTTCTCATAAGAAAAATCGAAACACCTTGCAAGTTTATGTTTTGTAAGGATAATCAGAAAAACCTATGAAAATTTAACTTGAATTTAAAACATTAACATTAGGGTTCGAAAATCTCTTACTATTAAACGACATTAGACATATATTCCTAAATATAAACATTTTTCTGATAATCCTTACAAAACATAAACTCGCAAGGTGTTTCGATTTTTCTTATGAGAAGTATAGTAATTCACGCAGTGTTGATAAGCAGAACTTTAAAAAATATACAGTGATTGGGTAATAGGCAAAATCAATTTGTTGTCCAAGGCAATGTGACAGTTTGTATTTTATCTAAATTAAAATAAACGTGTAATTCTAGCACGGCAAAGCTCTGGACAGATAAGAAAACCGTGTCAGATGTAGGTAATAGTGTATTGATTTTCATATCTATTAATAGGTTTAAAGCGTCCGCCATAGGGCGGGGACACGTCAAACTGATATTGCTGATTAAAGCATCGTACCATCTAATCTCATATTCTATCTTGAAAAGAGGCCCGTATTTGAGTAGGTAGTAACATGATTACTGATATATTTTTCTATAGTCATTTCCTCCGGGCTTATTTCCTCTGATGGTCCCTACTTTGGGATTACCATTTATCAGCTTCATCGGTGTTTGCTCGTTATAAGTACGATTCATACGGACCCAAGGCTCGCATCAAAAATGTACTTTGTCTGTCGACTTAAGAAATTTCTCACGAATGTAAACTTCTGTGATAACTTTGGAACTTCACTTATCTTGAGATCGAGATTAATCTTTAGTAAGGTAAAGCTCGTAGCAGTTTGAATCTGAGTCGACACGAAGATTACTCAGAAACGCTTAATTAGGTTATAACTTTCAATTTGTCTTATCTTCACATTGAGTTAGTCGTAAGCACGATCTGTTGATATGGACCTGAGATGCCTTAATACTATGAGCGTCAATAGTATTTTAATAAAACAATTATGTATATTTCTTTATTGTTTAATAAGCATTTTGAGAATTATTACAATATTATGTTTACACTAAAATGTCTTTTAAATTCTTTCCGACAAACATTTCTCAATCACCCTTATCTTCCACACAGTTCACCCAAAGCTATCAGTATCACATTCCTTATCAAAATACCCTTTAATTTTTCTCTCCCTAACTAGGTTACGCGTCTTATATGGTTGAAATTTGATTATTGATTAGCGTTCAAATGATATTTCAAATAGACCTGTAGTTACAATACCAAAGACAGTCCTTTTGTTTCTATATGTAGTGTAATAAGAAAACAATGCAAGAGTGCCTCCTATGATTTCTTGCGGGTTTTTTTGGACACAAAATAAATAGAAAATTGTGTTACCGTCACTGCGTAAAATCGTGTCATATTTTTCTATTTTTAGTATTATTATATTTCCGTTATATCTCCTGTGAAGTCCGAATATAAACATTCTTTTAATTAAACCTAATAATTAAAAATGTATTGTATTTGCTTAGTCAATCATTTTCAAAACAAATGCCAATAATGCAGTAATGTCAAGAACCCTGTTTAATATTCAAAAACTTATTTAATGGTTGATGGACATTTCTTATTTAATTTATGTAAATATTATATGCTTCGCATATGTGTGGGAAAAATACCCTTTGGCTGCAAGTTAATTTGAAAGCGTACCCTGGAAAATGTTTTCACACCGCGTGTTTAACATGTGGTACCACATAGTGGATTTTTAACATTTAGTTATCTTATTAAGATTTTTATCACCACTTAGTGGATTTTCTAACATTCAATCTTATATTTATCTTTGGTTTTCGAACACGTTCTATATAGTCTCACTAGATAACATCGTGTAATAATATTCACTACAATACCTGTTTCAAATTACAATTGAGATAATGGAGGACATTTAATAGGCATACAGACAGATACACTACAAGTCTACATTACTAATATCAATGACTTGATTTTCATTAAAAACGGAACGAAATATTGAACTTTACAATTAAAGTAAAGGTAAACCGTATTTTAATATATATAACTAATTTCATAATGAAACACTTCTTGATGACTGTAACCTGTATAGTGTATACATTTGGTTGAAAATTGACCTAAATTTTAATAATTATAAAGACAAAAAGTTAGTCATTTTCAATACCGCCATGTTCTATGTGTTGTAATGGAGTATGTATTGTATAGAATATGTATACAACACGTACGCGTTTCTATCGCTAATCTACAGCTAACATCAGATATTTAGGTCACATATAAGTGTGAATATGTAAATATTGGTTGAAGACCATTTGACGAGCGTGCATATATATTTTCTATTGTTAACATTTACTAATATGAACTGTCATCGTAATTATTGTTTACTAGAATATGTATGCACTATTTTTGACATATATTAGGACACATTAATAAAACGTCTATAAAATGTAAGTTAATTGTTAAGTGACAATGAAGTACACAGCAATACAACGTAGACTTGCTGATATTTTAAGTAACAATCGAGGTTTTTCAGAAAGTGCTAAAAGAGTAGCAATAAAAGTACCCATGAATACAAACTTCGATTGATGATCAATTTTCAGAAATTTGTGTTTGAAACGAAATCCCTTCCGACCGCATTCAACTTCCCTAGAACCTAGTCCAATTTCTATGAGAGAAATAAAAATGAAACTGTTATGTTGAAGAGAAGCCATATTTTCATAGGTACTTTTTTAGCTTCGTACTATCTTTGTAATATATTAGAAAAAACATTGAGGTAATTATGTCATTCTGAAAGTATCTCTTGTCGCCAACATATTTCGTTTTTCAACCTCGTATACTACATACGAGGAAAGCTACTAGGAAAGCTGTCTACGCGACTGTCGCCGATGAGAGCTAAACACATAAAACAGACAGAGCTTTGATATTTTGAACAACAGATTTGACGATGCCGTTTCGAATTAACTTGTATCTAATACGAGTACCCTTTAGCGGATTTCAGATCAATCTATCGAGCTTTGCAGTGTACGTGCTTTTTAATACAAAACAACGTCGATGTTCCGGAATTTAGATTTAAGCTGCTTTTCGTAATCGGTGTTTATGATCCTTGGACACTGGTACACAGCCAGAAACTTGAGATCTTTATAGTATTCCGAAATCACGTCCACTATGATAGGTGAAATATTGCGTATCCTAGATAGACTCAAACTCTTTAACTGTATTAAGTTAGGGCTACTTAGAACTCTCAGCAGCTTAAGTTCGGTAAAGATTGTGTTGTTCCAAATCTGTAAATGCCTGATCTTCTTCAAGTCGACGAGTGCGGCGAGTCCCTCGTCGGTGAGCCCTTCGCAACGTATGATGGCCAAGTCTTTCAAAGCTGGACATTTGGCTAGCAAATGTAAGCATTGATCATTCACGCTATCACCGCCGTATATGTGTAAGGTTTCCAGAATGTTTTTCTTCGATAAAATCAGCTCTGTGATGTACTCCACGCGCAAATCCCGGATCTTCTCTATATAAATGTGGGATAAATTCTTGCAACGAAGCAAAGCGTCACTGTTGAGGGAAGATAAACCGAAATCCGAGAGGGATAAGTAATTAAAGTCCTTGAATTTGTCAAAGGGTATGTTCAAGTCATCTGGTACTAGCAGCAGAGAATTTTTCAAGCTGAGCTTTTTGAGATTGGGCCATCTTATGAAGTCCTTCTCGATGTCTTTACCGATTCTGCACATGATCAGTTCCAAGGACGTGATGTTAGTGCATCGGTTGATTATCGCCTTTAGTATTGGGTAGCTGTAGACGTACTGTAGCTTCAAGCAGTGTATGTACTTTGAGTGTGATGAAATAATTTCCAGGTTTTGGTTGCTTACTTCGCTCTGACCAGGTTTTCCTGAGTAGAGGACGATCAGACGGCGCCATACTGCCGAGTCGAGGGCCAGTTTCCTCCACCTATGGCTCACCTCCTCACACACCACTAAGTCCTCTATTGGTAAAAGTTTGAAGATGTAAATGAGCAGCTCATCAGGCAGTGTATCTATCCCGTAGTATGCTTCTTTGTCTTCCATTGAAGTCATATTGCGAAGCCTAAAAGGTAAGATTTTATGTACTAAGTACTTATTTACTAAAAAACTAAGTAACCGCTTAAAAGCATAAATAAAATTCAACAAAGGAAAAATACGTAATAGTGAAAATTTCTTTAGAAAACTTATAAACACCAAAACATATGTTATTTACCGATAAAACATTATTTACCTCGTTAACTGAAGGTGAAGAAAAATTCACTATAAAATTGACGTTCTAGGCGACAACTATTACAGATACTACGTAGTTACTGCTATAAAGTGCAAATCATTACAATTTCTAATTTTGGCTACCAAATAGGTACATATTTTGATCTCGACTATGCGCACAGCGCATCTCACTATTCCCTCCAATAATCGGGAAAGTGAGGGACGAGGGGTCAGGGGTGCCCAATCAATGATGCCAACAATTGTCAACGTAAATTCGACCAAACCGCGTCGTTAGCAACCAAGCATACGCACAAAGATATCTCGAGCAACTGAATTTGGTTGGGTAATGGCAAAACGCCAATAAAGTATTTGTTTCTGAATGTTGGCTTCGTGGGCTGACCCTCCCTTCCACCGGTCGTTCTTAAGCTTTTTTTTTTAATTCTTTCCATTCGGATACACTTTAGTACTCTTACACTATGAATGAAGTCGGTATTAAATCAGTAAAATCGAATCAGGAAAATAACTTTATCACCATATTTAATCATAATTTTTCAACGTATCCGATAGATAGCGGTAAAAATCATATCAAAAATACAAATAGGATAACTACAACAACTTCACTACAGAACGTGAATCTATCTCTGTTTACACGTATACTTACCGAAGGAAAAGAGGGACAGAGAATCCACAATTCCGCATCGCTCGTAAACCTGAACGGGCTTATATTTTTTTGCGCCGGCCCCCTTATTCAGTGAGACGCCGCACGTCGGGCCGGGTCGTCACTGCAGTCTATCACATTACACTAGGATATATTGTGTGTAACAACGTTAGCGTAGGACGACCCGATACCTAACCCGACTGAAGTACTTAAGTCAATCACAATGTTACACTTAAAGAATATCGCTAAAGCAGTAGCTCCACCTTTAAAAAACACAATCCAAAATGAGGCAGTCAATACTGTGCTTAGGATCGCGCCTGCTGCAGTAAACGTTTGTTGCCGTACCTACGCGAGCCACGAAATCCCAGAGAGGCTCAAAGATGTTGCGAGTGCTGCTAACCCCAGATTCTTCGACATGGTGGAGTACTTCTTTCACAGAGCCTGCCAGGTAGTAGAAGATAAACTAGTGGATGACATGAAGTCCAGAGTCACCATTGAAGAGAAAAAGAAGAAGGTGGCCGGTATTCTGAAGCTCATGCAGCCATGTGATCACATTCTCGAGATCCAATTCCCACTGAGGCGCGATTCTGGCGATTACGAAATGATCCTCGGTTACAGAGCTCAACATTCCTCACACAGGACACCCACCAAAGGAGGTGAGTCATACAATCATCTAATTATAATTATATATGTAGTTCTTGTCATAAAGCTCTAACGATATCGAGACATTCAATGGACAGTTATAAGATGGAAGTTAGCTCAGGAATTTTATTTATAGATCTTGAGACACGTGATGTTGCCGATCCGTAATGTTACGTAGCCAAAATATATGCGAAAAGCTTGATTTTTTATTACTTTTAGTATGCAGTACTAGTATCACTATTTGATTTTACTATACGCATAGTATAATATCGATTTTAAAAACGAAACAAATAAGTATTTCGTTGGTTGGTTTCCTCCTGGCTTAATCAAATTGGTGACAGCTGTCGGCATAGCAGATGACAAGACATATTCTGTGCATAAAAACTATTTGCTATCCATCGTTGAAAATAGACTTCACTGAGCAAGTAATCACTAAGTTTTATAGACTTTATTTTAGCCAAACAATCTGAACCTTGTTCCACGTGATTGTAGTTATAACCTAAATTTCATTTTTTTAAATTTGAGAAATCAGGAATGACCTCTTCAAAGTGTGGTCGGGGAAACAGGAAACAACCATATTTTGTAAAATAAAAAAGCTGTTTGTTTACTGTTACGTAAAATTCTGGTCTTTCGTGCCGGATGTGAATGTTCAGAAAATGACGAATGTTTTTCATATTTAGATAAAGCAACTCAATCTGCGAGTTGCTTTGTACCTCTCCTCTTGCCGCGTGTGGGCGTTTATGTACAATTTGATAACCAATTCGTGTCGTACATCAAGGTCGCTGTCCGCACTTTAACTACTTCCACAACTTCCATATTATGCTTAAATTTGGGTCCCGAGTTTTTAAGTTTTTAGGTTTTGTCTTGTTATACGAAATGCATGGTCCAAACTCTTATATATACTTTCTGTTAAGTACGACGCTATACTAATATCTAAGCTACTTATACCTAGTTACTTCTAGCACAGTTACCTAAAAAATATCATCCGAAATTACATACAATTTAGTACCATATACATTTATTTCTTTAGACTATATCCACGTGACTGAGAAACATTCATAAAATTGGTAAAAACAAGTGATAAATCCACACGTGACATATGTTTATTGACATTTGTTCTAGAATCTGTTTATCATATTTAACCTAACCCCACGTACAGTAAATTATACATGCATGTAATTAAGCTGTGAAAATGAATTATTTAAAAAGCATGCCATTCTAGAAGTACTGCCACTTACATTTCCTTTTATCGCTCTATCAATCAAATAAGAATGCCTTTGTCTTGATTGATGGTGAAAGCCAGACAGTCGATTGTCATAACAAAATTGTGGCCAGTGTTTTATTATTTGCATTACCTGTGCCGTACCCAAGCTGTACCTACTTAAGTTGATACAGCTCTGTGAGGGTCCCATTGAGAACCTAATGTGTACGGAATCGTAAAAAGTGTCGACTCCTTTAGGCAAAGTGTTTATGTTATAATTTGAAGTGCAATATGAAAATCGAGTACCTAACTGATTGCGAAATTTAATGGAAATCAGCTTTGATCAACAATATTGATCAAAGAAAAATGAGAGTAAAAGTACCGCTAGCTGAGACTTATTGACATACTCGTAGTTCGATCCCCCAAAAGAACCCTTAGCAGTTTAATGTAAATTATATTTTCACAAATATGATTATGTGTACTTCTTTGTCACTGATATGCATATATCTAACTGTTTCCACAAACATTTAGAGAATGGAAAACTGTGTAAACTTTAATTAATTATATAACTCAGAGGACATATTAATGAACTCAATTGAACATCGTCTGATCCGTCATAAAACCGTAATAGAGTTTGTTATACTCGTATTGAGATGCGCGGTGGCCAAGTTTATATCCATTTATGCATATACATATATACCGAAATTAGTATGTACGTATTTTGTGCGCGCCTAACACCAGTTGATAGTCTTCAAACAGCTGAATCTGTTTTTAACAAATATAGCTTAGAACTTACGTAAGCAAGGAAACTTTACGTAAAAAACCGCATCAAAATCAGTCCATTCGTTAGAGAGACACAGACTTTACGTCAAACTACCCCGCATTTACGCCGGGGGTTAAAAAATCTATGCACGAAAATCCTAAAAACAAAACTGCATAAATAAAAATTTTTAATGCAGGAATTTCATACAGACGCTTGTACTTTGCATGCCTTTTTAATAGAATAATCCTACTTATCATTCAATCATTACTCCTTCGTACAAAATGTCTAATGACACATTGACAATACTTTGAAAAAAACTCAAAAGTATATAAGTTTTATTTGTGCAATGTCATATTCACCTATAATTGTCATTTCTTTTAAAACATCTCACAATAGATCTATCAACGTCGCAGTGAGTGGTTGAGCACAGTGGACGGACACCCCCCTTGTCTAAAAAAATGTATCTCGTCCATAGGATTTTTTTACATTGGGATTTTCAAAGTTTCGTCTGTAGGAATTTCGTGCGTTTTATTTTTAGGAATTATGCTACGTTCTCAAAACATGACTATTCTACTCTTATAAGCCCAATCAAAAACCATTATCTCATAAAATCTTCAATGTACCTACTCGTGATTCGAGAACCGTATCTATTGTCAAATAAAGATCGATAGCAGTTACTATCACCCCGTCACGCCTTCTTTGTTACTTTGCCTAGAAAAAGAATAGTATAACAACTTATCAAACACACGTGAGACAGTAGCAAATAGACAGAGATTAATGTGTCCAGGGAGTTTAGACACTTGACTGTTATAAGTTACCTACTTGAAATGACTGTTTGATTGGTAACGACGCAATCTTCTATATATTAATACGTGAAGCAAAAACTTTGTACCCCTTTTTACGAGTACGAAAATTGCGCAGACGGAGGAGTATGAAATTTCGCACAGTTATAGTTTATATAGAGAAGGAGTTCAGAATTTTTTTATATTTTCAAATTAATTATGGTTTAATTTCGACCACTGGGCGACCACTAGTCTTATTAAATGCTCATATCATACTCTCCAAAATTACTGACGACTACTACAATATAATATCATCATTAATAACAGCCTATACGAGTACGTGTCCACGCTGCAGGGGCTGAGGCCTACTCTCCTACAGAAAGTGTGCAAGATAATATATGTATGTTTATTAAAATAAAAGGTGCTGTATAGCTCATAGATAGGTATTTACACGACAATATATATATGTTTTAACATAATTATGACCTTTAACACGGATATATCATATTAAAAGTGTTTGGTGTTATTTTACGAGTTGAGATTACAACGAGATTGGAAAAGTACATACGAAAAGTACCCGTTGGCAACAAAGTAGGCGTGGTTCTGACGCTTGCACGCGTCAGTCTTGAGCCGGCGTTGATGTATAAACATTTGCCCTAATCGCTGAAACTATGACTACAAACTTATATAAGTCTTGAGGAAATTTGTAATTCACGACTACGTGCCACGAACACGCTTGCACAAACAAGTGGTCACGTTTTATTTGACACGGTTCGCTGGGGGCTGATACCACGTCATTCCCCTAGTGACTGTATGTTCATAGGTGTCAAAAGAGCTGATAAACAGATGATAAATATGTTGAGCGATTGTTATCGGTTGTTTGTTTGCATTTATAAATACCCCGTGGTGATTGCTACCAATATAGAAATATATACGTATCTACGAATATATTGTCATTGTTAGTTTTTGTATGACCACTTCACGGCGGCCACTTGTATTTTTTATTTAGAAAACAAGTTTGTCACTTTTTAATTTTTAATCTTAGGCCATTCGACTACACAGTAAGTCGATACATCTTTATGACTCGTACCGTGATCGACACGTATCATCATCAATAGGACAATCAACTACTTTACAAAATCCCACTACTATGAAGGAAACTATGACTGCTGAACATAGGCCTCCTTTATGCTGTGGCATATTTTAAATTAATTACATTCCCATTTATTTCATCTACTTTTAATCCCTTATGTCTGTCAAGATTTTTCTAAGAGCGAATCTGACTCGTATATAGAGGGTTCCGTTTTTTTTTTAATTAGCTAATCTGGCTCTGATCACGAGCATACAATCATATACCTATATATATATCAAGTATACAATCCTCTCACATACAGATGATGAGAGTTGCTTCAACAATATGGCTCCGATTAGATCCTTCGGATTCGGAACTCTATAAAAGGAATCAGGCACGACCCTGTGCAGTTAAGTCGAATAGATTCTGATGTTGATCCATATCCAACTTAATATTAAAATATAGTATGAACCCTAATTATGGCTATTAACGTGTTGTTTCTCTGTCCAGCTGAATATCAATATAGTATGTATCCTAATTATAGCTCTCTATATAATTTGACTGTGGCATCTTCAAAAATAACTTGATACTCTCAGATCAAGCGCTAGTTAGTAGTAGTATCAGTAGTCAATCAACATTGATTGAATGAACCAAAAGTCTTTCATTTGGAGGCGGTTCGTCTCGAGAGCATTTGTTCCATTTTTGTTTGAGCGAGCCGAGTTTCTGAATAGATGTTGTACTATTTTTAACCAAAGAAATATGCCAACATACGAGCTGCTAGGTATCTCTTCACAGTCGCGATTGTTTAGTGAAGACAATATTTTTAACATGACATTTGGTTGACGGAAGTATTGGGAAGGCGAAGCGATGAAAAAGCATGGGCTCAGGTGATCGCAAATAACATGTTTATACGAGTCCAAAGTTTAAAACCACACGTGACTTTGTTTGCGTAAACAACAAACTTCTTTTGAGTAAAAATTCCTTAAAATAGATGACTTTTGTGTTAATTGCGTTGGACTACTTAGAGCATCGTTCCACAAGGCTTTTTTCCACAACTCACGCTGAAAGGCAAACTGCAAGGCCCGGATAACCGCCGTCAAACAGTCAGCCGGTCAGACTTTCTACTCTTTTCTGTAATTAATTTTGAAGACAGTTTTTTTATAATCGGTCAACCAAAATAACGTGGCGGTGTCGGCGGACGGGATCCACACTTTGGCATTTCACCGTTGCAAAAAATTTGCATCTTCATGCATTACGGTGTTTCCTAAGCGCTAAACCTGGTGCTCTGCAATACTAGAGTAAATATAGTCATTTTTCACAAGTTTGTGACTATTATGCGAAACGATCATTCTTTTTCTTGTTAACATCATATGATCGTAATCAAATTAGTATTTTATGTGCGAGTTCTTATTTTGAGCACTTTCTGAATCGCAGTTTCATATAATCGAGGACACTCATACCTGTATGAATGTTTTTTACAGTCCTCTGTGGTACAAACAAGTAAAATGTTTTGTTTCAAAACAAAACCCGAAGTACCCTCGCGTTAAATTCATTGTGTCACTTGAGTTAATTGGTGATTAACACTAATCGTTGGGTCGTCAACATAATTAGAACAATTTTATAAGCCGGTGAGTGTACCAGGTTATTTATTACTACGTAGGTATGGCCTTTAAATATGTATGTATGGATTGGTGCTTTGAACTTGCATGTTCAAAAAAGCTAAAATCTAAGTAACTCAGTTCCCATGCGCCTAAATTCGGGGGTTTAGGACATTTTATACAACGTGTACAAAAAAGGAGTGATAAAACTTAAGTTATATGTATATGTTAGGTAAGGTTTTACCTTAGGAGCGGTAGTAGACATCTGTAAACCGTACGAATCTGGAGAAAAACCAATTTAAAATATTGACTAAAATTTTTGAATTTCATCCCTATCCTAGTTCTACATGTGTAAATAACCCCTAAAACCAAAGATAAGATCCCCCAGTGCTCGCGTTGGTAAACAAACATTTAGGGTTGTCAAAAATTACGACGTTACACCTATGAAAATAAAAATGTATGGAAATTTATACTAACCTTTACAACGCTGCTACTTTCACAGTGTATTCTATACAAGGGATATATACCCACCTTTAAGTATTATCACTCCTTTTTTGTACACGTTGTATATCCGCCTGGTAAGGTTCGGTTCAGCTGTTTGTCGCAAATTCGATGAATAGAAAATAAATGAAAAAATGGTTTAAATAAAAAATTCACAACTAGCAACGAACAGAGTTACGTAATAGTGTCATTATTGTACATTCACTTTGTGAGGTTAGATAAATCGAGCGGGCGCGAGTCGGACTCGAAGACCGAGTAGAAAACAGCGACAAAAAGTTCCTGTATGGGGACCCGTTTTAATTATTATTATTATTTATATTGTTATTCTTTGTTGTTATAGCGGCAATTCACGTATCTAACTATAACTGTTTAAAAGCTGCAACTGTGTCTACGGTACCCTAATCAAAAGGCACTATAAAGCGAAAGTTTTGTATAAATTTATAGCAAAACATATAGTTTGACTTTGAACTCGGCTGCGATAGTACAGCCCAGTATCTTCCCGTGGGTGTAGAGAGAAAAATGTGGTTAACGTGTAGCAGCGCCTACTTAGAGGTGTACCCCGCTTTCCAAGCCCCTTAATTATTATGTCTAATGACCACCAGTGGTCATAGATACCCCGTTCGTTATGTCGATCTATGAAAGCTATAAGTAATGATGATATTTTTACGAAAGTACCGAGCAACATTTGGTCAAACGTGTTTTCATCTCCACTGTTTTTGTTTTCCTGATGTTTTATTGATCGGTTGCCGTTTGGTCCGCAGGTATTCGATTCTCAACGGACGTGACTAGGGACGAGGTGAAAGCTCTGTCCGCCCTGATGACGTTCAAGTGCGCCTGCGTCGACGTACCGTTCGGCGGCGCCAAGGCCGGTATCAGGATCAACCCCAAGCTGTACTCGGAACACGAGCTCGAGAAGATCACGCGAAGATTCACTCTCGAGCTGGCTAAGAAGGGATTCATTGGTGAGTAATGTGTATTTCACTTCACTTGAATCATGTGACCTTGACAATCCTAGAATTGTTACAAATAATAATAAAAATACTTTTAATTTATGTACTTATCTACTCGTATAAGTAAAGTGTTGCATGCTTCTATCCTATGTTCCTAACGTCACAAACTATCAGTTGGGTTGGGATGAACGCCAAGTAATTTGTGAATTTAAATTATTAATATTGTCACGGAGCTCGAAAAGTCCAGAGATAAAGAAAAGAGAGAGGTGTATCCATCTATCCCCTTCGTGTCGGATATTGACAAATGACGAGCGTTGAAAGCTCTCGAATACTCGCATAAGGATTGTCAAGCGCGAAAGGGAAAGCAATTCATCTATCTCCTTCGTGTCGAATACTCTCCAAGGTTCCAGATGATTCTAGACTGAAGGATCTAGAAACACTACGGGGTATATATAGGCGCGAGCCGAGCTTCGAGTTCAGTTTGAGTTGAGTTCACAGCGATAAAAAGTGAAGAAACGAAAACCGGAAGAAATTGTAAAGCGAAAGTACAGTCGAGGTGGAAAAGTGTTAGTGTTCTAGTGTGTCAGTATCGACAGATCGGCGTCAGTAGTGCTCAAGGACTCTGTACGTGGAATCCAGGGACGGACTCAGTGCAGACGACTCGGAACCAGTGAGACAGGGACGTACTCTGTTTGGGGGGACCCGTGATTTTGAAGATTGGTTTGTGGACTTGTGTTACTAATAAATTCCGGAACTTTGGACTAGTGTTTCTCTTCAATCTAAACGAACCTGAGAGCTCGTAACAATATGTACCGCAAAATACGTATATATAAATTAGTACTTGCACCATACTTGCCGTATTTAATGTGTCAATTTATATTGCTTGATTGTTTTCTCGCATTGTGAATATGACATTACAGATCTTGTCAAAACCGCTAAAAATGTATAATAAGTATATATCCGCGACTTCTGGACTGCACTATATCCGAACTTATCGAAATCGCGGTCGATGACCCTCTGCTGCACCTTTACCGTTCAACCATTTAACAAATGATGCAACATTAGTGACAAAAATAGACGTAAAAAACGACATAAACAACACAAAAACATTTCAGCCGAAACACCGTTACGTAAGCTACTGATTGTAGTGTGGAATCGATTGGAAATTCCGCTGAAGTAATGAATCATTATGGAACAACATTGCTTACTTATCGAATTGTTATATAATCACGAGTCAGTCACCCTTCTGTCCTCACCCAGGCTTAGGTCATTGTTCCGGCCTAGGTTAATAACCGTCCCCTAGAAAATTGTACTGTATCGCGTGCAGTAAATTACCCATCATCGAGATACGAGTCTCATACGTGTATCTAAACCTGCAAACCTATCAACAAGTGTTTACTTTGAACAGAAAATTGATTATCTTACCTATCACCGTACATGTATTGTATAGCCGGTTTTATAAACAGTGCGTTTACCATAAGTTTGCGCCACAAAGTCTGTATGCTTTGTGGTTCGCGCTAATGTTTCGTAATCGAGTACCATCGGTAACGCTGCTCTGTCGAAATACGAGTGACAAGGGCAGAGCGATAGTTTACGTTGACGGGTGTCGTTTGCTAAAACCCACGGTAAACTCGCTGTTTAGCGCTATACCAGACGACGAAGAAACTACCAAGAGAGTACTCGTAGACACAATCATGTTTTGTTTTGATTTTCTTGATTTAGCTCATCCATCTTTTTCTGCCACTCCTTCATTTGCATTGAACAAAGTTCCCAACCAACGAGACTATCGGGGCGTCATAATATCAGAGGGCTAAAATTAACTGTAGACTATTTTAATCGCTACTTTTGCTTCATGATATGTAACGAAAAGTTTGAATTATTATCTACCTGAGTTATAGGAGTGGCCACTCCAAGTTCAAGTTTTGTATCATTTCATCATCATCGATAACCTGTCTCTGACCACTATTAACGGGTATGATAATCTTCTTACTGATGTCACTTTCAGCCGTTATGTGCGAGTCTGGCCCCATCCAGGGTCTTATTATGTCCTGAAAGATGTCATCGAACCATCTGGCGCTGCCGAATGAACTGCCTGTTTAGTAATAATATTAACTCAATGATTATGGCTACCATTGTGTGACGCGTTTCGTCCACCTGTAGATAGATGTCTCCACTTGGGCATGACTGGTGATCGGTGCCCATTTCGTTTGTTATTTCATCACCAGTCAAACAGTGTGGAATCCACACTGTGGATCCAAGATATATGTGTTTTGTGCACAATTCATTTCATTTTAGTTTATACATATAAATAAGTGTTTGTGTCTTAGTTTGTATTACACGGATAATGTAAGAAGAACTTTAGTATGCTACTTAATTAGAAACGAAAAACATGTAGGTTTCATGTTTATTTACTGATTGGTCAACTGAATACGACCTCAAAGTTCCTGCTGATCAAAAATGTAATATTGTTTCTATAGGTAAATTATCGGCAGCGCTATTGACTTTCATTTATTATCCGTTGCTAAGTAATATAAATGATAATATAATCGGACCACTTCATAATTCACGGTCACAGTTACGATTACCCGTTATCTTTTCACTTACATCTATTCATAGATATATTGAAACCGACTGAGAATTAACTACGTGACGTAATGATTTAATTTATTATTCAACCGAAATAGTTCCAATGACAAAGAAATAACCTGCCCTAAAAAATATTTATTTCGTATGTCAACAGCTGTTACATCAAAATTTTAGTTTAAAAAAAGTAATGTATCCATCTTAAACTAAATAAACAGCTAATTACAGACACACATTCATCATGCGTTCACTTTTAAGTATAGTAAATGACAAAGATAGTTGATGACATAAAAATTTTGAGCGTACGTTCGTAATACAGTTAAGTAGAAGATTATAATAGTAACTTAAAGGTGATGTTGCAGTTATATTTATTTAAATAAACCTAAAGATACCATTATTTTTAAAAAAAAACTATTTTGATGGATCACTACTGACCCTGATAGAGCATAGATATGGCACATAACTGACTAGCTTTCAGCGAGTGAATTCACATTTTTCTCTACACGCTGTGGGAGGCTGGTGAAGGCACCAAAATGACACAAGATTCACAGGCTGACATGCACTGGCATGTTCCGTAAAAAGCTATTATATTCATCGATGACATATGCAGGTCTTATTTCCTGGCCAGATTGCAACCCCAGGGTTAGAGATGAAAGGTTTCCTCCATGTAACATATCCTAACCCACGTTTTGTTGCAGGGCCCGGCGTGGATGTGCCAGCTCCGGACATGGGTACTGGCGAACGGGAGATGTCGTGGATCGCTGACACCTACGCCAAGACCGTTGGCTATCAGGATATCAACGCTCACGCCTGCGTCACTGGCAAACCTATTAACCAGGTAACAGCAGGTTCTATACCCCTCGATATGGACTTAATGGACAAAATTGCAAAATTTTAAATTTATCTAATTGGAAAACCATTTCGAGATTTAGCTCCAAGGAACCTGAAAAGATTGTGTAAGGATTTTCTCGATAGGGAAAACTATACCATCAACAATATCTTACTGCGATCACCAACATATCCCTGTATAGAATGTTCGACGTGGCGGTCAATGAGGCAGCCCGTTAAGTACCGCGTATTGTGAAAAATGTAATTATATATTCGCAGGGAGGTATCCACGGCAGAGTGTCGGCCACTGGCAGAGGAGTATTCCACGGCTTGGAGAACTTTATCAACGAGGCAAACTACATGAGCATGATCGGTTAGTGTTTTAATAATCATCACATTTAATTTTTTTAAAGAATGTACAGTTCAATTATATGTTTCATATTTTATAAGCATACAGCTGTTGCTCCACCTCATTAAAAAGCTTTTTTGTGGAGGTTCTTAGGATCAGTATAAAATCTAGTAGTCAATATAAAGGTGCCAAACAGAATATTTCTATAAATAAATGTTAAACAGTACTGTTGTTCCGGTACAGACGATTGCAACCCAATGGCAGAATTAATATAGTTACCACGTACAGAACGGACGTTTGCAGCCTCCCGCTGATCCGCGATACCTCACCTCTCCTAGTAAGAAAGTGACCTGCTGAAGAATCGGTAATATGGTGCACGCGAATCCACTCACACATTCGCGTGTATACAAAAGTCTTCCGTTCGATGTATGGGAATAGGAACCTATATCACGACATTTATATGAGGTGTCCGGCCCTTGTATAAAATGAAATAAATTTAATAAAACCAAATTCAGAAATATAAACGCCGATGTATATGAAATATGAATTAGATAGGGGATTTAATTAAATTATTCATGTGTGAAATTAATCATTCGTAGATTTCGTCTTAGTAACATTTTCTCGATGTACATCATTTTTGTCAATAAATAAAAAGGTTTAAAAAAATACATATTCAAATTAAAAATAAATCTATGCGTAATTAAGACTAAAATTAGTGACCGACCGAAACATGTTATTTTGCCGAAACCGAAACCGAAGGTTCGGTTTCATTGTAGTTTCGCCCGAAACCGAAACCGAACCTTTTATAAATTTTCCATTTTAGTCTAAAATGGAAAATTTCAGCGGACAAAAGATATTTAAAAAAACATGTTACATAATCGCTTGTTTTATAAAATGTCACAAATCTACAATAATCTACCACCAATACAATCATCACCATCGGTTAAAAGTCAACTGTTGAACAAAAATAATCTACCGTATTTATTAATATCAAGATCTAGATTATCGGCTGTATAAAACAGAAATACGTTGTTACGAAAGTTGAATGACTACATACAGGTGTGATAAAGACAAACATGTGATATGACGTCAGCCATCTTTGATATTTAGCGTTGTGGTACTAGCGTAGCAGTTTAATTACATGGTGATTTATTTTAATGAAGCCACGACTTTATCACTCGACTTGGGCCTGATCGTATGAATGGCACGTGGGGTATACCTAAAGATTTTTTAAACTCAATTTAAATAATTATTTGTGACTCGTCCACATCCATAATGTACACAGCCCTGACGGTAAAGTTTGCTTGTTTAATAGGAATTATTCAACATAACAAACGAATTTAATTATTTTCATTTCGTGAGGCATTTCTATACTATAATAAATCTGTAGAATCTTAAATAATTGGTAAAACATTTTCAAACTGAGATGCGACAGTGTATAATTTTACTCAGTTAAGGAATTTATAGAAAAATCTTATAAAATTACTTCAACTGTATGTATAATTAGGAAGTTTTATCCTTATTTCTCATAGTAGTTTATTGGTCAGATAGGGACATAGGCTTTTACCTTCGATCAACAATTTTACTTACTGTCGAACAAACGGAACAAGATTGACGTCTTAAATTGATCCCCTTGCCCAAAAAAGAACTAATTAGAGATAGTGCATCTTGCACTATCTCTAGCAGAAGTTTATATCATTAGTTGTGATGTTATGAATCGTTAGCAACCAATTAATAAGCAAATATAATCATTTGTGGGTTTCAGGTACAACGCCCGGCTGGGGCGGCAAGACGTTCATCGTGCAGGGCTTCGGTAACGTGGGCCTGCACACGTGCCGCTACTTGGTGCGCGCCGGGGCAACCTGCGTGGGCGTCATAGAGCACGACGGATCCATACACAACCCCGAGGGCATTGACCCTAAGGTACATACCACATTTATCAAATGATATACACGGGACACGGGCTGCTGCTGTACAAATGTGTATGGACGTATTCTTCCTTCTATGAGTGTGTCAAGAAGCAGCAAACCGTCGAGCATATGTTGCTGCTATCCGAACAGTACAACAGGAGAGGTATTTAAATAATAATAAACTGCTTGACGACTGCCTTCTTTAACTCGTTCTGCACTGAATAAAGGGTGAAAGAAACTGTACAGAAGCATTTGTACAGGAGTACACTCAAATACAAAAATAGATTTGTAAGATTTTGGACGATTACACATTCACCCTTTTTTGTATGCAGTGTGTTGAGGGAAATGTCAATTAAAGGTGAATATGACATGGTAGAAAAGTGACTACATCCTTGTGTACTCCGTGTACAGTGTCTGTTTTCTAAGATGTGATGTTTTCAAAATGTCTGCTTTCTCATAGCTTGAGTTTTCGTTTCCTATAATTCCTTCATAAAATGTCCTACTCAACGACCCATGCTAAATATCTACATGTTACTGTCATACCATTCAACTATCATCTAACATTGTCTTCAGGCTCTGGAGGACTACAGGATCGAGAATGGCACGATTGTCGGATTCCCCGGCGCCAAGGCCTACGAGGGAGAGAACATGCTGTACGAGAAGTGCGACATCCTCGTGCCCGCCGCCATCGAGCAGGTCATACACAAGGAGAACGCGCACAAGATTCAGGCTAAGGTACAACTACAGCCGACCAAGTAGTAATAACAGTAAAATAACCAAACGACTGAATATTTATCAAATTTGGTGTTTTCTTGTTGAATAATCTGAAGTAAATAGGCCCTAAAGGGGAAAGTACATATATATATATATTCTATAAATTTCAACTTAGCAAAGTTAGGATATTTCTTATTCTATAAATAAACATTCAATGGAGACCTTGCTTATATTTATAGTTTAGTTTTTATTGCTGTAACTATTGTTTTAATAAATATTTGGTTTTTCTTCCTCTAAATAACAGTTTGTCTGTATTTATGGCAAGTGTACAAAACGTTATTAATGTATTACTTTTATTTACGGGATATTTGCTTTTTTTCTATTCAAAATCACATAATTATCTTGTCATCAATACAAGATATTAAACTTGACAGTTCTAGCCAAATAATATTTTGAAGTTGTTTTTCAGATAACATTGACCGATTGTTACTATCTTTAAACTAAACAATCAATCAGAACTTAAATCACTATGTTCTGGCTTTTGTCACTGTGTTCGTAGAGACACGTAGAGATAAACAATTGAACAGAAAAAGTAGCTCATACGTTACAAAAATGTAATGTGATTCCATTTGGATATTTATTGGAAATGAATATCACATATATCATTGTGTCGCATGTAGTAGTAGCACTGAAGTAGACATACTGAAATTTTATGTATTCTGATAAAGAGTACCAGACATTCTAATTATTTTTCAAAGTATATTGACAGAAAGCATTTAAATCAGTCATCATTAGAGACCTCATCAAGAGTTTGTAGAAGCTCACCGCCTATACGGATCTCGTAAAAGTATAGACATACTTTTTATTGACAAACACAATACATAACGATATACAGGAATCCAGAAGAAATATAAAAAATTGCTATTGCATAGCTTCTATCGCGGGCCTTGAGCGCGGGGACCGAATCGAAACCGTAACGAAAAAACCTCACGCTCCCCACTCCGACGGGCACGGAGGTGTGGCTTGAAGGCCGTGCATCGTCTAACGTCGATTCAGTTCGGCAGTCTTCGACACGGCGTTGTGTGCGTGCGATTAGACGTATTACTGTTTTATAATTTATTAAGTATAATAGTATGTACTTTGATATAGCAAAGCAAATCCGTTATGTTAGCTAAATATTGATTTAATTTTGTTTTCCTGTTTGTAATTTAATTTCCTTTTTTGTGGTGGGGATATTTATGTTCGTGACATAAAAACTTTTCTTATTAAAACTTTCTTAAATAATTATAATTGCATAAGTTGATACAAAATGATATGCAATAGCTTTACCGCGGCAGTCCCCGAGTGCCACGCGTCTCTTTTTAACACCCTTTATCAAGCAAGTGTTGGCATACTAATCTGCAGTTACCTACCAAGTGACGCTGTTGCCGAAACAAGAAGCTACCATTTTTTGACAACGCTTTCGTTAGCAAATCTTCAAAAGGAATGACGCAATCTGCGTTTTTCCACCCAGGTTTCGTCACCTCTCGCAATATTATAGATAAACAATGATTGCTCTGGATGGAGGACTATATAAATATCGAGTTATTCTGACCATCCGTTACGATGAGAAATAAGGAGAAAGAAATATACAAACTCACGTTACATTTTTGTCTTTTTCACTATGTAAATTTGATTTGTAAAAGAACCATAATAAAAACTTGAACGAAGACTAAACTGAAACTGTTGTAGATGTAGATAAGATTATCAAACTTCGAAATTATGTTTATAACGTAAAGCGTAGCGTAAACATTGAATACCCCAGCATTAAATTAGATAATAATCTCTGTCCAGATAGGTATCACAAATATTTTGGTCACCTAGTTGAAAACGTTGCCCGCATTACTTAAAACTACAACTGCAACACAGGAACTATAATTTATTCGAATCAAAATTAAAACTATTATATTATTCTATTTTCCCGCTTTAAAACATCTTTAAAAACTAGGTATTTAAGTACGAAAAAGTTAAAAATTTATTACATTAATTATAAAATGAAAATTGTAAATTTCCAAAATAGTAACCGGCTCGTGATGCTGTTTTTCATCTGGCATCTGTTCTAATGTAGTTGTACCTTGATAGTTGTATTAAAGAATCTCATGTGTTTGTTGGCAGATCATCGCGGAGGCGGCCAACGGTCCCACGACACCCGCCGCAGACAAGATCCTGATCGAGCGCAACATCCTGGTGATCCCCGACCTGTACATCAACGCGGGTGGTGTCACCGTATCCTTCTTCGAGTGGCTCAAGAACCTCAACCACGTCTCGTACGGACGACTCACATTCAAATACGAGCGAGAGTCCAACTACCACTTGTTAGGTGAGTTATAGCTGGGGGTGCAACTTGAAACTGGACATTGTGACGGCGTTCAGCAGTAGACGTTTCTCATATGATGATTGTGAATGTTCTGTGGTAATAAAATAATATAATACATACAGTGCCTCATCAACGTGGGGCTTCTATGCGAGCGTGTTAAGTCGAACGCAATGAGCGAATAGAAAAAATATCTGAAAATAGTTGTTTTAGAAGAAAAAAAATAGTCTACTGACGCGCTTGTCAGGTGGATTGGCAGTAAGATATCGGTTGATGAGGTTGCTGCTCCCCATATGTTTTTCTTTTCCCTTAGTAATCTTTTTATACACACTACAATACATACAAAATGACAAATACAAAAATCCCTTTCTCACAGAGTCCGTCCAAGAGTCGTTGGAGAGGCGCTTCGGTCGCGTCGGCGGACGCATCCCCGTCACTCCCTCCGACGCTTTCCAGAAGAAAATCTCCGGTGCCTCGGAGAAAGACATCGTGCACTCCGGCCTCGACTACACCATGGAGAGATCTGCTAGGGTGAGTAGCTCTGAAACTGGGATCCTACAGTCCTAATTGAAACTGGTGACAGATTCACATACACACATAGTCATATAGTGATTCCCAAGCTTTTTAGACCAGGGACTACTAGGGGTCTTTTGATATATGAAAGTAGTACTAGTTGGGAACACTACGATCGAAGTTGTAGACGATTATGTATACAGCGGACACTGGGACATATCGTTTAACTAGGTAGGTTCAACTTTGACACGGAGGTCAACCTAAGAATCCAACTCGGCTGGGTAGCGTCCGGGAAGTTACGCAATATCTCAAGTCAAATTAATTAACATTTTCTATGGAAATCCTTGACACTGTCAGCTTAGGATTGACGAGTCAGTAACTAGTCGCACCAGAAAACGTGTTGGACGATCTACGCGGTGAGCCGCTGAACACGCGCGGGTCTGGACCGTTCACTGAGACGTGCCATGGAGGCAATGAACCCTTCCCGTATGATGATGATAAATACAGTCCCTCCCGCATCACTGTTTACTTTATTTACGATCCTATTTCTTTCCTACTGTGGCGTACATATATGTACTCAATAATTTGTATTATCAAGTACCATTAAAATATATTTCGTTTTTAAATCGCAATAGTACCGGTCCATATTTTTCCCTCCAAGGAACTTGTTTCTTTTATGTACTGTGTTTGTATCTCGTGCTAATTTGAGTCTTGACTTTTCGCAGGCCATTATGAAGACTGCCTTGAAGTTCAACCTGGGTCTAGATCTGAGAACAGCTGCGTACGCCAACTCCATCGAGAAGATATTCACAACGTACGCAGACGCGGGTCTCGCATTCTAAACTCAATTATACATAAACATAGTATTGTCTGCATTTTATGGACTCTCCTTTCCCCTTGCACTTAAGTGTACTATTTAAGACATTATATTCACAGTATTTTTTTCTTTGTTGGAATCATGGCTTTTTTACTTTATTATTAAGCGAAATCTTGTTAAACTTTTAAGTGAAAATTTAATTTTCCAATTGTATCGTCTTGATTTCTGAATTAAATATTGTTTTACTGTTACATCTATTTTATTAAATTTTAAATAATTATGATGATGATGCCCTGTACCAACGAATATACAATTTAATTTGTAATATGGTATTCTCTCCGAATAATTGCGTGTTGCCAATCTTTTTTTTTTCGAGAGGGAAATCTTTCTAAGATACCCGACTTCTTAGGAGAGAAGTCGGGTTATGTGGAATTTCATTTCCATTTCCATCCGCTAAAACCCCCTCGGTGGTCATCGTCTGCGCAAGTCGAGGAGCCCTGGGAACTCCACGAACACTCCAGTGCTCCTAATGCGTTACTAATCCTAAAATATAATCCTATCCTTAATAGCTTTTGCTCGGAAGACTAAGAACACACTAAGAAACTAACTTTCTAACTATAATATGGATAGACTAGATAGTGCGTCGCCCGAGGCTTTACCTACATCATCCTACGTGGAAAATACTTCATTGGTTGTCAAAATATATTAATGTTTAAAATCGTCGCCCCTATTTCCAATAATGACTAATGTATTATTTCTCGTTGATTCCCCGGATACTGAACTCAACAACTGAATAAAATTCTGAACACGAGTCTCGGACGGTCCGAGGAACAAAAAAGTTAAAATGGTAGCCACTGGACTCTTAACCAGGGATCCCCAAAATATCGATTTTGAATGCAATCTAAACAAAAATAAAACCGCGAAAATGACTGAATTTGTGATAAGTAATAAAATAACAAAGTCAGTCAATAACGAATTATTACGACTGGTGGCTTTATGAAACAGGGCCCAACGTGTAGACATTATATTATTTTCTTAAATCATTATTTTTTTGAACGCAACTCAAAATAGGTTTTCATGAACGCAACTAAATTTGACGTTTTAAATATTTTGGAACGCAGCCAATTACGTGTCTGTCAAAGGGAATTTTTGCGGATAAGTGTTTTTGTAATATATTGGAAAATTATTGATTTTTAACGAACAAAATGTTCGTGAGGCCACTTATTATTACAGTAATAATCAGTTTAATAAATGGTATTCTCTCTAAAAGCGTTGAATTAACGTTTGAGCTGCCGGATAGTGCTGTAGAATGTTTTTACCAAGACATCGAGAAAAATACTTCAGCGTCTTTGGAATATCAGGTACGCTGATTTTATTACACGTAGGTCATGGACACTATTAAAGGACACTTTTAAAAATCCTTACACTTCTAAAGGGAAAAAAATACCTCTGAATTTATAACCTATATTGGCAATATTTTCTGCTACTTTTATCAACAGTAACATGACTTCATTCCACGTCAGTAGCCGTTAAAAAGTATATTTCAACACTTTAAATTCGAATTATCGTTAAATTTTTTATCTTTTGCTTGTTATTAATCAATTTTAGGTTAATAAGCTATATATACTAAAATCTTATAATTTTAAGCCAAAACGTTTTATCTCATGTGTAATGTCTGTTTCCAGGTTATTACAGGTGGCCAGTATGATGTAGATGTTAAGGTTGAAGCACCAAACAAAGCAATCATCTACCAGCAACAAAAAATGCAATATGACTCACATCAGTTCGTTGCTCAACAAACAGGTATATTAATACTTTGCTAAACATGTAACCATAAATAACTACAAGTTATTAGAGACAGAATTTAATTGGGCCTAATTTTTAGACGTCCATACCTAAAAGTTAACGCGTACAAAAAGAATTAGAAACCGACTTTAACTGCCCTAAAAGGTTTTAAGACTTATATGTCATACTGTCAGAATTTGCTTTTGCAGAAAGCTTTGACATTTTAAAAATATCAAAATCGGTTCACGCAGTCAAAAGTTCTGAGGTAACTACATGAAAAACATATCCCTCAAATTGAGAACTTTTTGAAGTCGGTTGAAAAGAGCCCAATTGGACCCCATTAACATGGATCATGTCACAACTTCACTTAATATTTATTCATATTATATATTTCATTATTTTTCAGGTGTGTACAAGGTCTGCTTTAGCAATGAATTCAGTACATTCTCCCATAAACTGGTGTACATGGAGCTAAATGTAGGACCAGAGGAGCCATTGCCAGGTGTTGGAGACCATGCTACTGTACTCACTCAGGTAAATAAGTTTTTATACAGAAGATTAGATTGGCCATGATTACACCTTATTTCAGTTTGTCAGTGTGTGCACTTTACCATTCTGTCAAGTTGTTCAAAATCCTTTATTTGGGAAAACAAATATATGATATCAAACATTGTCTTATTCTTTGAACTTAGCTCACCAATTAGCTTGTCTGATATAATTTTTCCCTGTGGCAAAAATATATCAAAACTTGAAAAGCTACCAGAAGGAAAATATTCACTGCTTAGCCTTTAGGCAATACACAAATCTTGTTACTACCATCAGTTATCCATTCTTTGAGGGGTGTGGCCATTGCCACTGCAGCCTACTAATTATTCCAGCTACATAACTAAGTTATACTCTATAACTACATTTCCATATTCACTTAAAACATTAAAAACTACGTACCTAGAAATCTTAGTTATTCTTGTCCTTTATTTTATGACATACTATATCGGTTTAGTTAGACTAATAAAAGAATATATAACTGTTACAGAATACACATTTACACATTCTTTTAATGAATTCAAGGTTAAAACTTGTTGGAACAAGTGCAATATTAATTAATTAATTTGCATTCTAGCTTGAAACATCTGCTGAGGAAATTCACTCTGCAATGAACAGAATCATTGATCACCAAACCCACCACAGGCTGAGGGAAGCCCAGAGCCGGAAGAGAGCTGAAGACCTCAATGAAAGAGTATTCTGGTGGGCCTCGGGCGAAACACTAGCAATTATTTGTATTGCATTTGCTCAAGTTATGGTGCTGAAAAACTTCTTTAGTGACCGACCGACTTTATATAATAGATTGTAATGTTAGTAAATTTTAATTATTTAATATATTTCTTTGCCTACATTGTGTTTGGTTTTTGTTATGGATGAATAGAAACAAACTATTGTTTACCTTAATTTATTTACAGATTTATAGTACAATGTCTAGTCTAGAGTCTAGGAGTAAAAAAAGAATCATTGACCACCATAATTTAATAAGACAGAGATGAAAATAATCCTTGACTAAATAAATCCTTGAAGCATTGGTAACATAAGAATTAAATAACTGAATAGCAACAACTGGGAACAAGTAATATTTCACATAGTTTTTAGTGATTAAAAAAAGATTTTCCCCCCAATTATGCTTTGAAATTCAAATATCAGCCCAAAAGTTAATCCTAAAACAGTACTAGTAAAGCAAATACTCCATTAACTAAGGCACAGGGGTAAGCAATTAACGGTCTTTGCTCAGAATCGCCAGACATGGTCACAAACAATCTGCTCGCAGATAGGGCTGACCATATCACTGCTACTGCTGCCATTGACATTCCGATTGCACCTTCCAGTGTTAGAAAGATGCCTACACTAGCTAACACTACCATAGGTAACATGCAATACCCTAAGACACTAGCTACACTGAGCAATGTAAAAACACCTTCATTTCGGCTCATAAGAGACAATAAAAAGTACATCAATATTACTGACATAACAGACAAGCCATAAACATATCCAAAATGTGCCTTGTTTCCTGATACAAAGAGGCATACAGCTAAGGCTAAACAAAAGGCTATAGGGCCTGCAATATCTGTGTCTCTTAACAGGAATGTCGCATCATCTGCTTTAGATTGGCCATGAAACGGGTTAAGTACGGCTAATGTTTTTTCTAGTATGCGGTCAGGGTAAATTTCCAGTTCATCCAGTAAAGGTGGTTCATCGAATTCGTTGGCTTCAACGGGTGCTTCTCCGGCTATTGGAGCAGGTGTGAATAGGTTAGGATTATAGTACTGATTGTTGTTGGCAGGTATGGTTCCTTGCGTCTGCTCGAAATTGTATCCTTGTTGATCAGTCGGGAAGGTCTGAAAATCTGCACAATATGGTTAGTCGTGGTACTTTAGACCATGTATAATATACATTACAAAGGTTTTTAATAGAATTACTCACCGAGAGTCTGAGAATCGCCGAAGTTATTGGATGCGTTAAATGAATAATTTTGGTTGTTTTGAGCCTGCCACGAGTAGTCGGTTGGGTTGTTAAAGCTAGCCATTTTATAAATTTTCACTAACTAAAATCCTGCAATTTGCCTGTAATTTACAAAATAGCTTTAGATTAGAAGAATTAAAGTAACAACACACAGTACAAAAACACACATGACATGAAGCTGTCAATGTCAATACACGTCAGCTTGTTTTGGATACACGTTTGAATCATTCATTTGACCAACTTCCTAATTTTATATGGTTTATTTTTATTGATTCAAAATGTACTAACACATTTGTAGATTTACAAGAAAAATCTTGATCTGAATCTGTCTGTGAGGATTTCAGGAAGACGTTTGACAGAATGATACAGCTCTTGAAAGTTACTGAACACCGTTTTTTCTTCTTCAAATACTGAACTATCATCTGTTTGCAGTAAGGAGGTTGCATGTAATGTTGTACATAGGAGACGTACTAATTTGCATCGATAGCTGTCCGGCTGTCTAATTTGCATCGATAGCGTTTGCATGCGCCGGCAATAACTAATATTAGCTAGCATTTCTTATAATAAAATCAGTGTTCAATTAGCAAGCAACCGGATCGGTTTTATTTATGTAATGTAAAAGCCAATAGACGGAAGCGTGCTCATCCACATTACCTCAATTTAATTAGGTTACTGGCTGTTTCCTTGCATCCCGAAACACAAGGCACGGAAAAGTTAAAATAAAAGTTGTTAACATGTCGCAAGTGCAATAATTTTATTTATTCGCCGGAATAATCCTAATATGAGGAAAAAAGAAAGCGGGATTGAAGTTTCGATGTGGAGTCATTAGGACAAATGGAGTATAAAAAGGTTCTATTTGTTCATTCTTCTAATATTTTTTTTTATTTTAGGGTTACATACCACAAAGGAAAAGTACACTTATAGGGTCACTTTGTTGTCAGTCTGTTTCTTAAGACCCTTTTCTCAGGAGCGCGTAGAGGTACCAAGTTGAAATTAATAACAACGTCACGCTGTTGTTTATCCTTC
Organism: Carcina quercana; assembly: GCA_910589575.2. NCBI lineage: Eukaryota > Metazoa > Arthropoda > Insecta > Lepidoptera > Depressariidae > Carcina > Carcina quercana. The sequence goes on from OU342436.1 coordinate 7,887,670, forward strand.
CACTCTTACCAGTTATGCGTAGTTGGGATAAACCCCTAGTATTATAAGTCCGATGAAATAGAAAACCGGACTACTGAGACTTTTAGACAAAAATGCGTGAGTATATTTTTTGTAACATGCTAAGTACAAAGCAATTTTATATGCTTTTGACTTTTAAATATGACAACATCTTACTCTACATTCTCTTGGATGTGCCTCAGCTACCGCGGCTAGTGAGACTCAGTATCGGATTATGAACAAATTGATCTTCACATAGAAAATAGTGAATATAGATAAAATGTGAAATAAAACACTGTATAATATTATGGCATAAGTTTATTCGTAAGATATTATTTTTAGCCATTGCATCTATGAGATAGTTAAGTATATGGAATGGTAGTTTGTGGTAGATATACCGCTTGTCACTGTTAAGATTGGTTTAAATATATAAAATATTTATCAGGCGAGTATACATACAGAGTTCATTAAAGTATTTACAAGGTTTGAGCGATCATCATAATATAAATGGTGTTCATTGATATCACTTCATATATGTTTTATACATATTTAAAATTACGATCGTATATACTACAGAATTGTACAAATCAAAGAAGATAAAACACCTATTTACACCGCTAATATTATATAGCACGCGGAATAAATAATAAAATCAAAATACGAGCGATATTTTTAATATCAATTGAAGTAAGCAAATTGCTCAAATCAGAACACTAGCACAGACTGTTGAATCAATTTATATTACATACATATGTATATTATTTGTTTTGTATATTTTATTAATAATATACTCAGGTACCTTTAAACAGAACAACTTGGAAAACTGCAAAACTATGACACTAAACAAATTGACATAAAGAGTGCAAATCAAAATATGTTCGTTTCTAACTCTATTCGGTTAAAAATACAAAATTTCTTTCGCCATAATCTTTTAAAATAGCTTTGATAACTAATTTACCTCAAAATAGATGAAATTATAATGTCGCGAAATGAATATCATTAACGTACAACCTTATTGTCATCTAGAATAGCCGTTACAAGTGTGACGTGAACGAATAATAAAATGTGTGTTACAATGAAAATTGTGGATCACTGTGAAGTTGTATGTTAATGATACTCATTTCGCGACATTATAATCAAAAGTTCTATTTTTAGAGCATTACTGCACAAAACCAGGTATCCTATTTTAAAACATTATGGTAAAAAATTTTTAGCATGAAACTTATCGAGCGAAATCACCTGTGGTCACACTATATATTAGGTTTCGTAAAAGTAAAAATATAGCCAATAGGAATGAGTTTGGCCAACAAAGGAAAAATTGAATTAAACAGAGGTTTTTTGTCTTTAAATCTTGTTGAGATGATGTCGAGTAAACATATCTTTCCGCTGGGGTCGAGCGTGAGCGGATCCGATGTGACGTCACTGCGCGAGTACTTGCCCGGGGCGCACTCGGCACTGGCTAACCGCGGCCCCAACAAACTCAACAAGGGTTTAACCAACAATAAAGCAACCAAATAATGTTATAATAAACGCGTTCAAAAAGAACTAAAAACCGACTTCAACTGCCTTAAAAATTACCCGATTTTTTATTTATATTTGGTTTTTGTTATCTCAAAAAGCGTTCAATCAATTTCGATAAAATTTATATGGGACCATCTCTGAAGTATGCCCTACAAAACAAAAAGAATCATCGGAGTCGGCTAACAATTGGAGCAGTTATCGCGTAACATACATACAAAAAACACATACAGTCGAATGTTTATAATTAATAAGTAATGACCATTAATATGTACAATCTAAATATTTGTACATTCAGCATGCATTATGCACGCTTATTATATTACACTTATGAACACAATTATTATAAAGAATTAAACTTCTCGGTAAAATAAATATCATCAAAAACTTGGACATACAATCCATTTCATCTTGATCCAATAATCATTTAAAAATCATCCATATCCAATATCACAGATACCTAAGGAAGATACGGATACATATCCATTTGAGGTATTATTACATTGCAGACAAGTTTTATATTATATGTAAAATGTAAATAAATAAAAAAGCACACAATCTCAATATCGTACGAAAAAAAGTTTCAGAGTTTGTTCGAAAATAAAGGCATTTTCCAAATAAAAAATTGCTTGTACTTTAAATATATCATTCAAAAATCCGAAGAATTGGACAAAGAAATAGTTGAATTTAGCGTAGACAGACTATGGAACTTGTGTTTTCGAGCAAACTCCAAAATAAATCTCTGAACTCAATACCCCAGATAGCGCTCAATTTCCCAAACTTCACTAAAGTCACCGTTTACACTTGGAAGTAATCACTGACAGTGTCCGGACCATTGTTAATACTGCTTTTAGGGTCTCTGTTGTTGGGCACGTTAATCTTCTCGTAGCCCGCCGCCGAGTCTGACCGCTCGACGGTAGAACTCGAACACGAGTCGTTGTTCACCCTCTCATAAGGCGGCTCCTTTTTGGAGAGCTCAAAATACTTCACACTTTCGTAATTGGGATCCTTTTTGGATCGCACCGAGTCATATTTAGGATCTTTCGACCGAACAGATTCGTATTTTGGATCCTTCAACCTTAGCGATTCGTAATTTGGATCGTGCGTGTGTACGCTCTCATAGTTTGGATCCTTTGGTCGGACCGATTCGTAGTTGGGATCGGATTCGCTGCCTGTCGTGTACAACGGATCATTTGGCATCGATTCATAGTTCGGCTCTAAGGCGGGCTCCTCGTTGTTGTTCGCTGGCCAGTTGCTGTATTTGCTCGGCCGTTTGTTCACTGTGGAATACGTGGGTATTTTATAATTAGGCGCGATGGTCGCGTAAGGCGGAGTCGGTGGTTGGTTCCTCAACACTTCGTAGTTGGGGTCGGAGTCCGACGCGTTATCAGTCTTTGCAATGTGTTCGTAGCCCGCGTCGCTGCTCACTATACTGTTCGGACCGCTCTCAACCTGATTCAGTTTCAATATATTATTATTGCTGAAATTAGAATTGGAAGCCTTGCTTATTTCTTTGACAGTTTCATAGCCAGGATCCTGGTTAGAATTCTTTCTTTCCTTACGTGCTATTGTCTCATAGCCGTGGTTAACAGACTTTTTTCTATCGATAGTTTCGTAACCGGGATCGTCTCCACGAAACTTGGACGTGTGAGCTTCTCCATCGTGCGTTAATTCTTTAGACCTTCTCACTAGTTCGTCAGTTTTACCCTTCGCTCGTTTCATTACTTTAGCGTACATTTCTTCGACATTACGAGACGGGCTTTCAGTGATTCGTTGTTCGGAGTTTAGGCTGTTGTCGGCGGCCGCTGAAGAATAATCGCTACAGTTGGGATTGTCGATGGAATTGTAGAGATTATCGCCGCGTTCTTTTTGGTCTATGTCGAAGTTGAGCTCCTTTGCGACGAGGGGTCTGACGAGATCTCCGGAACTGAACCTGTGCTTCTCGACGGGATAGTTGCAGCCGTAGAAGTCGGAGGAGCTCACGCAGCTATTGTTTCGTTGATGTTTTTCGTTGAGACTACGACGTAACTTGTCGTGGTTGAAGAGATCGCCTGAAATTAACAACGAATGGTAGTTTGAAACTTGAAGTTTTTTAGGATGGAGACAATGAAGACCTTGGGATAACATGCACGACTAATATACATAATAAGTAAACTAAAATCAAGTCCGAATTTCACGGAACAGTTTGACAGACGTGTGTCGAAAAGTGACGCCAATATTGTCAAATTTTAAATAGTGGTGTACCGATGACAGTAATTCATTTAATATAGTCTAAGTAATTTATTAAGAACTACACTGGGTGAATGTTGCAGTCAAAATCTGTCAAAGTAGTCCGTGAAATTTTAGAGTCTACTGCAGTATTAAATTTTGAACCCTTTTTAAAAGTTGCGCCACGAGGGCAGCTATTATTTATGTGTAAACGTCATTTCTTATATCTAACCATATGAGCTATACTGTGACTGTAATCGCTGTACGCTTTAGGTAGAAGCGCTTCAAGCGCGGGGCAGACACTATGCCATTCTATCGCTTTTTGTTCCCGCACAATACCCAAGACGTGTCATACAGAGCTTGAGGTTACTTGAAGCCTCTAAAAGACAAGAAGACAAACAGCTTTACTTCAACAATAACGCTCCGGGATACAGGGAGACAGAAAAGGCAGTTAAATAGTCTTTGATTTTAACTAAAAACAATTATGATGAACGTAATCAAGTGTTCATGTACAGCCTGCGGCAGTCCACTGCTGGGCATAGTCCTCTCACAGAGTGCGCAACTCAATTCGGTCCTCTGCTCCATCCATTTCAATCAAGTGATATGTACACTATACTATACACGCCGAACACTTATCATGTGGCGGTAGATGTATTGATATCAATAAACAATTAAGTATAATTTTTCAAGCATTTCGATTGGATATTACTTTCACACGCACCTGTACTAGAAATACGTTGATGCCGCTCTCTCTGATCGGTAGCTACTCTCTGCTGCGCGGGGTGAGGCGCGTGCGAGGGGTGCGCGGGGTGGGGGTGCGAGTGAGACGGGTGAGCTGAGGGATGGGGCGGCGGAGGGAGAGGGGAATTGGCTGATCGTTTCTCGGGCTTCGGGGAGCCGAGCGCGCCCGTCGAGTTTGAACACGACGACGACGACGCTATTGATAATAATCAACGTGTAAATTTATTTGATATATTTGCATCTAGATTTCGGATTAACATTTTATTGTTTCCTTAGTTATTTCTCGACTTTAGCTTCCGTTGAAGGCAATAGTATTTCATATAGTAATAATTTGTTTGAACGTAAACACCACACAGTGCTTAATGAAAAAAGTGTAATGTTTAATTTTGAGAATAATATAAAAAACCTTATTTCATAAGCTAGACTGATAATGGATTTTAAAATGTAACATTCCCAAAAGTTGCAAGTTTATTTAAAAAATATGCCGTCATTGGTAAAGATACATGTTTATAATAATACCAGCCCATGTCTTACCATGGTTTTAAATGTATTAAAAATAGAAGTAAATGTGACTGAGAATTTTTCAATTGAGACAGTAATATTTTACGCTTAGCTATTACGATAATGATAGTTCACGGCACATATTATTATATAAAAGATTAACGCGAGAAGTCACTAATGAAATAGGTCGTGTATTGCAACATTATTCAAATCTTGCACAATATGAAGAAATGTATATAGTTACCTTGTCTTGAATGAGTTGCATTAGATGTGGATGCCCCTATCTCTGGCGGGGCACTCCTTCTGCAAATAAATATTTTTTCAATGTGAAAAAAAAGTAGGGTGACCCCATCTACAGCGGATGCTAGAAGGCATGGATACCGACAACAATATAACAGCAGCTGCCACAGGCCGAACACATCATATAAATGTCGTGATATCCGTTCCTATTTCCCTACATCGAACGGATGATGTTTGTATACACTCGAATGTGTGAGTTTCAGCGCGTCATATTACCGATCCTTGAGCTTGTCACTTTCTTGCGTGGAGAGGTGAGGTATCGCGGATCAGCGGGAGGCGGTGAACGTACGTTCTGTATGTAATACTATATTAATTCTGTGTCTACGCGGCCACCCGAGGAGGTACTTTTTATGGGGGAAGCCGCGTTAGTAGAGATAGAGTTATGCGACAGAAAGAGAGGGTGTATACAATTGAAGCGTTTTTTCTGTACATGTACACGCTTTTTTGATGATTATGTTTTTGTTTAGCATACTTAAGAGATGGTCCCATACACATTTTAACAAAATTGATTTAGCGCTTCTTGAGAAAATTACCAAAATCAAATATGTACCTAACCTCTAAGAATAATTTAAGGCAGTGAATGTGGACTTTTATGACAGTTGAAGTCGGTTTCTAGTTCTTTTTGAATGCGTTAATTATGAATGGTGGCAGGGCGTTTTCCATATCCACCTTTATAGCTCTACCATGGTGTTACCAATGTCTGACGTAAGCTGACGGGAGTTTGATCCATCAAACCTATTCCTAATTGCTAACACGCCATTCCCGCTTAGCAATGAGACATGTCTCACACAGCCGAGCTCCTCACAGCAGTGAGACGAGAGCGAGACGCTTGATATCATTGCATGTTTCCTGCAGGGCTAGCATGAAGGCCATGTGATAATTTTGTCACGCCATTTTATTATTCAGAATGTCGATATCTCGTGGCCTTCATGTTAGCCCTGCTGGAGTGATACTGGATTGTTTTGGATCATTGCTCGTTGTGTGGCTCACGATCGTGAGTAATACTGGTTAGACAGCCGTTCGTGTCCTCGAGTTTATAGCTGATGGCTGGTGTAATGGATCGGAAATGAAGAATGAGAGTATATTTGTGTCTCACCTGGCGTGATGTGGGTCAGCATGCAGCAGCAGGTCAGGAGTGACTGTATCACGCCGCCGCGCCTCCGGTATGATCTGGGCATACGTGTCGGAACCTTCTCCGACACTAGCCTCCTCTATAGCGGCGTACATCTCATCTGCAAGTTACAACATACATATTATATTAGACCATGTAAAGTTCATTAGTCAGAGTTCATGTAAGGGGACGACTCTCTGCTAGTTAGACTAACAACCTGGTAAAGGTCGAGAGGAGTCGCTGGATGTTCAGGACCGATCATTGTGGCGTACCTTCAGGCGGGCATATATTCATAAGTGGACGTTTCCCGGTTGTTGATAAATAAATTTACTATTTATTTATATCAGACTAGCTTGTGTCTTCGATTTCGTCCGCGTGGACATCGGAACGTATCCGACGGGAACTACTCGCTCTATCGGGATCCACTGCTGGACATAGGCCTCCTTTATGGTAAGCCATATTGACCGGTCCCGAGCCACTTGCATCCAGCGACTCCCCGCGACCTTAACCAGGTCGTCGGTCCATCTAGTAGAGAAACGGCCCGGTAGACGTTTCCCAGTACGTAGTCGACAGTTGAGAATATATTCTTATAAAACATAAATCAGAATTACATTACTATTTTTATATACATGCATCTTATGATAGCCAACAGTAGTATTCACTTCTGATGATGATTATGCTTTGCCTCACCTGAGTCATCGGAGACGGTCGCGTAGTGCGGCTGAGCTGCCTTCACACTTTGCGCTCGGATGTTGCTCAGCGGCTCGCGGACCGATATGCTAGTGTAGCCCTCTGCAAACATAATACGATACATATGTATTACTGAGACAGCTTAAACGCCTGCTACGCGGTCGCTATCAAGTATTCGACGCATAATATAACATACGGTATGTTTGGATATGTTTCGTCTACACGGTCGGCAACGAATCACCGACGAAGACTTTGTTCGCTGCCTTGTTTGCTACTATCACAGATTTTACCTTGGTTGATGGTATAGCAGGCGTTTTTTATTTATATTGAAGATAGACCAACACTTGACCTCAATCTCACCTGATGGTAAGTTTCCGTGTATGTTAAGCTATTAGTGTAGTAAATTGCCTAATATATTCCAAAAGCACAATTTTTTCTTCTTGTAACATATCTTTCATGACTTCGATGAATCGAATCGATTAAAAGAAAAGTCGTCTACTAATCTAACGAAAAATCTGACAGCAGACAAGAGCGAAAAATATCTGCTACAACTTTATGTTAGTATCTATTTTATCTAAACCCACTATAAATAAGCTCAAGGCCTTGGACGGCAACATACAACCTTTTTACTCAACATGGAGATATTAAAGAGATTTAATCATTGGCACTAGCATGATAGTTTTAAGACAGATAAATCAAATAGAGTGATCCGTTTCCATATTCGGTATCACGTGATCAGATAATCTAATGATAAATACTAACTGGCAGAGTCAGTGGAGTCTCCGCTAAAATGCACAGGGGCGTCAGTGTTGGGACGTGGGGAGGGCGGAGTTATGTACGGCAGCTCCTGGCTCGACGGCAGTTGGCCACTGATCGCTACCGACGCAGATATCACCACAGACTCTGTAACGAAGCAGTGATTTTCTGATGGCACATTTACACACGTGTGGAACCGTTAGAAACATGTGCGGCGGGTGTGAACTTCAATAGCAACAAAGCGCACAATCTTCCGACGGGTTATATGTACAGGGGTGAAAATACACGCTATTGAAACTCATTTTGTCGTTGAACTTTGAAAATAATATCAGTATAACATATCAATATTTTCGCTCGTATGTTATATAACATTTGTTATGTTTTTTATTTGTTTTATTTATACCTAAAAGCACTAACCTTTACCACAGGCAGGTTCGTAGGCAAACTAAGGCAGAATGGCTTTATTTGCTTTACTTACATATGCAAGCCCGCTTTCTATACCATTATTATTCTAAGATCAGTGACGTAACATAATAAGGGGGCTTCTACGCGATGGCTTCCACTGACACATTCCAAAAGAGGCACATCTAAAATTATAATGACCTAAGAATTTGCTTAACAAAAACTAGTATTTGTATTATTTTATTACATACCATTGAATGATGGGGAGATTGAATAAGGGTGATTTTTGTACAGCAATGTCTGACCTCGCTTGTGTAAAGAACACCACTACAAACCTGGTCCTGACTGCGTGGCGTCCCTCTCGTCGATTTCTATCACATTTTCCGACGCCGGGTCTGGCGTTATTTCGACAGTACTGTAAAAAAAGGTGCATAATGTTTATTTAAAAAAAATGGACCCATAGAATGGATGGCTAAAATAAATTATAAACCCGTTCAATTATCTATAATAATTGCCATCAAGTTAAGAAAGAGCATGCCAATAGGTTTTGAATCGTCGAACAGACGTCCGCCGGTGTAGAAAAGAGCAGCGAGTCACAGGTAACAGGTTTCTTTTTTAGCACCTACTTAGTATTCGTGTCAATCTACAAATCCGGTAGTACTATTCATGAGTTCTGGAACGGGCTATGCTCAGAATTTTTCTGCGTGATAAAATCCAGAATGAGGAAATTCATACACGAACTAATGTCACCGATATAACTCGACGAGTCAGTGAGCTGAAGTCGCAATGGGCAGGCCACACCGCTCGATGAACGGATAACCGATTGGTAGTACAAGTTTCAGCTTCATTGTCTATCTAAACCAAATCTAAACGTCGCAAATTCTACACTGTCATTTTTCTGGCATGGCTTTTCAACACTGAAATAGTGAATTGTTGACGTTCAATACGTTATGTATAGTATTTTGATATATTATTCGGATTATGTCTTTTTCGATTGTTTTAAATCAGACAATCAATATTAAATTTTTTAAATAATGTCGCAGGGATTGAATAACCAGTATATATAAAGCTTTTCGTTATAAACAACACGGTATTTCGGAATACCCATTGCAAATGATTTACCGCTATCGTATCGGGAAGATGAACCGACGCACTGTCTAGATCGGTTGTATGAAGTGAGCCCTTAGTCCTTGATAAGTTTGATGAAGACCCGAACATTATAACTGGGGTAGTGCCTCACTCACCAAACATAAGCTATTTCGAGCTTATGCGACATATATTTTTTATTAAAGGCGATTTTTTTGTCAGGGCATAGCTTTTCACATTGTCCGTAGAACTAGAGAATAATTCCTTTCTAGTCATATACCCAATTATGCGTTATTACGAGTAATTACATTCATTTTTTATTTTTGAGGCGCGCGCGCTGATATCTATGGTAAGGTATAATGGCGTTACAGCTTACCTCTCTCGACACCGTGAATCATAGCTATGATTATATTGACTTACACATTGTGAGCATCATGCTGGTTTTGCAGCTTGGCATATGCGTGCTCATAGGGGTGGTCCCGGCTAGTAGACGCGGCGGCGACCGCTTTATTTCCTGAAGACAAACAGATAACCGTATCACAACAGCACAGGATTGTCATCGTATTACAACTACTGATTACGGTGTTATCAATCTAAGTGGCATTATCCTGAAAGCGGCACTCTTTGATACAAAGTCATTAACGCCATATTTTAATACGATATGATCGGTGTAGACTTGATCAATCGTGATAATGCTGAATTCGGTAGCGGTATTGCCCTCAGTTGATTCTGAGAAAGGTTTCGGGGGTAAACGGAAATAAGTTTCATATTATCAGTTGTAGGTTCTTACACAAAACGATTTACATACAACAAATGGTTGGTTGGTTTTAAAACGTTATAAAATGCTGTTTTATTTAATAAATGTCAGGAAGCCAAAAAACATTGTTCGATTAAAAAAAATTACTATGGTGTTAATTTGAATGAAGCAGTTCAAAATAATTTCGAAATAATACATAAAATACTATTGGTCATACATTACAGTGCTTTTTGAAATATATTTTTTTCATGAATCAGCATTTAATCACATCATCTGATATTAAGTGATGATATGGTCGACGAATAACCAACTTGTTCTTTTCATACTTAATTACTTAAAGACTCACGAATCGTAATATTCAGGGAACACGCGGCCAGAGTATTGAATTGAAAGGCTATGTTGAATTTAAGAATCAAGATACGGCAAAAAATCCACCCTTCAACAGCATTCTAGGCTTCCAAAATCACAGTGATGCAAAATATTATAATAATAAGAAACCACCGAATTTTACTTACCTAGTTGGTAAATTATCAAAAAATGGCAGATATTCTGTTACGTCTACTGCGATCGCCTTACTCTCTACCTTACTTTACCTCTAAAGCACAGTGTTGTATTCCGGTCGGTAATCGAAGAAGATATGACCCATGAATTGAAGCTTCTGTCACTTATTGTCAGGTGAGAAGGTCAAGTGGATGCTCATAGTGTGTGTAAGAAAAATGTTTTAGTATAAAAGATATTCAAGTGAGGCTATCATATTTGATGACACCTGTAGTGCTACTACCTCTATACTACGAAGTAAACTAACAATGACAATGCTGAAAGTAATATGTTGGTGTTGCCCATTTATCATTTTAGAGAAATTTCTTTAATATTTTTTGATTTGGTTCAATATCTAGATATTGAACTGTGTTTTCGATGATGGGCATATACGATAGACGGATTTTTTTCTAAATCAATTTATTTGTTACAATCTAGCCTACATAAGCTAATAATTAATTTAAATTTAACTTAAACTTCTATCGATACTTATTTCTAAGACATCAGTCCACTGACGATTCTCTGATGTCAGCCCACCACAAACTACTACTCTACAAACAAGTCCTCATGCCAATATAGACTAATGGTATTCACATTCAAATATTGCAGATATATTTACATATTGTATGAATGGACAAAACAAATGGATAAAACCTAGGATTCCAATTTTCGTAACCACTACCGATTTGAAAATTACCTGTTCTTAAATGAAGTAAAGACTATATGCCGTTGTTTTTCATCAATACAATACGTTATTAGACTTATATTACGTTTTCTTTCCATTATGGTATAAAATATATGACATGAAGCAATGATTGAATTGATTGAATAATATGTGGTATATATGTATAAATACATAACATCGCGATGAATAGTGTGATTATACGATTGTGACTGACTCAGTGTTAGCAGTAATATGACTACTCGACCGCCGCAGCAATAATTAGCAACATGCAATAATAGTTATTTACTGTCGAGGATTTGTCATCATCTTCAACTTTGTTCCTTTGTGTTTTTCCGTTACAATAATATAATAAAGTATGAAACCAATGAGCTTTTCAAACATGTATTATGTATTGAGGTAAACTACAAGGTGTGCGTCCACCTTATACCTACCCACGAGAAATATGGTAAGTATAGAGAAACAGGGCGAACATTTGCCGATAGTACTATATTAAGTCTTATACAGGTTTGAACACTTCGTATATATATTTATATCTTGGCAAATCGACACAATCAATCGTGTTGAAATTTAGCATGACCGTAGTCTATGGCACGAAGAAGCATATAGGCAAAATTTTATCCCGATGAATGATTCTCGTGAGATGATTTTTTATAGTTAACATAGCCGAAGTCACTGGTAAAAAGTTTGTTTACAATAAATGATTTTAATGATTGATTGATCAACAGTAAGTATGAGACTCGGTGTACCTTCATCCAAGTTAACCGTAGCATAAATTTCGGAGGCGGTGTCACCGCTGTCGTGGCGGCCGACGGGCTGCGGTATCTCCGGGAGACTCCGCTGGCTGTTCTGTGTTGACGCCCTGAACGATCAAAACAATCACAAGGTTAAGTATTTTTTAAAGTTTTTTTTCGATGATTAGTTGGTTATGATTTTGATTACACACCACATTCCCCATCGGTAATTTCATCTGTAATAACATCGATTGTCTACTATTTCAACTTATTTCGAACTGTTATTGTCGATTTTCTTACTTTACGTTACGTTATTTATTAGCCTTCCTGTTATAATTGCCTATTATTAAAGTTCTCAACAGTCTGTGTTAAATTGTTGCTTTGGATATTATTGCTAACTATAAAAAGACTACAAAATACTATTAAAGAATACTAATTAAACCTGGATCAAATCGTGAATGAGTGTTAAATAAAGCACATATGGTAATAGTGAGGTGCATGCAGTGAACAATGAAGATACACTTACGGTTCAACACCAGTGGCGACTTCATATAAAAATTCGATCAGCAATCACAATTTAAAATATGGACATTTTATCTTTTGTAGAATTTTTCTTAGTATAGTATTATTATAACTGAATAATTTACCGAAATTGTATAACATTATGCATTTTGAGGTCATACAAAGTAAATTTGAACCACTGATGTTGAACCAAAATAATATTATCGCAACCAGACCCCCCAAAATAGTAAAGCTGAATAATACTAAATACATTTAATATGCTGATGAGCAACAGTCAATGCCTTAATTAACAATATTAAAAATATTGTTGCAACATTGACATATATTACAACTACTATGGAAGACGATCATGCACATCCTAGCATTCCACGAAAAAGACAGCTAATCTATTCTAAGTCAAATTCTAGATGTGTCACTAAGATAGAAAAACATTAGTAAAATAAATGACAAAAATGTAGTAACATATAGCCCAGTTTTTTGTTTTGTCTCAACATACTCGTGACTCAATATTATTATCACCAGCCACATGTGTTCACTGTTGGACACGAGGTTCTCTTATAAATGGACAATACGAACATTCCCTGGGGTCTGTCATTTTATTCTCACACTTGCCAAGCGGAGCCGTGAGTGCAGTACGATATTATTAATACATAGGTAGATGGTGCTGGGGGCATTATGGCAATTTTTGACTTGCCCTACCCCCATGTAAGAACCATGGAGTAATATTTTAAAATATTTTAATAAACTCTTTTCTTTCTTTCTTTGGTTCTTTCAATATTTATTTTCAGTTTAGACAGTAGGACAAAGTATGTAATTTGTTTTTGGTTCATTGGTTTAGTAAGTTGCATCAATGGGAAATAGCTTTTTATGTAGCTGACTGTACAATTTTATATGTATTTTTATGACTCGTAACAAGGAAACATGAGGCAACAAAAGGACAGTTTGTATCAAACAAGACTCTCGTTATGAGTCATTTTTTAATGATAAAGTTGTCAGTGGATTAATTGTTATGTAAGACTTCTTAGAATCTGCTTATATGTTTACATAAGTATATAAAGCTGTTATAGTTTAAAATTCCAAGTGAGTTGTTATAATTAAGATGAACTCATTCTTAAGCAATGTTTCTATTGAACTTTATGAGACAGACTTTGAAGTTCAGCCATTAAGAGCTATGCTAGAAAACTATGTCTATAATTGCAGAGTAAATCCATAGTCATATTATAAATGCAAGTTTGTTTGTATCCTTTAAGTTGTAACGGAGTATCAGAATGACTTTGTATAGTGTACATATATTTATATCACTGATTACAGCAGAAAATTTAGATTCATGAGTTATGAAATTTTTTCAAACTTGCACTTCAACTTGTGTGATGATAAAATAAGATGTAAGATAGCCTGTTCACCACATAATTTTAATTAAATGACATATGCCAAGCTTTTGATAATGTCAAATGTTAATACAGGAAACACCTTTTATTGATATAAGATAACTGTATAACCAGATTTTGCTATATATTTGGGATACAATAAATAATGAATACTAGATATATAAAGAGTCATCAAAACACAGAAATACATATAATGTGATATGTGTAGAAAGCTTATTTAATGTTTTTATATTATGAGTATTGTTATTAAATTAAAAACTAAATTTGGCTTGAAGAGTCATTTCCTGTCTAGTACCATAGTACTCAAAGTAAAACTATAAATGCTGGGACATGCTAAGCACAAAGTTGTGTAGCAAGTAGTAAAGGTTCCCAGTGTAACTACGGTAACTCTAATCATACTAATTTTGAGGATAAGAGGAAACTTCACAATCAAGATTATCTTGATAAATCCAATTCATGAAAAATGTTTTAAAAATACAGTTTTACATTTAAATTGATTTGAAGATCTTGATAGCTGATTTCTGATAGCTATGCAATTTAAAAACAGCATGTAACTTTAATGTAAGTTTCAGGTAGTCCCAATTCCTTACTTCTGTATCTAGGCATCTTGATAAAATGTGATTGTAAATCATTAATGTATTATAAACAATTTGACTGCTCACAAGATTTTTTCACATAGTTTTAAATACATAAAAAAACCTGTAGTTATCTCATTTTAAATTATGCTTTGTTATATTACATAAAACTTTAAAAAAGTATATTTTTAACACATATACTGTCAAAGTCTATACCTGATGGTCTTGCTATGTGGGCTTTAGAAAAATATGTGTCTGTTTGAAACAATCGAGGACAAATAACATAGACATATGATTCGCAATAAAAACTGAAAATATAAAGAATTCCCGAAATTAAATGTGCCGCACCACTGCGGTACCAAGGTGTGTGTCTGTTTAATGAGCTCTCTGAAAAGATGAACAGTATAGTGAGTCACACGCCTTCAAATCGGGACTCCAGCGTCTACAGTTGGAGAACTGATACCAGTGATACTATAGAATTGATTATTGATGAATTTGTCTCTGACAAAAAAAAGTGGATCAATTTTTAATGGCACCCAATGTTTGTTTTTATTTATGACATTTAAAAAAATTTTGTGTTTATATTTTTTGGTAACAAATTGACATTGATCTTATTTTAAGTTAGATATAAGAATAGCAATTATTTTTTTATTTGGACTAAATAAACTATGAAACATAAAGTAAGGACACTAAATATTTTTTAAAGCAGTAGTTAGTTGACAACCTGTTAAACAAGCCATTTACTTTTAATTAAATATTAATAGATAAGAGCTAAAACTAATCTGTTAGTGATGTAATCATTATCCTGTTAGAACAACAACAATAAGGGCCACTTTCAAATATTTCTGATAAACACAGAAAACACAATTTTCTTTGTTATTGAATCTGTAATATAAGCTTCTGAAACACGACACAAATTGACTGAATTATGGTTTCTGATACTATTAAATGAAAAAATAAAATAAAAAATACTAAGAAAATTGATTTTAAAATATTTTTAATATCTGTAAATCAGGAAACAGTGAAAGAGGCTTTAATGTCGAACTTGTCAAGAACAGTTAGGGAGTTAGATGACAACTATGACATGCTAGGTCTAGCTCTCTAGGACAAACCGCTTGACTGAAGCTGGTGTGGTGGGTGTGGGGGACGGAGCTTCTTCCTCAAAATGGATT
Source organism: Carcina quercana (assembly GCA_910589575.2). Classification (NCBI taxonomy): domain Eukaryota; kingdom Metazoa; phylum Arthropoda; class Insecta; order Lepidoptera; family Depressariidae; genus Carcina; species Carcina quercana. The sequence goes on from OU342436.1 coordinate 7,903,347, forward strand.
TTGACAACACCAGCAGTTCCAACCAACTCACTTCTGTTAAATAACATACTTTTTATGATAAATGTATGTTTTATATTTAGACTTTTTGTTAAACATGTCATTTCGAACATAGTTTATCAAATAAATAAATTTCAAATTAAAACAATAAAATACATGAATTCAGTTTTATATCAAAATCTTTACTGTGAATTCAAACTCAAACTATTGGATGCATCCTAAAGTGTCGTAATTTTTTTTCATCAATGAATTTACCACCATTCCTTGATAGTTATTTAAACTATAGGTGTTCCATGGATTCAATTAAATTTTGACACAAAAATATAAATGTTTGAGAATGAATGTGCAGTATATATTTCATTTTATAAAAAGTTAGGATCAATTTAAGAAGATTGATAAATTGAAGTTTTTAATATGAAACAATACTTTCAATTTCTCATTAACATTTCAACACATTTTCAAGATTGTAAAATTATATGATTGAATTCTTATAAAGAAAGGCAACAGTAGTCAAAGTAATATGGTAAAATATTGCTAAAGCAAAGCCACACAAAAGGTACGTGTCCTCTTCCGAATGAATGGAGAACTGAATAAGCTGTGTAAAAAGCTGTAAATGTGCATTGAAATAAATATATATATTCATAATTTTCCTAATAGGAATAATTTTTAAGTAAAGCTAAAAAGGCAATGCTTATCTTACAATTGTCATTAGGCCTTATGCAGTTATTGTATTTGTAGTCAATATATGAAGTACATATCATCATTTTCTTTAAAAACACAACACATTTACAAAAGCTTGACTAACGATCACTTTTAATTGCTAGTTGCATATAAATTCAATGAATAAGTAAATTAAAAATCAGCTATATTGGACATAAGATTAGACTTGATAATTCGAATTAAATTAAAGAAATCGAGTACAAATTCATGAAAGTTAAGCATGCAAATTAAATATTATGTATTTTGTAAATGAAATATAGAAATGACAACCTATGTTTCATTTAATTTTATGTTAACAATTTATTGATCTTATCTGAAATAAATTCTAACTAGAAAAAATTAGTATTACATTAGGATTATATCAAATAAGTTGTTCATATATCATTGATAAGTTAATAACAAATATCCCTGTCTCTGCTTTAGAATTATCACAGCTAATTTGTGATATTTCTATAATGGTGTTTGTATGGCTTTGCCCAACTCAAAATAGGGTTCAATTTCATAACTTACTTCTGATTGGAGTTCTTACAGCCACATACACACGCAGAAAGCACTGTAATGAGGGTGACTAGCACCCCCAAACTCAGTGCTACCTCCACAAGCGTGAACATCACACCTCCTTAATCAACCAAAAAACAACGAGATGTCGACGTATCCTCCATCACATCTTTCATCATCAGTCGTACCCTCGCAAAGACACACTTTAAGCGAGCAACTTTCTTCCATTTGAGTAAAAAGTACTGGAATGTAGGGCACTAGAGTAGGACCATCTACAACTTGGCAGAGCCAGTATTTCAATCAGTCTCTACATTATGTGTATCTGCAAACGTTTCGCAGCTATTTCGTTCTGAGATTATCATCGGTAAAATACGATATCAACAAGGAATTGTTTTAAACACAAAATACACGTCCGCAGGCTCGACAGATACAATAACCACAGATAAAAGCAAAACAAATAATCAATTTATCTTTGACAGTCACTAAAATTACCATTTCAAAAAATGTTGTCAATTATATGTGACCAAAGGTTTAAAATCACATTCCGTGGTCGTCGTTCAATTTCAATCGGTCGATTTTGAGTCAAGCACTATTTGACAATTTATTTTCGATTTCATTCACTTCTGTTCACTTCATCTTCATTCTTTCAAAGTTTGTTTGTTGGTCTGCTATAGGTCTGCTAGACCGTTGAAGATTTGAAAAACGTTGAAATATCATAAAAAAAGCCAATTAAATTTAATAATTACAGAAGAAACAACCTTAGATGTTCGTGTTTGTAAAAAATAATAATATTGGAATTGCGGAAACATTCACAAAAATATAACCTGCAACGATGGTTGCCGGTATGGAAGTTAAAAGTGAACTATTCTTTCAAAGACTAATAGTTGCAGTGTTTTGGAATATAGGCCTACAAATCTTACTTGCCGTCGTACTAGTATTCCTCATACAAGCCGATTTGATCCATCCTATATCATGGATTGTGACAACTCTACGCGACATTTTTGGCTGGAAAATGGGTCTCAACGTAGTGCTGCTGGGACTAGTTTCATTTTTTCAAGCCCATATATATGGAAGTTACTATCTAAAACCGCTGCCGAAGCATTTCACAAGATTTTCCATGTTCCTGCATATGTTCTCAATCCAAAACTTGATGTTCAGTGTGTTGTATGCACTAAGTGGCTACTTTACAATGGGTCTATACTCTTCACTGGCTAAGAGCAATTACAACCTACTGAGGAAAGTATGTAATAATTATGATGGCCAATGTCTCAATGAGCAAAGCTTGTTTTTGCAATTTGGAGGAATGTGGATGGGTATATACTACTTCCTCAATGTACACATCTTCGGTATTAATATTTTGCTGTTCCCACACATTCACCAAGACAAATTTCAACAGATCAAATTGGCGTTGAGCAACATTATTTCAACGGGATTCAGGAATTCTATGTATCCTGTACTATATTATTGCATATTTTATTATTTATGGGGAAACAAACCGAGATCTGTTGTCTCTGATGTCTATAGCCTGTATCTTGAAGACCCACCTCTAGATAACATCTTGACTTTGGTGAAATCAGGTATCTGGATTGGATTATGGTTCTACACGAGTTTGTTTTTCATTTCTGTGTACACAATGAGAACAGTTTTTAATATAGTACTGACTGGACCAATGAAATTTCCGATTGAATGTGATAATGGATTATCACTGCACAAAGCATTGGCTATGAGAACACAATTTATTGGATATTTGGGTGCACAAGATCTGAGAACTCTGGCCATGACTGACCCTGTTAGGCGCCTTCAAATTTTTACACTATCACAACCTGGAGGACATCCTAGAAATTGGAGCAATATACTTGAACAATGTTTGGTTATAATAAACACATTCAATAAAGAGTTGGATGAGATCAATGGTGAAGCAAAGCCTGTGGGTTTAGAAAACTCATACAAACATACGATAAATACCCCGGGAATGGCATATGTTGGAAACTTGAGAAATATGGCCCAGTCTCCGAAACTACTTGGGTTAAAGGACCACAACAGAAACAAAGTGGAAGACACATTGCCAGATGTTCTAAAAAGGGAATTTAACATTTTTTTACATAAACTGTGTCAGAAGCCTGGTATCAGTTATTTCTTTGGTGAGCTGACTGATACTAAATTAAAGTTTATATTGATGCAAGCACAACCAGTGATGTGGACATGTGAAGGCTTGGCATTTATAGCTGCATCCTCATTGAAAGAAGATAAGTATGGAGTTTTACAGACTGATCTGCCTGTCATTATATCAACATTAATAGCATTAAAGCAGAACCTAGATAAATTAACTAAACCTGGCCTGGTGCCTAGAAAACACCTCCTCAACGATGACATCGCTATCAGAACAAAGACTGCGTTGGCCTCTGCTGTGAAAAGGAGTATCTATAAGATAGTCATAACTTTTGCTAAGTATATCAATGAGATACCTCTGAATCCAGAAGTTCAAATAGCCATTCAGCCATTTTTATTGTGTAGGGAACCGTAATTATTTTACTATGCTATTTAATAAAACAACTTTTCTATAAAAATTGTTTTTATTGTTCAAATAAAATATAAAAACTGCAACAGTAAAAAAAGTAACTTACATTTAAAACATAAACAGTCTTACCACAAAAAATATTTTAACTCATCAGTTAAATACCAGTTTAGTTAGACAGTATTAAAAAGATAATCACTGCATAGTCACACATACACTTCTTTTACACATATATTTAATGCCTTACATACTATATAGGGCTTTTCTGAAAACCAGCGCTATGGCTACTACCATAGCAGATGCTGAGATTAGTTTCTGTTTCTGTTTTCTGTTTCATAGACAATTGTTTAATTTTGTTTACCACAAAACCATATCCAACGTTTGTTTACATAGGCACGATTTATCTTGACGTATCTTTATTTTATGTTGACACCTCTAGAAAACGTTTCATTGAAAGCATTTTTTTAAATTTAACATAATTTTTATTTATCAAATTGATTTGATTCAGTAATTTCTACATTATAAAAATATACGAAATATATACTTTATGTAATATATAAACGCACGCTTGCTTTTGTTGCCGTACATTTGGTGGATTGACAATGCTAATCTTTTTTAAATAAACAATTTTATACATCCAATGGAACGTGATTTTCACTGACATGAGGTCAGTGTCAGGTGTCAGGTTAATTTTATTCTCTCAATCGAATCTGTGAATCGAATATTAAAATTGAGCTATAGTTTATGCTATCGTGAGGAATATCGTCCTTAATTATATCAACGATTATTCGTCTCGAGTCATGCGTGGTTTCGTGTGGACGTGACTACGTTTATTTTATTATAAATTGCGAAGCGCGGCGCTAGCCGCTGCGACGTCAGCGTCATGGGCGAGGAAAAACTCGTGGCGAACTCCTCGTGTTCCTGCAACAGAAGCTGGATGTGATGGACGAAGTCAGAGCGTTGCAGATATGTAAGTCAAGCTTCAGCGAGGCTGACATAGCTGCGGCGAGGAAGCTGCAGTACGCGGCTCTCAATAAGAGCGACCAGATGATGTCACACAGACGTGAAGGGACACCGAAGAGCCTGCAGGATATCATCACTGTGCTTAAAGAGACCGATCCTGACGACGTGCCTACGTTTGTAGCGAAGGAGTTGCACAAGCTGCCTCCCGTCACCGTGACCATGTCGACGTCACCAGCCTCCTCAGCCTCCAGTGAAACAGCTTGCTGCTGGACACAAAGAAGCTGAATCACCGCGACGTGATTTTGCTTCAGTCGTTTCCGTCGCTAACAAACGAACTGTTCAAGCCCAGCAGCCGGTGTTACCGAAGGCGCAGACGACCACGAGCCAGCAGCGGACGCGCGTCCGATTTGATGACACGGACGAGGATGTATTTCAGAAAGTCAAGACGAAAAAGGCGTACCGTAAACGAGTGACTCGGAACCGCTGCGGAACCGCACCCACAGGGCCCAACTACCTGCTGCGCGCTGAAGTTCCAACCACGGCCACGTATCTGTCACGCCTACATTTCATCACCACCATGCAGGACGTCACAGAATATATATAGCAGAGGTCCAACTAGACCGTGAGGATGGCGCAGCTGGAGTCACGCCACGGTACATCATTCAAGTCGTTCGTGGTTCGAGTCCCGACCTGCAAGCTGACCCGTCGCTTCAGAGGAAAGATAGCGACCAACACCACCAGAGCGGCACCAACGTGCCATAGTAAATAAGTGTGCAGAATATTTTTGTAGTGTGTAGTAGTTTAACTTAATGTATTTTATTGTATTGTATATATCCTTATGGGTCATTGTTACCTGAAATAAATGAATAATAATAATAATTTCCCCGAAAGTTTTACTAAATCTGTAGCGTTTTCGAAAGTTGCGCTCGTTGTAATGTTCAAATGTATTTATTCGCACTGTTAAAACGGTCACGATAGTTGTCCATTAATTCCACGTCTTCAAAATCATTAAAATCAACAAAGTCTACGAAATCTATTGCGAATTCCGGCAGAGAATGTTATGACAGGCTACAATTCAAATTAAAGTTTTATGTTAAGAGGCTATCTTGGTAAGACCACGTGGCCGCGTTAAAGGTTGCATTGTTTTGTAGCTGTCCCTCTCCGAGCCCTATCCTACCCGAGCTCGTACGGTGAGACAGCATACACTACGCGAAGTTATCAACCCGTTATTTGGATGTTTCGTAGTCCAGTGATCATTTGAAGGATACAGTATATTATGTAGCCATTTTTTCAATACAGTATATTAATAAAATTTCAGATGTCGGTGTTTTTTCCAAATTGTTCTAAATTAATTCATACTCTTGTAAAACAGGTTCAAAGTTGGGGCTTTTTATTACCGAAAAATACAATACTTTGACGCCCTGTAACTCTGGAAGTATATATTTAAACGAAAATCTGACTCACCACCGACACAGATATTTGTTTCTAGATTGTGCCTTGAAAATTTCATAGATTTTCATAGCTTAATACTCAAAATATGACTGGACTACGTTTGTATGGGCGCTTTAACAGCATACCCTCTTTTAAGCAGTGTCTAAGCTGACATCGGCTAAACATGCATTTGTGGTAACATTTTTTCAAAACGTGTGTCTAAAGCTTGTTTATCTTTTTTGTGGTAAGACTGAAAATGTTTATAACATTTAGACTAGATGTAGTATTTACCATAAATTGAAATAATTTCATCTAACAATGCCATTATAAAGATGCTAAAAGTTACAACATTCAAATATTTTTATAATACATAATTTGTAACTGAGTTCAAGTTATCTGTATGTCTGCTTATCAATTACTCTATTGTAATAATCACCAGGTGATACTACATTTAAAAAAAATGTTAAAACAAGGTTGTGCTGTTTTCTCTAGGATTTACTAAAATCTCTAAAAAAATAAAAAATGTAGTTTGTAATTTTAAAGTAAGGTGTCTTCATCTCTCATCTCACTGCTGAGTAGAAGGGATCGTTGGCTAGCTGCTCCCAGCAAAGCTGTACGCTCGGCGGATGATGTCCCAGACTCACAACTTAGAGATGCTGTTAACACAACATTACATGAATCAATCGCGTTAATGGTGAAGTATCTTAATGTTTATACATTGCACAACTAAGGCAGAGGAGAAAGGAGTGAAGCTAATAGTTTTATTCATGCTACACTAGTCATTTATTTTTTCTGTAAATCTAAAGGGGCTATGGGCTTCAGTGGCAGCACTTAGACGATAATCATGTTTCACTTTGTGTAACCTCCATGTAGAATTAACAACATATATTGCAGCATATTGTGACATTCACAAATATTGCAAATATCTTAAAGATAGCTGACAGAGTTATTAAATTCATTTTTCAACTGAAACAATCAGCGGCGCCATGTATTACTTTTAAACTTTTTATAGCAGGGTTAAATTCAAACATGTTTAGATAAATATAACACTAAATTTAAAAACTTTTAAATTGAAATTATTACCCTGGAAAATCTGCCATCAGCACTTTTATAAATCAAATACAGTAAGGTTACAGTACAATTCTAGCACATAAACATGCATTATATGTGCAAATTCAACTATCTGTACAATACTCATTATAAATCTGTGAAGCTAACGTGTCGCATATAGGCACAATTTATTTATTAATTATTATTCTAGATTAAAAGGTTATTTCAAAAAAATATTATTCTGAAAGAATGACTATACCCTTAATGATTAAGCTGGTGAGATTCTACCTTTCCTGTTACTTGAAGTATTTTCATCCCTGTAAGCCACAAGAGTAACACAAGTTTCACATTGTCACTTCAAGTCACCAAGTATGAGTATACTGGATTTTTGTAATCGACTGGCGTTACATTTGGGAATATTCAACTTGATTTTTTTTGCAAGATAGAAATTCTGAAGCATATATATTTTATGATCCGCCATTGCCATCCCATACAAAAGTTGTTGCGTATTCCCAGCTTAATGACAAAGTATTTTATGTGAACAATTTATTTTAATGTCATTTAATTGGTTTATTATTATGGCAAATGACAAAAATATGCTATTAATTTGGTCTAAACAGTATGCATGTTAGCTCTACGGTAACAGTATTTTATTAATTTGCCGTGTAACTATCAAATTACAGGTTTCATTCATTTGCTGTAAACATTATACCAACATTCAAGTAATTTCTTGCATAGAATACTTTGTCATTAGCCTGGGAATGTGAACCAAAATGTGGATAAGGGAATGCAAACGTAAAATACCCCCTTACAAAACCACACAGATTTATACCGAGTACTTTTGGCTAACAGGACTCTGTAGGTAGAGACATTAGTACTACATACTCACATAACAAGGAGTTGATAGGAGAAAGAGCAGAAGGGTCACGACAGCGTACCGATGCGTGTTAACTGAAACTGGTACATACGAAGGGAGGTTTACCGTCGGGGCTCGCTTGGGGCGTCGCACTGGCCGTGCGTTGTGAAGGGGGCTCTGGTGACGCTAGGGCAGCCCTTGTCGAGCCACCTGGCGATTCTGTCATTGATGCCTGGAGGCTGTAGCTTTCTCTGTTGATTACATATCTTTATTAGCCCATAGTTACGTATTATATTTTATATCAAGTACTAGCTGCAAAACCCGGCGTTGCTCGGGTTAAAATACATCGCATGTTTAATGGTATAAAAAATATTTGAGGATGCGTTTTTTAACGTAGATAATATAGATTTCTATCTTAGATATTGAAAGACTTAGTCGACCATTAAATATGCGGTGTATAGAAAGTATATTTAATTAATTAACTAATTGAAATAAATATAAGTTAGAATAAAAAACACCTTAGTAAATGGAACATTTATGTTTTGACAAAAAGTCACTGATTTTCGGTTTATATACCGTTGGAAATCGAAATTTCTAGTATCAGAACACTCTAGAATAGTCAAATAGTTTTTACTTTTTAATTTGTTCAAATCACTTGAATTTATGTAATCACTGTTCACTCTTGGCTTCAATTGATCTTTTCGCGACTGTAAACACGGTTCAACTGACAAAAAGTCACTGATTTTCGGTTTATATACCGTTGGAAATAGAAATTTCTAGTATCAGAAAACTCGAGAACATTCCGATGTACTTAATTACGATCTGGATCGTCCGGATTAATTTCAATAGTTGCACACATTTCGGAACTTTCTAGAAGCTTCTAGATTATTCTAGTCATTTATAGAACTATCTAGAGCATTCCATATCGATTTTTACACTTGCACACAATTTTGAATCTTTCTAGATCTTTCCAAACTTTTCTAGAACTTTCTAGACCATTCCATACCGATTTTAGCCGTCGCACACAATTTTGGAACTTTCTAGATCATTCCAGAAATTTTTAGAACTTTCTGGAACATTCCATACCGATTTTAGCAGTCGCACACAGTTTTGGAACTTTCTAGATCATTCTAGAAATTTTTAGAACTTTCTGGAACATTCCATACCGATTTTAGCAGTCACACATAATTTTGGAACTTTCTAGATCATTCTAGAAATTTTTAGAACTTTCTGGAACATTCCATACCGATTTTAGTAGTCACACACAATTTTGGAACTTTCTAGATCATTCTAGAAATTTTTAGAACTTTCTGGAACATTCCATACCGATTTTAGCAGTCACACATAATTTTGGAACTTTCTAGATCATTCCAGAAATTTTTAGAACTTTCTAAATGTTCCCATGAGTTTGAAAAGGACAGATATATATTTTTTTACATTTTCGCCACCCACTTCCACCCACCGCGACCAAACTCCCTTATTCCCACCGGGAGACCAAGGGGTATTTACAACCCCAACAGGAAGTTGATTGGAATTGGTGGTGATAGAGAAAACCCTGTCTTTACTTACGCATATTAGCCTTTCTAAATGTTCCCATGAGTTTGAAAAGGACAGATATATATTTTTTCACATTTTCGCCACCCACTTCCACCCACCGCGACCAAACTCCCTTATTCCCACCGGGAGACCAAGGGGTATTTACAACCCCAACAGGAAGTTGATTGGAATTGGTGGTGATAGAGAAAACCCTGTCTTTACTTACGCATATTAGCCTTTCTAAAAGTTCCCATGAGTTAGAAAAGGACAGATATATATTTTTTCACATTTTCGCCACCCACAACCACCCACTTCCACCCACCGCGACCAAACTCCCTTATTCCCACCGGGAGACCAAGGGGTATTTACCATCCCAACAGGAAGTTGATTGGAATTAGTGGTGATAGAGAAAACCGTGTCTTTACTTACGCACATTAGCATTTTATATATATATATATTAAGATTAAGATTTCCGAACATGACTGGACCAGAATGACCAATCCCGATTTAGATGAAGTAGTAATAATTGGTCTTTTTGACGGCAAGTGGTTACTGTAACTATCGTTGTTGCCAAAAGCGTAGCAATGACATACTCAGGGCTAGGAGATGAATAATTACCTACTTAATTTGTATATTGTAAAAGTAATCTGCATTTTAACGTAGTTAAAATCTGTCGAACCCAAAGAAGTGTTTTTTCTTGAAGGGCAACAATCATCTGATTTTAGTAAAATGAAAGTGTTGTGTTCTGTCGCCTCATCTAACCTGTACCCAGATGTAGATGAGCAATATCACAGTATCGTATTACGTCCGATGGAAGTTGTATCGTCATTGGCGAATGTTTCCTAGAATTTCCTTGAATGAACGCCCGAGTGGCATACTCAGCGCACATAATTAACTTTGTACTACGTACAAAACGGACCTTTAGCGCCTCCCACCGATCCGCGATACCTCACCCCTCCCCGCAAAAAAGTGACCCGGCCTGTGCCCAGGGCTAGGGGGTGGTGGACAGACAGTCACCTGATTTTACACCCGCCTAAGGTTTGAAAAGTCGCTTGACTCTTAAGTACATAATAGTAAAGTTAACCTGTATCCAGACGTAGATGAAGTCTGCGATATCTCACTATCGTATGAGGTGTCAGTGTTGACGCCAGCTGGTTGCAGCAGCGGCGTCAGTGGTGACTGTTGCCACGGACGACGGAGTGGCGTACTCTCTGGACCGGGCGATGAGCACTCGTCTGATTCTAGCCGAGCGTGTGATGTCTGCAATTAAAATGTGTTTGTTGCATTTACGATCTTAAAGACGCAGGTTCGGTTACTATCAGGGTACATACCATTCTGGACTATGCTTGGTTTGGTTGCTATGGATTAAAGATGAGTTTTAATTCTATAATTTTTATACGGCCTTATTGTCCTTTTTCACCAAGAGAGATCAAGGCCAAATATATGGTAGTTGATACCAAATTAGTTGGGGCTAAATTATATTTAATACCATAAAGGCCATGAAAGAAACTCTTAAAATGTATGTATGGAGCGTGTTTGCACCGCGTGAATAGAATTGCTTTTCAAGGGATTATGTTAAGAAAAGTATTAGCATTTCTCGCAATAATCATCTTACGTCAGGCTTAGAATGTCGGCTACGCCTGAACTTGAAGGTTTTCTTGGAGGGGCCGTGTGCGCGCTGCAGCCTGGGCCGCTCCTCGTTGTCAGTAGCGGTGTCCGGCGGCTCCACCGGCCCCACTGAAGTCATGCCAGGGGAGAGAGGTGACAGGGGAGACATCGACGTTTCACCTGGGGATGTTCACGAACGAAACTGATAAAGAGGTGGCGAGACGAGCTACGAGTCACTGGCTAGAATAACCAACTTAATTCACATTCAGTATAGAATCGGCTTTTGGGTACAATGAAACCTTCATGACATACGTGGTCATTATGTAGGATTCCCCTACTATGAGTGAGTTTACGTTTAACAGTGTAGTCTTTTAGACGGACATTTTTATGTATAAAAAGTAGAATATAAATGTCACTAATTTTACCTGAAGTGAACTTGAACTCTACTGATGGAACGAACCGTAGTTTCGCTTGACTGTTCACATACGAGGGCGTGCTGATTGCTGGCTTCAGGTCACACGACACGTTGTTTATGGATCCTGTGAAAAATATACTTTAACTGTTATAAGCCGTGTAATCTCTTTTGGCTTTAAATACTATTTTAAATCCAAAACAGACCATGTCAACCCGCGGATTGAGCTAAGAACCGTAAGAACCCGCGCCAAGACATCCGCATAATGTAACAACAACATTAACCGCCTTCCATGGCCTAATGGCGACACGCTAACACACACACACACACACACACACACACACACACACACACACACACACACACACACACACACACACACACACACACACACACACACACACACATATATATATATATATATATATTTACATCACGATACCCATCAAACGTCCTTTTATTTCGCATTATTGTGGCGTCCACCACTTTCACTCGGTTTTTATCAACTATTTAAGTGAATATCGGGCAACTAAGAAATGTAAAATACAGTGTACAACTTTTTTTTTCATTCTATGCCCTTATGTTGATATACAAATATTCGTATATTACCAGTCATAGTGAAAACAATAAGGAATCCTTTCCAGATTACCAGTAATTAGACTTCCCATAATATACGTGTTTCTTATTACATTCATCTAACTATTGCAACTCCTTTGTATCGTGCGACGTTGCCGCTCTTACCTAAAAACTTTATGTATATGAGGTAGGTAGGTGGTAGGTACTACGAACAACGATTTTTTATGCTTAAAGTATGTAAGGGCAGCGTTTAGAAATGTTAAGCCATACAATTATGTAACTCAATAAAACAAATACTCATATCAAACGTTATTTATTATGAAATTTGTATCAAATAACAGAACTACTTAATTTGTATGACAGGTAGGTACCTACATGTTTCTTTAGTACATTTAATGAGGTAGATAATTATTGATAATTAAGTTATTGAAGAACATATTGATAACACATCTACCTGAGGCAGATTTACCATAAATGAAATAACAACTAGTTGCATTAGCTGCGTTAAAATTAGAACAGCCCACGTTTAAAATATGTACGTCAAATATCGCGTAATTATGTGCCTAATATTAATTATAGCAACTTATGTGCCTACTAGAAATTAAAATAAATGTGCCTTGTGCACTAGATAAACGAAAAAAGTAAAATATTGAATATACGGACGTCAAATATCGTATAGAATGAGTCTTTTGCAATAATTTGACGTCCGTATAATAAGTGTTGTGATTCCTGACCCCACCACGACAAGGACTGGAGTTTGTAATATTGCAAATTAATTATTAAAAAAAAAAATATATACAAATTCATGATTTTTATTGTGCGTTTTAGTGCCATTAGTCTCGGGAATTAGTGCCTTATACTTAGATTGATTGTGCATGAGATAGATTGATATTAGACCTCTCATAACTCCAAAAGTATAAGGCACTAATTCCCGAGACTAGTGGCACTAAAAAGCACAATTGAAATCATGAATTTGTGCAATATTAAAAACTCCATTCCTTGTCGTGGTCGGGTCAGGAATCACAACACTATAATAATGCTTTATGAGTTTTATACTTTTTATCTAAACTCAAACGCAACTTATGTACCTACTAGAAATTAAAATGAACATCTCACAAAGGACGCCGTGCGGTATGTTTTCCGATAATTAACATGTTTATTATCATGTAAGCAAGGTCACAAAGTAAAATTAACATTCTCTCTTTATCCTTTGGGTTTGAGGCTAGTAAACCAGTAAAGGTCAAAAGGAATGCACTGTGAAACTGCAACTAATAAATAGTACCTATATATGGACGTGAAACTAGATTCAGTATGTATGTTATAGGATATTTTGACGTCCATTGTAAAATATATTCACAATGCAAAATCAATAGACTTTATGTCCTGAAAAAACTAAAGTGTGCCTTATGCACTAAACAAGTGATCAAAGTAAAATAATACATAATACGGACGTCATATAAGTAGGTAGGTTATAAAGTTTATTATGAACGAGCATAGTTACAATAATCTGGCGTCCAAAAATATCATTCATATTATGTAGTATACCTATGTATAAAAACGCCTACGTTCCATCAAAGTCAAGTCTTATAAAGTAAGATAAAGATGGGTTTATTATAAGCACGTCCGATAACATGCAGGTTTCTAAACAGACGTCAAACATCTTCCAGTACGAAAGTTTTTAGTATTAGCACTTCAAATAAAGTATTGACTCTATATATACGGATGTCAAATACTAATTACTGTGAACGTTTTAGATTATTAAAACGTCCGTATTATGTGTTATCTGCAAGAAAACATAAACAAGTTAAAGTTAAAATCAATTAGTACCTAAACAAAAACGGATTAATAAGAAAATACACATAATTACATTATAGGTATACGGACTTCAAATATCTTGCAATACGAATACTGTTACATTAAAGTTGTAGTCCATTTATTATGAACACAAAGTTAAATACACAGTAACAAACAATTATATTTTTTTATATATCTAGCATACCTAGTGACAAAACTAAAACTTATAAATTTAGGCCTGATGCACTCGAAACGTGAAATTTATCAATAATTTGGACGCCAAATAACCCACGGTATCAAAATTTTTGGTAACTTAACGTCCATATTTATATTTGTACCTAAGCTAAAAACACAAAGGAAAGTAATCAACCAAAGTTATATTCCCCTTATTAATAAAGATTTTCTCCTTATTATGACACGATCTACGTCCTACATAAACAGTCTTAATAAATTCAGTCAGTAAAAAATAATTACTTACTTATTTGTATCTTGTTTTGATATCAATATTAAGAACAATAATTGCACTCATCTTTGGGAAAATGGTCATACACAGCAAACTCACAATAAGTACACCAAAACATAGTGAGATCTAGAAAATAAATAATATTCTCTGGAATATTCATATCAGCAACAATATGCGGCGGTCGATCGTAGAAATTAACAATATCATTCCGACAATTAAAACAGTAAAATCTTATATTAAAATGGGTTTCATCCCAGGGCCATATAAGGTTGTTTGTCAGAATATGATAAAACAAACTTTTGTCCAAAAACGTATCAATATCTGCAATTGCTTCCATTTTCTGGAGCAAATTAAGATTTCACTGCAACAAAATATGAGGTGTCGTCGTTGTAGTAGAACGCGATTAGTTTGCGCGAACAATCGCGGGATCGTCGCGCAATTACGTTCATTGACAAAGAACAAAGCTTATTTACGTATTATTTATTTTCACTTTGGTAGCACAGAAAGAGACTTGAGCGTTGTTTCTGATAGAATTGAAATTTTTATTTCTTTTTCGAATGTTAAAAAATTACTATAATAACAACTGATCACTTACGCAAAAAGAAAACCTAGGCTAAATTATATGGAATTTTTTATATTACAAACTATTCAGTCACAAACTACAAATTAAATATTTTCATCATTACCTAAGTAAAAAAATAAATATTATATGCCTAGATATTTCAGAACCTTAACTGCAAAAAACAACAAAAACATTGGTGATTCAGGTAGTAGTTATATTATTAGTGTGGGTTGGGGGTTGGGGGTTGTGGGGGTGTGTGTGGGGGGAAGGAGTGTGGTGGTGTGTGTGCGTGGGGGTGTGTGTGCGTGTGTGTGTGTGTGAATGTGTGAGTGTATGTGTGTGGTGTGTGTATGTGTGTGTGTGTGTTTGATTTAAGTCTGAGTTATGTTTATAAGCACATGCCTAAGTGGCAATGTTAGCAGTACCAAAATAGGTCAGCGATGAATATGCTGTTCCAACTAATGCACCATTTCTTAAAAAAACAAAACAAATCTTACATAATAGGCAGCTTTACACGCACAATCATTCGCGTGCTTAATAATGCGTTCTTGCTAACGTACTCTATGGTTTTTGCGCGCTGTGGATCGTGAGTGACACCCATATTCTAACACCCATATTCTAAGACGTTTCCTTCAGATTTACTCACCTTGAAATGACGTCCCTCACTCAAAATGGTATCATAAGTCGAGTAAAATCTACTAGACTTGAGGAATTCTCTCGGTCGAGTGGAGGAACTGACATCCGTATTATTAAACGTTTCCTTCAGATTTACTCACCATGAAATGACGTCACTCCCTTCAAAATGGTATGATAAGTCGAATTAAATCTCCTCGAATTTAAAAATTTTGTCGGTTGGGTGAGGTAACTGACTGTCAAAGTCAAGGTACCTGCCGACCTACCTTGAAGATTCCTCAATGTAAATATCGCGTTGTTTCGATCAACTTTTAACAGAATTTAAGCATGTCTTTCGAAGAGTTTATTGATTATGTTTACGATTGTCCATACAATTACCCTTCAAGGCATTATTTGCGTGATGTAACAAATCCAACAACAAACAAAAGTTTACTAGTATCGTTGTTCTGTTAAAATAATTAATATCTGGGCGACCGAGCTTTGCTCGTAGTTCTTTAAAAACAAACAAAAACTTTATTTCTGCCCCTGGTTAGCCATAAAGAGTGGAACAATTTGCCACTAAAAAAAATTACAAACTTGAATAAATAAATAAAAACAAACAAAAAACAAAAATAAAAGCAATTTGCGTCGAATAATGCGAAGGAAAAAGCGCATGAAAACTCAAAAACGCGCGTTTTCCCAGACATGAGACTAATCTAGATCGATTTTTCGCCTCGTATAAAGTTAGCCAGTTGTTCGATATCCGTGTCTTTCAGGTTAAACATTTGCGTAAGTGTGGCTAAATGTTTTCGTAGCTTTGTTGTAGTGATTGCTTTAGGATTTTTAGCTCCACTCGCTTTGGCATACTTCTCCAGTACTTTGTACCCACATAACGTATTTTCTGATCCGGGCTTGGCAAATAAAAAGTTGTTTTTATCACTGATGTATTTACGTCTCACAGATATGAGCAAATCGATATCGCTTTGAACTTCGTCGGTCAACAAAACAGGCACACCACGTCCTCTTTTACCTCTTATGACAATACGCTTGAAACTTTTTATTAACATTTTTTCGGCGTTCGAAATAGCTCTGTCGAATTCCTCATATGCGTTACTGTCATTGTTACACTCTTGATAAGTGCTAAGTAGAAGTCGTTGCAGTTCACCAGGTCGTCGTCTGTTGAGAAGAAGAATGCGGCAGTAAACTGTCTCTACCAGAGTGTTGTACGCTTCGATATTACTATTTTCAGATTCTGCTAACTTGGACGCTGCTGACTTAGATTGTTCGCAAAGATGATTTTTAAGGAGTTTTAAGTCACTCGCGAGAGGAACTATGGTTATTTTGTTCCATTTTTTCAAGTTTAAGTCACTGCATGCTTGACTTGAGACATCAAACTTCCAATTTGCCTCGATAAGATGAATAAGTGTCCTTAGATCAGCTTCTATTGCAGCAGTTTTCACACTGCTGTCTGATTTTAATGTCGTCATTATTGCAATGTTGCAGCACTGTTTTAAACTTGTGCTAATATTCATGGCATATGTAGGAGCTCCATAGCGATCTGTTTTATCATCGTAACTCGATACTTTTTTGGTCGCAGTCACAATCAAATCATAGTTTTGTGGCTTTAAACAATCCATCAAATCTTTAAGAGACGGTTTCAGTTTCTTTAACTCTATTACCAATTTAGCTAATTCTCTCATTTTCCGCGAAGTTACATTAATAAAATGCTTTTCTCGATGGATCCGCAGATATTGCGCACCAAATGCACAGATTAGAGAGTCTTTTTTAGCTTCTAGAGATATCCTATCTGGTCTCATTTTAGGAAATACCTCTTCTTTGAGTTTTTTATCTATATTAAGGTTACGTAACATGAAATTTTGGGCGTCAACTTGGGTGTTCGAAGTTTCAGATAAAGGTTGACATGTTCTTTTATGTTTCCACAGCTGTTTTCTGGAGTAGAAGCCTAAACATTTTTCACATGGCAAATAATCGATATCCGGGTAAAGATTGCTTTTTTTCATCGGTTTTACGCATTTCGCAACGTTCTTTATATAATTCCCTTTTTTTCGTAGGTTTGTTATGAGTTTTTTGCGAGTGCAACTCTTTTTGGGATATGAGAGGATTTTTTGAACCTCAGATTCCATAAAATGGTTTCGTATTATGTGTCTCGCAAAATTTAAAACTTCAATCTCACAAAAAAAACAATAATCTTTGGTTCTTATTCTTTTCAGCTTTTGTCCGTGATCATTAGTATTTATTTCTTCTGTACAACTGGTTGTCAAATCCTAAAAGAAAAATTTTAATGAGTCAGTTGATAATTTGTTTAGATTTACAGGAAACGGATTACATGATCCTGATTTTGTTTTATAATGCATAATTTACTCGTCAATTTAGTAATAATACTTTTGAATTAGTCTGAATGGTAATTCTTTGAAAGGAGCTTTAAAAAATATATTAAAGGGAATGTACGTCCGTTAATAAGACGAACAGTGTGATGTGTTAGAATTGAAGGAATTGAAGGTGAAAATTTAGAGCAATTTAACGAGTTTGTGTACCTAGGATCGGTGTTTGCCATGGATAGATAATGTGAATGTAATACTAAAAATAGATTGAATGCTGAAATAATGATAATAGAAGAAGGTGTTCAGAAAGGCCCATTAAACTTTTCGTAGAGAGGTGTTGGATCCGCCGAATCTGAGTGAAAGCTGAATATGACATGAATAGTAGAAGTATATAAAATGCAGTATAAATAAGAGCATTAAAATTGAAATTATGACAGACATAAAATTTAGCTATAGATTATTTTTAATACAGATAACGTCTGTTCACGAAGTATCTAATAACATATAATAAGGCGAAAGAAAGATTTTGTCGATCTTGGATAGGTTAGCTGTCCAAGATCGACAATATTTTTTTTTCGCTTTGTAGTTAATATAAAATTTAACTATTAGATTATAAATAGTGTGTCAGAAAGTAAAAAAACAGTATGCAGTATTTAGTAACTAAAATTGAGAAAGAAATGCTAAGTTGGCTTAGCAGAGAATGAAGGTAGAGAGAGTGATTAAACAAATTCATGAATCGAGTGCGAATGGAAATTTTGAAAAGGAGGGAAGGTTTAGCTTGAATATGCCACATCCAAATCGAAGACGTCTTGATAAAACGCCAGGTATGAAATGAAGTAACCTAAACCTAAGGGATGTGTGAAGAGGAGTTAACTCTTTGAATTAATAATGTATCATGTTCCAATTATTGGTCCTCTCGTATGAGGACTTTTTTAACAGCATAGCGCCGTGAAATACTTCTGGGTCTATCGCTTTTCTAAGTAAATAAACAATAATAGCAGATAATATACAGGTTGACGGATGATCTTACATTAAGATGAGTGTTAGAACTAAATAGAATATAGGTATTTAATAATTTTAGTTAAATTTATTAATTAATAATAGCAAAAACCATTAACCTGTCAACGGCTCTCGGTCGTCATGATAACGCGCTGGCACAGACGTCTGGCTTTTAACGGATTAAGACAATAGGATAAAGATAGGAAAGTAGAGTGAGGAAGACTGAGGTAAATAAGAGTAGAGAATAATAGAGTAAGCCGAAATTTAGTAAAGTAGATTAAGGTAGTTTGTAGTTAAGAAAAATGAGAGATTGTAACACAGTAACACAGTAGAGTGGAACTTACATGGGATTTTTCTAAGCTATATTGCCTTTGTGGTTTAGTTTGGCACTCAGAATTCGTTAAACTATCTCCTGTTTCTTCTGAGTCACTCGAGTCACTAGAAGAAACTGCAGATGCAGGATCGTATGTTGCATCTCTGTCGCTGTCGTCAAATTCTGAACTATAGCCACCAGGAGCATAAGGAATGTCATCACTAATAATACTGCTTGCCATGGTAGACACTGTGTCTAGTCTCGGAGGAGCAGCTGTTTGGTCCGAGGGCAATGACTGGCTAGTTATTGTATGATTCTTGGTAAGATATGATTCTTCGCTTTCACCTGGTGGAATATATATTTGTTCGTGGTGCTGAAGAAGTTCCCCTTTTGTAGAAACGTTGGTTTGGTTTGGTGAGCATGACTGGCTAGTTATAGTATGATTCGTAGTGAGATATGATTCTTCGCTTTCACTTGGTGGAATATATATTTGTTCGTGGTGCTGAAGAAGTTCCCCTCTTGTAGAAACGTTGGTTTGGTTTGGTGAGCATGACTGGCTAGTTATTGTATGATTCGTAGTGAGATATGATTCTTCGCTTTCACCTGGTGGAATATATATTTGTTCGTGGTGCTGAAGAAGTTCCCCTCTTGTAGAAACGTTGGTTTGGTTTGGTGAGCATGACTGGCTAGTTATAGTATGATTCTTGGTAAGATATGATTCTTCGCTTTCACCTGGTGGAATATATATTTGTTCGTGGTGCTGAAGAAGTTCCCCTTTTGTAGAAACGTTGGTTTGGTTTGGTGAGCATGACTGGCTAGTTATAGTATGATTCGTAGTGAGATATGATTCTTCGCTTTCACTTGGTGGAATATATATTTGTTCGTTGTGCTGAAGTAGCTCCGACACATTTTGAGTATCAGAATTTTCGATAATTGAATTATCACTATCGTCAGCAAAAACATTTTCTTTTTCTCCAATGGTGATATTACTACCAACTTCTAATAATGGAGGGCTAGAAGTTATTATCGAATCTGACAACAATGTATTATGTGAAATCTCTGTGTCAGTCGTTATCCTGTGTTCTGTTTCTGCCAGATGTGTTTGACTGCTGTTCAGTTCCGAATGAAGAGACAAGTTTCCGGTATAATTAGATATATCCTCGACCAAAGTACTCGATACGTATTTGGATAAATCCGAAGAGATTGCAGTATCATCTCCCGGTAGTACATAAGTTTCATCCCTGTCCATCTCTTTATCAGTTATATCCATAAATGAACTGTCAATGCTGATATTTGGTGGAGCGTACGATGGCTGATTGTATCTGGGTCTCTAAAATACGTTATCAGATTCACATTATTGATATTTTATTTGTTCATTCGCAAAAGTAGCAACCAGCTTTATTTCTCAGGTTAACGAATTAAAAGTAAAATACTTACCAATGATATTCCATATTGTTTTGTGTAACTAGAAGTATGCGTTTTTTTTTTGATCATTGTTGACACTTTGTTATTCTCATTTGTAGTCGGTACATAAGTTTCATCCCTATCCTGCTCGTTATCAGTGATATCCATAAAACTACTGGTATTCGGTGGTGCGTATGAAGGCAAATTGTTTCTGGGTCTCTGCGAAATGCATTAGAAACACGTTAATTTTTATTTAAAAAAATAAACCATGAAGTGGATTTCATCAAAACGACATCTTACCAATGATATTCTTCGTTGTTTTGTGCTATATGCTACAACAGTTTTTCTTTTAGAAACAGTCGTTCTCTTATATGACTCTGCGTGATTATCATTATCTGAAATAATCCGCTACATAAATAATAATAATAATAATCATCATCATATCAGCCAAAAGACGTACACTGCTGAACATAGGCAAACATAGGCCTTCCCCATAGGTTTTCAACGTGAACGGTCCTGCGCTACTTGCATCCACCGGCGTCCAGCAATCTTCACCAAGTCATCTGTCCACTTTGTTGGGAGGCCGTCTAACACTACGTCTTCCGGCCCGTGGTCGTGGTCATGGTCATATAGCACGGAGAACTAATGGTCGATGGGGCCGAAAGGTTCTCGAGTAGAGACCACGGACTGGCAAGTGCAGCGCAGACACCCATAAGGTGGACAGACGACCTAAAAAAGGTTGCAAGGAGGCCACTTCAAATCGGTTCAATTGGAGATTCATGCGGGAGGCCTATGTCCAGCAGTGGATGTCTTATGGCTGATATGATGATGATGATGCCGGTGAGCATCAGTGGCGTAGTGTCAAGCCGCTGCCCTCCGTCCGGGAGGCACCGGTCCGAGCCCAGACACGTACCAACATGTCTTTGAATTTCGAATTCAAATTACAACACTCTTACAGTTAAGAAAAAATATTAGAAACGAAGACATTCAAAGGTTGTGTGTGAAGTTGACCAATTCGTACAGAGCCAGCGTGGTCGACTAAGGCCAAGACTAATTCAGGGTAGGCCCGAGCCATCTAATTATTTAAGACAGGCTCAAGCCCCTCGGTGGGGACGTTTATAAGCTGATAAGGCCAAGTCGTATCGAGTCCAAAGCGGATTACTAAATGTATGGACCGGTAGTCGAACCCACCACGTATGAAAATAAAAACCGGCCAAGTGCGAGTCTTGACTCGCGCATCAAGGGTTCCATACAATTTCCGTAAAAACGGCAATAAATTAAATAAATACTTTCAGACACGCACAGCGCCCTTAGTTCCACGGTAACCAACCAAATGCTTTTATTGTGGAAATCAAGTTCGTTGTATTTTTTTATTATAATTTATTATTTATTTTTAAAGTAATTATATAAATCAATATTGTGTGAACATTTCAAGCGTCTACCTGTTTCCGTTTGTTGTATGGGGGCCCCCTTGAATATTTATACTATTTTTTTTTGTATTTGTTGTTATAGCGTCAACAAAAACACATCATTTGTGAAAATTTTAACTGTCTAACTATCACGGTTTATGAGACGGACGGACAGACAGACAGACGGACTTTGGGTACGGAACCCTAAAAATAACTCCTGCATTTTTGTAATACTGATCGAAGAGTAGGTTAGGTAGGTAGGTAAGTAGATCAATGAATTATAACGTTTTTTTTTAAATATGGGCTTACTTTAAAGGAACGCCATGAATTTTACATTTAATTTGGTAAATCAATTAAGTTGTGTCCTACTCCGTTAAATTTAATAGTTATCTATACTATAATAAATCTGTAGAATCGATGTGTCTGTACATTGATTTTTTTTGCCTAAAACTGATTGAGGGTGATGTAAGAAGTGTAACAGAACACAATAAGACAATTTTTAAACATTTTGTCTGTCTGTCTGTTTGTCTGAACCGGCTAATCTCCGAAATTACATAACCAAATTTGATGCGGTTTTCACAATTAAATTAGTAGTAGGTCAAGGCAACATCTAAGCTTTATTTCATCAAAATCGGTTCACGCAATAAAAAGATATCTTCAAAAAACCTGTAGAATCGACTTACCTGTATATGGAGAATCGATGCATCTATCTGTACATTGAAAATACTTGCCAAAAATGGTTTAAGGGTATACAGAATACAAAAAAAAACAGCCAAGTGCGAGTCGGACTCGAGCACCGTGGGTTCTGTACAGAATAACTACAATGCCTGATTAATTTCAAATAGCAAAGACAAAAGAAAGTGCTTTAGTGGGTTTTTTTACCATAATCTTACCTGATGTTAAGCGACGATGATGTCTAGGATAATTCACGGTTGCCTATAAATAGTCTATTCACTGTGGCCTTGAAGTTATCTTAATGGTATCGCTTAGGAAACACAAAAGCCGGCAGGGAATTCCACTGCTTAGCTGTAAGCACGTGGTAAGTGACAATAAGATAGAAATTATGTTTAGCCAGGAGACTCAAACTAATAGAGGTACTCAGGTGCTCTGCTACCTCACACCTGTAGAATCAACGTGTCTATCTGTACATTGAGAAGGTTTGCCAAAAAGTTTAGTGGGTTCTGTACAGAATGGCTACAATGCCTGACTAATTCCAAATAGCAAATACAAAAGAAAGTGCTTCAGTGGTTAATGTTTTAAAGTGTTTTTGAAACATTTCCTCAGCGTTAGAAGTGACTGACTGACAGACGAAACCATGTATTGTAATGAGATTTTGCAAATATTTTCTTTTTATGATAGTTCCGCAAAAAGAATATGTGATGCAAGTTTGTGTTAAAGTTTGCGATTGCCGTGTAACTACACATTAAACTATGATTGGATTTGCAACAAGCACCACTGTTGGTAGGCGGATTGGTGATCGCAGTAAGATTTTGTAGTTACATAGCACCTATACAACTAAGACCTAACGGAATGTGAGGTAAAATTAGCGATGTAAGTTTGTATAAAAAGTTCGTAAATAGTTGTTTTTGTATGGGTTTGTATTTGACCTTCATCTAACATGTTTTTTTACATTCGATAGGCTTCCGTTTTATTACAATCTCACCTGATGTTAAGCGACGATGGGGTCTAGGATCGTTCACGGTTGCATAGAAATAGTCTATTCACTCTGGACTTAAAGTTATCTAGGTTGTATCGCATGGGAAACACAGCCGGCAGGGAATTCCACTGCTTAGTTGTACGCACGTGGTACGTGACAATAAGGCCGTTGGATAGAAATCATGCTTATCAGACTTAGGTAACATGGTAGTAGCGAGCCAGGCAGACAAAAAATGGCTTACCACCAACCAAACTGAGTTCCGATAGATACTGGGAATCGAACCCTAGACCTCCGGGTTGTGAATCGAACATTTAGCAATTAGGTCACTACTCTAATTTTAACGAATAACTGAACATTTTAATATACAAAACAAACTGTTATAGACAAAACAATACATTTTGAACAATTTATTTATTTTTATTTATTATTTATTCAGAACACAAACAGTCGTTTACAAAAAATTATATAAACATTTTATACACAAAAAGACCTGGAGGTTCATTTTTCGATACGTTTGAACTACTCGGTACAATATTCACATAACAGACTAACTATAATAAAATCCAGATGGGCATAGAAAATGCCTTCACCATCATCATAATTAGCCAGGAAACGTTCACTGCTAGACATAGGCCTCTTTAGTGGTACGACACACCGACAGGTCCCGAGAAAATGCCTTACCGCCATCCAAACCAAGTACCGATAGGTACTGGGACTTATGGTCAAAACTGTATGTACAAAAACAAAAATCAATTAAAACATGGGACCTCAAGGTTGTTAGTACAAAATTCAAAGTCCTGACTAACTAACTTATCAGACAGCTTAATCCTATGGCCATGAAATTTGGAGTATGCGTTCTTTGTAAAGTGAAAGTATTCGCTAAAAAAGGATTTCTCGAAATTCCACCCCTAACAGGGTAAAATAAGGGATGTAAGTTTGTAAGAAAGTTCGTCATTTTTGAAGATAAGTTTGTATGGGAACTCTGTTGTTTTTGAAGTCAATATATCATCAATATCATGAAAATTGATACTAAGTAAGTGGCTACATTTGAAACAAAGAAATACGTGTTCCACAGGTTATTAATGGGGGTGGTTCATTTTGTAAGATAACTCTGATGTTTTGTTAGAGAGTGGAAACAGATAAATACGTGTTTCCGCATATTTTTAATGAGGGTGAATATAAAAATGTATGGGTTTTTGTTGTCGCACTTCTGCGAAACGGCTTGACCAATTTTTGTATGTGAATCTTGCACCCTCTTACCCCCCACCTCTTACCCATATTTTATGTCGATTTTAAAATTGTAGTATGAATAATATCCAAATAATTATTCGTTGCCGGAAAGCGTCACGTCAGTTTCATATTTGTTATGTAATTGATTTATCCAATGGGATAAATCCTAAAGTCCACGCGGGCAAAGCCGCGGGCAGAAGCTAGTATATACTATAATCTTTAGACTAAAATTTCATGTTTCATGATGCGTCAATCTCGGTAAAATCTTTCGAGATTGTCTAGTCAGTAAGGCAATAATCTGCTGAACCATTATGTGTTGGTTAACTTCACACGTCATAGCCATTTCTCACATGTTTTCCTTCACCTTATACTTACTTAGTTAATTCTAAATTCGAAAAACAAATTTATTACCGAATGAAAAGCAGCTTTCCTACCTGCTTCACCACTGACGACGTTTTATGTAACCATTACTTACCCCTTCAGAATGAAATCAAGCCTATTACGTACTTTAAACTGTAGGTAAATAAAATATTAATTCCTTGCAAAATAATATTAATACAGCACTTACCTCTAAGTCCTGGGACTAATTTGAGAATCCTTGCACTTCGATAATTTTTACTGGACATTTTGCTCAAGGACGGACGCCGGTTCTCATGTCATATGAACGCGTACGCACTATCAGGAATCCAAAATGTAACTATAAATAATTCGTCTAATTTCACATCAATGCTTGCGAGAAACAATACCCAATTATTGCACAATACGGCAACGTCGCATTCTGAACTTTCGTAAGGGCGTCGAATACGGCTAGCAATAAAAGTATTGCTCACGACAATAGCGCCACTAATTTTTGCGACGAAAACTAACAGAACTACGAATATATTCAGTCAAGTCAGACTGAAAATAAAATGACGTCCAATTTTATTTTTTTATTTTTACTTTTCTCGCATTAGTAAGATGATCCTAGACAATTACCATCTGCCTCCTATTATGCGTCCGTATATTGGACGTCGCAAGCAGGTGGACGCCACATTATATGCGAAAACGATCATGCTGGATGCACAATGAGTTAGAGGATATATATATATATATATATATATATATACATATATATATATATAATATAAACTGACCAGGTTGTTGCGGAGTGTTGCTCGCGTTGTTTCCAGAGTCGCTCTGCCGGCCGCTGTTGGTGGCTGAGTCAAACGCGCCCATGTGCTGGCTGGTCGTAGAGTTGCTTGATAACGATTCTGAAAATATGACTCCAATGTTACGATTTTAGGTTGACATTTATTTTCGAATACGGTATATGTGATTAGCGATCCATTACAAGGAAAATTAATTGAAACATTGGCTATTGTTTACCATCATCCACAGCCTATATATGTACCCACTGCAAGGGCTCAGCACTACCCTCTTACAGAATGAAGAAACATTCTAAAAACGTTTAGCTTTTCGAAAAAGCGGTGTCGTTATATAACGACATTCTCACTCTCATGTCTTGTCTGTCCGTCATAGTTGATTATCTTAGGAACTACTAATGAAATATGGAATAAAATAGAAAAGTGGCCAAAATAGGGGTAAACCCCTGTTTACCATTTTTGTATATTTTGGTTTAGTTTAAATTTGTACAAAAACATATAAGACGCACGAAACTTACGACTTAACATTGAAAACAAAGATGGCGCTAGTAAAATGACATTTGACGCTGTCACTTAGTACAAAAAGAATGATTTTGTACTATTAAAATAAATGTAATTCTAGTATTTTTCTGTACATATTTAGATTACTTGGTTTTCTTAAATAGTGTACAAATGCAGGCCAAATTTGAAACATCTCTTGTGCAGTTCTCTATCAGTAGTGTCGTGGTAGGACGTAGGAGCTACCTCTTTGTGCGGAGAGCGGCGCGGAGGGATGGTCGGGAGTGCGCGGCAGTCCTCCGCGCCCGACCAGCATCGATATGAGGGACGGACGGTGCTGTTGGTGTTTTTCAGCCAGCGTCGAGCTGCGAGGGAATACTTCCGACGCACGCTTCCCGGCCGTCTGACCTATCGTCTCTGCCAGTTGCTCTGTACAAAGAATTGGGATGATAAATCAGGCAAGGTACACAAGCAGGGCAGCGTATCAATTGAACAATTTCTGTCAAATTACAGTAATGCCTACGGAAGATTGTAGATCAATTTGATAAAATTGATAGATGGTACAGGTCTAACGCATAGCGTAGTCTGTTCCTGAGGTATGGGAGCGGTACGGGTGTGTTTACGGAACTTCCAACGACGCATAACTTCAGTCGGGCGTCACGCGACACGCCACTTGTCGCCCCTGACGTAGGTACCGCTTTCATACCTCAGGAACACACTCAGTTATGCGTTAGACCACTTAGACCTGTAGTATAGTTTGATGAGCTGTCTTCCGTAGGTACATATTATAAAACATAGTTCCCGACGGCATATTTTTCTGTTTATATGAAGTAAACATAGATATATATAGACAACAGCATAGATTTTAAGAAAAAAATTACGGATTGCCTTATTGGAAACTGCTTGTATAGTTTTTCTGAATATTTGAATCATAAGCATTAATCATTTTAAATATACCTGTAATTATAGTTTGATATAAATTAATGAGATGACTTGTGAATTATTTAATGACAAAATTATTAACATTGTCCTAATTGACATGCGATGTAAAAGAAATTTTTTAACAATTAAATTCCTTATTAGATATGTTTATAATATTTGCACACCTGTGGACAGGTTAAGTACATCGAACTAATTGAAATTACTATCTAAACACCGTGTAAAAAAAACTATGTACTTGGCAAATAAATTTTTTCTTTCTTTCTTTCTTAAAACATCAAATCTCATTCTCTTTTTACACATAATTTGTATTCTGATCAAAATGTTTGTAAATTTTATTATATAATGACAAACCAGCAGTACACTTCCTTAAATTATTATTTTAAATCCAGTTTCTAAACGTAAAACTTCTTACCGAACTTATAATGATCGTGTGTCTCTCTCATTGATCTGAGATCCCTCGCTAGTTCTGCCAGCAGAGCCCCCCGGGCTCTAGCCGCCGGGAGCTTCAGCCCGCGCACGCGTTCCCGGACCACGAACTGCATGTGGCGTTCATGGTCGCCGATGGGGGGCTGCGATAGCTGCAACGTTTCATACATTAACTGGAGCTTATCGAAACACGACAAGAGTGGGGGTCCCTCCCTGAAGGAAGTAGGTGTTGGAGGAGTTTGAGGTGACTTTTCGGGCACATACTATGGAGTTTCTATTCTATACTCATATTATGTCATTCTTATGGTTCATTCTGTTAATTATTAACTCGATACTTATAGGGTAGCAGAGCACGCTTTCCATCCAACGGCTTTATTGTTGTCTTCCACATGTGCAAGCCCATTGACCACAGTGTAAGTCATTTTTCTGGTGAAAAAAAGAAGCAAGTTTTTTTAATGTTTCATTTAACATAATTTGGAGTTAGCAGTCCGCTACTAAATAGAAAAAACGTATTAACTTATCAGTCTCCCAAGCTAGAATACTGTTATGGGGGCCAGTGTTCCCACTTTCGGTTGTTGCAGATTTACATATTTCTACCTAACTAACCTTATGCACGATGAATGGCAACAGGAGCACATAAAGCGGTGTTCTGTAAGTGACCACGTGCTCCAGGAAGTCCCACAAATGATGTGCGGCCTCGTTCCTTCGCCCCAGGTCCCTCATGGCGCGAGAGATGCGACCCCACTCGTTGCAGAGCTCGCTCGTGAAGCACGCGCACATCACCTTCAATGCTGGGAACGTACGAGTATTTATTAACGGTAAGGTAACATAAATTCGTTTTAAGTATTATTGCTTCCGCAAAGTTTATATTGAACTAGTAAGCCCGGAATTTTTTTTATAGTTGTATTATTATACCAAGTGTTTGGCTCAACACGGATTTATTACATGGATTCCAAATAACTCGTCTAATAATAAGTGCGGTCAACAAAATTACACACACACCCGTGTAACTGACAATGTCGTGAGCTGCGTAATGACGGCCGAGTGTCTGAACTTTGGTTTACTTTTTGTGTGTGAGTACCTTGTGTTTTACGAACGAAAGTGTCTGACCTAGTTGATTCATTCATATTCAGTGGAACAAGGCCTCTGGATGTTATGATCTCTTGTGTAGCTGAAGTGGTTTCCCCATAAAAACTTTGCAACATGTCGGATTCACAAAGACTTAGGTGCTAATTTTCAACATTAAAGGGAAAATTTCTGGACCACACGGATTTGTTGATAGGGAGAAGGTTTTTTTATACGTAAACACAAAAAAAACTTTTTATATTTTCAGATTCAGCTACTTCGGTACTACAAATCCACATGTAAATATTTGTATTATCGGTTATTTAAAAAATCTATTGCTACACTCACCAAGAAAAGCGATTCTATAAAGTTGATTAGAGAGCCTGGTAGTACTTCGTATGTCCCTGCTTCCAGTGAACGTGAGCGAGTTTCCACGAGCGTCTAGGGCATTGGACTTGGCATTCATTGCGGATACTTGACCAGGGGTAGCAGGAGGGCATAGAGCATTCAGTACAACCGACACTATATAGCTAACGTCCGACTGACGAAGGGGTGGCACATCTGTAACAAAATGCATATTTCTCATAAGCCACAATTAAAAATTAAAGTCCTTATTTTAGAATTTTAAAAATAGGACAAATATTAAGAGAAAAAGTGAAAAAGATTGACTTCGTAAAATGAAATATAGAAGAGATAAAATTACTCGGGAGACTTGTGTATTTTTTTGTCACCTTGATTCAAATATTTCTCTAACTAATGATGTTTTTACCTTTCCGTCCGCTGCCGACTCTCAAGCACAGCGGCATGAATAGATTCATAAGCATGTTTTCAGTTTTCTCAGCTGCTGGGAATATAGCGCTGCCTCCGCACATTTGTTCTAATGAGTAGCTGTCCTATTGAAAAGAGAAAAACAATTCATGTAGACGTGTAACAGTTATATAACTAAATAGCTGTTAATTTTACTCAGAACGTTTTATCCATAGCTACAGAATTATATAGTACGTACAGAACGGACGTTCAACGCCCCACACCGATACGCGATACCTCATCTCTCCTCGGGAACTGGGTCGGCAGTATCGCGCACGCGTACTCACTCACACATACTCGTGTATACAAAAGTCATCCGTTCAATTTATGGGAATATCATGACATTTATATGCAGTGTCCAGTCTGTGCCACAGGCAACAATTATACAAAAATACATGCATCATAAAATCATACACAATAATTGCTATGAAATCACGAATAAGTATAGATAGATACTACATCTGGGTTACGTCACT
This sequence comes from Carcina quercana, assembly GCA_910589575.2. Classification (NCBI taxonomy): domain Eukaryota; kingdom Metazoa; phylum Arthropoda; class Insecta; order Lepidoptera; family Depressariidae; genus Carcina; species Carcina quercana. Next base: position 7,933,650 of record OU342436.1, read on the forward strand.
ATTCAGTTCTCTGTAATAGTACCTTTATTATATAGGTCAGACATGGCATCACTGCCAGACTGAATAGTCGGAAAGAAACGTTGAGACAAGTAAAATCAGAAATTGTGATTTTTTTAACGATAGACGACGGTCGAAATCTCGTCAGATGAAGGGTCACTTCTGAACATCAAGGGCTAAGCATATCTAATAGCAAAGTCTCAAAACATAAGGTGATTATGTCCTTGCTTAAAATAGTGCAACTTACTCCAGTATTGATGACCTGCAAAGCTATCAATCTGACGACTGTGCTGCAGAAGTGCGGAGGCGGTGGTTGAGACATCAAAGCCGCTGTTGCCGAAGAGAGATTCTCTCCGCTGTTGTTGTCCGATACTATTAGAGCCTGAAATATTGGTTCAGTCATCAGCAGTGGAGATATTTACAGTCGGGAAGCCATTTCGCACGCAAGACATTAGATAGATGTTCCTACCTGAATGGTGTTTAAAAGGGTTTTCACTTGTTGCCAGTGCATTATGTATGGGCATCTTATCATTGTCTCGTAAACACCTTTAAGTAGTGCCGCTGCCGAGTCCCAGTCTGTGTTCCTCTGAAAGTTTCATAAACTTAATACATGTACTCACAGCAATCAAAATACATTTTAGCAACCTTAAACAATCGTCTACATTAATAAAATTAGTGATGAATTCGGGCTGGTATAACTCATATTTATTTTTTCCTCCACAAAGTTTGTACATATTAATTCTACAATCACTTAATTCTATGGTTTCGTGATTTTGTGAAGACTGGCTCCTGAACTAGGATCTCCTGTGTTACAGGAACCAGGTCTCCACCACCGGTAACTATTCAATAGTTACCTGGGGCTTGTTTCATAAAGTGACAATGAGTTATAAACTGATAAATGTCATGACATTTTCGCCCATACTGACCGTTGATTGGTCGAAATGTCGAAAATGGCTGACATTTGTCAGTTTATAACTAATTGTCACTTTATGAAACAGGTCCCTGGCTTAATCTGATGAAGAGGCTTGGTAGATATTAATTTAGTAAAATGAATAAAAATAGGGAAGGATAGGCGATAGAGTACCACGAAGTAAAGGGGGGTAAACATGCTATGCCAGGAAACTAGGACGACTATAAAGACCCTGTCTCTTTCTCACTCCCTTCATATACTTTTCTTTACGGCTTAGTTTTCGTACAAATGTTCTATAGAATATTACTATGAACCTGTCATTTGAATTTGTATTCTAGAAATATGATGTCAACTAAAATACATAAAAGCTAGCATCAAATATACATACTCTAATGCTCGGTTTCTTCGCGATCTTCAGAAACACTTTGTCGAGCCTCCTCAAGATCATAATGAGCGAGGGTCTGAGGGCATCATCAGCCCAGTCTCCAGCCGGCAGGACCAAGGTCATGTATCGCTGCAGACCCCGGCAGCCCATAGACTCGGGGTCGTAAGGAGATACCTTCAGAAGCGAGTGCGCTATTTCTGCTAGACGCTGCAAATTTCAAAATGTGTTAGAATACAATTAGTTTACGGAATGTTAAACGACACAATTATGCATACACGCGCGTCGTTTGACGTTGCCTTTTGTAGATAATTTAGATTGCTCTCAAGTTTAAATCAACTCACAGCATGTGACTTAAAGTCGAGCAGCTCGACAGGCTTCCCCTCGCTGCCTCCGCTGCCTTTGGACCCGTTGAGGTCCAGAAGTCTCTGTGTGGCTCGCCCAATGAACTCTCCCACCAATGACAGAAGCACGTCTCGAGGTCGGCGGTACTCCGCTCGAACCAACTACAACAATTAACCATAATTGTAAATGAGAGACAGGTTTTACTTATTTAAACCAACTCGAGATTGATTCTACACATCAGTTATATGTTTTCAATATATTATATTCTGGTAAGGATTTGATATTGATCCGCAAATTTCATACATAAACATATATTGGTTTCTGATAAGACAAATTCATTTTTTAAAAATATGTCCTTAAAATTGCATACTTCATAATCTTTAGCTGTATGAATTGGTTTAGCGCGTTAATTTAAAAAAAAACACTTAAAATTCATGTAAGTCATCCGTCTGCTGAAATATAAAAGTAACCATTCGTGCTATAGTAATTAATTGAAAAAGCAAGACTCAATAAACATTTGAGAATGCACAAAAATATATTTCATGAGCTAAACCAAAATGAAGATTGGTTTTAAAAATTGGTCATTATCAGTCATGTATTAGTTACTTAGTCTACATATATTCTAATTTTAGTTCACCTCCGAGTCTTCAGCGCCCGTATAATCGGGGACAGGCGGTATTCGCGAGTGGTCTTGGCTTGGTGTCACGAACTTTGAGTGTGACTCTTCGCCCAGAATATCCAGTGGAGCGAAGGTAGACGTGGGCGCTCGGGGGCAGCCACGCTGTGATGACCCCTTGTGCTCCGGAGACGTGCGGTATGGACCATTGTACGATCTGGCATGTACGACAATATGTTATAACAATACATGCAAATATATTTGCTCTAGATTGATCCAGCAATTGACTTTAGAATATGACCACAATACAATCTTTCAATGGGGGTATTCATAAAGAAGCTTTGACAATGACAGGCGCCTCTCAACTAAAGAAATATGTACATGGATAACTTTTAGTTCCTCAAAGAACCCAACTATTATGCATATCTAGATTAGTCTTACGTCTGGGAAAACGAGTATTATCGAGTTTTCATGCGTTTTGCTTTCGCATTATTTGGCGTAAAATATAGTCGCTAATTTTACACGCTCGAAGCATAGCGGTCAAGCGGCCAAGGTGCATGATTGAAAATCACAGTTCGTGTTCGAATCCTGGTCGGATACATTTTATAAATTTAATTATATTATAAGTTTTGATTTTTTTAAGCCAAATTAAAAAGAAAATTCTTCTGTTGGCCAAAAACTTCGTTTGCTCGGTTACTCCGCTACTGTTTATAAGTTCAAACTAAATTTGTTAGTTATAGATATATGGTAAGTGGAACATAATCCGAATTATATTTAAAAATCGAAAGTTTTCGTTAGTCTTACACCCAGTATCTAACAACGTCAGAAACCCAAGTTTTCATACATTTACTAATGCGTACTTTGACACATTGGCTGATGATGTGCTACGAAATATACTAAAGAATGGTTAGTTTTATTGTATACGAAAACTTACTTAGACAGCCCTTCGCAGTTGTTGATCAGAGTTTTGATAGCAATGGCAAGCTGCTGTATGATTTCTTTTTCAGTTTTCCCTTCTCTATTGTAAGAAGGCAACTGTATTTGTTTTACGTAGCACGGCAATATAGCTTCCAATATTATCTGTAATACAACATCCGTTCAGCATACTCGTATTTAAACCTAATTGGAAATTAACACACACACACACACACACACACACACACACACACACACACACACGACATATTTGATGATAAAGCGAAGACCAAACGCATGCAATTTACTGTATATGTCTCATAATAAGAGAGGAATTTTTCTAAAATGCTATAATAATATTGTTACCTTTTACCTGTTTAACGAGAGAGCGAAAAGGGAATATTTTGTCGTATTTTTGTTTATATTTTTATGGTTTAAGAAATGCCGATTAGTAAAATTGATTGATGTATTGTATATACAGGGCGTTATCATTATAAATTACTTAGCAGATAGGGAGTAAACTAGCTAGACAATAATAACATAGCAAAATAATACGAAGCGACGCAATTTTCTGTCTACTTGTGTGTAAAAAGTTCACCAATCAATTTTATTAATCGGTTACAGACAATTTAAAAACCTTTCCCGACTGACTAATTCATATTACTCATATATTTCTGCCCTAGTTTGTTAGGCTATAAATTTAAAATTAGATAATTGATTTCTGATGATAAAATAGTATTCCATGTAGGAAAAGATATTAGTTTATAGATATGGTACATTTGAAGAAGAGATAATATAAAAATGCCGGTTTCATTTGACAGTAGAAATCGAAAGCATGAATAGACAAAGGCAATTTATTTTCACGAAAGCTCTTGGTTTTGCTATAAATGTCTCGAACGTAAAATTACAATGTCACTTGTCTTTTATTAGCTACTAATTGAACGTGACATACTATTTAATTAAATATAAATACAATGATCTAAAACCTGTTTCAATATCTTACCAACATCTGGTATCCTCGCATACTCTCAGCGGAGTACGACACTACCATGACACAAAGACTTATACAATCTAGCACGTTGACCATTTCATCTTCATCGCGGTAGCAGAAGTCTATGGGTTTGAGCGGTTTCTCTTCTTTGATTAGTTCCGCTATGTGGAGAGGGTCTGGAGATGGAGTTTCTAAACTTAGTAGCAGGTTGAAAAGACAGCTGGATTGAACCTGATGAAAAAAGCATAAGTTACGCAACTTTTATTACTATGGTAAGTGACGATAAGGCCGTTGGATGGTAAGCGTGCGAACCCAGAAGCCTCAACCTATCAAGGCGCTAGCTCTGCTACCTTTTCCTAATAATGTTGTTTGGTTAGACTAAGGTAGCATGGTGGTTGCTGGCCAGGCGGATCTAGGAAATGCCCTACCACCAACCAATCGTTACCGTTACGTACCGATAGTTAGCCATTAGTCCAACATTTAGCTATTACACCACGGAAACGGTTAAATAATTTTACAAGATTTTTTACTCAACTACCTATCTCATTCCGTACAGGAAGGAGCTAGACGTCGCCTCGACACAAAAGGGGTCGGTTTGGATTTTTGGGATTCGTAATTAAAGATATCGGTTTCTGATTGAATACATTTGAAAGAGATTGATGTTGAATGAATAAATAGGCGTCTCGTCACTTACTTTACTCGCATCGCCAAACGCAGCTTCCTCATCAGTGTCCAGTATGGCAGAAACAGATCCAAACATTTGCAATATAAAAGGTTTCCTATTCAAAAGGTAGAACTGTTTCACTGCATACTCTATTGTGGTCTTCACAAGTTTGTTGGTTTGGTAGTTTGAGTAAATTTGGAGGAGTGTCGGCATTATTAACAAGTAACTGAAATTAAATAGAAATTGACTATAAATATACACAGATAGATGCTGTTTTTCCAAGCCGCTGGTTAGCACTTGGTGTAAATGGATTTGTGCTCATCCAAAAGCATTAATATTGTACTGAGCTATTTTATCTTCAATTTATGTCCCTATATGACTACTGTAGATAGGTCACTTCCAAAACAAGCCATTCCTTCTCAGGACTCCAGTACAGCGGGCCGGAGGACATTCAGCCTCTTGTATCCCGTATGTCTAAAATGCTTCCAGAATTTAAAGCTTATCTAATCAATAACTAAGCCAAAATACGTTCTAGACGACGGGCAGCAATCTGACTATCATAGGAATCTAACTGCGATCTGCTGCGCTTGCAACTATTCTGATTATGCGATTGAACACACGGCGAGTACATAAAACAGTTCGATGTAATCAATTGTTAAAGAGTCTTCCCGATATATCACAGAGGAGGGTGTAATAAGAGAGAGGAGGAGATGAGATTTGCCACAATCACCACGCCCCGGGCAGATGGATTGGAGATCAGACATAGTCGCTACCGCATGACTGCTATAATTTTAGCACAGTCGTACTCATCAGAAGAAAAGATGCGTCACAAGCCGTGCGCTTAGGCCGATCGTGCCTGTCTATCGCTTGTTTCGCGCTCTCGCTTGCACGCTCGGCTCAGGCGGAACGTGACACTTTTTCGTGATTGAAGACAGCGCTCATCGATTTATAAGACGTTATCACGTCAAAAACATACCGGAAAACATGGGGTATTCTCCAGTCGAGCCCACACAATAAAACTATGATAGTGCGATATTAAAATATTGTTTACCCGTTCGTAGAGAAGATATTCTTGAAATTGAAGGCAGCATTGACATACGTAGCAATGACGTATCTGAGAATGAGTGAATCTTCACTGTGAAGCATCAGAGCTCCGTTCAGTACGTTCAGAAACAGATGGATGTCACGGGACGATGTAAAGTTTCCCGCCATCGCTTCGAACATGCGTGCTATTAGACGAACCCACCTAAAATGTATTCTAGATATTATATGTGTTACTTAAGCAGTAAATAAAGGGTACCAACAATACATATCGACAAGTGAAAGTTTTACGCATCTCTATGTGAGACTTTCATCGCGTCATAATGATTCGTTTAACTTTTTCTATCACCATAAAGACCTGCATAAGTCCACTGTTGGACATAAGCATTATTTCTATACATATCATATTTTGAGAAAACAGACAGATACTGTTGATCATCTATATTTCAAAAGTAAACTCGACGCCAAAATTTCAAGGACTAATTTGACAGTGCATCGGACACGAATACTGCTACAGTTCACCCAGTGTGTGCCACACTTTTCAACACATGCTTATGTAAAACTACTCCGTGAAATTATTGCCGTGACTTTAGTCATTTCATTTGCTTATTATAGAATCTATATAAACATTGATATAAAAGTATGCATATTGATATCAACTCACATAAACTTATGTAGAACATCTAAACCCAGTAAAGTAGACCCGAGCGGCCCGCGGGTGTATAGAGCTAAATCAGCTTCTAGCGCCTTGCGAGGGAACGACGGCAGCTTCATTAACTCGTCATGAAGGAATACTACTCTTTGTACAACCTGAAATACATTTGACATTTGACAGTTGACAGAATACGTCTACGGAAACATAACGTAATTCAGTCATATTACATCACACAATTGGTCTACATTTTTTTTTGGATTTCGTATCTTAAAAGATCACCAATCTTTAGACAACTCGATCTGTGAGTTAGTGTCTTTGAAACCCTATACAGTAGTAGACTTCAGCTATATTCAAATAAAATTTCGTATTTCAACCTCATGAGATGTAAATATAAATAGGTATTAATAATATTATACTTCATTCTCGAATAGCAAACTTTAAGAAGAGTATGAAAATAGTCTTTAATATTATTTTGTTTAGGTCTATCTTTAATTTCTTTGACGCATGGAGATGTGATTGTTCTATCGTCTACTTAAACAATAAAAATATTGAAATTCATAATCGTGATGTGTAAGTGAATATGGATTAATCTAACAAAGAATATTTTATTTACAAAGTAAATCATACCATATCAACGTTCTTTAAAATAGCCCAAGTGAGCAACACCTTCCCGATCTCAACGAACTTCTGCAGTAATTCCTGCTGCTGCAACTTCTCGAAGGCTTCCTCTGGCTCCATGAATACCAGCTCCAGTTGAGGGTACTGCGACCGTTTGAAGAAGTAGTGGTCACGGACATAGTTTATGGGGTTGTGGATCTGACCTGGTGATTAATAGTCAATTTTTAGGAAAGTTAATAGTAAACGTGTGTGATTTTTTTCTTCAAATAAGTTTCCAGAAGTTTAGGGATGTGTAGACGAGTTTAGAAGATTAAGTCGAGGGCAAGCAAAAAGCTTATATAACCTAAAAGTAGTTTTACGAAGAAAAAAATATAAATTTGTGCTAATGAGGTAAGTACATACGTGTTTTGAAATCGACTAAGAAATGTTTTCCATGCAAATCTTCCGGTATGCCGAAGAAGTCCAAAGACTCCTTCAAAATGGCTGCAAATTGTGTGTCCTCTTGAACTGGAAATTGTGATGGAATGCTTCCTTCGTTGTCCGCTGAAAAAAGTAACTATATTACAGATACAGTCAAGTTATAGAAAAGAATAAATTTATTTATAACAATGTACATTTTTTTTAAATCTAACTGGAACAATATCTGATTTAGTTACATTCTAAAGTGTCTGCAGCTAAACTAAGTTTAAAAACTTGTATTTAGCACAGTAGATTTATTCGTTCAATTACCATGCAATAAAATTTCTCAGGTAAACGCTAAGTAAATCTCCTGTCTACTGTAGAAATATCTTCAATTCTAGACATACCATTGTTGTTTTTTAATTTGTGGGATTATTTTTTTATCATTCAAGATGATGCTTATGGTGATGAATGAATGATTTTATAAAATACATGTAGACATGTATCATTATAGGGTACATAGTTACAACTTACACGGACCATGAACGATTATTTTCTTCGCTGCCGGAACGTTGGCAGTGAGCAGAATGGAGGCGTCACATTGTTCCTTACGTAATATTTGTTTCAAGTCTTTGAACATAATCCCGTGGACGCTATGGACCACCTGAAAATTTGACAAATTTTGATTCATTTGACAGGTAGAAAATATATTGTTGCCATAATGGGCAAAATTTACGTTGATTTAAAAAAAAATCTATGGTTATCTGCTAAGTCGGGACCTTTATACTAATATTATAAATGCGAAAGTGAGTTTGTTTGTCGTTCTTTCACGAAGAAATTACTTTATTACTATACTTCTATATTACTATAATTCCTCCATGACTTGTTTTTATGTATAGGGATAATTGAAGGGACGGAAAATGATCATACAAGTAGTTCCTGTAGGATAAAATCTCAAGTCTAGTAAAGCTAGTATGTTATACTAATGCGTTTTCAAACAATTATTAGAGCCAGAAGTTGTTTAAAATTAATATTTTCATTACACTTACCATCCATAAAATGGACAAAGCAGCTCCAACAAGCCTATGTCCGTCCTCGTGAGGAGTCCTCACGTAGAACATGACATATCCTATGATGTAGTTGTATAGTGCGAACGCTGCCTGCTGCGGCAGACGCGGTATAAACCTGATGAGGTGACGAAGCAGTTTGAACATCTCATCTTGGTGATCACGTGTCAGACGTTCAAGCACGTGGCGGAGGAAGAGCGCCGAGTCTTCTACGAGACAGTTCCATATCACCTGGAAATATGTTTATGATAATGAAGAAACATCTTTGGTAACAGTCGATATTTCGTAACTCTGGTTAGATTTAATGAAGTTGAGTCACTATTTCATGGTGTAATTTTAATAGCGTCATTTTTTTCAATAATCAAGTAAATGAAAAATACGGTACATATCATATCTCAAACGATGTTTAGCTATGAATATTTTTTGGACAGGATATGACTCCTAACTAAATACGATTTCGACGGTATTTGACCACCACACAAATATCTAAGCAATCATTAAAACTATATTTCTAATCTCGCCAACAAATGTTAAATTTGAACAAGTGTCATTACCTACGACGTCCATTACGGTTATTCAGACGCCACACAAAAATCCACTAAGCAAACGGCAAAGCCGCAGTTGGCGAATTTGTGTTTCATCTACAAATTTTAACTTATAGCATAATCACAATCCGGACACATCAAACAAATGTCGTGATATTGGTTTATATTCCCATACATCGAACGGATGACGTTTGTACACACGCTCATGTGTAAGTTAATTCGCGCGCGCCATATGATCCTGGAGCGGGCCACTTTCTTGCGGGATGGGGCGAGGCATCGCAGTTCGGAGGGAGGCGGGTGGTATAATGGAAGACGCGGGCAAATGTCATGTACGTACTTGTTCATTATTATTATTACCTGATAAGCAACTTCATAAACAGAGCATCCTTCACTAGAGACAGCTGCGTCGTCCAATAGAGATACTATTTCAGCCACAGCAGAGCATAATGCTGATGGGAACAAGGCAGAGGCAACTTGAGTGTGGTGGGATCCTCGAACGCCTTCCACCATTTCTTCGTCAGCTGGTGCTGTGGAGGAATTTGCTTAACAGAGTGAAATCAGGAGCATTATAGCTTTCGTTTCAAATTTTATATGTTTAGCAGGCAGTAGATCTTTCTAGATCCGCCATCTAATATCTATCTTGTCTGTTACAGTTGGTTATCTAACCACAAATAACGATATATACTTTAATTTGGGAATTCTTGACAACCTTCATTGAAAAAAGATGCGAAACATCGGAATAGTAAAGTGATATTCATATTTATTAACACAATCTAAACAAGATATTAATTTATTTTTGGGTCATATAATTTTCCTCCTAAGACAAAATGACCTTTATTGTGTGCTTACATACCCTCTCGGCGCACTTGGCCGGTTTATACTAATTAAATCTGTAGTAAGGAAAAAAATCGTAAAACTCACGTTCAATATGATCATCGGCAGCATGGTCTAAGGCAGGTTCTCTAGCCGCCTGTCTGGTGATGGGTATTGTTGTTATGAGGAACCCTTCCCTTTCGGCTTTCTTTTTGTCGTTACGCTGTTGCAGGGCCCTCTTTATAGCTTCCGTCTGTTGTTTCTTTCGGGTTTTAGTTGCTGTTACTAGGGAACGCTGAAATATTGAAACCTCATTACAGTAGATTTGGCACTTTTAGTACTTTGAATCCGCTACTCTACGGGCACTTCTAGGAGTAAACGAAACATTTATTTCACAACATAATCAAAATACTTATCTAACAAGGAAAAGTCTCGAAATTGTGCGACGCCGATTTGATTATTATAAAATTTGTTTATTATTAATTATTTGTTATAAAAAATGTACTAAAAATAACAGAAACATATTTTTTAGTTGAATTTAGTGGAATTGAACTTCAAAATTCGAAAAAGTGACTAAGCGCGACACCTTATATGGTGAGATTTTACAATTTACAGAAAGTGCAAATGTATTTCTTGACTTTAAAATATGTTGAGTATAAAGAGTGCTTTAATATAACAGACCCGTGTTTTGGTATAGCGGCCTTTACTAATATTTACCTGAAAAAAATATCTTTTTAATATTTTTAAATACTTTTTATACCATGTCGATATTAATTTGAGTTTTAAACTTATATTTGTTTACAAGCTATTGCTCGCGACTTTGTCTGCATAGATCTCAATGTAGACACAAAGACTTTATTGGGATAAAAAGTCAGCTATGTCCCTACCCATAGCTATGCACGAACAAAATTTAAATAATTTCTAAGACGTTTAGTTGTGAAAAAGCAACAAATAGACATATAGGCAGGGCAGGAGTTAGAAGTGTGATATCGATAGCCATATAGATTACAAAGACCTAAAAGACCAAGTCCCATCTTCAAAAGCACGCGATACTCAAGAGTACTACAGAGGAGTCGCTTCGCAAATACATCAAAATAGCGTCTCTTTCTACACACAATAACGAACAATTTAGCTCGCTGAGTACTGCGGTTAAATTTTTTAACAAACCCTCTCTTTTTATCACGTTTTATAATCTCCCCTCTCCCCCTCTATCTCTTCTGCCAGGGCTTTCGGCATAGTTAAAGGAAACGGGTGGCCGCGCGTCAGTATATATTATTCGTGAGTTGTAAATAGCGGACCTAACGAATCATGCTTGTCTATAGTTGATTTATTGACTCACATGTCTTTCTTGATTTAGGGTCATCTCCATATCTTTGTCCTTGACCTGAGGACTCCACGGCGGGTCGACCACGGCCAGCGACTCAATGCCGATCTTAGGAGAGGGGAGAGTGAACTCTATCCCCGGCGGAGGGACTTTGAACGTCATTGATGCCCCTTCCTCCATGCGTGGCCACACTTGGTATCGCAGTTTCCACATCACTTGAAACCTTAGTATGGCGTTTATCCTGTGTACAAATTATATAAAGGTATTGCTAATAATTCATAAAATTATATGTATACTTATAAGAAGAGGTTTTGCCGGCGATTTCGTCTGAGTTAGTTTCAAGAATTATCCCAAGGGAACAACACTTTACCCGGAAAAAAGAAGTATTTTCCGGTAAAATTATCTTTAAAAACGTAATAGGTAGACGTTGACACCTGAAGTTTTTACAGAGCATGTAGTGTATTTCTGTGGTCAAATAGTTAAATAACAATAAAAGTTTAACTTAATATGGGCCTCTAAAAGAAACGTGTTTTAGGCGGTTTTGACTTGATATTGTTTAAAATATTGTACGGCAGTACGGAGCCCTTGATGTGCGGAGTAAGACTCACATTAAGTCAGATTTTTTCACGAGTTACGGAGTATTATAAACTCATAGTCGTCTAAAAAAGCTACGTTTTTAGAAAACATTAATTGTTTTCTACCAGTAAAAATAGAAGAAAAACTGTAATCCAAATGAAATAAGAATATCTACAGCAAATCGATCTGGGATTAAAAGGATCTGGAAGTAAAATCTGTTACCTGACGCCTGGGTCAGCGTGTTTCAAATCCTCGTGCATGATCTCAGTGGCAGTCTGTGGCGCTTTAACAGCGCAGAGGATGAAAAGTGCAGCGGAGCTCGCACTCAGTTCCAAGTCGGATTCCAGTAGCAACTGCCAAGCGACGGGAGCGCATTCTACGAACATCTCTTCACCCATTATAGTGGCGCCTTTTACTAGTGTCGCTATTGGAGTGTGGAATGCGTCTCTGACCTATAAATATGTTAACGTATGAGGTTTATTTGCGTCGGAAATGATCAGTTAAATTACTTGTTTTTTTAGAGAAGTTTAAAAACGCAAATAAAGCCGAATGGTGCAAGCTGGTCACCCAAAAGCCTTAAGTTTATTAGGACCGAACACTGCAGTGCTTAAGTGTAAACGGCAGTTTAACTAAAAGTTTACAAATTCTTGAGATATAGCTTTTTGGATTTCATGGAGAATATTTGCGTTTACCGCAGAGTACTACTAATGATTCTGCGTTTACAAAAAATATATCTGATTTTGATGTAATGGATTGTCACGGACGTTACGTTGTTCATTTTACTTTATATAACGTGATCTCTCACCTGTCCCTTCAAATATTTCAGTATGCCCGGAGGGTCTGTCGGTGGGTATGGAATAGCTCCAGGTTTTGTGACAGGAGGCGCGTCAGCTTGCGGGACGTTGTGTTCCACTCCAGCGGCGCGATATGCCAGCCCAGCTGTTTCTATTACCGAGCGGTCGACTCTACAACAATACATGGAATTCTCAACAACTCGATCAGTATTCTGTGAGATACTCGTGAGACACCCCACATGTGTTTATGATAACTTACAAGTAATAAGATTAATACTGAGGTTATTGCAAGGTTATTATAATAAAATCAAGACTTTTTACCTATCAGAAGAGTGATCAGAAGGTTTTCTGGGCCTTCGTCCTCTTCTCGCTCCACCAGAGCCTTCGTCAGAGCTGGCCGTGTTCACTTCCGGGCCGAATTTCTCGCCATAGATCTACAGCAGAGACATAATCATCATCATCATCACAAAACCACAAACTTTTCCAACAATGTTTGTTTTAATCCACTTTCTAGCATTACTTATTCAATTAGTTGTCTCGTATCTATTCGTTCGGAAGTAGTTCTGTTATACACCTCATCATCTTTTCTTCTTTCTTGCAATATACTATACTTCTACATTCCTTCGTTTATCATGTTTTAATGGCCATACCATGTTGTCAAAGATGACGAGTGATCATAGTCCACCGGGAAACGTTTTCTGCTGACCATAGGCCTCCCCATAAGTAACTAAAGTCACTGGGTGAGCTATGTTTGGAATTTCATCCGGAATGAAGAAATATCTAAATTAAGAAAGTCACCGCGATAGCTAGACGAGTCATTAAATTGAAATTTCAATAGAAGAATCGCTCGAAGAATAGATAACCGATGAGGAATAAGTTCTCGAATTGCAACCACGCACTATAAAACATGTACTGGGACGATTCTGCGCTAGAGAGACCGAAGGTCTTAGAAAAGGTCGCGGGAAGCCACTGGATGCGGCTCGAGACTGGCCACTGTGGCGTACCATGGGGTAAAAAGGAAAAAATATATTTGTTCGCAACTGGTACTACATATGTAGAGATAAGGGCAATGTCCACCTGTGAATGTTTCACGGATGATAACTGTATAATACTGTTTATTTATTACTGTAATAATAATATACGAATATAATGATGATATCCGTATATTATTATGTCAACAAATGAATTAACCATTATTAATTATATATAGTTATGTATTGAAACTTACTTTTTGCACAGATTTCATAAGTCTGATGCTGGCTCTCATGTTACGACGGAAGCAGTATGGGTGACAGAAATTCTGGTGGCAGCATACGTAGTTGAACGAGTTCAAGAATTTCACTATAACCTGAGAAATTAACAATAATTGTGCACCATTACATGTTGTACAGTACATAGAGTAGTTAAATTTTAATCTGATCAACATTACGAAAGACAAGTGAACACACCTTTAACCAAGGATATCCCTTGTTGTTGTCGGGCGGATCGGTGGAGTTGCTATCAGGGCTGTCGGGAGGATGGTCATGGTCATCGGATAGTACACCGGGACTTTCTTCACCGCCGCTATCAACCTCTGTCGGCATTATCACTGTTCCACCTGTCGTCAAGTTGTCGGATACGTAGATAAATGATTAGGGCGACTCAAGTCAAATCCGAAGGGATAGAACGTCATCACGTTAACGCGACTTTCACCATAAATCGTCATCACCATCGCCACGTAAAATCGTATGTTTGTGTGGTAAAAATCACCATAATTTTTAATAACACCTGGAGCTAGTTTATAACAGTTTCAGGGATAAGGTAGAATTGCACCTCCCAAGATAGAATTCTATCTTGTTAACCCGTACTGTCAATTTGAATGTGACAAAGTTCCTTCACTTTCCGATTTGACTCGAATAACAACGTAAAACGTTTATTGTAGGCACCATGTCAATATAAAAGTCTTATTGAGTAAACAAACTTAGGAACAAACTTCTGAAACAATTACAAAGATTATAAAATAAATAGAAAAATTGCAACACAAAGAAAAGATGAACAAAATATTGGAAACCTGATTATCGGAACATCGCATAACCTCAAATATCTCCTTAATAGCATATTTCTTGTTGTTAACACAAAATGACTTTTATTTTGACAGGGTATGATTTCCCCGTGGAGTCATAAGCTTGTGCCACATACGTGAGGCACCTTAGTATTCCATTACCATAGTGATTGTCTACCGGGTGGAGAAGACTAAGCAAGGGTCCAACTTACTTGTCAGATCTTTCAAGCCATTGCGAATAACCTACCGACCACAAATCATTGAAAGTTGGGACAAAGAATTGATTCTATTTTCAACTCATGCATATTATTATAAAGAAATACCTGTCCCAGGGTACACCTCAGACGTGTCGCTTCTATCTGACAATGATGACACCTTTCTTCTACTTTGGATTGAATCAGATCTCCGATTTACAACTGGAAATATGATTTTAACTTTACGAATCATTTAGTGCTTTACTCCGGAAAGCTGACGCTTAAAGAGATATTCGACGTTACTTTAAGTAGGATGAGTCATGTGAGTCAATGACTTCAAAAGCACCAATAGAACAGATGCAAGAAGTGAGCTACAAAAGTGCTGTTATCGGTCTCATGTGCTATATTAATTTTGCTGAAGCTGAGTACGCAGTATTAGGTGCGATATTAGAACTACATACAGGAAAAAATATGTTAGTGTACTAAAGCAAGTATGCACAACTTTGTTCGGCTTGGTAATCGACATCTATAAGGCTAAACGATCAGGAGTTCGATTTTTGAATTGCTCAATTTCCTTTAAGCTTTGGAATTACAGATTAGTTCAAAAAACGTCTCATGATACAGTTTTCTTTAAAGTCGATCGCCAATGTTACTAGACCAGCGACTACATACAACTATTTCATTACTACGAGAAATTTACTGTAATAATGTGTACTCGGCATTATATACCAATAATCTAAATCGATACCTTCAGAATTACTTACACTCATCGACATCTTTTACGTCTTTTTGTCTCAGTTTGATGGAGCGTCGTTTGAACGAGCCATAGGCAGCGTTGTGAGCTTGCTGCGTGTTTCTTCGGTGCATGCATGCCTTCCCACGGCTACCAAGCCGAGCTTTTTTATCGTCAGAAGAAGCCGGTACCGCGTCTGCTAGCTAAAATATCATTGAAGGATTGGTATTTATACTGTGTCCATGTATCACGATAGTCTTTGCTTTTAAAGTAATGTTTAACAAATTCAAGGAAGAAATCGATTTCAACGACAAATGTTTCATACAAAATTTATGGTATCATAATCTGTTAAAACCGGAGAGTAGGCTTTAAAAAAAACGGCCAAGTGCGAGTCGGAGTCGCGAACAAAGGGTTCCGTATCATACCAAAAACGAAAAAAAACAACACGTTTGTTGTATGGGCGGGCGCCCATTCCCTTAAATATTTGTTTTGATGATGAGGAGGAGGAAGTAAAGTTCTCTGTTGTTGAGAGGTATAATGGCTTAGATCGAGATTTTTATTCTACAATTGTTTACGGAAGTGTTTGCGTTTGTTCCCAAAAGTCTAGATAATATGTATGATTATCCTACAAATCATCTTAGGAAACGTTTTTTGCTATGATCATTTTAGACAGTTGCAAAAGTTCACTGTTGGAAATGAGACTCTCATAGTTTGCCACGTGGGTCTTGAATATTTGCCTTAATCACCTTGCTTGTCACGCGGATTGGCGATCACAGTAAGATATGTTGATCCATAGGTACCCGTCCCCTTATTTCCGCCCCTTAGTTTCATTTTACGACACCCTCGTGACACGGGGTGATTCTATTCTAAAGCCGAGACCACACGACATTATCTGTAATGAGTGATATTACAATATTATTCTTACCGTGACATTACTTCCTCCCGACACATTTTCGGGCTCATGCAAAACAAAAGATATCTTCCTCTCAGTTTCTGCGCCTGCGATCGATTGCAAGCTCTGTGCTGATGCTTGAGAATGTCCCATGCTCGACAGAGCCATACTCCATCGACGGTTCGCTTCCCTGCGCCATAGATGACTTACGTTACAACTTTTCAATGGATATCAAGGTGCGTAAGAGCTGTTCACTCAGCTATGGATGTAGCTTCTATTGCTCAATACTATTTACTTCAATAAATTTTGAAAATCACCATACTTTTTGTGCATGCCAATGTAGCAAAGCGTTTTTTACTTTTGTTAACTACTCGTAATTTAATCTAAACTATTGCATTATTATTAACTATTATTACGCAATAATAATTTTGATAATCTGTACAGGGTGTAGTCGATAAAATACTTTTATTTGTGTTATTATTTTTATAAATTTTAAAATTTCCAACGTTAGGTGTATAAAATTGTTATTTTAACATGCATTTTAAGTGCTCCCGCACGTTTTTACCATTATGTTCAATTTCATTTGTTATATTTATAACTAAGGGCCGATACAGACGAAGCCATTTTCGTTAATTGTACGCAGAAAATTGTTAAAAAAATATTATTTATATATTTTTGTAACATTAAACCAATTATAAAATCAATACTAACGGTTTTTTGCTACTGTCAAATATTCGTGATAAATCTAAATCAAAAATAAAAGTGTCAAAACACCGCAAGTATTGTTTTATAAACTGCAAATATCAATAAGCGTCATTAGACTTCGTTTGCCGTTCCCCTATCGTGCCAGATTCGTCAACAAGTGAGCAATTTCTTGCTACATAGACTCATAATTTCCAAGTGAAATATTTGCATTTGTCGTGTATGCATGTAGTTTTATACACTCTATTTACGCATGCACGTCCAGTGCGGTATATATGCAATCATAACATGCATTATTTCATCAGAACACATACTCGACTGGCATTAATGTGTGTTGACTGCTAAGAGCCCTGTTAATGAAAAGTTATAATCAAAAATATGCACTCGATTCTCTGTACACGTTATCGCAAACTGAAGTAAACGTAATTGAACTCACTTATTCTTACACAACAAACGTCTTCGTTTTTCCATCCATCTTCGCATTAATAATAAAACAAAAGAATAAAAAATCATTTTCACACCGATGCCATGGTTATTAGTCGACTACTTACCAACGAACACTTGGTTGTAAGCAAGGGAAAATCGTACCTGTACACACGGTCCCAGGGTCCTCTATCCTTTAGCGATGCCCTGCAAGTCTTTGGTAGACTTTGGTAGGTTTCGCGAAGGAAGGAGGTTATTTCGAACAGAAGAACGCAGGCGATTATTCTCAGTGCACGTGGACATTCTGCCCCTATCGGTTTTCCAGGGAGACGAATGCTGGCTGAAAAACAACGTGAAGTTCTGATATAATTTTGTTTAGCCTTTTCATTATACCTTGCACATATTGTATCAGTTTTTAGTTAGATATCTTGAACAGAATCTCTTTAATTAAAGCTTTTTGATTTTACACTACCTTCGTCCAGAAAATCTTCTTCTTCGTCCTGTTGCAAAAGTTCTCTCTGCCCATCCGGATCAGTTACTAAATTAGTAACAGTTTCAATGTGTTTCTTATCCTCTATTAACATTTCTTCGAGTCTATTTCCTATTGCCTGTTAATCAATTTTATATTTAAAATTTACATTAAATCTATCTTTAATTTTAGTAAATGTTAGAGGAGTTTGTCTTACTTCAGCCCATTGATAGAATAATTTAGCCGCTAAACGTTGCCTTCTCAATTGAGGACTGGTTGTTGCTGAAATATTGAGAAATTTTGAAAGTTTATTGTATTCCGAGTTTAGGAACATTTGACAAATTTACGTACCGACACCAGAAGTTTTAGGGACATTAGACTTGAGCCAATAAGGCCATTGGCCTTTGTTGCAGTTATGGACCAAGTGTGCACATTCTAGAAGCATCGCTGCTCTTCCCACAACAACTGTATGAGGCTGGAAATATTTAGGTACAACGATACGAAACTATGTAGTTATACAGTAAATTCAATTATTTACGTCAAAAATTTTAAATTTTTATTTTTGTGGAAATAAATAAATATTTGATTTGATTTGAAATAATGTTGCAATTTTTTGGGTAAGATGATAGCAATTTTCTATGGCAAAAATGGAGTACACTAATACATCCCAGCTTTGCATAATGTGTATTTTTCCAAAAATAATATTCATCATCAGCCGTAAAACGTCCACTGCTGGACATAGGCCTCCTTCATGGTATGCCACATTGACAGGTTCTGAGTCACTTGCATCCAGCGACTCCCAGTGACCTTAACCAGGTCGTCGGTCCATCTAGTAGGGGGGACGGACTTCCCGGTACGTGGTCGCCACTCAAGAACTTTTACTCCCCATCAGTTATCGGTTCTTCTAGCGATGTGGCCTGCCCATTTCCACTTCAGCTCACTGACTCGTCGAGCTATGTCGATGATCGTCTACGGATTTTATCACTCCGGATTTTATCACGTAGAGAAATTCCGAGCATATAAAATAATATTACATACTCTAGACATATTTCTGATAGATAGGTTGGATATTAATGGGGCTGTGACAGACATAAGGAACAGGGAAATTAGATAATTTGATTTGTTGAAATATTTGAAACTTACCAAATCTAGCAGTGCGGCCATGAAAAGAGCGTCCGGCGTCGCGCCAGGCTGTGTTGCGTCCAGTATTAAGCTGAACCTTGCGAGGCCAGCATAAAGTGGCGCCGCTGCTACAAGTCTACGTCGCTTTAATACAACGACTTCTGACTCCCCACCGCCTGAACCACCCTCCGCTGATCCTCGGCGGGACATATCTGGAAACGAATTTCATTGGTCATAAACATCTTTAAACAAGTTTATAAGATAAAAGCAATAGAATTTTTTCGACTTCCTTTATATTTAGCTACTATACAATTTACTCACATCCCCCAGTAGTTTCTTCGATACTTCCGTCTCTCTTTTTCCCCATTTTCCTGAGACCAAATCTATTCAGCCTGTCCTCAACTCTCTTTCTTGCTCTGTAGGAAAGCGTTAGTAAATTTTATAGTATTATTAATAATCCTGAATTAGAAATTCTGACACAGAAGGCAGAATGTTCAGCATAGAATTCTCAAAAAGTTTTGATGAGTTTGAACTTGGCCTTCGTCTCACCTGATGTTAAGTGACGATAAACCCGTTAGATGGTAAGAGTGAGCACCCAGTGGCCTCAATATAATGAGCTATCGCTTCAACATAACTTTTATAACAGAACAGTGCTATTAACACTGATGTTTGGAGGCAGATTTAGGAAACATGGTGGCCAGCCAGGCGGACATACAAAATGCCTTTCAACCAACCAAACTGAGTAACGATATGTTTTTTCTTACCGGGTATCGTAAAATAGATGGGCCGTCGACCTGGCAAAGGTTTGGCAGAGTACGAAGGCCTTTCAGTAGTGATTGATTTGATTGAATGCACACCTGTTGAGAGTGTATCCGACCCTACGTTTGACGTGTACGGGTCTGCTTGCGTGCGGCTGCTGCAGGTGCGTGGGTCGCGCCAGGGACACCATGCTGCCGGACATGGGCAGCGACTCGCCGGAGCCACCCCCGTTACGGAGCAGTGACTGTGATTGTGACTGAGGACGATGGCGGAACCAGTTCACTGTAACAATAAAAAGGTTTTTAAAGTAATATATTTTCTTCGTCAATAACTTAACTCTAAAGACTGGCCAAATCAAATTATTGATTGATCGCACACAACATGGTCGGATTGTATAAATAAAAATAAATATTTGATTGACACATATAGTCACGTAGCAAGTCACAAAGATATAATATAATAGCTTCCATTAGATGGGCTGGTATTAGAGAGCGGTTGAATGCTGGATACAGCCAATATGTAGTACTACGGTGCAGTTTCCCAGATGGTGATGATGACATAATATACCAACGGGGTAAAAAGTATGCCATAATGCAAAATAAATTTGTCGAGACCAGTGAAATTACTGGGTTTGACCTGATATTTATACTTAATTCGGCTTTAAAAAAATAACACTTACCGATGCCACTTATATGGAACTTGGACTGTATACTCTTAGAATGCGCATGCGATTTGTGATGAGGCGTGATGTCCACGGAAGGGATGTTCCTCTCCGATTGCCGTGGAGTCAGTTGGTAACGGCGCGTGCGCACCGATAGTGGAGACTGACTCGCTGATTCGTCACCACAATCTGTTTCTAGGAGGCTCTGGAACAAATTATTCAATGTGTGTAGTTTTTAGCTAGAAACACTTATGTTGATATGAAGTTAGTTAATAGCATAATCTGATAATATATGAATAAATAAAAATTCACTTTCTCGCACACTCAACAATACCATGGATAAATAAGTACTTATTTATCCATGACAATACTTAACATCATCGAAAGGTAAAAGTCACGCGAAGAATTTTATCAAAGTTAAAGCTCTACGAATACTGACTCTAAAATTGCTTGCTCTATGGTGGTATGTAACTTGAGCAGGCATATAAAACTGTTTGTTTTATTTATGCTTCAGGAACTATATGTTTAAATAAGTAAAGGAAGTTCCACCAAATAGTAAAATGTACGCGTTGCGCGGACGCTAAAATATGTTAAAAGTATTGGTGGACATGATTATATAAAGGTCATGTCCAACAATCGACTTATTTAACTGATAATAGCGATAGATGAAAATTATTAGAAGAATATAGATATAAATTACGTACTGAACTCACATGCGCGCCCGTCGACGACGTGCTGCGTTTCTTGAACGTGAATTTCTTGTGCGATGTTCTTTCATCGGCCGCACAACAGCCTGAGTCGGCGCCTGTATCCGACCCACGCTCGTCGTCCGTGCTTCTCGGAATGTGCCTGACAATCAAACTAAACTTAAGACTTTGGTGTGTTTCTATTTACGCACTATTTGTGTCAGAGACAGAAAAACAACGTTTATAAAAACTAAATAAACTAAAATGAGTATTACAAATGACTGATGGAAGACCGATAGTTAGACAGATACACCGGATCTTTTGAATTTTAAAGATGGAATATAAAATAACCGGCCAAGTGCCAGTCAAACTCGCGCACCGATGGTTCCGTACAGAATATAAATAATTAACATACAGAAAAACATCCAAACAATGCTCTATATAGAATGCGCTTGACAAAATCACACACCATATTGTTCATTTACACATTAAGAATTATTTATTATATCGTAAAGTGGCGATTAATTAAATAATTTTTAATTTATTTTTATACATGACGGACGGACGGACAGCGGAGGCTTGGTAATAGGGTCCCATTGGTTACCCTACAGGGGCGGAACCCTAAAAACCATTAAGTAGTGGTGTAGGTATTTTAAAGTTTAGACACACGAGAGTAAATAGCTAAGACAGATCAAACGTAACAACAATCAAGCTAACCTAATAACTCTAGTGGTCTGCATATTGGAATCTTTCAAACTGTCCGGTCGTTCGGCAGTGTCCATGAGGCCACTCAGAGCTACAACTCTGAATTCCCCTCCATGCGCTTCGCGGACATAGCTCAGAAGGAGACGAACTTCCATGTACAAAGCCTGCGGAAGAAATAACAACGAAACTTAGTTTAGTCACGATGAAATTTTAAAGATTCTTCTTTATGACTCCACCTCTAGCTAATTTAAGGTGCTCCCACACAACAGTTTTATAACGTTCTAAAACATTGTGCAGCACGATAACAGTGTGTAACATTTAGCTATAACATGTTTGAGAATGTTATACGTTATAAACGCTCACACACTGGTTCAACTCAATGTATAATATCGTATAACATCTCTAACCATCAGTTTGGGCCTGCGTTTGGAGAAAGCGGGTAGTGGCTCAAAATGGAGAAAGTGCTTATTGGATTAGCTTTTATTTTATATAAAAAAGTAGCTCCTGGGTGCGTGGAATACTAATTCAATTTGTTGTTGTAAAACATACATAGAAATTTATAAATTTTGTTGCACTTTAAAAAAAAGTTAGACAACAAATTTAATGCATCATTCTCTGACGTTATATAACTGCTGTGTGGGAGCATCTTTAATCAGTGTATCGTATTCGATATTTTCTTATATCCTAATTTATTCAAATTATTTTTCATGTTATCTCTCATACTTACAGAATTGTCCAACATTTTCAGCTCTTTATGCATCAAAGCGAATCTAGTGACGAGTATTCTGAACGTGGACTCCACAATAAAAGTCTCGATAGCTTTATTCGTATTGGGCCCCTGACCCGCTCCGAAGTTAGTCGCGTATCCTGTTTGAAGCTGATTTATGTCCGGCGACTTGGCGTTGTTGCGTTTTTGTTGATCTGACAAAATAGATTTAAATTAAATTGACTATTCATACTCAATCTACTAGATGGACCACGTTAAGGTCGCAGGGAGTCTCTGGATGCAAGTGGCTCGGGAACGGTCACTGTGGCATACCATGGAGGAGGGCGCAGCAGTGGACGTTTCCTGGCTGATGATGATTCATACTAGAAATAACCAATTATGTAATAAAAAAACTATTTTATACTAATTTTATGAGGGTTGATTATTGTTTCTGTGAAAGTAATCCTACAACGGCAAAGCAGAACAAATAATAAATACATATAATAAAATTTAGAGAAATATTTATTAAATACACGTACTCGGAAAAATTTTTGCTATCTATACATTTTATATTAGTTACAGAATAAAAAATTGATTGTGCTATTAACACTGCTGTTTGGCGGCAGACTTAGGTAACATGGCGGTATCTAGTCAGGCGGAAAAAGAACCTACCACCAACCAAGCCGAGTACTTATAGATAGCCCCACTGGGAATCGCACCCGGTACTTATGGATTGTTAGTTTAAGCGTGTAGCCATGAGGTCAATCATGGTAAAAATAATTTTTAATTTCAAATCAACAAATTAAATAATTATTTCATTAAATTTCAAAATGTAAGAATGCAGTTTAACAAGTGATGATACCTATTAGTGAACTATACTCGTACTTCGATTATTTTACTTACTCATCGGCGAAACCAGGTTCGGTTCGGCACAGAACCCGACAGTAGCATGCAAATTGTCCAGGACTTCTCTGATGGGCGCTAATCTAGCCATCTCCTTTAGCCGCAGTGTGAACTGCTGCACATTTGCTCCTCGCAACTGACGCAGGGTGTTGCGAGCCTGCACTCGGAGACATTCCGCCTGAGGGCCTCGCAGTGCTGTCGTGCAGCCATGCGAACATCCAAGTTGACGAAGCAATCTACAATTAGAGATGATTTAACTATACACTTTCGAACTTTCGAAATTTTTTTATATTTAAAACCTACTAATATTTTTTAACGTAGTATAATATAATAACGGATAAGCCGGAAAACCGTTCTGTCGAAAAGATAGCGTGACAGAAAATGCAAAGCTCATCCTTTCAAAATATTTATACACAAGTACGTAAATGACTATAATATGAGTTAGATAGTTACATTCAAGCAAAGCATAAGCATTGAGTGAGGCTCCAACTCTGTTATCTTTGTTTGCACTGTTGATTGGCAGATCAAACTGCATTCGGTGTTTAAAATCAATATCACGAGTTACGTTTCCTGTCCACTGCTGAACATTGGCCTTCTCCATGGCATACAACAATGACCGGTGCCGAGTCACCGCCCGTGACCTTCCCTAGGTCGGCCCATCTAGTAGGGGGACGGCTCGATACACGTTTCACGGTACGTAGTCGCCACCCGATATATTTTACGGCATCAGTTACCCGTTCTTCGAGCTATGTGGCCTGCCGCTACTTCAGCTCACTGACTCGTGACCTTAGTTCGTCTACGGATTTTATTACTTAAAGAAATTCCGAGCATAGCTCGTTCCGTGTTTAGAATAAACATTATGATACCTTAAAAGGACATGCATTATCATGTAATAAGGACAATCGAAATCCTCTTCCTTGAATTTGTCCTTCATGCTATCGCCTCCTTCAACGTTTGTTGATTCTTGGCTCGGGGCGCACGGTATACCGGAATCTCTCTCCTGGGGAAATATGCATAAATCCTTAGCAGATGAAAATATAAAATTTTAAAAATGTATTTTCAAAACCTTCCGTGAAGGAAAACATCGTGAGGAATCCTGCACACTCCTAAGAGGATATTCAAAGGTGTGTGAAGTTTACCAATCCGCACTGGGCCCTCGTGGTAGACAGTGGCTCATACACTCTCTGTATGAGAGTAGGCCTGAGCCACTGCAGTGGGGATATTTATAGGCTGCTGCTGCTGATTTTAATAACCGGCCAAGTGCGAGTCTTGCACACGAAAGAAAAAACGCCGACAAATAACAATCTTTGAATGGTACATTCTTAGCAGGGTCGCCATGAAATATGTTCTTGTTTATTGGTTGGAGATATCGTTTAATTATTGCTTTTAAACTAATACATACAGTACTTATTGGCTAGTGTCAATGATCGGGTGATCTCCATTCACCCGATGATGCACTTACTTACATACTACAATCCCCTTAAATTATTATCAATTTTATTATTTGTAATCATAGCGGTCTAAGTACTCGCGTGCCCACTCTGAGAAAATTTCTAAATTCAAGTGTCTGTCTATCATGGTTCAAATGATACAGCCCTGTGACAGACGGACGGAAAACGGAGCCATAGTGATAGGGTTTTGTTGGGCACATTAGACACGGAACCCTAAAACATCGTGTGATAATTATTACAGTCACCTTATTTTCCTTGTCCTTGCCTAAATCGGCGAGCGGATCAACGGACCCCGGTTGCAGCTCCTCCGACTTGTCCGTCTGCCAATTTTTGTGTACACCGATCTCCATCAACGTGTCTACTAAGTTCAACATCACCTCCATTACTCGAAGCGTTATGTAGTAGCTGTCCATCACTGATGCAGAATATACGGCCTGAAATTAATTTGAAGTTTCAACCGCCTCTGTTGTCTAATGGCTAAATGTTGCACTAACACTACGGAAGTCGCGGGTCCTGGATTCGATTCCCAGTGGAGATACCTGTCCGTACTTATTTTAGTTGGTGGTAGGGCATTTTCTATGTTCGTCTGGCATGCTACCACCATGTTACCTAAGTCTGCAACCAAACAGCATTATTAATAGCACTGTTGTGTTCCGGTATGATAAGTAGCAGAGCCAGACTTCTGGGTGCGCATGCTCACCATCCAATGGGTGCAAACACATCATACATTGAAAATTAAATATATGGTGATCTATGAGGGGAGGTTTATGTCCAGCACTGGAGTTATGCAGCTAATTAGGTCAGGTTAGGATCATTCATCATTATTTTAAATAATTTTTTACTTACCCAATCCAATAATTACTTACTACTAAAGCCCACCTTTAAAACAACTTGAAGATCGATATCACCGTCCTTAGTAATGTAATGCAGAGAGCCAGGCGCCTCTTGTATTTCCTCTACCACATAAGTGATGTTACTGTCAGTTTGGGACCTAGTCAAGCTTGGTTTCCTCTCTGGAGTCGGTATGTGCTGAGACCCTTGCATGCTTACTGAGTCCATTTGAGATTCCATCGAACCCTGAAATTATTCGAGATTACGTTTTTTTACCACGAAATTATAAATAGAGCTGGAAACCTCAGTCTGAATTTGATTTGATACCGAATCGGATAAGAGAGACTGCTGTATCAAGGGATTTCAGGGTCATATTTCTCGTCTTCTCTTTCTAATTTAGCGTGTGACTTCCAGCTTTATCTTTATTTTCATTATCCATACAAATAAGAATTAAAATCTAAACGAAATTAATTTGTTATAACTAAGTAAATAATGGAATTTTTGGTAAAAATGTTCTAGTGCTTGTAGCTGTAGTTAGCTAAGCTAAGTATTTTCTTATTAAATTACATGTCTAAAACTCGAAAATGCAACAATTAGACATGTTCATCTAAAGGTAAAAGAATTTATAGTTTGACTTTGAAAAAGATTATTGAGATTGAATCAAAATATATTTAAGCTGCATTTAACGATTAATCATGGAGGCAGTAAATATTTGTTGCCAGAAAGATTTGACTTCATTATTTAAGCGCTTCGTTTCTTATTCATTTAGGAAGTGAAACGCACTCCGGTCTGATTTATTTTAGATTCGAACTCGTACCATCGTACCAAATTAAATGAGATTGTATTCAATGTGTATTTTAAAGAATGAAAAATAGCTTAATAATATTTTGTTTCGTACTTGTCTAGTTTTCGACAAATAGTCTGGCGAAGGCGTAGGCGTGTGTTCAGTAACTGTTATAATAGGATTTTTCTTTTTCTGTACGTAGGCCGGCATTTCAGTCACAGGGCCACGAGCGCGCTCTGTTTTAACTTCACCGATGTATCTGGAATTTAAAACATCATATCTAAGATCATGTTCAATATCTATAGATTTGCGGTCAAAGGTGCAGTTGAATCGATCACGCACCAACGAAATCGGCGGCTAAACAAGAAACACAAAGTTCTTAAGGCGATCCACCTCCATTAAAATTTCGTAATAAATTTCTGTTCCTATAAACTTTTAAAATAGCTAGATTTGTGTAGTAACTATCTAAAAATAGGATATTAGATTGTGATGTCGCGAAATGAGTATCATTAACATTTGTATGTTAGTTAGTGAAGTTGTCTTCACAGTGACTCACAATTTTCATTTTAAACACTTTTTTTCGATTATTGTTCAATGCGCCACATATGAACCATTAGCTGCGTAACGGCTATTGTAGCTAACTATAAAGTCGTAAATTAATGATATTTATTTCGCAACACTATAATTTCGTCTCCTATTTTTAGGGAATTACTTATCAAAGCCAGTTATCCTATTTTAAAAGATTATGGCAACAGAAATTTAGTATGGAAGCATTAGGAGAGGGATAACGTTAAACGACTGGTGGAAGCTCTTGAGAGAGAAATCTGGATGGAAAAAAGATTCCTTTGCCCAGCAGTAAGATGGAAGAGTATACATGAAAATTAATTAACACAAGTGATTCAAACTGGATCATTTTCGAGATTTTGTTGGTGTAATTATCGTGTTCATTATTGATTAATGTTTATAGATTGCGCATGCTACATTTGTTTTATTTATTTACTTTTTATATTTGTAATGAAATTTATTCGATATCATACAATTTCATGCGTTCAGTGATGCTATAATTGTAAAGCATTTAACTTTGGAACGGTTTTTCATTGCATTTAACTTTAACCAATACCAACCAATATATTTCAAGTGTTTAAGAAATGTTTGGTGCTCATGAAGCTTGTGTAGTCTAGTCATAATCGACTGTTGAAGTAAATAGCGAGACAAAGCGGCAATATTCGAGCAACTATATTTACAAATCAAGAATCTACATTCTAGGCGTAACAAAACAGAATTTGCAAAGTTATCTGTTTTTAGATGAAAACAATATTTATTATTTTGTATACCTTTTATTTTATAAGTGTTATTAACGGAACATTATTTTGAAGATAAATTTTGTTTTAAAATATTATTGTCGTAATTACGCAAACAATACATATATAAAAATTTTGCTTTGTATGTTTTGGACCATACAATATTTTCTTACTCCATTAAATCTTCAATATACAGCAAGAAAATCAATTTTTATATAAACAATATTCCAACTCCAAGGATGGATAATAAAACGATGAATGCCGTTGAACATAGTGCCTACTTACAGATTACGGTGTACATATATATACTTTAAACAATTTCAAAAATAAATATTGTTTTCAATTCGTGTGAGTCTCGAAATATTATAATACTGTCTAGGCTGCCTATATCCAGCCTAGGCTTTCCGCTAAGTAACGAAGCTTCTACGTTTGTTGGACGATTATAAACTTACCCATTCGAGGCAAGCTCGTCTATCAGACAGCTGCCAACCGTTTTTGTTGTAGTGTATGTGTTTAAGCGTCAACAACACGTCAGGAAAGAGAAAAAATACAATTTTAAAATAGGAATTATTATCCAGATTGTGTGTGATGGAGAAATAATCATGCTGTGCTCGAACGTAAAAAGAAGAAAAAATGTAGTGGTGTATGAGTGAGTATAAGTTATAAAATTTTGAAGTCATAGGGGCAATAAGCTTAATATTTTTAAGGGTTACATACTTTTGTTTAGATCATAAATACCTAAGCTGAGGCTTCTAATGCGAAAAAACCTACTTAAAAATATTTTTAATATTTTCAAGTTTTTAAAATAAAATTATGTAATTACAAGTATGTAAATTTTAGCGAATAATGACGACTAAAATGGGTGTCGAGAAATTAAATAAGAATAAAATTGAATACGAAAAAAAATGGGAAAACATCTGAATATAATATGGACTTACCTAAGACTTGGCATACTTTTCCCTTTAATGAGGTTACATTGGAGGAAGTCTCCAGTTAGTCTAGGAGCTAAAGGAGAGAAGTTGCTACCCAGAGCAGAGTTAGGTCTCTCATCCGTGTGGTCGAGGCTTCTGTGATATTCCTGGAATAATATATGATGTAAATAAGTATTTGAAACACGTGATGAATTTCTGGTGTAAAATAAATGTTTTGATAGACTATTGCAAAGCATGAATTCAAGATGTGGATACAGCTTTGCTGAACTAGCCATAGACAATAAAATATTTGTATCTGTTTACTGATATGATAAGGCTGACATGGAAATAAAGCACTACTATTGCCCATGACAAAACTTAAATAAAGTGTTTCCTGAAATGTATTTTGTTTAGTCAGTCTGATCGGGGTGTCACATGTATTGCTATGAAGCTTAGCAAACATAGTATAAAATCATATATGTATTAGCTGTAAGATATAGCATATACCAACATGTGACATGCAATAAATAAATTGAATTGATATGCAATTTGCATGAGGTCTCATTAAATAGTTTTTTGTCGTCGTGAATAATATGAATATACAGATATGAATACAGATGAAAATTAAGAAACAGTTCTCATAAATTTTCCTAGAGATTCAGATTGAAATCCCAGCCTTTTCTAAAATAAAAATAAACCAATGGTATTAAAAATGCAATATTTACAGATATCATCCTTACGGCAGTATGGAAACTAAACTTATGCTCGTCTTGTCCAATCTTCTCCAGCGCCTTCTCTGACTTAGAAAGCAACTTCGTTTCAACGAAGGCTTTCAAGTCCGCCATCTTCATTTTCCTTTTAACCTTTTCGCTGGCCCTCCTAATCATAACATGATCATCATCAACTTTCTCTACTTTTTGTACTACAGGGAATGGTATCTCAGTTACTGGCGAAATGTCCTTTACTTCTGGAACTTCCATGAAATTCTTCAAGGATTCTCGGTCTTTTATGTCTGGGCTCTGATATATGGAGACTTCAATCTTAGGTATTGGTAGAGAATTGCTACGTCTTCTCGGTTGAGTTTGTTTTGAGATATCGTCGCTAATATCTCGCAATCTAAAAACAAAGTTGTAAGAAATTTTGAATTGCGTTTTAGAGTCATTTGAAGTTTTAATACATGATATCTATTAGTAAATGTTGATAGGGATTTTCTACGTCTACATTCCATCGTGTAACCAAATTTTGCCGGCAAATACCATTACACGAGATCAAACCAACTGTTATTATAAAGAGTAAACACTCGTCACTTACAAGCACATTAGATTGCGGCCTAGTGGCCAAACGTTATTCTGTTTCACTAAATAGTATAAAACAAAGTCGCTGCCCACTGTCTGTATGTATGGATGTATGTATGTATGTATGCTTAAATCTTTAAAACTACGCAACGGATTTTGATGCGTTTTTTTTAAATAGATAGAGTGATTCAAGAGGAAGGTTTATATATATAATACATGCATAATATAGTAGAGCAACACTGATAATTTTAGGGGTTTCTAATGTGATGTCGTAAATAAACACATATTTTAGCGCTTACATTGCAAACGCTGGCTAAACCCTACCAGATAGATCAAAATAATGTACTACTGTATTGTACACCTTAGAAAGATCAACAAAAAAGTCCGCGATGGTATATGTCTAACTATTGTAGTTATGTCACTATAACTACTTTTATCAATTTTTTAAGTTGATAGAAATGCCGACCAAATCAGACCATGTTATCCATACCTTTATATTAACCCTTATCAAAATAAATCATTTCATATTCAAGACTGCTTCAATATCTGTATATAGCTTCTTGAATTATTGAAATAGGACATTCCATTCAAAAGATATAACGAATTTAAAAAACCAAATACACACAGAAAAATAAACGCCGGGCCCCCATACACCAAACATGACCAAACTGAAGCATTCAAATAATGTAGTATTGACCGAAGTGCGAGAGAGAGGCTTAGCGATACTATTTAGCTGTGTATGAAATGTAAAAAATTACATATGAAAAAATTAAACTCCTTAAAAATAAAATACATAAAACAAAGGGGTCAAGTGCGAGACGGACTCGCGCACCGAGGGTTCCGTGAAGAATATGATTAATAAACATACTGAAAATCACTATCACTAAATAGTATAATACCTCAGCGTCTAAAGACAAAAGTCTTTAATCCGTGCGTGTTGCTGTGGGCCGAATAAACAAGCTCAAAGTCACTCAGCGAGCAATGGAACGAGCTATGCTCGGAATTTCTATACGTGATAAGGTCCGGAATTAGGAAATTCGTAGACGAACGAAGGTCACCGACATAGCTCGACGAGTCAGTGAGCTTAAGTGGCAATGGGCAGGCCATATCGCTCGAAGAACCGATCACCGGTGGGGAGTAAAGGTTCTCGAGTGGCGACCACGTACCGGGAAACGTCTACCAGGCCGTCCCCCTACTAGATGGACCGACTACCTGGTCAAAGTCGCAGGGAGTCGCTGGATGCAGGTAGCTCGGGACCGGTCGATGTGGCGTACCATGAGGGAGGCCTATGTCCAGCAGTGGACGTTTCCCGGCTGATGATGAAATAGTATAAAACAAAGTCGCTTCCCGCTGTCTATGTATGCTTAAATCTTTAAAACTACGCAACAGATTTTGATGAGTTTCATTTAATAGATAGAACTATTCAAGAGGAAGGAAGAATAATACATGCATACTATAGTAGAGCAATACCAATAATTTTAGGGATTTCTAATGTGATGTCGTAAATAAACACATCTTTTTGCGCTTACATTGCAAACGCTGGCTAAACCCTACCAGATAGATTAAAATAATGTACTACGGTATTGTACACCTTAGAAAGATCAACAAAAAAGTCCGCGATGGTATATGTCTATCTCTTAAGGATAACCCACAGTAACCATTTTTATCCTTTACTTTTTACAAGAAATAACGGCTTATTATGCAGCGATCGAATACGAATACGAAGCGAATATACAGCATTAATCATTATCCATTTAAGTACCTTAGACACATTGTGCGTTTAATATAGATCAATATGGACCTTTACAGAGAATAATTTAAATAAATATTTTCGAAGATATTACAGATCGCCTTCCTGTGAAAAAGGGTCTTGAAAGACACACAGACGGACAACAAAGTAATCCAATAAATAAGGGTCCCTTTTTTCCTTTTGAGTTACGGATCCCTAGAAATGTACAAAAATGAAAATATAGAAATGTAAAACTTTTGATTAAGTATAAAAAATTGAAACTCTAAAAATATAAATAGTAATTTAATCAGAAAAAACTACTTATGTCTTGCAAAAAGATACATTTACGTTTTTCCCAAAATGTTTAAAAGATAAATGTCCACCCGTGCGAAGCCGGGGCGGGCCGCTAGTAGATGGTATAAAATAAAAATATTTTCTTTGTATCTTAAATATGAACCGATAAATACAAAGGTCCATTGAATAACAAAACTAACAATATATGAGTGTTACCTATTGTATAAGTAATGGAGACCCCAATATACGCCTTCTTCCTGCCATTGGGAACTGAATAAACATCGCATTGTAGCAACATCCAAAAAGGTTGCGGCCGAAATCTGAAACGTGAATATTAAGTTTGATACATAAATTATCTGATAAAAAAATCTACGGTGTATTTCACATTTCCAGCGAATGTCTTTCGCTGTTTCGAATGTTTTTCAAAGCACAATGAGAAAATTTGAATACGCATATCTTGTGCTGCCAAACAGTAGTTAAAGCACTCGGCCATTTCGTCAATCCTAATGCGCTATACCATGCTATTTAGTATGCAGGCGAAAATTTCTAGTGATGTTCATAGTAGTTTAGTATTAAGTTGTCACAATTTACAGATGTTACTTACATGCACTTGTTTGGCGGCTGGTTTATCTGTAGTCGGCGTGGTCTTTTGTTGCGGGTACCCTCCCCCGACTCCGTCTGACAAGGATTCTTTGTCGGAAGAACTAAATAAATGGACAAAACGTATTACAAAGGCTATTTCACAACTATAAAACTGAAAGACTATTTTCATTCGTCTTGGCGTCTCAAATAAATTAGGAGTCAAACGTTTTCAGCTTTCATTTACTCACCCAATTTATAAATACGACGGACCATTGTCACATTAAAACAAACGTACGGATCGTACTTACATATCACAGAACATTCTCTATTAACTTGGCACTACGATTTTTAAAAGTTACCTCATTTTAACAACTTGAGGCAGTTGTTTCATTTGTTTGGCTGCTTCGGCTTTTCGAAGTTGGAATAAACTCGGGTCGGCAGCATATACAGTGTAGGCCTCATTTACAGTCCCGCCAAAGTTTTGTTCGGAGGGTAGGCGAAATAAAAACTGAGAAGGAAACAGGACGTTCATTGTAATTTTATCGACACTAGATATAAAGTTAAGTTTCGATACTAATATGACAAAATTGTTGAAAAAATGATTGAAATTGTTATTATAACAAAGAAGGTCACAAAGGCTGTAGTAAAACAGCATATTTTGGGGGCAAATTTTGTGATGAGAAGAAAATATAATTCAATTTGTCTACAATAACAAGCTGTCAAGATTCAATCATAACTTGTTTGTTTATAATGTGTTTTCACATTTTAAAGTACTAAATAAATATAAAATTACCACATGTTCTTCTTCCGTACTAGAGCTCTCTTCTGGAATAGTTTCAGGGAATATAGTGTCTTTGGGTGATGACAATGCTACCCAAGGCTCCTCTTCTGTGCTTGCCTCCTTGGATGGCATTTCGGACTGAGTGCCAGTTATGTTCTGACTGGGAGGACTACTTGTTCCTCCACCATTTACTGGGCCATCTTCCTTTGAGAATTTCCCTAAAAACATAAAATATGCAATATTTTAAAATTGTATTCGGATTAGCTTTTATTTATTAATTTAGATAAATTCAACGGCTTCAGAATAGGACCACCCTATCCTCATGTCATCGCTGTTATGTTTATTTTAAAATACATTTATTTTGTTTTAGAAGTATACATGTCAATATTCACTTTTCTCTCTTTCACAATATCTCCTGTAAATACTAGTTTAAAAGTGAATATTCGAAAAGTTGCAGAATTGGCAGCCAAACAGAAACAGAAATTCCAAGAAAGTAATCTATAATGAGTAATGACATTAAGACCTGGTTGATGATTATTATGCAAGAACACTAAGTTTATGAAATGAGTTGATGGATGCTAATAAAAAAGTACACTAGATTATTCACTACATATAATTACTTGTTTTATTTAAAAAAAATAAAAAGATGATTATGGATATATCAGATTTGGTCTATGATGCTTCATTATAATTTACAAAACAAGGTATGTAAATTTTAAAATCAATCGGTTTTTCAAGGCTCTTTCTTAAGTAGCCTCTAATATCCGCCATATTGGATTATATATTACCATTATATACACTATGACACTCTCATCATCTATCTATATATAGACAGGGGTTTTCTATACTACAGACGAGTCACGGTCATTCTTTCGAGATCCTTCGAACCATTTAGGACGTACATAGGAATATAAGTATGTGCATAATAAGGTCGGTAAAGTAGGTAATACAAGAAGCAAAGAAAGCAAGAAAAACCATATTATCTTTCTAAATATGTTCGTGAAAATTTGAGCTATAAGGGATAGCTAAGTAAGTTACGTCTTAAAAACAAGCCAAGGGCGAGTTGGACTCGCGAACTTCCATAAAAGAAAGGAGACATAATATATTATCAACCCGGAATAAAATTAATTTTTCGACAGTATTGATTGTAAAAAGGTTGATTGTATATATTTTTTTATGATTTCAAAAATATGTTTGCTTGTTAGATTCGTCGTTTTACTTATCGTGTAATTATTATATGATAACAATTATAATTTAAAACTTTTCTAAAGAGTATGTAAAATATAAGGTTTTTTATATGATGCCCCAGTAGTTTTAGCATCCCTATCTCAAATTCGAATTTTTTTATATAATGATTTTATTTGCAATGTAGGTGGACAAGTATTATTGATATTTCTGCAGCTGTGACAGACGGATGGACAAACTAATAGGGATCTTTTTTACCATTCTGGTTTAGAACACTAATAATTTAAAATAAGATTTGTTTTGAGGTAACTAATTTTAAATACTGAACAAAATAACTATGATATATATGTATATGGGTGAACTATTTGTTTTCTTGAAAGGGTATCTTTCATGTAATTGAAGCCCCAAAAGACAACAAAAACTTAAAACATGTAATACTAACTCCCTACAAAAACATCACCGTGAACTCTCTTGGCAAAATTTCCTCCCAAAGGCTTGGGTTTAGGTTTGACTAATGTTGTAAAACATGGTGCTTCAGGATGTCTGAACTCCCAGAGCGCATGCCACATCTTCAGTCCATTTTCTAGGCGATAGTTGTTGGTGAAGTCTGATTCTTTCAGGTGATGGGAAATTGGAGCGAAGAGGAACACAAACAACTGAAATAGAATGAAAATTCTAATTATTCTATTTGAGTGGAGTCCACAAAAAACTAGCAGAATTAATTTTACTAATATTATAACAGAGGAAGTTTGAACATTTGTGACTCTTTCACACTTTTTGGCTGAATGGATTTGGATGAAATTTAGTAAACAGATGACATGTTCTAGATTAACATATAGTATTCTTTTTATACACCATATATCCATTGTAAACCACAATCGAAATCTGCCACAAATCAAAAGCATTCATAGCACTGAAGTGTTTTAGTTACCAAACGATATAATAGCCAGTGTCTTAATAAATTAAAACATTTGTGTCAGAAGATGAGAGCCAAGAGCAAACTGTTGTGTAGAAACATATATATTAATGAGATTAAGATTAATTTCCATGCATCTGGCAATTGTTACTAATAGAAGTATGTTCAGTTGTTCAATATTACCTCATATTTTATATACTTACAGTGAGTGTAGGTATTGAGAACAGATAGTGAAAAGGGTTTGAATAGTAAACACCATTTTCATAGTCATTGTCCGCACACTCATCTGATGCATCAAGTATAATCCAGTGCAGAGTGTACAGGAGCTTCGTTTCCACATTGCCTAGTGACTGCATGTTGTCCTTTACCCTAGAATAAAATATGAAAATAATAAACATGTATATAGGTGAAAAACTTAAGTAAATGACCATGTTTTATGTGTGAGTAATGTGTGTGAATAGATATTCCCTCTTTAAATTTTATCTTTTCCCATATTGTTCACAAACACAAAGGTAGACAAATATGTACGCTACTTTATGCAAGAGGACCTTTACTTAAGTTTAAGTAAAACCAAGTGATTCTAATAAATTCGAAAAATGTAAGCAATAAATTGTTTACTTAAATAACATTTATACTTATTAGCCAGTGGGAATTGAATAATGATATTATTTAATATTATTAATTTGATTTTAATAAATCTTATATTGTATTCGTATTCGTTATCGGGGCAGGTTTCCGCAACTCGACGTCAGATGCGCCTATGTTGCGTGATAATCTTATATTGTAAGCCTAAGCCTATATGTAATTCTTTTATAAATTTAAATCAGAGTAATAAACAAACATTACTATTTATTTGAATTAAATTCTTGTTCTTTACAAATAAACTGTATCCTTTTTACCTGTTGTGTAATAATGTAGCAAGTGCATGCATCACATGTGGTAGAGCAGCTTGTATCAATCGCCATCGCGGGATTGCTTCTATGGCTTCAGTGAGACTTATAGATAAACCGAAGCGCAGATTTTGGACGAGGACTTTCTCAAAGGACTGTAAGAAGGTAAATGCTTTGTTAGGCCTAAGAAATATCAGTTGGCAAATCTAATGAGAGCTATCAGTCACGTACCAATGTACAAAAAATCAAAATAATAATTTATATTGAGTATGGGTGTGGAGGTGCATCCTCCCTTGTATCCTTAATGACTAGAAATAATAAATAATAAAAATCGAAATACGTTATGAAACAGTTCCTCTATTATAATAAGTCCAAGGAAGCATGAGTGGATGCACCCTCAGACACTTAAAATAGCTACATGTGCTACTCTCCAGGTGCGCATTTTTTTTTAAAAAAAGATAAATGCATACTAGAAAATTTTCAATAAAATGATATATTTGTTAAATAATCAGTATAATTGTTATTATGTAATATGTGTGTGTTATAATAATCAACTGATCAAGCAATTTCTATAATTATTTCCTGATTCTCTTAGTGGGTAGTGCATGTATATGCTGCTTATACATATAGATATACTTTAAAAAACATAAAATACAAGTAAAGAAAAACTAACGAATATCAATTACACTGAAGTTTTATAGGTATAGAAGTCTATGCCAATGACCTCGCCTGCATGGTACATTTTATTGGGATTAGTCCAGTTGTCGATTCTGTGTGTCCCAAATTTCATTAAGATCGGATCATTCGTTTAATCATGATAAGACAACAAAACAGACAGCAGAGTATCTGTAATAACACACATCAACACAATATCAGAGACATCTGTAATATTAGTGATACAATTTGACGAAAGAAAGAAAAACAGATCATAGTTTTGTGAACTGTAACTTAGTTTACTGTAGTCTTTAGCTGATTTAAACTTTGTCTAAAATTATAAAATGATTTGTGTTCAGACTTTTTTGGTATCATTTGTTGATTTATAAGATTTTATATATCAGTTTCTTACCTTGCATGCTTCTTTCAGTTCCTGAAGTTTAGTTAGCCAAACAAAGAAACAATTATTCAAAACTCATCCAAAAGAAAAACACAAATTGAAAATGACTTATTATTTATACAAAGTTTCAGGTTTCAGCTCGTACAATAGGAATCCTTTCATTACGATAAAATAGGACCGGCAGTATGTCTAATATAGCGCTGTTCCTTTCTAATGAGACATGCATTGCTAATGTCCTGTTCAACAAAATTAATTTTGAATTGACAATGGAAAGTGTTACTATCTGTTTAGATCTCATACATTTCACGCTTCCAGAGATAGCCATGATGAATGATTTGGTGATTAAGGTTCCAGATGGGATCCGGCGTTTGCCCGGTAGGATTTCTGATCTGAATTATACCTCTAATTGCTAATTATATGTGACTACAAATTAATTATAGCATAGCCAATAAATTTACTGGTTTATAATAGAACATAGCTCATTTTACGAGCGAGTAGGTATATATATGCTTTATTTGAAATGTAAAGCTTCATTATTATACATTAACGCTACATTTCCTACAATAATCACCGTCCTAATTTCAAATGAAATCTATGGATTGGCCTTAATTGTAAGTTAGTACCTACAGGGTTTGTTTGTACAATATATTTATATACATCAGTTGGTACTTACATGATGCCCTGGAGCTCTTTGGCAGAACTGTATAGAGCAAACAAATAAGTGGAAACATCAATAACGGTACAACATTCTTTACAAAGCACATTATTATTATTTCAAAGTCATAGCACGATGTCATCAAAGTGGAAGAAGCAAGACGACAATCACCCCAAACGAGTGTAATAGGTACTTGTAGTAACCAATCGAAATTGCACCCATTTAAAAAGAGGTGGAATTCGGATTCTTGGCGCGAACTTGAAAAATGGTGGTTCATTGCAATTTTGTTAATTGAATAATAATACTGTTATGTGTTTTTTTTGTGTTATAATGGTGTGATATAGTGCAAAAAGTGTCATGGACGGTGTTATAATATCAATTACGCAAAATTGCGAGGGTTTCGACGCGATCCGAAGAGTTTATCATGTCGAGTACATTCGGCATATGAATTCTTTCGAATAATGTTGAAACCAAGGCTGGCCTTTGAAGTTCTCGTCAATAATCCAAATTAAGCGATAAAATGTACACATTATACATTTTATTGAGAAAGCTGAAGAAATGGCTTCGGCATAGTTTATAACCTCAAAATTTGTTCACCTAATTTTACTCGTCATTGGCTAGATAACCACTGGTTAAAGCCATTATATAAAAAAGAGGTGTTTGGCCTGCACTTGTACACTATTTAAAAAATCAAGTAATAATCTAAATATGTACTCGTTTAGAAAAATACTAGAATAACATTTTTGCATTTATATAAATTGTACAAAATCATGTATGGTTAGAGACACATTAGAGTCACGACACGACACGACTTACAAATGTGTCTCTGTCTCTAACCATACTAAATGTATGAAAACGGTGTGCTTCTAGCGCGCCTCGCCACGCCACGATAGTGTGTTTGCGGCATTATCTGTTTCGTGCGTTTTATATGTTTTTGTACACTCGAGTACAAAAATATGTATCCACTTTTGAACCATGTTACTTACAGTCTTGCTTGTTTCTGTGCAGTGTTGAGGGAAATGTCAATTAAAAGTGAATGTGACATGGTTCAAAAGTGGAAACATATTTTTGTACTCGAGTGTACAAATAGACTAAATGAAAATATACAAAACTGGTAACTAACTCACTTATATTTGATAATCGCCTTTTAAAATTATAAGTGTACAAAACCAGGCTTTGGCGCCATACATTCGCGGAACGTGCCATTTACAATCTTACACAGTAATCTACCGGTCTATCTACAACATTCATTTATTTAACATTAACGTGTATGGTATTTACAAATGAAAACATTTCGTTTACCTATTACGACAAGTAAATTTTAGAATTCCATATACTGACCATACAAGCGGCATCGTGGACCTTCCCCAGCCGCGGCCTGACGAACGGCGTGGTTTGCCTCCACAGAAAAATCTGGACTGGTATGGGCACCACTTCATCGTTATTGGGGTCATCTTCAGCTATTTCTCTCACTTTCATTTTAGGAGGGACGCGACTCTATGAAATGTATCAAAAATTATGAGTCTTTGAGAAGTAAAGATGAAGAAGAGATAAGAGTAATTGAGAATTATGAGCCATCTTGACTAATATAGCTTTTTATAACATCTACTTATAACATAAGGCTTCAGTACTTTTGATTTGATCATCTCTGCACCTTTACATCCTCGTAACGATAATTCTGTAGATGTAGCACCAAGACCTAAAAGAAGGTCAATCATTAGATTACAATTTTGCGTAGTCTTTACAATTTTCTACTCTGAAAAGAAATTATATAAATTCTTAAATGTTAGTTTTCAATATCATTAACTTGTAAAGTTTTAATTTTAGCAGCAGCGAGAAATGCAGTAAACCCAAAATTAGATAAGTTTTTAGGGTTCCTTACCCCAAAAGGAAACGATGAGCCCTTTGAAAAATAAGTACTTATTTATCCATGGCCCTTTAAAGATCACCTTTGAATACCTACTCAATTCCAAGTCGGATTCCTTCGATCTCCGAAAACATCCGAAAATCTCAAACTTTTAAGAAAATGCAATAAAAATATATACATAGGTATTCCAAAGCACTTTCTGCTGGCCTAGAATCCTGAAATTTGGCAAGAATCAAGGTCTTACAACAAAAGCATAGGAATACATCAGAAAATAATAACTATTAATGGTCTCACATTCAAATAGCTTTTTTATATTTACAAAATTATAGCGTTGACCTTAAAATTTGACTTTTCTCTTAGCTCCAGGATTACAGACTCGAGATGCTCGAGGTGAGGTGCCTTGATACCTTCACGCGGTCCTAAAAAAAGGTTCCTTTTAAGATACGGAACCCTAAAAATAATTGTATTAAGTAGTTCGATACAATGCAAAAGTGCGACGCAGATTTTAAAAGAATTTAGAACGTGAATAGTTTGCCAAGATATCTGGCATTGAATTTTATTTTTACTATTTAATAACTAGATTTGCTTGGACCGGGCGACGTAGTAGTAGATTTAAATGTACTAATTGTCCCCTCGCTGTGCTCTGAACGTAAACTTCTATTTTTATTTGAGAATAGGTTGACTTACCCTTTTAAGTGTGAATTACACTAGGAGTTGTTTAAATTTTCCAGATATAAAACGCATGTTTCTATAATTATTGTCTTCGACAGAGGGTTCTATAGACGGATCGGATAGCGCGATGTCGGAAGA
The DNA here is from genome assembly GCA_910589575.2 of Carcina quercana. NCBI lineage: Eukaryota > Metazoa > Arthropoda > Insecta > Lepidoptera > Depressariidae > Carcina > Carcina quercana. The sequence goes on from OU342436.1 coordinate 7,974,634, forward strand.
AACGCGTAGCCAGAGGGAGGCTCGATTGAGAGTGAGCCATTGCGCATTCGTATAGAGGACATAACAGGGTTGTCACAGCGAAACACCCGTTCCCAATGAGGTTTGAGTCTATTTAAATCTCAAAATTAAATCATATTAATGAATTACTGAAGTGTAATAGTTCCGGTTTAGTTACATTGGAAATAAATTTTCTTGATTACAAGAGTATAATTTGAATCGGTGTCGTGATGTGATAGAAATGTAGTACCTATACAGTATTTATTAAATGTCAGTATTTCTACATATTCTGTAATATTGTAACCGTGCTGGTTCTAAACGCCTGTTTGCTAAAGACCTGAGACTAGAGGCTTGTATTTCGTCAGGTTGTAGATTTGATGGGACACCCCTGCTCTGCGAGATTACATTGATCTGTGCGCGCAGAGTTTGCGTCTCAGCAGCAGCCTCCCGTTGTCATGGATACCTCAACATGGCCGCTTTTCCGTAGCAGCTGGGAATTTCTGAATCACTGAATCCAGGTCATTGATGTAAACGGGTGCCCAAATTTTTTAAGTTAACACGTTTTTGCTCCAAAAATTTCTTCCTAGCTGTCCTGTCCTTATCTGTGCTCATACTGATTTCGTTTATAACTATTCAGTAAAGTCTTTGTGACGAGTATAACAACTAAATTATGAAAACAAAATTTACGACAAGTATATATTATGAAAAAACTACATCTGGAAGCAACGTCTAAACATGTATTAATTATATATTGTCGCGGTTACCTAGAAAGTAGCAAGGTTGTCTAGCATGGTGAAACCATCCAAATGCGAGTCGAACTCTCATGGCATTGGTTCTGCGCCATCTTACAACATTTGAACACAAGATCGAGTTAAAAAAGCAGAGGAAGAAAAAAAAACTCCTTTCTTGTATGGAGAGTGGAGACTCCCTTTAATTTTTATTTGTTGTTGTAGCGGCCATTGTAATAATGTACAATCCTTTGAAAATTTCAAGTGTCTAGCTATTACGGTTCAAAAGATACAGCCCTGTGCTTGTGACAGGTGGCCTTTACCGCCTCCGTGGCCTAGTAGCTACATGCTTGGATTAACAATCTGGAGGTCCCGGGTTGATTCTCAGTGGTGGTACCAATTGGTACTTGGTTTAGTTGGTTTTAGGGCATTTTAAGTCCGCCTGGATAGCCACCACTATGTTATCTAAGTTTGCCCTATGATCCGGTATGAAAGGAAGTAGAGCCAGCGCGTCATCAGCCTGAGGCTTGTCGGTGCGCACGCTCCTTATCGTCACTTACCATCAGGTGAGATTCAGGGTAAGTTCAAAATCATTATAACGACATATAAAAAAGTAATTAAAAGACGGATAGACAAGAGACGGACGGAAAGACAGCGGATGTTCTTCCGTTCCGTTGGCACCCTTTCGGTACGGAACCTCAAATAAGTCATTATTTTATGACGAGTATTAGAAAAGTAAAGAAAAATTTTTTTTGCGTTATCTTTCACAAAGAGAGCGAGCAAAGTTTTCTCTTGAGTGTAATAAAAAAAGTTGAAAATATGGGTGGTAACATATTACTGCGTTAAACATCCCGGCTGCCAAAGGTTGGCTATGGCTACGGCAAACTAAGCTCACAGAGTGACGTAATTAACGTATTTCAAGTTAACGAAACATATAATCCCCAATTAGTTTGTTAGTACTAAGTGTGACGTGCATCAACGGGATAGGCGTAGGTAGGTATATGTCAATGTTCACGAAGTGGCAATTTACTTTATAAATAGAGTCGGCTGGGTTGGGTGTGTCGCCAATAAACAGTTCCCACTTTATAGATTGTTTTCCTTCCTCTTTTTTATGTGTGTCTACATTGTATACTGACTGGCTGGCTAATAAAATGATTATAATTCTTCACACGAATCGTTTAAGCTATATAAGACCGCCTAAAACATTTTAGGGTTCCGTACCTCAAAAGGAGAAAAAAAGCCTTATATTATTATTATTTATTTGTATCAGACAAAATTCATATTTTTGTTAGTAAATAAAATAAAGTCAATTTTAAACCTAATGTTAGTAATATGCTCTAATTTACACAATGTCAATTATAGGATCACTTTGTTGTCCGGCTGTCTCTCTGTCTGCCTGTCAAGACATTTTTTCTCAGGAATGCGTATAGATATGAAATCTGCCGTTTCCTTGGCCTTGAAAAAAATCAAACTTATAAGTCAACGCAATAAAAAGATACGGCTGTCAAAGCCACATTTTTAGACCATTTACTTACAGAATGCAAGGAATCAAAAACCTATAGGGTACTTCCCGTTGACCTAGAGTTCTGAAATTTGGGAAGAAGCACGTCTTACAGCATAACCATAGGGATAAATCTGAAAACCAGGATTGTAATTACAAACGGTAAAAATAGCTGTTTTATGTTTACAAACTAAACTTTGCAGTTGAAAGCCACACATAAGGTATGTAACCAAAGAGAATGTAACCGCAAAGTTGGTTTTTCAATTGAACTTACATTTTTGGTAGAGTATTTTTAAATGCGTATACACTTACTTATTATTGATGATTTTCTGTATGTTAATTATTCATATTCTGCACCGAACCCTCGGTGCGTGAGACCAACTAGCACTTGACCGATTTTTTAATTTAAGTTAAGTTTTACTGCGGTTTAATAAAGTATGCTGACTGAATGACTTTGCCTTCATAGGAAAGTATGCAATGTTCATGTTCATATGTCGCAATATAGCTTTTCGATACATAGGAATTGCATAGGAACATTCTAGGAGCATATCATCACTAAGGTCGTAACTAAAAGCAATGAAAATGGCAGTTTCCGAGAGCTACCAATCAATGACCTAGACGACGAAAATGTGCCAAATGTCATTTACCAAAGAACTTTGCCGTAGTTTACACAAAGAAGGTCCGCTTTTGAGATTGTCTTTGACATAGCCTTTAAAGAGTTTATAGTCGGGAATGTAAAGTGTAGCCATCTATAATAAAACTTTGAAGTAAAAATTAAAAAAGAAAATTCTCCCATTATAAACAGACCACAGTCGGAAAATTCAAAACTATATGCGTGACAGACAAATATAATGTTGGCATGCTGGCTGCATGGCTGGTTATTTTTCTTCTAAAACAAAAGAGTCCTACTAGGTGTCCTATTACAAAATTTGACAACATGAGAAACGGACATTTTTCTAGATTTTTCTGCAACAAATAAAAATAAATTAAATTGGATTTACGTTTTTATCAAGAGAAAAATGCCCTGCTTAGACGATGGCGACGGAACAGCATCTGTTATGGCCTTTCACCTCGTCACACAAATTTTAGAAACAGCGAACGCCGTAGTTAACACTGCAAAGGAAACTGGTAATTTTTACACGCTTTATATTAGGTGCACTTGTATATAACTAACTAACTATCTGTCTTACTATGTATGTAAACAAATCTTGCAAGTCAATTTAAAGCTACTTGTAACCGTCGTAGCGATTTGAAACTTTGCAATGATTACTGTTTTTGATTGAGGTTTTGTGCCAAAGACATTTAACGGTACTAATAAACCTATTATATATTTAAATCCCTTTGATTTGTGATCTTTTGACGTTCAACGAAGAGTTGGTAGTTGCCATAAATATCAAGAATTGAATTGAATTGAAAAATAGTGTAATTATACATGATACGGTTGCACTTTTACCACCTTTCATATCATTTCCTATCGTTGGTGTATAAGGTGCCGATTAACTTTTCATTTGAAGGCGTTGCAGTTTTGAGGGATCACAGGAACCGGCAGTGTATGCCATGCCATATTTTACGCGATAAAAACTGTACACGGGTGCAGGTCTGCCTTTCCTCTGATTGATCGTTATTTATGGGGCATATAATTTAATTCGAATATACCTCCTTATTCTCAGGTCAGCCCTGGCGTTGTCTTATGACAAGCAGTGATATATCTGAACCGACCGACATGCCACACGTTGATATACATGATGTTACCTTAACAAATGATAATTCAGGGCACGTTACGTCCGTGATCACATCTACACCGGAGAAAATCAACATGGATAAAGGGACAGGTGAAAATACATTATAAATTGTTGCAATTGGCCATGGTATTTTGTTCTCACTGTACATCTCACCTGATGTAAGACGTATAGGAGAGAAACGTGTCTATGTTGTCTTTCCTTACTGGAACACTGGACTTAGATACTATGGTGGCTGCTAGCCAGGTGAGTCATATAAAAGGTGTGTACCACCCATATCTACCCGAGAATATTAATTTCGATATTCCACAACAGGGACAGCAATAATCTAAAATTATACTGTATGCAATAATTACCCTGACCAGCGTTGCGATTATGGCACCTCTTATGGACGACCCATTCGTCGTGGCGATCTGTGAATAAACCCCGTGTTCAGTCTTATGCAGCTGAATAATGATTCTATTAGGTCTCTGAGTAAGCCTGCATCCGTACTAATGCATTGTCCCGCAACAGGTCGTCATTTATCAACAGAATCGAATAGAAAACATGAGTTTATTCAGTTTTTAGTCTGTATTCTCATTTATTATGGCGTTGGTTTGCAGTTGACATTGTAAAAAATGAGGACTTTGGACAAGGTGATGGAGTTTTAGACCTCAATATGGTATGTTCGTTTTAATTTTATCTATCACCTTATTTATGAACACCTTACACTCCAATTTATTTATTTTTTCCAACAGAACCAATGTAGTGAACTCGAATCTACATCTACATACATCAATAATCTTTTCGATATGAGTGAAGTGGAAAGGGTAATCATATGCGACGACATAGATTTCAATTTAAAAAGCATAAGTGAACCTGATGAATTATTAGCTGAAGCGATGTGCAAAATTATGGAGTCTTATGTAAGTGCAGCCTTTGATATAGCAATGGGAAATGAACCACAAAAGTCCGATGCAGCCGGTTTAGACCCGTCAAGAATCGTCGATTGCTATTCTTTCCTTACCGACGCTTTTATCGAAGGCACTAAATTGATCGAAGACCCTGAGATAGATGGAGGTTATTGCATTGAAGAAACAGCGAACAAAGATGAAGATCAGTATCAAGATGATGAAACTGAAGAGGTTTTGAATATTACCTTGAAGGAGGTATGCTATGATGAATTTATTAAAACCGTAACATAATTACACGGATTTTCCCTTTTGACCCCAGCTTTGTTTTAAGGAAATAACTATTGAAGAGTTACAGGAAGGAAAAAAAGGTGATAATACGGTACGGTATATTTGATTTAACATATTACGTTTCAATAATTTTCATTCAATTTCTAATCGATTGGTGACTTTTAAGGATATCTTCGAAAAAGAGTTACGTCAAGAAAATGCGTCCTATGAAAAAACATATTTGACGTTGAACCGTTAGTATCAGTTATCAGCTAGTTAATGAAAAGTAAATTTTAAGAATCCCGTCTTCGTTAATTACATTTAAACATACACGTTGTTGTATTTTTGCAAACCATTTATTTTGATATATCACTTGATACACCAAAACAACTTTTTATAAAAATATTTGGTACCAAAATCGGCTATTTTAATTTTTCCTTTGTCTATCGCACATTCAAGAAGAACGACACCTCTACAGCTAAAATTCATCAAGTCGTAAGGAAGCGTGTTAAAGAAATTCACATATATATACGAAAAAAATAGCCCTCCTTCCGGCGCAGTAGGGTAAAAATAAAATAGTGAAGACTAAAAATACACCCAAACCACTTTTGACAGGTGATGATGATCAATGCTCTGAAGATGAAGGTGACAACATTCTCGAGGACCCCAGAGGCATGGCACTGCAAGAAGTAGAACTTATGACAGCAAACACTTCTGTAGAAATTTTGACACCTCATGCTGACGAAGCAAAAGTAATTATTAAAAAAAGTCGTTTGATCGGTTGTGGCAACAGTCAATAACGGATTTTTCTATCGCCCAGGAAGAAGATAAAAAAGAGTTGACTGCAATTTCAGCGGTTTCAGCGTCATCTCGCAAGAGTAAGAGCAGTCTCGTGAGTCGGTGCCGTTCTCATGGCGCAAGACTGTTGTCATGCTTGCGGGGGTGGTGGAGGCGCAAGACTCCAGGGAAACATAAGGTAAACTAGAGAAAAACTTGGATTCAATAGGAATCTAAAGCTTAGTGCAAAACAAAAAGGGTTCTTTATTTGATACGAGACAGGGATGAACACACCAATGATGTTTTGGGAACCCCTATATATTGCGTTTGATATTTTGAAGTCCTATTTCTTTTATCAGTTTTGAATTATTCTCATCTAAATTTTTAACGATGATTGTGTACGATTTAAAATCTTAATTTCAGGAGTCCCGAACTACTGGCTCTATCCGGGGAATATGCCCACTTTCCCCTGACGGGAGGCGCCGTGCTCTTAGCCTCTTGGACCAGCGTCATCTATACTCCCCTTCCTCTTCTCATCACAAAGTTGGGTGGAAATTCAACACTGTAAACGAAGCTGTGGTCAACTCGCGCTGGAAGGAATACACCTTCGAAAGTTCTCCTGATGATTGTGGAGAATGTTAATTCACTCAATTGTTGTTTTTTCGCTATAATTTTTTGTTAGCCAGCGGTTTCTATCTGCTGGGTTCAAAAAGGATTCTCGATGTAGAATTTTTTTCGAGGAAGGAGGATAGTTCTACTAGCATTTTTGTTTTGGATGAGACCATATTTTTGATGAAAAATGCGGATTTGCAATATGACACCCATGGAAAAATAACAAAAGTGCGACTGTAAAATCCAACGCACCATAACGCACTGGATTGTAATTTGAATCTCGCACTTTTAGAGAATGAGCATATGGGGCAATCAAATCTTTAAAAATATTTCGATTTGTTAATACCAAATGTGTATGTGGATCAGCAAAAGCCGACGCGTAATAGACGCATAATAATTTTATGAGCAGCCTTATTGGTCCAAATTGCTTTTTGTTGGCTTTTCCTAATGCTAGTAGCGCCATCCCTGGTGCAATAAATACAAAAATAACATTGTACTCCCCGTTATGGGTATAAGTATAATTTACGATTGGAAGTCGCAGTTGTACCTAGATCACGACGGAACTAAATGTTGGTAGGTGACTTCGTTTCGTTAAAAATTACTGTTAATCAAAGATATTCAACTGTTAATACAGTCATGTATTCTGTAATCTTTGCGGACGCCTAACATTAGTTCTTGTCTACATAGTATTTTTTCTCGCAAAAACGAAAACGCAAAAAAATATTTTGGTCCACGCTGTCATTAGGATGGGCTAAAACATCTGAACTATCTATTTTGCGTGTTGTATATAAATATACACTATAAATATATTGTTGAACGCAGTAACATGATTGTTGTTTTTATTTAATTTATGTTTATTACGTCCTTAAATATTAAGGTTACATAATCGAAAACGGGTTGTTACGAGTATGTTACGCAATTAAGAACATTAATGCTCTAAATATATTTATCAGAACAATCTAAATCTCATCAAAACATTACAATTATTTAGAGTTTCATAGGGTTACGAATATAAATGATCCAATCTGGGTCCTACTGTTGAGGCAGCGCTGTACGAATTTGTTCCTAAATATTTGTACAAGTAGTGTAATTTGTTATTTAGAGTAACTCAAGGCCAACAGTGTAGAAAGCTACATTACATTATAATAAATAGAACACACTGTCTAGTATATGGGAAAACTTTAAAGGCATCGACAGAATATCACGAAGTAAAGTAAAAACATACCAGTTACAAAAAAATTGATACTACCAATTTTTTGGCAATCAAGAACGCAGTCTTGACTTCGGTACAATCACTTTACCCACCTATATATAAACCTGACTAGACCTGATGCTCGAAGTCTAGCTCGAGAGTTTTTCAGAGACAGACGAAAGAAAACTGTTATTGTGCGTCAAAATGGTATGTTAAATTTTTTTTAAATATTCTTATGTAAATTATTAAGCCATTTTTGTTTCATTGAATCAAGTACGTCGTTTATTTTTGTTCCAGTGTGACATGGAGAGTGAGTGTGCAATACAACATAAGTACATGGATTGTTTCCGCAACAAAAAAAAACATTATACTGGAACAACCATTTTATTAAACTGATTTCTATGATTAACACACATTCCACTCAATGTATCTCTATTACAGGTGTAAAGATGTGCTATGACAAGCTGTGCTACGACAAGTTGTCTACCGACAAACTGTGCTACGATAAAAACACTCGTTTCACGCTTGGATCCGCACTCACTAGCATGCTCATGGCTATGGGTAAGTGAGCACAGCCTCTTAACTCGAATAATACACTTATGTTAATGTACAATGGAAAATGAAACTATATACAAAAGTGATACAGCTTCAAACCGATACGAGATCTATAATTGAGCAACTTTTACGTGCCTACAAAAATATTTTGTAGGTCACTCCTACATATTATACAATTTCAAGATTCTAGAAGTGTCCGCAATATGGAGTGGATTGCCATCCAAATAGTGAAGTTCAGGTTTACCTGACTTGGTCCACTTTATACCTTAAAATTGTTCGCTGATTTATCATCTAGGAACATGAGGTGTAACCCAGCCCTAGTCATACGTTTTAAATATTGTCCACCCATTTCAAACCTTGATCCACATTATACCATGCTTATAAATAAAAATATTGATTAACCTCTCTTTTTTTAAGCTGAAATCATGTGCTCGTGTGCTCGATCGTGACACTAAAATTATTTTGTAACTCTTGTATGTCGCCAGCATTTGCAGCAATCTACTTAAACGATAAAATCTTATCATACGCTCTTGTTAATTTTCTATAGGTGAAGACGACGAGTGCTTGAAGATATCTAACGACAAGGTGTGCTATGATAAGCTGTCCTACGACAAAATCGACTGCGATAAGTTGTGCTACGATAAACTTGGCTACGACAAACTGGGATGTGACAAACTGTGTTACGACAAACTAGGATGTGACAAACTGTGCTACGATAAACTTGGATATGATAAGCTGTGCTACGATAAACTTGGTTGTGACAAGATTTCCTACGACAAATTTGGCTATGACAAACTGAGCTGCGATAAGCTATGCTACGACAAAGTTGAGGGCGTCGGAATGGGATTTGAGTTGAGCAACACTCTTCTTGCCTTGGGTTAGTTCATTTAGCTAAGTATACGATAGAATAAATAGAACGACCTCCTGGTAAAAGTCACGATAGCCGCTGGGTGCAGTTGGCTCCCGACCAGCCATGAAGACTTTTTGTATCGTGATAAACCACTGATAGTTACAAAAAAAAACGGTCAACTGCGAGTAAGTCCGCGCACCGAGGGTTCCGTTTAGAATATGAATAATTAACATACTGAAAATTATGCACTACAGCAAATGCAAGTCCGATTGTAGAACCAACTTTACTTTGCGGTTACATTACATACCAGATGTATAGCTTTCAACTGCAAAGTTAATTTTCTAAACATAAAGCAACTATTTTTACCGTGCTATTAAAAATCCTGGTTTTCAGATTTATTCCTATGGTTGGTTATTTATTTATTTAACAAATTATTGTACACAGAAAAATACAAAACACACAAAAACAGAAAAAATATACACAAAAGGAACACAACAAACACAAGCTTATTTCTATAAGAGATTTCTTACAGCAGTTTCAATTCAGTTTCAGATTCAAGAGATAGCTGACTTATGTCTTCTATATTAATTTCTACTTGATACCTTTACTTAATCTTGAGAAAAGGGGTGTTGACAGACAGACGGACAACAAAGTTATCCTATAATGGTTCCTCTTTTCATTTTGAGGTACGGAACCCTAATAAAATAAAAGCACTTATTTTACTTTTAGGTAAAAACCTGGACGATGATTCTGAGGACGAAGACGATGCGGCAGCTTATACCGGTAAGGAAAACGAAATAAAAGCATCATTTTATATTTCAGCGCACTTGCTCGTAAATGGAGCCTTATTACATTTCTTTTAGGTACATAAATTGAGCTATAGCCCCCGCGTGCGTACTTAAATTCTATTCCAACCCTAGTGCGTAATAGAACTATGCCTGCAAAGTGAAATACGTACCTTGCTGCAAGTTGTATGCGTGTAAACAGCGCATCCTCAATTTAGTCGGGTAATACAGTTTTTTTTGTAACAACAAAGAGTATCTAAGCCGCTGAAAATCCGTAATTATACATTTTTGGAGTAAATAAATGTGTACGTCTTTAATTAAGTCAAACAAACTTTTATTATTTTCGTAATGCACAATAATTTTATATAAAGTATTACAATATTTGCATTTTATCACTTTGCATTTGGAGCGCGAAAAAAAACTTGCGCGCCATCTCCCATAATTTGTCTAGTATACACAAAGTATATACATATATACTCTTTGATTTTGTGTTTATCGTATTTGTTGCTGTGTGATATTTTACTTTAAAAATATCAAGTTGAAATGCAGAATAGGAACAATTGATAGAGTAAACTCCGCCAAAAATACTAAATGAAGCACAAAACGCAGACGATAGCCGTATCACATAACAACATAACAAAACCCGCAAAACATAAAGAAAAGTACTTGGCTGCCTACGATAGTTTCCTACAATGGAAGAGCAAGAAACAAACCCAGTTATTTTCTGAAAGTGTTTTTTTGTGTATTTTTCTGAACTAGCCAGTAAATTCAAGCCAATGATGCACTGTACCTGATGTTTTATTGTTTTTCCTCGCAAATGTGGTGAAAAACGTCATATGAAACTCGTGAGCTCTGCTCAATACACACTTGACTGTATTACCAACCAAGCTAAGTCTTGGGTGCAAACCAGAGCCTCGTGTGTAATGAGCAACTTATCTCACTTGTATCATAATGGACTAATCTCACATTATTTACCTTACATTACCTATATTTACATTTCAATAAAGTTAACCAAATATTTTATGATTACAGCTTTCCTGGAGAAGGCATTGGCTTAGACTACAGTAAAATGTAAGTAATAAATTATCGATAGCAGTTATTCCGAATTAAAACTTTACACCTTCGAATCTTTTAGAAACATCATCTTTCCGATAAATGTTTTATTAAAATACAGCTTAATGTTTAGGAGGCCCAAGTATTAGTATTCATGTAACGGGCCAAAATTACTGCGACAAAGTCGCCGGTAAGCCTGATTGGTTAATTTTATGAAACGAGATGAAATCGATTTATTAAAAAAATTCAATTTTCATTTTTCAGGTTGACTGGCGTGTGATTTTGAAGACTGGAAAACCTTCGGAAGCAACACCACATTCCCAAATCACTCATCACATTCTCAAGAGATTCAAGATACCAGATGAACAAACACCTCATTCAACACCGAGCATCGAGTGGATTCATATTATTAATATTAAAAGCAAACGCACTTCGTAAATCCTGAATCAATAAACACCTACAGTCGAAACTGTGTTTAAATTTTGTATTTGTGGGGGGTAGTATTAGCCGCGTGCAGGAGCATGAGATATGACATTATAAATACGATATAAACGTCAAATACATATCAGCAGCAGCAGCCTATATACGTCCCCACTATGCGGGCCCAGTGCGGATTGGTAGACTTCACACACACCTTTGAATTTCTTCTTTGGAGTGTGCCGGTTTCCTCACGATATTTTACTTCACCGCTAAGCAATCGGATAATGTACTTGAAAAACAACTCATAGGTACACGGCTGAATTCGAACCCGGAACTCTCAGATTGAAAGTCCGCGCTTTACCCACTGCGCCGTGTTCCTATGAGTTGTTTTTCACTTCAAGTACATTATCCGATTGCTTAACGGTGAAGTAAAACATCGTGGAAATCTGCATGTCTTAAACAGGCATGTGAAGTCCGCCAATCCGCATTGGGCCTGCGTGGTTGACTATGGCCCATACACTCTCTTTAGCAGAGTAGGCCTGAGCCCCTGCAGTGGGGACATGTATATAGGCTGTTGATGATGATGATGATGTTATGTTCAAACGCTGTTTGACACATGTTTAAGCTTACATTAAACTTGATAAAATGAGTAAAATTCAAGTCAGCTATTCCATTTTATTCTATTTAAACGCGTTTTCATTCCCGTTAATTCACACCGCTCTCAGGCGTCTCATGCTACGACAGCTGGTCAATATCGGAATTAAATCAGTCTATTAATTACTTTTGCAGCAGAAGTGGCGTGTTACCACGTTACCTATGTCTGCGGCTAAGCAGCAGTGTTAATAGCACTGCTGTGTTCCATTATGAAAGGTAGCAGAGCCAGTACCTTATTAGATTAAGGTTTCTGGGCACGCTTACCATCCAACGGCGTTATCGTCACCATCAGATGAGATGAAGGCCAAGTGCAAACTCATAATGCATTAAAAAAATCTACGTGTGAGAGCAAGAGATACTCGTAGATGAGAGGTATATAATGAGGATGTCTATATATAAACGTCAAATTTCTATACGATTTGACTTTCATATGACAATACTAGCTTTTGCTTGCAAATTGCAATTTGCCTGCATCCCAAGCAGTGGACACAAGTATATTCTTGATGATGAAATCCGATTTCGCAGCGCCATCTCTAAGATAGCCTCGGTATTATCAAACCAACCTTTAGAAGTCTGCTGTTAAAGTTGAATGCACCTTGGTATTGTCTGCGAGGATATCAGTTTCAGTAGATGCCCACTGAGCAAGTGCCTATTCATACTGCGTAATGCGTATGTCTACTCATAGGTGTCGCTACTATCGTAACAGTGGCAGTGTAACCGGGTAACACAATTTTTCCGGGAATTTTTCAGTCAAGCAGGATCCCCACAGGACATTGTAATGTTACTCCTGTTATACATTTATACTGTTCTACTTTTGTTAGATGGATTATTTTATAGAACTACTCTACTCGTTATAGGAGTTTACAGGAAAACCGTACAAATTTTCTGATGTATTAATCTTTTAAAATAGAATAGCTGGCTTTGATAAGTAATTACCTAAAAATAGGAGATGGAATTTAAGTGTCGCGAAATGAATATCATTAATACTTATATAATGTTACGCAGCCATTGTTCCATAGTTTCCAATTTTGTCTCAAATCGTTAGCTGAAGCAAAATTACTAGTTATTAGAATAAAAAGATTCAAAATTAACACCAGGTTCCTTGAAGAAACCCCGATACAAGATTTGTAAAGTTGAATACGGGCTTAATTCGTCTATCAGATTTCTTGCATTCGGTATTTTGTTCCGAAAATAAGTTTTAGATTGATGATTGATTTCTCTGCATAGCTATCTTAATGCCACATTTTTGTTTCATTCGTCATCACCAGCGACGCCCACTTTAGAAAATCATGCTTTTAAATACTGAGGTTAGGACGAAAATAATTTTCGTTCAACTCAAGTTCTATTGTTAAAATTCGCACAGAGGCGGCATAAAAAGCCCGTTCAGCTTTCGTACGAACGAATATGTAGATAAAGATTTACAAAGATATATGAAACTCTTAGATGTACCTAAAACGGTGTATAGAGTTGAAAACGATTGTTGTTACTACTAATATTCACATCGTAGTGTACAAGCACAAAACATATTATCTTTTTGCGGTACGATAATCTCTAACTTTTAATTAATAAACTTTATTTAACCGTTAAACAATTTACATATTGTTTTCTTTCGCGTATGTGAACAGGTATTGTTGTAATTAACTTTATTCTATTTCACACTGTAATTAAAGTTGAATTTTTGTTTTAATTTGTGAACGTTTTGTTGTACATATTACATAAAACAATGTTTGAGCAATAATGATCACGGTCAGTGAGTTTTATCCGTAGTACAATCTGAGACGGTTTAAAATTATATCACACTCGAGACAAAATCAAGGCCGCGGGGAGTCGCTGGATGCAAGTAAGTGGCTCAGGACCGGTCAATGTGGCATACCATGGAGGAGGCCGCCTTTGTCCAGCTGTGGACGTTTCCCAGCTGCTGCTGATGCTAAAAGCTTTCAAAAATCGTAGTCACGTAGCATTGATGAACTCCTTTGAGTTGCTTATTGACTAAAGTTAGTTTGTGATTCTAAAAGACTTAATAAAAAGATGTATATCTAAAATTTAACATGTTATTCACATAACTAACAAGATAATTGTTGTATACAGCTTCGTTAGTCTGCGTTACTTCGTTACTCAACTACGCCAGACAGCTCAAAAACTAAGTAAACGTGATTGTATGATGAAAGGTTTCGTAAATACTTTGAGAGCGTAGCGGAGTATGTAGTATTGACTTTACGATTTAGGAAACTTTGCTATTCCATGGGTATCGTCAGAGGCAACTAAGGGACATCAGGGGATGGGCAGTACCAATAACAAGACCAATTCAACCACTAACCATTGTGATTATTGCCAATCCTTTTAGGTGAGTCTAGTCATAGCGGCATTTTTAGGGTTCCATAGCCAAATGGCAAAAAACCGAACCCTGATGGATTCGTCATGTCTGTCTGTCTGTCCGTATGTCACAGCCACTTTTTTTACGAAACTATAAGAACTATACTGTTGAAACTTGGTAAGTAGATGTATTCTGTGAACCGCATTAAGATTTTCACACGATTTTTTTTAAAATTGGGGGCTTCCTATACTTAGAACTGAAACTCAAAAATATTTTTTTCATCAAACCCATATGTATATGTCGTGTGTATCTATGGATAGGTCTTCAAAAATGATGAGGTTTCTAATATCATTTTTTTCTGTCTGTGATGTTTGCGCGAGAGCCACTTCCAAAGTAGTAAAATGTGTGTAACATCTAAAATAAGAGAATGGTAAAACTAAAAAATATATATGATGTACATTACCATGCAAACTTCCACCGAAAATTGGTTTGAACGAGATCTAGTGAGTAATTTTTTTAATATGTCATAAATAAAATAAAAACTACAAGAACTTTTATATTATGTTACTTGCTGCTACGGAACCCTTCATGTGCGAGTCCGACTCGCACTTGGCCGCTTTTTTAAATGTGCGTGGTCAGTGACGATCAGTCTGTTGGATGGTAAGCGTACGTTGGTGGTGGTGGTGGTTGGTGGTAGGGCATTTTTATGTCCGCCTGGCAAGCTACCACCATGCTACCTAAGTCTGCAGCCAAACAGCTATGTTAATAGCATTGTTGTGTTCTGGTATGAAAAGCAGTGCCAGTGCTTCATTAGATTGAAGTTTCTGG
This sequence comes from Carcina quercana, assembly GCA_910589575.2. Taxonomy (NCBI): domain Eukaryota; kingdom Metazoa; phylum Arthropoda; class Insecta; order Lepidoptera; family Depressariidae; genus Carcina; species Carcina quercana. The sequence continues at coordinate 7,989,799 of OU342436.1, forward strand.
GTGCGCACGCTTACCATCCAAAGGCCTTATCGTCATTTACCATCAGGCGAGATGAAGGACAAGTGTAAACCCATCATACATTAAAAAAAAACTCAAACAGAAACAGACTCAAAATGAATCCTCAAGTATGATTTCTTTCCATTTGATGTTCTACAATGACGAAATTCGTACACGAACTATAGTCACCACAGAGTCGGTATTTAAAGCTGATGTTGCAATGGGTAGACTATCTCTAGAAATCTGATTACCGTTGGAGTGCCAACGTTCAATAAAGTACCAGCAAACGTGCAACAGGACGTCCACATGGACCGACCACTTGGTAAATGGAAACGGCTTCTAGAGGCAGCGGGTCGGGAGCGTTGTGGCATTGGAGACATTAACCAATTTACACCTAGAATACATCATTACAACATAACATTAAGAGATGATAAATTAAATAGATTGTTGGTAGCTGGCTAATGAATAGTGGATAGTAGTAGATAGTAGATGATGGATGAATGAAGGAGACAGTCAGAGTAGGGACTCTGCCTGCCCTATCGTTCGGTCCGTAGAGGGCAGTTGAAAAGACGTGGCCTCGTGTTCCGCTGTTGAGTACCCGCTACGAGAGCAAAAGTGCGACATACATGGCATGAGACGAGCACTCGAGGCGTTCTTTTGATGAGTAAGAATCCTACATAACACCTCTCATCACACCTGTTCCCCTAAAGAGTCGGGTATCTTGTGACGATTACCCTTCGTTAAATAAGATATACCTATCGTGTATGAACGACATGCTTTTGGTTTTATTTTAATTTGAACAACCATGAATAATATTTGGACTGCATGATGGATCGATTATTTATTATTATGATTTAATTCGTCGTGGAACTTCATCTTCTTCAACTTCACTCATTAATTATGTTTATACAATAAATATTTTCTGGTTTGATTTGATTACAACATTGCAACACGGTTGAAATAAAATAACTTTGTATGACGTTTGTAAAATTTTTGATTGACACACTTTTCTTTTAAAACGGTATAAATTTCCGAGTTAGTAGAACTGAACCTTAAAAACTCGATTTGGAAAGGGGTTATCATATGATAAAATTCAATTTCATGTAACTTTTTTGAAAAACTTATTGCTGTAATTGATTTATGTATTTGATATTGTTTTTGTATTCTTTGCGCATCCGATAAACTAGTACATTTTCAGTTTTAAAATATTTGAATTTATTTGTAACCAAGATTTTAAGTTAGTGGGTTGTTCAGAAGCAAAAAAAGTATAGGTCCAGCTTGAAGTCCTAGGTACAACCGGACACCTTGGTCATTTCATTACATACGTACGAGTATATGCGATCCGCACAGACTGAATGTAGTTTCACCAATCGACCGTTCATGGCGAACATATATAACTCAGACTTTGCCTATTCAGAGGTACTTTTTCTAAACGATTTGATGACTGTTAATCTTTTCTGAATAGGTACTATTTTCAGTGATAATGTTATGTTTTATTAATATGAACTGAACTAAATTATATATTTTAAGTCAATTAGAAAACAGTGAATATTCGTTTTGCTGCGTTGGTGTCGAAAAACATTCAAAAGACGAACAAAATCAAAATTATATTAGTTAGTACTTCTGTTTAACATATTATTATTGATTACAGTTTTTATCCAAACCACATAATTTTTAGAGATACATATGTTTGGTTTGAAACCATTGCATTGGAATAGGTTAGCTAGTCGCCTTCATGTCATGAGATGTGTAACGTCATGCCGTCTTCTTCGCTCTAGAGTGATGGGCGCAAGGTGGGACTGAGTCGAAGGGCGACTGACTCCGTCCAAAATAGAACGGTCACGGATTCCTGGGCTAAATCTCAAATATCCAGACGGGTGCGCCATCTAAGTCAGTTAAAACAGTCCCGTGAAAAGTTGCCGAGCCCCACTTCTTGTCTGAACGTCTGCCAGTGAAGACCGGGAGGGAACCAACTAACACCACACAAAATGGTGAGTCATCCTCGTCATCCATGACGACAGTGAAAATAGTGAAGAGGAATACAGTGCGATAACGGATTATCAAGTCGGAGTGCTCTAATCGCGGTACATTCTGTGAAAGTATCCCGCTGGCCGAAACCTCGCAGGAGATTGTTCCGCATCAATTAATGAAACAAAAGCCAAGTGTTGTGCAGAACAGTGATCTAACATGTTACCGTACCCATGGGCCGCTCGACAGACACCGGCGCGGTGTCATACTAACCCCACACACAACATGACACGATCCCAGCTGTCACACGAGAATAATGTTATGTTTTTGATAATTTTCAGAGCGACCTCAGCAAGAACGACATTGAAAGTGAGTACATTATGCAAATATTTACTAACCGGTGTGATTATCAAATTAACAGAAACGTTACATGGCACATACGCCCACGATGTAACGCTCTAAGAAGCTCGAACTAAACATTATAATAAGCCTTCTGAAGACACAAAGCCCGGCTTCCGTTGAAGATGTAAATCGTAAACTTTTTAGGGGAATGAGTACGAATTATGAAAACATTACATAAAATGTAACAGGAGAGAACATCGTAACGTCTATGTTTAGCATCGTTTCTCATAAAAGGCGCGCGTTGCTAGGAGCGTCCGGGCGGGCGGCGGCGGCGCTAGTAGCGCCACAATGCGCGCGCGCTGCGCTCCAAAATTAACCTCGCGCGTCACGTGATCGCGCGCCGAGGCCCGCCCGCCCAAACAGAGAAACTCAACTCATGTTTCACTGCAAGCGAGATCCACATTTTTGGCGCGAGAACTACAATCGATATGCTATTCATAATCACGTTGTGAATGCAAGTGTGAAAGTATCATTATCAACTAGTTTTGTTTATTTAGATTTATGAATCAGCTGTCATTATCAAGGTCACCATGTGATCTGCAGCTATGATCAGCTGATGTGATGCAACGTACACATTCGAATTAAACGATACCGAATACGAATCCAGACATGAAACATCAAAACAGTAGAAAACAATTTTCTAGCAATCGATTAAATCTACAACTGAAGTTTCAACAAATATTTTGAAGATCAATGAATAGATAGTTGATCAATCTTCAATCAAATCTTAGATAATTACATCAATGTATAGACAGCTGAATATTCCGTTTGATAAATACATCTTTATCTTAGCACCATTTGAATCATATCGGCAATTCAATGTTTTCAATCGTTACTTCGCTCTTTTCGCTTTTCTCCACTAGACAGCTAAATTTATCATAAGAAAGTCACGCTCATAATCTCAGGATTATTCGATTCTAAAGTATTATTGGAAAAAGGTATACAGCTGATGGTTTGGCAGCCGGTTAAAATTAGGGCAGAGTTACAATCGCGTTATAATTAGACCGTGAGTCAGTCCGCAGTGAATACGTCGAAATGTGCGGAGGAAAGAATTATTCTGGGCTGAGAATGTCTGCCCACGCACATATAATACACGCCGGCGCTACCTACTCGTCGTTTTCGTAGTCTTTACGACTACACACTATTTATGCGCTTTTTCATTACGTTTTTAAAAATGTGCTTATTTGATTAAATATCCAATTATAATTATCAATTTATTATACAGTCTGTAAATTGGCTTATTGCTTGCCCTACATGTACGACCCTATATATGTTGTCATTGAAATTTGGTTTGAATTTATAAATTGATTTCATGGTATTGAAATACCTGATCTGAATCAATTTTTTATTTCTCGTTCATAATAATTTTAAATTAAAAAGAAAGACAAATACAAGTAGCAATATTTTAGATATTCGGCGCCAGTTTTAATAAGAGTGCATCCGTCATTCGTTTCCTGTAATTACCGTCAACGTTAGGTGAATAGAAAGATTAGTGAAAGTTGCTCTACCATAATTTCCGTAGCACGATATGTGAGTTCCACGTTGGCACTCCTCTCACTCTTTTGTTTAAAAAAATTAAATACTTTTTGGTATGTTTCACAGGTATTATAGTCGTAGTTAAATTATTTATTCAGTAAAATATAGCGCCAAACTAGTCAGAGGTCTAGTAATTATGACCCGTACTAATGATAAAATGAGTACTTGACATTAAAAAATGTTTGGGTAAATAAAAAAACCGGTAAAGTGCATGTAGCATTTGGCTAAAACAGGGCCCATTTATAGGCTCATGCCACAATAACATCACAACAGAAGGCTGTGTTTAGTTAAAAGGAAGTTTTAACAGAAAAACAAAGTTATTTTGATGATAAAAAATCACAAAATCATTAAATTTGTGTGTTTAAATGCGCCTCAAAGGCACTCGTAAAATTGTTGAATTAATTTATGTATGCAAACTAAGACAAGAATTATCTATCTTTTACGCTATATTTCTCGAAAATACCTCTAGTTTGTTATTATTGGTCTAACTGTAAGAGTAGGTCGATCGATGGAGAAAAGAGACAAAGATTGCTATTTGATGTAAGCTTGTGATACTTTAGTTATGCGATTAGAGTTACCTTAAGTTCTCAACGCTCCTACCACGTGAAAGATCAGGAAGTAAATGTTGGTGTCTGTTGTTGCACAGGGGCAAGCTTCGCCTTCTCCATCTACGACTTCGATGGATCCGGCAAAGTAGACGCCTTCTACCTCGGTGATGTCCTCAGGGCGCTCAACTCGAACCCCATCCTCGCGACCATCGAGAAGCTCGGTGGTACCAAGAAGAAGGGCGAGAAGATGCTTACAGTGAGTGCAGTCGTAGTAGCAACAGATACAATTTATTTCAATACAATTGAAATAATTGTTCACAAACACTGAAACAAAACTATAGTGACTAGACGATGTCACAATTAATATGTTTTAGCTAAGTGGATTAGGATTTGAAGCTTATGAGTTTGTGTTGTGGAACTGTATATTTGTGTTACTGAGTTACACGATGTTTCTGATTGTTTATTGCTATTGCTTTGGGATTGAAACGAATAGTTAGGTTGGTCGTTGGTAAGGCGATTGTCTATACCCGCCTACCTACGATAACACCATTATATTATCTAGTGACAAATAGTAGTGTTAACGTGGTGTCAATAACTGCTCTGCTCCAGCAATGAAAGTTAACATAGTCAGTGCACTGGTTTTCGTCACATGCCATTAATTGAGATGAAAGCCGCGTGTAAGCCTCTAGTGTATAAAAAGCTTACACATACGGATTAGAGTATATACTTATACCATCGATTAGAAAATATTATTCTTCATTGTACGTAGAATCTCACACAGCAGAATATCATCCTGAGCCATAGATGACCACAACGAACGAGAGTATGTAGGTGCAAATCAAATCAATTTATTTGTGCAACATAGGTATTACACAGAACTTAATAATGTTATCGGTCGCTATGTTGGACCTTGCAGCTGCCTGTTGCCCACTTCCTCAAATATTCCCTAGACAGTTTTTACGACACTAAGGGGATGCCATGGAAATTCCTGTCTAAAGCTAGGACCACACAGAAAACTGCAATAATCAACTACTATTCACAAGCTCGAGTTTTGTTCCTTAATCGCCACGTTTGGTAGACGGGTTGGTGGCCCGAAGTAAGATGTCAGTCATACTCAGGTAGAGACATATATTCTAATACCCACAAGATAGGGTGGTCTGGAATTTAAAACTAATCAGCAAGATTTGATTTAAAACGAATTCCATATAAACCTACAAAAAGTAACTAAGCATAGCTTTGCCGATTTCTTTCGGCTGATCTTTACTGGCTAGTCATGTTTTCTAATTGTATATCATTTATATATATAATATAATAATATAGTATGGCAGACTGATAAAGACTAGAGTAAAGATTATAGATGGCCTAATAGTTCGAAACTAGGGTTCAGAAGAAGTCTTAAGTCAAGACTAAGGTAATACTCGCGAACATACGAGTATACAAAATGTCTTAAAGAAAGTAGTCCTCAGGGGATTGGCTAACCAAAGGGCATGTAAAGAGGAAAAATATAAGTAACATTTTCTCAATTAGTAACAGTACAAATTCAACAAGTGATTTTCCCCAACTCTAATTGGGTTGTCTATGAGTACATCATAAAATTTGAACAAGCAATAGCGTTGCATTAAAAATGTTAAACTCCTTTCAATCTCTTTTCTATCACGTTACAGCTCGAAGAGTTCCTTCCCATCTACTCACAAGCCAAGAAGGACAAAGACCAGGGTTGCTACGAGGACTTCCTTGAATGTCTGAAGCTGTACGACAAGGCTGAGAACGGCACAATGCTCGGCGCTGAGCTCTCACACATGCTTCTGGCGCTAGGTGAGTAAGAACGTATATTACATAAGGAACGCCCTGGATACCTGTAATGTGTATTGACATCAGGGATCTAATTATAATGATCGTATAAGAAGAACACAGATAGCCTTCGAAACTATGGGACATCTCTCGTAAATTTTAACAACCTTTGCCTAAGAGTTATTTCCATATTCCTGCGAGTAATATGTAATTTTTCGTATACTTACATTAAAAATTGGTATGAGATCAATTGTGTTGTTGCTGCCTCTGGTCAAATATACAATGTTACACTAACTTTTATGAGCTTTTTAAATTTAGAATGATATGCTATGATCCAGAAATACCAATATTCTAATCAGTCTTCAGCTGGATGCGGGTCGAACTAAATCTGTTTCATCAATTCAAAAAGTTGGCACGGAACAATACGTCGTATTCGCCAACCGTTTACTGGCAATCATTTGGCATACCGCCACCATTGGGTTCGACAGTATTATACAGCTCAAACTATAATGGATTCTAACCACCCACCTTTACAGTTTCACGTCCATATGACAAGTGTAGTGTTTACTTAGTGTTTTCTTGAGAGCATCTAAGAAGAAATAGGGTTTCGGGCAGACCCAAATTATGTAAAAATAGATGCAGGATTTCATGATTTTCCTGTAAAGTTTCGTACAGGTTTTTCAAATATATTCGTTGTTGTCCATAAAGATGAGCTACCAGTGTCCAAGATGACCGAAGGGCATATCCGAGGGCTTAGCTTATATTATATTTGAAACAAGGTGGGGAAAAGCAATACGACATTAGTTGCAATTCTTTCTTAAAATATTTTTAGCCGTCTGTAAAATTCGGTCACAAAGACGTATTTTTTCCTACATAGCTGTTACTAATTTATGGAATAGGAAATCGATAGGTCGCCTGATAAGACATGACCAAATTGAAGTCGGCATGGAGGGAAAGTTTGTAGGAAGGAAAGGACGGTCTAGGATAGAGTGTTTTGACGAAGCAAAGAAAAAGATAAATGTAATTATTGTCAAGAGGTTAAGAAAATGGCGAGAAAAAGGGAACAATGGTAAATACTCCACTGACTGGATTGTAACGTTATCCCTCTCCTAATGATTATGATTAGATTATGGCAACATAAATTTTGTATGAAACTTTGATGGAGGTGGATCGCCATAAGTAATTCAATATTAACTTGGATTTTGTTTTATTGTCAGGTGAGAAACTGGAAGACAAAGAAGTCGATGAAGTCATCAAGGACTGCATGGACCCCGAGGATGACGACGGCATGATCCCTTATGCGCGTAAGTGTATTCTCCTTTATTTATTGTACCTTGTAGAATTGACTTGCTATTCTATAAGGACAGATTTTACCTTGTAACTGCATCGATCAGTAATTAATCTACCGGAACTATTCGTTACAACTATTATGACCTTATTAAGGAAGGACAAACAAACAAACTTACTTTCGCACTAATAACATTGTTTTAACTAATTATAAAATCCCGGATTTATTGATGAGAAGAGACTTTGTACTTTCGGAGTAAATATTTTGAAGGTTTTGAGAATTTACAGCCATTTCATGAGCATTCCTATAACTTATCAGGACATGCTTGAAAACCTCGTGTAAATATTTAATTGAATGAGTCGCTACCTAGATGAAACTTTGTCATGAAAATACTGATCATCAGTTACGAAACAACCCTGCCAAATGACGCTTGGGTGTCAGTAGGTAATATAAATTAGTACCTTTGAATATAAATTTAATGGTTTCGCTCCACACCTATGTAACTAATTGTTATTATTTGTATTTATGGCCGCATCAATAGAACTTGCTTAAGAATGAGTAGATCCAGATGAAACACAATCTGCAAAAAATATATATTTTCTTTGCAAGATTGACTCAAGCTTACTTTATAAACTACACTCCGCGAACGTATGGAGCTCGGATCTGTACTTTGTACATTAATATTTTTCAAATGTAAATCAGTAAAATTGTTTAAATTACAATTTTGAAAAATTTGGGTCTTGTTTTTTGTAAAAAAAAAAGATGGCGTCAATAAAATAACATTTTACGTTTTCCACTCAATTGAAAATAACAAAGATTTTGTACAAGGAAAAAAATACCAAAAATCTATTTTTTTAAAGATTGTTATTAGATTTTTAAAGTAGTGTACATAATGCGGGTCAGATTTGAAACATATATTTGTATTGATACGGCCCTTAAATAAACTACTCCTGTAAATTTACCAGAAACTTTTGTATATAATGATATAGAGCTACTACCTTCATAACTATAGGTAAAATCCTCATGTTTCCACGAGCATGCATCCATTTCGTGGTAGTTGTGTGCTCCCTGTTGACCAATTGTACATTTGCAGCATTCCTGAAGAAGGTGATGGCGTTGTGAAGAAGCTACGTCTCAACATACCTTTAGTTATAAGATCGTAAGTGGGTCTGCAACAGGTTTTTTCGCTCTAACTGGTCCTTCGACGCTTCTTTGTATTTAAGCTTTGTTGTTTCTTTCGTCGGCACTTGGTTATTTGGCTTATAACTTGTCTTTTACTTTTTACTGTCTATGATAGCTTTTAAATAATTTTTAATGGATTTTCGCCTCTGTTTTTGGTGTCGTAACAGATTTACTGCTGTTGGTAATAAATATTTGAGGCTGTGTTACGTAAAATATGAAAAACTTATACACTATTTAAAGAAAGTTTAAACGCGAACAAATAAAAAAAATTAACTCTTTTTCTATACAACTTAACATTTTTTGTGAACAAATATCTGCTTTCTAACACGTGAGCTGCTCATTTTTGAAGTAAATAATAAAATTTTAATTATTTTCATAAAAAAGGAGAAGAAAAACATTACAAAAATCGCGCACGTTTAAAACGGACGTTTTCTCACAGCCTCAATACAAAAAAAAGAATAACGTGCATTGGCCGGCTAAGAACAGCCAGCTGTAGCTGAATTATATACGCTAATATTGCCTTGTATGTTGCAGCTTTCCTCAGGAAAATGTGCGATGGCTGGGGATACGTACCACCTTCGGAGGGGGATGCGCCTGCAGAATAAGACGGCGGTAGAGAGCGCTTGCGCCGGACGCCGGGCCAAGCATCGGCGCGCGCGCAGGCACCTCTGCGTCGCGCGCAGCTGCGCACGCCCCGTCCCCGTCGACATCCCGTATGACGTCATCTTACATACGGACTGCCCCCATTTTTATACTTTTTACAACAACATTTCACATTGTACAACGCACGATCTTTGACTGTACATACTTAAAGTAAGATTAAAAACTGTAAAACACACGTTTTACGTGTCTTTTAAATTTATTATTATTTATTAATAAGTACGTTTATAATGACAAAAATACAAAAAACCGTAAGTAAATTATTTTATAATAAACTGATAAAATTTTCCCGTTTTGTCTTATATTCAATGACTTAGCATAACTTGAGTGTAAACTTTATACATATATCAAGTTAAATGTGAAGCTTGCATGTAGTGCGAGTATATTATCATATCATTCAGTAGCTTCATAGCATTAATAAACATACCTTAAAAATATGGCATCTAAAAAAATTAAGTTATTAATTTGACATGAAACTTTTTAGATTTGCATATAGATGCTCATAAAACAAGAGTAATTTTAGAAATAAAAACAGCACCTTCAATCAAACAATAAGCTGCTGCAAACGACATTTCTTTCACATATGATACTAGGATAAAGAGTAAGTAGTACTTATGTAGTAAGCGATGAAAACAACTAACAGAATGCGCGAGGTAAAATTGAAATAAAATCGCAGCGCTTGATATTATAATTCGTTGAATAGAGTTTACAATTTTACAAAAGCATCTCCTGTGGAACGCAGCTAATGAGTGCAATTCACTAAGGATAAATATCATTACAACCTATAACTTGGCTGAAGATATATCTAGTTTCCTAGTCAACAAGGAAGACAGGATCGGATGTAAGGATGTTTGTCCTTGTGAAGTTAATGCGCCACCAGGCACTTTCTACGAGTATATTACTTCAAAACATAAACTGCAGTTTCTAGCATTCATAAATGCTACCATGCTGGCATTCAAAAATCATCATCAGAAACGTCCGCCGCTGGAGACAGGCGGTCACACATTTGCGAGTGCAACCAATGCAGTTAAAATTTGGAAGGACCTCACCTGGTTTGTATAAAAGCATCATATAAGTGTCTGTAAGTATACACTCATAGGTATCATCTTGAAAATGAAACACTAATAGCCTAAGCAGTTAGAAGACGTTACGTTCTAGGTTGTGATGATGATGTCGAAATTTATAGATAGACAAAATATCACTTTTCTACGATTTCACCTGATTATAAGTAGTAATGTGACCGGATAGCGTATTCTTTTTCTGAGTTTCCAATTGCTAAAACTATATATGTACTTACTCGTATATGTCACTACCCTTTATGTATAAAGAATAAAAATATTTGTTTGTAAGAGGTTGTAAGATAGACAACTCGCTTTCATTCAACGTCTCCATTCAACTAGAATACACGGGCAAACCATTCTTTAGGTAGCTCATATGAAGGTACGAGTGTCTTCAGCGTGCACAAATGAATAAACTTATTTTTTTATATAAAAAAAACCTAAGCCATATTCGTACGAAAAAATATATATGTATGTAAATAATAAATAAATAAAATAAAAATACTTTTATTTGTTCCTCTATTAACTTGTAACATGGTATATCTATACATAAGTCTTAATAACTACTCGGAACAAAACGGCCGATGGGCTCAGGTCTACCGTTGGCCAGCCGCCGGCAGACCTGCTTTTCAGCCCACGCCTTTTAGATAGATGTATGTCATTTAATGCCGAAAATGCCTAACATCAGCTGATACTCTTCAAACTACTGAATCGATTATTACCAAATATAGCTATGAAGCACTGCAAGGAAATTTGATTTCACGTAAAAAAACGTATCAAAATAGGTCCATCAATTCCAGAGATACGATGCCACACACAGTATGTCTACACACACTGCTATTGGCGTCAAACTTATAACACCCCTCTTTTTGCGTCGGGTATTACACATATAAATTTCGTAAAAACCATCATAGAGATTCTATCTTGTGCGTCAATGATCGTAGCAAGATATAGTGGTTTAACAAGTGGACGCCCCTAGCCTGATATATTATCTACGTCACGTTTTGCGACACTCACGGGCAGATGGGGGTAATCGTGTGATCATATTCTTTAGTCAGAATCATATTAACATTGACATGATCATTTGTGTGATAGATATCATGTTAGATTTTTTTAAAGTGAAATTTGATGTACCTTATGCTGGTTAGAACTTGAAGTTTGATTGGATAAGGAATATTTTATTCGCTCTCACAACTGAGGCAGACAAACGTATAATTTGAATAAAGTTACTATTTTATTTGAAATAAAAGTATGACAAACCCAAATGAAATTTGTGAGGTATGCAGCAGGCAGATGTACGAGAATCGATGAAGGCAAGGAGCGGAATCCCCCGCAAGTTTCTGTGTTTCCCAGCGGTTTAATCTGGAAGGCCTAAAAGTAGAAGAGGTTATCATTATGTTCAATTAACTTTAAAAAAGCTACAATTTGTAATTATTATTATTATTTATTTATTATCAGGTAACAAGGACCCGTAGTATATATAAGTAAAGTATTATGAGGGTGGATGGGCACCAATAGTTTTTTAATGCACAATGGTTTGCACATGGCCTTCATATCACCTGATATATGAATATAAAACCATAGGATGGGAGTGTGCTCGATCAGAGGCTTAATTTAAAACCAGATGGATACAATTTTCCTAGAAATGAACTTAACTCCAATTGTAAATAGTACCTGTTTCTTATTCAGTTATCTACCAAATCTAAGTAAAGGGGATTCGTTACCCGTGACTCATTTGAGGTCACTTACACTTATCTGGGCATTGCCCGTTCAAAAACAGGGGCAGTCGGGGGTGGTCGTTTGCCAAAACGCTCCCCGCACGCGCCAGAGAAAATGGCGCGGAAACTGTTTCCCGGCTCAATACGCGCGTTCGGACGAACTCGGAAACGCTCGGGCGAGATCGGCTCGTCTATTGTGTGAAGCTGTAAATTAATGTGGCCAGGTGAGGTAATTCCCAGTTTTCTAGGTCATCATCATCAGCCGGGAAACGTCCACTGCTGAACATAGGCCTCCCTCATGGTACGCCACATCGACCGGTCCCGAGCCACCTGCATCCAGCGACTCCCCGCGACTCTAACCAGGTCGTCGGTCCATCTAGTAAGGGGACGGCCTGGCAGACGTTTCCCGGTACGTGGTCGCCACTCGAGAACCTTTACTCCCCACCGGTTATCGGTTCTTCGAGCGATGTGGCCTGCCCATTGCCACTTCAACTCACTGACTCGTCGAGCTATGTCGGTGACCTTCGTTCGTCTACGGATTTCCTCATTCCGGACCTTATCACGTAGAGAAATTCCGAGCATAGCTCGTTCCATTGCTCGCTGAGTGACTTTGAGCTTGTTTATTCGGCCCACAGTAAAAGACCACGTTTCGGTTCCGTATGTCATCACTGGCAACACGCACTGATCAAAGACTTTTGTCTTTAGACGCTGAGGTATTTTGGACGAGAAGATATGCCGTAATTTCCCGAACGCTGCCCAGCCGAGTTGGATTCTTCGGTTGACCTCTTTGTCGAAGTTGGACCTACCTAGTTGAACGATCTGTCCCAGGTATACATACTCGTCTACAACTTCGATTGTAGTGTTCCCAACCACTACCGGCATAGGTGCAACATGGACATTTGACATGATTTTCGTCTTGTCCATGTTCATTTTTAAACCTACCTGTTGGGAAACTCTGTTGAGGTCATTGAGCATTACGTTCAGATCCTCCAAGGATTCTGCCGTTATGACTATGTCATCGGCAAATCGAAGGTGAGTGATGTAGTCGCCGTTGATGTTAATGCCCAGTCCTTTCCAGTTCAGAAGCTTGAAAACATCTTCCAGTGCAGTGGTGAAGAGTTTCGGGGATATAACGTCACCCTGTCTTACACCTTTCTGCACTTGGATCGGTTTCGTGCATTCATCCTGTACTCGGACGGACATTGTGGCTTTATTGTATAAACATTTCAACACTTCGATATAGCGATAGTCAATGTGGCACCTTTGGAGAGACTGAAGCACTGCCCAAGTCTCGATTGAATCAAAGGCTTTCTCGTAGTCCACAAACGCCAGGCATAATGGCCGATTATACTCCTCGGTCTTCTGTATAATCTGCCGGAGCGTATGTATGTGGTCTACGGTGCTGAAGCCTTTTCGGAAACCGGCTTGTTCGGGAGGTTGGAAGTCGTCAAACCTGCGTGCTAGTCGGTTCGTAATGACTCTCGAAAACAACTTATAAACGTGGCTCAGAAGGGATATCGGTCGGTAGTTCTTCAGTAAGGCATTATCGCCTTTCTTAAAGAAGAGCACCACCACGCTTCTGCTCCACGCTTCTGGCGTGCAGCCTTCGTGTATGACGGACTGAAAGAGCTTCTGAAGGACTACAAGTATCGGTTTTCCACCCGCTTTCAGAAGCTCTGATGTGATTCCGTCTTCACCTGCCGCCTTGTTATTTTTGAGTTGTTTGAGAGCCATTCGAATCTCATACAGGCTGACGTCCGGGATATCTTCGGTATAGTGTCGGGTCAGTTTGGCTCTTCGGTCACTCACCGGGCTTGCGCCTGGTCTCTGTGACGATGTGTACAGCTGTCCATAGAACTTCTCGATCTCTCTCAAAACTTCCGGTTTTGACGAAACAATGCTGCCCGTATCGGTCTTCAGCCTCGTCAGTTGGCTCTCCCCTATAGACAGATCTTTTGCAAACACCTTGGAGCCTTTGTTCCGCTCTATCGCGTCTTTAATACGTTTTCTAGGTAATTCGAATTATACTATAACATCCCATATCATTCAGCGGGTGTCGTATGGGCAGCATAATCTGACTATATGAGTATCACCAACATCTTACTGCGATTATTAAAATGCCTACCACATTGGGTGATTATGATAAATCCCTCAAGTCCATCAGTGGGTTTATTTAGCTGATAATGTTGAAATGTGGAGTCGTTTCCACTATAGCAAATAATTGAATTTAGAGGAAAACAAATTCGATTTGTTCAAACCTATTAGGTATTGTATATAATATGTATTTCAACACAAACTTCTGTCTAATGAACATACATGAACAAAATTAATTTTGAAAGTTTATTCGTTGAACTAGACTAGAATACAAATATAATGTATCTACAGACACATTTATCTAACGTAATTTTAATATCATATAAACCTTCAAGCAATAACTAAATAACCGACCGTTGAAACGTTGGAGATTTGATACTTGAACATGGCAACACCGCGTCTCCTCTGAGCTGAGTGTCCCGCGGCAGTCAGTGTTTATCACAACGGCGGGTCCGACTCTCGCGCCGCTGTCTCGCTAAGTGTTTACATCGTGTTTGTTCAGTGATAAGCGGGCGTCCACCAAGGCTGTAACAAGTAAGAAAACATGCCTATTTTACATTTGAACACACTCAAAATAGATTCACATTACAGATTACAGTGTAGTTTGACACTTAAAGTGATTGCCAAAACGCGCAAAACAACGCAGATTCTAGCATTATTTGTTAGGTCTTTTGTTTTAGTTTTGGTTGTATGCTAGAGTTGTGATTTTATGCTTATTTAGTAGATACATGAAAAATTTAAACTACAATAGTGGATTTAATTAATCTTGCATCTATGTTACATTGTAACAGTCGCTTGGATGTAGTCTACGAGACTCACATATCTCGGCGACTGTACTTGTGTACATACACACATAGTCTTACCCTACAACATGATACAACACAGTTACTTCGCCATTTCTTTTCTGTAGAACGCTTTACTAAAAGGTAGTAGATTATTAATAGACTCATAGGTACCAAAAAGTATTTGTTAAAAATTAGAGTCATTCAAATTTATTATATGTAATAAATAAAAATTATGAGGAAATTATGAGGAAAATTAATATTTTATACAATGAACATACAATACATAATTCATCCATAGATACAGTAAATGCCAGCCCCCAAGGCCTCCATGGTCCTAGGCAACCATTTTACGTACAAACGGGAGAGGTAGTGCGACGAGAATATTGTTTTACAGGGCAACGTTTCCTTTATTTATGTTATGGCATGTACTCTCATTAGTACTGTACTGCTATTCGAATGTCCTACGTTATAGGTCCATGGCGTTCTGAATGGTGCATACAATGATAGCTGTGTTATTTAGTGTTATTTTATATTATCATACATAAAAAATTATGATAGGTTTGAGCTTGGCGTTCATCTCACCTGATGGTAACGATGAGGCTATTAATGATATGGTACTGTAAGCGTGCGCACCCAGAAGCCTAAAGCCAATGAGGCGCTGGCTCTGCTACCTCAGCGCCATTACCATGTTAGTTTTGCCTTTTATTTATTTTACCTGACAATGATATAATATACAACGTGTACAAAAAAGGAGTGATAATACTTAAAGGTGGGTATATATCCCTTGTATAGAATACACTGTGAAATTAGCAGCGTTGTAAAAGTTAGTTTAAATTTCCATACATTTTTATTTCATAGGTGTAACGTCGTAATTTTTGACAACCCTAAATGTTTGTTTACCAACGCGAGCGCTGGGGTCAATGATGAATGATCATATTTTTGGTTTTAGGGGTTATTGACACATGTAGAACTAGGATAGGGATGAAATGCAAAAATTTTAGACAATATTTTAAATTCGTTTTTCTCCAGATTCATACGGTTTACAGATGTCTACTACCCCTCCAAAGGTAAACCTTACCTAACATATACCGCACTTAAGTTTTATCACTCCTTTTTTGTACACGTTGTATATGCTACTTTTTATACCGTTCCAGTATTTCTAAATCTGAAGTCACGGGCAAAAGCTAGTAATTCGATATGTTCTGATTTCAAAAACTTATTCGCGCTTAACTTATATTATATTATGAAAATATTAACGGTACTAATTTTTCATCAACGCATATGTATCATAATTTCAGGTATAAGTGTCGGGTGGGTAGTTGTGCGTGAAACATGGCCGACGTGAAGGAGTCACCGGCTGTCAAGAAGCAAACTGACAAACACAACACAGGTACCACAGGTATCAATATTTATTTCTTAGTTTTATCATTCTCTTATGTTAGAAGTTACAGGCGGGGGATGTGTTCGAAGTATGGGGAACCCCCAAAATTTATTGTTTTCTTTTTTCTATTTTTGTGTGAAAATCCTAATGCCGTCCACAGAATACATCTACTTACCAAGTTTCAACAGTATACTGTCCATAAATATATACATATATACGTGTACAATGTATAGTGCAAATAAGTACATGCGAGTCCACATAACATATGAACAAGTACGTCACAGGTACCTCTCTGCGAACGAAATAGTCCCTAGATACTTCTAAGACAATCAATGTGTCTCCACGTTACCAATTAAATTCAATTTATCGATTAGTATAATGGAGTCTCCCATTGTGCCTCGCTTGAACCACTTGCTAGTTTGTTATCCCTAACTAGTTATTGATTGAAACTTGGTAGATAACGCATACCAATGAGAATGATTTTGTTGCTAAAACAAATAAACAGATGGTTTAGCATTAAAAAAATGTTGTTATTACTGTTAACATGCTGTTGATAGTTTAGGATTTTTGAAAAGAAAGAAAAAAGCCATTAATTTTTAATGTTAGATAAGTATTGTGTTCGTTTCATTGCTTTTGGTCTATTGTTTTTGTTTAGTGGTCCATAAATGCGGACTGCACTTTGTACACTATTTACAAAATAAGAAACCGGCCTTTCGCGCATCGAGTGTTCGGTACAGAATATGAATAATTTATTAGCATACTGAAAATCATAAATAATATATAAGCATCGAATATGCTATAACGAAAATAATAAAATATAATTGAAGAACAAATTTAACTTTGCAGTTTAAAAAAATGTTATCCCATACATCAATATCCATGCTTCAACTGCAAATTATGTTTGTAATCGTGAAAAAGTCATTTTTATATGACACAACTAGAAATTTGCGGTTTTCGGATTTTATCTTTTACTTATGCTATAAGTCAAATTTCGTGATTCTACCATTTAGGTTTTCATTCCCTATGAGTGTCGAAATAGGCAGCACAAAGGTCCGTATCGTTGACCTAAAAGTGATTTACACAACTACGAAATCTCCAATAGATTGCCGATTGTATTTGATGTTAATTTCAACTAGTTAATTGCATTCAGAAACCTTCACGAGTTACTGAGGAAAAGGGTATGAGACAGAAGTAGAAGAAGAAGAGGACAGATAGACACAAGTAATCATGTGAGGTTTTTCTTTTTTTCTTTATTGCACCCCGAATTATCCCACATAATCTGGGGCAGTAGTGTAAAAAGGCGGTATGTAATCGTAATAATCTATACAAAACACATCAAAACGCTTATCTCCCAGTATACAGGTCAAGCAGTGTTTGATGACAAACTCGCATAGAGTCAGTAACAAGTATAACCTTCGCATTTAGACTGGTGACGTCAAAACCTCGTATGTTGACGGTTGATGCAATCTATCGTTTTTTTTATGGAAGAGCAAATAAAGGTGATTCATAAATGTGTATTACTTAGACTGGTTTAAAAGGTGTGGTTAGATGAACCTTTACATGATTCTGTTGCTACTAAAATATATCGTATTTAATTTAATTATTTTTTATAATTGTTATATTGCCACGTTCACGCGAAGATACAATATTTAAAATAGCAATTGAAACGATACCACAAAGTCTCATCTAGATGTCGCAGGTTCTATTCCCGTCGGGACATCTGCCGATTCTCGTTTAGGTTGGTGTTAGGATATTTGTCTACGCCCGCCTAACATGATGTTATTTAAGTTTCGTGCTAAGTAACAGTGTTATAATAGTACGAGTATTGTTGTTTACGCGGTCTCATAAGTTGTGGGCACGCTTTCATACTCCATCGTCACGATCTGGTGAGGTGAAGATCAAAATTTATCTTGAGATTGTCGCCATCTTAAGTTCGATCTTGTAAAGTTTGCTTGCTTGGACACTCAAGCGTCGGATACGAACATAATGGAAATTTGCAATAATTACTGTCAATATTGGATTAATCTGTGGTATTCGTATAGATAGATCAATGGATAAATTGTATATGCTGGAAATGAAATTACTACTAAAACTAAGCGTTACATAGCGGAAAATGTCATACAAAAGACATCAATGGGAGGCTGCAAATTTCGCATTGTTACGATTTTGTGATAATTTTAAATATGTGTGTATTTTTAGGTTCGTTAAATGTTTAAATTTATGTTTGTCTCACTAGTGTAAGGGCCACAGTTTAAATTATACATTTGTTGATTTCCTAACACCTGTCTGATTTGCTTATTTTAATTTTGTATTCCTTCCTGTGGCTAATTTATTTTTTAATTGAAGACTAAGGTGGATATTTGTTTATTACAAGACTAAGCTAAATAACATAAATAGTAAATAAATATGTACACGAGTATAAAAAATCAATACATTATTTAACAAAACCATAACACTTGTATCAATAAAATACTCTCACAGAACAAAAGCCATGAAAACTTTTTAATTTACGGTAATGTTCTTTTGTTGATTTTATCAAAACAACAATGTCACATAATCGTTACCGGCCTCAAAAAGTTACACTAAATACACGCAATTTGTCGATTACTCACAACTCCCGTATGGTCTAGTGGCTAGGATACCTGGCTTTCACCCAGGAGGCTCGGGTTCGATTCCCGGTACGGGAAAATATTTTTGGATCATGGTGTTAGTTTGCATTATTAATTTGATTTAAATAAAAAAAATATAATGAAATAAACAATCTGATATTAAAACAAGTTTTTTATTAGTATTTCTTCAGAAATAGTTTTTTTTGAATTTGTTCAAAGCTCTCACTTTTATTATAATTAACGAAATTTTTGCTTTTAAAATATTCTACGACTTTAATCTATATCTCCAGATTCCAGTATTCCATTTATGATTATTTTTAAACATTTTTCGTATTTCGTTGCTAATGACAAAACCGTAAACAATTCATCTTAGCTCAATGTATTGGATTTTCCAATTCCATTGATATTTGAAATTTCACGTGAAAAGGGTTTTCATTCTTTTATTACTACATCCGCAAATACATGCTTTAACGCAGCGTTAACCAACTAACGTAAACTAAGATTTGTCTCTTCCTGTGACCGTCAGATAGATCGTGGGCGTACCTTCAGCGCTTTGGGATAAATAGGTGCCTATTATTACGAGAAGCGACCACGCTAAGTCCTTCCACGCAAAAAACAGCCGGTTTAAAAGATCCAAAGCTGCACTGGTTTAGCCAAGGCATAAATAAGTCCCTGATTGATTTTATGATTTTAGTTTCTGAATTCTATATACAAAGGTGCATTTAATCTTTATATCCAAAACATAATTGACCTAACAGTGCGGTCCGATAAATATTTCTTGTGAGGGAAGGATTTACTGCGCTGGCTATTGGTGTTAGAAGACGATAAGATGTTAATATTACTTCTGACCTGCTTACACCTGTTCATCATCATCATCATCTGTTTTATATATTTTACATAATCAAATCGTAAAATTAATCTCATTATTATATATTTAAAAAAAACTACTATTAGTACAGTAGGCTACTCTTGAATATGTAGAAACGTTTCCATTAAAATACGTGGAAGAAATCGCCATAAATACCACTTTGTTCATAATTGTTGTGACATTTATTGATGTTAATTAACCTGAAACAATTAAAGATTGCTTCATGCGTAATATAAACACGATAGGCAATGCCAAATGTCTAGTTAATTTTATTGATTTGTACTATGGCCAACTTGTATATTCTGTGTGCCTCGCTTTTTCATTAATACAACTGAAAACAAAAGAAAACTCATAACAAAGTCGAATATGACCAAATGAAATGATTTACTAATTAAAAGCAGTTTTAAATTTTTTAAATTTATTAATATTTCAATTTGTTATTTATTTTATGAAGGCTCCACAGATTATAGTGCAATGTTCATTATTGTGCAGGTACTGGTATCATGGTGCATTCACTCACCTCATAATATTGTTATCAGTGTTTATCAACAGTTCTATCAAGATTAGATGTAGCTTGAAAATGCTTGCGTGTGACATAGATAAAACAAAATTTCTTTTATGTTTTAAGTAGTAGGGGAGCCCAAGAAGGGATTTTAGGATTTACTCGAGCGCGTCAGATTAACATATAGAGGTATACCTTGCGCCCTGTTGAGTACCTCCACCAGGTATAAGCTTGTGGTCTAGGGATGTGCGTCTAGGGCACCCAATCAGAATAGTAATACAAAATCGATGGTCAGAAATACACGAGCGCGTCAGATTAAGATAAGGCGGCAATTACATGTTGCAAAGTATTTCAAAGCATTTCAATAATCGAACGAATCGTTACCTGGACATAATTGAGTGCGGTTGATTTTTACTAAAACTATAAACTAAATATAGACTAAAGCAAAAGGCCTAACTCAGCTTATGCTGCAACCACAGAGTAATTGCAGCGCTGGTTTTTTCAAAAATAATATTAACAATGATTGAATCATCTCAATATCTCCACTATCATTTTATCTTATCGTTATATTGAACTTATAAACAACCTCGTTATCTACATTTGTATGCATTCACTCGCCTCACACATGTCATTATCACAAACAAAATATTTTCGTTCATTTAGCTATATCGGATTCGCTGGGTCCGTTGACCGTCCGCCAAACTGTTCCCCAAATAGATCTTGTAGGTGGCATCTCTTAGAATATGAAATAAATAAACTATTTACGAAATAGGTCCCCGTGATTCATTTTTTGCTTGTATATACGTTCTAGGCTCCACTATCCACCACTTCTGGACATAGGCCTCCCTCAATTTTATGCCCCATTGACCGGTGCCGAGTCACTTCCATCAGGTGACTGCACGCGACCTTTACTAGGTGGTGGGTCAATCGAGTAGGGGGACGGTCTGGTACACGTTCCCCGGTACAAGGTCGCCATTCGAGAACTTTTTCTCGCCATCGTTTATCTATTCTTCGAGCGATGTGATCTGATCATTTCCACTTCAGCTCATTGACTCATCGAGCTAAGTCAGTAACCTTAGTTCGTCTACGGATTTCCTCATTCCAGATTTTATCACGTAGAGAAATTCCGAGCATAGCTCGTTCCATGGCTCGCTGAGTGACGTTCCTCTCCAGTTTTGGTTCTATAAGCTTGTAACCTTGTGAAGCTCATCCTCTTCCTTTCACTAAAGCTAAACCCAACATAAATTCAGTTACAGTATTTGTCTAACAATGTCAATTCTATGTTTAATCGATCGTTTAGGAAATCAAACAAGGTATCTTATTCTCAACGCTCTCACACGTCTCATGCTATCTGCATCTACATGCATATTATATTTCTGCCTAGCTCTGCTAGCTACCGTATGTTTACCTAAGTCTGCCGCCAAACACATGTTTTTCGGTATGAAAGGTAGCATTCGATTGAGGCTTCTGGGTGCGCACGCATTCAACGGCTTTATTGTCACTCGCCATCATGTGAGATGAAGGCCAAGTTCAAACCTATCATACATTAAAAATCTACATTATATTCAATCCATCCCACTTCATCCATACAGAGCGATTACCACTACACACTTCACAATGTTTGAGATGAAGATTGAAAAATAAAAGTTAATTGCTTTTGTAAAAAAAATCCTTTGTGCATCATTACCTAAAACATTAACATCCGTGTAGGCAGAATAAGGCGCCACTAGTTAGCCCATTTGATGGTCAAACAAATGATTCTTTACGAGATATATAGCCTGAAACAAATAGCCATTGACAAAGTTAAAGTGCTATGTGGGCGGGCGGGCGTATGTATCTATTGATTAGTTTTCCTGATGTATTGTTGGAACGTATGACATTGGGGCAGGTTATCTTTATCTCGAGCTAGAGAAGCGCAGCCAGGCTGACCCAGTGCTCCATTACGTTGTTGCTACTCATAAAAGAGTTGTAATTATACGATATTCGGTAAAAGACTGATAGTTGCCCCACTTTTTGAAATTACTTTATATTTCTTTGTACAAAAAGCAAGAACCTTTATTTGTAAAACGGATAGGTATTTTGGTTTCTTCAAATTTATGAAAGGAATAAACATTATCATTATCTTTGATATTTCTTAAGTATTTGCGATTTTTGTAGATCTTTAAATTTTGGGACGACTATCTCATGGGGATAGTTGCCTAATCCATGTAAATTACGTTTAGGATAGATGCTCCGTCGAGAATAAGGCGTTTATCCTGCAAAAACTGTGATCACACCCAGTTATCCCATACCATTGCACATAGACATGCAACACGGTCAACTTAGTTGTAGTTGCAGAGTCTTTCGGTAGATAAATAAAGTAACATGTATTTCATTCGCGAAACTAGAGTAATTGCAATCAAGGCAACTATACCCCCGAGGCGACTATCCGGGATTTACCCTACGTCGGTTTCTGATTACCGGAACCGTCGTTTACATGTTTTCCGAAGCACTGTTGTCAACGATCTGCAAGCTTTTGCAATCTTGTCGTGACGGACTATGAAACAAAATGTGTTCAAAACGAGATCTAATTACGACTAACACTTATTATCATACTGTAATATTAGCAATACATACATACATACATACAGACAGCGGGAAGCGACTTTGTTTTATTCTATTTAGTGATGTGAAGGTGTACGTAGGTTTGCGCTTGTTTCACGAAGTGACGTATTGACCTGTTTTTTACCCGCGACGGAACGGAGACAGTGTATGCGTTTAGGGTGAGAGGATGTTTGTTTGTTTGTGTGTTTGTTTATTTGTTTGTGTGTACATACAAACCAATGTTGCCACTTATCTCCAGAACGGTTTGTCCGATTTACATGCGGTTTTTTGTAAAGGGTTGCTGATACGTCAGCGATGGTTCTTAGATAGGTGGTATGGCGCTAGCTCACCAGGGGGCGCTGCAATCAAGATTTTAACTCATTAAAATGAGGGACAGAGAACTTTGCGAAGGCTTATAGCTACTAGGCCGTGTTTGGGCTCTTTTGAGAGTGTTTGGTGAGCAGAACCTGCACATGTACTTTTGAGGGTCTGATGATGGATCAGAACGATGTTGAAGGGAACCTTGCGAAGGCAAATACCTAGTAAGCCGTGTTTGGGTTCTTTTGGGAGTGTTTGATGAGCAGAACCTGCACATGAACTTTTGAGGGTCTGATGATGGATCACAACGATGTTGAAGGGAACCTTGCGATGGGAAATACCTAGTAAGCTGTGTTTGGGTTCTTTTGGGAGTGTTTGATGAGCAGAACCTGCACATGAACTTTTGAGGGTCTGATGATGGATCAGAACTATGTTGAAGGGAACCTTGCGAACGCAAATACTTAGTAAGCCGTGTGTAGGTTCTTTTGGGAGTGTTTGATAAGCAGAACCTGTACATGAACTTTTGAAGGTCTGATGATGGATCAGAACGACGTTGTAGGGAACCTTGCGAAGGCAAATACCTAGTAAGCCGTGTTTGGGCTCCTTTGAGAGTGTTTGGTGAGCAGAACCTGCACATGAATTTTTAAGGATCAGATCAAACGGATTGGAAACAGGAACTGATTAGGCAATGGCAGCCCCCGACGGATTTTTTCGTACTTATTATTGTAATAATATGTAAGCTTCTTTTTATCTAGTTACTTACTTCCATTTAGTCGAGGGTTTCTCAAAAAATTATTTAACCCTTTTCCCATTACAACATTTACATTTGTCGCGGGTATTTTCAAAATTTTTAATTTTATTTTTTTGATAAGATAGCTGTAGATGTTTAAAATGATTTATATGGATTGGACTTGTTATAATAAACACGACTGGAGGGTTGTCCTGTCAACCCATTTCAGTAGTAGCAGCAGCAGTTTCAAAGCCAAAAGTAAACAGCAATCATTTTTATCACTTAAGCTTACACAATGGTTACAAAAGGTTGTAACAATGACTTGTATAGTTATCCCAGTGGTATCAGAGGGTATCAGCCGCGGCGACACTTCCTTACTAGGAAAAGAAGTTAGTCGGTGCCTGACACCGCCTCGCCTAGAACCTCAGCAATTACTGAATGCTAATTAGGCACTGTTCTTGTTAACGCTAATTTTATAACCTAGCTAGAAACTACACAGAAGATACAAATATCGCAGCTTCTAGCTTAGTTGTAAAATGAAACCGTAGCATTAATTATAATTTTTGCAATTTAAAAAAAAAAACTATACAGATCCACCCGACACTAAAAATGTTCCTTACAAAATTAGTAAAAAGGAAACAAACTAAAGTATAATCAAATTATCTAGAGAAAAGTTGCTGGAACAATCTTGGCGTTCTCGTAACCTAGGATCATTAATAAATCAGAGAATGAATTGCATTTTGCAGTCAATTTATTAGATGGATTGTTACTTGCAAAAAACGTTGATTTCCGAAATATTCAGAGACAGTGCAGATTTTTAGTCAGATTAATGTTTACGAAATAAACCAAAGAAAAAACTATTAGGAAATTACTTATTCATTTGTTTAATGAAACAACCATTTATTAATTATTTTATTTAATGTCAGAGCCATCATGTACTGCGGATAACAATTTAAGTGAAGTGAAATAACTTTTCGTGCAATTACTTTTATCTCATTTCTTTCTAAGTGATATTTAATTACAATGATAAATGTTGAACAAAACTGTAAGTTTAAAAGATATTTCTTTTGGAGAGTTGAGTAAGTACTTCAGTGTTTAAATAAAATACACAAGACTCGTAGTGAAAAGAAAGCTATTGTATATCTCAATAGAGTTCATGCTTGTGAGTCCACTGACAAATTGTTGACGCTAAAAGTTTCTTTAATCTAATTACAGCTACGAGAACAAACTTTTAACAAACATGAACTACATGTTTTAGAAAGAACGCAAGAATTTAAAAGGTCACGTTCATTGATAGCGGTCATAAAAATTCTAATGAGCTTTACTTCTCACGCACTTTCCCACGAAAACGGTTTGAATTCAAGAAGTTCCTCAGTTGGTGTGGCAGAGTTAACAAAAAGTTTATAGTTGTTATTGTTAACAGTACAACGCACCGTTTGTGAGTTTGCAGTAAAAAGTGAAATTAACACACGGGAGTGTTGTTCTGACATGAGTAAATTGTACCTACAATAAGACCTCATACACTGAGGAGAGTAGACCTGAGCCCCTGCAGCGGGGTCGTATATAGGCTGCTGCTGCTGATGCAGAGTTCATATTCGCCACTAATGTACTGCTGTCGATTCACTAGTATGGAATATCATAAAGCCAGTCCTCCTACTCCGTCTAGTCTAATCTAGTCTTATCTATACCAAATGCTATGGACGTCTGTTTTCGGATTCGTGTAGTTCGTCATCAACATCATCATTATTGTCATCAGCTGCGTAGTCAACTTCTGCATATGACATGGTCTTCTCATACATGGTCGCGATGATTATTCGCTTCATAATAGGCTGTATAAATTCACTGTCGGAAATAAGACTTCCCTCCTCCATCGCGACGGACTCCATGAGGGGATTTGCCATAATCACCACGCTTATCTGACATATTGGTAGATTTATATATGCTTTCGTTATATAGGTAGATGCTGCTGCCCATTTTTTCTCTCTTGAAAGGTTGGACCGATATTTTGGTGCATTTTTTTACGTGGAAACAATTTTTCTTGCGGTGGTTCTTAGCTATATTTGGTACAAAATCGATTCAGCAGTTTGAAGAGTATCAGCTGGTGTTAGGCATTTTTGGCATAAAAGGAATATTTTGTTTATTCTCGTATGATTATTGCATAGTTTTTTAAATAAAATTTAATTCAGTTGTTTTTCTATTAGTCAGTATATCCGCGGAATGACATTGGGCTAACACTTATTTTAAAACAGGTATTGGCGCTTTATTAATACTACTATATTTATCCTAACCCGATCCTACAATGCAACTACAGCTTGAATGGAACACTTCCACGTTCAGAGGTCCTGCAACTCTTATACATAACTTTTAAATGCGTATACGCATCATTCAGGTCATAGAGAGCAGTACTAAATAACAATAGAGGGGTCCAGACGTGGCGACAGTCTATTGTGTTATGTTAATGCCATAAACACAATTAAACTCACTTACTCTCGTTAGGAGTGATAATGCGACGTGCCTTTGCCCTCATGTAGGGCTGTCACTCACTAACGGACATTTTGCTATTTGTTAGATTTTAGATAAAACTTACAGCTAAGAACAGAACAAGTAGGTATCAAAAATAAAACAGTTTTACAATTGAAAATAATTACTAGACAGTTAAAAGTTCATTTCTTCGAGATAAATTTACTTTTCATTTTAAATGGGTCCGTAGGTATAAGGAGTCCTTATAATTTTCTGTGTCTAACGAAGCTCAGTTGCCCTAATATTTGATCATGCTTGAGTAATTCCCATACACTCGCCTTTCTCCGGAAGGTGATGAGAAAAAGGCCTGTCTATGACATACCAGTTTCCCTTCTCATACGCTCATAACAATTAATTTATTGTATGTAATGCACCACATACGAAATATATTATTGTTTTTTTTTTTTTTTTGGATTGTGTTGGATTTTGTATTTTTTTATTATTTGGTAGAAAAGAACTATCTGGGTTATATGGTTTTTGTTATAATAAATATATAATGTATATGTAATGTAATAAAATTTCGATGAAATTTATATGGGACCACCTCTGAAGTATGCTCTACCGAACCAAAAATATTCAGCAAAATCGGAGTTATCGCGTAACATAGATAAAACATACAGAATATTGAGAACCTCCTCCTTTTTTGAAGTCGGTTGAAAAGAATGAAATAACGATATAATTTTAAAGTTTACTCACTTTATATTGCATGTATCGTAAAAGGAGAATATAAATTACAGATTACAGAAGTCGGAAAGCAGAGTTTACTTGTTACATTTACCAGCATTCTGCCATCGTGTAATGCGTAATCATGGCGTCCTCCAGCTTGAGAAGTTATTTGGGGACAGTTTAGGTGTTAGTGGATTTTCGACGTTGATGATTATGATTTTGTTTGAAGTCACAAAACCTCATGCAAATGCACTAATTGGACCGCCATTATCAACCCTAGCCCCGTGGCTACCGGCTACCGGTCGCCGCCGGCCGCCCGCGTCTGCGGTATTGTTTAACTTTATGTGCTGATCTCATTATGTATTGTAAGTGCTTATTTACGGCTTCTAAACATTCGAGGGCATTACCACATCATCCTTGAGTACCTAACTACAGTACATAGAAATGTATGTAGTTTAAAAAATTATAATGATGATGCCATGGAAATGTAAAAAGATGGAAATGTAATGTGTAAAAGATACTGTAGTATGGTCCAAGCTTTAGAATAGTACCACTCCCTGTATGTATCGTAGCTCAACAAAGAACTTTCTTCTTCCTCGCCTTTTCCCGCTGTACGGGCTCAGCTTTCCTTATTTTGAACTTCCAAGCATTTTTATTTTCCTCTTTTCTTTGCATCGATGTAAATGCTTTTCTTGACAAGTGATCACCTGGCCGTCGCATGACATGACCGTGCCATCTCAGTCAAGAATCGGAGAGTTTTTCAGCTACGGTCATGACTTTAAGAGGCTATGTTGGTAAGACCACGTGGTCAGTTTCAAGGTTAAATTGTTTTGTAGCTGTCCCTCTCCGAGCCCTATCCTACCCGAGCGCGTACGGTGAGACAGCATACATTATGCGATGTTATCCACCCGTTATTTGGATGTTTCGTAGTCCAGGGATCATTTGAAGGATACAGTATATTATGTAACCATTTTTTTAATACAGTATACTAATGAAATTTCAGATGTCGATGGTTTTTCCAAATTGTTCTAAATTGATTCATACTCTTGTAAATCAGGTTCAAAGTTGGGGCTTTTTACTACCGAAAAATACAATACTTTGACGCCCTGTAACTCTGTAAGTATATATTTAAACGAAAATCTGACTCACCACCGACACAGATATTTGTTTCTAGATTGTGTCTTGAAAATTTCATAGATTTTCATAGCTTAATACTCAAAATATGACTGGACTACGTTTGTATGGGCGCTTTGACAACAGCATACCCTCTTAAAACTTACTCTGATGTGCTCGTTGCGTACTTTATCTTTAAGTGTGTGTGTATCTCGACAAATAGACACAGAACAGAAAACATATTCCTACAGCGAGGCCAATTTCATGTCTGACACGTATATTTTTGTCATAAATTCACACACCCCGAGAGGGTTGTATCCGTTTTTGTAATACATACTTTGCTTTACATTCGAGGATAGTACACGCTTGCCTATAGAACTAGTCTATTCACCCTAGCCTTGAATACGTCCATATTGTATTAATCGGGTGACTCGGAAACACTAACTCAATCACAATACGAAGCCTCGAGTTGTCAAAAGAGTTATTACCGTCCTTGAATAGTGAAATACAGTGTCCATAGGGTACCGTCAAGAAGGCGCACGAGTATAAAAGCTAGTGATGTTTCTGAATACCGTCTGTAGTTGTAATATATGTGATAAGGCCACAGACACAAGGATCTAAAGGAATATAGATTCATCGAATATAGTTTTGCTAATAATACTGTTCTATTAAGTTATTTGATGCCCACTGCATTCAACAAGTTCACTGTTTCCTATTTTAATTACTATATTAATTTAACTATCTTAGTCTATTTAGCGTGGTTGAACTTTAGCATTTTGAAATGTTAGACTAAATCAATTCCAATGGTTCCACTTCTCCTATATACCGCGCTAGTAAATCTTATAATGATAAATGCTCTGAAATTGGTTACATATTTTTCTTATCCAACAATCAATACAAAAAGGAGTTCCACAAATCCTTTTTACACACGCACACACCTAACAGAGGCACAGTATCATTTTTTTGTTTCATGAAATCGTAAGTTGTACTATTTAAAAAAATTATTTCATTCATTTGTCATGGAAAACTGTTTGGTTCCTATGATAATAAAATGAAAATCTAATCATAAAACATACCAACACACCAAACACATATCACTCTTCCTATTTCCACAGCTGTTGGGTAGCACTGACGGTCTATTAGGAATGAGATCATAAACACATCCTCTCTCTTTGTTCCTCCGCCCATTGCGCAATTCGCGGCACTTTAATATCATAACATTTGATTAGAAACTTTTTTATGAAAAGGCGAGGCTGGTGTCGGTATCCCGGGGCGTGGCAGGAACGAACCCGAAACTCAATGCCGCTGATTAATGAACTGTAAACTTAACAATGGCGTCTTATAAGACCTTTTTAACAAACGACTTCTGCTACAAAGAAACTTGTTATCAGTTAGGTTACGTTGCAAAGGCTGATTTATTGATTTTTACTTATACGGAAACTATTACTGTTAATTCACTAATGCACCGCAGTATCGATGCCAATTTGCGCTTTTTTAGTTTCGCATAAATGTTTTGTCCAATTCATGGATGATTAATGTGAATTTTGGTGTGGTCTGACTTTAAAATTAATTACCTTTATAACGTCAATCAAATGCTTTACCATTAACGCGACATGATTGCTAACATAAAAAACAAAAGTATTTTTCTCATAAAATGTATAAATTGAAAACACAAAGCATCCTTTTATTTCATAATTTACAACTGACCTTCCTATCTTCTATCTATTTTGGATGCTTTGGATGATGAAACATAAATTTAATTTTAAAAGTCATACAATTTTTTGTACCTGATTTTGTCTATCCAAATATATTTCTGACTATCATCTGGTAACCTTTCACAGCTGATTGTAGCCAATGGCCTCCGGTAATTAACGAGACTGAATCATTTACAAAACCCATAAACAGGAATGGGATTGACAAATGCGCTCTTCCGCACAAGAATTATTAGTGGTACATCTTCAAAATTATCTTTTACGATTGCTTCATGGCGTAATCCGGTGACAGTGGATTGGCTAATGCTCGTTATGTCTGCATCAGGGTCTAATTCCATGTGCGAGTGATTGCTAAATTGCCGGACGGGATCGGCGCGAGCGCACCGCGTCCCACCTACAGGAGCAGTCATTATGTTCTGGGACTAAAAAGGTACTCTGTGTTCTGAGACAGGACATCACTGGGCGGAAATGTGGGTATGCCTATAACGACGTTGAAGTGCTTTTGAAAATGATTACTGTACTTTGAATAAAATTTGTAAAGTTCTATAATATAATAAAAACAGTTTTTAGCATATAATTTTCCTTGACTATCTGAATTTATCCGTATATACTTATTTCTGGGGATACGGAGTTGTACATATGCTGAGAATAATTATACAGCCAAAAGGATAAGCCTTTTTATTTACATTTAACCTCTGGCCTGTCTGAAAATACTGCTGCAGCATATATGCTGAGACAGGTCCATTTCGGCATTACAGTACAGCAACAATAATGGAAAATAAATATACAAGAACTTAAGAGACATTGACAACCTACTGTATTTACTGTATTTTATACCGAATAAACTATTTCTGTTTCTAATACTTACTATATTTAAATCTCTCTGACTTGCAAGTATAACAATACAGTTCAACAATTTTTGTAGACTTAATTGCAGCAATTTTCAGACTGCAATTACTAAGTCATGGACTGAAATAATCAGTCTCCCTGTGCAAAGCTACTTTAAAAGTCCGTCGCCTAATTCAGCATGAAATTAGTCTCTGCAGGATCCTTAAACTGTTTAAACGGTTGTAAAAGTAAGTATCAGGAAACAATCGTCCCTATATGGAGCTACTGATTTATGTGTAACGTTTGAGGTGGAATTGGTTGTGAATAAAGGCTATAAAGATCGCCCACAGCGAACTGCGGCTGTTACGACGATACCATCGCACTGATTAGCACAATTTAGTAGCGACATTGCGTGCAGATCTCCAATTAGGACCGACTACCAATTAAAAACTTCTGTTTATAGATTAACTGAAATTTTACTACTGGTAATTACGTTTGTAAGCTCCAAGGAAAAGTCTGCAATATTATCGATAAAGTATGTTGTACAGAGCTTAAACAAAATGTGGGACTGACTTGCGTTTGACCACAAGTTCGCCTCTCTTTCAATCACTACGACATCGAGGAATCTATTTAGTCTATTCATTGTACAGAGTATTGAAGAAAAACAGATTGTACCACAGCGGAATACATGGCTTTAAGTGCCTTTCAGTTTAATTTATTAACTAAAGATCTTCATTGTTAAAAGTAGCTACAAATGTGTTTTTTGTGTGAAACGTTTCGGAAAGATCATTAGGAGAGAAGACTGATTATTGAAATCTTTATTTTATAGAGAGAAATATATGATATATATGCTGGAATAAATTGATTTTCTTATCTAGATGACTATTGAGTTTCATTCTTAATGATTAAAGACTGTGAAAATTTTGCTGAATGATCTGTGTCTGACTGAGAATCAAAAATTTGAAAAACGTCTGCTGAAAATGTATAAAAATCTTTTGAGCAACAAAATAAAAACCAGTTTTCTATTTAATAACATCTCTTTTATATTCACTTTAAAAATAGATCGTCTAGTCCGAAGACAGTATTTGCATGGTATTTGTCCCTCGCGCCTGCGCGTGAGGTCGCATACAAATTAGTACGACACTGCGCACGCTTCGATTAACACATAGTATTATGAAATGTCATAGTTGCGTAATTTTGTGAACAACAAAAAACATTAAAGTACTATTTAAAGAAATTGAACTGAAATTAGTCGTGTGAAAGACTTAAGAATCCTCTCTAAAGATTATAAATGAAATGTAGTGAAATAAACGCCAAGGTAGGATAAAATTATTATAAGGACAAAAAGAATTGCGCTAAATCAAGCTGTGAGACCGGATAAATCGAGACTATGCAATTTGAGGAATTTTTAGGAAGTATAGCTGTGGGACAGGATAAATAGGGGTCCCCGCCAATGTTTTCTTATTATTTGTCATAATAACTCATATTGTGAAACCGACCGCCTATTGCAGATCAAAAGTTAAAAGTTGGGCTTAAATATGTCGTAGGCCTAGTAATAAGGTCCTACTGGCACTTTTTCGGTCCGGAACCTGAAAAAATTAAACTTTTCTGATATGATGTCCTAACCATCTTAGAAGACATCAGTGTAAAAGAATACAAGAAGGCAATGTAATCAATGTTCAAGTTCTTACCAAGTTTAGATTAGTTTCTAAACATAAGATATTGTATTGTCCACACCATTGATTTCCTATAACACCCTGACTACATATTGACTTGACTCATAAGTTTTTAGCAGGAATGAGGATTCGTTTTCTCACAAAGCAGATATTTTTTTACTATTACTATACGTATTTATATATATGAAATTTAAAATACTTTCGATGAAATCACACTATAAGATCATAAATACGAATGTTTATTACTTCATGGAGCCTCCAAGGCACAAGTGAAGCAAAAAATAACATATGGGATGCTTTTTATGGAAGTGGTTCTCGTGGGATAATATCTGAAGTTCAAGCAGACGAATTCGTGGGATAAGTATTCAAATAAAAGTGATTTTACATAACATTTCACCTTGAATTTTAGAATTTAAAACGATAGTTAGATCAAATAGGCTACCGTAAAGCTAAGTCTTACCCTAATTCTAAAAATATTCGTGACTTTCTATATCTTAGAGTTATGGCAATCAAAACTTTTGATTGGCTTACTTATGTTCGACTTGATGCTATTGAAGCCAATCAGCTCATCAAGGAAATATTTTCTAGCTTATTCCATTCCCGATATACCGTATTCACTAGTGCCAAATTCGTATAATGTTTCAATAACCAATCATTCTGTTTGAAAACATTTAGCGGATCCTAAAGATTAAGAACATGATATAAGTTAGATATAAACGACACTTAATATCATTTATCTAATGATTATCAAAGCCCCTGATAGCGTAAAATTAAAGTATATTTATTGTTCATTGTTGCTATCAGTAGGTAGAGTATAGGAAAAATTACATTAGCCAAAACATGCACACTTCACTGCTGAACCTATCTTCAAGCACTTTGATCTGTTAAAAAAAATATTTTAAATAGTAAACAGTTTTGTTTGTTGATCAGGGAGGTTCGCCTTGGTGGCTAGCAAGTCCGCCAGGTGCAATTTTATTTATATACATTATACACATAATAAATTACAATCTTAAAGTAACTTAATGTTATAGGAAAACAGATTTAAACAGATTGCATTCCAACAACATTGTGTACACAACACACGTTAATTAAATAATAAAGGAACGTATACAACAGAACATACTAGTAATATTTTGGCACATACAAATATAATATAAATATACGAAAATGCAAATTTATAATGTAACTTTAACTTAAACTATCTCTGTGAATAATTTCACGGACGAGCAAGTATTTAGCAACAATCACGAAAATAAATAGCTTGGTATTTTTTATTACAAATAATATATGTATTTAAAATATTTATTATATAGTACTTCGTTCATAGAATATTTTCTACCAGTGACTGTACATCACACCATAGAGGATATTTGATGTTTACATCATAATCTTATCAGTATAAGAACACCCTCATTATCAGTTTATCACTTTGTTTTTAGAGGTGTGCCGCAAGAATATCACAGAATACTAATGTACTATTCCACTTATACAGAAGTGACTCATCTGTCAGTCCCCATTCCTTCCGTTACCTCCCGCGGTGGCAGTCTCACCCCTCCGTCTAACCCCTGCTCTTCAAATGTACTTCAATTATATGATATGAGATATCTTACAGTGTCACCGTCATTTCCAATGTATAAATAAATAATCTATATCACGAAAACATTGATTCGTGGCAGATAATGTTAATTCTGTTAGGAAATTATATTATATTTATTCGTCGAAGGAAAATATAGTGAGGAAACCTGCACACTCCTGAGAAGAAATTCATAGGTGTGTGTGAAGTCTCGTACAGGGCCAGCGTGGTGGACTATGGCACATACACGCGCTGTAGGAGAGTAGGCCTGCGCCCCTGCAGTCGGGACGTAATACGAGTATAGGCTGTTGATGATGCTTACATTTATAGTGAAATGCCTGATAATGAATGATGAACTAACGAACGAATCATAATCACAACTATATCATCTGACAACAAATCAGTTTTTGGTCAAGAGTGAAATGAAGGTTGTTTAAAAAAAGATTTACTTAATAAAAGAATACATGAGCCGGCTTATCCCCTTTTGCCGTTCATAAAGCCATTTATTAGCAAAATAAAATGTAGAATTTATTTATCATAATTTTTTCAAATGCTAAAACTTCATGTCGGTGAATGATTAAGATGAGAATTGAAAATAAATAGACAAACCCACTTTCAATGCAGCAGCTGTAGAGAGTATTGTATTATTACGTATTCTTTGATGACCTAAACACAGTTATTGAGTAATAATGTTGATGATGTCACGGAGCTGGCCGGCCCGCCGCGACGATGGCGCTAGTCTAGAAGGTCCTAGTGTATGCTCTCAATATAATATGTTACTAATAAAATCACTAGCTTGACATGAAATAAATCACATAGTAATGCCGACTAGAAGTTTTCAGAAAGAATACGTAATTGATTATAATGTTCTCCGGGATTTCATGGTATCCTCATTTCCCTGCAACGTATTGTAGCTTTGGTCGATCGGAACTTTGTTTTTGTTTTTTCAAATATATTTTTCCATCTTATTCTTTCTGTTCTGTGTTCACAAAAAGGTAAGAAAAAAAACGCAAGCAGACAAAGAAATCTAGTTAAAAACTTTAACTTATTTTACGGCTATATCCTAACATGCATGCAAGCAAGTACTATATAGTTTATGTATTCCTTTTAGCTTCTTGTCAAACATATGTTTTACGCCATGTCATTTTAACAGGATTATGTGTAACGGAGTCAGTTCTATTCTAATATGAAGAACAGAGTCATTTATTTACTTATTCTAGAAAACAATGTACACTTTGCATTATTCGTAGTCGGGTTTTCCATAATTTAGCGATTTCTATAAGTTTCTTGACCTGACAGCATATTCATGATAATGTAAAGGTACATATTATGGTCCCGGTGCAGAATGATTTTTATCATTGTACAACTTATTACGGAAATTACTATTTCTGCTCTAATTACGTGAGAAACATTGTAATAAAGATAACTGGTGTTGTCTTTTTTATTTCTTTGGAGGCAATTTTTATATATTTTTTTAAATTGTATGTCACGCCCGTCGTGAAGCTTTGTATACATTAGATATTTTCATTAGTAAATGATCCCGTCATCATCATCATCAGCCGGGAAACGTCCACTGCTGGACATAGGCCTCCCTCATGGTACGCCACATCGACCGGTCCCGAGCCACCTGCATCCAGCGACTCCCCGCGACTCTGACCAGGACGTCGGTCCATCTAGTAGGGGGACGGCCTGGTAGACGTTTCCCGGTACGTGGTCGCCACTCGAGAACCTTTACTCCCCACCGGTTATCGGTTCTTCGAGCGATGTGGCCTGCCCATTGCCACTTCAGCTCACTAACTCGTCGAGCTATGTCGGTGACCTTCGTTCGTCTACGGATTTCCTCATTCCGGACCTTATCACGTAGAGAAATTCCGAGCATAGCTCGTTCCATTGCTCGCTGAATGACTTTGAGCTTGTTTATTCGGCCCACAGTATGATCCCGTGCGTGTACGTAAAGAAATAGCAAATGATACCAATACATATCGATGCGGGTTCGAGTATGTGCATGTATACATATATAATATGATAATGATCACGAGTTCAAAACATCTCACAAGTGTTCCTTTACAAACGTTTGAAGAAAAAAAAACGTTTTTGCCGACTGTACTTTATTGTCATCAAGACAAATCAAATGAGTAGCTGGCCGTTCATGGCCACCTGGGTGTATCATCAGACCATATCGATGGTACCATCACATTGCATTGTCGCCGAATTTACATGTATGCAAAATACTTCAACTGGTTGGGAAGAAATGGTTCCAAACTCAGTTGAAAAAGGTGTCCTAAACATACTAACAATAAATAAAAATATTGGAGGCGAAAAACAGTACGATTTCGTTATAAAAGAGCTGTTCAGCATTTATTTGGGAGCTGTGTAATTGGGTCATCGACCCTTTGTCCGTTCAATCTGCCTTTGTCCTTTCATAGTACTTTGTAGATCTATGCATACGCTGTAAAAGATGTATGTACAGGTTGAGGGCTGAGGTTGGGAAGGGTCACTAAACGGAAAACCCTATTGTTTGAAAGTAATCAGTTCAAATAATTAAAACATCCACTCACGGTAAAAGCTGAATCGAAATAAAAACTTGTTCTAATAATGAAATTATTTGTTGATGTGTTTGTGACACTCTAATTAAAATCTTCTACATATTGGAAATCGCGCAAAAAATAGCCTCTGTATCCTTACTCTATCCAAATTGGAGGGAAAACTAGTCTGTGTTTTAGCGCCATCTAATAGAAGCAGAGAGAACTTCGTCAACGGGAAAGAATAACGTAGGTATGTATGTAGAAACATAAAGCGCTATGGAAAGCAAGTTAGAAGCTAGTTCGTGCAAACTTGTACAGATGGCGCCACAATAGTTGATAGTAAAGTTACCGCCGGGCGGCGCCACCGTTCCAGTTTGAATGTCCTTTCTAGATAATTTATTTTCAAAGTCAGAATTCTATTTTAAAAGATTATGATGATAATATAAGTTTCATATATATGCAATCCTCTGCTTGGTCCTGATTGTTGCATTTTGGTTGCATTTATTAGGACTTACAGAGAGTCAATGGGTTATTAGGGTTTTCGTATCTCAGAAGGAAAAAAAAATAGTTTCCTAATAGACTTTGTTGTTCATCTGTCTGTCAAGGTTCTTTATATCTCAGAAGGACGTGGAGGTATGGATGCATTGTTTTAACTACAGAGTGAAGATTTAGGTTTTTGTTTGAGCATTGTTCGACGCTTATCTATTTTATCATTTTCAGTCAGAGAGATTTAAATATAGCTTTGTCCGGTCTATTACTATTAATGTTAAATGTCTTTGTTTTCAGTATGTTAATTTGTACAGAACCCTCGGTGCGCGATTCGAACTTGCATTTTTATAAAACCTTAATAATTATAAATTAATTCCCAAAACCAAGTCAGACTAATACTCATTGCTGAATTTCAAACTATTTAAACTTTCGACTTTAAATGAAAACAGCAAAGATTTTGTGGACCGTGAACTACACAAACAAATGGCCACTGAAAAACTTTATACCTAAATAATAATTGACAGCCTTACAAATTGACATTTTCTTCAATAAGGTACCTACAGCTACGATCAGATCAGATTGATACGTATGATTAAATACCATGCGGTTTTTTTCTGTTTAGTTTCTCTACATTGCTTCCCGGAGTAATAGTAAAAGGCACCAAAATTGACAGAGTTGGCA
Organism: Carcina quercana; assembly: GCA_910589575.2. Classification (NCBI taxonomy): domain Eukaryota; kingdom Metazoa; phylum Arthropoda; class Insecta; order Lepidoptera; family Depressariidae; genus Carcina; species Carcina quercana. Next base: position 8,027,600 of record OU342436.1, read on the forward strand.
GTGCGGCAACTACCACCATACATTGTCAAATGGGAGCTGAATTTCATGATTCTAGGTCAATGGGAAGTACAATTCTTCGTTGAAAAATGCGACTTAAATAGCCGTATGTTTTAATGCGTTGACCTAGAAACTTGATTTCACAGCTCCAAGAGACTGAAATTTGCGTATTCAGTATATTAATTTCAACTTGATACCTTTACGGGCTCCTGAGAAAAATGGTACTGACAGACAGACGGACAACAAAGGTGATCGTATAAGGGTTCTTTTTTTTTAAGGTACAGGACCCAAAAACTTTTAAAATTTTACGAAGTTTTATTTCTAATGTTCCTATCCATATACTCGTACATATCACTCAGGAAGCTACTCGTTTTGGAACTATACGATTCATATTTAACCATCAGCCTACTGCTCCGCACGCACGTAATGAATCGCGACACGCGACTCTTGGCTTCCTGGTTACATTCGGGCGATGCGATGGGACCGTCATGTTCAAGGACTTCATTCTTGTTCGCTCGACGAGCTTCATTATCAGATATCATGCGAAAACATGCAGAAATAAACTAATTTGGGTAATTGATTGGACGATGGTTGGGCATCGCTGAAACCTCGGAAAAAATATCGTATTTGTTGTATTCTGTCGTACCTTTTCATGTTAAGTATTATAGTATATGGTAGAACTTTTCCGCATTGGTAAGATTGACTATCGAGTAGTAGTAGCCACATTTTCATTAGCGATTGCGGTTGAAAGCCGACCGTCACGGATTTCATCATTGAGAGAAATACGACCGCGATCAAACAATAATAAAATAAAAAGGTTTTATTCAATACAATATACATACATACACATATAGACGCTAATACTAATATAATTCATTGTGCGGTGCTCAAATTAGGTGCTCCAAAAGTATTTAGTAGTAACAGTGCAATCTTGCGTACAGATAAAACGATAAACCTTAACTTATGATAATAAATATAGTTTAAAATACTAAAACCATGCTTTTGTCACTACCTGTACTGTCACTGCTTTTACACTTCTATCTTCATCATCAGACCCTTATCACCAACCAAGACCACTATTTTTAATGAGTTGCACTCGTCAAACCAAACTAAATGAACACAAACTCAAGGGGTTTACTAGTTACCCATTGAAGAGTTCCACTTTCTACTTCCTATCTTCATCATCAGACCCTTATCACTAAGTTTATCACTATTGATGGACTAAACTCGTCAAAGCAAACCAAATGAGCCTACACTAGAGGGGTTTGCCAGTACCCATTAAAGATCTACCTACCTTGTGACACCTGAGTCAAATCATCTTGATTGTGCCAAATTATTATATTGTCACTTGACTTACATACAATCACAAAATTTCAACTCGATACGAAAATTACAAGTAGGTTAAAATGGAATTGATAGATTTGTTTACATAGATATATAGATAGATAGATAGATATAATATAGATAGTTACATATAAGGGAATCATTTAGTGAGTTCTCATGTTTTCACAAATACACCATGCGAAGTATAAACATGAACGGCAAGGAGTGCGGATCTAGTCCTGGTAAAGTTCGCTGACAGCCACTGGCCGCTGGATGTAAGCGGCCATTGTGGCGTACCGTAAAGTCCTTGTATTTACGATGATGAAGATGACAGATGTTATAACTTATTATTTTTTTACAATTTTTGGGAAGACTAACAGTATATAGTATATAAATAAATAATGTATCTTATGAGTATCTATAAACTAATAATAAGTCTCCACATGTATAAATCTAGATAATTTCTATAGGGTCTAATAAAAATACTACAGTAATAAATAATCTAAAAAACAAACAGAAATATACGTTTAGTATCGGAATACGGGTACAGATTATATATATACTAAGTACAGGTTCAAATACTACTATTATTACTAATAAATGCAACCTAATTGCTTAATTACTAATAACAGAAGGACAGAAATAATATAGCAAAAACTTTCCTCGTCTTTGTTGTTAGACAATATACAGTTGTCCCTGATAACAGATACATAAATCATACACAAACTTTATACACCAAAACGGATTATAGAGATAACCGATTGCAAAAACTAACACTTGTATGAAGCAAATAAACATGGATAATATCGAATATGAGTCAAATGATAGCATGTACCCTTGGCACACCGTTTTACGTGTACCTATTATAACGTTTGACTACAATATCAACTGATGCCAGTGATTGACGACATTGTTACAAAATGTCGACTTATTTTTCAATCTTTGTGTACTCATTATTTAGCAGAATTTCAATTATGTCACTTGATAACTCCTTCGACATCTTTTAATTTAAATATTAAAATAACAATACGAAGTGCCGTTTGTATAGATTGGATACAGAACACTGCTCATGAATGAAAAGCATTTTGAATGTATATGCGGCCGGTGGATCATAATGAAGACTTTATTCATTTATTTGACGTCGAAATGTATTTATTTAATAGAGCCACATACCATCCGAAACATGAATACAGCTCAGTCAGTCTCATCATTTTTATCATGGCATTTATTTTTAGCTATAAACCGACGAGATGTGCAAGCGCAGTCGCTACTGTCCGACCATTCATCAGCTGAATATTTGTTGTCAACGTCTAGAAGTACCTAAGAATAGCTGTCTAATTTATATTGTTTTTGTTTCAGGTAGCCGTGGGAGAAACTTTCCATCTTGCTATTATTAAGGTTTGGCTCATCTCAAATACGTACATTAAAGTTTCTATTCTCTTCTGTATACAAATATGTCCGCCCACTCAATGCATTAATCTATGTCGATGAAGCTATGAAGTCATTCAATAATGTACACACGTTGTCTGCGTGCATCAATCATTCGTGTAGCTACTACAAATTTTAGAGTAAAGAGTTCGGGAACAAATCTTTCAACATTATTAGAAACCGGAACATGAATATACTAAGTTACACTTTATGGTGATAGTCTCCATAGGGTTATTAACCCCAGGTATAACAATCCTTGGAGGTGGTTTTGTGTGGTGAATTTCCTACAGCAACCATCCTGTCAGGATTCCAGTAGAAGAACAGATTAAATAGTACTGTGGAAATACAGATTGCTCCCATAAAATTCTCGTCGTAAACTTCCTTGGTTTCAGTGGAAGTAGGAGCGGATGTTTCCAAAAAGTATTCCCATCGTAAAAGTTTGGGGAAGGTTTCAGAAGGAGTCAAATTGATTACTCCCTAGAGTGTTCCCAGTGTGAAAAGCTGTTTTAGACGGTATATTTTTCAAATTCATGCTGGATTCTGGTAAAATAAGAAAAGATATGTGATATGATAATCAAGCAGCTGAGTACCCCAATAGTGTCATGCGGAAATGTCGAATTCAACTCGTGTGGTGAGAAGGATTTACCATGCCTGGCCTTCACTCTATTTTTACGTATAAAAATAGTTGTAAAATTGTGAGATTAGTAAAAAATTGAGTGAAGGCCCGGCATGGTAAATCCATCTCACCACACGAGTGCAATTCGAAAATAAACATGAGCTAATTTCATCGGTGTGCAAGTTTCACTATTTCCAATATAAATAGTGTTTAGATTCATATGGAAATAACGTGACTTAAATATAACCAGAAATCGTGTCTACAACATTACATGAAGGTCAAGTTTAATTATTGTTTCATTGACCTGAAATCGAAATAATCATAACGTCATTCGCTCCATGACATACGAGTATTATAAATTTTTCCTTTCCTTTAAGTTTAAAAAAATCGATGAAACTTGGTTTGTTTGGCATCATTAGATACAGGCAAAATTACTTGTTTTGTTGCTTATAAGATTTTTAAAAACGCAAAAATTATAGCTTTAAAATGTTTCTAAATATCACCCAAAACTGAATGATCGTTACCCATGCCAAGCGTCTATTATTCAAATATTGGGTTAGGTACATATAACAGTCGGTGCCTAAATGCGTAGAAAGCGCTTTTTTATTCTCGCTTTGTTTGTTTTCGGAGGCATGTTATCCTATCTTATGTCTCTTTCTTGCTACTGGTATAAGACAAGGACTTATTACTTAGTAGAAGCCTTTATGGACATGATGCTCATAATCATACTAACATTTGTAATACATTACTGAATGTGAACTGTTACTGTCTATGACATTAGGTGGTCGGGCGTCAATGTATGACGTTATTGGAACAGTTTTCAGGCGGGTGTAGGGTTAGAGTAAGTGCGTGGTAATCAGTCCACGCCGGGATTGCCCGATAGAGGTGCGCGCGCATCATTTTCAGGGCGCAGGACGCCACCCCATGCTTAGAGCTAAGAACTTTTAGATAAGCTAACACCAATATTAGTTGCAAGTATAATTTGCAAAAAAAAAACTTCAAAAATGTAACAATTTCAAAACGCAAGAGCTGATTGATGAGTTTAATAAGCTATGTTTACGTTTAGTGGTCGTACTTTACATTTTGATACTATGTTACTTCTACGCTCATTTAACATATGTATGTATGTATGTATGTAGATAAAGTTTTAAAAAAGTTATAAAGACACAAAAGCCGGCTTAATGGAAGTCGAAATCGCAGACGAAGGCTCCTTACCACCGCAGAATATATAACACAAGTTCGAGCAAAAAACGCCGAAATAAACACGTTTATTCTTTAGTTTTTATCACTTGTAAATATCTCTGTGAACATTTCAAATGTCAACCTAATGGACGGACGGATGGCGAAGCTTTAGTAATAGCGTACGATTTGGCAACTTTTAGGAACTATAAAAAGGAAGCCATAAAATACTGAAAATTACAAACGGAAAATAGTAAACTAGAATCCACATAAAATCCAATAAAAGTCGACGATCTCAACTGGACGGGTCCGAAACGATTTCCTAAACAAGTTAAAACGAATTACTCTGTCCCCTCTGTCAATGTAGTCGTTCTTCGCGGTTTTCAGACGCCGGCAGAGGCCGCTCATATCACGGCACAGCAGGTTTTGACGGCGACCGATTCGGAACGCACCCTTTGTCGTACCCTTAAAAAACTCACATCTGTTCTTAATCTCTTGTGTCTCAGTAGCAACGACTAAAAGGTAAGCCCTATTCTGATAATTAACAGCAATTGAACACAGCTAAAGCTTGGTTGGAAAGTAATTTCGAGGCACTCGGAACGTTCTAGACGTTTTCGATGAATTAACGATGTCCCAGTAAATAGAACGTAGTTGTTCGATACTTATTAGTACTGTTGTTATCGATCTTGCACGCTGGTCACATCACTCGTCTGTACAATGCCTTATGTGCTTTAGATAATACCGATTCGTGGCAGAAAGTAATGATTTTTCCCCGGGAATGCTATAAATAACTGCTTATTGTAAGACTAGCCTCCATGACTGCGAAACAACATTTCGTTCTTAGTTTAGGTTCCAATTTTCCCTTCATCAGGTTAGGTGGGGATAATAAAAATTGATTTTCAATGACATGACTATAAAAAAATGTGTATTTCAGACAATATTACATTTTATTAGGCGATTTCTCTAACACGTTTTTATTCAAACTAAATTTTTATTCTAAAAATGTCTTATACTTAACATGTAACCAATATTTCTAGACCGATGGATAAGTCACCAGTATTTTATTTATGGAGCATTCAATTTCCACAAAAATTTCTTAATGGTTCCATTTTTTTACGTATGTTGAATGAATGTGCCATACAATAAAAATTCCTAAGAAATATAAAACTTATCGAAGGAAATTTATGTAATTACATTCGACCTTGGACAAAATCCCACTTTAATTAAATTAGTACAAGATAAGATTTGATGTAAATGATTGATTTACTTATCAAATGTAATAATAACACTTACTTAAGTGCTTATTAGTTACAAAACAAAGATGAAATCTGAAACGATTAAAATCAAGCAGTTTTTAAATAAAGATAAAATATTTGCTTAGCCTTTCTTGAAAAAGAGATAAAACACCACGGATAGACGCAAAAAATAATATTTGGAATAGGAACTTGTGGTAGTCAGGGTCCAGGAAAATGACACAGGAATTTATTTATTTATTTGGGCACTCGAGGTTCATTTAAACGAGTTGTACTCAAGTTGTAGTTATATGTCAAGACGGGCGTAGAAGATGAGATGACGCAAAGTCCTTCATCTAGGGCTGACTTAACTTGGCTGGTTTAGGCGCCTTGACTTTTCTTCGCTAATTCTAAAATTTTACACTCAGACGTTTTTAGATCGTGATCCCCCAAAACAATGCCTTTGATTGCTTTATATTAATAAATTAAACCAATTAAAAACTAAGGAATTCAGTTACCTGCGAATTATACAGTACTCATTTCATAAAGTTTCTGCACAATTTTTGTTTTTAAATTGTAGCGGGACCACTCTTTAGTTATACTTTATAATAATAATCATCATCTGGTTCATAATTGGTAAATAAATGAGGTAACATACCGTAAAACATTGAAACTGAGAACGTCCTCCCTTTTCAAAGTCAGTTGAATATATTATAATCAACTAGCTTTTGCCTGTAACCTTGTCTCGTGGACTTCGGAGAGTATCCCACGGAAGTTACTTTTTCGATCGGGATTTTAATCCCATAAGTAACATAAGTCCTTTCCGATCATTCTACTATTCCTACACAAAAAGTCATGCCATTTTGACCCTCCATTGCGACGGGAAGGAAGGACAAACAAACAAATTCAATCCAAATTGTTTATTGCTGCCATTATAAATAAATAAACTAACTCAGCGCATTTATAATATGGGTTAAAGTGTGCTAGCACTTACTTCGGAGCTTATTTTGGGGGAAACCCCTTTTAAACAAAATGCATATAATAATCACGAGAACATTCGTTTCCTTGACGTAAATTTCGTTTCATTACTAATTTATGTTATTGGCTCTGGGCCGAGGATTTTCCCGCCACGGTTGTTATTGGCATTTCTCATTAAAGTTTTAGCAGCACGTATGTTATGCCCTGGATCGTTATGAAAATTTAATTGATTTTCCGTTGTAATAATTTTAGGTAACAGCACTTTTTGTACATCACTGAGGTTCCATTTTGTGAAAATTAAAACAAACATGGTAAAGCGAAATGAACTCAAGAAGACAGTGGCACTATTGAAACTGTAGCTAAAGACATTTATTGAAATCCATGACTCATTTTAGAAGCTACGAGACAATAAAAATGTCATGTGCATATGGCATTCTTACATACACACACACCATCACACTATAAACTAACATGATCATAACCTTCCAGCATAGCAGTCGAGTTAAAAATAGATACAGTAAGGATAGGATACAGAAAGTAGATACAGTACAAAAGAACAAATTACTTTAAATATTAATAAACCTCCACGTTAACTTAATTGGCAGCTTCACCACTCTAAAGCTAAGGACATAGGTGCTAAAATAACTACAAACAATAATCAATACGGCGTTGAACCGAGTTATTTTTTACATTGCCTATACAATTCCAGAGTATCGAAAGTACATATGTTGCTACAACGAATAAAAACGATAATTTTTGCCAATTTCGAGGCTAAATCTGTTATAACGTCGTTAGAACTCAATTTTCCTAATCGGGCTTCTTTTATCACATAAAATTAACAACCTAGGAAATTCAAAGAATGTCTGCCGGAATCACAAAGAACTACCCAACTATTTCCAACAGCTGTGTTGTTCTGTTCCAAATACATGTACAAAATCATAAACATATAAAATCATAAACTAATAAAATGGCAAATACACCAGTGTTTATTTTTTGTTCAGTATCAACCGAATAATCTACAGCAATTTTGATCACACAATCGTTCAAAATAAATTCAGGAACTATCAAGGTACTATCAACGTGTGTGTATTTTCAATATTTTTTAGCAACTGATTAGTTAATTTCTATACTTTTTTCTGCATAATTATTTGGATTTTACATCGTTAAAATTTTATTTTCTAATTTATTTTATTAAAACTATTCGTTGTTTTAGATAGATTTATCAAAAATAGTTGCGGTCAATTGGAGGTATTCGATAGATATATGTATGGACACTAGTATATCAAGCCTAGCAGCAATAGATCGCAATATACAAAATAAACACTGCAACCGAAATATCCGCGGATGTATTTACGTAGATGCAGTGATGAAATTAATGTCACTATGTTTATCCAGTGGATATCATACGTCTAACGAATACTCGGTACCTAGCAGTAGGATGGTAAATTCATGTGTGACTCACGGTAATCGGATCACTTGACGGATAGCGCTTACACCCACGACGGGGAATTGCTGTTTTGGGGCCGAATTATAGATGCATACCTACTTATACCTAACCCGTAGATAGATATTTGCTTCAGGGCGTTATTTGAGATCTTTGATGGTCCAACATTAATAATTTTATTCCGCTGTGAGGTATATGACGGAGGCTCCAATCCAACAGTGAAATTATATAGCTGATTTTGCTGGTGACGAATTCATTTTCAATCTAACATCTTATGATAAAAAATCAAACTTCTAAGTCAACTCTCTCTATATATAATTAGATAGAACTCCCGTTTATGCCATATATTTAGTCGATTTCTCTTGCGCTAGCAAGCAAGGAATCTAAACCCTGAAACCAAGAATCCTGCAAAGAAGTAAGGCCTCATGGCAGAAGTATTTGAATAGAAGTGAAAACTATAATTTTAAATTACATCACACAATAAATCGCATTTCGATCGTGGTGTAGACGGATGTAACAGATAATATTTTTTCAACTGCAATAAATTGTGTTCATCAATAGTATTTAAATTTTTGTTACAGCATTGTTCGGTTACCTATTTGTTAACTTTCAATATGTTTATTATTTATTTTCTGAACGGTACCCTCAGTGCGCGAGTCCGACTCGTACTTCGCCGGTTTTGTTAAATTTATTACTCAAATTTTGATTATTTTGAAAAGTCTATACCGTATTTCATGAGATATCAATAATCACCAGTTAAATATACATACTGCTGTAAAGATAATGATACTTCAGGATGTCGTAAACAACTCTGCCCGTGACGTTTTCATGGGAATGCTTTGAGCGTCTGGATGACACTAAATCGAAAATAAACTGTAAATATTGTTCTTAATAGTGAAAAACACATTAGTAACTGGCAAAGAAAAACATTAAAACTTTAAAGAAACAGTTGAAAATAATTATAATTTGTTCCGCTTTTCTAGATTTCTCTTTTATGTTTTTAGCCTGATCTAGAGATTGACGTTGTTGAGCAATGACGTTGTAGGCTGGGTAATGTCGAGTAATGTTAATCCATTGTATACATACTATCAGAGTAATAAATTATACAAATATCGTACGTAATTACGTTCTTATCAAGACTTCACTGTCGTTTCAAACATCATCGAACTGATATCGAACGAGACAACCGTATAAAGGTTGTTGGATAACTAAAATTCTTTTCTACGTAGATTTCGTCTCCTTTTCTTTTCATCAAATTAGTTAGCCATAGCAGTTAAACGTTGAATATGAACCTCTTTACTACAATGACCGGGTTTTTCCTGATTTGTCACATTCGCTTAGCTAGGCAGGGAAATTGCTCGGTGCCGCCCGCCCCAGCCTGATTTGCTATTATACTCGTACACAGCAAATTTTCTTTAGAAAATCTGTCATTTGTCAAGAAAATAGCTAGTAGTTTATTTCAGCATCCCATTCAAATGTCATCTTTCAGTAGAGTGATAAATATGAATATTCCGTGAAAACTTATTTAGGATGTATTACGTACGTACGTACGATCATTTGCAAACACGTAATTGCTAAAATGTACAAAGATAAGTCATTGCTCTCTTTCAGTTGAAATCTAAATCCATTCTAAAACCGGTATTATTAATTCAAATCTTTATTTAACACGGCAATGATCACTTTACACGGATGAGAAAACAGAAATTGAAAACATGCGTCATCACTGTTCACACACTTTTCCGACATCAATGATTGTATCTTTCCATGTTTTAAAGTGCTCTTCAAACCATTTGAATTTCAACGTGAGTCATGAACTGACTCATCGGAGATTCCTTCCGAACTCTTTTGAAATGTAGTGACTGAAGTACCTAATTAAGCTTTCTATACTAAACTAACTTTCACAAATATTAATAATTAAACATGATCTCAGATATTTGTCCATTTTTCTTGGCACGCACATTGGTCCCGTCTGGACCAACCGGTCGGTTCTTTCAGTAACCGTAAAGATAATTTTTATAAACCAACCGGGTCAACCTTGAATTTTGTGTAGTTCAGGGGGCGCGTTCTCTAAATAAAAACAATACACATCCTTACATCCTCAGGGCTCGAGGATGTCTTTACTAACGTTATTAGATATTGATCCTTGTTGCATAGGAAACTAGAGATAGCCAAGGTTAAGGTTTATGGGGTTGGTGATAGCAGTAAGATTTAGTGCACCGGTAGACGTTGCTGCCATTTCTCTAGGATTTCCCCCGGTAGACATATTTACTATACACACACACGGTAATGGGTATTCTATTCTAAAGTCAACACACGGCCCTGCCTATTGTTAGTCAAATATTGATTCACAACATTTTAGTATCACTTCTGTAGCCAACGTTCTAGTCATGAAAGTTAATGACAAAGGTACCACCTACGCCTCTCCAAGTCATTGTAACTAAAGAGGCTATTGCTCTTTTGCTCCAAATCTCACAATTTACGCAAGCACCAAGGATGATTAATAATATCATCTCACCAAGGCAATGAAAACACTTTATCCGCCTACACTTCGATCTCTCTTTAAACTCCAGGAAAGTGCGTAGGTATTAATACGTTAGTAACCTACATCTCTCGAATGTTTTTAATTCCGAAGCAATTTATACAAACCAGGCCTTTAGCTACCTTGGAAATAAAATATGTACTAGACAAAGGCTATGAACTTTTTATTGATACCTGATAAAATAGTTTTTGTAAGAAAAATATAGCGTAATCTGTATTTCTCCGATTCTCTTCAGACAGATATCATTTTATCTATCCAATGTTCATAATGGATCTATATTGTTTTTTGACGTGTAACATCTTATAAATCGATGAACCGGTACAAGCGAGAGCGGAGAACAAGAGATAGAGAGGCACAACCGGCCTAAGCGTTCGGCTTGTGACGCATCTTATGACGTTATCACGTAAAATTATCATCTGTAAACCGACTATACAGACAATTTTTTTCTAGTATCTAGTGTTGTTACTGTAGACTCTATATAATCGAATATAAGAGTATAAGAAAGGTCGTCGAGATTTAAGAAATGCTCGTCGGATCTTCTTTAGAAGTCGTTGATTTGAATATAAAATCCTTGTTGGAAAACTAACGGTAATATATATGGTTGAAGATTTATATCTAAGTATTCTTTTAGTATATTTAGGTACGTTTTTCTCAAGCTCGGTCTAAGGTGTCGTAATAGAGGGTTTGAAAAAACTGATTTTACAGTAAGGATAACATTCTATCGTGTCTGTTAAAAATAAATTCAAATATTAGCTTTGTAGGCTAACACGCCGACCACGAGATAATTTTATCATCTCGTCGATGAGATATATCATGGGTGTCATGTTAGCCCTACAGGGTGAAAGATATCGTTACAGAAGAAAGACAATACCACGGAAACCCCGTTCTAAATTCACAAAAAGGAAAATCATAATCTTTTATCGGTATAGGATAATTGGACAGTTTGTCTCAAATTTAAAAATGGTATCTAAATATTATATTATTTTGTTTAATTTCGGGGTTTTAATATTGTAATAATGGGTACTGTTATACAACACATAAAACGTTCGATATGAGTTGGATCTCATATATGTATTTACCTGAAGCTTTCATAACGTGCGCTATCAAAGGCATTCCTCTATCTAGGCCCAGTTATTGGCATTGTGTTGGATGTACATAGGTACGTACATAAATAGGTACATAGGCGTTCGTGTAATAAAATCTAGTCGAAGGTTAGTGTATAGGGTTTCTCTGTGGGGGGTGAACCGTATCGATATCGAGACACGATTTATTATTATGATTCTTCCTTCTACAGGTACTCGTTGCTATTTATGGATATCGTGTAAGAGAATTCCAATTACATGTACCTACTTTATTTATGCGGAAACAAAATAGAAAATCATTAGCTTTATTTTCCCAGTCGTTTGGCACTTTGCCATCTAGGTTTTTTGGTTGGGAATTAAGTGTTTGTGGATGTTAATGAAGATAGTTTTGACGATGAAAATGAAATCTATATGTAAATTTTAATGGTAAAGCAAAAACTGTGTACCCCTGTGTAAGAAGATTGCGCGCACGGAGGAGTATGAAATTTCACACACTTATAGTTTATATAGAGGAGTTCAGAATAGTTTATATAGAGAAGTTCAGAATGCTAATATTTTTTCAAAATTTTTAAATAAATTATAGTTGAATTTCGACCACTGGGCGACCACTAGTAAAAATAAATGCATTAGGTGCCTGTAATTAATCTTAGGGTTCCGTACCTCAAAAGGGGAAAATGAATCCTTATAGAATTATTTGCTTATCCATCTGTCTGTATGATTGTTAATGCCCTTTTCTCAGGAACGCGTGAATGTATCAAGTTGAAATTAATATCAAGCATTCAAGTCTGCAGTTTCTTGGATCTGTGAAAAAATTTGACTCCTCGGTCAACGCAATAAAAAAATACAGCCGTTTAAGCAGCAAATGACGATTTTCTCTTGAAAGCGCATCAAAACCTATAGGCTAGGCATTGAATTAGAATACTGAAATTTGGCAAGACGCAAGTTCTTACAGTACAAGTATAGAAATAAATAAAAAGTATAATTTTTTAATTATATCTCATTAAAATCGCTTATATGATTATCAACTGTTGCAGTGTCTGTCTAATTTTGCATTTTAATGTGTAAATCAAGAATTGCCCGTGTTTTCAGTCAGGCAATACGTATTCTTATAAAACATGATTTTTAGTGTGTTAATTATTTACCTGCTGTACGGAGCCCTCGGTGTGCATGTCCCACTCGCACTTGGACGGTTTTTCACTTAATGGTTTAGTCCTTATAATACATGTATAAGCCATAAAAACACAAACATACTTTGAGATTCTGTTTAATAATACATACTTTTCACAATACTTTTTTTCATAAATATCTTATTTATTGCTACTGCCTCAGAAAAGGGTGGCCCTTTGTCATTCCAGGGATGTCTTAAAATATGACTATATAAAATTTCGGTAGAGAATTTAGCAGCAACGTACTAAAAGTGTGTACGGACATTTTACTGTACTGTACCCACCGACCAATCAACCATTCCGGACTGCACGGCTGTTTGGTGACCATGGCAAATCTCCTCACAATTCAACAACAAAAATATTAAATATTTAAAGTTAACTGACGTACCTATTGCTTATTTTATACTACATACAACAACCGCATCACCTTGAATTCATAAAATGTAATTACGAATAATTTAAAGTTTCTGGGCACAATAATATTATGTGTTACATATGTACTTTTATCTTTAAAACACTCACAACCGACGTGTTATCTTTCAGAGTCTTTGAAAATAAAAGCAAACCAACGATACACAGACGTACTCCCTCTGCCTACGAGTATATCTCACACCACTTCACAACTCACAAATCAGTATTTTTTAAATAATTCTAAAATAAACAGCTCCCGTAAATTCACATTTCACTGTCCAGTGACGCGTGAACAGTTTTTGGCTCGTGCAAATACTGTAAAAACCCCATTCCTTCCCGCCATTTACGTAGTCTTACTTTAATAACGGGTGAGGTATTTATAAATGACTTTTATTTAAAAGTCCCGTACCTATGGCAGACTGCCACTGAGAGTCCGATCATCTCGGTATATCGTGACCGGGGGTGAGCTACCCCAGCCGTCCTTGGAAGAAAGGCTGAGGGTTCGGCTGCGGAGGTGGCGTAGATGGAATGTCGTGCTTCGGCTTGAGAAGCCATGGGCTGTCTGTGCTTTGGTGGTTGCTGTCGGACCTCTTCTGTCCCGAGTTGGATGGTGTGAGGTGCAGTGTTGGCAGCTGTTTCTTAGGGCAGACCGGGGGCCTGTCCGCTTTAGGTTGCATTTTGTCTGCAAATAAAATAAAAACTCATTAATGGTACAATCCGACACGGAACGCGAAATCATGTCGAATTAAAACATAACTCAAAGTTACCAATTGTAAATTTTCTAACTTAACTCTTTGCCACAGCAAAAAAAAACAATTGTCAGGGTCAGCTATAGGGGAAATCCTCGTCCTAATTACCTTAACTATGCAATTACATGGAGATCAGTCAATTAGTATGATCAAAGTACAATTGAAAAATATGAAACAAGGGCGTTCTGTAAATTATATTAAAAATACTAAACTAGAACCTAAAGTACTCGAATAAACTACAATTAAACAGGTTCCTTATCAAGACTACAACTTACTATGTATATCCAAACTGATATCCTCCAATCGTGAACTAATCACTTCGACACCGTTTACAAACATTTGTTAACGATCACTGAAACGCACTCCACCGAGTCTTGACGCTTAATGTCGGTTATAGAGTACGCCTCGTGGCTTTATATCAGCTCTGAGTCACTTGGCAAGAGAATTTCTCTATCTGTGAACACGTCACTCTGACGATCGACGACAGATTGTATGACGCCAGTGCTCTTGCGGTGAGCGATACCTAACTCTTGAGGGCTATTATACATGAGGGTTTTATATTAAAAATATGTAATTAATTGCGCACATAGGTAAAACGTTTATTTATTCTACGTACTTAACTTTAATGTAGTTATTGTTGTTTTTGGTAATTTGTATATATCTATTGATACAATGGATCTATTTAAATTATATACAAAATTTATACACATAATAATTTATTATAACGCATTAATAATTATGATGAATTTAAAACGTAAATGCGTTATAAGATTAACTAGCATTACATCGGAAATTCCTTTATAGAAAACTTGGCATATTTCGTGGTCACTAAGACACAAAAGATTTTTGTCATCTCTCTGAACATACTATTAATATGGTCTTTTGAGGTCATCGACGAATAATATTGTATAAATCTACTAATATGAGTAATTTAAATATATAAAAACAAATAGCTTATTTTTTGTGCAAGTAGTTTTATATTAACTAAGTTAGCTGAACAAATATAAGAGGTAGTACTAAATGTATTCCACACTCTGTAGTTAATTGAAATGTAATTATTTCAATTAAATTAACGAAGAACATTTAAATTAAGTTCACAGCGAAGGCAAATCACACGAATGATAATATAATATTATATTAAAACACAAATATCGACAATTCTGTCAAGTATCACGAGGTATATACATATTTTCTTGCGAGATTTGCTTTTTTACAACAGTGTTTATTATTCAGTCAGAGTTTTAGTTTCTAAAGTTTTTGAGTACATTTCCGAACTGGAAAATCAAGTTAGGGTTGTCCTTTTGCTCACATTAGAATCTGCTTTGAGGTAAGTGTGTAAAATTATTATTATATATTAGATAGATCGATATAGCTACATGTGGACATGTATAAAACACGTGTAATTATTTGAAGCTATAAAATAATTACTACGTTATCTATAAATCATCTATTATAGAGTCAGATGGACTGTTGCATAACAATCATTAACAAAGAAATTAAATTTTATTAAACGTATACATTTAGATTAAAAAATCAGGTTTATACAAAACCTATATATGATGATTTTTTAAAGCTTTATACTTCGCCGTTCCTTGTCCTAAAATAATGTCATGAGCGTTTAATGACTGTAATATGTCATTGTCTTGTTTAAAATAATACTCAATATCTACTCATTATGATGATGATGAAACTCAAAGTAAATGTATAAAATGTATAATAAGTGATGATACATTTACATACACAAACAACATAAATATGGTAAGCAAAGTTTGAACTCTTTCATTTCTGTTTCGTGTTATCATGAGTTATTGGATCGGTTTGAACATTAACACTGTACTTATGAGTAAATATTCGAACAGTAAACAATCCATTTGAACAATAATGTATTAATTACCACTTTTACTACGGGGAGCATGAAACGCGAGCTGTTAGTTTCCATTTAGTTTTCCAGTTAACTATACTGTATAGTCTTGTATTTGAAATATTCATCTCGATTCTTAGTTTATGAAGTAAGGTTCATCACTGGTCAACTAATCTATGATCACCATCAATGTTAGCTTACTTCTGAATTAAACCCTTAAAGGTCGCCAAACAAAGTATGGTTCCTGGTGGCTCCCTGGAACTGTCAATGAGTTGCCGTGGCTTTATGTTCTATAAGAATTTTATTTTGCATAAATATTTTTAAAAATATAAAAAACCCGAGCAATGTGAACATTGTTTACGCGTGTTTCAATTGTCTAGACGTGCAATTAACCTGTTGTGTTATTTAAACATTCTCATTTTAAGTTGTAAAATATTAATCACACACTACTTGTTTGCTACTTCATTAAATCCAATTAAATATTTTATCGTTCAAAATAATTAAATGTATTAATCGGGGGCTCAAAGGATTTTAAACTCATCAACGTAATTGTCTGCCTATGATAAATTACACTTACGTATTTATGCAGATTACACATCAAGATAAGTGTAGTTATACTTTATATAGATCAATCATTGTAAAGGCTTCTTGTTCAGTTATAAAAACTTGCTATTGCTATATATTTACACAATTATTTACAGTGAATAAAAACTGTTTGTAGCAATTGTTCCATCCGCTTCCATTGGTACTTCTTGCCATGATTTATACAATAGAAAACTATTTCAAAAATGTCAAAACGTTTTAAATCTATTGAAATTAAAATGTCGCAATACATTTTAATTCTATATATAATTCTTATATAATAATGTTCTTCTTGTAACGACCATTGTTAATTGCATAAACACGATAATTGAAGGACATATTTTTTAGTAAGATAATACTCTAACAATTAAATTTATTTAGCCGTAGCCGCGTTAAACACAGCAAGACTAAGTTTCCTATGAGCATCAAGAAGATCCGCTAGCGCAGGGTCTTTCATCAGCTAGCTTATTATAAGTAATTTATTCCATTTCTGAGTCTGTACTTAGAAATGTTTTGTTCTATTATCGAGAAATGAATTTAAAACAATGAATTATTTATTGATTAATCAAGTACTGTGGCCTTGCTCCTTTTATTCACAATTACGTTATATTGAAGGTTTAATATTATAATTTTCATTTTATAAATTGTTGTAGATAGAATTGCTGTTCATAAGATTGTATGTATAATTTTTCAAGACTCAAGATCGTATAATTTGTTATTATTCACAATAAACCTGTACTTGTTTACTTTCTCAGGACTTGTTTACAGATAACGGTCGTTATCGAAACTGCTTACTAATTACATGTTTTATCAATTTTCCTGAAAAATGATATCACCGCATTTCCTCCGGTAAGCCTGGGTGTAAGAAATTCGCCTTAAGAAGCTTAACCTTAACCTTAAGAAGCTAAAAAGACTCAAAAGTTTGTAGGAGAAACTCATTACGTATGCTCAGGAAATAAAATGATTGCGTATACATACGAGTATAATTACCGGTTGTTGCTTAGTCATGTATATTGAGTATTCTCCGTGTATTCTTTGTCCTAAATAAGCGTTATATACAGATAACATTTACAAACTATCTTCTATCCATTTGTTTTTTTAAGAGGCTATGTTGGTAAGACCACGTGGTCGGTTTCAAGGTTGCATTGTTTTGTAGCTGTCCCTCTCCGAGCCCTATCCTACCCGAGCGCGTACGGTGAGACAGCGTACATTACGCGATGTTATCCACCCGTTATTTGGATGTTTCGTAGTCCAGGGATCATTTGAAGGATACAGTATATTATGTAACCATTTTTTTAATACAGTATACTAATGAAATTTCAGATGTCGGTGGTTTTTCCAAATTGTTCTAAATTGATTCATAGTCTTGTAAATCAGGGTCAAAGTTGGGGCTTTTTATTACCGTAAAATACAATTCTTTGACGCCCTGTAACTCTGGAAGTATATATTTAAACGAAAATCGGACTCACCACCGACACAGATATTTGATTCTAGATTGTGTCTTGAAAATTTCATAGATTTTCATAGCTTAATACTCAAAATATGACTGGACTACGTTTGTATGGGCGCTTTGACACCAGCATACCCTCTTCGTCAATTGTCTATTGTTTTGCAAACATTACGCAATTTTTTGACGAACAGTTTATAGGGATAAAAAGTGTCACTTTCGTATCCATCTCCATAAACTATAATTATACAAAAATACATTTCGATACGTTGCGCCGACGCAGCGTGACAGAGAGCTAACCGACTAACACACTTTAAGATGTTCCACCACGAAACACGACCAAATTTATTGTACGTGTCCCTGTTGACAACAACGCTGATTGAAAAGTATCTTAGTTAGAAGTGAAGTAATTATTGAAGCTACGTCGCAACGATGACAAGTAACCGTTTGACCTTTACTGGTTTCCTCCTTCTATTGAACGTGATGTGGTAATTGAGAAAGCATTTTCAAGGCAAGGTCACTCCGTCCTTGCCGGCACCTCCCATAGGTGTGCCGGACAACTAATAGGTTCCCTTTTACACAAAGCTTTATGGATTTTCCGACTTGAATTCTTTAATACAAAACTTTTTACTAAACAAAACATAGTTGACAAGTACCCGTGTTTGGTAGGAAACCAGATAAAATTTCCCAAATACAAGATTAAGACCTAATTCAGAGGGAAAACCGAGCAAACACGAATTTCAAGTTTGTTTTTATTTTATCTCAATCCATGTCGTATACTACTTTATTGAGGGAAATTTTGTTTGGACTGCGTTCTAAAAAAATATCAAGAAGATAAGCTGTTGCTAAAGTGTGGCGTGACTTGTATAGTCGATGCATTGTTACAGTTCATCAATAACAATCAATGTTTATAAGTTATCTGACATGAAGATTGGGGCACCAACTGTTCACTTCACTTGGTTGACAGTCTACAGTTTTATCAATTGTTTTGTTACGTGAACTTCAAACATTGCTGTGATATATCAGACTGTAAAGTATCGAATACCAAATTCCTTGCGGACTGTATAGTTTCGGTTTTTTCCAGTCCACATCTAACTTTGATAACAAAAACAAAGGCTTATTTGAATTAGCTTTTTAGGGTTCCGTTCCGGCAAAAAAACTAAACTCTAATGGATTCGTCATGTCTGACTTGGTAAGTAGATGTAGTCTGTGAACCGCATTAAGATTTTCACACAAAAATATAAGGAAAAAAATTGGGGGTGGGAAAAAAACTGAATAGTTAACAATGTATGTCTTCCCCCCCCCCCCCCCCCCCCCCCCCCCCACTTCTTAAATAAGAGAATGATAAAACTAGAAAATACATGATGTACATTATCATGCTCCAACTTCCACCGAAAATTGGTTTGAACGAGATCTAGTAAGTAGTTTTTTTAATGCATCGTAAACCGCAATTTACCTTTCATTCAATCAACTCAAATATAAATTAAAAAACACTATTATTAAAACATCGATCAAAGTTATAACGAACTACAAGAACTTTTATATTATGAACCCTTCATCGACGAGTCCGACTCGCACTTGGCCGGTTTTTATACATATAGGGTAGGATCGCATCATATGAAACAGCACACAATTCAAGCATCAGTAATTTGTGTATCTACGCGCACGAATGGGTAACTACATTCAATAGTAAAAAAACGTTTGAACTGAGAATCTACTCCTTTTTTGAAGTCGGTTAAAAAGAAAACTTTTCTGAATAATCCATTTTTTATCATTAAATTACATACGTCATTTTTATTTGTAATAGTCTGTTTTCTTGGAATCAATTTAGTTAGAATCATATACCTCTAGTGTGTCATCAACTCATCATTTCCTATTAAAATTTCAGTTTATTACGTATTCACCTGAGCCAGCGTTTTGATACTGTTTTTGCATCCAACAACCATAAACACGCTTTGAATTATGATTCACGTTGATACACGTAGATCGTTGAGCTTAATGAGTGTAAAGTCGTATGTATTGCATCAGTACCAGGCACGCGCGTCATTCCTCGAGCCTGTGTAACATATCACTCGAGTAATCTAAATCCACAAGATTATTGTTTTTATAATAGATAAATTTAACAAAAACACACTATAAACAATACTGCTGGGGACATAGCGGGTGTTACTAAGGCATCTTCTAGATTTTATTAATAGCAGGCTGGTAGTTTGTTAACTCATTTTAGATTTACTGTCTCATCTGCGACGGCTTTAATTGTATTGTCAACATTACGTGACAAACGAATTGTTAAACGTATGTTGTAAATAACATTTTTTCAATGTACCTCTAAATATGGATGGCCACCGGTATATAGAATGTAACGTATGCTATTTTCAAAAAAATTGTTTTTCGATCAAAAGTCTTTTGGCTGGCTTTGAAAATTAAACTGACTAAAAAATTTTTCCACATCTGATAAGCTACTCGTATTTTTGTTCGTAAGCCATTCATTGGGAAATTGAGTAAGAAAAACACTTAATTCAACATTTCTGTGTATCAGAATGTTGTATGGAAGGCCCATGAGAATTAGTGTGTGGTATACTACTTATTTGTTAATTTTCAGCAATAAAGAAAATAAATACACTGTAATTATTACTTAATTATTACTTAGTACCTGTCATATTTTATTTCACTACTAAAAATGATAATACCGCTATTAAAGTAAATTTATTTACACGCAAGTTATTCATGACAAGCATCAGCCATACCTACACCTAACGCCTCATTGGCTTGAGTAGTTTGGGTGTACACGCCTTCCATAACAGCCTTCATGTCATCTCTTACCATTAGATGAGATGAAGGCAAAGTTCAAATCCATCATGCATAAAAAAACTAGAATGTTGCAATCTACAAGCACACGTTCTTTACTAATTTATTGCCAACCAGACTCAGCGGTGTACGTAAGTGTAGCAAAATGTCGTATGCAGTAATATAAAACACCGCACTTTAGTGGCGGTAGCATCAGCAAAGCACAACACTTTTTACGACACCATGTAGCTTGTAGGTCGTCTTGCTTCGAAGCTAATAAATATTTTATTGTTTTATAGTTTCAAGGAGACATCGCAAATAAGCGATCGCCTCGTCGAGGGAAGAATTATGACATAGAAACTTTTACTGTTTGGCGATTGTAAAGATTTATAGTGTCTGTCGAATATGGAAGCTAACAACGTGAACAGGGTAAGCCTCGTGAATGCACGAGAGCACAGTCCTGGTCCAGCATGCACAGTTGCACATAAGAACAAAACACAATACCTATTGAAAAAACATATTCAAACCTGGGAAACAGACCGCGAAAGTAGGATTTTCCTACCATTCTTGTTATGCACAATGGCATTGCGGTGTTGAAATGTAAATGCTTTATTCAAACAAACAAAATAGGTTTGACCTGATCAGTAAAATACTCTTCATTTGTACAGTTTCAATTTATACGTAAATTATGTCCTCTTTCATATCAATCGGAAAATGATTTCATACATACTTTTAGTTTTCACAAACAACTTTCTAGAGTTTTCAGATTTCGATCCATAGGACTGAAGAATCAAAAAGTTGAATCATTCCGAAATTACTTTAAGTATCATAAGTTTTACTTAATTGTTCCATACAATAGGCTCTAAAGAGCAAATTTCATTGAAAGAAACCTGGCTAAATTAGTTGATTGTACGCTCCACACCCCAAAGGTGAAAAGGTGGCAAAATTGGTGTTAACGTTCGCCTGACCATGAAATTCGTGGAGCCAAACAAAATGAACAAAGCACGCGCTTGTAGTGCCCTTAACGCTATTAAGTAATTAATTTTGACGCGATTCATCGCGATAAGTCGAATGAGATCGCGGCTTTCGTGAACGTTCTCGAGTTTTGGAAATACGTAACTTGGGAAAGGCTACACTGATAAGACATAGATAATAAATAAGTCAAGCTTAGAAAGCCCTCAGGAAAAACTTTTCCAATTACCTTATTCTTTCTTTCTTCTCATATAGTTGCAAATATAATACGTACAAAGATACAAATTATTTGATTGGCTACTATAACCCCTTTTGTTATTTTTTGACAACGTCAACAATTTATTATCAATAAATGATATAGTCCAGAATCTAATCTCTATAACACTTCGTTCATATAATTGGTCTCGTTTGTTTGTAACAATGATCGTCAGTCAGAGTCGCACATTTATTATCTTTATTACAAGTAATCTTTATTAGGGTGCATCGTCTTGATCAAAAGTCGTGGTTCTTACTAGTCGTTGTACAAAATTTATTGCAAACAGATAGATGACAATATACTAGTCAATATCTGAAAATATAAAATTTGCAGTAAGTATCAATTATGCAAATAGCCCGATGTTGTGCCAAACCAAACGTACCGCAAAATTTTACAGTATTTTGATGTAAATTTGAATCGTCGCTGACGAGCGCGATGTTATGGATTTCGCATAGAACATTGAATAGATTGATGTGTCTACCTACAATATCTACAACCTTAGACGAAACAATCACGCGATGGACAAGGACGAATATTTCAGACTATATTTTCTCATTGTCTTCGAATCTGTATTCCCATTGATGTCAATCTATATAGCTGTTTACTTCTGGAAGTATTGGAAAGTCAATCAACTGCTTTTTGAAAAGTTCTTCGTTACATTCAGGAATACACCTTAGACGTTGCGCTATGCTGCAGTTTATAGCCAGCTTTTTGAGCATTTATGTCGTACATCAACTAGTCACACATATTGTCCCTATATCCCAAACATAATTGAATTTACTTATAAGATCCATGTGAGGGATTTTATAGATTTGAAACTGTACAAAACATGTTTAGTTTATGTGCAGATTTTTAAATTCTCTATATTCAGTTTTCGACGAGTTTTATTGCAATATTTTATTATCCTTTTCACTTTTATAGGTCCTTGAAAAACGTTTACCTACTTCCTTCTTACTTTTCGCATTTACTCATTGGTAGTGATAGTAAAGTTTGTGGCAGCAGGCAGCCTGCCGATGTGCGTGACGCGTGCCGGTCTGTGGCAGGAAAGCAGCCACCATTTTACGACGCGTTTGATTCTCGTGGCATTTTCGTGGCTATCTAGCTGCCTTTTCTACACTCCGTACAATATTGAATATTAGTTATAGCTTTTACTGTTACTAGGTTTGGTACAATAAGCATGTACTATTGTTGATTTCTATGCGAGTAATGGTGCTGTATTTTTAGGAATGATTTAGAATAAGTTAGGACAATGAGTAAGAGCCTTATATTAGTAACCAGAAAGTCTAATTTCTTCAGAGTATGATGAGTATAGCACGAAACAATCACGTCCAAGGCTTCCTTTTAACTGAAATCATATGCTTGTTTTAAAACAAATGAAAATATTTCACTAAATACTACAGTTATAAAACACACATACTTTGTTTCGATACATTGTTGTGTTCATCTTTAACCAGTATTACTGAAAGAGTGATAATATGGTGTGCAACATTTGAGGGGAACGCCTGTTTGACCCAGAAGCCCAGTTCGTGAGTATCGTATCTATCGGCCATTGCTCGTTCCTTTCGTGTCGTGTAGAAGGGGACACGGAAATGCGATGCCTTTTTCCCTGTTGTGAATTTTTTTTAACTCTTAGAAAGAAATTAGGGCTTCTAAGAGTTCTTTTCGTTGATAGCGTATAATATTTATTCAATGCGATTCTTATGAGAATATTAACAATAATATGTGTGTGGCAAACACCTTCAGTTTAAAAACTTTAATGTTTATCTCATATTTGGAATTGAATTATCTATCATAAAATGCTCGTTACTAAGTGCAATTTTTTCTGTTATTAATTCAGGACACCAAAATTGTGCACTTACACTGCAGCATAGCATTATTTTATGAAGAGTCTGATGATTTGTTATGATTTGGGTCGAGTGTGAGGCAGAGCGGAGGCGACAGCGCCAACGTCGCCGCCCCACGCCTCCTGTTATCGTGCTCAATCATTCCTACTTCGCGTAATATTTTGCCAAAATATCCAATATTCAGTTAACGTTTTAACAGTGGAAAACTTTGAATCTTGTCTACATTTGTCTGTCTGTCCTCTGTAATGAATCCATCAAAGTTTTGTATGTCCTCGCTCAATTCTTTGGACTACTCGAACTACTTGTCCGTGAAACTAACATATCGCTTCGCGTGCAAACAGAATTCAATCTTTCGTGTAATCACGCTGTTACTTTGCAATCACACATTTGTTCCGAGGTCATCGTATCGAGATCATAGAAAAAGATAGTCATAGAATTACATACTAAACTTTATTTGTAATGTTTCACTCTGGTAATATTGTTCTACAATTTCACAATCTAAACTGAAATCTTGTTCATTAAAACTTGAAAGTGGTTTTGTAAAGTGTCTGTTAGTTTAAACTGTAGTAGCTTATTTTACTTTTAAATTTAGTATGCTGACATGAGCTTTATTGTGAAGGCACCTCTGGAATCCCGCCCTCCGAGCGGTGCACCCAACGTGTTTGAAAGTTCTGGACAGTCGCAGCTACCACCACGCCCTCCTCTTGTCAGAACCGACTCCAGATCTGCATTCCCGGCACCAGGACAGAGGCCAGTCATTCCACCTCAAGCTCAGCAAAGGCCACAATTTCAACCAGGAGGACCAGTCACTAGTCCCCCTCAGTTTGCACCTCGCCCAGGAACTCCAGCGCCAAGAGGACCCGTACCTGTTGGTTTGCCGGGGGCACAAACACGTCCGGTTCCACCACCATTACGACCAGTTGGACCGCAATCATTCGTGCCACAACCGGGAATTAGACCGTTGCAATCACCCACCTCGGGTCAACCACCACAAAGGATCCCGCCGCCAAATAATTTGCAATTTGGCCCACGACAAACGCCACAATTTGGAGGTGCAATAACTCCTGACAACGTTAGACCGCCGCTAGTGCCAGCATCTAACGGAGCACTAAAATCCGGAGTTCCACCAGGAAACGGAGCAGCTGTTGGGCAATTAGCTAGACAGCCATCAGCTGGCTCTCTACGAGGACTCGACCCATCATCAAACACCTATCAAAACAAACCAGTCAACCTGGATAATCAAAGCGTTGCTAATAACAATGACAATTCAATTAAGCCGGAGAATGGCACCGATTTACCAAATATGGCAAAAGGTAGAAGTTACAGTATTGCAGCAGCCCCCGGTGCACCGAGCCCACTTAAAATGGAGGATGATAGACGAAAGTCTGTCAGTGCCTTGGGAGGTAGAAATGATGAATTTGTTAGCCGCAATCCGGGTCTTGGATTAATTCAGGAAGGAAAAGTTGACAGTAAGGATAATATTCGAGGATCGAAGGAGAGTGTGAGATCAGAAGCATCAAATGACGGCAGTAGAGATATGCCTGAACGCCCCGAGTCCAGGATATCAGGATCTAAAATGACAGAATCATTTATAGGAACACTACCAAGCTCGACACCCAAAAAGAGATTTGATGACAATGATGATGTAGTCTCACAAAATAACACAGTGTCAGGAAAGAATTCAAACCAACTTTCTCATGACAAAATTGAATTGTCAGATCGGTCACCGTCCTTGACACGGAGTGACGATTCCCCACAGAATGTGTCCGCGAGTCCAGTTTTATCGAGCAAGTCACAAGTTCCGACTCCGGAACCTCAACGTCCCAAAACACCTAAAACTGAAATAAAACAAGAAATCAAATCTGAATATAAGGAACAAAAACCTACGATGCCAAGCAAAACTCCTCCAAAATCTCCACTTGGGGACACTAAGCCCCCAATGCCATTGCATAAAAAACCAAACGAATTGAATACTTCTGGAACGCCTGCAGAATCGAAAAAACTTACACCTCGTAAAGCGGCATCGGCACCAAAATATCGTCCTAAAGGTAAATCGTTAATCGTAGATAATTTGAGATGAGCCAAATTTTCGTAATTGTAGTTAATTCAATATTGTGAATTTTTAGTTTATTTTTATGATTTTCATTTTAGATTATTATTATTATTGTTTCAGATGGTGACAATGACAGTGGGGTTGATGAATCTACGCAAGGAAATGTAAGTAGAATAGTATTACGAATGGCATAATTAAGTTGGTATATTTGCTTTTTTTTCTTCAAATTTTACGCCTTATAAATTGATTGTTAAACTGAGAACGCTTAGATGGAAGTAATTGATCAAAGCTATGCACATACTCGTACATACCACTGTTATGTTTAGTAGTAGAAATAGTCCTACCACCAACTTAACCGAGCACCGATAGGCCGAGACCGAGTACGGATCGAACCAGGGACCTCCGGATTATGAGTTTAAGAATGTAGCCACGAGGTCACGAAGGCGTTTGTAAAAGAAAAACTGTTTCTCTATCAGCAGCGCCACTAAAAATATGCTATTGAACTTACTAAAGTTGACGATTCTTAAATTGCTGTTCTATTCAGTCAACTCTAGAATTTTCTTAATATGGGACTATCAGCGAAGCTAATAACGCTCAAAAATACTGTTGAATTGAGTTCTCTATTGAACATGATCTTAGGCACGTAAAATTTGATACATACATATTATCTGTTTCCTGTGCAACAACTTAGTTGTCTGTCAGTCTTAAATATGAGAGAGGCATCATCATTCGAACAATTTCACATCCGTTTTAGTAGACGGAGTAGATCATTTTATTTAATAAGCATAATAATGATCCTAAAATCTTCGACCAGGACAACTGAAGATTTTGTCTGAACACATCGTCTGAACCACATCGATATCAACACTATGAATTAGATTACTGAGATAAGACGCGACATGTTGTGAATCCTTTATTTCTTGTATGTAATGTATCTTATTCCACACAACTGAGTTCTTAGTCCTATCTATAAAAAAAGATAGATAGATCCATTATTGCATTCGGCAAACTTACCCAGGCATCGTAAATGTGTCTTAATAAGGTGACGCTCGCTTTGGTAGTGTGAAACAATTTTAAGAAAAGATTTAAAAAAAGTTAAATATATAAAACTTCTCTGTGTAGGATCTTAATGGATCTCCTGGATCGCCGAACAAGAAACTTCCAAGCAAACTACCAATGAAGGAAAAGTCAAGTAACAGTATCAAGACTAGTCTTTCACGATCGTCAAGTAAGAGTGCGACTGCAAAAACTCCAGAGAATCCACTGCCAACTGAAAAGAAAAGTAAGTAGTCCTACAGTTTTATGAGATATCTAATTATCTTATTCATCACATCACTTTCAGTATTATCACAGCAACAGCAACAACAAACAGTAGGATAGAACTATTACTCGACAAGATACAAATACCTATGTTTAACTACATCACGACATTGCTAGAAAAGTGGGTCGCTACGACGCTGTAGATTGAAATAGCTTTATAACTGAATTGAAATATTTATGAGTTTCGATTTATTCCTACTACACTAACTACATATATAGCCTCTATTCGTAATTTTATTAAATGAAATAGGTAGCTTATTCAAGTTATTTAGGGTCTACATACCAATTTTAATTTAATTTCAGAAGTACCCATGAATAAGGTTCAAGTTGGTAATGCGCCTTCTCCAAATATAAAGGCAGTGAAATCGAAGATTGGGTCATTGGAAAATGCAACCTATAAACCTGGTGGTGGAAAAGTCAAAATCGAGAATAGGAAGATAGAATTTGGAAATGTGACACCCAGAATCGCAGCTAAAAATGAAACTTACGCTCCAAGGGGTGGCACTAAGAAGGTAAAATTTACAAATTTTAATTTACAAATTTATGGTCAAAAACAAGTTCAACGTTATTGAAAAATACGTTACAACTGTACCCATAAAAGACTTCGCAAATAATCCCTTAATTTTTAAATGACATGAAACATGTGACTCGATTTTATTGTGGATATTCTATAATGAAATTGTGTTCTATTTCAGATCGCGTCAACAAAATTGGAATGGAATGCAAAATCCAAAGTGGGCTCTCTACAAAACACTTCCTATAAACCTGGAGGAGGCGACAAGAAGATTGAAACAGTGAAACTGGATTTCAAAGATAAAGCCAAGCCGAAGGTTGCTTCCACAGCTAACATCACTCATAAACCAGGCGGAGGTGCAGTTAAGGTAAATTAAAATAAGTTATATGAATGAGAAGGAACTTACTTACATTTAATTTCAGTTCAGAAGAAAGGATGTGAGTACTGTTTAGCGTTTCACAGTTGAAAATTTTTATTCTTAATTAACTGAAACTAGCACAAAACTACATTCTTTCATGTAGGGTAGATAGTTAGGGGTTTATTTGTATAGTAGGTTTTGTATTTATTTTCATATACATAAACGCAATAAAATTGGTAGAAAGAACTACATACTGCACATGACTTATTGTAAAGCCATATTTGTATTCACGCTAGGCCCTAACCTCTTCTTCTTTAGTCTACAGCTACAAAGAATGGAGCAAGAGCTGTGAGTAAACAAAACATGTAAAGCTTTCAATGTGCTTATTTTAAAATACATATTCTTGTTTATTGTGATATATCACTTGATGCACTATATTTACCATATCAAGCTAAATTTGAAATCTACGATTGTGCAACTGGAGGATGTTTAATCAAGGAAATGTTAAAGGATAAGAATACACACTAGGTAGTTAAACATCCCGTTATTGTTTTTAGTTTGTAAGATGGGCGTTACCAAGGTGGAGGGCATCGCATAAACACTTTGCCTTCCATTCTTTGTGGAGTAAGGTCAGTTTGATGCATTTTCAAGATTGACGGCGATAATCATTTAGTCAACGAAATTGGTGTTGTGTGTGAATTTAGCGAATATTTCCTTAGGATGATTTGAGATGTTTTCGGCTGTTCCACATGCTTTGTGATGATGTTTACAGCGTTTCACGACTTATTTACGTTTTATTGGATGACGGAATGTTTGGACCGTAGAGACACTACAAAGCTATTATTATTTTACGTGAAGATGAAACCAATCAGTTCATATTGTCTTGCTCGTTTCTTTACACAACATAACATATTGTCTGAATGTAAGGATATAGTGTTATTTAGGCACGGATGGAAATGCAGGCACACACGATTCACAATAATATTATGGTACACGCGCACGCCACGAAAATCAATACTGTTACTCGTATGTATGCATTCGTAAATTTATAGAACTGTCACACAGAATATATGTATGTACACTTTATATATAACGTATTCATCTTCATGTCAACACCCATTTAATACCTATGACACGAACACTTCACCAAAATAATGTACCTATGTGTAGTAATTCTAAGTTTTGTCAAATTAATATATTGAACTCATTCTAAGTTTGAATGTCTGATCATCATCTCTATATATTATATGTGTATGTATTTATGCTTATTGCACACTGACATATCGACACTGAATTTTGCGAACAGATCGAAAACCAAAAATTGGAATTCAAAGCACAAAGTAAAGTTGGATCTCTGGACAATGTAAAGCACAAACCGGGAGGTGGAGACATCAAAATATTCGATGACAAAGAGTACATCAAGCAGATCCAGAGCGGGCAGTCGACGGCGGCCGGCAGTCTCGGACACTCACGGCAGGAGGTGAGGCCCTTGAGTGATAATCGTGTTGGGCCTATCTATTATCTCGTTTCGTTTGTTTCTGCTTATGTTATTTGTTTCTTTGGTGATGGAGTTTATCATTTGAGTGATTCAACTTCTCTTTTTTTCATCATTCGTCATTTTTGTTTCAGCCAGAGTATTTGTACACATATTATTGAATAACTGTTAAGGTACAGCGCTGGTGGTTTTTGTTTTGTATGACTAACATTAATTTTTTCTTCTTCTTTGTGTTTATTTCCTTTTGGTTTGGTTTTTCTGTGTTAACTTTTTTGTACCTTCTCCAATCAGATTGCATACCACTATTTTGCATAATATTCTTTACTTAAATTATATTTCTGTTTTCAGAGTCCTCTGCCGCCAGCTCCAGAGACTCCAAAGTCGGATGAAAATCTAAATCAAGAACAGTGTTAAACTAATATCTCAAGAGAAATAAAATTCTCGTGTTTCGACATTTACCTTTAATAGAGAGTCCAAACATTTTGTATATTTTTTATGTTTGTTGATGATGATTATATTTTGATATATTTACCCGAATTGAGTGATAGTATGTTTGCTTTAACACTTTATATAAGTGAACTCCTCAGAATATGTGTCAATGTTTTACCATATCCCTTGAGACAAATAAATTTGATGTATTATTAAATTTGTTAAATTCAATTCGTAAGTAATTTGTAGATGAATCGTTACAATAAACATATACGTATTATGCGTTTGGAAGAAAAATAGCTTTTTGTCTATTTACGATCAAGTTCGTTTACCATGGCCAATTTAATTATCTTTACCTTTATTATCAGTCAGTAATAGACCAGTAAGAGTGCCAATAGCCATAGCCTGCATAGAGTATCTGCTTAACAAGTTTATCAATTATTGCGTACGTACATATATTCGGTAGTATTCATAAAAGTATTATTTGTTATTTTTCCCGCACGCTCATCATCATTTTTGCACCAGAGATTATTACAATTTACGTTCTGTAATTAAATATTTTCCATAAACTGTGCTAATTAAAATTGTATATGTATATCACAGGTGCACACACATATATATGTTCATTAAAATTATATTAATTTTGTTTTAGATACACATTGTACTGAGAATTTATCACCAGCTTTGTTATAGTGTTCTAGAAGATATTTGTACGTTGTTTTTGTTTTATGCACTGGTATAATAAAATTAAGTATAATTTGGAGTGCTTTAGGTACATTAGGATAGGTTCTTGGCACAGCACAGCCGAATTGTGAGAGTTATGTGATATTGTTCAATGTTTAACCACATTAGACGCCTTCTGTTACTTTAGCTTTTCTAAAAGTACTGCTTAGATATGTTGAAATGAAGCTTTTGATATTTTTATAATAAATGCTGTGACAAGAACAGATGCGAGATCGAGATTGACTGACCAGATAATTATTAGAATAACATAAATGTTTTGAAACTAGATTTATATAACGCGTACCAATTATTTTGATATCCGATCTTTTTCAGCTACGTACGAGTATCATTTTTTATAGTGGTGTTACAAATCTACTTAAATGTGTATTTTCCTGATTCCTTTGATATTCCTTATGATTATTTGATTGTTTTTATTAGCTTATTGACCAGTAACTGTACGCTGTAACTACTGTACCTAAGATGATGGAATTTTATAGATTGATGTGTAAACTTGTACTAGTTTTGTAGGTATTCCTCTATTCAAAATATGACTAGAGATGAACTAGTATTTTCAATTGGAGAGTACGTAATTATTGTAAATGGTACATTATTTAATACAATTTAACATCGGTAATCTTGTTTTATTTTATATAAATACAATATTAGAATATATTCACAGAGCTCACAACATGTTCATGTAGATATCCAAGAATGTAGTAATTTGCAAACACCTTGCACAAATACACTGGAAAATTGGTAAGTCGCTTTCAATTATTTATTCATAAACCTACCTGACACAAGTATATGTTTAAAAAACTAGATCAGCATTTAATAGTTTTGTATTTAGTTGATATATTTTATATAGGAGTTTGTTCCCGTCTTTGGAATACGATTACCTACTACATATCCTTCACTTAAATTTCTAATTGATTTCTCGTGCTCTTCTTTTGCTAGTTCCCAGCATATGATATCATCGATTCACAATCTGTGTTAAAGAAACGATGTCGTAAATAAGACAAGATACATAATTTAATTGTTCGGCGAAACACAGAGTCCACAAAGTCTATATCTGACTCTTTATCTTTTTCTGGTAGTTTCCAGCTCAAACTGGTACTGGTACAGATGACTTACTAATTTCCTATTTTCATCCCCTTCTAATACAGTCCAGCATTACGTACTATTTAAGACTGATCTTCTCTTGTAAACATGTTACCATCTGGTTCACAGGACGGTTACTACATGTCAGTGCAGGAGTGGTCAGAGGAACAGCGGCCATTGTCACGTTGCAAGTCAGCGCGTGCCCCGCGCACCCCGCGGGGGCTGTCTCCGCGGCGCAGGGTCCCGGTGAATGACGAAGAAGAAAGAGTACTCCGCAATAACGAACGCAATAGACGCACTTCCATTCGACCGGCGAGTGCACGCGAACCGCCTAGATCAAACTGCTCTAGAAGGGGGAGCGTCTTGTCTCAACGACCAGCCTTCACTATTTACTAGATGTACTTATTTAGCACATTCTAGAGGTCCACACAGCGTGACTTTCGCACTTAATAGAAAATATGTCGATTATTGGTAGCAACATGTTAACTATGTTGAATGGAACGTGTGTCCACTGTCATTTTATCCGTCTGCTCAAGGAGGTGGGTAGATGTTTTTAGTGGTATGTATGTGTGTTTGTAATTGTGAATCGCTTGGAAAATTCAGATAAATGAATCTATGAGAAAAAATATTTAAATTTCGTTTAAATTTCACAGATGTTTGTTTGATTCGGTCACTATGAATAAATGATGTCTGACGATGACTATTTTGTATTTTTTAGAGTCAATAGCAAGATGTCTTGTTTAGAAAAAAAATGCTTATTAGAGTATTTGGAATATACGGAACACAGGCCACACTAAAATAAATAAAAAATTTCTTGCATCGCTCTTAGATATGTACAGCTCTGAAAGCGGGGCTCTTAGAGAGCTTTAGTTTGTGTATGTAAAGCAAGTAAATATATACAATGTTGATCTTTTTTCGAAAAGCCACCGGGATTTTCTTTAAGAGGAAATTGTCATTATTTTATTTTATTTTTTATTTTGATGATCATTTTTTTATTTACTTGGTGCACCTGTAGTACTGGTATTTAATATGTGTTATAGATTTTGAAAACTAAAATAAAATGATTAAAAAGTGATAGATCAAGTAAAGTAGAAAGTAGACCAGCACGAAGAACTTGAGTGAAGTAAAGAAAACGTAGCTTTAGTAATTTTCAAATTCATAAATGTTTTGAAATTTTCGTGTTATTGTTATATATTTACATTGATACATTTTATTGATCAACGATAGAAGCGCGTAAACAGTACGACTACCCACCAGCTCGCCTCGTCCATTCAATTGCTACGTGATCATTGCGCTAACGAAATATTGGGATATTTCTCAGTCAGTCAACTCAGAGAAAACAAACCGCGGAGCAGTACTGACACACAATGTTTGCCCCTCTGAAGTTAACTACATAATACTGCGAAGTATAAGTGGGAGACAAGGCAAGTTAGCGGGTGCAAAGAAATGTCCTAGTGTTCTATGTTATCTAGGGATAGTTATTATCGAAAATAATACACACATATTCCAAATGTACATGCGCTAAATTCCGGAGAGCTAACATAGCGTGCGAGTACTGTAAGATCCCGATAAAATGTATCAATATACATTTTCCAATTGTTTTTATGTGAAATAAAATGTCCACCAAATAATTTTTGTGTATTATTTCATAACACCCTGACAATAAATAGCATAAAAAGAAACGGTGAATGTTTGCAGCACATTAAAACGACAATATCTTTTTACATTTTTGTTTAATTGGTGTACATGGTTATGCATTACAATAATATTTATCAATTGTTAATTCATTAAATTATGGCACTTAACGAATAAAAAATATATTAAACAATACATACAATGAATGTCTTAATAATCGTATGAAATAAAATAATAAGTTATGATTTCGAGATGAAACTTAATGATTAATATTCGGAATTATTTCTCAGTCGTTCGTTTGACGTTTCGCAATTAAAACGAAAGCCTCTTTTTACATTTTTTTGTATTTTTTAAGAAAATAAAGTTTTCAACTCATTGTTCCCGATCGCAAAATTATAAATAATAAATCTTATAAATAAATCGTAAGGATTAGGTAAGATGTTTGTACCTATAAGGACAACGTTATTTATCTCACCACAAACACTATCCCTAAGACTAACGCGCAGGAAATGTCGTTTTATAAAAACCTCTCAACGTCTGATAATACAAACTGTGTTGATAAAAACTTACGTCTAACAAACTCCTAGACTACTGAAAGGGATACGCAAGTTGCCAAGCGAGTTGTGAAGCGATACCAGCGGACCGCCGATCAGAACCTCCATTCCATCGACTTTGGTATTCGACCCGACGGTTGTAAAATACGAGAGACGATGGTACTCTACCTATATAAATTAATTTGTGGAAGCATACGCCAACGCTACTACGATTACGTTTAAGTAGACGGACGACAACACTGCGGCAGATGCAACAAGCGGATCGAGCGAGCACACGACACTGTAGACACTATATAACTTTAATTACATACAAAAGGCCACATCACATCATTCAGTCACAAAGCGCTAATTAATCCTAATATGAATGTCAATTTTACAAACATAGAACTGAATGATTCCTTAACGTCCAGGCTATTAATAATCAACTATGATTCCAGTTCAACATTGTAATAAATCTAATTATTGTTTAAATTATGTCTATTTTTACTGAACTAATTTGTGTCAACTTACGTTCGTTCTAAATGAGATTTTTCGTTTCGTGTCGACGAGCCTCTTTTGTTGTTCGGAGAACGAAGTTGGCAAGATTATTGATTACATACACTCCGAGAAAGACACCGCCAAGCTATTTAACAATTTCATTTCACTACAAAATACGCTAATTTCACCAATCTTGTGACTCGATAGCACGACCGACTACGAGAGGAACTGTATCGTGCATTCAAAAGGTTTGTTACAAATTTTGACATCTAATTTTTCTACCAATAATAATTTATCCAATATTTATATACAAAATTACATCGATAAACCAATACTGTGATAGATCATTGAGTATAAACGTTACTATACGAGTATTCACCACTAATATACCATCTAGTAGTCCTTTCCTTGAGCAGTACAAATACTTACCAAAAATATCATTTCTCCTTCATTCAGCATAAGCGGTGATATGATTAATATTACAATACCCGTGTTTCTAGCGTAAAGCGATAACATTACTTCATATATTTGTATTACAATTGGCAGTTTATTAAACAGACGATGGTATCTATCTATGTGGCAAAGCTAGTCGATAGAATGATGACAAAAGTTGGGATATGAACAGCCCTTGACGATGCTGGACTGGCGAGGAGATATTTACGATGTTACGGTTCAGAAATTTTATTGCAAAATATTACCAAATCTTGGTACACATTGGTTTCAATCGTTACAAGATGTAGGAAGGCATAGGAGAGAATGTAGGTAAAGGCCATGCAGTTAGCTCCAACAAATGTTATGCTCCCTACATTTCGCTTTCAAAAAAAATCCTTTCTCAATATAATGAAGGAAGGTATTACGGAGAGGCCGCATGCGATTAGTTATGAATAACTGTTATGTTCAAGAAAAATGGACTTTGAACTTATTGCTCCAAATTTTACGACTAAGTTTCACCATTTAGATTTGTTTTGAGACTCTCTAGCTATATACCCTAACTACTATGAAACTTTATACACTCGAGTAAGTACTTTTACGCAGATACATATTCATGACAATAAATACAATAATATTGATAGACATACGTTATAACATGACTAAATTTAGACATCAACTCACATTGATACTCGTAATTTACCTAAACATCGAAGTTACGAGGTGTCTTTCCCTTAGCAAATGATAAAACATCGAAGAAAAAATATTTTACACGAAGGAGTTTGTCCTTATCTTTATGAGATTTTGTCCTTACAGTAAAACGTAAATAAATATCTATATCACATACAATTGGAGAAAATATTTACTGGTAACGATTTGTTACTAATACCTAAACGCGATAAATCGGCGCTCACATTCTCAGTAAATATTCCTACAACTCGTGTCGCTTATCAATAAGTTATGTACACTCTAAGACATTGTCGTGCCTTAATACGTAAGACTAGATTTTACTACAGAATTAGAAAGATGAGAATTATAATTTAGTGATGTTATAGATTCGTTATAGGAGTAAAAGATAATGAATGTTACTGAAATACGTGACATATAAAATTAAATAACTTTTTACACAGGGATAGGTCCCGAAGGCAATAGCAAAGTTTTGGAAATATTTACAAATAGTGTTCTGGAACAGCCGTTCCCGCTCACTCAATAAAATCATTCACTTTAACATATTCGATTTCAAATCGGGTAACCTCACGAACCAAGCATAAAGTCACAACACTTTCACTCTGAATTCAAACATAACGGTCAAAAGCATGATAGAATTCCCAGCTATGTATGACCGTTGAGTATGAATAGAGAGCCACTTCTCACTATGTCCACTCATCGTCTACCGTTGCTGCTAGCCTGCAACGGGCGCCAATGCGGCTGCCAGTCGTGCTATGGCTGCCAATATCAGAAGTCTTCCAGCAGGATGGCGTCTCTTGGGACCAATCCCTTCTGCTCTCCCCTGCAGCACAGCAAGTATTGGTCGTCTACCTCGAGGATAAGTCGCAAACGTTCGCCCTCGTTAAATGCCAGATGTCCTGAATCTGAAGGAAGCCTGTGCCACAACGTCCTCACGTACCTGAGACAAGTAAAATGATT
Source organism: Carcina quercana (assembly GCA_910589575.2). Classification (NCBI taxonomy): domain Eukaryota; kingdom Metazoa; phylum Arthropoda; class Insecta; order Lepidoptera; family Depressariidae; genus Carcina; species Carcina quercana. Next base: position 8,064,225 of record OU342436.1, read on the forward strand.
TAAACTAAATTATTGTATATTTTATAACCTGTATCTACCTCTGAAGCCTAGAAGCTATTCGATCCACAGATGGGAATACGATATCGGTACACGGTTTGGTTAGCGGTATAGTGTTTCTATAACATTTTCCTAGCACATGTCATGTCTGCTGCCTAGCAGAAGTGCTAATGCCAGTGAGTGTCTTATGAACTTGTGATTCCTGGGTGAGCATACTTCATTATACGGCCTTACCAAGTTAAATGACGCCCAAGTCTAAGCTCATTGTGTTTATAAATATAGCATTATGATCAGCCGAACGGTCAAAAATGGCGTGTTAAAAGAAATATTAGATTATCTATTCCAGAGATTGGTTTAGCAACGCAACATTGCGTGACAGGTGCTATAAACAGGGGCTATAGAAAGATGAACTTGACATTGACATGAAACTGAAGATTTTTATTCTAGTCGTTCGCGGAAAGGAGGAAACGGAAGACTCAAATACGTCACCACTAAAATAGACGCAGTAAACATCAACGACATATTATAGCTTTCGAAAAATGTAAATAACATAGAATGTAAGAAAACATATTTTGTATTTTCATGGGTATAAGGACCATAAAAACTCCCATACAATATAAAGCCAACTTTTTGTTTATATGTATTGTTTTGTTAGTGTAAATACAACTGTATTCCGATAGTGAAAGATAGCAAAGCTCGTTGAGCATGCTTCTACCATTTGACTTCACCGTCACTTGCCATAAGGTAAAAGATAAAAATTACATTAGTGAAGACTACTGAACTGGAAAAATAAACTAGTAGATATGGAAAAATTAGAAAATGCCAATTTTTAATCAGTAAAAAAGTTCGACTAATTCAGCTGCACAACTGGAAATAGAGGATATGAAAGCCATTGAATATATTATACAAATCAAAATTAGCGTCTTACTTGTGTTTCTGTTGATTGGGTGCATGTGCTCTTGCTGCTGACGATGAAGCCGCCCGGCGTGGTGCAGCCGGAGGGACCGACCTCCCGTACGGCAGTGACGAGGGTCTTGGCGCAGGACTCGTGTGATGGGTTTGATCCACGCGGGATGTCCTGGGTCATGTCAAAAATTATGTTTATTCCTACTCCAAAATTATGGAAACCAATTGATACAGAATATATTTGAAATTCGTCATCAAACCATGCTTTATTATGTATAGAAGTCGAAGTTTGAGCTCTCTGTAAAGCAATCACTTTGTACTAACGGGATTCCGCTCCATCAAAATTTCATACTAAATTTCTGTTGCCATAATCTTTTAAAATAGAATAGTTGGCTTTGTGCTATCTAAAAATTGTAATATATAAAGAGTAATATCATTACCATATAATTTCACAGTGACTCACAATTTTCATTTTTACACACATTCTTTTATTCTTGTTCAAAGCCATCTAGGGACCATTAGCTGCGTAACGGCTATTGTAGCTAACAAGAAAGTTGTGTATTAATGATATTTATTTCGCGACACTATAATTTCATCTCCTATTCTTAGGTAATTACTTATCAAGCCAGCTATTCTATTTTATAAGATTTATAGGCAACACAAATTTAGTATGGAAGCATTTGTAGAGAAATCCCGTTAAGGTTTGAGTTGGACATACAGCAGTCGTAGTCTGTATAACATGTAATGTATGGCTGTAACAATTATTTTCACAACAGGAAACTTAACACATTTTTACAGAGAGCACAACTACCAACTTCATTTTGTTTTCGTAAAACTCTTTCTGCATACATTAAAATATTATACAAATATGTATTCAATTTTACTGTCGAGTCGTCTGGGGACTATTTTCCTCTTGGCATTCAATTTTCCTGTATTCAAACCACAATGATGTTAACTTGAAGGAAAATCCCCATGCAAAACATGCTGTTAGTTTAATAATGATGCAATTTTTTGCTTCCACCCATATAATGTATGTTATGTTATATCCCATTCAATATTACATACGGCGGCGTTTTCTTAACATTTGCGATGTTTTTAGCAATAACATCGCATGTTCTCGGTTTCTGTACAGGTTTGCTCACGATGGGTTTCTTCTGTGTTGTCTCGGGGATTTGTCTGAAGATATTGTGAATGTGAAATAGTACACCCAGTCCCAAAAATCGTTATCAAAGAAAATAAATTGCAAATCGAAGGTATACTTGTGATATAAAAAGTTTCTGTTTTTTTTATATATGTTATTACAGATAGATACTTGTGATTTCTACTTTAATATTCCGACACCCTTTGAAAGCCATTAAGAAACATATAATCTTTTTGTATTTTATATATATTATAACACATAGCGTAGGAATGTGTTAGTTACACATGGTTATACCTGTTGGCAGACTGCGGTGGTTTCTTGCTCGTGTTGCGAGCGGCGACAGCGTTGCGCGGTGCCGCTGAGGTAGTTGGAGACGTGCCTTTTCGCACAGGAACTGGTATACCGCTGTTCAACATATTACAATTGACTTGATTAGTATAGTTGTAATTCATTACAACTAATAAATATATAGGTTTTATTTGTCCGCTCGGCTGGGTACCGTAATCGTAGCTAATATGCTGTCAAAATAAAAATAAACCAACCTTTAATGCTGCTTTTTCTTTACAATTAGTATATACATGCCTACTTACTAAACACTTAATTGATTTAAGCTGTCAAGACTTATCGGTGAACAAACCCATCTTATGGTTTTGTTATTTTTACCATCAAGAGAGATGAAGTCATAAATTAAGAGGAAATCGACGCTTATATTATATTCTTTTTATATAATCGTACAGTAATTTGAAACGATGTATTCCTTCACTAAAAATAAGTAGTACTTACGTTCTAAATAATTAATTGAAACTTATTGGTAAGGTCAGGGTCGTGTATTGTCAATTTTCCGGGATTTAGCTGACGCTCTATCACACTAGCAAAGTAATTAAGTACTCGTTTATTTATTACAACGAAGAGTAAATAAATAGCCGCTCAGAAATCTCGGTGTTCTAATCTCCCTACATTTAACGTATAGAGATTACTTGCTGTCGCTGCAGAAAACAGCTTGAGATTAGGATTGTTGGACACAGTGGATCTTTCAGCACTCGTACTTGGCACGGTCACTATCATAGCTCTTCTGAATCGTATTTGGGCGGAGATATAAAAGCTGGAAGCAGCCACCAATATGCAAAGTCGAGCATCTGTCTCCCTAAAATTGTATACTAAAACAATGTATCCCATATTTTTGAAAAAAATACTCACCGGTGTGTGTTTTTGGCCGGCGACTGCAAAGTAGGCGCCTGAGGTCGAACAGGCGATGACACTGGCCTTGGGATCTTAGATCCTCGCGCAGCAGCTGGAGATGTTTCTCCTGGGAACACACGCGTATACCATCAAATACATGTTAACGAGATTGTAACGCTGTTTGTTTGTACAGATGAAGTATGACGTGATAATATACACATTTGCCAAACAAGCACATGTTTCGCAATCAAGTACACTACACAAGTACAAAGACGTCAATTTGAAAGAACATAATTCACTGTTTAACATCAAACTAGCTTATAGTTACCATAATGGTCATAGCATAGAATGCGATTTGCTATTATCAATTTAAGTTTTCGTTGAAACTAGTTTCTTACCCGAAGGAGTACTCGGGGTCTCGGCGTTACTGAGCAGTTCCCACTTGAGCTGCAACCTTCGGAACTTGCCACCGGAGTTGTTACTGCCATTGCCGGTGTTGTTGCTAGCACAGCTGCCAGCTGATCCGGGTCTCCAGTGCTCCTCGCCGCTACAATCCAACTGGAAAAATTTACTAAGAATGAAGTTTGAACTGGATAAAATGTTGTTTGGTGTTAATGACTTCTAAAGAAAGTAGAATCTTAAAAGGAAATGATTTTATTCTTCTACAATTTACTAACACTTGTTAACCGATTAGCTTCATAACATAAACAGGAATGAAATTAGTTATACAACTGGACAAATCGTTAAGCCGAAACAAATGTTATTTACTATAAAATTACACATCACATATTAGTGCTATAAAATTAGAAATGTTCACCAAACGATGAACGGTGAGTTTTAACAAACAAAAAGGGTTAAATTTAAACGTTGACAAATAAATATATCTACAAGCTAAAGCATATCACGCAAATTATAAACTACCTACAAATATAACGAAAACCATAAAACTATAAACGCTATGGAACGAAGCACACTCAAGTGTCACACAAAGCCCCGCCAGTTACCTTCACGTCGTTGCCGGTTTTATTGGAGGGTTTATTGTTCTCAAGGCTATCAGTGTAATCGTCGCTGTCGTCGAACACGAGCCGGTCGAAAGCCTGCATCAGTTTAGAGCCTAATTGTACTCCAGACCATCTACGGTTTGCCTCTAACTCAATCCTACTGTTATTCGGACAGATATCATATCCCATACCCATAGGATTTACGCAAGACCGCGGTCTATTCTTTTCCATTACAGTCTTTACATTGGCAGAGTCATTTAATAAGTCTGGGGTCGACGGTTCTTTGTTTTTGGGCTCTTTTTGTCTCATAATGACACTCGTCTGGCAGTCGTCACTCGAGAGGCCGCTGGACTGCATCGAACGTACCAGCTTCAGCAAATTCCGCTGGTTCAGTGTTAGTGGTGGAGTGTTAATCGAAGTGGGCTGTTAAATATATCAAAGTCTTTTTAGGAACATGCATCGTGCCATCCTTATCGTTAGTCGTAAATATCATCCTTGCTAAAGGTTGTCGACTGACATCGATCGTTCAGTCATGCCGTTATTTGCATTTTATGGAAGCTGTGCACGAAAGTAAATGCTAAAATATTCCGTATACACAAGTATGCCGTGAACAGTGATTCGAAAGCACATGCAGTAAACAATAAAATGCAAATAAAGCAATCTCTGCTTGGATATGCGGCAGTTCGAATATTTGTTAAGTGCACTTTCTAGATAACTTGCTGTATTATGATGTCTTTTGTTAAGAAAGATTAGACAATTTGACGAGCAGGTTAAACATCCAAAGAAGATCAATTCAACCCTTATGCGAAAAAGTAGTAGGAACTTACCCGGCTTGCAGCTCGCATATCGCTTTCGATCCTCTTGAAACTTCTGTGAAGTTCACGCATTTCAAACATCAGATCTAATGAGAATGGTAGTAGCTTTAGAGGCTCTAAACTGGCAAGTAATGTGTCCAAGAGAGTTCTGCAACGAGGTTCTCCAACACAACCAGCTAACATGAGTGAGTCGGGACCGTAATGCTTCGCTAATACCGACTCTCGGGTTCGGACGTAAGACACCCATGCATCGACTGACTGTGCACTGTAAAAAAGGAAAATACACTTTAGTTTTTCTATTCTGTTAAGTATTCTGAAGCAGGAGCATTTATAATATCACTTTGTACTTACTTAAGCAGACCTAGAATGAATGCATTAAATTTGACTAGTCCTTCTGTGACTGCATCTTCGCTGTTGATCCTCAACACAAGTTCGTTTAAAGATTTTGTTATCGGCCCTGAAATAATAACAATTATATAGGATTCATCTTTTTATAGTGCGCAACGCACATGTGAATAATTAAACTTGAGTACCTTGTCTGGCCGTGGCCTCTACCATTTGCCACACTGAATTGTTAACAGCCCCGAAAGAAGTTTCAATGTTTTCTTTCAAACCATCTCTGAACACGGCGTACAAAGCTGGACATAGAGCATTTAATGCAATCTTGGCGCATGTTGGGGATTGTTTTGAGTCTCCAAGAAAAGCTAGCTCTGCCTGATCGGTCGCGGGGGCAAAATGCTGGATCAACATTTCCACGGCGTCAGTAACATTAGATACCAAAGCTGTAATATAAAAATTAACATTACCACTTTTTAACTAACTAATTAATTAAATAAAAACATTGTACAATTTTAGCTCAGAAAATTTTCTATACAATACAAACCTCTCTTTTGTGACACGTCGATGAGGTCATACTTTCCTTTCGTTTCATGGTGAACGGGACTTCCAAATTCGTCGGGACTAACTTCAGCTTCCTCGCAAATCGGTATTTCAGCTAAGTTTTTGCCCTAAAAGTTAAATTTTATTAAATGGTAGTGCTACATAAAATAATCATTGATAAATGAATAACACGTGCAGTAACAATTATGAAAACATAAAACTAAAAATAAAATATTTTATAAACTTATATGAAAATGCATGTAACAAAAACTTATGAACTAAAGAACGAACGAAATATAAAAACTAAGCAAATAATAACGGGTACAAAAAAGAACCAAAGGTACTCACAGAAATCAACTGGCAAAAACTTGGACACATACAGTGACTGACATTATTAAGTTTACCTGGTAGTGCCTTTGTGCAATCACAGCAGAGATGTTTGGTGAGTTAGGCGGTGTCGCCAAGATCGCTACCTTTAGCTCATCCACCGGCTTCACTTGAACTTTGTCATCTTCGGGTTTAACTTCAGATTTCTGCGCAAAACTCACAGATTTCTTACTATTACAACTACTGCCACTTGACTCTGTCGACCTTTGATTCTCCTCTTGAGACCGTTTCATTTGCAGAAACTTGGAAACTTGACTTCTTACCTTTTGTACTTGATTTTGATCCCACTCGTCCATGTTCTGACAATTAAATCCGCTTACTTTTAAAAATTCTTCCAATTGTTGAAGATCTGCGCTGCTTATCAATGCTCCTGGAGGCGGGAACTCAGTATATTCCATGTTCTTCTTTCTAGGCTTAGGTAGTGGGGGCGTATGTGGTCTATGATACTTAAGTTCATTAGATTTTCCTGATTCTAAGCTACTTTCTGTACCAACACCCTCATCTTGATAGTACTCGTTGTAATCTGCATCTTTTTCCGCTGCGTCGAGAAATTGTTGAGATAGTCTTTTAGCAGCTAGATCGTTATTTTTCCTATAATCAACATTCTGATTTTGTAAATAGTATGGCTCTTGCAACGACCTTCTCTTAGTTTTTTGTTCTGTTGCAGCTGTCATGCATACAATAGGATCTTGGATCAAATCATCCATTTCAAACATACTGTAACGTTTGGCGCTAGATTTACGTGTTTTGTCCATTGACTTACGTAATATGCTTTTTGGTAAGGGTGGTCTAGGTGGCACCATCTCTCCTTGTTTAGAAATTCTTGTTTGGTCAGCTAACGACAACGATCGCTTTGGGATAGTTGGATTGACTCTCCCGCTGTCATTATTGACACCACTGGCTTCTGAACTGGTTGCACTATCATAGCGGTACACAAATAAGGGATTGTAGTTCCCTGCAGGCGCAGGACTGTTTTGAGCTGATGAATCAGTCAACATAGTTGATGAACCTCTATAGCCGGAAGAAGGCTGAGTGGCCGTGCTTGAGCTCGAAGAAACAGCAGTGGCGTTGGCTAAGTTGTTACAATCGCAACTCATCGGTCGGGTCTTTGTCTTTAAGGAAGGCGATACACTACAATACTTATCGCTACACTTTGATATCCCTTCTTTATCTTTCATATGCTGCATCAATTCCGGTAATTCGGATAACAATTGTTTGCATTCAACAGGCAAAAGGAAATTGAGTGAATCCCAGTCTTTGATGTGTCCAAGACCTTTCTTCTTTAGCATTTCAACATCATTGCAAGAGAATGGTCGCTTGCCTTTATGGTGTAATTTTCCTCTCTTGCTTTCACTTGTTTTTGACGATATATTTACCTTGACAGGATTCAAATAAATGTTAGGCCTGCCATTCAAAAAGCTGATATCAGGTAATGTGTAACTAGGATATAAAACGAAAACAGGCTTTTCGCAATCTCCTTCTTTAAGTTTTTGTAGAAACGAAGGTTCAATTACTTTGAATAGTTCTCGATCATGAGATACATTTGAAACTCGCATGGTAGATGTTTGTATGCTTTTATCTGTGGTAGGTGCCTCAAAGTGTGTAGAAGTCGTTTTGTGATCAAGATGATCTTTTTGCAAAATTTTATGCATCCTTGTAATTTGTGTACCATCCGATTCAGAACAGCTAGATATGCTAACACTTGTGGCTGATGACTGCGAGGAGTATGATTTCCGGTGACTTCTTATTTTGGATGGACTATTTGTAGCGATAGATTTCTTTAAATGTGGCTTTTTTACAGTAGCATACAGTGGTGTTTCACTGTCACTCAGCTTAGCTTCATCAGCTGTTTCTTCTTCTTCTATAAGAATGTCATCATAAACTCTGTTGCATGTGTTCACTTCTGCAACATCTTCATAAATAACAGTGGTGACTTCTTCTATTACCTGATTTGGTATCTCAACTTGTGGTCTCTCCAATGTTGAATTTTTAGAACTTCCCATTTTTTGCTCTCCAATGGACTCTCCACTTTCACCGCCAGAACTAGAAGGCCAGCATTCAGATCTGTCTAGTTGATCCAAGGTCATAATTCCCTCATTGCTCATACTCTTTTGTTTCATAAATAATTTGACTAAGTTAAAAGGATGTTTTGGTTGACTTTTGTCCGATGATGTTTGGTTTTCAGTAGATGACGTGCTCATGGGTTCAGAGTGCTGGCTGATCGAACGGTTTTGTGATACATCGTAAACCTTCATTGGTGTACCTGACATCCTTTGATTGGCGGAAAACGAGTCAACCTGAAAATTAGAAAATATCAAGTAATCACGACAATATGTTAAGTAGTATAATAATAATAATTCTAAATAATAATAATACTTAATTGTGCTTACCGTTGAATTGCTAAGTGCTGTTGAGGCAATGGAACTGCTCATCAGTTTTCTTTTGTACAGATTTGGCAAACTTTGGCTTTTAATTACAGAATTATTCATTTCGTTGGTTGCGTCAGTAATTTCTTCTGATTCTTCATTATTGTTTCCTGATGGGTGTCTATAATATAAAATGAAATCAGTACATTAGCAAAGCATTATTATTTAGCTTTGTTAAAGATACAATGTGTATAAAACGTACCTTCTCAGGGGCGATTCAACGGCCTGTTTCTTAATCTTACTCCAAGTAGTTAATCCTAAATCACTTCTTGCCATAGACGTCGTTAGCTTATTGGTTAGTTTTTTACATCTCTCTAATAATTCTAAATTCCTGCGCGTTCTTTCGTCGTTATCTAAGATTACGTTTTCTTCTTCTTTCCCCAATTTGTCTGAAAAATGTATAAGCAATGAGCTGGCTTCATATGAGATCATTTACCAGATTATAATGATGAATCATAGGAGTAACATCATCGTAGTATTAACAAACTGTGTCATAGTCGTACAACAATTAACAAATTGGTTTGCTGCGTAATTTTTAATTCAGAAATGTACTCATATATTGAGGGTTTTCAGGCAATTAAAACCATTGATATACTTTGCAGTTTAAAAACTCTAGCCTAAAATCCCCTTCTGAAAGTTTTGGATACAAATTCAAGACCATTTTCCAAAATTAATGTCGATTAAAAGGTCATTAAAGTTGGTGGGTGATATAATATTTTCAAATAAAATTTACAAGATTGAGTAGTGTCTGACTGATTGATTACAATTGAATATTTTATAAATTATGCTGATCAAGAAGTGGAATACAAAAATAACGTACCATGTTTTTGATTGACGGCAAATTCAGCACACTCGCTGTCTTCTGAGTAGGTGGTGAGACTGCCTTCGAAGGCGATGGTATAGTTGTCCTTGTTGGCCTGGCAGGTGAGAATGAGGTCCTGTTCTGTAGGCAGCTCACAGTCCAAGCTGTCTACGCTGAAGTGTACGCCATGGATGGCTTCCTTCACGGGCGAGAACAGCAACTCAGACTTGCATATCGACATTGTGTTGATCGAACCGACGGATTCTTCACCCTGATATAAAATATAAGCATAAGAGGAAGTTGGTGAAGTTTTTTCGTTTAATAATTTTTGCACACTAATGTTAAATCACTAGAACTATCCTGCTTTGAATAGCAAACTATTTCGTTTAGTTTTTCTTCAACGGATTCTTTTGACGCAAATTTTACAGATGAGTTGAGTTAGGATCATGTTATCCAAACCACGCAAAATTTCAGTAAATATTTATTACTCATCAGAAAAGTTTGTGTTTGATGCAGCAATCATTACGATAAGCACACACATTATGTGTGCACTTATAGAAATACTTACACTTCAACTGATTGTGTTACGATTAAATCCTTCGAGGAATATTAGTCGTAAACTGGTCTGCAATTTAAGGTATCATAATAAAAATAATAAAAAGGGGAAACTAGCTATATCTGTGCAAAACTATTTATAATGTTTGCTTCCTTAAATCCAGGTTCTAGTCAATCAGTAGAGACCTAACAAGGTAAGCAAACTGTTGAATTTTTGCTACAACTAAAATCTATCAAATATAGATAAACAAAACATCAATTTCTAACACATCAAAGCTGTTATATTACATCTGAGATATATTCTAAACATGTGAGTAGAAGGTGAGGAAGTAACACGTCGGCGTATGTTCCTCAAATGGTTTTAGTAGAATTTCGTTACGAAACCACGGCTTGTTCGAACATAAACACAAACATTTACGCTGTACAATTCGGGACGCGGATGTATGGTGATCTAAAATAAGACTATGCAGCTTGCAGCTCCTACTAGCATGCATAGAGTAGGTAGGTACATGGTCGACGTATTGTCACTTACCTACCTGTTAAATATTCTAATGTATGATGGGTTTGCACTTGGCCTTCATCTCACCTGATGGTAAGTGATGATAAGGCCGTTGGGTGGTAAGCGTGCGCACCCAGAAGCCTCCACCTAATGAGGCTCTGCTACCTTTCATACCGGAACAGAAAACTGTTTCGCGGTAGACTTAGGTAACATGGTGGTAACTAGCCAGGCGGATACATAAAGTGCCCTACCAACCAAACCAAGCACCAATAGGTACCCCCCACTTGTAATCGAACCTGGGACCTCCGAATCGTGAATCCAACATTTAGCCAGTAAAATAAGTAAGTTGTCCAAAAATATTTACAATCCGTTTTGAACTATTCAAATATTTCTGTTTAAATCTACAACAATGGATGTATTGAACAATATACGTAACTATGTAGTCCATGTTTTTCAAACAGGAAATTCGAACACACGAGTAAATGATTAGATACAGTAAATCTTATATCAAATAAGTGAATTAAAGATCATGTCATATATCCTAGATTTCACTAAATCACGAAACTACACATTCACGAAAAAAAGATTCTGAGAGACAGAATTAAACCAGATAAACAATCATATGTTTTGAAAATCAATTATGTGATATTAGTAGGAATACTGTTTTTAAATGTGTCAGTAGAACCGTTGATCACTTGGCTGCAATGTTCATAAACATATTTTAACAGCTCTAAAGGACATGTTGAAATGACTAACAACATGGCGGCACGGCGTCGCATCGTTATCATCAATTTAATTCCTTTTCCTGCCGCAAATGAGGTCAACAAATCATACAACTACTGACTATCCTTCCATTTTGTTTTATAACCATAATGTATCTTACACACATTTACTTTAAGCTGTTATTTTAAATTGAATTAACGAATAGACAAATAAAACGACTAATGAGGGTAGTTAAAGAAATTAATATCACTAATACAAATACATAAACAATACACAGTTAATTATATTCAGAAAAATTAAAGTCGTCTATTGCAGAGTTATCAAAAGCGGAAACTGTTTATTATTCTATCTAAGATTTGTTATATTTTATGAAATATTAATATTGAACTAAGCAAGTACTTTAAGAAAAATGAACACGCTTATGTATGACTCACTGAAAAACATCCGCAATAGGATCCACTGTAGGAGTCCCAATCAAACTCGGTCACACCCATCGTTGAATCAAAGTCTACTATCACAGTTGTTAAAGAAACGTAGTCACTGAATTACTAGATCATTCAACGACTGCAGAACCGAAACTTCTGTAACACCCTTCATATTATCACGGATAATGTCAATAGAGTTCATTGAGTTCCGAGTATTTTATCTCGCACACACACAGTTGTATAAAAGGTGCTCCGAAAAGTCAGAAGCGATATTGGAAATACATGTGATTGACATCATTTCAAGAAAGTACGAATACACGACACTCCCGAGAGTTGAAGCGCGACTGGGGCAGCGGGGATATTAATTTTAATATTAGCCTCTGCATGTAGTTCTCAAACTTTATTCACTGTCTATTTCAGTATACAATACACGCACGCCCACTTTACGCAGAGAATTACTTTACACAAGTGCCGTAGTTTGGTATTTGAAAAGAAATTCCCCAAAAGTTGTATTATCACAATCGATGTGTTATCACTGCAACATTCAGAGCACGACTGTTATTAAAGTGCAAGTAGGGCGTCAAAATCCGATTACAAAGGGCAGTGAATGTAGGGCTAATTAGTATGCTTAGGGCATCATTAGCAAGTTCTATTTGTTTTGGCGAACATCCAAGGTTGCAGGTTCTTAGAATTGTTACTGTTATCTCTTTGAGAGTCTTAGTGAATATAGAAATTTTGTTCTGTTACGATCGTTTTAGAATCGCGTCAAATTGACATTCTGAAAGTTTGAGAGCAGCTTGCTTACAGGATAGACATCATTGGTAACGCACACATGGTTCCAGTACATGTCCATACAGACAATTAAATATAGCTCACCCATACATCGACAATAAAGAAGGGACGCCTGTATGACTAGGGGACTACAGAATAAACACGTTGTGTAGTTACTGATTGACGCAATCACATGTGAACGAGTGACGCACACATCGACACTGGTCTTATTTTATCGTGAGCACAACATCCCGTGGGACCAACGGACTTCAGTACAGGAAGAGTAGTTACGAATGCTAGCCAAGTACTGTGACTTTCTACATACGCTGGTGTGTGTAAGAGTCCTCCGGGGCCTAGCGGTTAATTGAAGAAGCGTGACGGCTTCAATTATTTTTGTAATTGTCTAATTGACTTCCCCAAAATGTTTTTAACGTCTACATCGTCCTCTGTTCTGAATGCAGCGATTGGAGTGAAATAGTTTTCTTTAATTCAATTTTTGTAATACTGAATATTTATTGTATCAGAAAGTAAATTTATCTACATTTCGAATAAAAACACCGGAGCTCTGAACTAATTAATATATCTTTTTTCAAAAGCAAAAAATTACATATGATAAATCTAAATTTAGATTCAAAGATAATAGCGACATCTACATTTACTACAGGAAACTCGAAGACTGACTTAACTGGTTGAATTGGAAACTAACCGTAATGTAAAACTAAATCACTAGATGGCGTACTACGCCTTTCGCAGAGACGTACATAATTCACAGAAATATTAATTAAGAAAATGCTAAACATGTTGACATGAGTGTAATGATTGTTGAAAACATCACAGGAAAATGTGCTTTAGTCAAAGATGAATAGTGATACATGGAATGATAAATAATTAATGGAACGAATGGAAATGTAATAATGATCAAAATGACACATTGAACAGCAATGCGAGGCGAACCTGAAAACTACTGTCGGCACTGAGAGAGCTGTCGAAGCGAAACTTTTCCAATAGAGAACTCGATAGGCTGGCGAACATCTCGCCTCTGGGGTTACTCTGCAATACACCATACCACATATCACCCATAGAATTATAGAACTGAAAATATACATTAAATGATAAAACGATAAATATATAAAATTAAATACAAATATTAGCTCCAACACCAATTGATATGTACTTTGCGATAAATCATTCATTAATTAATAGCTGTAACTAAAGACGATCGACCTCACGACCGAATTCGCACGGAGTTGTTGCGAACTGGCTTGGTGAACGGTTAATGGCCTTAAAGGTCTTTCGAATTATTGAAATGAACCCGATTCTCTGATAACTGTTAAAAATTATCAAATATAATTCGATGACATGATCAGAAATCGTTATAAGACGAATTACCAATGTTAGACAATAAGATATTTGTTTATTAGATTATTTATTACACTCAAACTAATAACTTTAAAGAAACTAATTCCACCAAATGAAAACGAATAATTAAATTATAGAATAATCAATTTAGCGTTATAAAGTAAGGTTTGACATACACAGCCAGGATATTATAAAAATAAGTAATTATTAAGAATGTATTTGTCAATTCATGTCCAAGTTAATTATTAGAAACACCAAAATAAATAAATAAATTTTGGAACGTGAAATTCGTAGGTGGTAAAAGCTGTATACCTACTTACAATTAAATGAAGACAATCAGATTATGTGTGTCTGTCTCATCTCAACCAACCTTTGGTGAGACCAAACTGCTTCCTTAATTGACACCACATTGAGTTACATTGTTAAATGTATAATCTATTGTCTAAGTTAAGACAGTTGGACGAATCTTAGCCAATCTCTCAATTATTTAGTAGAGTAAGTGTATCACATAAATTAATTGAAAATTTCCATAAATCGGGTTATACTCGTATTTATCCACACCTATATCTACATACCAACCAGACTTGACATTTTTATGGTATTTATGGCGATTTGACAGGTGTCAGGTGCGTAAATAATGAATTGATATTTGAATTTGCTTTATGTTTAAATTATTAACGATACTGTGCACATTATTTAAAATATACAATAATAAAAATAATAACTAAATACAAAGAAAAATAAATGTAATTTTTGTGTATAGTGTATCCAAATTTTAAATATAGAAGCTACTTTTAAAATGTGACTGGGCACAAATCAAAAAGAAATAAGACACGTACTATTTCATGAATTTCATCACGCCTACCAGCTAGTTCGAAAACAATTACTTAACTACGTTTAATTTATAAGTATTAAGTTATATGATATGTATTATCTTTCTACTTCAATATTATAGTTATAGTGTTCATAAAGAATATATCTCATATACATTATCAATCCACTACTTTTGCGTTCATAGCAAGCTGCAATTCCATAACAACTTAATCTTTTTTATTGATACGTCAAACGTATTTACTTTCTGTTCCGAGTGTACATTTAATTTCTAGTTAATTAAATATCCTCAATAAAATATCATCATTATTCATTTTAATACACTCTCCATAAAACCGGTTCCTTATTGCAATGCAATTTGCATAGGCTAAATAATTTACTCAAGGTTTTTATGACTGCAAAGGAGATTTTGCAAAGAGTATATGTTCTGTCCTCGTTGTCAAAACTTTAACACCTGTAGTTCTTTGTCAAAATAAAAGAAACCCGAGGTCGAAGTAATTATTAAGAATGTATACAGTAGTCTGAGATATTATGAAAAATTTCTTTGTTTATTCGAATCAAATTAATCTCGGTGTTATAAGATTACGGCTGTCTCCTTTTACTGATCTGTATAATGGTATATTACATTTACACGATTTGTTTTCATCGGCCACTTCAAAGAAGCTTTTTATACAATATATTTTCCAACGTTATGTATATAGAATGTCAAATGTTATAAAAAGTTGTTACGCTTTAGAAAATTTACCTATAAACCGTGACCTAGCTATTTAATTACCTAGGTATTCAATTACCTTTTTGATTAGATTTTGATTTCGTAGCCAGGTTGATAAACTTCACGGTCACTGCATACATAAACCAGGAACAATAGCTTGGCCAATAGCCTTGTGTTAAGCGGAAACACCCGGCTTGATTACAAAGCTAAGATTTAGACAGTTAATTTTTGCAATATGATAATTAAAATGTTAACGCCGTCTTCAATCTGCTATTATATGTTGTAACCATCTACTTTAACAGCTTTGAACAGAAATATACTTGTATGCACTTTTTGTACAAATATTTATGATTCAATTTAGTTTTACATCAACTTTAATTGTTTATCAGCTACTACTGTATATATTTGTTCATTTTCTCAGTCTCATGTTTCAAGAGAAGTATATTTACGAGTAAAACCTGTTTTTGTACATGCTTTTATAGCAGATTTTATATTTGACCGTCACAGTGTATATCGGTCAGTATTACTCACATCATGCGTTCTATCTTCGCTGATGGCGTCGTGTGGCAAATTTCCAGTCATGAGCAGCGCGTGAATGTCCTGGGTCTTGAAGCTCTCCATGTCAGCTTCAGCCAGGTTCGCGTCCAGGTCCCTCGCGATGTCGTTGTACCTGGACGTGAACTCGAACCTTGACGTCAGGTCGCTTATGCCCTTGTAAGAAGCCGACACGGAGGAGAGGACAGACGTGTGGTGGCAGGAGCCGTCTCGAAATATTGGGCTGGAAGAGAATCAGTTGATAATGTTAATTAAACGGTTTTAGCTTTTTTTAACCACTTCCGTGGCCTAATGGCTAAATATTGGACTAATAACAATCCAGATGTCCCGGGATCGATTCCATGTGGAGGTACCCATTGATACTTGGTTTGGTTGGTGGTAGCTAGCTACCACCATGTTACCTAAGACACTGTTGTGTTCCGGTTCAAAAGGTAGCAGAGCCAGAGCCTCAATAGCTTGAGGCTTCTTGGTGCGTGCGCTCATCATCTAACGGCCAAGTGGAAAACCATCATACCCCAAAAATTGACTGCAAAATTGCACATTTTATAAGATTCCGATTTATTTTTTGTGTATTGGTGACTACAAAACACCTGTCCCGAAATACCTTCCAGGCGATGGAGGTCACAAAGCGTAGCGTTAAATCAGTAATATTTAATAATCTGAGATCATCTTTTTGGTGAAGTTATCAGACTGTCAAATACAACCTTCTCACTGAAATCATCATCATCATCCAGTATATAAATTCAAATACATGTTGTACATAGGTTTCCTCCATGGTACTATAGAATCGAGCCACTTGTGTCCAGCAACGGTAAAAATTATAAGTTTCTTATGTTAACATTTAAAAAATATTTTCGATGAATTTATACCCATGTTTTAATAGTTATTCTGCTGTTCGGTGCGGAGACAAATTAAAAAATACAATCATAAAAATCAATGCAGCCGTTCTTGAGTTACAAGTGGTGTAACTAACCCGATTTTGTTATATATATATTAGAGATTATAATATAATAAGCATAACCCTCTTTAAAACTTGTGATACGTTGTAGCTAGGTTCACCACAATATCATCCGCCGACATCTATCAATGGAAGCTAAAAGAATTCGGTGTTGTCACGCAGTCTGGTAAAGCAATTTGTCTCAGAGAGTGACGACATGGATATTTTAACAAGGGTTGACGTGCGTCATTAGTGCCACCGTCATTTATCACGTCAGCTTCGATTTTCTCGAGATATTCTTCATGCATCGATCTTTGGTATAGGACAGACTGACAGACAAGATTCTAGCTTCATTATTATTACACAATGGAATTAGGTTTTATTTCTTTCAGTGAGGAGTGACCGCTCATCCAGATGACTAAAGTTAGTAGGCCGAATTTTTAAAGCAGGGTTACTAAGGCAAGTTTTAGATTTACAGCCAAAGACAACACGGTGTTTGTTTCCTTCAAAAATAAGGAAACCTCGATGCGAGTGTCCGCCGCGCTTTTGGCCATTTTTATGGTATTAAATTCACTACCAGTATTTGTCATCTTGTTTTGTCACAAATAAGATTTAAACCATATGTGCAACTATTAACACGACCAACATTTATTTATTGACACAAGTGTGAGTAGGAAAAGAGAGATCTTGAATCTAATTAAAATTATTCCTACATCTAAACTTATTTTGTACAAAACAAAGCTAAATGTCATCCATAGAGAGAGCCTACACCTGTCGCACAGGGCTTCCCCTGTGACAGACTGTATGGCTATACTATTGTTACTCAATTGTTTTATCCAATAAATTTTTTTGTATTTTTTTTTGTATTTGTATTTTACATCTTTGCAATGTGAGTGTAGATTTATATGGTGTAGTTGTAGAATATATTGTAAGACCATAATGTGGTGATGTTACACTCGTAGGCTACTTACTTATAATCGAGAAACCAGAGGTACCCGGAGTTGTCGCAGTGTGCGTCGTCATCGTGTGTTGAGGTCTGGCTCCCAGCGAGGCTCGTGTTGCTGTTGCAGTCCTCGTCTCCTTGCGCCGGCGCACCAGGACTGGTCGCCTTCAGACCCAGACGCGGCGGTGGCCCTGAAATTCACAAACACATTACTTTATACTACGAGTATTTAGGAAGAAACGTGGTATTTTTGCTGACTGTAAATGAAAGGAAGGTTATCTCCGGTAACAAATGAAATAGAAGTCTTTATGTATAATTTATTCATCACCAGCGTATATATATTCCCACTACAGGGGCTGAAGCCTACTCTCCTACAGAGAGTGTATAGGCCATTTAGTCCAGTTAGGGCCCAGTTCGGATTGGTAGACTTCACATACACTTTTGAATTTTTTCTCCTGCACAGGTTTCCTCACGATGTTTTCCTTCACCGAACAGCCAGTGGTAACGATTTTTATCATGCGTACAAAGTTCCTAATAACAAATTGAAAATCATTGGTACGAGCCAGGATCTAACCTAGGGCGCGATTATTCAAGGACTGACGCTCCATCCAACTGAGCTACCACGACTTGCATAATTTATTGTGTTTGAATATTTCGTTCATACATTTTTTCTTTATTTCATTTTCTATATGAGTGTACGTACGCGTACCACACACAGAATTTTGGAAGTTGTAAAACACCAAGCGCTGTAGGTGTAATGATAGGTGAGACATACCTATATACTATCTCAGGCTCTAGTCTATCTATATATAGACAGCAGAATTAGATAACGAGGTGGTAGCTAGTGAGGCGAACATAGAAAGTATTCGTACTACCTACCACCAACCAAACCGAGTCAGAAATACCTAGCATTGGGAATGAAGCCAGTAAATCACCAGATCTTCAGTTCAAGATCCAGCCACTAGGCCGTGAAGGCGGTTATTCCTAGAGTCAACAGGATTCTTGGCATCTTTGTGGTCAAACGCGAGCTTATGTTGGAAGAAAGAATCGGTTTAGTAAAGCATGAGTAGTCAGTAACACTGAAATGATTGGGATAGAAAAATGGAAAAGGGAAAAGAAATATTACCGTAGCAACACTAAGTGAACACAATTGTACAACACTAATTGCAGATGAACATTTCAAAAGTAAAAAATCGAGAAAGTTCTGAATTACATGATAATCACGATGGAAATGAAAAGTACGACGTGGCTATCGCATTGAAGTTAACACAGACGAAATTGCAGGCAAAAAGCTAGATTTATGAAGAATGTAACTATCATTAGTAATTATTTACATATATTTTGGCATCTGATTGAATCAATAGTAAAAGTATTCGAATGTGTGACCAATCACACCCATTTAGCACTAAGGCTTATTAGAGTCAGTCTATAAATACTGGTTTAAGTACTCGTACTAACGATAAATAAAGCTCCCTGGCGCCACATAAAGCGACCGGAGTAGTACTCAAAGGCCTAAGTGTAGGTAGTGTTGTTCAATGTTGTTTCTGTAGAGGGCGTGGGTGGGCAACTCGCCGGGCAGGGACAACATGCCTTGTAGGGAGCTCTGATGCTTCCAGGGGACCGCTATAAGGAAAACTGAGACGTGCAAACTAACTTAAAGTCTAACGTAGATCTAAATGTATTTTTCAGATATTTTGGATAGTTATTGTTTGAGTCTACGTAGTGTTACAAAGTCGTTTCAAGTTCTGCTAGTGTTATAAAATTATTGACCCAAAACTACTAACACTGGAAAACATCGAAGCTAGAGGACTGTTGATAAAGTTTGTTCCTAGCAAATACTTCAAACACTGACATCAACTTCCTACTTATAGGTGTTCGAAAATTGTGTCTACTGCAACCTTAGATTATAGAAAGATCAACCTTCCAACGCAAAACTTCAACGTTTTCTTTCGTTCCGTTCTTATATTCGTAAATTTTCGCTTACTTCACATTGTGAAGAAACTAGGTAGAAAGCGACAGACTGATAAAATAATAATAAAGCAGGTCAGATTTGTTCCTTAATATATGAGTGCAACATATATTTGCAAACGGTAAATTTAGGTTATGCGCTGGTAACCTGACACTTTATATATGAATGTAAGTATCGTTACAATCTATATAACAAAAAGTATTGCTCCCTTGGCTAACATTTTGTTTAAAGATCTAGTCATCGAACCGAACTATAATCTTGACGTCATCACGGCAGCACTTGCCGCTGTTGACTCATCCATTATACTAAGTAGATGCGATGCGCGAGAGTGGCTATGACTGGCGTTGCGCTTGTTTTTGTTGCCACGTCTAAGGTGGGGCTTAAATTGAAACTTGGAATCGATGCTATTCATAACATGAGACTTGGTATAACGATGAATCATGGCTCAGTCTCAATAGAATTAATTAAGGTTGTCTCTCACTTCAATGGCATAATTTACTCTGAGATTACATTACTTGTATAACGTCAAACTCTTATTTTCGTCTCAACTTTTCTCTTTATGGTGTTTTATAATCAACTCCTACAGTACAGTCTACTTCTCATATTATATTAAAGTGTTGCAAGTTTATACTCGTATCCAGAGCCAGAATTGTTTAAATGAGATGATTTATGATAATCTAACTGACATATACAATTGCTTAAATATAAACACACAATTGAAGATAATAAATACAGTCGGGATGCACATTCTCTACATAAAATTGTTTGTGGTGTTTGTGGCAGAATATAAGTAAATCTTTACAC
Organism: Carcina quercana; assembly: GCA_910589575.2. NCBI lineage: Eukaryota > Metazoa > Arthropoda > Insecta > Lepidoptera > Depressariidae > Carcina > Carcina quercana. The sequence goes on from OU342436.1 coordinate 8,084,841, forward strand.
TTTTTAGTGTCCGAACCTCCGATAGAAAAACGGAACCCTTGTCACGTCTGTCACAGCTGATCATATACTAATGCTATCGACTTGAAATTTGGAATAGTAATGAGAAATTTTGATAGAAGGGTTAATCAATGAAATCAATCAATCAAAACTTTATTTTTCTGAATTAAAAATTCCATCATCCATCCATTCCATCGTTAAGGTAATAACTTTTCACTATTTTCCCAAAAAATCAACTGCACCTTGAAAAGTTAGTACGTACACAACCAAAAACTAAATTTTATTCAGCAACAATAATTTCTTGTGTATATTTAGTTTAAATAATAAACGTTTAGATGTATACGATAGGAGTACGATACGATTTCATTGTAATACCGTTGTTAAGGTCTAATTCTCTTCAGAAATCTAAAATCGATATACTTAAATACGAATACATCTCTTTCGAGAATCGATGGTAGGTGTACATTACTTACATAGATGGATATACAAACATAGGTCTGGGACATTGCATGCGCCTGGAGGACGCCTACAGTGGGCGGACACGGTGCATTAGTCCATTGCCTCAATTTATATCCGAGATGGCATCTCGGCGACTCGCGCCGTCTACACGAATGCTGGAATTTCTTGAATATTCTACTTTTCAGATGCGACAAGTATTTTATTGTCTTAAGATTTGTACTGGTATCACTTAGATGCTGGTCTTAACTTTACTAAACCAAGGAGATGAATTTCTCGGCTTCTGTCTCTTAAGCGATATGACCTAAGGAGATCTTTAAAGAGGTTGAGTTTCTAGGTTTCATTTTATTTTAACAAAAACATTCAAATAGTACATTTTTATTTATACCTTTGAGGACGTCCGAGTTCATAACAGTTTATTTATGTATATGTTTTTGGCCTTTAAATATTTCAAATAACGAATTCTAACAGATTCCAATATTACGACAGTTGAGTGAACAGAAAAAAATTCACTATTTTTACAGATACGACATTCGATACAAATACGGTATACGCTATCGAACTCTGATCAAATATGTGCAGCAAAAAATATCAGCACATATATTTCATACGCGCATCCAGTACAATACATGTCAAGGATGGTGCGCATGCGCATACTATTCTGTGTTCGTACAGGATATTGGCAAACTGACGTTAGTTTTACACGTGCTGGTTAATGTAAAATAACACCTTTACTGAAGACCTGTCTTTGATGACCTGCGTTGAAATAGTCAAATCATTTCAGTATTGTACCTCGATATAGACGATAGAGAGAACAATTTGAAGAAAAACTTTTCAATAGAGAATCTATGGAAATTGTTCATTGCACCATCGGTTAAACTGGCAGTATTGTTACCGTTTTTCATATTTTGAAAAACTGATTTTTTTGGGAATGTTGTGTAAGCAAGCATCTACTGGTGATTCTAATATTTTATTAGTCACGCGTGACCCTCTGAATCCGGTGTAAGTAAACATCAACACAAACCTATTCAACCCGTTAATTAACTCTAAATACAAATTACTAACTTTAACGGTGACTATAAATTAACACACATGTAAATGTCTAAATTTAATGAATTGTTAATAGATTTAGCGTCTATATATTTAAGAGCTTTCCGAATTCAGAAGGAATGTGCACGCGGTGAAAGTATTTTAAAATCCGTGGTTGTTTTGATAAGGCCCTACATTTCCCAGAGCGATCAATGGCAATGAGCCAACGTACAACATATCTGGGAATTCATGTGGCTCTATTAACTGTGCTCGTTTTATTCGGGACAGCGCCATCTAAAACGCGTAATGTTCTAACCGTGTTCACGTGTTTTTATTACGATATTTGTGTCGCTTCTATTTGTGTGACGGTCTATTTTTCTCTGTTTGAGTTGGTGGGTGTCATTTTTCAAAAGGAATTAAGTCTACGAAGCAGAAAGAGATAATCCTTTGACTAATACATGTACACAACGGATGCCAGAATTTACCGTCTATCTTTGGGTAAGTACAAATAATTCTATATGAAGATGTTAAGATTGACCAAATTTAATAAAACATTTAGCCTGTCATATTTAATATTCTTTTAATAAATATAACATTTAAGATGTAAAAATGCATTAATTTTATTATTTTCAAGTAACCTACAGGGTACTGCACGAAATATTGTAAATTAAAGTCACCACTACATAGGCACTAAATTACGAGTACTTAAATGCATTGAAATGACTTATTTAGGATAGCCTGATCCTTGAACTAGGGCTCTTGTTGATATTTGACATATAGAAAAAAATGGTATTTATTGAAATCAATTTGGTTCACAAAATTTCGTGCAGTACCTTCTCAATACAAAAAGCATTAATTCTTTGAATTAATAGAACTACAATAATTTGTTAACCGTCAATGTATATTACAAGTCTGGTATTGCAGAATTTTTGCAAGAAACTACCTAACAATGATTTAAAAGTACCCGTGAGATCATTTAAATTGGTCGCGATTGTCGGATGGAGGTCAGTCTCCTACCACGATATCTCGCGATCGTATCTCGACTCATTTCCATTGAGTTGAGAGGAAACATTACAAGACTGACTTGTTTGACGATAAGTTTAGATGACGATCAAATCTCATGCCACCGGTAACTGTCAACAAGTTGTCAGCGCAAGCAGTAAAGATAAAGTTATTAAAGCTTTGCACTGGACAGTAATACCACGTGTAGTTTCTAAGACCTATAGGCTTTCCTGCATAAAGTATTAAGATTAAACAAAACATTCTTCATCAAATGTTTTTCAAGCTAGCTGAATGTTTCTTACGCAATTCTAACTACTTGGAACGGCCCTCACGATAACTGCTATACCATCTCATCTATCTAACAGTTTTAAAACAAGTTGAAAATATACTCAATGTAAATGTGAATAGACGAATTGGATCCCTACTGCAACGCAGAAATCAAAACATCGAGAGGCCGTGTTACACTAAACACGTATATAGCAACTAAGTCAGACACTTTCGTTTGTTATACACAAGGTACACACAAACAAAAGTAGAACATACGTCAGACAATCGCCCGTCAATATGCAGCGCAAGTTATTGTTATTTACACATGTGTGTGTATTTTGCAGACCTCACGCATTATTAGACGAGGGTATATGTATCTCACAAATCCATGCATGAACCTCAGATAACAAACAAATTCTTTTGAATTCTATTTATGGGTGTAATGAGTATATGTAAGTTTATCGGACGTTAATTAGGCGAAAACATTTGTTTGTTTGCACTTAAAGTTCAGTGTCAAAACGAGTTCTATGAATTCAGCACAAATTACTTTAATTCGGTGAACTTGAGGAAACGAGGTGAAGGTGAACATTTGTTATTTTAATCATAAATTTCCTGGTGCAGCTGACATTCGTGAAATAATTTCATAATCACCGTTGCATATTACGCGTAAGGAACCTTATTTGCACTTGATAAAGAACTGGTTCAGCTACAATTTCACGGGCAACATCCGGAACTGACATTCAGCGTGAGCTATACATAATTTATCATAATTATATGGTTCATTAAGAAATTCTAAATTTAAATTTCAAATTCATTTAAAAACAGTTGTTAGATGTTAATCAATTGACTGAATCGAGAAGAAGAAACTGACAAAATTATAATTCATAAAGTGTTTTTCTAAAGTCACAGTCACTTTTTTAAAGCGTGTAAAAGAGTTTCGTCTAGTATTAAAGTCTACTATTTTTCTATGTAAAGACAGTCCAACACAAATAAAAATAAAGATATCCTTTTTGAAGTATTCCATAAATCTCATTAGAATATAAAATATGGCAGTTCTGAAGACATAACGACAAATTATATTAAATGGAAATTTTATTATTTTGCAACGTATGAACAAGACGAATGAAAATTTAAGAACGATATACGAGTACATCAAAATTATTTTCTAGAAGACCGACACATTCCAAAAACCCACCATCACTCGAGACATTATAAGCATCATAAAACTCAGTCACAGCTCATGTTTGACACACAAACCATCGTCGACCACAAACACATAATCGTGAGAATGTAAACGATCACACAAATGGTAATGCAACCTTTCACCTCCCCGCGAGCCGAATGTCCTTATAGAGTCGCGTTGTCGTTGCCGGACCACCGCCGGAGAAATGCTGCATGGACAAACAGGGACCACGTTCCGAGAATAAAGACGTACAACCAGCAGTCAGCATAGTTGGAACAAAGATATGAGTGGGATATGTGAAATAAGCTGCAGAGAACATGAGAGCATGTATTCAGATATATTACACTGGATCCTAAGAAGCGAATAGCTGTTTCATCACATTCATGTTTCAATGTAAACAAAAGCTATGTAATCGATCACAATACAGAGAGTAGATAAATTGTTTGTGGAATACAAAAACTTAAACAAAGAAATCTTGCAGTTTTTGTAGAATCGCTCGCTTCGGACCTCGATTGAACCGGAAGTAAATCGAAACAAAAGAAGTAATAAAATAAGCTTTATGTTTATCAAGTTATTAGTACGTTTACACTGCTAGATGTTTTCAATTGATATGTATTGATTTAATTTGTGTTCCATACAATAGATAGTTTACAAACTGTAACAAATACAACTCACGCTCAGCGAGGAATGCGTCTATAATCTTTTTTGATAACCACACACCTGCGTTTCCCTCGGATCTCAAGAGCTTTAGGGATTATTTGGCCACCTCGAAGATAAATCGTTACGGAATTTAAATGCTATGTGTTATGTGTAAGGAATCATAAATTTATTTTAGTCGGACGGTTATGAATAAAGACGTCAACTTAAGAGTTTTATAGCCATCACGTGGATAGAAATAAAGAAACAGGTCTACAAGTATAGCGACAGTTTTAGACATTGGATTTGGTCTCCGAGCTGAGTCATGGAAAAAAGGCAAGGCGAGTGCAAAACTGTGCCGACGAGAATAAAAGAAAAGGTACTGAGTGGCGCCGGATAATTTCACACCAGCAACTCCAGCTCAAAATGGAAGAAACTCAGACATAAATAGCCCTAACGCAAGCATGACCAATGTTCCCATTTTATTAGACTCCAAAGAGAGCATGCAATTGGAAGCCACTTCAAAAGATACGTTTAATACCAAGCCACATAATTGGCAAGCGGTCAACATTCTTATGTAAAGATGTAATTACAAGCTGAGCAACTTTTTAGTTACCGCAGTTTATTAGAAGCAATCTAGTTCAAACCAAATTGATAACCAACTGGTTACTCGAAGATGCCGTTTTTAATAAGGGATATGAACTCCCACATACATTACATCATACGATGATGAGACTGTACGGACTTAATTTAAACTCCTGTGGGGATTGCAGATTGACAGTATCTTACTTAACATTACTGTATAGGAGGGTTGGACTAACCATCGAAACGAAAGGAAGGAAAATTACTTTGAAAACTAAATAGGAGGTAGTCTTGTTTTACATAACGATAATTTTGAAAGAAATATCATTTTGGGTAACAATGGGAACAGGGTAACTTAAAATTAGACGCAGGAAAGAAATTGTCGGGTATACCGGGCGGAATAATTGAAATCGAATTTTTATACAAGCGAACAAAAAGTTACTAACAATTTAAAAAATACTAAAAATAAAACGTTCTAAAATCAGGCAGGAATTTTCATATTGATAAAGGACAAATTCCTGATCAATTCGTTCATATATCAAACGAATACATTAATTGTTGCTAGATAATATTTTGCGAACTGTAAATTTGACAAAATATCTCAAGGTGTAAGTCAGTAATTCAGGCTAAATGACGAAGATCTTATGTCAATATCTCTTATTGTTCGTTAGTAACCTTCCTTCATGAAATGAGAACAACGACCGTCCTGCAACATCAACCTTGAGAAGTTCTGTGCTCACAGGCAGCCGAATCACATGCAAATGATTCATTATTTAAACAAAAAGAGGCCTGAGAAAAAACACTGCAAAGAGAAGCAGATATTTCGTACGCGAATAAAAATAATTAGCACCATACGTATTGCGTTTAGTCAACTCGTTGCTCACTCCTTGCTCTAAATAGGCAATGTCCCAAAAGGGTTAATGTGGTCTGAATATTTGACTAGAAAATTGTATTTGTAATTTGCTCGTGTCTTGTCGGATTTGATAGATAACGTAAATCTGTCAAATATTTATCATACCACTGTTGGCGCCAATTAATCACAGAAAATTAACTTATACTGGGCAGGGTTACAGGTCTAGCGCTTAACTGAGTCGGTTCCTGAGGTACTCGTAGTTAAGCGCTAGACCTGTAGTAGCAATAGAATATACATTTGGTGTTGACGATTTTGAAAAGTACTAGTCTATACAAATAATAATTCCAATCCTGATAGCAAAATTGCCTTGATGGTTAGACACACAGAAACATTACACTCAACAAAGTATATATTGTTGCATAACTTATAATTGATCAAGACAACATGTCAATCTATTTTATGCTACAGATAAAATAAAAATGTGGGCGAGCATGAAGCAAGCCATCGATACGTGTATAGACAAAACACATCTGACTAATCAAATGGTATTCAACAAGTCAGGGCCACTTACAACGATTCTGTAGGAGACGGATAAAGCGACAATTTAGATGCTCGACGAACGGCTACTTCCTTTTTGATATGGCAAATTGAATGGGGTATCGTGGCCCCTAGGGTTGTGTAACGTCTGAGTAAAAATAATGTTGAAGACCAAGATTGTTGTTAGTTCATACCAAAGTCAAAAGGATTTAAACGTCTTCTGCTGGACATGGGCCTCCCCCAAGGTAGCTGTGGTACATACCTTAGTTTGCATAATTTTATTATTTTCGTTTTTACGTTACATGACAAGATAACATTAATCTAATATTTATTATTAAAACTATTTCATTTACAATGTTGCCGACGCAATTAGTTGTTGCGTAACCTTTATGAACGGTAGCTGTAGTAGACAGCTGCTCTACCAGCCCACAATGTTTTGCTAAACAAACCTTCCGTTAAATAACAGATGACGAACGAAATTTGGCTCCTGTTCAATAAGTTCAAGATAATTTACAATTGTATAAACCCTATCAACTGAAAACACATGATTACCTAGAAAGTGATCTTTTTTAACTCTGTTAGTAACACAAGTCAACTGCAGAGCATAAATAAAATTCAATATTAGATAGTAGCTGGCTGGTAATGTTGGCGACAGATATAGGTACGTGGTGGCCAGTATCCTGGAAGTTCTCCCAAGGTCAGTTACACAACAACCACGGAAAGCAATAGGGTAAATCTATTCTTAAGACGAAACATAAATTGATATTATAAACCTAGATTATGTGTACATAACCTGTGTGCATATTTTAATTTTATTTACTGCCAAATTTACAAACATTTTACCATGCAGGTCAAATGGTCAGACATTTTTCCTGTGCGGTTTCTTCTCAATATGAATGAGTTTGAAACAAAACAAACAGAACTAGTAATAGGCGAATGGGTACCTGACCTCTGCCAGTTACAAAATATAAATTAGGAAACTTTCTATGTTTTCTATGTACTTTCATTGTATTGGATACATACACGATTCATGAACATGAGACATACCACTGGTTTTAGGATTAGTGATGAACAACTCTTCAATATTCACACTGTCATCGCCAAATTGAAGAACAGCGAAATAAAAAACTAAATTATAATACACAGAATAAAATCCACAAATTGAAAGTTGTATATTAAAAACCTTGCAAATGTGAGCTATCGCATCTTTTCCGCATGACTCTCGCAATCTAACCTTAATGCATATTTGATTGTACAAAAAAGATAGAAAGAACTGTCATGAGATAACAAACATTAAGCGATGTAGATCTTAGCGAAGAATTGTTGCCTTGCCTCAGCATTAGAGAAATCGCGGCACTAGTGGATCAATTATACGGACAAATGCATGCCCCACCTTTGAATACAAAGGGCATGGGATTGCTTTCATTGTGCGTATGCACATACATAACGAATGATATTCACGTACTCAGCAACAAGTCACAATCCATTGTTTAATTTATCAAGCCCGTTCAGTAGGGATTTACCATTTCAAATGTGCACTCTACCTACAAATTGTTGTTTTGTTTAGTCTGTACAATGGGCGTCATCATTTATATTGTCCATGTTATTTAGTAGTGGCTTCTTCTGATGTCGGTAAAAATACTGATTGTTGAATTACTGCATTAGTTGTAATAGTAGCATAGATTGTTTGAACAAGTTATACTTTTTGAATAAACTTAAACGGAGTAATCTGATTGGGGTTTGTGGTAAATTTCTTACACTCACGACGGCACGCTTATTTACTGCATACGTATCGTACATATCACTAAAATGTAAGAAATTTAATTGAATATTAAATTTCTAGCCGTGTATTGCATTGAATGAACTGCTATTTTATCATTAGATAAATGTTGCGTATTAATTTCATAGTTATCAATTGCATAATCTTGAACTGAACATGAGCTTTAACTGAAATCGTCACAGTTCGCAGGCAGATTTCTAATGGCAGTCGACACGTAGGTAGATCACTCGTAGCAACATTTTTTTACTACTAACACAGATTGATATGGAGTAAAAGAGGTGACTTTTAATTTAGAAATTTTTAAAAAGGCCTATAGAGTTCCTTGCCAAAAATTAAAACAACATCAACTTAATACATATACTGATTCAGTTGTAAAGGTATCTAAAATCTAAAACTAATTAATTAAATAATAATTATCCAGGTCAGTCTGTCAAGCTGAGCTATAAGCAACTCCCAAGTCATAGGCCAGTTTGAGCAACAAACGATCAAGGTCTTCATACTTTCATAAAGACCATTGTATTTCTGTTTACTATGATAACCAATTAAATATCGTCGTTAAAACGTGCTAGATCACTTCCATTGTAACTATATTTTCACAGAAACATATCGTGATAACAATGAGCGTGCAATGCATGATGGAAAATAAAAGATTAATGCATATCGTAATGAATATTGAGAGTGCATGCCAGCATACGAGGTGTGCGATTAATTAAACACAAATACAAAATGACATAAGTTCGTGTATGATAGTGTGAGAGTTATAGATTAATTTGAAAGCACTTTATAAACCTGGAAAAGTAATGAAACATTCCAAATGAATACTCACAGCGAATACTTAAAATAAAACTCAACTCAACACTTATTCTCGTAAAGCAGAACATTATATCATACGTAAAATGCACGAAAATAATATATTGGACAATTAACCATTATATTTACATATTTTCGATCGTAGTTTTCACTGACACTTCCTTCATAATTCGAATTTATTTATTTACAAACAAACTCTTCAAATATCATCCAAATAGGGTTCATTCACTACATCCAAAGCAAACTTTGCTGTTCATTGACTTTCGTACACGATTTGGTTAAAGTAATCTATTTCATTAAAGAATTAACACGTCTGAGTGTTTGCCAAAGAATTAGCACCTAACTATGATTCAGCGTTCAAACTTCACCGCCGGTGTACTAAGCATTATTTGTTCAAGGGTTTGTTGATCTTGTGTTGCTTCATTTTCTTGAATAAACATTTTAAATGCTTTTCAATTTAAGTATGATGACATATGTGCAAACAATAGACCATGTCGTTCTTTTTGATGTAATGAAATCTTCGTGAGATTTTATTAAAGTTTGAGAGTGGTGTCCAACTAAGTTTACAGTTATTGCAAGGAAGAAAATTCAAAGTTTGTTGACAGTCTGATTAAACATAACTGTATAGCATTTTTTAACATTTATTTAACAAAGAAGCAACCTACTTCGCATCTACAGTTTACAACACACTGTGGATCATAAAAAGTCGTGATTACATAACGGTCGAATCTGTCATATTTCTTGTATAATGGTTTACGTATAACTGTGTGAGACTGTGCGAGGCTCGCATCATTATTTGATACACATTGACCGGATAAGCATTCACGAAACGGTAAAATATCATTTGTTACATACAGGAAGCCTAGTCGTGGCACCAACGTATGGCGCCTTGAGTGTATAGTATATATATGCTACTACTACTACTACTGATTGTTTAAAGAACGGTGGATTGATATTTAGTTACAAATTGGGGATATTTAAAACAAATACATATATGATGACACATGTGATTCATTGCAGTCATTTAATTGCAAAAACTGATAAAGTTTTTTCACAAATCTTCGGTAGTGTAAAAAGTAGACTTATTGGAAATATCATAGCAAAGACAGCTACCAAATTAAATAACATCTTAGCTTAAGTCAGTACGAATTTCAAGCACTGAGATTTCTTATTTTATGATATCCAAAAATTCCTGAGAAAAAAAATCATTTCTTTGCCAGTCGAAACATTTACTGCCAAAACACAACACACCCATACAGATTAAAATTGAATAAAGAGCAATCCATTACAGGATTTATCATAATCGCCACGCTTAGCGGACGGGCTAGCTATCGCATTTATCTGCTACCCTTCCTCTATAACAGTGTTTCTTGGTTCCCTTTTAATACACTCGCAGGAAGATATGAGGTGTTTTTATTGTAAAGCCGAATCCATACACAATGTTAAGCAAACTGTTATTGACGTCGTATTACAATACAATTGGAGTCATAAACAAAGTAATGCAGTTTTAGTATTATTATTTTAGACCGGTATCCCACTACAATCAAGCAGCTACGTGTCTGGTATCCCTACAGTCCTACACAATACAGATTAAACAATACAGCAGTTTGGCGAGTCGGTTGTCGTCCTTGACTCTCGAGCACTGCGCCGGCGCCGGCCACCCGACGCGACACGCGACTCTCGACGAAATATATTTAGCATTGCCAGTATTTCCACAACATACACAGGTAATTTACAGCACTTTGTTGTTCGCAAATCACCACTCAAATATTCTCAAATCGCCTGATAGATTGCCATCAGGTGTGTCGTTTGGTTTCAATTTCAACTTTGTAGAACTATAATCAATAGGCGGTTGTTTTAAATGACTTGATATAATTTCGGTAAATTGGCCATGGGTTTAACCTTAAATTTCAAGTACAAATTTAATTTCAACGCAGTACCACGTTGTTAATTCTACTCAGATTCTGATCGTAATGCAAGCTGGAAAAAAAAACTAAAGAAAAAAAACTACATTTACACATTCAGATGACAGAGAATTTAAGTCGAGTCTAAACAATGCCTTAGACATAGAACTTAAGTGATGGTAAAACGGTAAAGTCAAGTCAATGACCACAAACGCAACTTGACATGAACCGCAAATACCGTAATGAGTCTTTTGATAGTCTCTATAGCTACTCCGAATTGGGACACTTGCCACTTTTGGTGAAACACAAAACGTTTTTGTGTTGATTGTGACACAACGGTCCTTTCATTCCGACGACGGCGGATTATCTTGTTCCGAATCGCGCGGCAGTAACACCAAATTTGCAGCAACCTTCAGATAAATATTACAGTTAAAATATCATTTCCTGAGTGTCAAGGATATCCTTATCCTTTTAAGTAACTGATAGTGATTTTATTACTTTTTTCTCGTTGAATATGTTATTCGTTTACCATCGAAAGTCTACATATAAAACGGTGAGGTTCGTGACAAATTGCAATAAAAAAATTTGTGTGCGACTGAAACGGTCACAAACTTTCGACATTTGTCACTAGTTAGTATACTAGCTGCGGTAAATATTTGTATCTCAAAGAGGGTAGATATTAAATAGACAAGGCCTTAGACTCAAACTTTTGACTGCGACTCACGTTTCATGTACCAAGTATTTTAAATACGTATAACAAAACGACAAAAAAAGAAAAGGCATTGATTTTACTCATATTTAATCCAATTTGTATATCGCAACTATTATTAAATTCGTGACGTTACTCTCGAAAATGGGACTTATAAACAACTTTGCATATAAGCTAGTTTCAAAATGCCCACTAATTAATGTTTAGCTCTATAAAGTAAACAGAGCCATCGCTATCAGCACATGCATATTAATAATAGTAGATTATGTTTCAAAAGTGTTTTAACCCTTTCCTGTTGTGATTTTCCTCTTCAAAAACTCACAACGTGCTATTTTCGAACATTACATAATCTGCACCCTACACGAATAGTTTAAAGGTAAATTTTCCGATGGTGAGTGTTGATTGGGGCGTATTAATAGAATAGAACCGATAGGCATCCAAGTCGTCGGCGTGGACAATGGATTCCGAAGACGAGACGCGTTCCATATGGATGAACCGGTAAAGGGCATACATGATCGCATTCAAAACGTTAACCCGTTCCATGGGAATCGGAATTTTAACTAACTGTTTATTTTCTTTACACATTGCTTGCGCTTAGCGTTCCTCGTTTGAACAAACTTTACATTTATCACTGTGAAATTCCTCGTTACAACCGGTACCAGTCAGTTGGTCGTTAGATAGATTAATAACAGTTGGTTGTGTATTGATGAATCAATTCATTGGTGTGGATTTAAAGAATAGTCATCCTGTAATCATAAAATGATATTCTTATTTTTAACCATAACCTTCAAGTTGTAGATCGAGATAGACTTTTTGGGATAGTTATTGAATTAAATGTGTTTCTCCAAAATCAGTTTGCAAGAAACAATTTTTAAATTAAAACCTCTATTTCGACCGACAAATCAAAGTAAGTAGGTAACACTTATTTAGAATCCAGATTAGGTGAAGCTGCAGATAATTCTTTACATGCAAAAGTACCAGGGGACCAGAAGAGTGAAGATATGCCAATAGCCGGCGAGTGGCAGATATGTCGCCGCACCGCAGTGCTCACTATCTCGCCAGGCGGGCGTCGAGCGTTGCAATAGCGTCATTACCATGTAAGGCGCCGAGCACCTACTTGTAACCAAAGCCACGTACTACGGAGATATGAAATAGACGAGCTAAGGAAGCAATTTGTGTGTTCATAGATATTGTATGTATAGATCATAGATAAGCCGTCCTTAATGAGCTTTGAGCGGTGTTTACGCGATTTAGTTGACTAAAATGCGACTCATCTAAGGGAATGTCTCTAGTCATTTACGAAGCTAAGTGCTGGTATTAGTTTGGATGATTTTTAAATTTATTGTTACAAGTGGCTTTATTTTTATATCGTTCCAATTTCAAAGAAATCGTCTTTTCAGCTGGTGTAAAATATTTCACACGTTTAACGGTTATTTTAGGCCAAACATTTTCAATCCATTCGCATGTTCCAAAGAGGACATTTCAGCGTATTTTATTGACTTGGAACGAGTTGAACTGTCGTTACGATCATCCAGAAAAGATGTAACTCATAAATTCCAGACAGGCTAAAACGAGATCACAGGAATTTCACATCGTAACATTGAACAGAAATCTGAAGACGTTTGATTCAGAATAATCTGTCCTGTTTTATGCATACTTACACCATATTGGTGTTGAGATTTCGTATTACTTTTCCTAATTATAGTTAATTTCCTATACTTTTATGACAAAACAGTGAACTTTCGTTACCCGTGGCAGCGCCTTGCATAAAACCAAAATGCCCACAAAAACTAATCAAGTACGAGTCAGACTCGCGCACCTTCGTATCTTAGAAAGATGCAGGTATTGTTAGCACCAAATTGGTTTCATATTTTCGACTTTTTTAACACAAAATTGAAACTTTTTATCAAGGTGTTAATCACGAAGGAAAAAAGATTATCGCCCGCCCTATACGGCACAGTAAAATCTTTTTTAGGGTTTCTAACATCCGATGAAAAATCGGAACTCTTATAAGATCATTCTAGTATCTCTCTGTCTGTCCCTCTGTCTCAGCTGATTATCTCAACATCTACTGATGCTTTCGACTTCAAATAAAAGTATCAATATTATTTTAAAATATACGCTTACTGACATTAAATTTTTGGTAAATTTCTTTTGAGATCAATACACTTCTTTAATCACATATTTTGGTCTAGTTTTTCGGCAAAAAATAGGCAACACTTAACGAAAAAAGATAGATCGTAGAAAGCGTCTACGAAAAGACACTGGTCGTTTTCTACATAGTACTAAAAAGAAAGATTTGGTACAAACAAAAACTACCGACAATGTGATTCTAGTATTTTTCTAACATGATTTAGGATTTGGAAAGTTGGAAAGGCTTTGGAACACCCCTTTTTAGACCGTCTGATCACTTGCTCCAAATTTAGATAACGTTCCTGAAAATGACTATGACACATACAAATTGTCCTCTTATATGGAATATCATTACTGTATCATGGCATGAGTAGAAGTATAGACACTGAGATACGTTTTGTAATTACCATGGTCTAATAACTTTACGCGTGCTTCAGATTTCGTTTCTAGGTGAGTTATAGCATCGTTTTAATAGTAAGTTGTTTTGTTTATCTTTCTATGCTTTGTTGGCGGTCCATAGGCCGAAGTCACGTTCCGTTTCGTAACGTTAAATTTGCTCTGGTAATCCAGAAATAAAAGAAAAGAAGCAATGAATTTCATGGTGCGTTATGTGAAAGTGTAGATGAGTAGTTTACGGTCCACTAAGATCGTATCGTAGATATGTAATAGGCATTTCTACAAATACTAAATCCAAACACTTCTTTTAGACACATCACAACATTATGTTGTCTTAAACCAGCAATCATCTGATTGGATACCTCGAAGACAGTGGGGCATACAATGTTCAGACAACTCGATGACAATGGATCATGCCATGCCAGTATAACAGTGATAATTATAAATAAGAATACACTCGAGAGAACGGCTTAGTTTTTGCCTAAATTTCAACGTAAGTGTTTTTCAGTGCATAATTGCATATACCTAAACTTGTTCCTAAATTTGAATATACCCAATGAAGTATTGAACTTAAACTATCTATTACATTTCCGGAAAGTTATTGCCTGGTTTCCTTTTTTTTTCTAGCTACCTCATATTGTTCCTTCATGAAATATAATTCCTTATTCTTCGTCATGTTGTTAGCTATGCTTCATACGGATGAGATTTAAATACGTATCTTAAAAATTACCACTTTACTGGCGACTTCGTCTGCGTAGACTTTGACACTTTACTCCAATCAAAAGAACCTTATCTTCATGACTAAATTTCTTCATCATTGGTTGGAACTCTAAGTCGCTAAGTGGTTGGTGGCAAAAAAGCAAAATCACTTTCGCAGTTGCAATGTAAGTGTGATATTTGTTTAATGAAATCAATCTGGAAATTCCAGATACAGTGAACCAGTTCAAAAGAAAGTTATTGAAAGGGGCGTGGGCCACAAAGCCTATAGAATCTGTGGGCAAACAGGCGAGACTGGATTCCATCAGTTCGGCAACAGAACCCCCAAAAGGAAGTTTCCAGTATTCAAAACAGTCGGAACTGTGTTTCTACGTTTCTCCGACTGGTCGATAAATCAGTCGACATGCCGACGAAAGAAATAAATCCATACGATTTACGACACGTTACAATTTAGAAGAAAATGCTAACAGCGCACATAATAGGTTTAAACGGCTGCCATTAATTTTACAAGATAGAAATAGTATTTATCTAGGCAGTATCTGTGATCTGAACTAGAAGTAGATCTAGTCGTTGTGCAATAATTAGCGGTTGTTGCTGTAGAGGCGGATCGGCGAGGCAGACGGTATTATCTTTTAGTTTGATCCAACAACCTTGGCCAGTGATGAGGAGAACGCCTACATGTTTCTTAGAACTCCTTAATAAAGTAAATTTAGCTGGTTGCGTTTATATACTTACAAAAGTTGATGTCTAGTGACCGAGCAATAACAAAGTATTTTATCAATATTAGTTGGTTGAAATATAATTTCCGGATAATAAATGCAACCAGTTCTTCTTCCACTTCATTAGCTGTTGTATAGCTGAGCTGTTGTATGTGACCCACTTCAAACTAATGTATGTGTTCCATTTGTCTAAAACCAGTAATTATTACACTTTGAATCTTTGTCTGCAGGTATAAAGGGTCATTCCCTGAATGACTGACAAATATCTTGAACCAGAAACTTAAAATTGAGATTATTGATGGTATAGAGTACAACTAAGGAATGCTTTTTTAAATTACTTCGAAGGGAATGAAAGAGGATGAAAAATATTCGCATTTTTGCCAACAAACAAGACGTATTTAGGTTAAAATATTTAACATTACAATAATTGGGTACGATAAGGTTGTCTTTAACCTGGTATAAAATACTCCAACCAAAATATTTGAAAAAAATATGCATGGCTGACACACTAACTTTTAGGGGAGTTTACTTGCTATTCGTATAGGTCAGTAATAAAAATAGCAATGGTGTTTGATTAAATTTTTATCAAAGATCAAAAACAAAATTGAATGAAGAAAAAAGACGTTGCCAGTTATAAGAGAAAGCGAGTTGTCGTAGGTTTTTTGGAATGCCAACTCTGGTTTCTCATTGACCACAGGACCTCTATTTTTGTAAAGACGCGCGTAGGCGAAACCGGATCCGCGTAGCTAGCTAATATTTATTTTATAATGTCTCTGTAGACGGCCAATAAAATTAATTGGTATCAATTAAGTCAGATAGTGGGCAGTGAAAGTGAGGTTTTAAATACATTTGGATAGTGTTACGGCATTTTATGACCTGCAAATATTGATGCGAATCAGATCCCAGATATAAAAGGAGATAATTGCATTGAGTCTCCGTATAAGGGTTCGAGAGATTTGCTATATAAAAAATGTGATAATATCCTACTAAATTTTGCGATAGTAGTATGTTTGAATGTAACTCTATCACTGCAGAAATTAAAGTGTCAGTGAGGTAGACATACTGTGCTCTGGAATACATACTAGGGTATATTTTATCCTCAAATGAATGAAGTAATGCCGAGAGGAAAATAAATATTAATTAATTAAATTACATTACATCCGCGTACTAATGAAGAATCAAGAATTGACCATAATACATGTTTTAAATGAAGTTTAAAAATGACTTCAAGTTTTTTGTTAGTTTTAGCGCAACATTTTAAATTTGTACTGTATGTGGATGCTGATAAGAGTTTCTACAACAACCAGTTGCTTCACCGCTCATTGATGCTGGCCTCAATGAGAATGGTAGCAAGCTCGTGACAAAAATGGGACCAGTTATTACATCTAACAGGTCACATCTATCTATACATATGTTGCAAGCTGCGGAGTTATCGCTTTGACGACTTATTTTTCCTAGAAACTTTATATTGTTACTGAAGAGCAAATTAGCGACAATATCTTCAATCAAGTCAAATTCAACATTACTCTGTTAGTCAAATTATGTAGATTTGAAAGAATTAACACAGAAAGTGTATTGTCTTTTGAATTTCAAACTTTCTTGTTGTTTCAGGTCAGCTATTTGAAAATAAGTTCTAAAAGCAACAGTGTAGTGTTCAAAAAATAATTCACACGTTTTAGATCTGTGGCTTTTCATCTATATTTTTTATACATTAAAAATCTTATTTAACATCAAGGAATCTACTGGAACTAAACTGGGGTCTCAAAACAATTAGTTCCTTTCTAATTTAATAGCTCCTTTGACCATGTAGGATACATGCAGTCATGTAATCTTCGCAAAATTCTTGCCTTGACAGTCTTGGCACTCGATCACGAGCTATTGTGCGCGCGGGTCTAATGTTAGGACCATTATTATGGTTTCCATGGACCGCATGTGGGCGAAGCATGTAGGATCGATCTATCCTCCGCCCACAACGTTTCCTAGACAAACAGACAAACCGCTTCGAAACGGTGAGATATTTGCAGGACCGGGCTAACTAAACAATAAGAAATGACTTGCAATCATGGCATCCATTTTTCATAGACATTTGAAAAGGAAGGCTTTTCGCTTGTGCTTGTTGGTGTTTATTGCAAGTGAAAAGGTTAAAGGTTTTATCGAAATAGAATTCGCTTACTTAATACTTATGTAAGAATAATCCTTGGGCATCGTAAAAAGCAACTTAGTAAATGTTTCAGGAGATTGCCGCACCATATCTACGTATCACTGACACATAATGGTAAATCACGTTGTCGTGGCGATTTTCTTCAGAGGTTCATGTTTAGCATTAGATAGAAGCATCTAATGAATTAAAATAATGAGGATTGAAAATTCACTAAAATCCTAATTATTGTATAACTTCGTAGCGAATCATAATTTTTATTTCTGTACCTGAATACGAATTATTTTTCTAGCTGCGTAACAGCTATGGTAAATTACCCTGGATTTAAGCTTTATTACTTCTCAATTTCTTTATTACTTCCCAAAGAGTACACGGTTGAAAGGCCTAGCTCCACAGTGACAAACCTAACGATAAATAAATCCTAATATAAAAGATTAGGATAAATTCGATTCACGTTATTTTAAAACAATATTATACCAAACATGCCAAGTTCATTGACAGTTAATAGCGGATGCTCCCCTCATAAATTTCCCCCTGCCCCAGGTATTCGATAGTCGCAATCGATTGGCAATCGATTACACTTTTGGTATGGCACGCGGGACGCGGGCAAGCATTCGATATAATTCGATATCGTGCTTATTACGCATGCCGGCCACGATCTACGGCCACAAGGATCGTCACGATCCAACTGTGTCGTAATGAGCTCATTACAGAACTGTACCGTAATGAGATAGTAGAAATGAAAAATACACTGTTTAAACCACGTTGTGTCATGTTTCATTTCTATTAATTAGCTAATAGTGGAATAGGTATTTATTATAATATGTTTGATTTTTTTCTTACATTTTTTGGTAGCAAAAGGAAATCTTCAAAAAATACCCGAATCCCCTTCTCAATAACAATCTGCGTTGTGTTCTATCAATTCTATCAGGCTAGGTTCATACCCTGCTCGCGCGCTGCCACCCCGGGTTGGATTTACGGAGTCGGTAGCTGCGTCAAAAGAGATAGAATTACGAGTACGCGATAGAAAGCTGATTACACTTATCCACCCCGGAGAAAGTACAGCTTCTCCTTGGGAGCCTCCAAAACAATCTTGCAAATATCGAAGTGCTGTCTTTGCAAGAATCAAGAATATCTAAATGACTTGAAGATCAAAGTGTGACTGTTAGATTCATATCAGAATATATACATAATACAGAATACATATCAGTTGCAGATAGCAATACACTATAACATGAATTTTACGTTTCCGAGTATATCTAGCTAGATAAGATGAAAGATATGGGTGATTGGATTTCGAGAGCAAGAAAAATTAATGTCGATAACGTTCGTTCACATCTCGAGAGTGTTGTGTGTGCTCGGTAACAAGATTACGTGATATTGGAAATACATTTGGAAGGGTCTGATATCAAATATATCTTTAGGTTCACACAGTGTTTTATTATAGAGCTATACTCGTAAGAACACTTGGGAAATAAGTCGCATGGTTTCGGCGGCTATACTCGTCGCATGTAGTCAACCCATTTCGTGGTTGTTGTAAGAGTAGGTGTCGTAGATTACTCTCAGACAATCTGTCTTAAACAAGTTTTACGTTCATTCATTCCCAGTCATTTCCCTCAACTTTATAGGTACAAGCAATAATTAATGTGAACATGGTACAAAGGTGGCTCCATATTTGTGTCCTCGAGTGTAACATTACAATGAAAATTTTAAAATTTTATATTTGTATGCTAATAGTTAGCTGAATATTGTGACACTGAATTGTATGTTACGAACTATGAACCACCTGTAATATTTATCAATATTAACAAATAAATGATTGATTGATTGAACACTGATATTCGATCATCAACCCTTATGATAATAATTGAAAACTAAAAAGTTGTACCTAGAAGAAAGATAAAATTACGTATGCGTAAGAAAAAAGTAAGAAACTTCAAGGAACTTTTTTTACCTCAAGTGCGTTCATATAAGTTTCTTGTATACTAATTGTCCAAGTTTATGAGCTCCAAACTTACCTGAAAAGAAAAGAAAAACATTATCAACACTAATTATATAAGTCACGCAGGCAACAATGGAACAACTGGCTTAACGTTTTACGTAATTTTTTTATCATGGTAGGTAAAACGTGTCACGTGTCATAATTTCTTAATTTGTACATCGACCAAATCGCAGGCAAAACAAGTTTACAGTTCTCACTGAATTTTCAGCTATTTCCCTATATACTCTGAGATTTCGATCGTTCTGTTATTGCTTCAAAATTTGCATACCAAAATGCCTCTACTCTAATGAAAATTACATAACGGTCATGTCAGAAAGCTCGTATAGATTGCATAATTGTTAAAACATGTTAATATCTCGAAGTGATAACGTCACACACAATGATATTTAACGAAGTCAAAACACCTTTCAACATTACTCTCTAAGCTATCTCAAGTTATATCTTTTCATGCTGATTACGAGTACTTAGCTTCCGATTAAGCAATCTGATTGTGAGCTTTTTTATCCACGTTGCGTAACATCCGGTCCTTTTGTCATAATATTAAAGACTTTAAAAGCTTTATTGACAAGCATTCTTAGTCAGTAATATAACAGCTAAATGGTTATATTAGTCAAACATAATGTTAAATCATAAGTTAGTTTTGGGGGTTCCGTACCCAAATGACTAGCCTCAACTGTCCGTCCGTAACATAATTGTATACTTTTGAACCGTAACAGGCAGACTATAAAAATCACCGAATGTGAGATAACATTGCCTTAATGTAGATTTAAATAGAAATTATATTTATCTTCATTTCATCTTCTTTCATTCGGAAAATTTAATAACGTTTTCAATGAGTGTGTTAATTTAATATCTTAAAATTGTTTTAATAATTAATGGTGTGGAAGAAATATCCCCAATAAAAAATATATTGATAAATTTTCCGTTCATAACATATTTTTCCACGTTTATATAAGGAAATTAAATATTCATCAATCATCAACAGCCTATATATGTCCCCACTGGAGGGGCTCAGGCCTACTCTCCTACAGAGAGTGTATGGGCCATAGTCCACCACGCGGGCCCAGTGCGGATCGGCGGACTTCACATGCCTGTTCAAGACATGCAGGTTTCCTCACGATGTTTTCCTTCACCGTTAAGCAATCGGATAATGTACTTGAATTGAAAAACAACTCATAGGTACACGGCTGGATTCGAACCCGGTACCCTCAGATTGAGAGTCCGCCCCTTATCCATTGCGCCACCGACGCTTTTTTATAACGACGAACTAAATATTGCTAAAAAGTAAATTAAGTGCAATCAATGTTTTTTGACACGATCGGACTGGCGATAAACGTAGATTCAAATTCCGCTCGTGGCCGCAAAATGTTAGTAGCAAACTGCTCCTAAAGCAGTATATACAAAACCAATGATAATCACAGTTTACTTTTAAAATATATAATTTTAATACGTATCTGTCTGTCTAACTTCCAGTTATATAATGTTTAGATTATCAGTTTACCTATCTGGCAATATAGAAAAAAACAAAACTCACCAACCCAAAGCTCGAAGTAGATTTTCCGCGAAACAGTATGATTCCGTAAAAATTAAAACTAAAACGAAGTTAAACGAATATAAGTGAGTAATTAAAATAACAAACACATATCAACCGTTGCTGGAACAAGACTGAAATGTAAACTGTGGTGTGTCCTTCTCGGAGAAATAAGAGACTTTGAAGGAC
Source organism: Carcina quercana (assembly GCA_910589575.2). Taxonomy (NCBI): domain Eukaryota; kingdom Metazoa; phylum Arthropoda; class Insecta; order Lepidoptera; family Depressariidae; genus Carcina; species Carcina quercana. The sequence continues at coordinate 8,106,431 of OU342436.1, forward strand.
GCTCTTTGTGTCCTAGTTGCTCACCTAGCTTGTTTGAGTACATCAAAGAAGGAACGCAAGTTTAAACTTTAAAGTGAGAGGAATAGATGCAAAGTTGCAGTGTAAACAGATGTTAGGAAAACCACTGAATGCTCCGCAGTAGTGCATGAACCATGAAAAGATGCACGTAAAAGGCTGAAGGAGTTGTTCTGTTTAGAGGCGAAGTGGGTAAGAAGATTGCATGGTTTAAGTGATATTACATAAATGCATAAAAGAACTGGAATGTTAAAGATTTTTTTCTAGATAGATTTTAGGATTGATCCAACGAAAATTACTTGTTCGGTCTCGATAAATAGTAGCCTTTGTCCTTTTCCGACCTCAGAACTATCCCTATAAAAATCAAGTTAATCTGACTCTCCGTTGCGACGTAAAGGAAAGACAAACATATGAACTCACATTCACATTTTAAATATCAGTACGGATGGACAAAATTTTTTAAAAAGAAAACATGCATTTATCAATCAACAATAAATTATTTTTAATGAGATTTAGTTACCCGGGTGTTATGTGCACGATTGGTTGTTCCTGAACAGATTCAGTATGGCATAGAACACATGAATTTTACTTATTCAGTACGAAACGTAGATTATTTATTTTTAGAACAATCAATGAAACCTTTGTTAGAACGAAGGGAAGTAATTTAAAACACATCAGCAATCAAAGGGCTGGCTGCATGCGGGCAGCACCAGCGAGCAGATGAACGGGGGTATTGATACGTGCCGCACCGCACATCCATCGACACGATGGGGGCGTAAAAGGGCAATGGACACATTTGCTACAATGTCAACAAAATAAAAGAGAATGATGATGTGTTTAAGTCAGCAGATGTTCAGTTGAAATAATATCCCATTTGTTTTAATATTCCATCGAAATGCGTATAGTAAAAAAGTAAAACTGTATTGTAAAGTAACACCGGGATGCATGTCTTTTATAAAGGTTCAATTTTTTTTATATAAAAAACACTAAAAACTTCATAATAAAGAAATATAAAATAATTTGCACACGAACAAGATGAGTAGCTCCAGAACAAATTTTGCAATTCATCAAAGTAAAGGGCATAGTGACGGTAATAAATGACTACGTGTAGTATCTGGAACTGTTGTTCTGGGGAACACCCATTTTGCAATGACTTGGCACTTCATAACGGCTCAGCTATCTAGGTCTGCGGCAGTCAAGTCTCATTGTGTCTGTTCTAGAACGGACTGGAGTGTATCCCGTCAAGTATCGGCTTTTATCCTTCACAATGCTTGCCATTTCTGTGATCGACAACACAAGTATTGTTCAATGTTCAACCCACATAGAGGCGGTTTTTGTCAGTACCGGCTTCTATTATATACTCGTGCGTATTATAATCCTTCCTATCCTACGATTGAGCAACTTTCTATGTGCAAAATAGCTTGGAGTGTCGCAACAATGTATGTTCGTGATCCAAAGTAAAGGACGCAATGTATATGTAGAGATATCGTAAACATGTCCTTGCGTAGTCTCCCCGATTTCTCTCTTTCCGCTTTACCTTACGACCTGGGCTCAAAATATCACGATTCTAATCATAAAATATGACACGCCTTTAATTTTCATCGAGGGGAAGCGTGTTCAAGAAAAACGCCGTAAATATGGTAACGGAACGTGCTTCAGCATAAACATCAACGAACGAAGGGTCTTCGCAAACGTTTGCTTTGACGGTCGTGACGAATTTTTTGGCAAACGAAAACTTTCGCCAATGTCACACATGTAATAATATAACAGTTTCGATGTATACACTTTCCACTGTGGGTGTCAGCGTCCGCCCATTGTGTTCAGCGAAAGCCGAATAAAAACAAAAGCTATTACGTATGGAACTGACTCATTAAAGATTTAGGAATGAGCAGTTCTGACCGATAATATCTTACATGTAATCATGTTAATAACAGAGGAGTGGACTAGGCTGTGTGGATGGCCGTCGATTATGTACTACTGTTATCTGTTACGTATGGTCAATTAGCTGATTTATCTGGGAATTGTGTCGGTGATGTGTGACTGGCATCTTTTTATGCATTTCTAAAAGCTATCACAGAGATGGTCTCTCACTCGTTTCTAATATATAGTGATATCAACTGCGCTCTGTGGCTAAGATTGAGGATAATATATATGGTATACTCGAGTACAAAAATATCCATTTTTGTACCATGTCACATTAACACTTGCTTGCTCATATGTAGAGTGTTGAAAGAAATGTCAGTTAAAGATTAATGTGAAATGGTTCAAAAGTGGATACATATTTTTGTACTAGTGTGTACAGTTAAGTTACGTCAATGTTGAATTTCTCGTTTTTAGCAAACAAATGAATACGGAGAAATCGTGAATTTTCTCGCTTAGCAGCAAGTACATTCCATTTAACGATTTTCTTGACAAAAAGCTTATGAATTATGTTGTTCATGTGTCTGTGTAACTTCTATCAATCAATAAACCTGAATTCATTCATACGTAAGATGAAACTGGCTAAGGAACTTGTCCTATCCTACAAGAATATGGTGATTAGAAACAACTTATCACTTTCAAAAGTTAAAATAGCAATTAGCACTTAGATAAGCAGTAGCATTTTTGGATTAGTGAATAATTTATCACAGATAAATGATCTCTAACACATAAATTAGTGACGTAAACAGCATCGATTGCAGTAGAAAGTAGTGTCGTTCAGTTTTTATGTCAGGTCTTGTCGATGTGTCTAGTCTGAACGTTGCTAGAACCTGACTGAGTTGTCGCATGTCGAGCCTTATGTTGGTTTAGGTACTGCTATTGAGCTCTCTCTACTTAATCACTTTCAAAGAACGCTAGATGGTGCGGTCGGCGACAGATGCCCGAGGAATGTTAGGAAATCCGCATATTTATGTTTATATACTCGTACTTTGTGCGATACCCTAGTAAGAAAATAACATTTTAAACGAGTAAAATATGGAGTAATTAATAATTAAATTTAAGGTTAAATCTGATGTTAGTCATAATGTACATAGAGACTACATGCGTCAATCATCATTGAATACCATTTTTTTCTTTATTTCAGATACAATACAATTCTAAGGAATAAATATTAAAAGCAGTCTTACAAAACTGTGTGTTAGTGTTAGTTTCAATGAGAGATAATTATCATAAAAGAACAAAGTCACAAAGTGGTGTAACATGTCAGCTCATTGAGCGATACATCGTGTTCCAACCGATCAAATGATAAGAACACGATATAGGCTCCTTGATTGACGGTCTATTGTCTCCAATCAGTGTTCACGATCTGCGACGAATGATGGAAAATTGACCTTTCAACTTGCAGTGAACATTGATTGTTCAGTGTTTATTGTTAGCAACACTGGCCTTGGCACTTGTTTCAGTTATAATAAAACATTTTCAAGAAGGCAAACTGCCAACTTATAATTTCAAGGATCACGACATCTGTCAACAGAACGTTGACACAATGCAGATAATATTTTCAAGCTCAGATTGTTTTATAGTAACAGACTATGCAAAAGAATTAAAAGAGCTTTAAAATACTGCTATTTTATGACTAGTATTTTTGCCATCGACCTAACCTGCGAGGACTTCATAAACTATATCCCACGGGAACTTCATGTTCGATCAGGATAATACGCTTTAACAATCTTTATACACCAAATTAGGTCATTCTTAATCTACGTTACAACGTGATGGAATGATAAACCAACGCACCAACAAACAAACTCACTGTCCTATTAGTAATATTAGTATTGGCTAACCTGGTGATAACTGCAAAAAATCTTTAAACAAAAAGAAAACTTATTACTGTTTTAAAAGCTAATTTACCATGTCAAAGCTATTTGTGAAATTGATTTGTATCGGTGTATAAATTCTAAATCAGCATAAATTGCTACGGTGCCTATCGAGGCTAACGTCCAAATGAATCTCGACCCTTGGCATGCGATCAGGGTCTGCAATCTGGCTTGCACAAAAACTGCGGAAACAAATGGTGCTACCAAACTAGAGCCAGGTTCCCATGAAGCTGTGACAGTGTCAGTATATCACGTTACTTTCTTCATTGTAAAGTAGAACTCATTTTTGTGTGTGAAGAGAAATGACTAAATATGAGAACAATAATAGAATGCTTTCTAATAATATTTTTACAATTTCTTTTTGGAAAGTGCACACTGCCAACAGCCTAAATATCAGTCGGATATAGATTTTATTGTATATAGAGGTAGTTATTAGTTATGACTACAATAGAGAACACATGTACGCTTTCAAATTAGATGTCAAAACGTTGTAGAAAACAACAAATCATAAAGCATGAGATCAAGAGCATGGCGATGTAACCAGCCCCAATATCAAAGGCTAGGGGAGTAGCTGGTTCTTCGCTATAAAAGCTAACTGATGTCCATAATACGCTCTTGGACTAGAGTTCTTTTTAATTTGTTACGTCTCTTATATAAGGGGATGATCATATCCGCAATTTGCCGTCCGTTCTCTACTTTAGAATAGAAAAATTAGAATTCAGAAATAATTCATACAGAATAAATCAAAATTTTGAAAATTAACAAGTCATCCCTCGGATAGTAAAATGTGAGTAAGGGGATAATACTCAGATTCGTAGCAGCTACTGCGTTCATAAGTACGACTACTACAATCCTCACACTCTAAAAGCCCGTTTTGACAGCTAGCTGATACTATAGAATGTAAGTTTGGGTAAATCTAGAGTAAAATTTATAAAATATTATTAGCTTTTTGTAGTCAAAACCACAGCTTTTTATCCACCGTTAAATAATATGTGAAAAATTAATGCAAGTAATATTTTTATGATTATAATCGGACGCATTATGATAACTTCACATCCCATATGGTCTTGGAAAGTCTTTCGTGTCGAGACTCATGTACAATTGTACACCGAACATGATAAATTATCCGCATCCAATTTTTTCAACTTTAGTACTCGCAACTGTAGTATGTCGATTGTGACAATTTCAAAGCACAATGGATGCTTACATAATACATTTTTATAACCCTTCCTATGTTATCGAGGTCCCGACTCTCAACGCTGATTAATTTAAACACTTAGCGAAAGATGTCGTTGAACAAGTGTCAAACGCCCAGAGGACGCACCTTACGTAAGGTAACCTAACTTCCGTAGTTAATCGTTGTCAAGTCTCATTATACACTTGATACTTTCTCTCAGTTGCAGACGCAGGAAACAAAGATAGCCGACAACCAATTCCATTGCCTTCTTTGTAACCATTGAGTACATATTGAAAACAAGTTTCTACTTTTGTTTATTCAAGCGTGTGTTCGGTTGTTGCAGATTCTCTTATTCATGAAGCGAGTTGGTGAATATTTCATTTTTATTTATCTGTAATATTTTTGCATATAGAAATCTACATCTACAAATATTTATTTAAAAATTTAAAGTATTTTGTCTGCAGTAACATTTGTATAACCTTTACACTTTACATGTGAAAGTTTGTCATTTTATTGACTATTAAAAAAAATTTGTAAATATTAAAGGCTATTTGAAATTTTACCCTTCAGAATATACTTTATGTTTCTTTTTAGGTTTACATTTCCAGTACTAACAACTTAACAATTTAGTTTCTTTGTTTCCCTGCATTTCTAAGATGCATGTCGTAATATTGTTAAAGTTAATGAAACCTTTCTTTCTTTTTTAATTTTTTTAGTACAAATCTGAGAGTTAAAGTTCAATTAATTCTGAAATGAAACAACTAGTGAACTTTGTCAGAGATTAATTTCAGTCTGTTACGAGTATGTGAGGTACTCTTCAAATTAAATTTTTTTGCTTTCAATAAATCGTTGTTTTAAAGAAGCAACATTTACAAGAGACATTAGTTTAGTCCCTGGGGGCCGGAGTTTGTCTTGTGATAGGAGAGCTGATGTCTACCTCCGCCAAGTGCCGACAAAAGATCAGCCTTTCTATCCAGTGGCATAATGCTGCCAGCATCCTGGGCACTCTGAACAGGACGAGATATTTGGTCTTGTTTAGATTTAGTAACAACAAAAAAGAACTAAAGAATATTTTTGATGCTTATCTCCACCAAGCTGACTCGTCCCATCACAGTCTTATCTAACTTTTTATACAAGATATACAAGTAGATTCAACAAACAAGTATATGTCAGTCGGCGCGGCAGCACGCGACATCATTAGTGTTAATTACCTGACATAGTTTCAGCAACGCTATGGTTAAACAAACTCGGTGTGTTTCGACACATACCCGGCCACTGAATAGCTTTTTAAATCGAAATTAACTTCAAGGGTTTTTAAAAAGTGTATTTTGAAGGCAACCTTGAAATACTGTACTGTTATACCAACTGCAATGTGTGCGATTATAACTATGATGGCAGGCACAAGGTAGGTAGCTAAATGTTAATTAAAACAATGGAACCTTTATCTCGGTTATTCACGGTCTGTGATTTTATTTGCACGTTTCCAACACAATACTCGTATGAATACAAAACATATACGAATATCAATATTGGTATGCGAATGGAAAATTCTTGATTTCGCTTCAAAATTTAGCGTGTTGATCTTTTCTAGTCTTATTCTGGATAATATTGATAACGTTTGCATAGTAACAGCAGATAAAAGCGAACGAGAACAAGTATCCTCGAGCTAAATGAAGTAGGAGAATTTTTTACATTTGGACAAGATATATTTTTTTCTTAGTCCGTCCCAAAAGTACCTAAACGTACTTTGTGTACTACAAGTCCAATGTGAGCTCAAGTGCAGTTAATTTTTTAATGTTTTATTCTGATTTGTATTATCATTTTAACAGATATCAAAATCTGCTACCGAGCAGACACTGATCTCATTTGGGATGATTCAACGGCCATTTATAGCAGAACATAACGTCTCCATCGTAAATGGTATGTTGCCCAATGAATAAGTATTTTATGACTTAGACCATATGGTGCATTCGTGTTATTCTGCTATCATTTATAATTTATAGATTCTAAATTACTATTCATTATCAATTTAATCACATTTCGAAAGCGTGGTTCTTACAGTAAATACAGTTCATTTATTCAATGTAAAAACAAAAACTACAAAAGTAAAATTGATCTATCCTTTGTTGGTGTTCGTTTGTTGGGTGCCTGAATGGTTAGCCACCTTCGGAAAATTTGACAGAAAATTAGGTTAATACGTTACGCAATTTTTTTATCGCTACACGAGATTTGAATTCATCGTTATCATCATTCAGAAAAGGTCCATTGCGGAAATAAACCAGTTCAAAACAATATTATATCTACGATTTCGAAAAGCCATCGACAATTCAAAGTTTAAGTTGTGCAGTTAGGTGCTATTACAAACAAACACTCGTTACACAGTTTAAAAGCGTCGGTGGCGTAGTGGATAAGGCGCGGGCTCTCAATCTGAGGATTCCGGGTTCGAATCCAGCCGTGTACCTCCGCCGTTGTTTTTCAATTCCAGTACCTTATCCGATTACTTAACGGTGAAGGAAAACATCGTGAGGAATCCTGCATGTATTGAACAGGCATGTAAAGTCCGTCAATCCGCACTGGGCCCGCGTGGTGGACTATGGCCCATACACTCTCTGTAGGAGAGTAGGCCTGAGCCCCTGCAGTGGGTACGTATATATAGGCTGTTGATGACTCGTTACACCAATTCCACATTCGTACTCATTAGCATTCGAACAACAATAACATACATCAAACACAATTTTAAAAAAGAAACAGGTTAAGCCCACGTATTTTGTCAATATTTGCCGGATTCCCAGACAACTCACCTCATTATGACGTGAAGTATAAATAAACTCGACTCATGTTGGTAGTATCATGCCCAGCTAGCGCACCTTGGCGAGTGCACTTGGCAATGCTGAGTGTTTGCTTCGGACGGGCCCGGACAAGGGCAGAGCACCTGTCGCAATTTGACTCACCAGAATTTCAAAATTCTGAATATTGGCTCCAAATAATGAATATTTACTTTGAAATCGAGACTACTTTTCAAACTATGTTTTGGTTGAGTTAAAGTTATCTCCCGTCCAGGCTCTTATAAAAAAACAACTAAAATACCCCCCATTAAACAGTTTGTGTGGTAGTAAGGTATAGAAATTAAACTGAAGTAATATTATAAACTAATAATGAACATGTTCGCTTGTTTTTGAAATTTTAGCTAAGTAACAAGTTCTGCAAGAATTGAGACTTCCTGTTTCATCTGCAAAAGTTTAGCGAAGCAAATAAGTGTTTAGATCATGCTGTGTTCATCAGAGCTAGAGCACAAACAAGAAATATGTACGTATATATATCCGTACGTAACATATCAAATATTTACTTAGATCTTATTTCTTAATATAAAAGCGTAGAAAATAAAGTACATTTCATAGAGCAAATTGGATAAGTCCTACAATTCGCAGGTTAATTCAATGCCCTAGGTCACGTTTTTGTTAGTCATGGATACATAGTCTACTAAAGTGCTGACGTTGTAGGTAGTAGGCGAAACACTCAAGCGCTATAATTTATCAAAGCAAGGCTAGACATGAATAGCTACATTCTAGACATACGTTTCAGAGACTCAAGTAGGCAGAGCATACATAATAGGAATGAGCACTGATGCGGCCCTGACACAATACCAAATGAAGCTGGACTGTAATTTTAACTACTCAAGCGTTGAAACGACGAGAATTTCATAGCGATTTCAGCAAAGGAACAACCGCAAGGTTGTATTTTTTATATTATTAAAAAGAAGGTAATTAACAGATCACACTTGAGAACGAATTGAATAGACACCGAAAAAATCACACAAACATTATAAATGTGAAAGTATGTTATACAGTTGGATGGTTATTTTGTCCTTATCTTATGGATCAGATGGATCGACGGGTTTTTATCGATCAATCCTACTGTGAGGTTTTGTGCAAACTTAATTATGTTCGTAGATGTAATTGATAATTCATCCATCCTGGGATTCCAAAGTCTCGACGACTGTTGACTGTTTTTTATACCGAAACTGTCGGACATTAAAATATCAATCAATCGGGGTGGGGAAATATACAATGTGGTGCCTGGCACAGGAGCCAATAAAAAATTATTATTTATGAAAGCTCCACCTCCTCCTTGTGACCGCGTTTACTAAGAAGCTTTATTTTTTAACCTTTCGGGACCGTAAACTTCCAAATTTTTAGCTTTATTCGTTCCTGAGAAAAAGAGTATTGATAGACAGGGACGGACAATGGGAGGGTTATATTAAAATAAGTCCGTATTTTCTCTACTCTAAAAACTGACATTATATTGCTTTAGATCGACACAGATTTGTTGTCAAAGCGTCACTTCTAATACCTTATAAAGCTATTTTAGAAACGTGATTTTTTAGCTGACGCACTGACACTGAAAAATAACTCTTTCAGCATGCCGATGACACAATGACATCTGTCCATTTGTTACCGGCTTCACTAAAAAAAGTATCGCATGACGGAAACTATTAATCATTCACAACATTTTTAAAGCGTGTGAGTAACAGTTATAATGACGCTACTACGAGTATATCGACTCACATGTCTTGTAAACCTAATTATTGTTTGGCCACCAACTGTATTTTTACAAACTTTAGGAAGTTCAATTATTATATCAACGCGTATACTGATTTGAATGCAGTTTTGATTTTGTGATGATATTTTTAGTATGTTTTGCAAGGCTTACAGTTATTTGCAAAAATTTAAACGCCAACAGAAAAAATAAATGTCCCGGTAAAAAAATTCTGGTTGAGTATGTTATTCAAGCCTAATCGCACTTAAATTTGATTAATAATTAATAAGTATTTTTAATTAAGAGGCTATGTTGGTAAGACCACGTGGTCGGTTTCAAGGTCAAATTGTTTTGTAGCTGTCCCTCTCCGAGCCCTATCCTACCCGAGCGCGTACGGTGAGACAGCATACATTATACGATGTTATCCACCCGTTATTTGGATGTTTCGTAGTCCAGAGATCATTTGAAGGATACAGTATATTATGTAACCATTTTTTTAATACAGTATACTAATGAAATTTCAGATGTCGGTGGTTTTTCCAAATTGTTCTAAATTGATTCATACTCTTGTAAATCAGGTTCAAAGTTGGGGCTTTTTACTACCGAAAAATACAATACTTTGACGCCCTGTAACTCTGGAAGTATATATTTAAACGAAAATCTGACTCACCACCGACACATATATTTGTTTCTAGATTGTGTCTTGAAAATTTCATAGATTTTCATAGCTTAATACTCAAAATATGACTGGACTACGTTTGTATGGGCGCTTTGACAACAGCATAGCCTCTTAAGACGCCAATGAAGCAAAGTCTCCGTAGAATAGTAGGTATTTGAATATGTTATTGCTGTCGCGATTCGGTACGCACACATACAGCCTTTCACATGCTTTCACTCACACAAATAACGCTGCATAACATCCCAAAGAGGCCCCTGCGAGCCGCGCATAGTCGCTACCCCTCCGCCTGGGCTAGAGTGTATTTTTCAAAATTATAATAAACTTGACGTGAGCGTGCGTCAACCCTTGTTTTACGTTTTGAGAAATTATTGTTCGCATATTGGTTTAGTCTCGACATACTGTGGTTGTATTTGATATAATTGACTAGTAAGTACCTATCACATATAAATACAATATAAATTATGGCGTTGCTATTTTAGGGTTCTACGGTCAACAAAGAAACCTTTTAGTTTCACCATATCCGAACGTTCGTCTTCCAACGATACTTTAGGTGACCTAGAGGTGTTTTAGTACCTAGAGTGCTAGAGTCTAAGGACTAACAAGTTAAAGCGTTCAAAAAGAACTAGAAACCGACTTCAACTGCCCTAAAAGTCTACTTTTATTAAGGAAAATTTAAGATGTATATTGTTTTCTCATGGATTCCATTCTAAGAACCGGACCAAATTGAAATGGGACCACATGGAAAGCATCAGCTTTCAAATAATAAAGAATCATCCAAATCGGTTCACCCAGTGAAAAGCTCTGAGGTAACAAACATTTAACTAATAGAATAGAATAGAAATAATTTATTCGGCATACAGATTACAGTACAGTTAAAACATTAATTTTAAATTTGCTCTGCTGCACTGCAACGCCGAAATACACACTTAACATTCCCAGTCTCAAAAACTACTGAACCGATTTTGATGAAACTTGCAGTCTTCCCTAAGTTTTACAATACCTAGGTAAACAAAAAAGGGATTATTTAAATCGAACTTGTAGTTCCGGATATATAAAAAATAAATTAAATAAAATAGCCTTTATTGCTGAACTAATTTTTTGTTTTAATTTTCTTAAAAATATGCTTACTTTATACGTTACTTATCTTTTTATATTAAGTATCAGTAACCGGTCGTTCCTACATTTCAGCTTGTCTTTCGACATAGGCCTCCTCTAAGGATTTCCACTCTATTCTATCTTTCGCTATGCGGGTCCATGTTGGACCCGCCACTTGTCTGATGTCGTCCTCCCATCTTCTAGTCTGTCTGCCTCTTTTTCTTTTGCTATCTCGTGGTTGCCATTCAGTTATTAGTCTTGTCCATTTCTACATACTCTATTTCTCCATTATTTACTGTTATGGGCTCTGTTTGTGAGGAATTTGACATTACTTTTGTTTTCGTTAAGTTCGTTGACAGGCCTGCTTTCTCGCTCTCTTCCGCTAACTGTTGGAACATTGTCTGTAGGGTTTTCGGGTTTTCCGAAACTAAGATCAGGTTGTCTGCAAAGCGTAGGTGACTCAGCTTTTTGCCATTTATATTTAGTCCTTTATTCGTCCAATCCAGATTTGTGAATATCATTTCCAGGATAGCTGAAAATATTTTTGGTAAAATTGGGTCTCCCTGGCGTACCCCTCTCTCAATCGAAAATTCTTCGCCTGTAGATTCTAGCTTCACTTGTGCGGTGCTTTTTGTGTATATGTTTTTCAGTATTCTTATGTATTTTGCATGTACGCCTTGTTTTTCCAGTGCGTCCCAGATAAATCTATGTTCGAGTGTGTCGAATGCTTTGTTGAAATCCACGAACCCTATGTGTGTTTTTCTTTTGTGTGTGTGTTCCGGATATATGCGAGGACAAACAAACATACACTTTAGAAATTTGGCACACTTCTTTAGAAGCTGGTATAGACTAACATATATGAAAACTGGGCAGTTCTGGAAATATTACATACATACAGGTCGCATTGATAACCTCTTTTTTTGAAGTCGGTTAAAAAACTGTAATTTCACGACACCTCACACAATAGAATAGACGAGTTAAAAATCCCGTCTTAAGTGTATGAGATGTATAACTGGGAAAAAATATTTCAAGTTTTTATTTGTCGACATGAATAATAATATCGTCGAAATCTATCGTATTTCCTACTGTCATACTTCATATTATACTATTATATTTTAAGTACCTCAAAAGGAAAAAAGGAATCCTTATAGGATCACTGTGATATCGAATACTCCAGTCTGCTGTCCCTTAGATCTGTCAAATAATGAAACTTATAGGTCAACGCAATAAAAAGATATAGCTGTATTTTAGACCATTTCCGTACAAAATGCAATGAACCCAAAATCTATACGGTATTTCCCGTTGACCTAATGTCTTGAAATTTGGCAAGAAGAAAGGTTTTACAGCACAACCATAGGAATAAATCTGAATTTTTTAATTGTAACACAGTAAAATTGATTTTTTAATGTTTACAAACTTAACTTCGTAATATGTAATTTAGCTTAGAATTTCATTTTCGGTAGAGCATTGTTGGGTGCATATTACCATACCTATTATTTATGATTTTCAGTATGTCATTAATTCATATTCTGTACGGAATCCTCGGTGCACGAGTCCGACTTGCTCTTGACCGGTTTTTGAGTTGTTGGAGAGCCATTTCAAGCTCTTGCTGGCTGATCTCCGGGATATCTGTGTCGGGTCATATAGTCTCCGTAGCGATTTGTACATGCGATGTCCATATAACTTCTCGTTCTCTCTCAAGACTTTCAATAATAATAAATAACAAAAAATAATATAAAAAAGCTTTTAAAAAAGTTATAAATAAACGGATGTCCATGCAATAAATGTTATGTTTTTTCTGTGTTTTTTTTCTGTTTAGATATTTTACAGTGGTACGGAACCCTTTGTATGCGAGTCCGACTCGAACTTTAACATTAAAAAAATATTTGAAACATAAGTCACTTATTCATAAATCATATTTAATTATTTACACGTAACAAAACGTAACAACAACTAAGAATTTCAGGGAAAATGTTCTGTTCTAGAGATAAAATAAATTTCCTTAGAATTATTTGTCTTTATATTTGTTTATTTAGATCAATCTAAACATTAAAACTAACAGGTAAAACCATTATAGCTCGAGAAAGGGTATCTATCGATATATTTTTCCCACCACTATTAGTCGAAAAAATCGATAAAGCTTATTGACATCACTAATGCATGCTTACTTTATTTTTATACATATAATACACAGTATATAGTTGTGATATAGTGTACCCTGCCTCCCGAACCGAACTGTGCGAGAAGGACAGTTGAAGCTTTTTTTGGTATTTGCCTAGTTTTGCCGTGAAATTAAGGGTTTGGGATATAGCTGTTTTCTCAACGAAACGTTAGCCAAATTCAATCATTTTGATCTTATTCTCTTTATCAAAGAATAATCTAGGCCCGTTGGTTTTGCTTTTTCTGAAAATGTTACGTTTACTCTAAATAATGAGTACCATAAGTTGAAAGAAATTTTTTCTGAAATTTTGAGTTTTGAGATGCCCATAATTCTAATTGTAGACAAAATATTGAAAAAAGCAAAACCAACGGGCCTAGATTATTCTTTGATAAAGAGAATAAGATCAAAATGATTGAATTTGGCTAACGTTTCGTTGAGAAAACAGCTATATCCCAAACCCTTAATTTCATATGAAATTTTTTATCTGCTGTTCCCTCTTAAGTCTTGTTCTGTTCCCCACGAAAAAATATTCTATAGAAATGAATTAAATACTGAGTTGGAGACAATTTTTCATAATGATAAATGAAGATATTTAAACTGAATAAGCTTATACTCAGTTATAAATACGTGTCCGATCAACATCTATATGTGACGTACTCCGTTACTCGGTAGCTCTCGCAACAAACATCATAAATATGAAAGTCTATTGGTTTACTCACATTCAGTAGGACTCCAGGTAACGGTTCTCGATGAAATTTTGCACACATGTGACGATAGCTACGGAAGGATAAACGAATGCAGTTACAACAATAAAAACCGATAAACATTGTATTTCGAGCAGGAGTGTCCTAGACAGATTTTAAGGCGATGGTACACTCAAGTACAAAAATGTGTATCCACTTTTGTACCATGTCACATTTACCTTTATTTGATGTTTCTCTCAACATAGTAACAATAAAGAGTGAATGTGACATAGTTCAAAAGTGAATATATACTTTTGTACTCGAGTGTACAGTAAGCAACATATGTCCCTACGCAACGGTGTATCATGTCATACTTACTCGGACTTGGTATTATTAGGTGTATCAGAAGAACTGTCATTTAATAGTTAATATGACATGGTACAATGTTGCATAGATACACATGACGCTAACTGTACGAGTATATGGTATAATATAAACACTGTTTTCGAAACTACACCTAAGTCCAAACCATAAACCCGACCAAAGTGTTTCTACGAGATATAGCATATTGAATAATAATTCTGTAATAATTTGAAAAAGGAACGGACGTTTCCTGCACCCCCGCACTGAGTGTAATAAAAGCTAATGCAGCAAGAATTTTCTCAGCGGCGTAGTATGCGCGCACAGCAAAAATAAAAAGTATCATATCTCTTACGCTATTTATTTATTATCAACTGTTTTAAATAGAAGGAAAAAGTGGAGATCAGGGGCCATAACAAATGCATTGTATTATCTTTTTATGTTTAGTTTTTTATACTGTTAATGTTAACATTTTTTTCTTCAAATAAAATAAAAATTATTAGCTTTTGCGAAAATATAATGAAGATTTGTACGAAATGCAACACAATACACTAAGATAGCAATAAATTGATACTCTTTTTGTCATGGATGTTATCAAAGCATAATGACACTTTTGATAGAATAATGATGTCTCGACTGTCCTAAAATAATACTTGAGATACACGTAATAGGGTACAATGAACGGGCATGAACCGCTCGTGACGATACGGCCTTGGATGGTAAGCGTGCGCACCCAGAAGCCTCAACCTAATGAGGCGCTGGGTCTGCTACATAGCGGAACACAACAGTGCTATTAACACTGTTGTTTGGCGGCAGACATCGGTAACATGGTGATACCTAGCCAAACGGATATATAGGAAATGCCATACCACCAACCAAACCGAGTACCGATAGGAGCTCGTACCCACTGGGAATCGAACCCGGGACCTCCAGATTGTGAATATAACATTTAGCTATTTGTCCACAGAGGCCATGATCGCTAAAAATAGAACTCGTACCGTGTGAAATAAAGACCAAAAGTATAATCAATTAGAAGCATGACCCGACCCCATTTTGCGCTCCTTCGATAAATATTTCTCACAGTGCCCATTGAGGAGAACTTCGCACCCAATAAGATCCGTCAGCCACTTCACACCGTCTGTTTTTCGTCTCATAATTACGATGACTTGAAAAATCATTAAACGGACAATTCGAATAACTTTTGATTACAGCAACACATCTGCACTAATAAAGTTTTCTGTAAAATCATTACACTGCAGGAATTATATATATATACACACCTACAGCCTGTCCTATATGTTCTGGGTCATCCAACAAAAATTTGGGGTCAATCTACAATTACTTAAGTCCCCTTTAAGTATTATGGGTCCTTTAACGAACAATATACTAAGATTTGACAATCCATAGATATACGATATAAGTTAAATTACAAGAGTATTTGAATAAGTTGATACAAAAAAGGTTTCATCGTAAGTTTTTTCGAAAGCAGGAGCTGAAATAGCAAAGCATTAAAAGGAATAACCTCTTTAAACGCATTACCTTCAGCTTTTATAGCTTGTTCTAAGCAACAGTTTTTCTCGTTCTTTTTTTACAGTATTGTCATAATGGCAGTCTTTTTTGCTAAACAAGGCTTCAAAGTGCATTGTTTTTGTACCCTGTAGCAGCGCGGCTGGTTCTTTGAGATACAAACAAACAAAAACCTCTTCTCTTGAGAATATAACTGCCTTATCCATCATGTGGCTTCAATGTGGATCACTAAAACTCGTAGGTATCCTACCTATCAGTAGTTCAATTTGGTGTGATTATTCGTTCCAGCTTCAATGATTTAATCAAAATGTGGAAGGAATCCATATGAAACAATACTGTAGTTTAAGACAATTTCGAAACCGAAGATGTTCAACTGTTTTGTCATTGAGACTCGATTCATATAGGGAACACTGTGCGCTTTCAAAGACTGCTGTCGATAAACAGATAACATGGCCGTAAGAAAAAGGAACTTGTCAAGGTCGGCTGTCAACTCGTCGTACATTTTCTTATCTGGCACGAAGTAAATTAGTTTGTTGTCACTTGCCGTTCCCATAGACTCTTGCTTGGATATGTATCTGTGTACTTGTATAACCTTTACATCAATGTAACAAAACAAAAATTGGGGTATCACACCAATAAGATAAACGCGAAAGTAGTTTTGTCTCTCTGGCTGCTGACTGCCTTTTCATGGCTTAACCTATCGTGATGAAACTTGACAGGATACCAGGACATATAGGATACATTGTATCCAAAGTGTTATCGCGACATTGTTTCTGTAGACCCCGTAGACGAAGTAGCCAATAATAAAACCTATACGAGTACAATACTTCGTTTAGAGAGTTTGGGTTTGAGACAACCAGACTTGTATGAGTCGTCTAAACAATGAAAGACTTTAAAATGGTTATTCATTCATAGATAGATGGCACTGTTGTAGCAAAATTAAACTGTCAAATATTTTTTTATTGAATTGAAAGCAAGGAGTTTATTTATTTAATTCCTTGATGAAAAGCCATTAAAGCTTACTGTTGTACAGCTACCAAAGAGAATATAACTGCTGTGTAAGTAAATCTGTCAAGTTGTCAACAAGACTTTTGTCATGATGATTTATGACAGTTTAATTTCGAGTTCTTCCACGCTATCTATCGAGAATGTATTGAGTCCTTTATTGGTCCTTTAAGTACTTAACTGGCAGACATGTCCGAAAGTCTCTCATTCTGATATCAATAGTTCCAGTAATTAATAACATTGACGCTGACGTTGAGCTGTGTATCCACAGCCTTAGCCAAAGTCACGGTTTCTATCTATTAATCACACACTCTCGATTCTTTCTGTCGATGGAATGAGGTGAAACTCGCGATACGCAGGTAGGTGTAGACTGTCCACTATACGTGTATTAATTAAACCTTGCCCCACATTAGACCACATTTTACTGCTCTCTCACGTACAAAGAAACCTGTGCACGTGTCAGCATTATTTTCCGTAAAAGGTTTTATTATCTTTTCATCAGGACGGCGCAAGCGTTTTCCATTTATACACATACTTGTGAAATCGAAATCGTTATTGGAAAAAGATAGCTAGCGAAAACAAAACTCAACGTAGAGATTGCTTACCAGATGAATAAATAATGTTACGTTACTTATGTAAAAAATGTTGAAATCTAGTCTGTGTTAAATAAAACGGCAAGGCAACCAAGGTCCGATTACCATATATCTACTCGTATTAAAGAGTCAAGAGACAATTTTTTTCTATAGAAATTAACATTTTATGAGTTATCTCGGTGCCGACCACATTTCTTATATTATAATCGCATGCGACGGCGAAAGCTAAAGTGCGGCTGCACATAATCTACTACCGGCTACATTAAAATCGGTCCATTTGAGAGCTACGATTCTACACATTGAGGTATATTCTTTTAGTAACCCTCTTTTTGCGTCGAGGGTAAAAGGTAATATATTGCAAAAATTAATAAAGACTGAGGTACTTATGACTTAATTCATGTACATATCTACATTCTAGTGACAATGAATATACTACTACATACTACATAGTGATCAAGGAATATCTTTAGAAGTTATAGATTACTAATATTTGCAAGCATAAAACGTAGTTAATCTCGGTAAACTATGTGGAGTATCAACAGATAGGTTAATGCTATGCTTATCTTCGCGCTCTAGAATGCTATCTGGTGAATGTAATCTTTTGAGGAATACTGAAGAGTTGTTCCGTATGGTCGGAATGCTTACTAAAGTGATAGAATTAAATTTTTGCACCAGTTAAACAGCATTTCCATTTAATATTATGTAAAATATATATTGACATTAGTGTAATTTCTTGCCTTTGGATTTGGCAAAAAGAAAAGGATCAGCCTTTGTAATTCGCTTCTTTCCGACCCCTATCGACACGCGCCAGGTAGGATGAAGGCCTAATGCAAATACATTGGGGTATTAAAAAAATTATCCGTACTAGATACAGAAGGATAACTGACTTAAAAATCGAACCACTCTTTCTCATATAAATCAAAATATCTGGGCGACCGATCTTTGCTCGTAGTTCTTTAAAAACAATCAAAAACTTTATTTCTGCCCCTAAACACACAAAAAACAAAAATAAAAGCAATTTTCCAACCGGGATTTGAACGCGGATATCTCGGACGGAAGCGTCGAATAATGCGAAGGAAAAACGCATGAAAACTCAAAAACGCGCGTTTTCCCACACATGAGACTAATCTAGATCGATTTTTCACCCCCGAATACCCACAAATACCAAATTTCAGCGAAATCGCTGGAGCCGTTTCCCAGCAAAACTTTCCCGTATTATGTCCAAAAGCCGGTAAGCACAGCTAATCCCAGACTATCTCAGACAGTTGGCGATCCCCGCGAGTATCGAACGGATAGGTAAAATTGCAAAGGAAAAGTTGGCCATCGTCCAAGAGTTCCTTATACTCATAGAAGTCTCAAGAAACGCACAATAAAAGTTCGTGTTGGCAACTTTGACACAGCTCAGTCACATAAAATAACGCAAATAATGAGTCCTGCAAAATCACAATAATCTGCACCAGCATATTAATAGGTGAAGACTTGTATGCAGCCTGAAAATTTATATAATATTATATATTTATATAATATAATTTTTATAATATATACAGGGTGGTCCAAAATGTGACGTCCAAAAATTTTTTTTAGATTCCTTACACCTGGGTGTATCCGAAAATACCCCATGTATGTTCCGCGATTTTTTGTAGTTTAGAAGTTATGATTTTTTAAATGTATATTTCGAATTTTCTGCCGGAGCGACTTAAAATAATCGTAACTTGTTTAATAGTAAGGTTTTTTTATTTATTTTTTCTCGAAAGTGATCGTCTTGAATCACCCTTTCTACTTTATTATCAACTACACAACGTTATTCATTACAAGTTACCGAAAAAAGGGACGAAAGTAAAAATTTTAGGTTTGAGTTGAACGGAGCAAAATTTTCAAAAATTTCTTAATAATACAAAATTAATGTTTCATTGGTTCAAACTAATTTTAAAAACTCCAGCAGTTTGTCAGCTTACCAAATAATAAAAAAAAAGTTGTTCTTAATAGGCGATTTTACGACGAAATTGGCTTCAGAACTTAGTTAGGTGAGAATTCATAAAGAAAAAATTTTGTCAAAAAAAAATATTAAGCTTATTTTGTTTTCATTTTTATGGCCTACATTAGCAAGGCATCATCAAAAGCATTCAAATAATTTCAAATTGAACGATCAGTGACACATTAGAAAACATTTTATTTTAAAAAAGCTTAGTTTAGTTTTTATTAATACGGTTATTTTGGTTTATTTTTAGCATCAATAAAAGAAAACACAAATTAAGTTCAACTACTTTATTAAAGAAGATTTTCAAAATGACGCCCTTCAACTTCGATACACAATCGGCAACGTCTTAAAAAGTTATCTTTTAGTCTGCGGAAAGCGCTTGAATTTTGTCTGACTTTCGTCGCTGCTTCTCTCAATTTTCGTCTCAGTTCTTCTTCGGAGTTAGTTTGCTGAGCATAGACAACTTCTTTGTAGTAACCCCAAATAAAAAAATCTATTGGGTTCAAGTCCGGTGAACGTGCAGGCCATTCGATTGGGCCGCCACGCCCAATCCATCTGCCCGGGTATGTTTCATTAAGGTGCCCCCTCACTTGGCGTGCGTAATGGCAAGGAGCACCATCATTTTGGAATATCATGTGCCTTCTTGTTTCCAAGTTTACATCTTCCAGCAATTCAAAAAGGTTGTTCTGCAAAAAGTTTAGATATGTGTCTCCATCCAACCTAGACGGCAGCTCGAAAGGCCCAATCAGTTCTCCATTTACAATTCCCGACCACATGTTTACGCTGTATCGATGTTGAAAATTTGATGCTCTTGCAAGGTGTGGGTTTTCAATTTCCCAGCTGTGATAGTTATGGATATTAAATACTCCAGTGTTTTCAAAACGGGATTCATCGGTCCATAAGATCTTATTAAAAAAATCTGGGTCTTCCTGACACCTTTGTATCATTGTTTCGCAGAAAGCAACTCTTCTAGGGTAATCTGAAGCTTGTAGCTCCTGAACGCGCTGAATGTGGTAAGCGTGGTAGCCTTCTGAAAAAAGAAAAGGACTATTACTCACCACCTAGGCAGGAAGAAGTCTAATACCTGGCATTGTATCTGTGATTTATGTTTTGTGTAAATAAAAAACAAAACGACATACCATTTTTCAATATCCTTAGAACTGAGGTCCGTGGTATTCCAGTCCTTCTGGTTATTGCTCTGGAACTCGTAGAAGAGTCTCTTTCTACAGCTGCGATGACTTCATCTCTTCTGTCCGGATCTACTCTGGGTACTCCTTCGTGCCTTTGGCTACGACCGGGGATACGCCCGGCCATCAGCGTATTATGAGTATTAATAAATACCCTATGGTCCGGGTAATGGTCCAGTATTTCTCCTCGCCGGTCCAGTTGTTGACGATATAGCCTTGCGGCTAAATGACCGTTTCCTTTGGCCATACCATAGTAAAAGTGCATTTCTGCGTACTGGCTTAGACTAAAATTACTCATGTTGCCGTCAGTAACACAAGCACAAGTCAGTCGTAAGGCAAATCGGAGTCCGTAACACAAGCACAAGTCAGTCGTAAGGCAAATCGGAGTCCAGTAACAAAGCGAAAGTAGGTTCAAAATATCGGTATCGGAAAGAAGCAACGTCAAGTAGTATCACACGCGATGGAAGTGAGTGAACGACTAGCGGACGGACGATACAGTGAGATGCTACGGAGAATGTATGGGGAGAGGGGGGAGAGGGAAGTGCAGGTAAAAAACCCCTAGCGCGCACGGCTGACTTTTGTGGCCAAGACAGTAGGTCTTTCTCTTTCGTACTTCTACGCAACCATAACAGTGCGAAAGAGAAAGACCTTACTGGCCTGGCGCCTTTTGAAACGTGTTATTTATTGCTTTGTGTCATTGTGTGTGATTGGCCTTGAAGTAGATTTTGGTTTAATTCTAGCTTTCATAATTTCATGTCTAAAAACAGAAAATGAAATGTGTCACTGATCGTTCAATTTGAGATTATTTGAATGCTTTTGATGCCTTGCTAATGTAGGCCATAAAAATGAAAAAAAAAAATAAGCTTAAACATTTTTTACGACAACATTTTTTTTTTATGCATTCTCACCTAACTAAGTTCTGAAGCCAATTTCGTCGTAAAATCGCCTATTAAGAACAACTTTTTTATTATTATTTGGTAAGCTGACAAACTGCTGGAGTTTTTAAAATTAGTTTGAACCAATGAAACATTAACTTTGTATTATTAAGAAATTTTTGAAAATTTGGCTCCGTTCAACTCAAACCTAAAATTTTTACTTTCATCCCTTTTTTCGGTAACTTGTAATGAATAACGTTGTGTAGTTGATAATAAAGTAGAAAGGGTGATTCAAGACGATCACTTTCGAGAAAAAATAAATAAAAAAACCTTACTATTAAACAAGTTACGATTATTTTAAGTCGCTCCGGCAGAAAATTCGAAATATACATTTAAAAAATCATAACTTCTAAACTACAAAAAATCGCGGAACATACATGGGGTATTTTCGGATACACCCAGGTGTAAGGAATCTAAAAAAATTTTTTGGACGTCACATTTTGGACCACCCTGTATAATAGCATTCCGATTTTTGTACCGTTAACCTATGAGTTAGAAATCATGCCTAGCTCACGGAGATACTTTCGTTTTACGGTCACATACTCGTAAAAACCTGGCGCCACATATTTGCGCCAAGGCCTGTCGAAAACATTCGTCACTTTGCGGGACTTTGCAAAGCCTCGCAAAATTATTAAACATGCATTGAAAAGTTTTGATGTTTGCAGGGACCTTTGGAACGCTCTGCAAATACCACAAAAATCTCAGCCATATATTTATATAAATATAAAACATACGCGTAGATATCCGTCAGTCTTTGCTCGAAAATGCCGCGCCGACCTTATACTACGACTAAGGCATTTCTATTAGCATATTTAAGTTTCCATGTTTACAGCCAACAAATGGCGATTTACTGTTTGCAGAGAGGAAACTTATTTCTTATTCATGTAGACACAACAGTTTTGTGGCGAAAGTGATGCCGCTCTCGGAAACATATGTTGCGTACAGGTGTTGGACTCGTTAGAGTTTAATGTATTTCAGCTGAGGTGAATCTGCGACTTAAAATAGCAGTGTAAGCTGTAATCATGAGTTATGTATCCCTCAAAGTCTTATAAAAACATATCTCGACTTACCAACCAAACTGCCACTTGCTACCCTTTCCTGCATCAAAGTTATGATTATATTGGTAAGGTGATTTGCCACTTGATTCCATAAAGTCAAAACGCAGTACGAGGGTCAACAAATAAAACTATAAAACCCGGAAATTTTCCAGCAAACTAAGCGCAACGTAACGACACCGGTAACAGTTCCTGTACAATTAAACCGAAACGACATAATACATATAACATGTTCAAACGTCCGCATGGATTCAAATATGGAACAGTATACGAAATTCGGATACACGTTTTGGGTCACGTAACGAAAATTAAAGACTAGAATAAAATGATGTTGCTATACTTTTACTGAAAATAATTAACTGGCTTAGTAGGTTCATTGTATTTTTATACGTGTAATGGGCTTGCACTTGGCCTTCATCTTACCTGATTCTTAGGTGCGCCTCAAGAAGCCTCAATCTAATAAAGCGATGCAAAAGCGATGGATCTGCTATCTTTCATACCGGAACACAACAGTGCTATTGACAATTATGTTTGGCGCCATACTAAGTTAACATGGTGGCAGCGAGTATAGAACCAACTTCACCGAACACCGATAGTTACTCCCAATGGGAATCGAACATGGTACCTCCGGACTGTGAGTCCTAGCGTGTAGCCATTAGACTACGGAGCGTGTTAAAGGTTGATCATGAGATGGTGCTCCTAGTCTCCTGGGAGTTTTCTTTAGTCGCCTTTTGCGACAATCACAGTATGATATGGGATGATTCTGTTTTAAAGCCGCTACCCTGGTTTACGTATCAAAAATAACACACCAGAATAACAGCGGTGTCATACCTTTTTAATCTTCCCTAGAAAAAAATGTAATTATGTAAAATACCGGCGCGTCATTACTTAGACATTTTAATGCGAGTTGGGGGAAGGGAATTATATGAATTTAGCTGAGACAGGCACGCGAGTTCCTATACCACAGTGGACTTAGGTAGATTTTATTTGACTATTTATGTATATACTTATACACATTTAATTCCGCGTAAAATCTGATAACTTGTAGACAAATCATCTAACATTGTTTTACAAATTAGATCTTATTATTTTGACGTTTATATTCCGATGCAACATTATTTCTATCTCAATAATGTTTACACGAATCTAAAGTAAAAGAAATAAAAAATCTGCACCGATGAAGTTCAGCCTCGTATCGTTACACCGCTGATACAAATAAAATAAAATTATTTTATACCGTATGAACAAAAGAATGTTTAAGACAAACATTCAACGAGATTAATAACACCCGAGCTTTGTTTTGTGAATACCATTTGTTACACAATAAAATAACTATGTTCTCCAGGAAACAGAATCTGCATGTAAAATTCCAAGTGTAAAATTAAAACCATCGACAGGAAAATGACACTGTTGTTTATGCGTTCTCTTTTGTTATTAAGTTCTAATTCATATAGACTGCTAGAAGCACCCAATGATTGGTCATTTAAATTGGTGAAAGGATCATTGGCATATGTAGCCTTTGCATATCCGAATGCATTATTCTCTAAGGTATTGAAAGTATTACAAATTTCCGATTCACAACTTCAGCTACAATCCGCGGCACAATATAAGTATTATGTACGTAAATTCGGTGATCTGTGAAAGAAAGATAACCCAGCTTACTACAACTGTACTGCACAGGTCAGGCACCCTTTACTCTTTTTCCACTACTGACCACCCGATTCGTCAATTCGACTATAAGGGACTTTTTTTGACAATCGAGACCGAATCCTCGTGCTATCCCAACTAAAGTGCGAATATATCAATACGTCACTATTACGATTAATGGGATTCGAGTTTATTCCTTCGAATAATTTCTAAGGCCATAATAAGGAGTCCGGATAAATTATCTTTTCTAGTAATGTATTTAACGCGAGTCCAAGTGTGTATGTTTATGTTCAACCGGCTTGTGTTCAGTGGCAACAGAGATACACATTCTGTGAAAATTTCAACTGTCTACCTATTACGGATCATGAGATACAGCTTGGTGACAGACGGACGGACGGAAGCGGAGGCTTAGTAATAGGGCTCCCTTTCAATACGGAGTCCTAAAATGACTCTAATAAATTAACCAACAAATAACAAAAACATTATGTCATTTGGATTATTGATCGACTAAATTAGATCTTATCCTTCACTACGTATGTTCCCCAAAATCAAAAGTAAATCAACATGGGTTAAATGTTAAACATTAATTAAGCAATTAACACCTACTCAATGACTTGCACTAGATCTCTCAACAAATTAATGACTCATAAAACATGTATGAGTATAGGCAGTTGGTTTGTCCAATATTTGACTACTTTCTTTGATGTAATTGATGAAGTGATTATTGGTACAGTAAACACGTCACTCGTTGTTTGAGAGAAGAAAATTGACCATAAAGATCCTAATAGGGAGAGAAAGTTAAAATTTAAAAAGCAATTCTTAGGGTTAAGACGTAAGACTTGCTTACACAAATTCAAGAATTAATTCTGTGAAAATTATCGCGTGAAACGCTTTAAAATTGGGATAAAACACATACACAATATTTAGAAATGTCATGAATTTAAGTTTTCATAAGTGTTGCGAAGCGTAACATTTTCATATAGACGTAAAAAAGAACGTGGTTCTAATACAGCGGAAATGATTCAATTTATTTTCGAAATATTTGTATTTCGAGCCAGGTATACTTGCTATTGTTTTATGATTCATCTTGTATTTTTAGGTAATATGACCTACGAGTATAGTTATAAACGCAATGCATTCCCATTTATTTGAAGAAAAGCTAGTGTACTTACTATGTCTATAGATAGGTATATTTTATGCGTATACCGTCGGGAGGGTTGCTTCACCCCAAACTTCTACGGTTTCCGGGAAAGTCCCCGTCAAAACAACAAACCAGCCAACTTTTATTACAGCTACATCGGAATTTAATATTTCTTTCATTCTTTGTGACTGCGTATAAATATTTCGTAAATTTTTAGACTCTAACCGGAACGTTTATTGCTGAATTTTGCCCTTGAACTATGATCGAAAGCTTCCTTAGCAATTAGGTTTTAGGCTTAGAAGGTCAAGAGTCAAATGAGAACTAGCACGCAACCTTCAGGTTACTTGCCCTTTAATGTTTGTTTTCACGGGGGTGTAGTTGATCTTACTGAAATATCATAGTACTATGTTTTAGAGGCCCTGTACAAAAATATTTTTATTTTCTTTTATGTGACTTGAAATAACATAATTACAAATTATCGAGGCTTTTCTGTTTCCCATTATTTAATTTTATAAAATATTTGCACACAATATAAAACATCCCCATGTCATGGAAAGCATTTTCGATCTATAAAAGAGTACACACATACAGCATTAACACATAGTTTATAACCAAGTGTCAGTAGGTTCCATGTGCTATAAAACTCGCTTGCGAAAACTCTACCAGAAAATCTCTATTTGCGAAAGCGGAAAGCAAGTCTAACCAGAAACCCATCAATTGACATTTATCTGGTTGTTTTAAGTAGATACCTTCAGTATGTGGGCGTATATAAAGCACAACAGGGACATATAGTTTAATTACAGAGTATACATATGTATCTTTAGGGTGACCGTAGCCCTCAGGGGTGTTAAATCTCCGACAGTTTTCCGGGAAACACGCACAGTCTGGGTGATTCATCGGGGAGGCTCGTAAAGTTACTACCAAAGAGGTCGAATATACTGCCTGAATACAGTATAAATCTTGGTAGGTCTACGCATCAAAGTAATCTATCTAGTAGACCTAGAGCCTAGCTATACCTACACTAAGAGTTGAAATAATTTACGAATATAAAAATTGTACAAACCGAATTTGAAACTGGTACCCGCTTCATTCAAGTTATGTAAACCTATTCCTTGAAAATAATCCCAAACACTTTTGAAAATTCTATCTCTCATTATTCACTCTCATTACAATCAGAAATATTCTAAGTTAGCTAAAATTTCGAAATGTAAGGCTGCTTATGAAACACCGTCCGTAAACTCACTTTCATACTGACAAAGCCTATGTCCCTAGCTAGCACTTCAAGCACAGAATTTTAAACTTCGGAGAGCCTGTTTAAAACGAGTGCGCAGTCTACTCGACAGAATTAAGAGGACTTAAAAAGACTTAAAGTTTGTAGGACAAACTCATTACGTATGCTCAGGAAATAAAATGATTGCGTATACATACGAGTATAATTACCGGTTGTTGCTTAGTCATGTATATTGAGTATTCTCCGTGTATTCTTTGTCCTACATAAGCGTTATATACAGATAACATTTACCAACTATCTTCTATCCATTTGTTTTTACTGCTACTACTAGGTTTACCTTCTTTTGATCCTAGTGGCTTAATCGTTGGAATGATAATCTGGAGATCATGGGTTCGAGTCTCAGCGAAATATATCATGCTATTTGATTTGGTTGGGACTCTCAATCTATAACATGTAAATCTGCCGGCAAACAACAGTGGTAGCACTGCTGTGTTCCAGAGAATCTGTGGTGGTGTGGTGTGGTGATCACGGAAGCGAAAGCGTGAAAATCTTTGTAAAATATGATTGATTTTTAACTAAACATTGTTTCTATAACTATAATTGTAAACAGTTTACGGATAATTTTTTAAGTATATTCATATAGCTAAAACAATAGTCCTTGTCACCAGTTGTTGCTAGTAGTCCGGAGTGTTTATTTTTTAAATATCCTGCAAATGACAGTTTTATAAATATCCGAATAATACAACCAGCAGATGCGTTAAGCCCTGTCGTTAAATACCTCGATTTTCACCTGTAGTCAGCACCTTGTACGAGCACATTTTTTCGCAGCAAGCCTTTTTGGGAAGGCGTGCGTCAACATTAGCCTTGAATTTTCAATTCCCATGTTTATTACAACTGTCGCTACAATTGAAATAAGAAGTACCATTATTCGGGATGTCGAATTATAATAACTTTAATCAGACAAAACTGATTGTTTCAAATTATAATTAACACCACGCTCAATATAAAGCGGTATAGGAGGTAAAGAGGCAGACTTCATGTATTTTTTACATGATAATAACAACATATCATAATACAATACAATACAATAGGTAAAGTCACCGTACAATGCTCTAACGAAAATGTAAGTCCGATTGATTCGTAAAAAAAGCGATTTAATGTTCCATAATTTAAAAATTATGGTTTATGTACCAAGGTACCAATAAATCCTTCGCGGGTTCTTTTTTTCGGAAATTATTTTGCAGCCGAATTTTTTTAAACCTATACAAGGTAATGATTTCACTTTCGGTTAGTCAACATAAATATTAAATTGCTACTTGTATATGTAATGTAACCTTTTAAATATTTATTTTAAAGAGTTCTATGAGTACTGCTGTCAATAGTTGTTTTTGCACATCCGGAACTTTCTGTTGGAAGTAGGTAATATCACAGAAAAAATTGACAGAATAGGCACGTTTAACGGACGACTGCTGTGATGAATGCTGAAGTAAAGAGAGAACGGTTTCACTTTCTAAGAATCATTCGAGTGAAACTGCAAAAGATTAATATGAGGTAAATTACGAATCTAATATGAAAATGGATCAAGACGAACTACTAATTACAAACTACAAATAGATGACCGGAGATGAATTCTAAGAATAGTAAAAAGAAAATACTAGATCTTCTGAAACAAACCGGACATCTTGGCAAATTTGCACATGTGCTGAAAATAGGACATATGGCCAAAATTTATTGGGAGATAAAATAATTAGAATTGTTACAAATTAAAGCAGAGGGTTCGTATTCAGTCATCGAGAATAGATGTAAATTGAGATGAGAATACTTACCTTTGATTTCATTCCAATCAAACATCAACTAATAAAGATCGCATAAGACATTAAAGTTGCCTATTCCAATAATTTCAGTTCACGCGGGTAAGAATGTTACACAAGAAGTACCTACACAAGCACACGTACATTTACAGTAGATTGTTTGTGAATACTTTCGTTCTAGTTTCGCATCTTCGCTCTTGTCAGGTTACATGAAATGATTTCTACTGTTAGAGTTTACCTCATTTTCGACATCATCATCAAATTGTAACATCATGATTATGGTCGTGTAGTGATGTCTCGGTTGGCCACGCGTTTATGGAATTTGCAACGCTTCTTTTCACTTTCTTTTAAGGTTTCTAATAAGATACAGTTTCCCTACCAGTATTGTCATGGGGAGGCTTAGTATTCATGTCGTCGAAGGCGAGGGTGGTATCGATTGAAAAGAAAACTCCCCCAGACAAGGGGTGCAGTCAGTCAAGGGTAGCATTGCAGCCATTATTAGCCTCTTCTTCACCAGTAAATATGGTACAATTTACACAGTGCGACTGATAAAATCAATGACTCTGAAGCACTTCTCTTTACGTAACCTTTATCGGGAGTCACTTGAAGAGTGCGTTGATCTTTTATATCTGATTTGAGGCCGATATGTTAGAAAAAGCAAACGGTAAACGAATAAGGTGCTACATCATTACTGACAAATGTATTTTTTTTCATGCATTTATTTATATTTCTTGCATTGAAGATGTGTACTTCTCATTTATTCATTTGCTAACATATAACTACAACAACAAAAATGTTTAGAAGGTGATAACACAAATGCAGAGTGTTTTTAAAATTTTTACTATTTGGCCATAAATGCAGCAGGATTTCGTAGGTTCGGCGAAGGAAAACATCGTGAGGAAATCTGCGCACATCCTGGGAAGAAACTCAAAGAGGTGTGTGAAGTCTACCAATCCACATTGTACATACATACACTCTCTGTAGGAGTGCAGGCCTGAGCCCCTGCAGGGGACATAGTGGCTGTTGATAACAGTAGGGTTAATGAAAGTCATTCGTGACCCGATTTTTTTTAAATTATGCGTATATTAGTTATTACAGTTTATTTGGGAACATCCTCCACTTAGTATTTTTAACAATAAGAGACTATAATTGTTCCAACAAAGGGTACTAACTGCCTCGTTTCATGAACAATGGGTGTCTGTTGAATAAATACAAAAGGTTCTATCATATCTGCTCTTGGTTTTTTCGATGTGGTTGATTAAACACCATTCAGAATATTTACCACTTAACTTGACTGAGATAGAACCATATTCAGTCCTTTAACCTTTTCTACAGTAAAACATTTTCAATGTCCACTTTTACGATTACGAACACAATTCCTCGATCGTCTCCAAATGTCAAAATAAATATCAGCTGTATTTGGCAAGGTACTCGTAATTGGAATATAACTCAAGTTTTTTATTGTGTTTATGATCATGTTGAAACCGCGCCCGGCCTCGGGAGTCAGAATTGCACCAATGAGAGGACGGCGAAACGAGTCATCGCAATTTAAAATCATTAGAACGCCTCAACAGGCAGGCCTATATGAAATGACGCTCATCCATCCGTTTGCCAATTGCAATGAGGTTTAAAATCATATCATCCACATATTTCTACATTGAACGTGTATTGTAGTTATACATAGACACAATCGTATCTTGATTAAATATCGCGTCCGTATCACATACTTCAAATTTTTCTGCAATTCAAATCCTAAACTCTATGTTGATTTTTGTAGCTGGTCTTGATCCAAAGATTATTCGTCTTAAAATTATCACATCTTGCCTATCTCTTTTATTCGGCACCCAATCTTATCAGACATATTGTTAACGTATAAAATGTCTAAATCCGCAAAAAAAACTATCCCTTTTACCGTATTTCACTTTCGAAGCAAATTATTTATTACTGCAAAACTTACTTAATGTTAGGTCAAGTATAATACACTCATTACTGTACAGTGTGCTAGATGTCTGAAATAAATTAGAATGAATTGTATTATATGAAATTACTTCATACTCTGTGATGAACTGATGATTCATATTTATAAAGCCGTCTTGTTCAGTTTTAACACAATCATGTGGCTTTTTTTAAAACACAACCTGCTTTATAGACACATTTTGCAATAGTTTGCAAAATTCATGTTAGAGTAACGTAAAGAACACGTCTGTAATATAGGTGTTTACATAATATCTGACTTTAACACACTTGTTTAAGATTAATATTAATCGAAAGCGGCGACAGCAAAAACAGTGAATAAATTTTAGCTTGGCACGCTTACCATTCGGGCGAAAATCTGGGAAGGTCTTGATCCGCATTTTCTTTTCCCAATGTATCCTTTTTGAGTGTTCGATAAATAAGGGCACTATCGCAAACTGTGCACCCACATCACATTACACTTCGACACATTGAAGACAAAACACTTCATATTTCGCGTCTTCAATCGATTTTATAATAACCAAGTCAGAAAGGATACAAGTTACTCAGAAAATTTTATTAACAACCACTTTTCACATTGTTTTTGCACGTGACAAACACAAGTAAAGACACTGCAATGTGAATAAAAATAAGATTAGAATTTGTTATTGGTGGGCTAACTGCGTATCGCTTGATTTGACAGCTGCGAGCGCGCTATCCCGAACTCCCGATACAAATATTGGGTTGGGAGGGTTCGCGTGAATGAGCGCGCAGATAGAGCGGGACACGCGATCCCGATTACAATGAACGTAGCTACAGAAAGAGGGAACGAGACAGGAATGGACACAAATAGCTCGGGAATAATTGACGTATACTGCGACCGAGACGCCAGTAAGTTTTGATCCTCGCTGTCAAAATCAAGGAATCGTTTCTTGACTACCTACACTGGAAAACATATATGTATTACAAAAAAAAACATAATGGTTATTGCACTTTCAATGAATCATAGAAATTCCTATTATTTAAATGGAGGAAAATTAAACAGTAACACTGGATTTCAGAATAATTGGTCAAATCAAGCTATACGACGTGTAGATGAACTTAAAATGAAGTTTAAAAAAATTGATAAAAATGAAACTAACGTTGTTAATCGGATCACGACTGCAGCACCGCCGTATAAACCGTCAGACGCGCAGGCGCAACGCGCGTTACTGACGTACGCAGGCGCGCCAACTTCACTTCTGTTGACGTCACACCGCCGGCCGCGTGAACAAACTTCGAACAGCCGGCAATGTAGCGAGGAGGGTGCATAAGTAATTTGATTAGAAAAAGTAATCCGATTGTTATCTACAGGTAACAGAGGATATTAAACATTTTACTGTCAATAAAATAACGTAGCACAAGCTCCAGTGTATTAATCGATTAATGCAGTTAAAATAGTTTAAGAGAAAATTCGTATATTATAGCTTTGATTTATAAGAACAGATGTGCGAAGCAAGCATACAAAAGGAAATAAAGAATACATTAAACCCAGTCGTTTTCAAAACATCATTGTCCGTGGGTGACTAGTCTGCTCGGTTATTCATCATCAAGAAATTATATTGTGACGTGATTTCCTACCAGAGTCGTTTAGATACTGAAACGTATCGTTTCATTAATGTGTGTATTTTAATGATTCCGTAGGTGTCAATTCTTTATGTCGTAAATTGTTATGAATACTTTAAGTGTCAAATAATTTTTCCAATAAGTCACCAATAACAATAACAACCTAGATAAATGACAGCCGAAGTTCTTCGATCTACAGTACCGACCGGTAATGTAATTTGGTGTCTAAAATTGCACAAAGGGAATGGAAACACTGATGTGTATTATTAGTTTGTTGTTGTTGCTTTATGTGAATATTTGAATAATCAAATAAAATCTTCGTTAGAATGTTTTGTATCGGTGGCTATCGTCTAACTCATAGTGTTTTATATAAGCTAGAGGAAAAATAAGAATATTTCTTAACAAGTAGATGGAAATGAATTTGCAGTTGAAAATTTTCCAAATTCGGGTCCGTAATCCTTATATCTATAGCATACATATAATAGTATTTCGTTATAAGCAACATCTAAGTGGAGCTGAACATTCTTATAGGTTTTAAGCTAGCGAATGATGATAGACAGACTGACACCTAAAACTACTTGTGTAGAAGGTATACTCGAGTGCAAGGAGAATAACCTCCGTACTTTTTCCGACACAGACCAACCCAAAAGCTATTTTATGAGGTAGTAATTTCTATAGTAATTGATAAAAAAGTATATACAAGTGAATAAGTGTATCAGCTAAAAACGTAACGGTATCTTTGCCAAATCAGTCATACATAATGCCTGCTCAGAGAGTGAACGACCCGCGAGATATGTATTTGGATCACAGAGCCCGACAGACAACCAGACATGTTAAATCCCGCCATAGACCCCGTTTTTGTACGTCTTAAGCTTGACGTTGAAATGGGTAAGCAGTATGAAATATTGTTATCATTGCGCATGATTTTGAACATGAGCAGAAATTAAAAAATAGTAGAAACGCTTAGGTCGCCAAGTTTTTCTCTCAGTTTGTATAGTTTCACATTTTTGTGAAGGTAAACCAAATCAGTAATTTTCTTGTTTCCTATAATTTATCTAGCTATCATAGTGTATACGGAGTGAAAGGTAAGTTTACAAGCACGAAGTTAAATGAACGCCCCCTACCTGATGCTCTCTGTACTATAAGGTAGACATATATTTGAAACTCAAGTTCAGTGATACGTTCAATAAGACGAGTAGCTTACTGATTTATTCAAGAGATGGCGCTTCTTTGAACCTTTTTTTCAAAATCAGAAATCGCGTGTGTAGATTGCGTTACATCATAGTTTTTGACCTTGGTAAGTTGATTATTGTACATGTACATAGATATTTGTGAAAACAAAACCTGCAATAAAAGTTTATTGTTTACTAAACCATGTATTGGAAAATTTTACAACGATGGCGACTACGTAGATTTTTGTTTATCCGGAAAACTTGTGGAATTTAACATAACGTTGATTGGTATATGGATTGTAATTTCAAAATTTTGTTTTTCTTAAATTATTCAGTAAAATCAATCGAAGGAGTGGAAACTTTAGAACAAAGATTACACAATCGATGTACATTGTACATACATATATGTGAATATATGATTTCAAAAGCAGTAGCGATCAATTTGTTATTCCCTACATCAAACACCTGTATACATTTTCCGAACATACGATTTCACATAAATAACTATATTTTGTTAATATTTTTCACTTTGTTGCTTATGCTATAAAATGTACACTTACCTTTACGTTTCTTTCTCTTGCGCGATCTGTTCTTCCGCTTTTTACTGATTACTTTCTTCGATTCCTTGAGGACAGGTTCCTCAGGCCAGTAAGCAATTCTAGCAACCTCCACAATCTTCATAAAAACGCATAACATTATTCCAATCATTTTCTATGTATGATCTAAGATCTTGACGTTCACTATTCTTATCTCTCTTCAACTATTTTATCTTGCGTCGTCCGAATTTTTTCTTTCTTTTCTTGATCTTGAACTTAGACACTGGTACTGTTTTCACTATGATTTTACCTTTCTCAGCAAACACGGAATTTAAAATATTGGATAAAATATTCATATCCCACGTAACCACTATGGTCCTTGCGTTCATAGACACTGCACTTGTTGGATTTTGACTAAAAACAGTTTCAAGTTTATCTCTTGTGTTGTCGATAGTTATTTCTAGTGTCTATAGGTTATCACTGTGAGCACCGGCGTTAGTTAGTCGAGACGAGAAGCCAACGTGTGACTGATGCATGTTTAATGTTTATACACTCCGGGAGCCTTGACGTGATTTCTATATATGGACATAATAAATATACATTATGAAGACTTCAAATACTTGTTTGTGTCGATGTTTGAACTTACAATGATCCTATATACCAGTAAAACTATTTTCGTTATTAATATTAATACTTTTTAATATATTTTTAATCACAAGTTTCATTGTTAGGATTGGCTCTTAGGTATACTTTTTTAATTAGTGATTAACAGCACTGAACTTAGATCATACGTGACCGTATTTATTTTAACTGTTTTAATCAGGACTAATAGCACTGTAATATCGTTTGATCGCTCGAAGGGCGATTGGGAAGTGTCGGTTCATAAAGGACCGAGTCTCAGGGCTTTAGTGACGTTATTGTAATCAGTGTGGACGTCGCTATGCGCTTTCTAATCCGATGTGTTCTGTTAACCAATTAGTTATGTGAAACTACAATCATATTGGTCTATTACTTATTAACAAACAGTCGGGAACGCCCTCCATGATAGAGTTATGGTGAGAAAAGACCCCTTTTTTAAATTCACGAGAGCCTGTTATGGCGCCTTTGCTTTCTAGAAACAAATGCATATATCGTCATAATCACAGTCATAAACTTCATTGTTGTGGTATATGGATGAAGCTTATCATTGTCGAAAATAGGCCAGTGGTGCCAGTACAGGGCCCAAACCTTAGAGTTGTTTAACAATGATCAGGCCCTAGGGAGCCTATAGAGGCACGCACCGAGCGGATAAAAGGCTAAAATTATGGCGCTTAGGCTCATAATTAGTAAAACACTTGTCCCTCTGATAATGATGAAGATTTGACGTAAAGCCTACTTTATTTACAAACTGAAGATATCTGTTAACATTTAAAATTTTAATTGACAGCGATGTGCCATGCTAATTCTGTAATTGTTCGCTATTATTCCTAATTTTAGTTACGATTAATTTTCATTTAAAATTTGTCGACCTTTTCAAGAAAAACAATTGACGTGGAAAAAAAGAATAGAACGTTTAAAATGTTCAATATATCATTGTCATATTTTAATCCAAATTTTTAATTTTTTTCCAAATACGGATACATACTCATTTTAGTTTTTATGATAAATTATTGACACATTATTATCCGAAAAGTCAATTGTAGGCCGTGACGTTCTACCGTTTGCCACAAAAATTGCTGGCCACATGCCCGTATGAAAATTTCCACTAGTTGCCTTTTGCAAAACCCGCTGTACGATAAAGCTGGAAACACACGGCCAATCACGGACACTTTCTCTATAGAATAGTAAATGTTAATATTGTAAGATTCTTTAAAATTACGAGTCCCAACCCGACCCGTACCGTTTTAAAAGTCGAACGAGTTGGATATCGTTCATTTGCAGCTCTAGGGTTGTTCTATTTTTGTAATACTACTGCCACTGCGCAATCATACGCAAACTAGCAAGGGCTCAATATATGAGCAAGTAACAAACAATGTGAGTTTCTTTCGTTGAAACTTTATTAGTAAATCACAGTACACATATAGAATACAAGTGAATACATTACCTGACTACATTAAAACACTGTTCACAGTTTTAAAGTTGTGAAAGTAAATTAAGATAATTTAACTAAATCAAAAAATTTGTTCAAGCGCCCTCCACTTAAAAGTCTTGATGAAATTCTAAGCAGTCCGCGAGGAACAATTTTCCCAACCTACCGCGATGAAATGTATGCTTTTAAGGTACTTTTCAACGTTAGTGATAAGTAAATAGAGCTAACAAATTATTTTATATTCGTCTGTATGGGTATGTGATTATTATTTATTAATAACCAGTAGTTAGGTACTCGACGTTACTGTGGGTCATTATACAAGGTGTTTTATAAGAGCTAACACGAATCCAAACATAATACAGTATATCTACAGAACTCGTTGGAATTTTGGAATTTGGAATATGTTTACACCGTCTATGTATGTTCTTCGTATTATTCATATGTTCAGTCGTTGAGACAGAGTTTAGTGTTTACGCCTGGAACAAGCGAATTCGTGTGTAATTCTATTTGACTTATACAGATGAAAACTACATATTTACCATTAATGCGATAACCAAACGTTAGAATCGATAAAACGCGTTCAAAAAGAACTAGAAACCGACTTTAACTGCCCTAAAAGTCGATAGCATTCATCCCCTAAAATGTTCGTATTATATTTTTTGTTTTTGTTGATTGTCTCAAAAAGCGCTCAATCAATTTCGATAACATTTATATGGGACCACTTCTGAAGTATGCTTTACCAAAAAAAGCGTCAAAATCTATTCATATATGGTGGAGTTATCGCGTAACATACATAAAAACATACAGTCTACTTGAGAACCTCCTTCTTTTTTGAATTAGGTTGAAAATAAACACTAACGATGGTAATAGTAACGCTGCTAATGCTAATACACACATTTACCAGGTTTATTCGTCATTTTAATGAAAATATGTTCTTTAACAAAAAAGACTAAATCACCTAGATATATTACAATTACTTGACTTTTATTACACGTAATCATTACAAAGTCCCCTATGAAAAGTTATACTTTGCGATCTATTTGGGGCATGTCCAATAATGGACTTAGTAATTTACGAAAAACAAATGTCCCGTTTTAATATAAAAAAATGGTCACTTAATGTATAAGGCATTCACTGCACGCATGCGTATGGCAGGACGCCACGGAAGTATAGTCTGTGGTACAGTCATGCTCGTGACATCCGCAATTCTGGATGTAAATTAAACAATTTAACTTTGTAATTTGAAGCAACTGAGTTTTATCTGTATTTACTTTAACAACATTAACTTCCGTGAGCATAAAACATTGCCTACGTTTAATGTTTAATTGTTCAGAATTTTATGGTACGTTAACCGTTAACGTTAAATTACTTTAAAAAAAACCTTTTTGTTTTTAATATTTCATTGTTGAGATATTTTTTTATCAAAAAAAAAATAATAAAAATTAAATAAACAATAAGTCAACAATCGAACCTCTTTCAAAAAAAGGTTTGATAGTTGATATATTTTTTGATAATCTCGAAAGTGAGTAAAATATGGTTTGCCATCACCATTCACCATTATCCATAGCTTCAAACTTTCACAGCTGAACACAAGCTGAACATATGCCACAGATCGTTATGTGATTTTAAAGATACGTGGGTATGTCTTGTCACAGTCTTTCGTAAACAAAGCTAAAATTCAGAGTCAGTATCAAGCTTGACCCCTGTTTAAAAAATATATTATCTGGAGTTTTTTCTCAAATATATAACGGGCGTTACACTATATAATATCATAATGAATAGATAATGTCTGTGAGACATGTCACTCACCGAGCATCCTTTGGAATTCTCCTTTTTCAGTCATGGTCGTCGTCGATGTCTTTCATGACTTCAAACCTGAAACAAAACCAAAGTAAAGCATTTTTGAATGAATAAACATTACATAAATTTTTACACTTTGTTTCAGGTTTATAAAAAGGGGCGCAAAATTCACTTAGCACCCTTATTTCAACCTCCCTTTTTGCTATTTTTCATTTTAAAATTCTTGTATTTTAACTTATGTTTTTTTTAAATAATGGATTAGGGTACACAAATGCGGGTGGTCTATTAGAATAAGTACCTTAATAAGTACTAAATTCTACGAAGCATCTACCAGAGAATTAGCTAACAATAATTTCAAAAAATTTAAACTTGATTTAAAATTGAAGAAAATCGGAAAATATTAGAAATGGCGAAGACTACATAAGAAACAAAGCGGTATTTTCGTGTCTTTTCCTGCAGGGGTGAAATTAAGGCCGTAAAATGGGTTAGCTACAATCTTTACCTTGGTTTAACACTGCGTTCCCCTCGGCTACACAAATCAACACATCGATAACTATCACAGGCACTTTACTGAAACAATTCAACAAATAGAACATTGACATTAACTTATTATTTAACATTCACATAGTTTTGCACTTTGATTTTGAAAGGTTTTCGTCGAAAACGTAAATTAAAGATTTTTCGGGTTGTATTCAGGCATCGTGCCGAGGGATGGAAGGCCGACGCGCGGAAGTGCACGAGTGGTTCCGATTCGAGCCGAATGCAAATATCACGCAGGGCTGGCTTTAGTTGGTGATGACCTCTTTAGTTTAACGTAACGAATCTGGGACAATCATGCGATGCCACGAAGAAATTAGAAACAAGTAAATTCAGCTTAGCCTTTTCGGAACCTCTTTTTCTATTGTACAACTCATCTCGTAGAAACGCTTAGCTGTAGGGACTTCCAATGAAAGGTTTTTGTTTGTAAAAAATTAACGATTAGCAGTAAACACGAATATTCGAATTGGTAACAGGTTAGTTAAAAATTCGTCTTGCTTACCAATTCCCAATTTGAAGTGGAATCTGATTCTTTCTGATTGGATATAAATGTTTACTTCTTTGCCTGTACAACGAACATTAATTACTGTTGTAAAAAATGTTTGCGTGGGAAACGAATGTGCAGATTTTGAAAGATCGCCGTGTCAAAATTTAAGATTTTTGATGTATATATGATATATCTCAAAAATTTAAAAATCTTATTTAAACATATTCGATGGGTAGTTTTGGAAGTTTTTTAAGATACTGAAAAATGATTTACTGACAGTGACATAACTTGATTTTAATTGACACTACTAGATTTAAAAAAATGTAGTCTTATTTTTAACCATGGTACTGAATAAGTCCCTGTGCAGTAACCACCCTGCAGTGAGGTCGTGACGCCATGTTTTTCGCGCACGCGCTATCATTTTCTTCAAGAGGCAATCACTAACACGCTACGTAGGACTCGGGTTGCTAGCCCAAATAAGAATTTCGATTGGAAATTGCAAATACTAGCTCTAATATTCTTTAAACAATTTAAATAAGTTCAAAAATACAAATATCATGTTCTGCTACTAAACTTTGCCATAGAAACTTTTCTATTTGCCCAGAAAAAGATTGAAAATTAGGCGTTAGGTTCGGTTTGCGCGCGCATTTTCGTGACGTATCACCAGGTTGACAGGGGCTACTTAGGGATCGATTGCATGACGTCACGCCATTCAGACCCACAAGTAGATTGCATTCCTCCGAAAATAGACTGCAATATATAGATGTTGTGCTGTACCTACAGCACAACATTTTCACTTTTGACTAAATTCGAACGTTTCTTTCAAATTCTGCTTCGGGGATTTCAATGTGGTAAAGTGAATACTGATAACAAACTGCCCACCACAATTTTGTATTTTCTTTCAGATTTTCAGATACGAATTGTAATCACTTCCATTCTTAGATTAGTCATCGCTTTAAGTTTAGTTTAGTCTACGTAGTAACTTCTAATTAAAATATATGCGCAATGATACTCGTATGTAGGTAAATTATCATCATCAACAGCCTATATATGTCCCCACTGGAGGGGCTCAGGCCTACTCTCCTACAGAGAGTGTAGTAGTGTGTAGAGTGAGATAAAAATACTGGAAATGACAATGCCCCAAGGCCATCCACTTGCCCCAAAAGGATTCTAACAATCATTCAATGTAAATCATCGACTGCCGAGCGAGGGACTTGGAGGAGTCGAAACAATAAACACTGCGGCTGTCAACCTTTTAATAACGTTCACAAAAACTTTGAGGCGAAACTAGGAGCGTGTACTGGTTATATTTAATCACACTTCGAGATATAATCAGATTTCAAAGTATTTATTTATATAAATCGAATAACTTTACGACTATAAATTCGGCTGCAAACTTGCAGCATCCTTTGTAATATCTCCAGTTGCTACATAATGATATATTGGTTGTTGTAATACTCTGTGTACGTATTTTCTCATTCTGGATTTTATCACCAATTACGGATAGCCGATGGAGAGCAAAAGTTCTCTAATGTCACAAAACGTGTACCAGGCTGTCCCCCTATTAGATGGACCGCTGGACCGGTCATTATGGCGTAAAGCAAAAATATAATTTCGTAACGTTTCCACTGTATATTTAAAACTGGTTGGCTCTAATCCCATGGATGAAGTTGATTGTGTGTGTCAAGGGACGTTTTCCCAGTTATTCTAGTTGTAATTTTTTTATATAATTAATTTTCCGTGAAGGATGACAGGTTTCTGCGTTCGCACGTTACGGCTTAGGACAGATGAAGTGCCTAGTACTAAGATATTGTATCTAAAAATCACAACGATGAAGATGAGAGTAATACAAGATTCTTAATTGTTATCCACTTTAAAATTAAGTTTTAGCAATTGACTAACAACTGCCACTATTGCTCGATGTTTAGTCAGTTCAGTACCCTTGATTAAATGAACGTACGAATATTCGTTAGCCAATATCGAACCAATCTAGTTTAGTACTGTTACGACAATGTAACCCGATACAAATTAATTTTAACGTTAACTCAATATTATTCTAAGAAAAGTATTTAATACACATAGAAGAAAGAATCACAATAAATTGTATTCACTTTTGGTTAACTCCCGAAGCAGCCTGCAACCGCGAACAATTCGAAACAACTGACTGATTAAGGACATTCTGTAAGACTTTGAAACTACAACAATCTTAAAGGAAATTGCATCTTTATTTTTGGGTGCTTTAAAGGCTATAACTGCGTAAATAAAGGCTTCCTGAAACGTGTAGGTCGTGTGTAGAACTTGTTTTGCAGTAACAGATAGCATTAATTAACGTCGGTTGAATAAAATTGTTAATTTGGCTACTGTAGCTGCGGCGGGGTAACGAATCTCATTAGTTTGTTGTTTTGCAATAGAATATAGTAATTTTCTAATAATAGAATAAAATATTTGTTTTTTTGCCAGATCCTAACAATTTTTATATACTACTATAGGAGCGTGATGGTGAATCGGTGTATGTGTACTGCTCTATCGCTTTTGATGAAAAAAAAAGCGTGTCTCCCTTTAAGCTTATGAATAAGCTACGTAAGTATGTGAGGAATTTCATCAAGATCGGCTCAGAGGTTTAGTCATGAAAAGGTAACAAACAGATAGAGGGGCAGAGTTACTTTTACATTTACATTATTAGTGTGATTGTTATTAAGTAA
Organism: Carcina quercana; assembly: GCA_910589575.2. Lineage (NCBI taxonomy): Eukaryota > Metazoa > Arthropoda > Insecta > Lepidoptera > Depressariidae > Carcina > Carcina quercana. The sequence goes on from OU342436.1 coordinate 8,147,904, forward strand.
TAAATATAAATACCAATTCACTGACATAATTTGCAAAATAAAACAGGATAATTAGTTCCATAATGTGTTCTCTCAAACCCAATTGTTTACACAACGTAACATTTTTAAAAACATTGAAATTTTCTAATTCTAACTAGGACATACCTAATGATATTAAATCGTAGGCATTATATTACGCTACTAGACAAGTCCCAGAGTACTTAACTATCACATTTTACTGATTAACTCACGAAAAGTAATGTCCAAGGGGAATGATAAATTCATTAAATCTACACGACACACAACACGAAAAATAATCAACAACAAAAACATCCAAACTGCAAACTTTCCACCGACTCATGAAACAGTACTACATACGTATATCTCAAACAGGTATTAGTAACATCATCCAATATCCAGTGACGAATGCCGCGATAATGAGTGATAATCACACACGTAACACCGAACACGTAACGCGATCGCTTGGCTCGTGCCACCGACCACCGAAGGCGGACTCTAGACAACTGTTTTATTTTAGCACCACCTCTACCCGGCCGTGAAACTGCCAACATGCAGCATGTACTTCAAAGGTAGATAGCTAGGTATACCATTCAAATCGGATGAGTATGAGCAATGTCGTTCATTGACTGCGCTTGACAGAAGCGGTATTATTTATAACCAGTGGAAGAATAGTGGAACAAAGCGATGCTCGCGGCTCGTTTTAATGAGGAATTACTTTTTCAAATGAATGTCGGAAGTTTGTTGCTTGTCTTGTAAGACAATACTTGCTTGTTACAGCTTTTGAAATGTACTCCCGCTGTGTTCTTATCGTAGCGCTCTGGACCAAATTTTAAAACCGAATCAGCTAAAGATATAGACTCTTAATTATTTGGTGATCACTGATCAATGACCTCTGCCATATCATATCATTAAATATTTCAATGCATAAATTATATAGGTCTTCTTTTCTTGCCCGTGTTACTACTGGTAGTACGACTGGTAGTACCACGGGCAATAAAGGCTTTAAACGGAGGCATTTTACTATTTACCGAATAAACACGCTCAAAGTCACTCAGCGAGCTACGAAACGAGCTATACTCAGAATTTTTTCACGTGATAACATCTGGAATGAGCAAATAACATAATTTTAGCTTGACGAGTCAGTGAGCTGAAGTGGCAATAGGCAGGCCACATCACTCGAAGAACGGATGACCGATGGGCGACCATGTACCGGGTCGTCCCCCTGATAGATGGACCGACGACCGAGTAAAGATAGCGACGTGGCAGTCGCTGAGTGCAAGTGGCTCCGGACCTGAATTGTGTTATACGGGAGAGGCCTATGTTCAACTTGGCCTTTATTACATCTGCAATTTCTAAAGAAGTATTTGTAGAATCCGATACTCCGGAACTATAATAAAATTGTGTTCGTGATCCAATCGTAGTGTCTTTGCATCTTTTTGTCAAAAGGCACACAGAAGACGAGAAACAGAGCCCGTACGCGGCCTAACGACACCTCAATGCGATCACCGTATCGCCTGCTATATGGCTATTATCATCATTCTAGTTCACAATGCTGATGATAGATGATGAGTAGATGTTGTTGAACAAATGTTTGATGTGTTACAGACTAGCTGGTATTTGTGATATCAAAGAGTTAGTTAAACAATAAGGAAAGCAATAAGACGAGCACATTCATATTTGTATACACTTGGTAGATTGAATAATGCGTTCAGGAAGAATTAAAGAACTGACTGTAATTACCTACGAATTACAATAATCCTCCAATTGTTTATCATGAAGGTGCAGAAAATTTTCAAAAAAAATTACTTGACCTTTTTTGAGATATATCTAATTCATAAGAACAAAGATAATTAAAATGTTGACGAAGATATACGGTTGAAAGTTGAATAAAAAACACCTCTTTTTAGAAGTCGCTTGAAAATTAATAGAATTAAATGATATTTTGTCTTGCCAAATTTTTAGGATTGAACATAACACTGCATGCTATTCAAATAATCAAGAATGTTCAATTAATACAACATCACGTGCAGATTTTTGCAAATGTTGACTCAATTAGAAAACAGTTTCAGTTTTCAAACAAATGAGTAGGACTTATCTCGATTTTTATGTGATACATTTACATTTCGTAATTTATACAGCTACAAGATTACTTTATAAAGTGCAATGGATGTGCAAAACCAAGGCATGGACGTTATTTAAGATAAGAATACTGCGACAATGTATTTGTGTTCCAAGTAATAATTCAAAACTTATTGTGCCAGTGTCTCACAAATTAGTGTATTATGTGCTCTAGATCACGTAGAGCAATGTGACGAATATAAAGATAAAGATATTATAAACGCAAATGTATGAATACGAAACACTGCTCCTGTAATTACCTCAGCAAATTTAGAGAAACAACTATGAAATACACAAAGCTGCACTGACGGTGATACAGCAAAAAGGGAGACAAAAAGATACAAATTAGATAAATAGAAATAGGAGTAGAACTGGCTGGAATATAATTCAAATCAAATAGACTACAGGTACTCAACTAATTAAATAGTTACAATTAAATGATGCAATAAATGCACTATTCATCGAATGCAGTTCTACAAGTGCTAACTAACTACGTAACAGTAACAATATTCAATTCGCATCATAGCCAATTGGTGCAAACGAACGAAATTGTCCTGACCCTATCGCTTCCTCTCTCGATGCGACAAGTCCACGAATTGTACTGTTCAAATAAACATTTGTCAAGAGAACAACATCTCCAGTTTGTTTATCTGTTTGACCAAGCACGTTGTTTCCGATTCGCAAACAGAAGAACGATACAATCTTATCACTACACATTAGCTGTAGCGATATAACGTTAAACACACGCGTTTGTCGCCTCTACTGTGATGTGAACTTCTAGTTTATTTTTAATATGTTCATGTATTAAAATTCTGTGATATTGTTTTAGAGAGTGTCCAGTGCAATCAAACATGTTTGAGAGCTCCGTAGAAATCAATGAATTGGAAAAGTTAAGGTGCGTACAGTTTTTGGTTTTGAAAAAAGAAATGAAGTAACAAGTATTTGCGTTTAAAATTGTGGCCAAACTTATAGATTCGGATATTCCATGTTCCGCATGCCATGTCCTACAAATATTAAAGCATAAATGACAGAAAATTTAAAACACAGTTTGTGCCAGTTGATTACAGCGCCAGTGTACCCGAATAGTACATGTATACTTTGTGATTGTAAACATTCCCCATGGCTTAGTGGGCACTTTATAAAAAACATTCCAAAGGTAGCGATTTTTGATACCAGGGCGACACCTATATGATGCTAGGTTTGGTTCGACAGTTTTTTTAAATATTCACCTGGCCAGTTCAAATCATCTTAATGAAACAGTGTTGACAGCACTAGAAATATAGCCAGTTTCTCATTAATTTAGGCTTCTTTATCTTTATGAGGATACTTCTGACCGACTGTGTTATCATTGGGTATCATCAAGTTCATAAAAACGCAGCGTTTGGTGTGGGTATTTCAATACAAATGGAACACCAAGTGCAATGACATTAATTTTTTTTAAATAATTGTATAAATAAATACAAAAATTCTGAGCCGATTGACTTTACAAATTAAGAAGAAAGACATAAACCCAAAATAGAATATGATGTAACAATGACACGAGTTTTACGCATTTTTATCAATCCGAGGATATTATCTACCTCACCAATAAACTTGTTAGGATATTAATCAAAACAGAAATTTATATCTCAAGCCACAAATCTGAACGTTGATTTTTAGACCAGCTGCTAATCCAGAGCAAGATAACTATGAAGGGAAGGCACCTGAGAATCAACACTACAGAAGGATACTGCTTGAGCCAGCATTGGTTGGTGCGATGATAGCAATCAACCTTGGACAAACATCTCTGCAGAATTTCTATTTGAGAACGGCTTGTATTGTAGATCTAGGGTACAGTGTAGAAACGTGTGATGGTAATGTGAACAGCACTATAGAAGTAAGTATAACGACGAACGAATGTCTTATTTTAAACCTTCCTAGCTTCGGCTTGAATAATACTAGAGACTATGACTTATTGGCTACTAATCTTATCGTTTATTACAATTTTGACCTTTTCTGAGTTACTAATCCATCATGCACTTCGTATGGAGTAGGTACATCCTCGAAATTATTATAATTGTACAAACAAACCAGTGTAACAATACCAATAATATTTTAATTGACCAAAGCGAGAGCGAAGCCTGCGTATCAGCTTGTGGAAAAATTATTTCGTAAATCCAGACGATGGATGATCGAACGGTGTATGTCCAGCTCTTCTCCTCTACAGGTCTCATTTCTACTGTGAAATTTCGTGAGCACGTTCCATAATTTCATGATTCCGTTTTTTGAAACATTTCAAGATAACGTATATGGGGTTGAAATCGTAACATATATTTCAGTCATTTCTAAACGTGTTCCTGAATTTCCTTATGTAATGAACTTATTTTAGGTATTGGATTTTGCTCTTAGCTCTTGCTCTCTTGCCTTGAATTTGAATTGATAAAAATTATCAAATGTGCCGTTATTAAGATATATATCATTAGCTGTTCTTGATGTTAGTTTAGAAATTATTTGTTTAAACTTCCAGGCCGAAAGCCAACAAGTTGTGGCAGGCGTAAATATCAGTCGAAGCTTCGTCGGCTGCCTACTTGCAACAATGGTCTTACTATTTGTTGGGCCTTGGAGCGACTGTAGCGGAAGACGAAAACCTTTACTCATCATGCCGCTAGTTGGTATGAGTATCATGACGACTGGTGTTCTTCTCATGCTGACCTTTCCTGGAGCTTCGACGGTGCAAGTCCTATACGCGGTCCAGATTCCTATGTCCTTGGGTGGCAACTTCGGGTTGCTTCTTGCTGCAGCTTTTAGTCATATAGGTGATGTGAGTATTGTTATAAGTTGACCCTAATTTTTTGAAATTTATTTATAAATGTCAAAATATTCACATGTCAAAGATACATATTTTAAATTAGATTTGTTAGTATACTTAGCCTAGATTAGTAAGGAAACACGTAACCTAACCTAAGAAATCGGGTGGATCTGGTCCCGATCCAAAGTTCCCCATCACGCTTGCTGCATTGCCACGTTGGATGGCAATGGAGATCCTTTGGGTCAGGAAAGATCCCGACCGAGGATCAGAGCCCCTCTCCCTCAGGCGGCGTCCCAGTTCGTGGACAAACGTCTTGGCCTATAAGCACCTATTGTTATAATGTTTTTATTACTCTATTCCATAAACAAGTCGGATATAACTGCATAAACCACGTCGAAAAGCATTTCCAAGTTTGTCAATATTGAGAAACAAATTAAGGGCAAGTGCAAATTCATTATACATTAAAAAACATTAATGAAAATATAGGACGTAGGTAGAAGTTGAAGTCGTTTTGGTCGTAATATATAATCTATGTCCGTATTGTTCATTTTTATATCTTATGTTCAAAAGGTGTACTGTTCCTTCTAATTGAATTTTGGTACTTCAAATTGATTTTTGTAACGGTGTTGATTATGTATTTTTAACCCGACATGACGATACAATGTAAGGATATGTTATTATTATTTATCGTTATGTTATGTATGTTATCTCTCTCTCTCCTTAAAGTCGATCAGTATCTTAAAAACGTCATATTTCAGTTTCGTTTATCAAGCAAGACGTACAATGCTTTTGAAATAGGCATATCAAATGATAAGAATTGAGGGATTATGTGACAACTGAAATCTATTGTAGGGAACTCAAGGCGTTCGGTTCTGATAAAGAAAGCTGATAACGGGGTATATGCAAGCATCGTCACTGATAGCAGTATTTGAGAACTGGATTCTGCCGGGGACTTCGCCTGGATGGACTTGAAATTATCACCCAAAAAGACTTTACCGGAATCAAAAGAAGACTACACATAATGCATGCACTTAAACTATCTCTATGCAAAGAGCACGTCGATTTATTTGCGTTGCTGCGTTAAAATAGAAGCCATAAACCGAATTTACAATTTTTAGATAGGGATACGATCTTAATTTGAATAATCAAAACCGGTCAAGTGCGAGTTGAACTCGCACACCGCGGGTACCGTACAGAATATGAATAATTATATTTCCGATTTATTCCTATGATTGTGCTGTAAAACTTGTTTCGTGCCAAATTTCAGGATTCTAGGTCAACGGGAAGTACTCTATAGGTTTTGGTTCCCTTGCATTTTGTATGGAAAGGGTCTAAAATACAGCTATATCTTTTTATTGCGTTGACCTATTACCTCAAACTGCAACTGTCCAACGATAATTAAAGTATCCCACACGAAATACCTAGGTGTTATTATTGACCAGAGGCTAAACTGGCATCAACACCTTGACTTAATTGCGGGCAGGACTAGGAAATTAACCTGGATTTTTAAAACGCTCAGACACGTCGCATCAGTCGAACTTATCAAAAAGATATACACAGCGCTCGCTCAATCTGTCCTAGTATACTGTATCCCGGCCTGGGGCGGCGCCTCTAAAACTAAGTTACTTGAACTAGAGAGAGCTCAGAGAGTTCTTCTCAAAGTTATGTACTCTAAACCATATAGATTCCCAACCACCGAACTTTACGAGTATTCTCTCAGTGAAGTCCCAACAGTGAGACAGTTATTTATAATTGCTGCTCTCTTAAAGCGCCATAAGAAGCTCACGTACTTACTTAAAAGGAGTACCCCAAAACCTGTAAATTAATTGTAAGTAGATGATGCAATAAAAAAATTCATTTTCACCTATAAGTTTGATTTTTCCACAGATACAAGGGACGGGGATTTGTGTGTGTGTGTGTGTGTACTGTATAGTGGAAATTAATATTTAAACTTTAAGTCATATCGTGTATATGTAGAATGGAGATCTCAGATACCAATGCTTGTTACATTGCAGGTTTGCCATGCGACAGGTCGTGACGTCACACGTACAATGGGCACCCACCGCGCGGCCATCCAAGTGTCTCACGTGGTCGGTGCAGTGAGCGGGCCCCTCCTCTTCCGCACCTTCGGTTACTACGGTGTGTTTCCCATTGTTTTATTGCTGCAGGTACATGATTTGATTACTCCAAACAAATAACGTTTATACCTATATGATATTTTTAAAGCATCGATGACGACGTCCTATAACTACTATATTCTCACCTAATACGAACCTCGTAAGAGAAATGAAAGGCAAGGTTCAGGGTCATTGAAAATTTAGGATGTTTACAATGATATGCACAATCGTCTAGTATTTCCTTCTTCGTCGCAAATAATAGTAAGTGCCAAGAAAGGCCGTAGGATAGAAGTGTGTTCTTCCATGAAATTTGTAAGTTTCTGGTTTCAATTGAGGATTGCAATTTGCAAATACTTTGTATGGGACAGAATCCTTCAACGTGTATGCATGGTTCAAGGAAAATTTAAAGTGCTCTTTCTGATGTCTTTTGTACGTGATTTTCCGTCTGTAAATTATTTAATCCGGTGGGAGCTTTATATATGCGGTCATTGTGGCTGCGTAATTTCAGCTTTAGAAAAGAAACACTCCATAATTCTTGGGTGTGGGTGGAGGTAGCAGAATCCACTTATGAATTAATAAAATCATGGTAATTATGGCAAATATCAAGACGCTTTCGGTAGGTAGACAAAATGGAGAAAACCTCATGTGAAAAACTTAAAAATTCAAATAAAATATTTCCACATTGACCGCAGTTGCAATTCTTATGTATCTGTATTCATTGTTTTATTTCATAGGAACATGATAACTGAAAATTTTGGCTATCTTTTGGAGAGGCTCGTGTCCAACAGTGTACTTGTGCGTCTGACAATTATTCTAAATGCCATCGATGTTAACTGCCTCGGTCTTCTTTCAGCTATCATCTCTGACGTACGTACTGTGGGCCGTGCGAGACGTGAATGTGAACGCAGACAACAAGGTGTCTGTGTGCAACTGGAGACTGCCCTTCAACGCGGTGCATTGTCTGCTGCGGGCGCGCGAGGCTCGCAAGCGCGCTATCATACTGCTCATGTTGGTAGTGGCACTAGGGGACCGGATGCTGTTATCAGGTGCGACAATCGGCTCCTTCAATACCGTATAGTAAGCCGTGGTAGCTTAATTGGATAAAGCAGTCCTTGAACAATCGAGGTCTGGGTTTGATCCTGGCTCGTACCAATGAGTTCCATATTTGGAATTTATGTAAGAATGATAAAAATGATTACCATTGGCTTTTTGGTGAAGGAAAACATAGTGAGGAAATCTGCACACTCCTGAGAAGAAATTCAAAGGTGTGTGTGAAGTCTATCAATCCGCACTGGATCCGCGTGGTGGACTATGGCCCATACACTCTCTGTAGGAGAGTAGGCCTGAGCCCCTACAGTGGGGACATATATAGACCGATTATGATGTATGTAGTGTTCGCTGTAAAAGCATATACGCACGAGAAAAGTGTGAAACTGAATACATTTTTGCGGGCCAGCATAAGATTTAGAGAAATTTCATTAATTAGGAACATCGTTTTATGTAAATAGCCATGTCTACAAACGAACATTCTTACTTACAATTCCAAAGCATATAAGAGAGCTAACTATGATGTAGTAATATTGTTTCATGATTTCAGCTGAAGTGTTGCTCGCGTACATGTACTATCGACTCAAATTCGGATGGAACGACATCTGGTTCGGATCCTTCCTCGCCTACAGAAACATTGTCAGTTTTCTGGGTTCGTATATCATTATTAAATAACACTAAATTGAAATTTTGCTCCTGCTCCTATATTTACACTAGATAAATTATCCAGTACACCTGACTGAAATAATGGGATTTTTATATATTAGATCAGTGTGTTAATTAAAAGAATAATATTATGTTAATAAACCTACACTTGGCTACGATCTGTCCTAATGGTGAGTTACGAAGTGACGTTGTTGGTAAGCGTTGTTCTAGCAAATGCCTCCTCACCCTCGTTTTAAGGCGCCTGGATAAAAAACAGTACAGACGTCGGATGATAGAAATTGAACCCAATCGTTTAACTCGAACATGGGTCTAAGCCCTGTTATAAATGTGATAGATAAGTTTGGACTTGCCTTGCCTACCCATTTAATAAATATCACTTGATCTTAAGTGAAGAAGTGGTCTAGGATAGTACACGATTCCTTGGAAGTTCACTCTGGCCTTGAATACCAGATTGTGGATCTCAGCAAACACAGAAGTCACTGGGAATTCAGTTCCTTAACGGAGCGCAATGTAACTAAGTAAAACGTTATGTCTATCTGTTATTTCTAGGTACTCTCCTAATTCTGTCCATCTTGAAGAGGCGGCTGCAAATTTCCGACGAGCTAGTGGGAGTGTTCAGCTGTGTCTCGTACATTCTGGCGACGTCAGGGCTCATCCTCGCCTCCACTACATTCTGCGTGTTTTTGAGTAAGAAATACTTTCATTCAAGATTCTTTGCAAATAACTATACCTACTTGCTAACGTTAGTTTTTTGATTACTCGAACCGTAAACCAATTAAATAAATGTATCTGAATGATTTGGCAGGCCGAGGCAGACAAATATGATTTGGCAAAAAAATTGACTGTTGCTATAGTATTTCCCTAACGGCATTGAAATAAATTAGTTTGCTTTCTTACGCTTACCCAATTTAAACTCATATATTATGTCAAGTTGCTTCGCTTGCCAAGGTAGCGCCATCTAATGGATACCATTTGATCCTCGTACCGTGGGAGGTAGAGACTTGGTAGAGAAGGTAGTGTCCGAAACAACACAAAATTGTTCACTTAGTTGATTACAGGTGGCGACATATCCATTCCTTTTTGTAAAATTATTGTTTTACATGAATTAAATAAATGCTAAAAATGGTAAAACTATGTCAATCATCGTCATTTATAATTTTATACACAGTATCTAATGGAGAAACGCAGTTATGGTTCACCTCATCAGTAATACAGAGAGGGAGGTATTTGGACAACAGTGGGACATACGTACTCAAGTTTGCAATGCCTTGAATTTGTGAAACAATAAAAGCTAAGTCAACGTAATAAAATTATATAGCCGTTTAAGCGGCATCTTTTGACGATTTCCTGTGCGAACGTAAGGAATCAAAACCTACTTATACCTTAACCTACGTATACGGTACTTTCCGCTGACCTAGAATCCTGTTTTTTTTTTATGAATCAAGGTTTTACAGCACATGTGCAGGAATAAATCTGGAAATCATAATTAAATTACATTAAAATATATTTTTATGATTTAATTGGACTTACATTTGCATTAGAGCTTTGTTCGGTGACCTTACATACAATAATAGGCTAGTTGACTAAATTTGAAAACTTGGCTAATTATATACTTTAATATCTATTTTATCCCAAAAAACTATATTTTAAAGAAAAATCAATATTTACATTACGTATTTTGTATTTTAAAAAAGCCATTTAGATTTCCCTCGAAAACGCTGAATAGTGTCATGGCGTCTTGAATGACGTCACAGCTCGCGAAATAACCTGCTCTGTGATATGAAAACGTCAACAACAACAATGATGTTTTGCGAGGCGTGACGTCACACTTTCTTGCGCCGCGTTCTTCGTGTTCGTTGTCACGTGACCTAATGCCTATTTTTTTCGAATTCATTTTCTAAAAATATTAATAATCTTTAACTTTTTTGAGAAATATACTAGTTTTTTCTTATCTTCGTCTCCTCATTTATAATTAGAAACTATAAACCAAGCAATTTGTTATTAGTGGAAACAGGCCTATTTATGGCTTTTAGCTTTTTAATTATTCATATTCTGTGTCAACTTTGGGTGCGTGAGTCCAACTCGCACTTGGCCGTTTTTTGACATAGTTTTTGCACGATATCTGCGTTCTACCTAAAGTATCGATAAGTATATTATTCCAACCGATAGATAACAATGTATTTTTTGTTGACAGTTCCGGTGATCGGGATAATCTCTCAAGGATCTCAGGTGGTACAGCGTCCAATAATCAACAAGCAAATTTTGCCCACTGAGCAAGGTAATTCTAGAAACACTACTTCATATGAACCTTATCAAAAGAAAACGATCAAAGATTATGAAACAAAAACAATATGATTCAGCCTTTTTATGACTAATTAGTAATTAAGTACGTACTAGACATTTCAATTAGTTTGTCATTTCAATTAAGAACGAAGAATTAATGACCGCCAATCTTAAATCAATGTTAGTGTTTTTTTACTCAACTGACCGATACCTAAAATTCAAACGGATTTAAAGAAAAAACATGTTCAACGAACCTGAATTTCTTTAGCTATCTGGAATAAATAACTTAACTGTGAAACTGCAGTGTTGTCCGATAAGCTTACCTGAAAAACAATGAGTGCTTCCGTCTCTACAATATACCGAATCCTAAGTGTTCAGGGATTTTTCAATTGGGTATTTCTACTTAATGAGACATAAATACACAATTTTCCCAATTAAATGCGTCCCCACCCCAAAGAAACATTGGCTAAAATTTTAGAGAACAAATGAGAAGTCATTTAATCAATTAGAAACCCTTTTATCGTGCCGATTTACAGGATAACCTTTTCCTGTGGACAATAAAACAATACATAATCTTTTGAGGATAGTTAATCAGTTTGTTTTATGTTTCCAGGCAAGATATACAGTGTCCTCGGCGCTCTGGAGACTGCAACCCAAACGTTTTCATCTCCCCTGTACTCTTTACTATACAAGAAAACAGTATCCACCGTCCCTGATGCTTGGCTGGTCCCTGGCATCGTACTAGCAGTGATACAGGCACTCTCCTACATGTTGACTAGAAGAATAGGCAGTAGCCAAGAGAATAAAATCAAGAAGAGTGTACCCATGGAAGAAGTTAAAGCTGCAAATGTTGAAAAATGCTGCGAAATCCCACCTTCGAAGGATGTCGAGAATGAACTGCTTCAGAAAAATCGTTTAGATACTCCCGAATAGTTTTAACTGTAAGATCAAATGTCGAATAGTAAATCTTATTTTGATATTAGTTTGGTTTTCAATTTAATATACCCGATCATGAACCAAGAAAAAAGCCTTTAAAATGCCGATCATGATATTACTAAAACACACAAATAAATCAATACTGTAGGAAAAGAGAAGATATATATTATTTATTAAACATTTTTTTCCTTGAGCTGCAAAAATTATTGATTTACTTGATGAATGAAACGGCTATAAATATGTTTTATCTTCATGTTTCGATTATGTACAATTATATACATTCATTTCCAACTAAAGTCTACATCTAGTCATGAACACGAGCCTCATTCATGTATCCCATGATTGATTTACATTAAAGAATTTGGTAGATTGTGATGGCAGCAAGCTGAGTAAAGCGTTTTGCAGACAGATACGTAAACATTTCCTGTATTATCATATCATTTTATATGAAATTGGACAGAAATGCTTTCGATTGGTGAAAATAACTTATCGAAATCAAGATTTAGTATAGCGTGTTTGGACAAGAAAGAGCGGAGAGATTATTCAATTAATTAACGATGTAAGTACCTTAATCGTCTGATGACTTCGATAAGGTTTATCGGACGGCGTTACAGATTGAATGCAGTATTTAATGGGAACAATAAACTGGTTGCGTAATTAATTAGAGGTAATTATACTCCATTCAACGTCGCAATAGCTCCACATTTTAAATTATAGAGTTCCTTGAGCGGGTGAAAGACGCTGTAAATGCGGTTCCAGGAAATTCTATGTTAGCAGGGATTTTCATGTAGTTTTTGTTTTAGAAGCTGTAGTAGAGTGACACGTGGAACAACTAAATAAAACTACAGAATCAATATGCTGTAGAGAAAATCGTAAATCACAAAAATCGTAGGTTCTTACATAGCAATGTTTACTATGCATTGATATGAAATATACTTAGAACAGCGCCGTGTAAGCTTTAGTACCTTATTGATACGTTCACCAATAATTATAAAACACTGAACTAGGGCCATAGAAAGTCCTTTATCATTAGTATTGGCGATCTCGGTAAGATTACGGGACGTCATGACGAACAGAACCACCCACAGTTCCCACGGCGAGTTTCAATGACGACCAAACCGTGCTATGTCGCAACGAGCAAGATTATTCCTGACATGCTGCATGCTGATACATATAAACTTTAAATGATCCACATCCCGTGTACACGTACCTGGGACCTAGTCAAGTAATTTTTGACTTATCAATGGCTCATCAGATCGTATATAATATAAATATCTATACAACAAAATAAAATTTCTACGAATTATCTATCAAAAAATTGATTGAGAAATTACACGTACCAATAGTATTTCTCACGTATTGCTACTATATTTTAAATTGTTAATAGAATCAAGAAAACAAAGGAGAATTAATAAGGACCTGTGAATGGTTAGACTATACATACTTATAACGAAAATAAAGGAGAGAAAAACATCGATTTACATTTCGGTGATAGCCGGAAAAGTTCACGACGAACGCTCATAAACACGTTATTGTGATCAAGATATTCATCATGAATGAACGACAACAACCACAGCCTATGTTCCCACCGATGGGCTCAGGCCTACTCTCCTCCTCTTATCAATACTAAAGAGATAACTGCCGTCCATACTCTGACACTTCCCCTTATTTGCATGAAACCCTTTAGAAGATATCGATGATTCCAGCGTAAGGCCGAAACAACCAGTTTCCACTGTGTGAGCATAACGTGCTTATTGAGATACAATCTGACAGTCCACTGTTAGTACAGTACTTGTCAAACCAATATAAATAAACGTAATCTGTAACACAAACATACACACAGTCCTACAACTTCAAGTCTTCTACAGTCTTCAAATTCTAATGCAGCTTGGAAATATTTTCATTGACGTCGCCTTATAGTTTTGTTTAGATGTTTGTTTACAGTTTTCGTTCTATTGGATTAGAACAAGATTAGAACGAACTACGAGTACATTCTATATTTGAGGAGGCACACATGTTGCCATGACTACGAATTTGATTCATGACCATCACAGGAGCCATCCCCTTGAGACGCCTCGTATATTTGTGGTTACGTATACAATATGGTCAATACTTTTCACTATTCTTCGCCTTTGCAAAAGTGACAGTTCTAAAGTGTACATTCTTTTTTGGGTTCCGTACCCAAAGTGTAAAAACGTTGTAAAAGCGAAAAAATGTTAAATTGTTTGGCCCATTGTGCCGCAACTCTTGTGTGAGAATAGGTAATAGGGATAACCCCAGTGTTTTCTGCTCGGGCATTCCTCGATAATGTGTATGTCTGTGTAACCGATGCGCCGCAGTCACAACATGGAGATTCTCTCCAGCCACACCTATGCATGCAGGTATTCCGCACTTCGGTCGCGTCTCGTGCGCAGGCTGTTTAGCTGGCACCACTCACGTCTGGGAAGCGAGAACCCTTTGTTGTACATTTTATATTCGTTGACATCATTTTTGTTTCGATCATAAATCCATATTATTTTTTTTGAAGATAGATCAACACTTGACCTCAATCTCACCTAATGGTAAGTGACGATGAGGTCGACGATGTTACGTGTTGGTCTAGAAGGTGCCTATTTACTCTTCTTTTGAAGATTCCCAAATTGTAGCTTTCGGGGAACACGGAAACCGGTATTGCATTCCATATTTTTGCTGTACGCACGATAAATGTGGAAGCGAAACGCTTGGTGCGAGCTGTAGGAATATCTACAGTGTACGGATGAAGGTCTGCCGTTCTTCTGTTTGACCGGTACTTGAACGGCGAAGGTGGAATCAACAAAAATAGCTCTTGCGCACACTCTCCAAAATGTATCCTATAAAATACCGAAAGGCAGGCAACCTGACGCCTATGTTCGAGGCTTTGGAACTTTGCCTTATGTAGCGTATCGTTGCCTATCAGTCTCATAGCTCGACGCTCCACCGAGTCCAAAGCAGCTAGTTGATAGCGAGCTGAACCATCCCAAAGATGGCAGAGGTACTCCATGCATGATCTTACTTGAGCGCAATATAGACTCAAGAGCTGTGATGGCTGGAAGTACCGTCTGACCTTCGATAGGATGCCTAGTTTTTTGGCCGCAGTTTTCTCAATCACGTTACTATTTATGTTATACTAGTAGTAACTATCGCGTGCCCTGTGAGTGTTTCTTTACTGAGGGCAATATAATAATTATTTACGGTGGTGTTTAAATACCGAAAATTATGATAAAATGGAAAATGATAAATGGCCCAATAAAATGACACAATTTTATAGTTCTGAGTAAATATACAAAGCGTAAAGCAATTCGCAATCGATCATAGGTCTTTGATATGACGTCTGCTGTATCAAAATCATGACACACAAAAACAGTTTTGATTTCCTGTAGAATTAATTAAATATTAATACGTATAAAGTAATCAAAAAATACTTACAGAGGTGTTAAGAACGGAAACATATTTTTAATCTCAGGTTCGACCTGAAAAGTCATAAAAACAATCAAAACCGTGATCCATGCCTTATTCATTCATTCACAGAGTAAATAAGAATAATCAGAGAAATGTTTTAACATTGAGTTATTATGTATTACTTAATAACTATGTGTTCATATATCACACTAATATAATATTTCATATACCCAATAGTTTAGAAGTCGTTGAAAAAATTTCCAACATGAATCAATATCGAATGCCGTCATCAAATATCATAAGTTCATAAGTTTACTGTCGAACATATGCAGATTAATTTGTCGGACTTTCCACTCCCACATTACGCTATACAGGTAGGTTTATGATCGCAATAAGATGTTATTGATACACAGCTAGGCCCTGTTGCCCACCTGTCCCTTTTTACGATGTTATGCATTTATCATATATTCTAAAGCCGGCCGGCGTATAACGTTAGTTACAATGACTCAATTAACAAAGATTTCAGATTATTAGAACAGGAAACAATTAAATTATATATCACCATGTGACATGATATGAGAGCGACGGATTAAATTGTTACGTAGGTAGGTCTCTTATATCAACCATATCGCTTCTTGAAATCAGCGACAACGGAAGCGGCAGCGGATTAAAATCTATTTTAAACAAAATAAAACCTATGTATGTAGGAATCCTTAAACGTGAGACGTATGTTCAGCAGTGGACATTACCGGGATGATGGTGATGGATGATATAAGTTTTAATGTATGATGGGGTTGCACTCGGCCTTCATCGCAGCTGATAGTATTTGACGATAGGGCCGTTGGATGGATGGACCCAGAAGCCTGAATCTAATCTATTTTTCATACCGTAACACAACAGTGTTATTATCACTGACATAGGTGAAACGATATGAAAATAATCAAAGCTAATGTACATACTTACAAGGCTATAAAATGCATAATATATAAAGTATTATTACACGTATCGCATTATGATTTAAGTATACTTTTTTAAACATTTATGGTCATTGTAAATAATAACTAATTTACGGTCTCATAAATGTACTAATCTTATTAGTCGCTTTTCTCCTAAATGAAATCGATCTCGAAATAAATCTAATCGTTATTCGATTATTGATAGTTCAAAATTATATTATGAAACCTTGTCCTTCATGTAATGTGACGGTGATGATAAGGACATAAGAAACCCATGGGAAACCATGAGGTCGTTTATTAAAACTGAAACCAGATTATGCTTGCGAAGATCTATCACTTATCAGTACCGCAGTATGTTTTATGCAAGTGATTATGACAAATATACACATATTTACGATCTTGTTTATAAAAATTATTGCTCACAATCATGGATTAATTTTTTTTTAAGAAATCGTAATCACAGACAGAAAAATCTTACATTTTTTCCTTATTGGAAAATAGTCATTGCCATATCGTTAAAGTCGACTGTATTAATGTTTTAACGTTAAATAATTATACAAACATATTTTGATTTGTTAGACGGCTTCCGCTGTTCCTAACCTTCCATTCTGACGCGAAGACCGAAGACTTTTATAAACCTTCTTTCTTTCTACTACCACAGTTGCCCGTGGCATAGGATTTCGGTTACAGGCGTTTATATGCACTCTAAGTCTGATAGCTGGAAAGGGTTTTATTCCATTAAAGAGATCCATGGATAACATTGTTCATCCGAGAGTTGGTCCTACAGATATGATCTTGATTATCCTCTCAGCAGTCGTTGACCCTTATGTTCCAAACAAACCAAAGATATACTAAGATGGAAAAAACATTAAGAGAATTGACATATAATTAATTTGTCTTTTGTATAGTAAAATAATTTAAAAATATATCTTCCAGAACCCTTCAAGATATTTCACATTTCCCACTTGAATCTCAGGCCAATTGATTTATCAGAATCACGACTAAAAATAAACACATTTCAGCGGATATCTAAAAATAACACAAAACAAATGTAGTGTGGTCGATAGCATCACAAATTTGATAATGAAATCATATAAATACTATTGGATTGAACAATTCGATATCATTAATTGAAATAAGGAGCTCAAGTGAACATTTGCTTGCTTTGTGATTCGCCGAAGAAAGAACAATACTAATCTTCAAGTAACTAATTTATAAATTTTTAATTCAATTTTTAACGAATTATTTTTTCAGTTGATATTTCTTTTATTAAAATAATTTAGCAATAAGTGGCAAATAACGTTGATACTTCTAGCATGGTCAGAATTTAATAAGTTAAAATGAAACTATATAGTGACTTGGGTACTAAATCATGTTTGTTTCCACAGAATGCAACGCAACAATGTCTTCACCCCATTCCCCGTTGGTCCCGCCTACAGCGGCGCCCCGAACATGCCGATCGCTCCAAACACCTGCTTCGGCCCCGGCAGAGTGCCTCACCAGTACAGCCCTTGCTTCGGTCCGGTCCCGATGCAACCGGTCTCACACTACGGATCCTGTTTCATGCCAGCCTCAGCTCTACGCAGACCCATGCAGAACGGGTCTCCTAAACGCCAAGACCCCTGCTTTCACTAATCGTTTGGTTCGAAGTACCAGCAAGCGAAACGGAATCTCTTTAGAATTGATTACTTACTAAGATTACTTGATAATTGTATTATATTCGATGATTAGGTTTAGCACTGTGTTTATGTAATAAATTATAAGGCACCTAATTATTGTGTTGAAATTTCACGATTAACCTTTTACGTGTACAAACAATCGAAGAGTTGTCTCGCATCTAAATACTATTATGCATGCTTCCTGATAGTCCTGTACGTACTGTAAATAAGTGACCGTTTCGTGGTATTCAACGACCAATAGTGCAGTGATGAGCACATTCGAAACATGACAATACTTTTTCTATTTTGCAGAACATGAACAAAACGATTTAGTGATAGTAAAGTATATCCCATCAAAAACAATACTTGTCAAAAAAACCAAGTCTCGCAACTCAGTTGTTCTGCGGTAAAAAGTTGTGAGATCCATGTAATACCAAGTCGGTTATTAATTTATTCAGTCTCTACTTAAGCGACTTTCTGTCTTAATACGTCCAGTCTCTAAGACCACGATCGTGGTCCATAACAATTGAAAATCAATTGTGTCTGGAATCTCCGTACTCGAAGCATTAAGTTGTTACGTAATAATTAACAGCATCTTATAGTGACGCATATCAATATTAAAATTCTTTAATGTTTTATATAAATATATTGAGACTTGGCCATCGCACTAAATAATTGAATTTACATGTGTTTTCAGGCGATTGAATTTACACGTGTTTTCAGGCGATGGCCAAGTGACGGGACACTACCATGCGCCTATATTTATATGGGACTAGCTTAAACCCGTGGCTTCGCACGCAATAATAATAACTGCCGTAAAACATCGTTACGAATAAAGCCAATATTAAAAATTTAACTGAAGACTTGGCTGTATGGGCTTAATTTTCTTTGCGGTCTTTTCTAGATTTTTTAGTTTTTCCTTGATTCATACACCAAACACTACTTATATTCCAAATTTGAAGCTTCTAGGTCTGCTAGAAGTGCCTTAGACTTTTGATGATCGGTGAGTGAGTGAGTGACAAAATTTAAAAAAAATTGACCCTTTGACCCGTTATAATTCTTAAAATACTGGTTCAAATTGAATGAAATTTGAAATATACCGTGTCTTTACAAGCTTGCATGGTTACTGAAAATTTCAGTCTTCTAGTTTTATCCACAACGAAGTTACAGGGGGTCGAAAATGGTCTGAATTGCTTGGAGAAAAGGATGGTACGGCCGTGACGCTTTTTTGCTCGACTTGGTGGGGGGCACTGCCGTGCCCCCAGAACATAATCAATTATCAATATTTTTATATATTTTTTGTCGGTCATCTTTTAACGAATACATGAGGAGTAAGAAAAACGTCAAGGAACATTTTCTGTCTCTTACAAGTTATTGTATGTATGTATGACTATTGATATAAGTTAATATTTTATATCTTGTATTTATGTAATCGTATATTGTATTTAGGTATATTAAATGCACACGCCTGACGCCCTCCTATTTTCACTATTTTTCTCTTGACCTAGGACTGTTGTAAGAAATTTCTTATAGAAATAAGCTGTTCATTTTGTAGAAAAAATTCTCTGTTTTTGTGTGTGTTTTGAATATATTTTTGGTGTACAATGAATTGTTTAAATAAAATAAATAAATAAAATCCCATAGCAATTATCGTGACCAGCAGGTGCTTGCATAAGACACTGAGGCCTTTATCACGTATCGCTACGTTGTCGCACGTTCGCATGACCCCATAATATAATAACCCTTCTGTGCGGTGAATTTTTCACGCCGATTCTGGAAATTGCATATTAATCACAACAATTTGCAAGCGGATTGGTGATTGCAATTATACATATGTTGTTATAACAGTAATAAAACTTTACTCGCAATAAAATACCATTTTGGCCACATTGTCATTTCACGTCAGGTGATGACGTGCCCGACGCTTTAATGCGTTTAGTATAGAGCCACCATAGCAGTAGCAAGTACCTTGCCATGAATCAACTTATACGAGTAATAATGATTTCGCCAGGCAGGCGGCGTGGTGTACCAACCATCTGCTTCATATGGACGGAGGCGAGACGTCATATACCAGTGATACAAATGACATGTCCGCGAATGTGTGGAGCCAAGGCCTGTAAGTAGACTTATAATTTTAATAGGTTTTCTGTTTGGTTTAGTTTATTTGTACAAAAACATATAAAACGCACGAAACAGGGAAGATTTAACGTTGAAAACCAAGATGGCGTTAATAAAATAACATTTGACGCTGTCAATTAGTACGAAAATAATGATTTTGTACAATTAAAATACATAACTAAATATATATTTAAAAAAATAGCGCAATCCAGAGAAAATTGACTCAATTTGGAGGAGGCCTTTAGCTGCAGAGGGGTTCTTGCAGAATAATTTCAATTTAAAATTATCAACGTACAGTAAATTAATTCTTTTCTATAAAACTTTTATAACAATTACATTAACTACTCAATCTTTTTTATTAATACTAGCAAATCTAATTCAACTTTGTAAATAGCATTTTTGTAAGAAATAAAAGGCTTTTTTCGTGTTTTTTTTATTAATTTATTTAAATCCTAAAAAGCGGTCGTACAACGGCCAGCCTCTCGTTCTTCTACATGTTCTATTTCGAATAGTGAACGTCTTGGTAAGCGTACTCAATCCTCAGTTAAAATTGCGGTCAAACTAATCAATTTTCAATAGCAAAGCACACCAAAAGCAAGCAATGTCGTGAAATCGGTCTCTATTCTCATAAATCGAACGGATGACGTTTGTAACGCCCATGTGAGAATGAACATCCACGCGGTGCTGCCGAGAGGTGAGGTACCGCAGATCGGTGGGAGGTAATGAACGTCCGTTCTGTCCTAAGTACTGCGAAAAGGCTGACATATCAACTTGAATGTCACTGCTACAAGATTGTGCGAAACACTATTTCTGAAATTTTTTTCCGCTTAGATTAAATTTTTCATTCATTTATTATGCTCTTCTGTTAACTCTTGCTGTAAAGTACAATCACTCGAACCTCGGAGGGAACTGTTTTCTACGTATCGATTTCATAACGTTTCGTAGAAAACGTTAGACGGAACTATTGTTATAATTTTATTACACCTTATAATCAGCAATAACTGATCTCGTCTAAAAATAAACATTTTACATTTCACCTAAAGTCTAAAAATAACACAAAGCCGGGTGTAAGTGAACATACTCATATCTACCGGTATACGACATTACGATTGATTGCTAGCTAATTTGATAACAGAATCATATAAATACGGTTGCATTAAAAATTCAATATCAATTTAAACAAGGACTGTCTTGACACTGCCTACGAAGAAAACCAATCTTTTTTTAATTAATTTATAATTCCAAAGTAATTCAATTTAAATCCCGCCAAGTAAGTACATATTGTAATGTTCTTTTTTTCCATTTAAATATTTATAATTATTTTCCTTCCATATTAGACAGGCATTGTCAGTAAAATATACTTCTCATCAGATATAATACATAAAAGTTACTCATATAATATCCATGAGTATTGATTTGCTTGGTAAACAATAAATCCTTCCTTCTTTCCACAGAATGCAACGCAGCTCAGGTGTCACCCCGTTCCCTGTTGGTCCCGTCTACAACGGCACCCCGAACATGCCGATCGCTCCAAACACCTGCTTCGGCCCCGGCAGAGTGCCTCACCAGTACAGCCCTTGCTTCGGCCCGGTCCCGATGCAGCCGGTCCCTCACTACGGATCCTGCTTCGTGCCAGCTTCAGCTCTTCGGAGACCCTTCCAGAACGGAGCTCCTATTAAACGCTAAGACCCCTGCTTTCACTCATATTATTCGAAGTATCAGCAAGCGAAACGGAATCTCTTTAAAATTGTTTAATTACTAAGATTACTTGATAATTGTATTGTACTTTATGTTTATGTTTAACAATATTGTGTTTGTGTAATAAATTATAAAGTATCTTCCTTTTGTATTGGATTTTCAAAAAACTATGACTGAATCAAAGAGTTGAAGCGTACAAAAAGCACACCACACTTTGAAACACTCATCACAAACGCAAATCCTACTGTATACGAAGACTTTACAGAATACAGAATTATCAAAATTTTGACCTTGAAACTGAACTATTCCATCTATTTCGTGTTTTGGATTTGAACTAAGGCAAACAAAAACAAAATGTCGCCAGCTTCTCTTCACTAACACTGGGGCTTCATTTTTAAGCATTTGGAATTGAGGAAAATTAATACTGCCTTCAAATGCGGCTTACTTTTTACTTTAAATAAAAGTAGTGGCAATGATGCCATAATTCCAAAAAACCAAGAAGGACTGTTTGTCCTCAATTTTTTGGTTGTCAAATTACCGAGTCAATTAGTATTTTGATTTGATTTTTGATCAAGTTATTTGCCGAGTGTATGTGCCAAACTTGCTTACTCAACAATCTTATGCTATCATGGGTCTAAAAAGACTATCACTTTATATACAATGCATTGGAAATGACATTTTTCATTTCGCATATTTAGTTTGATGAAGCGTACCATGAAGGAGGCCTATGTCCAGCAGGGGACGTTTTCTGATTGAAGATGATGTTATTACTTTTATGATTACAAGAATTTTGGTAACATATTTTTAATGGGCAAACTCTAAATGGGTATGCCGTATGTATGCTTATCAAATTCACGTATTTTATAGACAACCCCCGTTCGTCCCCGAGACGAAATTATCAACATAGTTATCGTGACGCGGGGCGATGCCGCCGCACCGGCACCGCGTAGCCAAAAGAACTAGGTGCCGCCGAAGATAGGTGTCGATGCGGAAATCGCAGATCGCGGAAAACGCGAGCTCCCATGACACTCAAGAAAAGCGTGTGCTCTGGCGCAAGACATTGAACGCTTCCGTCAGGACATTAACAAATCCTTGACCTTGAAAACTCTTACTTTTGCCAAATCGTGTGCTCGTTTTGACTTACAGCGCGGGTTTGATACCCTAAGTACGTTGGTGACATCATAATAATGTATTTAATGTATTTAAATAATAGATGTACAATTATATTACAAACGATGCCTAGAATTGCACAACACTTGCGACGTTACTGTGCATCCTGATATTACACGTGAACTTTTCACTTGGCATGCGTTTCCTTATTAGATTAGATTAAATGTATTTCCTTCGTTTTGGAGAGTAAAGTGTGTGAAAGATATATATAGACGCTATCACTATATTTATTGGAAGAAGAAAAAACAATAAAAAAGGCCTGCTTCAAAAAACACCGTGGAACTAAAAAGCAAAAAATAATTGGTTACATTTTACATACGAC
Source organism: Carcina quercana (assembly GCA_910589575.2). Taxonomy (NCBI): domain Eukaryota; kingdom Metazoa; phylum Arthropoda; class Insecta; order Lepidoptera; family Depressariidae; genus Carcina; species Carcina quercana. The sequence goes on from OU342436.1 coordinate 8,171,198, forward strand.
ATCCTACCCAATGCTTGACGAGTTTTAGTGGTCAAACCCTATTCTGATGAAAACTGCATCAAAATTGGTACAGCTAAACGTGAGATAGTCGCGGACAGACATATATACTAAAGAGTCTGAGAACCTCATTTTTTGAAATCGGTTAAAATACCAAAACCTTCTCCTAAATTTAACAAATACTTTTCTGAAAACCGCATCAAAATCGGTTTATCCAAACACAAAATAATCGCGGACAAATATACACATACAGGTCAAACTAAGAACCTCCTTTTTTAATTCGGTTCAAAATATAATCATTTCTATATATGCCACCCTATTTATACTATCTCTTACTAGAAAGACCGACTGGTAAAGATTGCGTCGAGTCGCTGGATGCAAGTGGCTCTGGACCGGTGGCATACCTATTTTCAGCAGTGGGCATTTCTCGGCTGATGATGAAGAAATATGTAGGTATATCGAACAGTCCGCTCCCTTCCACTAAGCACAAGGCAAAAATCGTCAACACAATTTTTAAAACGCATTAAATCCAAACTCACACACTTTTAACATTTTTCCAGAGATTTTTGATTATTACCATGTCGAGTAGGTAATATCCAAATAAAACCCTGATTTTTTAGATTTACTCTATGCTGACCGTGAGGTACGAGTCTCTCACGAGAAACTGTGTCAATAGCTAAGAGTAGACAACGTACCGAAAATATCTATAACATTTTTCAGTAGTATGGCATATCTTATCCCTTGGAATTCCCATCAAAAGTATGTGATAACGCCAGGTAGAGACAATGAAGGAAGATTAATTAAAAATAAAATGACGTCACGAGACGAGTACGTGTTTTGGTCGTATTTATTCAGAACTAGAGGTGAAGGTCCAGCGTGACAATTGCTAATAAAGACCTTTAAATAATATGATTAGTAATGCATTAAATACAACTTACTAACCGTCTTCCCTGCCTAAAAATCTTTTAAATAGAATAAATACATACTTACCCCTTCTTAATCACACGATTCTTCTGCCCCAAGGTTGCCTGGAAGAGATCGCTTTTAGCGATAAGGCCGCCTTCATTGTACCTTTTATGTTCTTCTCTTTTCTTTTCTGTTTTTTATTTTGTGTGTGTGTGCAATAAAGATTATTTGAATTTGAATTTGAAAAATTCCGACTTCAACTGACCTAAAAGTGTACTTTTGTTAAGGCTCGTTTTCTCATGGATGTCTTTGTCAGAACTGGACCAAATTAAAACAGGGTCCACACGTGAAGCACCAGTTTTCAAATATAAAAAGAATCATAAAATCGGTCATCCAGTCGAAAGTTCTGAGGTAACAAACATAAAAAACTGGCGAAGTACGAGTCCGGCTCGCGTACGAAGGATTCCGTACCATTCGCTATAAAAACGGCAAAAAAATCGCGTTTGTTGTATGAGAGTATATTTGTTTTATTTTATTTTCAAGCGGTTTGTTCGATACTGATAACTTTAACAGGTAGACTGTTACCGTTATCAATATCGGCTAATTAGTGATTAATTACCTCGGACACCGACATGGGCAATTGGGCATGTCTGTTTCAGACAACTAATAACTGTTCTGATATTTTAACTTTACCCAGTGGGGTTGGGTACTTATCGGTACTTAGTTTAGTTGGTAGCTGAAGTCTTTTATATGCCCGTCTGTCTACATTGTCCAATCACTATGTTATCTAAGTCTGCCGCTAAACCTCAGTGTTAATAGCACTGTTGTGCTACGACAAGGAAAGATAACGTAACCAGTACCTCATTAACTTGAGGATTATATATTCTTTCATGCAGCCTTATTTTCACTTTTTTAAAGGTGAGATTAAGGCCAGAACAACATAATCAAAAAAATATTATAATAAACGAACATTTCGATATGCTAATGTATTAGCTAAACTGAATAATCGGACGCCTTCCTGTGAGTATAGTAACTGAGTGGACTTATCCATCTGCTATAGAAAAGAACATTGTCTAAAGGTCATATTTTTTTCAAATTTCTCAAAGGCGTCGCGACAACGCAACGTGACAATAGCTCCACGAATCCGAAGTTTCTGTTTACTTTTTTTATACGTACCATTTTGCAAGACAGATTTTGCCGCCTCCGACTGTTATAGTTTTCCAAACGGAATCATACAAACTCTGAATCATCTTCCATGGTGTAGAAAACACCATGGAATAGTGATACCCCTGATATGCCTTCACTCGAAAACAGAATACATACAACCTTTTCTAAATGTCATAAGAATTTTAATGTTTTGCACATAAACGCGCAAAGTATAGCCTCACACCATACCGATATGCTTTCATCCTTTACCAGTAAACACATTCACGCTGTCTTAGTTTCTGAGACATTTCTTAAGCCTTCTCTGCCATCTACCCTATACCCTCTGCCTGGCTTCCGTCTTATTAGAAATGATAGAACATGTGTAAGAGATAACAGTGCAGCAGCTAGGATGGTAGGTTATGGGGGAGTTGCCGTATATTTGCGTGCTGACATTCCATGTCAGGTCATTTCAGAATCTGCACCAATCCTTAATTCGTCCGAACACCTATTTCTTGAAGTAACCCTACACCACACAAAAATGTTGCTGGGTGTTTTCTACAGCCCGTCGTTACGCATCGACTACTTTGAATCCCTGGAATCTACTTTAGCCAATCTTATACCCCAGTACCAGCATACTTTAATAATGGGGGATTTTAATACGTGTCTGTTAAAAAATGACCATCGCAGCAAAAAGCTGCTAATGCTACTTAAATCCTTTGACCTCTACGTGTGTGACCTTGGTCCTACTCATTTTCCTCATAATGGGCCACCTTCTCTCCTCGATTTAATAATAACTTCATCTCCTGACTATATTCAAAACCACGGTCAATTCAACGCGGCTGCATTTTCTAGACATGATCTTGTGTACGCGTCTTATAAAATCCGCCCACCCAAACGCAGATATAAAATCATACACACTCGTAACTTTTCCAAAGTAGATCAAGAGGCACTTCGGAAGGATGTTATGGAAGCGAATTGGGATGCAGTTCTAAGTGAGCCCGATTTAGACAGTAAACTTGAAATTTTTAATAGGACTATACTAAAAATTTATGACAAACATGCACCTTTAATAGCTACAAGAGTTAAACATCTTCCTGCACCATGGCTTACTACCGAAATCAAAAGTTATATGGTTAAAAGAGATAAAGCAAAAATTAAACAGCGAAATAATCCCACCTCAACAAATAGAAATAACTATATTTCCCTAAGAAATAAATGTAGTAAAATGTGTAGACAAGCCCGACGGCAATATATCCATCAATCGATTGAAAACTGTCCTCCAAATAAACTGTGGAAGTTCCTCAAGACATTGGGAGTGGGAAAGGAGCGTGCGAGCGCGTCTAGTAACGTGGATTTAAACGGTCTTAATTCACATTTCAGTAACTCTCCTGTAATTTTAGATTCTACGGTAAAATCCCGCACTATATCCTCTTTGTCACGCATATCTCCTTTTGGCTGCACACCATTTCAATTTGAGGATATAACTGCAGCTGAAGTGGTTAAGATACTTAAAACTATTAACACGAAAGCTGTAGGTGAGGATGGTTTGAGTCTTCAAATGATTTCACCAATTAGTCACTCTATTGCACCCATCCTTGCCAATATTATAAACTGCTCATTGTCTACTTGTATGTTTCCTTCTTTATGGAAGCTGGCACATGTCATACCGCTGCCCAAAAATTCAAATCCCTCCTCCTTTTCCCAGTTTAGGCCTATATCAATCTTACCTATCTTATCGAAAGTTATAGAACACTTTGTTCATCAACTTCTATCGAATTATCTTCGAAGACATGGTCTATTAAGTTCATTTCAATCCGGGTTCAGATCGGGTCATAGTACGGTATCTGCCTTAGTCAAAGTTACGGATGACATCAGGCTCAATACTGAACACAAAAACCTCACTATACTGGTCCTGTTAGATTTCAGTAGCGCTTTTAACACAGTCGACTTCGACATATTACTTGCTATACTAAACTCCATAAATATTTCATCTCCTGTTATTAAATGGTTCCACTCTTATCTCTTTGGGCGTCGGCAACGTGTTAAGGTTGATTCGCTAATTTCCGACTGGTGTGATCTCACAGCCGGTGTCCCACAGGGTGGAGTCCTCTCCCCTATCCTTTTCTCTATCTTTATTAATGGTATTACTTCTTCTCTATCATCTTCCTATCATCTTTATGCCGACGATCTCCAAATTTACGCTTGCGATTCTTTAGAAAACATCTCTAGCCTTGTAGTAAACATGAATACAGATCTCGTTAAGATTGAAGAATGGAGCAAGAACTATGGGCTCCTTGTTAATGCAAAAAAATCGCAAGCTATAATTATTGGCAGCCCCTATTTCCTATCTCGTCTAGATAATAACATACCCAAAATATTGTTTAATGGCACCATAATCCCTTACTCTTCAAATGTTAAAAATCTCGGTGTCATTATGGATCGGTCTCTTTCTTGGGCAGATCATGTGAATGAAATTAGTAGAAAAGTGTACGCTTCCCTGCATTCACTAAAACGACTTCAAAATTTCCTCCCTGTTAATACTAAAATTATGTTAGCACAGTCACTTCTTCTTCCCCTTCTGGACTACGGTGATGTGGTTTTCCTCGATCCAAACGAAGAACTCGTCAACAAACTAGAACGTATTCAAAACACATGTATACGATACGTCTTTGGTCTTCGTAAGTTTGACCATGTCTCCCTTTTCCGAGATCAATTGAAATGGCTCCCAATTAGACTTCGTAGGAAAATTCATGTTCTTTGCCTGCTTTATAATGTCCTTCGCAATCCACTGTCGCCAGGGTATCTCCGAGAAAGGTTCCATTATCTGGGCGCAGAAGATGGTCGTCTACGATCCAGCAGTAACCTCACCCTGGAGATACCAACTCACAGCACGCACACGTACACCAACTCTTTTACGGTGAAGGCAGCGAGGCTTTGGAATCTGCTTCCGGTTGATGTCAGGATGTCACCGTCTGCGACTACATTTAAAACAGGCCTCAGAAAGCCTAATATTCTCAGCATTTTACAATGAGTTAGTTTAGTATCCTTATATATATGTGTATATATTATATATTTATTTATATATGTATATATATTATATCTATGTATTATATTTATATAAGTATATGTTGTTCTAATTATTTCCTTTTCAAATCTCTTTGTTTGTATATCCTATATTATGATATTGTATATGTCTCCGCACACCACCCTTTTATCTTTCTCCTCGCCCTGGTTGACTGGAAGAGATCCCTATATAGGGATAAGTCCGCCAATTCAACTTTTGTTATTGTTTTTTAAATGTAATTATTTAAGTTGACATATGAATGAATAAAGAGTATTCAAACAAACAAACAAAAACTGTAGTCGCCTGATTTTTGATTTTCATTTGAAAATGTTGCTATTAAGACGAGCTATTCGAGCTATTCAGACTGACAGAGCACTTAGCTTGTGGCTATGAATTCCACAAACGTACTATTTTTTTATGTATACTTAAATTTAGAAACATACAAAGAATTGTGATAAATACGTAACGTTTGGGTTTCCCAAAACTTAGATGATATAATGCTAAAAATTATATCGAAAACTTTATATCTTAACTCTAGTGGCTCGAGACTGACAACTAAATCAATGCAAATTTCATGTTTCCCCACCACTTTGATAAAATAACATCAGACGCGAACAATAAAATTGACGATCAACTGATCAAGTATTATCGTTTTCTAGCAAAAACTCTTATCCCCTGGATTTCCCAAGTAGAATGATAAATAACGTCAGGAGGCAAAACGAGAGATGAAAACCTTCAATAAAATAAAGCATTATCATACCCCCCGAGATGAGAGATGAAGATAATGTCAGCAGACAACAAAAATAATGATCTGTGGGTCCACGTTAACGCCTAAATTAAAACAGCGTGATGTCGAGGGGTTTTCACATTGGAAACTCCTGCTGATAACGTCAAAACAGAGAGCGATGTTCTTAGTTTACGATGACATACTACGATCTAAACCAGAGTTTACTTTACACAAAATACTTAGGACGACAGGCGTTTAGTATAATAGTAAACTGATGTGCTTTAACGATTCAATGGCTTGACTCACATATTTTCTAATCACTTTATTGACACCCGCATGTCGAAAAGGGGTGTCTCTATCCTTTCAGGACCTTGGGACCAACCAGGACCAGAAGCTTATTATTATTAACGAGGTGACATGACATCTGAAATATATAATGCTAAGCGATATAGTCAAAAAATGTGTTAAGTACCATGTAATAAGTTTTGTAGTATAGTAATAAAAATATAGCATTTTTTAGCTTTTTAGTAGTTTTATAATGTCCTCCGTGGTATCAATAAAATACAATTCAACCCCAATCTGATTTGGTGATAACTACTGAGTTTGTTTGTGAAGAAGTCAAAGAGACCTACTAAATCTTGTACCTTCAGTCTAGGAGATATCCCTTCAGAAATAAAAACAAAGACAGTGAGTGTGAGAGTGAACATTTTACAGAATCCGAACATAGCTGGGATTTCAAGCAACCCTGTTGGAAAATGCCCTGAGTACTTTTCAAATGTAGTTAAGAGGTACGAGTGTGTATAGGTAGATAGCAGAAATATCCACTCAAATCAGAAGAAAAAAATACTATACGTGATGTTTCCCTCAGACGTATATTTTGGTATTCTTACATACAGGCATACCATAAATATACATATATATTACATACTACGAGTATATCGCAAAAATTACTGGCAGATTTTCGTCAAGTATCGAACAGTATTGAGATAAATATTCTTCAGATAACAGATGATCGAATTGGTATCAACAGGTATATTAAGATGCAACAGATTTTAGATAGCATCAGTCAGCATCCGACATTTATTTGGACATAACGGAGTTTAAGTAAATCAAAATATTTTCGACTGAATAGACGGTAAATATATTTTTAAACTAAATCTGAAAAATGTTTGTTAGTGGCGATAAATTATCGATAACGCAGTGCAATAAATAATCTTATACGGCTTAATACATTTATTTCACAATCACTGTCTCGATTAAATATGAAATGTTGTAAAAATTTATACGCATGTACCTTGTGTCATCTAATCTAGGTTTTTAACGATGTTTTAATCTTAAACTATTATGTTTGGTACTACTTTATGTCCCCTATAGGAAGCCATTTAGAATTTTATGTCAAATAATATAGCTTATATATAACTTGCGGACAAACTCTTCGCTTTCAATGACACCTTGTTTTGCCATTGCCTTTTCCCATTGGAATAAAAACATACTCCAAAAAATGACAAGGGGCTCAGGCCTACTCTTCTACAGAGAGTGTATGGGCCATAGTACACCACGCGGGCCCAGTGCGGATTGGTAGACTTCACTCACACCTTTGAATTTCTTCTCAGGAGTGTACAGGTTTCCTTGTGATGTTTTCCTTCACCGAAAAGCCAGGTAAGGTTTTTATTATTCATACATAAATTCCAGATAAACATACATACTCGTACCTACATATAAAAGTTACAAACATCATAGCCCTCCTTCGCTGTAGTCGGGAAAAAAAATTAAGAAATAGTTTACAGTTTTCAAAATGTAATCAGATCTTGTGCTTTTTAATTTTCAGATCATGTCTGGTCCAGGTGAAAGGAAGGAAAACAAACCGTATGTGCCTTCATCTCATGAAAGACCACATGCCCCACCAGAACAAACCCGCGATCGTCCAAGGGCAAAAGTATGTTGAGCATTATACTCGTAAGAGTAGTTGCATGAAGATATGAATTACAAGTTTGTAGTATTAGCTTTACACCCCTGAAATATAACGGAGGTGTTACGTCAAGTTTTTAATTTATGCTATTTTTGCTTTTACCACACTTAGCTTATGTGTATTTTCGAATCTCATTTATATTGTTTGTTTACAAATAAAAAGGCATAAAAATCAAAGGTTGCTTTCATTTCAACCCTTACGTCGCTGCTGTTTTTTGTATCATTTTCACAAACAAGGTGTGGATATTCCACTTTTACCGTTGCGTAACCGCTGATCCCTGACCACATTCCTTTGACACAGATTTATTAAAACAGACAAATCAGAACTGAAAGAAAAAAGAAAAAATCATTACCAATACCTTTTCGGTGAAGGAAAACGTCGTGAGGAAACCTGCACATTCCTAAGAAGAAATTCAAAGGTGTGTGCGAAATCTACCAATCCGCGTTGGGCCCGGGCTATGGCCCATACACTCTCTGTAGGAGAATAGACCTGAGCCGCTGCGGTGGGGGCTACTCGTATATTGGCTGTTGTCGGAGCTCAACTAGTCACACTTCTAATATTCCTATCCTTCCTCATCGGAGGTATATCGATTTCATTAGACGTCATATACAGATAGGGACATCAATTACGCCTTAGATCATCCTAAGAAACAGGCGGGATACAGACGAAAAACTTCGTTTTTAGGGATCCGTAACTTAAAAGGAAAAAAGTAACCTTTATAGGATCACTTTGTTGTCTGTCTGTCTGTCAGGACCCATTTTATCAGGAACACGTGAATATATCAAGTTGAAATTAATATCGAATACTCAAATTCCCTTTTTCTTAAATCTGTAAAAAATCAAACTTATAAGTCAACGCAATAAAAAGTATTTTAGACCATTTCCATACAAAATGCAAGGGAACCAAAACCTATAGGGTACTTACTTCCCGTAGACCTAGAATCCTGAAATTTGGCAAGAAGCAAGGTCTTACAGCACAACAATAGGAATAAATCTGAAAACCAGGTTTTTCGAAGTATAACACAGTAAAGTAGCTTTTTTGTTTACAAACTTAACTTTGTAGTTGAAAGCCATACATCGGGTATGTAATTTAGCTACAGAGTAAAGTTGGTTTTTTAATCGGGCTTACATTTTCGGTAGAGCATGATTTTCAGTATGTTAACTATTCATATTCTGTACGGAAACCTCGGTGCGCGAGTCCGACTCGCACTTGAACGTTTTTGTTTTTGTTTGAATGCAGCAGTTCATCTCTGACGTAAATCTTTGTAAGTGTACTGGAAGGGCAATTTTCTACTGACAGGTATATTATATTTATTCCTATCATAGCTTATTTCGTAGGACAGGACTTTTGTGCAAAAGTAAAATAAAACGCGTTAACACTCATTGATATTCTAACAAATAAATGAAATGGTCTATTCGCAGATATTTTAATTTCCACCCAAAAACAGCTGAACCAAAATAATAGAATAAGTGATAACGTTCATGATTGTGGCGAGAATCATAGAGTAGTCTAGATGGAATAGGCTACAGATGGTGAACCGAAGCCGATTAGTGCATACCACTTGCTTGAACGTCTGCAGGACAGCACGACGAGGTGCATCTGAAATACAAACAGTCATTTCATTCAGCTGAAAAGACTGCGCCACTAACTGAGCGACTAAAGGGCCAAAGTGTAGAGTCAGCATAGACTTTGTTCAGAAAAAATTGTCAAGTACGCGTCGCACTCGCGCACTAAGTTTCGACATTATTGCCTTGAAATAATGTTCATTATACCGAACGCATAACTTATTTTTCAAAAGCTATACAAGATATAGACCTCGCTTAGGTTTTCCGAGAATATTTACACGAAGTCCGGTCTACTGTTATTATTTCAGATTTTTCTATTTAAAACTTCGGAGATGGGAAATTGTATTTTTAAACACATTTTTCTAGTGTCGTAGCTAGTATGGGTGACACCCGGGCAAAGAAAACGTATACTTTTGATAAAGTTCCGATTTCATTTAAATGTTTACATGATGAGTCAGTAATTAAATCCAATTGGAAGCTGTGACCCATAAAACTGTTTTTTTCCTTCTTCTTCATTTTGGAAAACCAAAACGATTAAAACTAAAATAAAACATAGCTAATTAGTATATAGGACGTTGAAGATTTGTCATACTCAGTGCTTTCAGTTAAACGTTTACCGTAAAGATCTCGGGTTAAGAGCGTTGTAGGAAAGTATTTTATGTTTTGTTTTTAACTTAACTAAATTTCGTTAGTTTATAAATAATGTGTATAAACAATACTCATTATCATTGTCCTATCCTTGTCCTGTTTTACACTTGACTTCGACCACTTAATCCCAAGATAGCCCTAGCGTTGATGTCTATTGCATGGAAATTCATTCTTGTACATTTCATGTTTTAAAGACGATTACCATGATCGCTAATTCAGCAAAAATACACAAAAACTAAGCAACTATGAAACAAATGAAGATATAACGAATATATCTTACAAAAACAATTTGTATATTGTTTATCTTTTTTTAAATTAGTTTGAAGTAGATCGAATAGGGCCATAAAAATATTTGTAATTTTAACGATTGTAACTAATGTAATAAAAAGATAAATAATTAATATTATTATTATTAAAAATGTTTGAGTATTAAATAATTTAGAGAGATTAATTTTATTTTCATTATTAAAAAATAAATTATTAAATTCATTCATTTCTAAATTATTAATTTAGCTAGTGTAGTTAGTGTAACACAAACCTGAACATTAAATTCCAAGCCAAACTTAATAACTCTTCAAAGTTGACAATATTTTGAAACGTCAATTCTCAGTGCCAGCACCCTTAAGTGGATTGACATATTGTCATTTGTTTATATGTATGTAGTATATAACAGAGCACAGAATGCAAGGAGTGTGGGTAGAGACAGCGTAAACTATATTTTTCTAAACAAAACTCACAGATTCACGATGGGAGGCGAGGCAAGCAGCGGCAATGACAATGTACATGTCAGTGTTTCAGAAAGGGAACACATGAAAAGCATCCCTACTGAATGCCATCTCGCGGCAATTCTCCAAATTATACCACATAAATGATTTTAAATTGTAATAATAAACGTAAGTGATGCCATCTAGCGGCATTACATGACACTAGGGAAGATGTTACGATGCTTGATAACGTTACCTACAGGAAATCAGAAAATTACAGCAGTTGGTTTTATATGGTTTTATTAATCGTTCATAATTTAATTCAGCATGAAATATATATGTAGATGGTACTACATGAACAATTATTTACCACTGAAGATGATTAACCATGGGCACCCGTTGGTGTAGTTAAAAGTGACAGAGGGATAAATAATCAGGAAAGGGCAGCAGCATCTATCCATGTAACTACAACACTTAATGCGATCACCGATCAGCCTGTCAAGAGTGATGATTGTGGCAAAGTCTGACAGTGGACTGACGCAGCTGATGACGACAATGATTAAATAACTTTCCTACTTATTTGATGATGTATTAAATATTGAAGCTTAGTGGTTTTACGAGAAGTTGCCACTTAATGGTTAACTTACCGCAGCGGAAGTCAATCAAGTATTTGACAATTTGAATTTCAGTTTGCTCCACTTGTTTTTTCAGCTGATCGTCGATGTAACAGCCCATGAAGCACCAGAAAAACGGCAGGACACTCCGTATGAAAACCAGCCAGGGGATTTCAGCCTGAATAAGGTAAATAAGAAGCGTTACGTATCAAGTTTCAGATATTTCTTCGTCTGGACTTTCTCCCGTTCTGTCACAGGATTTTGGAACTTGCTTATTTAAATATTGTTTATAAAACATAAATTTAATGAATAAGTAGTTATCACCTACCTGATACATTAAATATAATGAAATTACCTGATCACAGGTGATTTGAGTAGCTCCTATCACCGCACTCGAAAACGTCATCCAAATAATATGTAGAATCTGAAAAACAACCATTTAGCATATCTTACAAAGTATAAAAGCGTTTCTTAATAGCTAATTTCAAAACAAAAACACTAATTAATGTAAACCACATGTAAACAGTTCAATACAAAAAATCTAGAATCCCTGATTGTGTGCCCAGTTCAATTGTACTTATGAAGCTGGCAGCTTTGCAAGGCTGGATGTCAAGAGAGCCTGCCGTACGACCAGGAGTGGGTATCTATAACAATCCCTTTCCCCCAGACAGCGGTCGAGCATTAAAAATGGCTTCGTTTCAGAGCTCCAAAGATCCGTCTCCACCACAACAATGTTATACGAAGTTTCCTACTATGCCTGAGCACTCTCAGACGCAGTGCCAGAATGGTCAGACCCAAGTGGAAAAGTATTGAGAAAAGTAGCGTCCCGAACACGACTACGGGAGGAAACCAACCGATGCATCTTATGCAGCCAAGGCCTTGGTAGCTGTTAACCTCTTCAAATGAGCTGCATATGCACAGGCGAGGAAAGTTTTAGTGTTTGTTAGTTAGTTTTTTTTTTGTAGGTACCAACCATCCCCTGCATTATTAATATTACATCAAGATTATACTTTTAATACAACAAAGTGTAGCATTGTCTTTTTACAGGACGTATAGAAAAATACAAAATATATAGGAGGAATTATATTTTGTATTTTTATTTTCCTAGCATGTCATAAAATAGCGTCTTACTTGTAGTTCATGGTGTTTTTCCAATAATTGGACGCACGTACTGATATCGTAGTAAATTCTGCACAAAAAGCTCAAATCGTAGTGTCCTTCCAAATCTTCTATAAAATTTATATCTGGATTAAGAAAGTATTTCACTATTTTGGACTTAGTAAGTGACTCATTGACAAATGAATTTGCGTTATGTTCAAACGTTAACATCTGCTTCAGTTTACGATTCAGTACTTTTAAAATTGCTAGTAGCAAATACAAATGAATAATTAAATGTAGCATTGATAAATAGCTTGGCATTCTTATTAGAAGAACAAAATAAGGTGGTTGTGAGATAATAATCTCTAAAGTGATGAAAATTGTGAATATCGTAGATGGAATACAAAACCAAAAGCTCATTTTCGACGTAAACATGCTTCCGTTTCTTTCCTTGATTTTGAGATCGTGAAGCATACCGTCGACTGTCTCGTACAACTTCACCAAAACGTCTTGTGTGTTTGTGATATGAATTGTTATTATTATCACGCTGACAAACGTTTCATTTGTTTTCAATATTTTCTCCAGCTTTGGTCTGATATTAAAATTGAAGTCTCCATTCACAGACATTGCATAGCATACAATAATAGACCCTAATATTAAAGTTGACCAAATTGTATCCCATATCTTATTTGTGTATCCGCCGAATGGTTTTTTTAGTCCAAATATTGTAAATATCCATTTAAGGATCCATAAATTACGGTAAAACATGTTGTTGTCTAGCAAGGGTTATCCAGGCAAACTGATGTTACCCATGAAATAAATCACACTACAATCAAGACGTAACTAATAATTAAATTTGTATTAGAAAGAAATAAGAATCGATGGAACATGAAAAAGTATTTAGTTTGATTGAGTTCACTTCTAATCAGTTAAATATTCATTTTATTTCATAAATGATACATAACATTCTCGATTTTTCATACATGCTAATGAGCTGATTGAGCACGCTTCTTAACAATCTTAAACTGTTATTATATATCGCTTACAATCTGATGTGGTTGTCACACAACACAAATACAAACCAACTTTGAATACATAGAGTTTTAGGGTTCCGTACCCAAAAGGTAAAAACGGGACCCTATTACTAAGACTTCGCTATCCGTCCGTCTGTCTGTCTGTCTGTCACCAGGCTGTATCTCATGAACCGTGATAGTAAGAAAGTTGAAATTTTCACAGATTATGTATTTCAGTTGCCGATATAACAACAAATACTAAAAACAGGATAAAATAAATATTTAAGGGGGCTCCCATACAGCGAAAGTGATTTTTTGCCGTTTTTATTTAGAAATTATGGTATCATTTTGAAGCGTTATATTGTAGAAAGTGTTATATGTACACTCGAGTACAAAAATATGTATCCACTTTTCAACAATTTCACATTCACTCTATCTTGTTCCAATGTAGTGTGTTGAAGGAAATGTTAATTAAGGGTGAATGTGACATGGTTCAAAAGTGGATACATATTTTTTGAACTCGAGTGGACAGTCTGATATTTAACTACGTTTTATGCGTTATGATCATGGTAGTATAAATGATTATAAAATATTAATTCAATACCGTCCTAGTTATTGAAGCATCTCTTTCTTGATATAGTAAGCTGTTTCTTTACTAAAACTACGTGTATATATATTATCTCTTCATTTAGTTATTTGTAATAAGGCGATCCACCTACTTCAATGTTTCATACTAAACTTCTGTTGCCATAATATTTTAATATATAATACCTGGATTTGTGTAGTAATTATCTAAAAAATGACATTAAGATACAACTTCTCAGTGAATCACAATTTTCATTTTAAACAATTTTCTTCGATTATGTTCAAAATTCGAAGCGCCATCTATGAACCATTAGCTGCGTAACTGCTAATAGCTAACTATAAAGTTGTAAATTAATTACATGTTTTTCGCGACACTCTAATTTCATCTCCTATTTTTAGGTAATTAATAGCCAGGTATTCTATTTTAAAAGATTTTTAGACACAGAAATTTAGTATGGAAGCATTAGGAGAACGTCAGTGTAAAATTGATCTACGTTGTCCAAGCTCTCGATCGATGACCAACTTTTTAATCCGCATATTTTTCATTAATCACTAGTAGTAGGTACTGTATCCGTTTTTCATCATTGCAAGCCGAATTATCTTATCATCCGATGTGTCGAAGTTTCGAGCGATATCGTCTGAGTCAACTGATACAAGTACATACAATACATTATATATTTTATTGATACACAACAGCTTTGTTCAGTGAAGTCGCGTTACTTTCTATTGTGCAATTATTTACTGAGATATTCTCATATACTAAGGAGCCATCATGTCGTACAGTAAGTGGATTTTCTTTTTGCTTAGATTTAGATCATTTGATTGATCTGAATAATTTGACCAAAACGGGTTCAAGTTCTCGTTGTTAAGAAGAGCACTTAACACAGCTATTATTTCTAAGTCACATGGCTCTTTCACATCTCTAAAATTTTATCCACCACCTCTCAATCGATGAAAATGGCATTTCAGACTTCATAGAGAAGAAAAGAATACGTATAAACAACACCCTTCTGATTATTCGAGAACGCCCTCAACAATATCAAGGTAGGTACTATTATCTCAAAAATATCCTTTGTATTCTATCTGGAGATAGGATGGAGATCAAAGAAGATATTGAAGCTCAGGGCAAGAATTAACGCACGACGAGGCAGCATAGCTTGGAATAACGTATTTCAAAACCAATTTAGGATATGACAAACGGATATGAGTGGACCGATGTGAAACTAAAGTGCTCTAGCGTCTAAATCTAATTCAATCACATGAAATCCACGAGAATAGGGATAAGATTCAAAGAATGATCAACCATTGTGCCTTTTGATATTGGTTATGGTAAAATATGACAAAAGGAAGTTTTGAAAAAGACAGGATTTGTCTATTTAATTACAGATCCTCCCGGAGGTCCACCCCCGCCGTACTACGGGTACCCTGCCCACCGTCCGCCGCCAGCACCCGGCGCGTACGCATATGTCCCGGCTCCCGTGATGATGCCGATACCGGTGTATCAGCCACCACCGCCGACTGTGGACCCAGCCTTCTCTCAGCCGACATACGTCACCAATTACATCTACCCGCAGCAGCCCGCCCCGGAGCCGGTACATGTTGTGGATCGTAAGTTTTATTTTCTAAATACCGATATGTATAACGTATATGTCGTGACCTAATCTTAGAATTACCCACACCATGAAGTGTTTCACGAAATATCAATTAAAGGTGAATATGACATGATACAAAAGTAGATATAACATACTTTTCTTCTTGAGTGTACGAATACATACACAATTACACACATGCCTTAAATCAGTCGACTTTCAATCAAACGTTGAATAATTTAGGATCTGTCATATGAGAGTATTTCAGTCTAAAGTCGTATCTATAAAGAGAAATACTTAGGTATAACCTAAGTAAAATATAAAGATATAAATAAAGTTATGTCTATCTCTATTGTGCCAGTTAAAACAGATTAACAACTGAGAATCATGCAACTTTTACCAAATAAATCATCTCGTTAGTAAAGTAGAAAATAATTATATTCTTAAAGTCCTCGCTTTTGATGAAAGAAGTTCTGTGTCATGTATTTTAAAGAGTACACTAGCTGCCAGGAAATATAGCCAAAAGATGAACAAACAAGACTCATTTACTGATCAACCTATTTACAAACGTTTCAGATGCTCCTCCTCCTCAACCAGACCCTATAGACTGGGTGCCCGTGACCCCCCACCAGGCTTCGAGTCTAGCACACCGCGCTGTTGTGGCTGGCAAGGAGGGCTGGGACAGCAGCCCGCTCTGGGTGATCAGGGCTCATCATAGCGGTGACTGCATTCCTGGCAAACTGGCCGTCAAGCATAGATCTGCCTACGTGCCGCATGGCGGAAAAGAGATTCCTGTTCATAATTTTGAGGTAATATCAATTATACTAGTTCTTAAAGACGTTAAAGCCATTGTGGTTATGTCTGATCTCATCATCATCAACAGTCTATATAAGTCCACACTGCAGGAGCTCAGGCCTATTCTTATACAGAGTAGTCTACCACGCGGGCCTAGTGCGGATTGGTGGACTTCACATGCCTGTTCAAGATATGCAGTTTTCCTCACGATGTTTTCCTTCAACGTGAAGCAATCGGATAATGTACTTGAATTGAAAAACAACTCATAGGTTGGATTCGAACCCGGAACCCTCAGATTAAGCGTCCGCGCTTTTTCCACTGCGCCACCGTCTGATCTAATCAGCCATAAATAATTTTGATTGAATAGGCACTAGACGACTGATGCCTGAGCATGAGTTATCTAACAAAAATAAACTACTAATATAAGACGTGTTTGTGTTGCTTCCATTTCTAATGCAAACACTCAAAACGAATACGCACATAAATGAGTCACAATTTAATTGTCAGCTACAGTTCTAGTACGTATAAAGCCAAGACACAGTACCCATTCATAATATCCAGCTTTTCTACCACTTGCAGATCCTGTGCGCTCCCCCTCACGCTGTTCGCTGGGTGCCAGCTAGCAACGGCCAGGTGCCACCTGGCGCTATACCCGGAGGAAACACTCACAGTGGCGAAACTCTATACATTGGAAGAGCTAAACATATGCGCTCTATTACTCCTGGCAAGGTGGGTCGATAATTATGAAACATGGATTTACTCGCAGTTTGTTTCAAGCACACCAAAAAGCAAAAAAGTATATAAGATACCTTTAACTGTTGTTGTCATCCTCTTTTTACAATCCGTCAACCAGAAGAATGGCTGGGTTCTACCCCTACATATTTAATATTCCATCATTCCACAGGAAGCATTTTGCTTCTTCATTTATTACGCGTACCGCTAGGGGGTGGAATTTCCTGCCGGCTCTTGTGTCCCGAGCGCTACAACCTGAATATCTTCAATGTCACAGTGAATAGGCTATTTCTAGGCCACCGTGAACAATACTTGACCACATTATCGCATAGGGTCAGGTGAGATTGTGGTGAAGCGAAAGCCTATGTAATTGAAGAAAAAATATTTTTAAAATAAAGGTGCCTAATATTGATATATTGGTTAGATAACTAATGAGCAGACAATTTTTGAATATTTGAATAAAAAGTTGTTGAAAATATGATGCCGCAAATACAAACTTAAATAACTGACTTGATTATTACATGAGATTTCACAACTTTTACTTGTTTTTGCTTAGATAAGTTTTTCTCCAAACCCTTCGCCGGTTAGAATACTTCGTTCAAGTTTGTTATAATCTGTATCTCTCTCAGCAAGGAAGTTTTTTTCTTTTTTTCGAATGCCATTAGCTCAAGTTATAACTATATAAATATAACTAACCGGTTGGTTTCTATATTATTTCAGGTGCATCCTACTCACGGCTGTTTGTACATATCTTTTGGAGGAGCTGAAATTCCGCACAAAGCCTACGAAGTCCTGTGTCGCGTTGAACAGCAAAACACAGTCCCAGTGTCTTGCTGGCGGTGAATTACCTGACATAAACAAATGTAGCAACGTCAACCTATATTTATTCATATATTCTACACATTTACAATGTACCCACTGAGTCGCATATATGTGTAAACATTTCAAAAACAAAACTTTTTCGATAAAAGAAGAATTCTGTCTTTTGAAAGGTGAATTCATTATCTAGGTATACCAATATATATGACATGTGGACTTATAGACCTTAATAAAAACATGCTGGGATTCCAATTCCGTGTTGTTGTTTTACTGTATTGTGTAAATTAACGTTGCACTATCAATTTACGTACGTGGCTACAATAAAATCGTTTTAATCTACGATATTTATCAAAAAGCTTTTAAAGCGTTGATAAGATTTGATGTGTGTTTATAAAAATGTTAATTTTTTTATAAGTAATAGGCTATTGACTATACATGTACTATCGACAAAGTTCCCGGCTGACCACCATTAGGGCCAGTTTCGCATAAAGTCATGGCTCGGGTTGCTCCGGCTTAATAGTTTTTTTGGGATAGATCATAAAACTATAAAAAAACAAGAAAGCATTGTTGTATTTGTGCAAGTCCCGCAAGTTGGACGCCACAGTGATACATGATAAAATGACCCTAAACTATAACTAACTACTACAATGGACCCTAAAAAGTTAGAAAAACTCATAAACGAAAGCGTTTCGTCTCTTCTTATTGAACAAAAAAAGGCGGGTCTAGCTAAGATCGTCACATGCAAGCAACTTGGTTTTGAAACTGATCAGGCGGGAGCTTTGTCGATATTACATGTAGGAAACGGTATATGTTGGAAAACTGTCTCAAAAGGACATAGCACGCCCGTTTCGAGTCAAATCATAAATTCCAATCTTATTGATTTCCACTAATATTCACGTCACCGAATAGCATTGTGTAGATATGGTCTAAAATCCGACTTAGAAACGAGTTTTACACATATGTTTAAAGGATGAAAAGTTTTATATGTCAAATTTGGTATGCTAAGAATACACCCGCTGGCAATCGTACCCGTTACCGCCGAATGTGATGCATGATATACGACTATGACGACAAAAGCTGAAAGCGTCCCACTTAGTGAGATAGCTGTCATATTTGGAAATTTGACGAAATCTTTCTTCAATCCTTCTACAAAATTTGATATAATAAACATTTATTGAGGGAAATAAATCAACAAAATCCAATCGAGTTAATAGTTTTATTATCTACTTACAATATAAGCAATAAATTAAAGTCCATTGACCTATATCTGTATAGGAAACACTGCATTTCCTTAACGAATAGGGTGCTCAGTTCCAATCGGATTGGAGTTAGTCTCATCTAGTTTGTCATAACCTGCCCTGAGGTCCGGGCTCATCCACAACCATCACGTCGAATCCTCCAGGACCTGGTCTTCCTCCGTCGAAGTGTGGCTGGTCTACCACTTGCACACCATTATCATCATCCCCACAACAACAACTAGAGCACGCCCCCATCACGACTATCTGAAACATCTTTAGATATTATTGATCAAAGAAACAATGCGAACACTTAATTGAAGACTTCTGAGAAGGACAAACATACTAAATTGAAAAACACTATCGAGTTCTTCTAAAAGAAAGTCAAAAACTCTCTCACGCAATTTATATGCTTATAGCTGAGCGTCTGGTTGCATAACCAAAGAAAAAGAGTGGATCCGATAAATATTCAGCTCGTCTCCAACCTGCTAGCATTCCCAGGATCAAATGTTTAAGGAAGTAAGTAATACATTATGTAACTTTGTTGAAATATGTAATTTTCCTCATATAGTGATGATTCACCATCAAGGGCTGTTAGCGGCTAATGGGCAGCAGATTCAACGAGGTACACCTGCCGTCTTATTTGGCACTGGTGGTTAAAAAAGAATAGTGAAGAAGTTTTCAGATTTATATGATGCTATTAAAATGATATATTTTACGTGGGGTAACCAAACGAGGAGTGCCTCAGTGTAAAACATATACTTTTACATATACACATGTTCAAGACTTACATAATAAAAAACTAACCGGGCAGTATGTTTACTATTCAACGAGATAAGTTTTTAAGAAAATTCAAAGGCTAAAAGAAATCATAACAGAGACATTAAATAAAATGTGTTCCAAATGACCTTTTAGTTAACACTTAAATTATAAATACTCACACAATGTTCAAACTGTAATCACAATAGTACTGAATTGACCAGATTCACTGTCTTTTTAAACGTTGCAAACCTGCGTATAGGTGATTGGTGATACCCAGACAGGATAAGATAAGATAAACACAGCTAATGTTTTGTGTTTTCAAGAAAACTGGTATCGTATCGATAAAATGAATTAGCCGAACATGATTCACGGAAGGTTGTTAGGAATTTAATATGTCGGTCAGGACTAGGGACGAGTTTTCTTTAAAAAATTATCGGGGCAGTGTTTTTCAACAAAATTTCTCGGACAGTAACAACTGAATAGCTTTGAAAGCTGCCAGTTGTTCAGTAAAGATGTCGCTACTGATGGGTGTTCACGGAATAGGCAGTTGTATCAACGTCTGATGGCATGAAATTATGGAAGACATACACTAAGTTTGTGCCATTGTACATCATAAGAAACATAATGCCACCGCCAACCCCATTGGTGTCAGCTCACTGTTGAATGGAAAACTGCTGCAAAGCTTGACACACGGAACTTAAACTACCGTCTGAAGCAACTATTCGGTACTCTGGATATTTGTGGTTGAACGCTCGGACTAAACAATCTTATTCAACTCTCTCCCCTTTTTAGAGTCCGCCAATCAGAAGAACGGATAAGATATACTTAGTTTATATTCTACTGTTTCACGTGAAGCATTTCGCTTCTTCATTTATAATACGCACTGCCTGATAAGTGGGATTTCTCAACTTCTGCGTTTCCCAAGCGCTACAATCTCTGCCTTCAAAACCACAGTGCATAACATATTTCACCTTCCTCGACCACATCGTCACATAACATTCTGACTGACTGACATTATTGTCGTGAAGTCACTCACGAGTTTCCTGCATTGCAATTGATTCCAAATTCATGTTGTCCAATTTGTCTCCTTCAAAGATCGACACATTAGTAAAATATTGTTGTTACATACGTAGATGCTGATGCCTTTGCTTTATTAAAATTTACTCGCTTGCTTGCTATTAAGTTCGTAAATGATGAAATTAAATAACTTTTCGAATTTTAAAATATTTTTTAATTTATAATACACACAACTTATACGTAATAGAGTCTTAACACTTTTCTTTTAGGTAAAAAAAGCTATCTACTTGAGAACATAATACTTACCCAATTGTTTTCTTAATTAAGATTACCTACTGCGTTTTAATCAAACCATAAAAAACATGAAGTACCGTCTATAGATAGAGCGTTCGATGGACTCGTAGTTCGATGCTAATGACTATAGACAAAACCTAGCAGTTATAACATTTGGTCATATGATTCGTTCGCCAGTAACAAATATACAGATACATTCAGAAAGGGTCGTTATACATGTTTGCTTTTTTTTTCTCAAGACTCTTTGTTACTGTAGCTTGAGAGTCTAGATACGGGTTCATTGACCAAAAATCCTTAAAAAGGCTCTTGGAGAGTAGAGTATAAGCACAAGCCAAAACAGTTCAGTTTAAGATTTTTAAATACAATTGTTGATACTTTATGACCTCACTGCTATGATGAAAACGCAGTTGTAACATATCCCCTACCTCTAATCATCATTCCTTAAAATAGTCATACAAATGTCGCATGTTGCTTCCAAAATGCACAGGTTTTGTAATTCTTATCAGCCTGTGGTGAGACTGTTTTAAATTACTTTATTAACAGTAGTACTAAAAGAAAGAAAATTTTTAGGATGAGTTTTAGGAAAAGTTTCAATAAATTAATTTAACGATAGAACTGTCATTATACGAGTATACAACATACATTGTGTTTTAAACACAGTTAAGATTTCTGTAAAAGATTA
Organism: Carcina quercana; assembly: GCA_910589575.2. Lineage (NCBI taxonomy): Eukaryota > Metazoa > Arthropoda > Insecta > Lepidoptera > Depressariidae > Carcina > Carcina quercana. Next base: position 8,193,159 of record OU342436.1, read on the forward strand.
TATTCTGTGCATAGACGTATATCAATATAAATTTTAATATCAAGTTCTGGTTTCAGAGCTAGTAAACAACATTTTAGACTTGAGCTAGTACTTAAATGCCATCTTCAGTTTTGGGATTACATGAATCTGCCCTAGCCCGTGTAAAATCATAGTTGAAAGAAAAAGAAAAAAACTAATATTGTGTAAATAAGAAGTAAGGAAATTAAAAACGGACGCCTCTATTAACCGTGCTCGCGGAAGCCTAACCTAAACAAATTATTTGAGCGTGATCATCTCCATCCAGGCCCGCCATGATGAGGTGGGCCATGGTGAGGTGGACCATGGTGCAGTGGTCCGTGGTGATGATTTCTGTGGTGGAATCCGAAGTCAATTGGGCCGTGATGTGGGCCGTGATGAGGTGGTGGAAACCGCGGTGGCCCGTGCGGCGGGCCCGAAGGGCCACAACAATATCCGGGTCGACAACACGACCAACACAAACCCATTCTGAAATTGACAAGTTTCCAGGTATTGATAACAAATACGCATACGTACTTACGATAAATATTAATAATTAATTACGTAAATTGAAGATTTGTTTTATCTTGTGTTTTATGATTGACGAGCATAGATTAATGTGGATCTAGAGGTAGAAATGAATTCAACCCGTATAATACCTACACCAGTTCTAATTCAGTTACCTTGTTCCATAAATGAAACGAAATGAATTAAAGTTGTGTCATGAATAATAAATAATACAACAACAAACACAAATTAGCTACTAAAAATATTTGAAATTAAACTCATAACTCGATACAGTACAAGTTATTTTTATGTACTGTGGTATCGATCGCTCGATCGGTTGACTAAAGGTTTTGTTACATTAGAAACTAAAAACACTACATAAAATAACAATTGTTTTGATTCCAACAACAACAAAGAAAAAGCCAACAAAGGAAATTTTCTAATTGTTTTGAATCTTGATCGGCATCGTGTGATTGTTTTGATTGTCTACAATTGCGTATTTTTTTGTTTTGATTAAACTGACCAAAACCGTTGGCTGTGCTAATAAACAACAGACGTTGACCTGGCAAACACCATGGATGAGAACGGGAAGCGACAGCACATCGACATGAAATATACATATTTAAAACTTTGGACGGTGTAACAGATTTTAATGAAAATATAAAAGTAAAAAAAAGAGTAAAAAGTGTTTATTTCTTAAATAACTTTTACAGAGTTTTGCAGGGGCCTTCCAGAAAGTAGTCTTTCGACACTTGTGTTGGAAGTGCAATGCGTCTTCCAGACGTTAAAGGTTTAATGAACAAAGTTTTCTTTGAAATGTTTTGTCTTTTGTAACAATTCATAACGACACAAAACAAGAAAATCAAATTAAACATATGCCTAGTATAAGTATTAGAAACATTAGATAATCAACCACACCATGTAAAATTGTGGTCAATCGTTGACGTATTTAGATTGCACAACCCCCTTCCTACGCATCTTTTTAAAATATATATATAAATGTAGATAGAATAACGCTTGACCTCAATCTCACTTGATGATAAGTGATGATGAGGTCGATGATGATACGCGTTGATCTAGAAAGTGCCTATTCACTCTTGAAGATTTCCACGTTGTAGTTTTCGGGGAACACGGAAACCGGTAGTGCATTCCATATTTTAGTAGTACTCGTAGTTTGACTGGTACTTGAAAGGCGGCGGCGGAATCAACAAGAATATCTTGCAATAGACTTTTCTACAGAAAAGTTGTAATTATACCCAAACCAAAAACATACTGGCAACTCATTTAAATTCTATTATATGACTAACACGGGGTATAAGGTACTCACGTTAGTGTCAATGTGTAAACACAAGAGTCCCTCGGGAAGTTAAGTCCTCAGCCTCAGGGTTCAGTCTTTGTTGATGATCAAGCAGTGACTGAAATGTTTCCGTCTCAACCCCAGTTGATAAAGTTAGATATATCATATATGCTAATATTATTTGTATACACGGGTACGTCCGATTTCAGCTGATAATGTCAACAGCTCTATTAGTCATTGCGTCAATAAGTTTGACACGTTGATAACTATGGAATTCCAGAGGTGTTGTTATATACTTACATTGAAACTTTATCTACAGTCTATTTCTTAACTTATTAGCTACTTATTATTTTGTGACATGTTTTAACTCATGTTTTTACTCCGGTGGGGAGTAAAAGTTCTCGAGTGGCGACCACGTACCGGGAAGCGTATACCGGGCCGTCCCCCTACTAGATGCACCGACGAACTGGTTAATGTCGCCGGAAATAGCTGTCGATAGGGACCGTTCGATATGGCATACCATGAAGGAGGCCTAAGTCCAGCTGTGGACGTTTCCTGGCTGATGATGACGTTTTTTCGTTTCTTTTCCATCCCGTAGTATATTTTGGGGTACAACGAAGGGACAACAGGAACAACACGAAAAACCGACTACCTTGTATGCAAGCAAATTACTGAAACTTTAGATAGTAATTGCTAAAAATAGTCAAAATTGCACCGTTTCCATAGTTACCATTTTGTTTCGGAACCCTAGAAAGAACATTTAATTACTAGCATGTTTACATGTATAAGCGTCGGTGGCGCAGTTGATAAGGCGCGGACTCTCAATATGAGGGTACCGGGTTCGAATCCAGCCGTGTACCTATGAGTTGTTTTTCAATTCAAGTACATTATCCGATTGCTTAACGGTGAAGGAAAACATCGTGAGGAAACCTGCATGTCTTGAACAGGCATGTGAAGTCCGCCGATCCGCACTGGGCCCGCGTGGTGGACTATGGCCCATACACTCTCTGTAGGAGAGTAGGCCTGAGCCCCTCCAGTGGGGACATATATAGGCTGTTGATGATGATGATGTTTACATGTAGGTATATTTATTGTCCACACTGATAATCATCGTATGTAGATCTAATTAGTCCAAAATTCATTGAAATGTTATGAAGGGCGAGCCAGCGTTCCATTAGCTCGAGGCTTCTGTGCGTTTTCCATCCAACGCCCTTCGCGTTACTTACCATCACTTGAGATGCAGCCAAGTGCAAACCCAACATATAAAATCATAATTCATAATTTCTTATTTTTTATTAAATTAAAAACGAGACATGACACATACTCAATTCAAAATCACAGTTTATATTAGTTATCTACGCCCAGGTGGTCCTCGATGAGGCCCTGGTGTTCCGTGATGAGGAGGGCCATGGTGTGGGGGTCCGTGGGGCCCCGGGGGAGGGGGGCCTGGAGGGCCACAGCAAGAAAAACATGCTCCCATCCTGAAGGCGAAGAAAAATAATTTTGGAGAACGGTCGGTAATATGGTACATAGTAATAATATTAATATAATAATACTAGCTCTTGCTCGTCTCTTCGTCCGCGTGGACTTAGGAATATATCTCCTCGGGAACTACTTGCTCGATCAGGATAAAAATTAGCTTATGTCCTTTTTTGTCCCTTCAAGTATACCTATACAAATCAAGTCATCCTGACCCTCCGTTACGACAGGGAAGAAGCCGAAACATACACACTTTATTACTTATTAACTTAATTTACATTTAATTTTATCCGTGGGACGTCGACATACATGGCGAGCGCGATCATTATCTAAAATACACATAACAAAGACAGCTAGTTAGAGGGAACTAATGTTCAACAGGGCCATATCATACACGGGCTAATATTATAAATGTCTCCGTAGAATGCTCTCGTGGTGGTAATTACCGATGTCCAAGCAGAAGAAAACACAGAAAAAGGTGAGTTGCAGATAATTTGACAAAAAAATTGTAAATTGCCTCCGTGGCCGTGGCCTGGACTAACTAATCGCTTCTGTCGAATCCTCTGCTCGATTCCCAGTGGTTTGGTTAGTAATAGCTAGATAGATGTTAGCTAAGTCTGCCGATAAACAGTTGTGTTCTGGTATGATAGGTAGCAGATACAACGCCTCATTGAGGCTTTCTGGACCCTCGCCTACCATTCAACGGCCTTATCGCCACTTACTTTCAAGTGATATGAAGGCAAGGTGTAAACCCATTTTACCTACTTTTTTCTCGAGCAGGTTCTCAACTCGACTGTACGTTTTTGTTTTGTGAATCGATTTCGAGGATTATTTTTTTGTTTGGTGGAGCATACTTCAGAGGTGGTCCCATTTAAATTTTATCGAAATTCATTGAGCGCTTTTTGAGAAAATCAACAAAAACCAAATATGTACCCAGAAAATTCTACCTCTACGGGTGAACATTTTTAAGGCAGTTCAAGTCGGTTTTTAGTTAATTTTGAAGGCATTAATTATTTTAAAAACGCACGCAAATACGCGATACCAACGCAATGACTAATATTGATGTTGATTACAAAGCTTACAGGATTACACTAAACTTGCTATGGTTTAATAATAAAAAATATGTTGTCCGGTTGTTTATTTGGTTTGTCCTTCTTTCACGCATCAACGGATCGACGTGTTTTTTACATAGAAATAAATTATGTGCACGTTAGTTCACTAAAGAGTTTCCGCGGGATATTATCATTTGTTCGCGGTCGATCAACTTGTCAACGCCAACTAAAATTTGAAGGAGATGAAGAGTCGGTCGAATATAAAATACAGCCCAAGAGAAAAACTACTCACGTAAACTCTGTACAATCCTCAATACAAAAACAGGTTAAGTTTTACACAACGTTTCTCTTCAGTTTAGTATGTAGTAACTGATTGATAAGTTCTCAAACGCAGCCGGTCCCATCTAGATAATGCGGCACCACGGCATAAAGATAAATAAAATGCTGATATTGATCCCCCGTCATATTCTGAAAATTAGTCATAACGTCTTTATTTTATAGACCTTCGATATCATAGTTTTTGATATTAGTCATTATACTACTGATATTTTTGAGCTTATCTTTTATATAAGTTATAATGTTATTTCATTTTATAACGTCCACTTTTGACATCAGAGGGACTCTATAGTTTACAATTTCACATTATGGACTTTTGCCAGCTGATGATGATGAGGTTTATATTGTTATCATACAGCGTTTTAAAAATTTGTAAATGACCTTCTTATTAATTATTTCTAATTATTCCTACGTTAAACATTATGAAATTGAAATTCATCATGAAGGTCGCTACGGATTATCGCCACCTCTATTTGGGGGCACAGTAACATATTTTTAGTTTCATGAAATTCAGAATGAAATTGTGTATGTAAAAATGTTTATGGGTGCTGTTTTATTTATTTATCTCATTGACGCTTTTCTCCACAACAATCCACTAATTTTTCCCGTAGCATTCAGGGCAAAAGTTGGAATTGTACAGTCCCAGAACATCATAAGACATTGCTATAATACAAAATAATGTACTCTTCCTTACCAGTTGTCGCCCTTATTGAGAATCTGCATTAAGAACACTTATTTCTAAACAGTTTCTTTTATTTACAATATGATGCTTATGTTTCATAAATAAAAATATAACTTTATTTTATTATAGGTAAGTAAGTACAATAATTAATTATGTCTTCATATACAGTTATCCCTGCTTTATATTACAAATATGATAAATCATTTGTATGCTTAAAACTAAATGTATAATTAAAACAAATTTAAGAATGCAGATATATAAAAATAAAATATCTTAAGTTTTAATATTTTACAAAATACCTTAAACTAACGACAGTTAAGTACAAAAGAATTTATTTATAAAGTAGGATTATTAAAATGATAACTGAAAACAAATTTTGAATAGTCAAGTCAATATTAATTTGAAATGTATTATATAGAAAGTAATACTTGAATTAAACGTCAGTCTTCAACTGAGGAAATTATAGACAGCTGACTTTCAATATACTGTTACTTATTCGACACGACACATCGATTAATACAAAAGCAGAGCCTTAATCAAAGTTTTTTTTAGGTTGGAAAATCGACAACAAGATGATATTTAAAAAATAGACAAGGCCTGTGCTTTTTGAATGATTTTAGTCATTTTTCAATTAGGAATATTTTCTAGTTGTAGTTAGTAGTTTTCTAGTTGGTCATAGAATTTAGTTTCTATTACTTGTCAGAGCAAAACGAGAATCAAAGAAAATACGTGTTTTATGATACGTTTTCCGACTAGTGTTAAAATATCTATATTATTCACTGTTCAGTGTTTCCCCTATGCGTACAGTATGACGTGTAATCACTGCAGTCTTTATTTTTCGTAGTTGGACAAGGAAAATACTTGTTAGGTCAAGCGTGCGCATGACAAGTTAAATTGGTTAGATATTGTATTGTGAAATGTGACGTCATAATGCGAAATCTAACAACATGTAGGTAGGTAATGACGACTTCAATATTTAATTATACTGGCATAAGTGGTCTGGAGACATATCATTAATATTAGATTTGACGTTTTGAATTAAATATATACATTTGACGGGAATTCGCTCAGAATGCTTCCACTACAATAGCCGTTACGCAGCAAATGGTCCCTAGACGGCGTTTTCAACAATAATTAAATAAGTGTGAAAAATGTAAATTGTGATCCACTATGAAGTTGTTTTTTAATGACACTTATTTCCCGATATTCTGATATCCAATTTTTAGATAATTGCTGCACAAAGACAGATATTATATTCTAATACATCTTAACCAAAGGTGGCGGTGGAACCAGTGGATATCTTAGTAGTTTATTTTTAGAGTTGGGTTGGATGTTTTTGTAGTTTCTTCGTTGTGTAATGCTGACTGTTTATGTAGTTTATCTATATGGAGGTGGTGGGTGGTTGCCGGGTTGATGGTGAATGACGGTGACTTGTGTCGGAGGAGATGTGACGTGGTGGTGCACGACCGTGGTGCGGGGCTCGGGGCAGCAGTCGCAGCACAGGCACGGGATGCAGCAGCAGCAGCATGGACGACACGATATGCGGCAACCCATCCTGAAATACCACAAACAACATGTTCAACGATCAAACCGAGACTAGCAGTCGGGAACTACAGACACGTCAGCACTTCAAACTAAGTGTCAATAATGTCAAGTAACAGCAATGATTTAGAGAAATATAACACATATTCGAAGCCCTGCCGTGTATTCAATAAAAATTGCTACTTTTGTATCTTTGTAAAACAAAAAATACGAATGCCACGTGTGAGCTACCCTGAGATATCAAATAAAGTGGTTTTCATGACGGAGTCAGGTTGGTCATAGAAGTTATTGATACCGATTTACCCCTGCGCTTATGATGTAGGTTTAGAATCATGCTTACTACACAAAACTGTACTGTTTTCAGGAACTTCATAACAGCATACGTATAAAATAGTTATTACCTAATGTCATAGCATAAAATATATTGATGATTTTTGTATACTTCAGTACAATATTAATAATGCAAAGTGCATCTGATTGTATATTTTTTTATTGTATAAATTACATTTTCCAAACTAGCTACAATTTATTATTATTATTATTATTATCTTTTAATTTTTTAAATTCTCCTTTTTGAAAGGGGTTTTTACTGCGGGCCGTAGCCAAGCAAGATTTTTTTTAAACTATGTACTGTTAATGGTTGCTGAAGTTAAAAATTTTCTAGTTAATCGGCATGTGTTCAAGATGACGGCTTTTTGTAATGTTGCAATGGTGTGCGTTGGAATTTGTAGTGTGTCTAGGCTGTTGTGTAGTGTTTTAGGAACAACGCCCGTCGTGGATATTACTATTGGTACTATATGGACTGTGTGCGCGCGCCATTGGCGTCTCAGTTCTATGGCTAAGTCTGTGTATTTAGTAAGTTTTTCGTTAATTGTAGTTTGGATGTTGTGGGTATTAGGGACTGCTATGTCAATTATGAACACGGTTTTAATATTTTTATCGACAAGGGTAATATCGGGTCTGTTATAGTGTATTGTTTTGTCAGTTATAATTGTTCGGTCCCAGTACAGTTTGTGTTGTTTGTTTTCATGTACAGTGGATGGAGTATATTTGTAGTATGGAACTTTATTAGGGATAAATTTATATTTATGTGCTAAATGTTGGTGTATTACAGATGCAACCTGATCGTGACGATGCTTGTAATCTGTTTGTACTATAGCTTTACAAGCGCCTGTTATATGTTGGATCGTTTCCGGAGCACTATTGCAATGTCTACATGAGTCGTTTCGTTGTTCTACATCTTTCATGATGTGCTTTCTATAGTTCCGCGTTGCGATAACCTGGTCCTGTATTGCCATCATAAAGGCTTCAGTTTCTGGAAATAGCTCACCCCACTTCAACCATGAGTTTGATACTGTTTTATCAATAAACGATTTACCCAGATCGGCATGATGCCTTCCGTGTAGTACTTTCTGGCCCCACTCAGATGTTTTTTGCTGAAGGCTGATGATGTTCTCGTTGCGTTGTGTGTTTCTGTGTTGTAGGTTAAGTGGTGAATACCGGTCATCTATATCGACTGTGTATTTGTGTAATGGTGAGTGCTCAGCTTTCATGTGAAAGTACCGTCTCAGCGTGGTTATTTGTTTGTTGTGCAGGTTTTGTATATCTATTAGGCCTCTTCCTCCTTCTTGTCGCGGCAGTGTGAGCCTTTGAATGCAAGATTTGGGGTGATGTTTCCTGTGTTTAGTTAAGTGAGTGTTCATGGTGCGTTGGAGTTTCTTCAGGTCCGTCTGTGACCAGTTTATTATGCCAAAGGAGTACGTAAGAATCGGTATTGCAAATGTGTTGATAGCTTTAGTGGTATTGCGTGAATTTAGGTAGGATTTTAAAATAATGGTAAGCCTATGTTTAAATTTCCGGATAAGTTCTTGTTTTGTTTGCTTTTGATGTATATGTTTAGATTGATGGAAACCTAAATATTTGTAGGTGTCCTGTTCTGTCATGGAGTCTATTTGTTCTCCAGTGTCTAGGGTATAGCAATTATTTTGGACCTTACCTCTGTGTATTGAATGTACCTTACATTTGTCTATGCCAAATTGCATACATATATCCTTTGAAAATTCTTGTGTAATGTCAGCTAGCTGAAACAGCTCTGTTATATTGTCAGCGTAAAGTTTAATGTCATCGACATACATGAGGTGGGATAGTGTGTGGTGTGAATTATTGTGCTCAAGTTTAAATCCAGCATTGGCCCGGTCAAGTATTTCAGAGAGTGGATTTAAGGCCAGGCAAAACCATAGTGGGCTCAGAGCGTCTCCTTGAAAAATGCCTCTCCGAATATGGATCGGTTCACTAGTTAAGATGTGTTCTTCTTTCCTTATAGTGAGAGTAGTTTGCCAGGTACTCATAGCTGTTTCTAATAGTGAAACTATTTTTGGGTGTATCTTGTAGCGCTTGAGGATATCAATGAGCCAGCTATGCGGCACTGAGTCAAACGCTTTTCTGTAGTCTATGTACATGGAGTGAATATTTCTTTTTTTCTTTAATGCCTGTGTCATAGCAACTGCATCTATAGTTAATTGTTCTTTGCATCCTTGACTGTTCTTTTTACACCCTTTTTGCTGTTCTTTTAATATGTTGTGTTGTGAGAGGTGACTGTAGATAGTTTCGCTGATGCAAGCTGTTAAGATTTTATAAATGGTTTGTAGGCAAGTGATTGGACGGTATTTTGCAGGATTCGTAGTGTCGTTGTCTTTGGGAAGTAAGTAGGTACGTCCTTGTGTCATATAAGTTGGCATTGTATCTGGTGATTGTATGAACTGATTTAGGTGATTATGGATGTGTGGGTGTGTGCAAGTGAGTTTTTTATACCAAAAGTTGTGGATGTTGTCTGTTCCGGGGGATTTCCAGTTGTGTGTGCGTTTAATGATCTGAATGAATGTATCAACGGGTATGTGCTCAAATTCCATTGTCGGGACAGTGGGTAAATTATCATTTATCCACGTCGCATTCCGATTGTGTTGGACGGGTCTTTCCCATATGTCCGTCCAATACTGTTTCAGTAAATCCATTGGAGGAGTTACAGTGCTGAGTGTTTGGTGGTGTTGTGCTGCTTCATTGGATGTCAATGTTCTGTAGAAACTACTTTCGTTATTTGTGAATTGTGAGTTTTGTGTTTTTCTTGCTGTACAAGCTAAATATCGTTTGAGTCTACTAGATGCCGTGTTTAATTTTTGTTTCAGTGTGTCGAGGAAATGTTCAGGTTCCGAGTTTAGGTCCTCAAATGTAGCATGCGTTTGATAGTTTGTTTTTATAGTTCCGACGGCAGAAACTACCCGTCGACTTCTATTTCCTCTTATGTATTGTGTTAAACGTCCTATTTCTGCTCTGTACTTACGTATTCTGCATTCTAACCTTAACTGCCAATTTGGTTTATTGCACTTCTTCCTATTAGTTATATCTGTCTGTCTATCAAGTGTTAGTCCTATGTAAGCAGCTGTCGTGTATGCTGAGGCATAAATGATAGTTTGTAGTGAGTTGTAATTTTGTTCCGGTGAGAGATAGTGTGGTATTACAGCGTTGTTTAAATGATCTACAATTGATAGTAGTTTTCGAGTTGTCCTCAATTTAGGAATGTGTGGTCTGTTGGTAGGGTCTGTGTTTTTGAATTTCTTTAGATTGATCTCAAATTGTATCCGAATTTCCTCATGGTCGATGTTTTCATTATTTCGTATGTGCTGCTCGTTCATCCTTACTGATCTCGATTGTGAAAGGTTGTGTACGTGTGCTTCAATGTTTTCTTGCGTAATTGTTACAGCCTCCTCTACTTCCAAAATTTCAAAAGTGTTATGAACTGCAATATTTATGACGTCTTCAGAACTGTCTGTTCTTTGGCAGGTTTCGCTTAATGAGTTGTGGTTAGTGTAGGGTTCGGTACTTTTTATTTCAGATAAAACCTGATTTTTAATTGATTGGATTCTGGCTGAGCATAATAGTTTATTAATAACTATTACTCTCCTTTGGTCAGATATACGTTGTTCAGACAGGTGAGATAAGTGTGGGAAGTGTGTTGTAACCTTTTCATGCAACTTTTTCCTGTAGGCTGTCATATTCGTTTCTACTTCGGTTACTTCAAAATAAAATTGTATAATCATCTCATTAACTTCTAGTGGCCATATTAGTCGACCGCCTGTTGTTGTTATATTTGTGTAGCTTGTGTGTGGTGGGGAATGACAGGTTTGTGAGTTGACTGCTTGGTTGTGTTGTGTTGGTGTGGTTGTAGAGTGACATTGGGTTGTAAGACCTGCCCTATTCAAGTGCTCCTCTACCTCAGATCTGATTTCATTAAGAGTTACTTGAGATAATAGTTTATTGTTGACTATGGCTCGGCGTTGATCTCCAATTCTTTGTCTAGATGCATCCATATCCGGGAAATTAATTTGGAACTGTCTGTGTAATTGTTCTAAGTATCCACGTTTAAGTGTCTCTAGTTTACTAGCTATGAGGTATGTACGCCATATAAACCTATTCATTTCTTCGGTCCATTTTTTTCGCATACGAGTTGAGCCTGTAGTGGGTGCAGGGTCTAAGGCACGTGCCTCCTGCACAACATCTGCAGACGTTAAAGACGTTGATGGTGATGATCGTGATGTGGGATAGTTTAGGAAAGAACAAGGTGATGAGCTGGGTGATTGAAATAAACTATGAGATGATGAAATTGGTGATGTCGAATGAGATATGGTGGAAATGACTCCCTGTTGATCTGCACCAGTCCTTGACTGAGCAGATTGCGATGTGTTGTCCCCCCCAGAAAACATGGGACAGCCCAAGCCCGAGGGCTCGGGACGGGATTCTCCATTGCGGTTAGCTCCGGTACCCGTCTGGGGTAATCTATTACCGCTTCTTAACAACATCGCATTTGAAATACTAGTGCTCCGTTGGTCTTTGGTAAGTATTAGCTATTCAGCTTCCAAAGTCCGCCCCTCACGTGGTCACTGGTGTTCGGACCGGACGTTATTATTATTATTATTATATTATTAATACTAGCTAATTATCATTAACGTCAACGTGGCTATAAATTGGAACACAACAAAATAACAAAGAGGGCATGGCATGGCAGTCAACAATAAAAAACGTTAGAGAATTCAATACCAGACAAGATATTTGCCACATAAATTTGCCAATAAAGTAAATTTAAAATAAAACCAATTCTCATTCGGGCAAATTGATAAAGTTCGTCCGATGGTAGGTGCCTTTTATTTGACTTGGACTTCAGTGACTGTAAATGCACTTGTTAATTCAATTAGCTACGGTTTGTGACACAAGTATAAGGGCATGGCACGTGCGTCTTATATACGTAGTTAGTAAATGTCAATGGTTAAAACATTAAAACAAAATACAAAGGAAAGTAGAATAGTCTTCTTACTTACTCCAAAATGGCCGTTTTATAACAGCAATTATTATCGTTTTACTCGCGCAGTCCCGTCTGCAGAGCAGGTATGTGTTCTATCAGTATCCAATAACTGTGTAATTCTACTAATGATCATGATACCGTAGATAAACATAAATATAAAATACAGATAAGCAGTGCAAAAATGGCCGTCCGGTGTGTGACTCACCTTAACTAGAAGTTCATCTAAACTGAGGCGGTGGGTATCCGGGGTACCCTGGTTGGGGGTATCCGGGCTGTTGGGGGTACCCTGGGTACCCGCCGGGGTATCCTCCGTCTGGCGGCGGCGGGTAGGGATAGTGTGGCGGCGGCGGCGGCTGCTCCACTACAATGACTTGTTGCGGCGGCGGCTGCTGTTGCTGCTGTCCACACGCGTTGGGGCAGAGGCACGGCACCAGACAACAGGCACTCAACGCCAAGCAACAGGGATTGCAACAGACGTCGCAATCGCCACAGTCGAACGACAAGCAGAGTCCCATCCTAACCCACACCTCCTTTAAGTGAAACAGTAACAACGGATGTGATCATTGATCAACATACCACATAAATATCAGCTATCAGTGCTAAGGATTTATAACGAATTAACAGTATTTTAGATCTTAACGAAAATATAATAGTAGCGAGAATTGCAGGTACTTGAAAACAAAATGGCGGAGCGTTATCTGCGACTGGAACAGTTATCATTGACTGACGAGGGTTTATCTATTGATATTGCGATAAAAACTTCTTTGACTCATAATATTACTGCTGAAATCGTAATTATTGGTAAAAAAAAACCGGATATTCAAATGACAATTGCTTGCTCATTCATTGCTGTCATGGTATACCTTCAAATATACCTCAAAACAACATTAAACCTTAAATTTATAGAAAATGATGGAATTTTTTCTGCAATAAACTGTTTATATAAAAAACTTTATGACATGATAACAATAAATAAATTTTGATTTTGAGAACATCGAATTCCAAGAATTTGAACTATTTGAAACTGAGCGTATAACACTCATTTGTAAAGTATGATGAAATGGATTAGTGTGATACTATTAAGTAGGGAAAGTGATAGAAACCACGCGATCAAAACTCTTGGGAAGACTCGTATTGTAAAAACAAATATCAATAATGAGCATAGTTTTGACAACCATTAACAGTATAGTACGTATACTATGGATCTAAATACTAGAAATAACACTTATTTCTAGACACACTGGTTGTGTTTGAGAGACGCACACAAATAGCAAGCATCGTGTTATCTGCGATGTCAAACACAGGCTGAGATGCAGGAATCTTACATTACATACAATGTGACAAAACAATAGAAAATAACATTCAAAGAAATGCCTTAAACATCACATGACAAGAAAGGTTTTATCAAACACAAAGTCGTAATTAAATCGGACGACCAAATTTAGTAAATGTTAGTTGCAAGCAGATGTTGTTATTCAATTAGTAGGCATCGTTAACTATATATTACAGAAATGAATATTCACCTGAAATCTAGAAGTAAATGTATCAGTCTCTAACAAGAGACTCCACAGGTTGTATACACTGTCATACGATTGAATCACAAGTTTGTCACAGCTGGGAAAACTGCACAATGACGCGCCGAACGCTTGCGCACAGACTAACAATAATTTCCTTTCTTTATCGAACTTCACGCGAAAGGTTGAGACAGAAAAACAGTAGTGCACAGTTTCGGAGACTACGTCAGACTGAAAATGAGAGCGAGCTAGCCGTCCTTGTGGCTCGTGTATGGCTTGTGGCTTCGGCGCCAGGGGAAGCACGGGTACTTCGTTTAGTTAAAAAACAATGTAATGATTAACACGCTGTGTGTACACTTGTGGGCATGAGTCAATGTCACATGGATTCTAACATATTTGCACCACAAACTCTTGGCTATATGGCTCACAAAGACGATAATGAGTGATTGTACATTATATATTACTTGACTAACTCTTTGACTTGACTGGTGAATTTGGGAGGTCAAAAACAAACCGTCTAATATGTATAAGAACCCGTATAAACTTGTTTTTTTTTTATCATTGTACATGCGCCTCCCTCATAGATCGCCACATCGACGGTGGATTGGTGATCGCAGTAAGATGCCGCTGTTACGTAGGTGGATGCTGCTGCCCATCTCCTTAACATTTTTTTCTCAAAATGCGGGATGATTGCAAAGACGAGACAACACAGCAAATTTAATTTTAATATCTCCAAGGCTGCCCGCCGCGGGATTTTAACTTTAATTCTTGTTAAATAATTAAAACAAACGGCACGAAGGTCTCGTGCATTCTAATCGTAATCATGCGCATCAGGCATGCAAGGGCAATAATTAACTAGCAGCACAGCGCGCAACTAAAATTACATAATTTCTAAATATTTTCTTAAGACTTCATTCCTCTCCACCTCATCTTTTTTTAACAAGACCTTTAGTTATATCGATCGATAAGTCAGCCGTTGATCGCGACAAGCGGAAAACGTTGCAAGGCCTCACGGCTAGTGCACACAAGGCCGAAACTAAGTCCGTTACAACAGTTTTTGCATATTTTTTAAAGTGTAACAGTTACAATCTACCACCAAGCCAATACTATTGCTACGTCTACAGGCGCTAAGGTCAAACCTAACACAAGGCTTATCTGTTTGTAATAAGGTCGAATTTTGAAGAAGCAATGTTACACTCGATTTATGGCCGTGCATTCTTAACTATAAATCTAATCAAACAAATCATTACATTTGACACTGTAAGGTTTTGATTGATGATGGATAATATCCGGGAAAAGGCGAAATCAGTTGGATCGGTAGCAAATGAGAATTAAATCATAGCAAAAATAAAATCTTCCGTCACATTTTAATCATAGTAATCCTGGTATCTTATCACGGCCATGCGTCACACTCAATCAATGCCAAGAATTAGTCGAGACTTAATGCTGGGACGATACGCGGGCAGGGCGTTCGGTAGAATGTGAAAAACATGTAAAAACAAAAGAGTTATGAGTGGAGAAGATTTTACTTTGAAAGCGCTGGCTGAAACTACGAAGAAATACGTGAAAACTGTGGAAGCGGAGCCGGGATGTTCCAGGACGCTGGATGATGGGAAAAAACAAAAGATGGAAGTCAAGAAATCCGAGAGCAATGCCAAGAAGCCGCTGTTGCGGAGACTGCCCAGTCTGAGGTCGACTTTACGGCCTAGTTTCTACAAACTGCGGAACCAAATACAAAGAGTGAGCTGTTTCAAAGGCGAAGAAGATGAAGAAGTTCCAATGATGGAAGTTCCCAGACACAGAAGTATAGACATAGGAGTGGGGCTGGCTCGACGGATGTCACTCTTCATCTTCACTAAGAGATCTGTGTGTGTACATCCATACCATCCGTACGTGCCAAAGCAGACCACGAGGAAAATATATTTCTCTCATGATGACTAGCAGATGATAGAAGAGATGATTTGGAGCTCACGTGTTCTGGTTGAAGTGATATAAGGCGTGAAAGTGCAGTGAAAAATCGAATGTGATTCTACAGAATTAGAAAAGGACTAGATGGTACTCTCTAGTAAATTGCATCTCAGTTGTATATATTCTATTTATACCTAATATGATAAAGTGTAAAAGGTTGACTTGATGAGTTGGTCTTCTTTGTGTGAATAAATATGTTTTGGTATCAGAATCAGAATTATTTATTGCAGAAAGTAAAAAAGCTTCAGACTTTTACTATATAAATAAAATTGAAAGTAATAGTAAAATTTCTGTGATTAACGATATCAACACTTCCACTATTCCGGTGGAGGTATTCTCGATATTTGATTGGCGATCGCTGAATTAACTTAAATCTTCTCATCGATCTGTCAAATACAACAGAAAGTACGTATAAATCAGTTGTTTCATACGAGTACTAACTTCTTGTAGAGTTATTGGAAACAATAGTCAATTAATGTAAATATAGATTTATGTAAAGCAAAGTACATCATTTGACGACAGAGTTGTAGCAAATAGGTAAGTAAAGATAAATGACATCTTATCAAGAAAAGAAAAATCAAAGCATTCCTTGAATAGCATCAATAGCGTAATGCGAAAAGCGTTATCAGATCATAAAAAGTATAACTGCAATAAAATTGACTGCTTGCAGCAAAATAAATCTGAGATTCTCGATATTGCGTCAGAATGACATCTACGAGTAGATATAGAGTGCGCTATGGATATGCAGTATTAATATCTAATCTATGCTATGGATTCTATGATATGTTCCTGGTGTGTATGTACAATTGTAAGTAAAATAAATAGTAAAAATAATTCCAACTGCTGATGTTATGTCTTTAATTTGCTTTCATATAAGATAAAAACTTCAATACAATTACATGCTATAGCTGATGAATGCAACAGGTTTTGGAAATCAATTAGTCATGCAGACATGGCCGGGCCGCATATGGAGAAAATTGGAACCGACTAATTGTACCTGCCAGTTTAATAAGGTCCCGCTTATCTTTACAATTAAAACAGAGGTGTTTCAAAAATGTAATTAATTTCCCAAAAACAGGAACTTAATCTCGACATGTTTGCCTCAGTCATGTTAAGGCTGTTTGGCGGTGGATGAAAAAACTTGGAATTTGGAACCAACCTCGATACGGTCAAGAGGATAAATATTACAACCATCTCATATTTTGTAATAACCATATTTGTTATGTAACTTCCAATGGATACACTATGAAACTTTTTCTTTAGTTCCTAAAAATCTGTTTGGTAAACTCGTATTCTGGGTATGTTTGCGAAAAAAAGGCCAGCGCAAGTTGTTTGCAAACATGACAACTTTGCTTACTGTGATTATTACAGATTTTTAACTTTGGAATCTTCAGAGATAAAGACGGAATTTAATTTAAGACACATTTGGCATGATTAGTCAAAAACTATGCAACACAGAAAATAACAGAAAAATGTTTTATAATGTACAATTTAAGACCTTCTTCTACTATCAAGTGATTCCACTTTCAAATATCACATTGGGGTTAAATTATATTTTCAATTATAAAAGGCTTTAGAAAACTCCTATAAAATTTAAAATATCTAATATTATTTAATTTTTACTGCACTTTTGCAGCATATAAAGTCCCCAAAATTCGAAAATCAACTTATGAATTAATTTCTTTTTATTTGCTTTTGTTTTTTCATTACAATTTGTATGGAGCGTTTGGCACCAAGTGACTAGAATCACTCACAGACTAATATATGTACCTATCTGTTCGACGGGTTATTTTAGGAAAAGTCGATATTAGGAAAATCGATACAACTTATAAGTCGTATCGAAAAATCTTTGAAAAGGCTCTCAGTCTTTTTACACGGTGTCTCGAATGAGAGTATGATAATATTTTAGTCATAATATCAACTCTATTCGGTTTATTAAACATATCCATTGCAGGCGACGAAGAACAACTCACATACTCTGTAGTGCCTTCGTTTTTATAGATCCGTCACACGTTGTAAAACAACTCGCAGTTTGGGCCTATACGAGGGGCATACCGAAATGATCGGGAATATAAAACAATACATACAGGAAATAACTAAATTTATTTTTATTGCTTTTCGAAGTATTCTCCGTTGCAGTTAATGCACTTTTGCATTCGTTCGAACCAATTATTATAGCAGCAATTCCAGTCCGAAGTTGACATGGTCAAAATCGTCGATTTGTATGCTTCCACTGCTTCTTCTGGACCTTGAAACCGCTGACCACGCAATAAATCTTTGATTCTAGGGAATGTAAAGTAATCATTGGGACTCAGATCAGGGCTGTATGGAGGATGATCCATTAATTCAACGTTTTCCTGCTTCAAAAACTCGCTTGTTTTCTGAGCGGTGTGAGAGCTCGCATTATCGTGATGGAGGATTATGCGTCGTATCGGGTTACCTCTACGGAGTTCGGATATCATCTGTGGCAAACAAACCGTTGTATACCAATCAGCGGTAACCGTTCTCCGTTCCTCTAAGGGAACTGTGACTACATGTCCTGTTTTCGCGACAAACGAAGCGACCATTTTCTTCGATACGCTGCGAGAGCGGACAACTTTTGTTGGCTTGATCTCACCTGCGAAGACCCAGACAGCCGACTGATGCTTTCTTTCTGGCTCATATGAATAGATCCATGATTCATCACCAGAGACAATGTTATAAACTGCTTTTGACTTTCCTCCGTTGAAGCGTTGCAGAGTAGACCGGCACCAATTGACACGAGCCGCCTTTTGCTCTTCGGACAAATTATGGGGCACCCAGCGGGAAACTAGCTTTCTCACTCCCAGTTCACCATGTAAAACAGTTTGTATCGCAGTCATACCTATCCCTAAAGTAGCCCGAATCTGCTCATATGTAATATGTCGGTCATCCTGTATCATTCGGCGCACAACAGCGACATTTTCTGGTGTAACCGCTGTTTTTGGCCGGCCTGTGGAAGGTACGGTGCCAAGAGAAGCACGTCCACGCCGGAATTCAGAATACCAGCGATATATTGTCGTCTGGCTAGGCGCTTCACTCTTGTATATAGATATAAGCTCAGCGAGACATTGTCCCTGAGATAATCCTCGTCGAAAGTTGTAAAAAATTATGGCACGGAAACTTTCTCTTGTAAGCTCCATTTTTTTATCGACCTATCAATTTCAAACTGATATTGTTCTTTAATAAAAAAAAATTTTTTAATTCTGTCAATTGTATTCGATTTTCAACTAACCAGTGTTTATTCATCAAAAAGAGTTTTTAATCTAATTAAATCGAAAGTACTCGATTACCGATCTTTTCGGTATGCCCCTCGTATAATGTAGGTACTCTTTGTTTGGCCCACCTTGACACATTCGAACATTTACTCAGTTCTGTGTGAACCATGTTGAGAATACGAGAGATGTTCAAAGTATTCATTTTTACCGTGTTTGTGGTCTACACTAATGCAAAGCAGTTCACGAAATGCGAACTTGTTAAAGAGTTAGAGAAGCAGGGGTTCCCCAAGGACCAAATGAGAGATTGTAAGTACTTGTTTGGAATTATTTAATTCTTATAGCCTTGTGTAACCGACACTTATACTAACAATCCGCAGGTCCTGAGTTT
The DNA here is from genome assembly GCA_910589575.2 of Carcina quercana. Taxonomy (NCBI): domain Eukaryota; kingdom Metazoa; phylum Arthropoda; class Insecta; order Lepidoptera; family Depressariidae; genus Carcina; species Carcina quercana. Next base: position 8,212,507 of record OU342436.1, read on the forward strand.
GAATCCCAGTGGGGGTAAGCTATCGGTTCTTGGTTTGGTAGGTGGTGGGGCATTTTCTATGTCCTTACTGTCCTAACTGTAGTGTTAGTAGCTCTCTTGTGTTCTGGTATGAAAGGTATCAGAGACAGCGCCTCATTAGCTTTAGGCTTCTGGATGCGCACTTACTATCCAAAGGCCCTATGGTAACTTTCCATCAGGTGAGATTAAGGCCAAGGCTACAATTGGATGGTAAAATCCCAGTTTGCTCGACCAACTAGAAGCCTCAAGTTAGTGAGGCGCGCTATGGACTGTATTTTTCATTACCGGAACAATGTATGGCACCACACTAAGAAAACAGTATAGTACACGGGCATGGAAAAGCACCTTGCTAAATAAACTACAAAGGGACAAACTAGGTTAAGAAATACAAGCACTCAAAATCTTTCCGTAAAATTTCCTATTTACAATATTTAGAGCACTTTTCCTCTGTGTGGACAGCCTGTAGAATATAGCCATTCGCATCAATACAATTAATGGCGATTGGATGACTAATAGAAACTAATCGGGAACAAAATTTGCCACAACACCAAGGATCGAACCCGCGATCTACTAAACTTGCGGAGGCTGTAAAAATGCTAAGTATTTATCATTATTCAAATTCTATATCAGTATTTATAATTATCACTTTTAAACTGCGTTTATCGCCACAACACAACATGATTACCTCGTTTTAATACGTTGAAAGCCATAAATAACACTAAATTTCAGTAATCTTCCGCAAAAACATTATTACGCTTTAGTAAATACTTTAATTGTTTATATATATGTAGTACTTTCTAAACTTCCCGTACTAGCAAACGAACTAAAGAAGCGTAAGTTTTTTAACAAGACTGGATTTCGACATTAGGACTTATCCTTCCCCTGGGAATCCTACAAGGCGGAAACATTACCAGCCCTACATGTATATGTTATTTATACTTTATATTCGTACTTATATTTGCCACTTAGCGCCACAACGGTACAACCAATCGAGATGAAAATTAACGTGCGCCCTATGGCATGGAGAGGGAAATAATTACTGAAAAAGCTCTAAAAACATAATTATGAAAAGTTGATGCTCAGATTCCCTTTTCCATAATTTCGAGGGGTGTGCCTGATAGAAGCGGAGAGCTCGCGGCGCACGGGGGCGATAGGAGGGCCTGATGATGACGGCTCGTACGACCACGGGCTGTTCCAGATCAACGACCGGTATTGGTGCAACAATGGGTCAAGCCCAGGGAAAGACTGCCATGTTCGATGCGCCGGTAAATATTGACGCAACGATTCTGCATACTAATAGCTAGGTATATTACCGCCCTTGCAACACTGGAGAAAAGTAGCCTTCCGGCACACGTCGGACACTTGGAACAAATGTCGTGATATCGGCGCACATCGAACGGATGACGTTTGTATACACGCACATGTGTGAGTAGCCCGTGCGCGCCATACGTACAGGGCCAGGGGAAGTGAGGTACCGCGGATCGGCGGGAGGCAGTGAACGTCCGTTCTGTAGTGGTTCTGTACGTTGATATTATGTGCTTCCGGTCTTCTTTTTTGTAATGAATGAAATAGTTTCGCACTTCGCTTTGATCCCACCTGATGGTGACGAAAAGACTTTTTAATTGAAAGCGTGCTCACCAAAGAATATAATACTCACAAGTGCTCACTCAGAAGCCTCAAGTTAATGGTTCGCTCTGCTACCTTACTCATTAACAGAGTTTTGACGTGATAACGTCTTATAAATCGATGAACGCCGGCTGCACGCACGAAACAGAGTCACATTCCGCCTGAGCCGAGCGTGCAAGCGAGAGCGCGGAACATGTCATAGAGTCACGATCGGCCTAAGCGCTCGGCTTGTGACGCATCTTTTCTTATGACGTTATCACGTAAAATTAACGTCCGTAAACCAACTTTACAATCAATTTTTTTTAATTACCTGTTTTTCAGATGTCCGCACAAACGACATCACGAAAGCTTCCAAGTGTGCTAAGAAAATCTACAGCCAGCAAGGTTTCGACGCGTGGGTAGGTTGGGTAAACGAATGCAAGGGCAAACGTTTACCGGACCTAGGTGAATGCACAAAGTCTGGATAGTGATGTAAAGAGAAACCCTTAGCAGAAAAAATCTGCTTTTTTGTTACGTCACAAAAATAGAATCATATAATAAATGCATATACAGAAATATATAATAATAATTAAGAAAATACAAATTTCATCTCAATTTAGCATAATTCACGATGCTGCAACATTTTAGACAACCGTGAAGCATCCTAGTCCACATCATCGCTAAACATCGAGGTGAGATTATGGTCAAACGGAAGGCTACCTGTATTTTTATATAAAGTCTTCCAAATGTTGAAAAGATAACTTGTATAACAGGCTCCTCGGTCCTAGATGACTCCCTCAACCAAATAAAAAAACATATTTAACACACATGTTTAATCAATAAATAGTCATGGGTACATTATAATACTATTTAACCATCTACCATCTTCAAGATGATTCCATTGACCGTGTCAGAAATGGTTAGAAAATTATCATTTAAAGCAATCTTTAAGACACAGTGATTTAATGAATTTTATTGTATCCATTTTATGTTCTCGCAGATATTGCTCGCGACTTCCACTTTACTGGGGTGAGTTAATCCGAAACAAATCATATCAACTGAGATTTCAATCCGCTTGATTATGGCAAATACCAAAAATTATTTTACCACAAAACATAATTTCTTATTAAAATAAGCCTAATTTTTATTTTAAACAGAAAAAGCTATTGATAATTCAAAATCTAAAGAAATCTAATCAAAATTTAACACAAACACCGCAACAAAGCTATTAATGTTTAGTCATGTTATATTTCACGGATATCCCCACAATTATTTACAGATTATTGCTAAACTATAATAAATAAATGCAAAATGTCATTTTAGGTAAAGAATTGGAAATAAATAACTAATACATTAATAATTTAATTATAAATACTGAAGTTTTGTACATGCTCGTGTCTTATGTGATTCCGTCGATAAAAGATTCATCATTTCTTTTAAAATAGGATGCTTTGTACAGAAATTATCTAAATACAAGATGACTAGTGTTTATTTATTGAGATAGTTGAAAGACTGTAAAAGTGCTACTTTACTCCCTACTTTTATCTATCGGCTACTTTTATCCCGATAAAACAAGTAGTTCCCATGGGGCAATTTCCGAATTCCACGCGAACGAAGTCGCGGGCAAAAGCTAGTATTATTTTTACGCTCAACTTCACTCGCGTGGATTTTTCAGTTCCAGTTAAAGTGACCAGTCAGTGCCAACTCACGTTTGCACTTACAACATGATGATATATATAGTGTTGATGTTATACTCGTATCTATGGCAGTAAATATAATAAACATATTGCAATAGACAATAATCATTCACTTGACTGGCTTTCAATTGAATTGCTACCTAAATAATTTTATGTAATTTGCCAAATTGTAACCATCTCTTTTGGTAAATAAAATATATTAAAATAGATAACTAGTGTTTTAGAAATCTTCATTTGGTCGATCGCTGGCTATTACTAAAACTATCTAGTAAAAATGATTAAATTGGTATGTTTACACTTGTAATACACATATTCGAGTATCTTAACGAGTCATGGGCAACATAAGTAACATTTAAAAATTGCGTGGTAAAGCAAAATCTAAACCAAGTACTTTGCACAGCTGTACCTTACAATATAAGTTGCATTTGGGTAAGTACAATGTAGGAACTTAATAATACTGAATTTTACTTCTTTCCCAGCTCTTTGGTCCTTTGAGTTGAGGCTTCAATCGCCTTAATAAACGCAGATCTGTAACACGAGAAAATACCAGTCAATACAACAATATAATGGATAAACGAGCGCTCGCAAAAGTTTAATTCAATATTTCTCAGATGACTAATTTTTTTTCCACAACTTTGCCGGGGTTCTTAATATGTATTACCATGCCAAATAACAGCTTTTTAGTGCAAAGAGTTTTTTAGTGAGTGGACACACGGATGGACAAATTTTTCTGTATTATGCTTAAATGTGGTACATATCGGTCTTATTACATATAACATGTTGGTTTCTCACATTTAGCCAGAACTGGCATACTAAGAATAATAATAAAATACATGATGTAGTAAAATGATGATGATAGAATCTTGTCGGTTATTATCCATTGGATAAAATTAATACCTCTTTGCAATATTTCTGTAACCCTTACCATAAGGGATTAAACAAACGAACATTTTCGAAGGCTTTGCAAGTAATTAGTCCCCAGTTATAAGGTCAATAAATTATAGAAGTACTTGTTTGCTTACAACTAAATAATGTCCAAAGATATTGAAATATTATTACATATCTAATGTCTACTTGATATGTGCCTGTGGAATAATTTCTGAAGTACACTATTAAACCGGAAGTTAAATAAGGCCTTAGGTATGTTATCTTTTATTACGGAATAACTGTAAAACTTTTGCTTGGCGGAAGAGCTCAAATATAATGGTGGTAAACAGCCATACAGGAAAGTGCCCAAGCTTTGGAGATTTGGATCAATGAACGAGTTTAGAATGACTTACCTAACTTTACCATCCTCGAGCTGTGCAACACCAGCGATTGTGCTGCCCGCAGGTGAACAAACTTCGTCCTTAAGCAGCCCGGGATGTTTGCCAGACTGCAGCACCATCAGACCGCTGCCCATCACCATTTGTGCTGCGAGCCTCTGTGCCAGGTCACGAGGAACACCTTGCTTCACAGCACCATCTGACAGTGCTTCAATTACCACATACATCTGAAATTAATATTGGTAGCCTAATTTTTAGAGGGGTCATACATACATATAAATCACTGAACCACAGGGTTTCATACTGGTTTGTATTAATGAGTTCCATTTAGTTATTGGGGACTTACAACTGACTAAAATCATTATGATTAGCTTTTGGATTATGGAAAATATCATCAGGAAATCTGCATACTACCTTGAGAAGAAATTAAAGGATGTGTGTGAAGCTAGGGTGTGAAATCAACACATTTTCCCTGGACCAAATGGTAGATTACGGTAAATAGAAGGAATGATGCTGCTAGTATCTGCCCTCATCGCCCTATGTAACTTGAGTTACTACTAACTGTGTGTTATTTGAGTACCTTGAGTATGTCTACTGTGATTGTCAATCACTTCTTCATTTACAAGCTTTTATTTAACTTGCAATGTTTTTTTATAAAATCTTGCAAGCTGAATTAGTATATTGGTATATGATTCAGCTGTTGCATACTTATCTTGCTTATAAGATGGGTAACAAACAATGTTATGTTATGGTACCATCAAGCTGGGAGACAGAAGGTAGTCCTAAGAACTCCTAAACTACACATGACAAACCTATCATGTCTGGGCTCGTTTGGTTTGTCTTGTCCAATGGCAATGCAATAATAAAGTACTCTCAACAAAAGAGCTGGTTATAAAAATTAAATTTTTAAATAAAACCTATTTTAAGATTAGAAGAATGGAATTTTAGAATGATTACTTGCATAATTTGGATGCTTAATTCTGGTTATATGAAGCTCAGTTTCCAACCTCACAATTAGTGATAAATTAATTGTTTAAACTATTATAACCAAACTACTGTTTCCGGGTCAAGGACAGGGTGGCTGATAACATATCTAGAAACACATACATAAGGAACTAGGCAGATAGACCAACTATTTTATCAGTAGTCATGTGGTAGTTTAATTAGGTTAAAGACTATTCAGATATTGTTTAACCACTAAAAGTTATAAGTTATAAAAAAATTATAGCATTTTGTTTGTTTTTAGGATTCTGTACCCAGAGGGTAAAAATGGGCCCCTTTTAGTAAGACTCCACTGTCCGTCTGTCTGTCACCAGGCTGTATCTCATGAACCGTGATAGTTAGACAGTTGAAATTTTCACAGATGATGTATTTCTGTTACCGCTATAACAAATACTAAAAAGCATAATAAGAAATATTTAAGGGGTCTCCCCCACATAGAAACGTAAAGACATAAAACATACAGACATAGAAACAAGCAAGAGTGAATGTGATGTGGGTGAAAAATTAATACATATTTTTGAACTTGACTGTACTGCATGCCTTTCCTAGATAGTTAATTTGCAATGCATGAAAGCACCATTTTGGTTCTGGTTAAGGAATAAGATCACCTTGCAATATATAAATATTAAATGTGAAAGTAACTGTTTCTCTGTTTGCTGCCATTTTACCGCTAACGTTTTACAAGCTGAACTGGTCTTATTAAAATTGACATGCTAAAAGTATTTTATATTGATCATAGCATGGAGAGTGACATGCTATTTATCCTGATAATGGTCCTTGTGATGTTTTTAAAGTCAATACATCTAAAGTTGCAGGCAAAAACTTGTCTGTACTTACATATGCAGGACCACATGCCGTTAAGACTCCCAAAGAGTCTATCAGGTTTTCTGGGACCTTTTCACAAAGGGCACAACTCTTCAACAGCCCTTCCACAATGGTGCACTGTGCAGGAGTAACACTTTCATCTGGCGTGTATAAGCACACTCCGGCTCCAACAGTCATAGGTGTGTTAGGCATTATTCTAATCACACTGATGTCATTTGATAGTGCTTTGAGAGCCTGAAACGAATGTGAAAAAGAACTATAAAACTTGTTTAGAAATAGTCTAAAAGTGTCCCAAAGAGGCCAAATTGAGGGGTGTTATAAATTATAATGTATTTTATATGTATATTTTTACAAGGCTTGTTTTGATTGAGCTAGTTATTTCTTATGTTTAATTAAAACCTGTTCTAGGAGGTAATAATAATTGGGATTGGTTAGCAATATACCCCTGATTTTAATCATGATTTTATTGAAGAAGTTGGGGGATCATTTAAAACCACTAATTAAAACTTTTTTGAATCATTTCAATTTCAATTCAATTCAATCGAATTCATTATGATTAAAAGAAAAACACAATTTGTATGGATACACTTCAAAATATGTGAAACAAAATATAAGTTGATTATTTTTTAAGTTATAACTTTCAAGTGTTATTTGTGAATACACACACTAAAAGTTTTATATAACAGATTTATTACTAATTTTTTTGTTAAAAAGCCTCCTTAGAGACACCTCAACTCAAAAATCATCCCAAATGTGGTGAGGGGTCAGCCCTTTATTCATTGGAGCATGGGGCCCCTGATCATGAACACAACACAAGAACAACTTAGAACCACAAAATTCCATTACAATTTGATGTCCCGTCTTAGCCCCTTAAAATTATATTATCATGGATCGTGATAAATGATAATGGAATCATGTAAACTTTTTCAGAATATACAACAAAAACACACCTTTTTTAAGTCAGCAACACAAATTCCAGCCAACATTGAGACAAACAAAACATTTTTTGACACAGAATTTGATGGTAATGTTCTGACGCAGTCGCTAATGGCATCAGACAACATGCCCGGCTTCACACCCAGAAAAATAATATCACAGTTGCCAAATACTTCACCATTCTTAGTAGTAACATTAGCACCAAATTCTGCCCAATGCTTTAAGTTATGTAATCTTGGTCCGGAAACCCAGATCTTGGACGCTGGGTGAGCATCTGCAAGTATTGTATGGGAATAATGGTAATTAATCAAATTATCATAAACATTGCAATTTTGTATTGTGAAGAAATCACTAACCATTTTTAACGATACCTGAAGCTATTGCTGTAGACATATTTCCGCCACCGATAAAGCCTAAATTGAAAGACATTACGAAAATTTCAAGTTAATAATTTATTTTTCTACAGAAGTTGCAAAAATAATGTACTACTAGATCGTTCAAACAAAACTACCACTGAGCAAGTAAATCACTACAAAACTTCTAAGCATGTAATCAATCAATGACAAATCAATGAACAAAACTTTGAATTTGATTGAATAAATACTCTCGTAGTATATTATATCCTCTTTGAAATACTCTTCGTATTCAAACTTGATTCAAACTGTGGACATAGAGAAGAGAACTGTGTATGAATGAACCATTAGCAACTAGCTCGAGAATGATGCCTGAGGTTTCTTTTTTTTTTAATTCTCCCGAATGGGAAGGGAAAGGAACAAAGCCATACCGCCTACTCTGAATATAGCTTTCTCAATGAAACCTAACCTAGTTTTCTCAATAAAATGTATAATGTGTACATTTTATCGCTTGTTTTTACGATTCTTGACGAGAATTTCAAAGGCTGGCTTGGTTTCAACATAATTCGAAAGAGTCCATATGCCGAATGTACTCGACATGGTAAACCCTTTCTATCGCGTCGAAACCCTCGCAATTTTGCGTAATTGATACTATAACACCATTCATGACACTTTTTGCACTATATCACGCCATTATAACACAAAAAACACACATAACAGTATTATTAACGAATTACGAAAAATTGCAATGAACCACCATTATTCAAGTTCGCGCCAAGAATTTTTCCTTTTTGTTTGTAGTAGTAGTTTAATTCTTCCGAATGGGAAGGCAATGGAACAAACCCGTACAGCCTACTCTGAATAAATACTCTTCTTTCTCATTTTCTTCTGAAGTTTTATAATAAAAAAAATTATAATGTGCACATTCTATCGCTTCTTTTTGACGAGAATTTCAAAGATCAGCCTTGGTTTCAACATAATTCGAAAGAGTCCATATGACGGATGTAATCGACATGGTAAACCTTTTCGATCGCGTCGAAACCCTCACAATTTTGCGTAATTGATACTATAACACCGTCCGTGAGTCTTTTTGCAATGAACCACCATTATTCAAGTTCGCGCCAGGAATCCCCTTTTTGTTTGTTATGTGTACAGAAGTGATTGATTTTTATTTGTTCAGCCTCATACGTCTGATCATACATACATAAACATAAATCTGATATTTTTTAATGGGATGGAATGAAAAAGTGACAAGTTATGATTTAAATCACCATCTTGCAATATTTGAAGAGGATTACAATAAAAAAAAACTTTTTCAACTGGTTTTAAAAAAGGAGGAGGTTCTCAATTAAACTGTATGTTTTTTGATAAGTATGTTACGGGATAACTCCACCAATTATGAATCGATTTTGATGATTCTTTTTTGGTATGGTAGAACATACTTTACAGGTGGTCTCATATAAATTTTACCGAAATTTATTCAGCGCTTTTTGAGAAAATCAACAAAAACGAAATATGTGCCCAGACAATGATACCTCTACCTACATACCTGGCTTAACACAAAACAACAATCTTGACAGACGCAGAGCGGTCCAAACAACACAGCGACGGGCGGGGAGGTGAGGAAACGAGATAGGGGCCAATGTCACATGTCATTCTCGAGACGTTTCCACAGACTTATATATGACGTTTCTTTCTGCGGATTTTTAAAATGAACACTATTTGCCATGTAGCTGTAAAAAATAAATAAAATAATAAATAAATTAAATAAAGTTTGCCCCTCTGAAGTTAGCCACAAAACACCGCGAAGTATCAATTACTAACGTATAAGTGGGAGGCAAGGCAAGTTTGCGGATGGAAAGAAATGTCTTAGTGTTTTATGTCATAGTTATTATCGAAAATAATACACACATATTCTGTCTGTCTGTACATGTTTGAAATTGCGGAGAGCTAACTTCAGAGGGGCAAACTTGGTGTGAGAGTACTGTATGGACTGCGAAATACTATAATTCTGTAGTTCCTCGCGGGAAGAAATTAGAGGTGTCTGTCTATGTGGTGTGGTATAGGTACATAATGACATATATTAGTAAAACTCATTGTATATTAGTATGTGCATATATTAGTCTGTGGTGTGTGTCTGTCATTTCATTAAAAAAAACGCATTTGAGTCAAATGTTACCAGTAGTCTTGCAAAATATTCTTCTAAATCAAAACAACACCTTTGTTTTACGAGAAAATCAATAAATTCTTGTATTCAAAGTTGATGGATCAATAGTTTTATTGACAAAGGACAAAAATAGCCTCGGTGAATAGCACTGACTGGTGCTTGTTTGTTTAGCTTTGGTTTACAGTGAATATTTAATTTGGTTATAATTTTGAATACGCATGCTAGCAACATCGATAGTTGTGGCTTCATTTCCCAAGGGTGAGGTGTGAGGAGTATTTTTCGAAATATTTTGGTATTTTCTTATCAATTCTAAAATGCTGAAATAGTGCTAAGATCTGGGATGTGCTCAAATATGTGTCGTGATAGTGATTTAACCAATTCTAGTTTGTTTGAAGTGTAGTGTCCAACATGTTTCGATGTATACCTTTGTTCAAATGTAATCGCCAAGTGGAATGTGTAGACAAGCGGCATTGCTCGCTGCCAACAGTACCTGAGGAAATTTTGAGATACTCCAGGAGTTTGGAGGAACTTTTTTTGGATGCTAACCATATACGAGATTTGCCGAAGGTGAGTAGCTAACCTGTGAAACGGTATCTGCTGTCGTGGGCGTTCACCTTATCATTTTAGACAGTAAATAACACCATCGCGTCTTAAGCGGGGTGCAGGTTTTGTTGTTTAAACATCGTATAATGATAATATTATTGATAAAAATCTTCGAAGATATCTCTTGAGATTGAATCTTAATATATTGACTGAACGAAATATAGGTTTATTTCATTATAGTAATAGTTTCAGGTAATACTCTCTAATTTCATTCGAGTAATAAAATTTTTAAAATAATAATAATAAAATTGCGGATTTATATTAATATTAATGAAAATAAGTTTATATTTTATGGATACACCGAATATAATTATTATGATTAATAAATATATGTAGAACATAGATTGTTGATCTTATCACATTTAAAATATATCTTTATATATACCCTGTAGGCATACTTGGATACCCATTAGTACCTAATAGGTAGGTTAGGGTGCACAAAATGGGACTCTGGGACTTGTTTTGGGAAACACTGATCCCTAAAATTCTGTGCACAATTGCAATATATTTATTGCATGTCATACAGTACTATGAATGGATTGTTGTTGAACAGTATTGTACATGGAAATATCCAATATTTGTTATATATTTATAATGTGCAAATATTTTAAAACCCTTATCGAATTTTAGTATTATTTTTCAAAATTTACAGGTATAATTTTTTTGGCAATGTTTGGTGAGACAACTATTGAATGAGTATAAAAAATACATAAACAAAATACGTGTATGATTGTGTGATTCGTTGTCGCTCAAGTACTTAATGATAAATATACCAAGTAACATAGATCCACTACTTCTAACAGTCCCATTGATTAGAAACTTTGTGATTGCATGTAAGTCAGAAGACATTACAATAATTTGGCACCATCAAGCTAATTTAACAACCAACAGGAGAAGAATAATCAAATTGAATTGAGGAACTCTTGAATTTGGGTTAATTTCAATACCAGACTACCACATTGAAATAAGTGCAAGGGAGTGTGCAATATTGTTTCTTTAACACAGGTTACCTACCATTCTAACAAACAACTGAAAAAGTCTTTTGATGTACCAGGCTATCAGAAACAACAGATGTGTTAATTTGGCTGCCCTTTCTATATGCATTTTTATTATATATATATTCAGTGATATTAGATATCTATGTTGGCAACAAATCATGTTTAATTACGATCTAAGACAAAAATATGATTACTAAAACAGCAAATAACTTGTTGTTATGAACAATTAAAAAATCTTATATCATAGTTTATTACTAAATCTTATATCATAGTTTATTACTAAACTTGATTACTAAAATGGCAAAAAATTATTGTTTAATAAATTAATTATAGTGAAAAATAATTCCTCTTTTGCAGCCAACTATGAATTCTCAATTATGAAAGCGGACTAAAGGCACAGTAGAGCAGAATGAGAGATTGTCATATCTTAATGACAAATCCTATAAATATTTGACGTTTAAAAATGAAATCACATTATCATCACTCTCATGTTTCTCTTGATACACAGGCATTATATGTGAACAGTGGTCTCATTATTGTTTATAAAATACTTTAACAATCTAAATTTTGTTTCAGAATTTCTTCCGATTGCATCGACTAAGAAGATTAGGACTTAGTGATAATGAAATACACAAACTTCCACCGGACATTCAAAATTTTGAGAATTTGGTGGAATTAGATGTATCTCGAAATGGTGAGTTATTAATACATTATTTTACTACATCCCACCACAGCTTATCATTGGTTCAATTAGTTTAAAATATGAAAAATATTTACACTATCCCATGGTACAGTTTGTATCAAAATTGGGACATCAGTTTAGAAGTTTTCCCCACAACGGACAGTTTTATGAAAAATCACCTCTGTAATTGGTTTTATGAATTTGCTAGACACCAGAAACAACTAGTCAAAAAATATATAGGAAAATTTGGAACCATTCTGGTTGGAATCCATTCTAATTGAAATTATTTACACATCAAACACATTTTTAACATGTCTTGCTATCCTAATTTACCGAATATTACGAAGCCAAGAGGAGGGTAATGTTTTAAATAATCTTTGTTTTGTATGTTTAATCCCTGCATATCCTTGTTTGTCGAATTTTGACAACTGAGGTCTCATAAGATCACCATGTAAAAGTAAGAGTAAATGTGATAAGGTGCAAAAGTGGATACATATTTTTGAACTCCAGTGTACATGGCTTTTCGTTACTTACAAGTCACATACAAAAATTCGTGGAACTATTTTCAAAAATAACGCATTGGTATACAAACTTGAATCTCTTATTTTACCCCCTTGTGGGTGGAAATTTTGAAAACCTTAGTGTGTGCTGTTTTAGTGCTATAATTAAAAAAGGAAACTACTGTGAAATTTTCATTACTCTAGCTTGTGTGACTTTATATCTGTGTTGATTCAGTCAGTCATGACAAACAATTTTATATATGTTTTAAAGATAAGTTATAAACTTTGTTTATATTTGTGTCCACAACTATGTTTTAAGTGAATTTTAGATTAACTGACGTCCCATGGATCTCAGAAAACTACCTACCCGCATGAACTACTTAGTCAATTGTGATAACAAATAGCCTTTGACCTTTCCCAAATATTCAACTATCCCTATTCAAACAATTAAGTCATTCTGATGCTCTGATATGATGTAAGAAAGTACAAATAAACAGACAACGCATTTATAATATAAGTATAGATAAAAATCAAATTATTATTAATATTCGTAGTGTAGAATCCAGTTAATAATGTCTACTTTTCCGTGGTAAAATACCGACGTTTTTATGCTATTTCATCGTTCAGAGTTCATAGAAAGGGTGGCAAATGCTTTAGTGCTGACTTACGTCACGTCTTCGTCGTACAACTGTGATTACCAACAACTCAATACTGACTTGTAGTTTTTTCTTTTTGTCCTCCATTGGTTTCATTTCTGGCTATTTGACACTGCCTGGTCTAGTTTCGTAATTTGTAATGATTCTTTTAACCAATAAAATTTCTATTCAGTCTGCTTAGCCCTATGTGATTAGGGAAAATGAATTGTCAATCAAATCAAGTCTGTGTAATAGTATTTCATAATTTTTATAATTTTGCTTTCACATGATGTCTAATCAAACAAACATTCTATGAGAATATTGGTATATCGTCGTCTAAGTTTGTGAATTAAACTAAAGTTGATTCTGATTTATTATTTCCAGTCAAATTGTACAGTGTTACATAGTAATTTTTTCGTTCATGATTTTTTATATTTTTCGTATTGGTTGTTCATTGTTGTCTGGTTTGTTTGTTTTCAGACCAAAATAAAAGCAAACAGTTTTTCAGAAATCTAGTTTTTGTCATTTAAACCTATTTCATACTTCGTGTATATCATACGTATTTCATACATCGTTTGCGTCTGCGTAGACTTCAGTAAATATACCACAGAAATTATTTATTCGATCGGGATTAAAAGTAGCCTATAATATCCTATTCCGAACCCTTCAACTATCCCTTTACAAAATCATGCTATGACTCGCCCTTACAACGTAGAGAAAGGACAGATAAACAGACGCACTTTCGCATTTAATTATAATATGGATAGACAAACTTATCAACCAATGTGATCAATCAACTTATCAACCAGTGGTCCCGAACCTTTTTTTGACACACGTACTTTTCTTTTAGCTCAAAGACCACAAAATTTGAATTAAGAATACGAAAATTTACTTTAATCAGAACTTTTAGTTAAGCACCGTTATGCCCTGCGTCTGCGTACCGCCACTGCCCGGCTAAGGTTTTTTTTTAAATTGTAATTTTGTTTCGTGGACCGTAACTTTATGATCGTGAACTACTTGAACGGTGATACAGGACCACCAGTTGGGAACCGCTGTGATAGACGATTTAGTATCATAAGTACTCGTACATATACTACAAGAAATGTTTTATTACAAAATGTTCTGAGATTAATTTATCATTTAGTTTGTACTCCTCCCTAATGAACACCCAAGCAATGTTATTTCTTACTTAGAATCCAATTAAAAGTAATTGAGTGAGACATGAAAGAGAGACACATTACTTAGGATTATAGTGATCGGATCACGCAGTGTAGGTATCCAATTATCTTAAAGGCGAGTAACACCGGATGTATACAAGTTAGGTGACTTTGCCGAATACGTGTCGACCCTTACATATACAGCTTACAGTAATCTGTATGCGTGATGGTCCGTGATGAGTCGCTGCATAGCTCCGCGTCCGAGACAGGTGCGAATACGCAATGTATGTAACAATATTGTTAAATAAAAACAGTTACAATGGAACAGGATGCTTATTGTCACCAGGGATATGTGGTTGGTTTTTGTTAAGGCCTCGACTGATGTTGCCAATGCATTGGGACACGTTTCGTATATAAAGTTAGCACATGCACTGGTGTGTATTTTATTTTTTCGGCCAAATAGCATTGTTGAATCTGGTAAATATTTATTGACAGTTCTATAGGTTATTATATCCTATGGTTCTCAGGTCAAGGAATTTAGGTACCACAAATCAATATTTAATTAAATTGTTTGGAGAAAATCCATGAAGGCGGCATATGTCCAGCATTGGATGTTTCCCAGCTGATATGAAATTTAAACTATAACGATCTGCATTGAAATAAACATGATTTAAACTTGCTTCTATAGACAAAACAACACTTAAACAGTGTGTAATCATGTCTGTAATGATACTGGCATTAAAATAATATTTTATCAAACAAACTCTTCGTTGTTGAATAAATTACAGTCGGCAACGTCGTCGAACACAATCGTCGAACAATGTGTCAATGATAATAACCTAATAACACGGTACGGGAGGTTCCGTTCAGCTTTGTTCTTATTGGGTTGCATTGGTTTTACGGTTCCGTAGTCAAACAAGGAACCCTTATAATTTCGTTCAGTCCATCTTTCCGTCTATCCCACTATGATTATGTGTTTTTGGTGATGATTGTAGGACAAACAGTTCTTCTAATTTTTATATTGTTAGTCCTTAAAAATATAAGCCAATAGAACTGTAAGACAATCCTCGATGGAAAAACTGAATACACAATGTTGTTTAACAGCTTTAAGAGATCGATGCTTTAAAATATTGACCTCATTAGAGTCTTCTTAGTAGCGGATGTAAATGTAGACTTAGACAATTGTCGGCGGATATAATATTAGCAATTAGTACGGAATCCTACCTTAGCGCGTTCGACACGCACTCGGACGGTTTTTAATCGTGAACTAATGCCACACTCTGGCGTTGCCTTTCTGTCTTGTCTGACGAATGGTCATCTAAATCTTTCAGTAGTTTATGTACTTTTGGAGATTATCTCTTCGGATTAAAACATCAAACGGGCCATAATCTCTATGTTATGTATTTGTTATAATTGCAAAAGGAAAATCCAGTTTAAGTCTTGAAGTCCCTGTACTAGTTACAATATGCACGTTTTTCGAATTCAATAATCTTTCTAATTTATTGTCAAAATAGACGTGTGGTCTCGGCTTTGGATTAATATCACCCCATGTCCTCCCGTAGGTGTCCTCGTGGTGTATGGTGATTCTGGCAGATCCCCCTTATAGAAAGCCTCTCAACGTGGCGACCCATGGGTGTGGCTCATATCCAGCAGTGGACTTTTTTAGCTGATTATAATATGATGATTGACAATTGTCTTTCTTTGTTTATGTACTTCCAATTACAAAAGTTTATTATGAAACTGACTTAAAGAAATATTGAAGCACCTATCCTCACAGTCGTTTATGTATTGTATTCCAAAAATAAGATTCCATTCTCGTGAACTCAAGGCACAAAATTTTCATTAACATCATAAACGTAAAGCAGTCAAATTCCCTGCAATGTACTAGGGCTTCATATTTGAGTTGGGCTCTACTGAAGAGGCAATTTACGTACGGTGTAATTGAATAGGTTACCGGAATGGACAAAGTCGGTGAAACTAATCTAACAAAGTAGTCTCTGCTGGATATTGGGTTTGTAGCAAAAAGGGGCACGTAGGAATGTCTTAAGTACAGGCTGTAAAACCTGGTTTGTATTTAATTATTTTTTAAAGAAAAGTACGAGTTATGCATTTAGCTTATTGTTCATTACAACTTGACTATACTAATATTATAACTGTGCGAAAGCGAGTTTGTTAATTTGTTTGTTACATCTTCGTGCCCCAACGGCACAGCCAAACGAGATGGAATTTCGCATGCACATCCCACTGAAGACAGAATAAATAGGGCAAGGAGAAGGACAATTGATTATAGCATGTGTATTGTGTATGTATGTGTACTTTGATTTTATGTAATGTCTAGACTAATACATATGATTTAAAAATACGTAAATGAAACACATGCTTGTAAAGTAATTTAGAATCATCACTTCATGAACTCATGAACAATCAGAACAGATTTTTGAACCTAGTTTCGGGAGTACCAATCTTTTCAATTACATAATGCATGTTGGGGTCTAGAAATTGATACGCCATTTGTACGTACGATATACGATACGATACATAATGATGACCATGAGGTGGCAGTGGCAGGTAGGTGCGGCCGGGATGAGGGCGGCGATATGCTCGCATGAGGTTTCCGTCGACCTCGCACTGCGCTGCAAATCTCCGCTTAGCGCCTTCCGTATACGATTGTATACCTATGCATATGTTTCACGTGATTGACTGACTGATATATACATGTATTTGCTGGAAATCGTAATGGGAATGTTAAATTTGCTAATTTTAGACATATTTTGTTATGGGTAGCTCTCAAAAATGATTTGACACACGATTATAATTTTTACTGTAAATTACTATGTTTTCCACTTAAACAACTAATGTTAATATTATTTGAAAGAAGTGTTTTAACTTAATTTTTAACTAGTTTTAACTTAATTTTACAATTTAATTTTAAAACTCTTCATTTGCGATCCGATTCAGTACGAATGACTGTCCACGACATATTAAGTTGGTTTACGTTTGTTGATTTCTTTTCAATCACCAGCCAATCCTAAATTATTTAGAAGATTATGTAAAATGAAAAGAGGTTGAACAGGAAAAAGTCAAGTATTTAACAATAACCCCAAACTTGTTGTAATGGCTATCATTTACACTTAGCAAGGAAAGATAACTATGTGTAATGGAGTTGACATCAGTCATTCCTGATATTTTGATTTAATATACCGCTGTCTGTAAATTTCATCGACATCTGACCTATGTTCTATTTCTTTGAAGAGTTGAGAAATTTAATAACGCTCTCGCTATCGGAATCGTTCTCATTTTGATAGGCTGAAAGCTTGGATGACGTCGTACACGAGAGTTAATTGAATTGAGATGCCGCATATATATCAGTTCGTCTCTCTTTAACGGTAATATACATATGGCGCTATATGACTACCGCTGTATTATGAACTCTATTGTCCTACGGTTTTGCTAAAACAGTTGATTCAACGTTCCCATCAATTAGGTCAACGAGATTCAGTCTACACAAGTACAAAATTACATCTCGGCATCGTTGTATGGAGTGGTACAGTTTTAACTAGAACACATGGTTTCACACGTGTTTTTTTTTCGACTTTCTGCTTCGAATGCCACATCTCTTGAGCACGATTTAATAACAACTTACTTGTTTATTTCCTCTTTATTCTTAAAATTAGGTACTGTCTTTGGAGAATTGTATTCATCTAATTATAATATTAATATTGTATTACTTTGTTTTGTGTGCTCTAGTCACAGTTTTAATTACTTGTATTATGTAACTTTCTCGTAATGTTTAACCTACATTCCAATTTAAGGCTCTTCAAGTATTGCCAGAAAATTCGTTTCATCGGTCGTAGACTTTGAATAACTCTTATGCTGTGTCATGGGCTTTAGTTTTTTTACAGGCGTTTGTATTGGACTGTGAATTGTACCTTATTTATCTCTAATTTATCTCAGCACTGTTGTTACTGCAGAAAGTATTGAATGACGTAAAAATTGTGAAACGGATCTGTACATATTTTTTACTGGTATGTGTCATTGTTGTTTACGAGTAGTATCCATTTCATTCAAGTCAAGTGTGTACCATTGATACAAGTACAATTTGTTTGTCAAGCAATAATCCCGCTATTTATGTCCGTTATCTTCTAGTCTATCTGTTCCCGTTTTGCATAGCATTACCGACAGTGTAGTAAATTCATCGTATTCAAGGCTGGGGCATTATAAAGTGTTTAGTTTTGCAGCGAGCGGTACGGTACGGGTACCGTTTTAATGCCGATATCGGTGGCTTTCCATTATGGACCAAGTTACGAGGGCCTTTGCATGTACCACACACTGCCACGCTTCCTACCTAGTGCATCAGTTTTATCGACATTGATTTCATTCATCCTGTAGGCCTATAATTTGGGTGTCTTAAACGTAGAGCCCTCGTCAATGTATGCATGATAACCTTATAAACAAGCTACTAGCCAAAGAAACCAAATTGTGAACTTTACAATACCTTTGAGTTGCTCTTGCGATGGTTCAGAATAAATCATTCGTTAATTAAATAGATTGTTCTGAAGGCTTCATGTAAAAGTTTTGATTTCATGTGAAATTTTACTTGACTGAAATGGATCTGTTTCTCATTTTTCGAGTCCCTTGACGTCTTTCTTTCGTGCCATTCCGAAGAAATTTCTCTAAACGTGTGGCAGTCTACTTAGCGGGTTCATTTTTTGTACATCGTTACCGCTACTCTGCGTCATAGATGCCTATACTAATACTAAGACCTCATTGCGAGCGCTATTGTTCTCACATTAGACGATTTGTAATGAGGCGACTATTCAAGTACATTACAGGGGGCACAGACGGAAGCTACGTGACATGCTCGTGTCCAAACATATATACAATAACTACTAATAAAGGTTCGCTGTACTTTCACTGTTCTCCAGTCTAGTTGGAATGTTACCAAATAGTAGCGATGATGGACAGCCGTTATTGTGAAACGATTTTAATGCACAGCGCTCAGTACGCTCTCCGTTTGACCGCATGCAGGTTTGGCCGTTTGTTGGAAACCATAACTCTTCGGATTTGAATTTTTATTGACTTGCATACGGTAATATTATTCATAATACCTCCAAAGCAAATACGCTGGATGTGATTAGCTTTTTTATGTATGATGTGTTTGTACTTGGCCATCTTCTTATCTGATGGTAAGTGGCGAGGAGGCCGTGTTGCGTGGTAAGCGTGCGTCTGCGCATCCAGATGCTTCAGTGGCGCTCTGCTACTTTTTATACCGGAACACAACAGGGATTGACAACACCGCTGATTGGCGGCAGACTTAGGTAAATTGATGGTAGCTAGCCAGGCGGACATAGAAAATACGACCGCCCAGACCGATTATCCATTTCCAGTGTAGTCCAACAGTTAGCCATTAGGCCACGGAGGCTATCTGAAGCCTCTGTGTCTGTGTCGTAGAGATCTCAGCGAATTTTTTTTTATATGTGTTTAATTATGTTAAATTTAACAATTTGATGGTTTCATAGTCATTTCTATCCACGTTTAAATCCCGAGTTACAAAACGAATACATTTCAAAATGATTCACTTCTAGCGAGATTTTAACCGGGTAAAACAAACAGAAAACTTTTCAAAGTACACAATGGCTTAAATCAGACTTATTTTATTTTGTTCAAAGTTGCTGTCATATTCATTGAACAATATACATTTTGATGCGATTCAAACTCGGTTGTTGTAAAATTTGCTTGTTAGGACCTTTTTCTCGATTTTCACAGTAGATTGAAGCTGAAAGCTTAGTCACTTCGCATTGTCATCATTTGTTATGTATGAAGAATGCGTATGCAAATATCTATAATAGAATATTTTTCAGATGAATGCGGTCGACACGGAACCCCTTGGCCTTTCACTTCATTAGCTTATTTGACGAGGGTGCCCTTTTACCAGACTATAGTCTGTAATTCAATATGTTGGTGCGGCTGCGGACATCCTCTGTTTTTATGTCCACATAATTATTTGGAGGTTTGAGTTCCATACGATCTTTTTGTTGTATAAAATACAATAGTCAGTAAATCATGGTGCGTCTCGCTCTTCCATTGATTTGCGTTGTGAATAGATGTTGCTCTAGTTTTGAACAATTAGAGTTGAGGTCGTGTCCTCTGCACTTTTACTGCTACTTTCTTATTTGTCAGCCAAAAGAGTTCACTGCTCAGTGTGAGAATTTCTCTTAAACCGACACAAACAAGGAAGTTTTCAGAAGGGGATTTTTCATAACCACGCAAGCCAGGCGGGTTCGCGGTCATCAGTGATCAATTAAGTTTTTTTAGGGTTCCGTACCTAAAAATAAAAAATGAACCCTTATATGATTACCTTGCTGGTTGTCTGTATTTGTTTTGATTTTGTTTATGAGATACCTAGTTCGTTTTATACTTCTGTTTTAACCATTACTATCAATTTGTTGGAACTGTGTAACAGGTCTGAAGGGTGTGTGATTTGAATGCAACTGCGTCGACCGTGCTGACAAACTCAGCATCTAATTGTGTGTACGTATGTTTGTACAACAACCTCGGTACACAGTTAACCGTCCCGCTCTAAATTTAAAACAATGCCGACGTAATGCCGACTTTATGATATAGTTCGCGGTCTGCGTAAATTATGCGCATAATTAGAAACTTCCAATGAAATAGCACTGGTCTCTGTCAGACTTTCCAGATGTCTGCATTATTGTTACTATGGAATTGGTAAAAAAATCGATTAGTCGAGTAAGAAGTATAGTTTCTTCATTACAATACCTTCAAACTCAATGTGTTGCCGTGTCATTTTGTCTTAGAGTAGTATCAACACCAAAGACATTTAACATTAATAGTAATAGACCGGACAAATCAAACAAAAATTTTGATCCTAAACTTATTACCAATTGGTAATAAGTTGCTCAATATAGTGTCACATCACGTCACGCGGCCGTACAAGACATTTGACATAGCGTTGACTTTTGAGATCAAAATGTTTATATGAAACGTTTCCCAATGCCCGTTCTATAACCTATTACTATATTTAAATCTCTCTGACCAACACACTTCTCTGTAACTAGAGTTCCTGAGAATGGTGGAAGCGTGTTATTAATTTTAGCGATATGGTCTAACTTGCAATAAATTGGCTAAGGTAGTTGTTTTGAAAAAATTCTTGTTAAAATCGCGCGTTGTGAATGTGCTTGTAAACGGAGCTGTTGATCAAAATATGGATTTTCCAGTTGATAAAGTTCATCACAAAGCTTTATCAACCTTCTGTTCTAAAAGCGGAATAAGTAAATCAGATTTTATAGATGTTTCGCAAACTCAGAACGACTACATATGTACGCGTGGTTCTATGAAAGTACGATTATTTATATGATCATATTTTGTGACAACGCCTATCACGCCATTTCCGTTCCAACCTTTTATTTCGTTATTCGAACGAACAACACAATAAAACAACGATTTTTCCCATGGTAATAAGTCCAGCGCTTTTTAAATCAAGCAAAAATTTTAGACATTGGCAATTGTCTGAAACCAAAAATCTTTATTTATAAGTAATGTATGTTGTTGCCGCAAACTTGTGACTTTGAAATATCTCATTTCTATTCTTCATTTGACATTTAGAAAATTAAACAGAAATGAATAATTCGACCGCAAGCTTTCTTGAAAGTTCGCCACAAAGCTTTGAAATTGAGTTTAGTTTTGATTGTAACGTTCCTAAGCTTAAATAAATGTGGGTCGGCCACAGCTAGTTTTACATAAAGCGTTTAATTCTCGGCTTATCGTAGGTTGAAGGTCTGACTTGGAGTGCGGGGTAGACATGCGAGATCCTTCCTTGAATTGTTACGAAATAGATAACCCAAAGGATTGATAACAAGTTCCAGTGCTGTTCTACGCATGCGACATCGTAGATAAATGTGCATTCCAAGATAACAACTCCGTACAACAGGTATTACATTATTACGGTTGGTGTTCAAGTGTTTTAACTAAAGAGGCGCCTTTAGACGATACTAAAATAGAAACTTGATTGTCTCTATTTATAGACCAGACTCTGTTCCACGAAGGAGTTTTTATTTGGGTACACTTAGCGATCTAAAAATAAATAATCAAGTTACTGTTCATTTTCATTGTTCAAGACAAAGCGTATTTAAAAATGAAATGAAGGCCTTAATAAATTTCCATTCCTAAAATTCCAAAGTCTGATTATCTGCCTAAAGTGAAATCTTGAACGGCATACCGAGTATAGTTTTCAGACTCCCCTATATTTACCTGTCTGCAGATCCGATACAAAATTTAAGTTGAAGTTATTGTATTACTCAAAACTTTTCACGATTACGAGAGGCATTCCTAAAATAAAGTGTAAAATGTGGAGCGTTGGCTGCTTTCTTGATAGACTTGTGTTTGAAGGGACGATCTGTGTTTTCCATAAATGTCTGTCTGGTTTGTTTCAATGTCAATAGCAAGTCACTTCTCGTGTTAGCAACAGGGCCGTGCCGGGATCTTGTTACAAAGCAACTTCCCTCGCTTTGAAACGGGACGCAGCTCGCAGCGCCTAAAGCTTTCAAGAACATCCACTTTTAGGGTAGATTAGCTCTTGGGCGCGATTTATTCTATGTACAGTACAAACCGCCTGCATGGCTCTTTGGTTTTAAATTTCTGAAACTCCCTTTAATAGTGGTTTTACGTCATTTGTACCATGTTACAAGGCACTTTCTACTTGTGTGGTTAAATGATCTTGTTTATTTTGGGCGGCATATTGTATGGGGAATGAAGTAATACATGACGTCGGGATAAATCTGACATGGTGACCACTCGTAAATTTCTCATCACAAATTTGACTAGTATTAGTGTGTCTTCGTCATTGCAGCTGCATTTTGACGATTTTGAAAGTAGACTATCTTAACTAATCGTATCAAATTTTCTAAAATCTGTGCTATGCGAATGATCTAATCAATGGGTAGTTGATTCGATGTATCGATCTAGGCAGCGCTCGAGTCCGTGACCCTCGCCAGATATGGTAGTCGGCTAAGCAGTGGAAACCGGAAAGATTAACAAACACTCTTTTGCGTTTGTATTACTATTTAGGATTTGGTGTTTGTACGGGTCACGCACGGTGCTCTCATGGCGGTTGTTCGGCTGTTGAACCGACCGACCGCTCATTGTCCTCGGTACGAGTATCCCACTCCCACGTCCGTCGCTGTTCACATTCAAATACAACCGTTCTCCAACCGTCATTTTGACAAAGTAATAAATCAGAACATTTTTACGGAGCTTTTTACATTTAAAAGAAGGTGTGAGCTAGAGAATCCTTAGAGAGAGTTTTCTAAAGTAGTTGCACATCAATACATATATAACAGACTGAAAATAAAGTACCGATTCGAAATATTTTGAATCATACTTCCTCCCTTAATACGACCGCAACCTCACGAAGGGTGCTTGATGGACGGACATAGTAAAATTTGTATGTGGTATCAACGACCGTGCCAAACCGGTGTGGGCTTTCTAGTTTGAGATAATTAAAATTTATTTGTAAGCGAGACGGAGGCGTCTATAATAAGTTATAAAATTGTAGCCTTATCCTGCTCTATGTTGTTAAAGGAGTCTGTGTTCAACATTGAGGTATTTAATAGGAATGGAGAGTTTAAATGATGATGAATGAAAAAAATAAAAAAAGTTTATTTTTAACAGATTATATAAAACAGCAAACAAGATTGTGGAACGTTCTTATATTTAAATATGAAACTAGAAAATACCCCTCAAGTTAACTGAGCTCACAGACGCGAATAATTAAAGTTTGTCTAGAAATAGTTTTCACAGAACGTCTCATAATGAGTACCATCGATAACTTCCAGAAACTGTCTAAGGTTACCGTTATTTTAGTTTTTATAACGATCTAATTTTGCTTCAACTTTAATATAATGTGGCGCTTTATTTCTATATGATATTTCACTGCTCTTTTAGCAAAACAAAAACTAAATTCCCCAGTTTGGATCACCAGACAGTGAGGTCACATTGGAGACCGGTTTCGGTATTATGTTACGGGCGAGATGTAAAATTTTGTTGTTGTTTACGTATTGTACAATCGCCTCTGTAAACTTCCAAGTTAAAACGTCTTCTCGGAAAGTGTTTTATTTACAAATCTTTTAATTTAGATCTTTGCGTAAACATTAGTGAGGTATTCCGATCATTTGATGAAGAGCATCTTTCTTATATTTACGCGGTGATAACGTATGTCAATGAAGTTTCGTGAGACTGTTATTCACGCTAGGTTGAACTGAACGTTTAGTTTACTAGTAATAAATAGAATATGGAAATGTTTAACGTTGCCTAGTTGTTGCGTTAAATATTCAACTGAAGAGCAATAAAAGCAATGTCGTAAGGAACTGTCGTTGCGGGGAGCAATGGCACGTTTACTACCGCAGCTCGCAGGTGTGACTAATCTTTACGCGTGTGAATCTGACACAGTGTATTCAAGTGAAAAAGTATAAACGAAGCAACGTTAGAACTGTGGTTGACACGACAACACAGTTTTTTAAAATTATTTTCGAAATAAATTGCATTTTTTTTTACAAAAGTAGTTTTTTAACGTCGATGTGGCGTACCATGAGGGAGGCCTATGTCCAGCAGTGGACGTTTCCCGGCTGATGATGATTATATTTTTCTCCATTGAAATTATCCATTTATTGATTGGATGGGATGGAACTGTAGTCACTGTTCTACGTTTGGCTAAAGAAAACATTGGCCCAGATGCGGGCGCGCGTATTGCAAACGATCAATCGTCTCTGTTTGTTTATACTCGCCGCTTAACACGTCTTTTATATTGGTTGTAGTTTTGATAAATCTACACGTGGTTTCTCAGGCTCATTGTCTCACGGTCATCAGACTAACACAAATTTTCTTACTCTTTTTCTATTACCATTATTTTTAATTGAATTGCTACAGTCTACAGTATCACCTGACTGACTGTGATAAAGTGACGATGTGTCCGACTATTTGGAACCGATTAGAAGAGAATTGTGTGTCTACAGCTTTAGAAGACGCTATAATAGATTTTATTTTAATCTTATTTTCACAAGTTGTTCTTAGTTCGTCACTGATTTGATATTATACACATAAATGTTTTATTTTTCAAATTATTTTTAGCTCCATTTTTAAATAATACTTGTGTAATAACACCTGTTTGCTGATTTAGTAAAATTTATTGGTGAATGTAAGAATGTAATAAATTATTTCAAAAGTATTTTTAATTAATCTCACACACGAGCGTTATTGAGTATCTAGTATACATTAACAAGAAACCACAAACATAAGTTGTTTACTCGACTAACTTGGGCGAGGTGGCTGTAATACGGTGACCTTAGCTACAGAATAATATACTCAAACCTGTAATAAACCTATAGTTACTTCATTATTAAAGACAAACCCAAGCCGGGTCTAAGGAGTGCTTACAGCCAACATGAAGTTATTATTCTCGGGGGCCTAAGAAGCATTGCTAAGAAGTATCGCCGCCGACCGTAATACATTTTACTTAGTTTACATAACTCCTAAAATGGGAGCAAACTTCTAACCATCCGATCTTTTGTACTGAACAATGCCAGCTGTTGCACAAATTCCGATGACAATCTTATTTTGCACTCCACTGATCTATGTTCTTCGTTTTGAAATTCAATCAGAATTCTTCGTTATGTTTTTCTATTAATATTAAATTAGATGGAATATGTTATACAAAACACTTAGTCGCAAAGCATTCTAAATACTGCCAAAATAAAACGTTTTTTGTCTTTGTTTACGATTTCATTTTTAATGTTTTATTAAGTCTTCAAGTTTTTAGGTTTTAGTGATACATGGGAAAGTATTTTTAAATGAATTTGTGCCAAAAATGATATATTTCTTAGAGTTAAAATGTCGATCGCTAATTAAACTTTAGAATTGTAAAATTATATTGTTAAAATGAGACATATATAAACGCTGTCTTTTCTTCTGTAGAGAAAGAAAATGTCTCGGTTGTCAATATGATCTATATTTACCGACTCACCTATTTCGATGTCATTGTAATTTAATTCAGAATTTAGTAGTCATATAGTAAGAATAAATGTTTTTTAACTTTTTGCGATTATAATTTGGGAAAATTTCCGTACTTTATAAAAGTATGGGCCATAGGCCTACTTTACACGATTTGTGTCGTATAACCTGATTTCCTAGTGATCGCATAACGAAGTTAATGCCGGCCAGTAATCACATTTAAGCCACAGCACTCTAGGCCGGCGGCGTGGTGGAACGTTGCAAATAGGATTTTTGCCCGTGGGGCGTCCATTGTATCCTGCTGGCAATAACCGGAGTCCATTACAGCGAGCGCTGGATCGGCACAGGTCCGCTCGCTTGTCGCTTTGTGCCAACTACAACTCAATAAAGCTCTAACTTGGACTTAGAAAGACTGTGCATGACACTTTCAGTTTTTTAAATGGGAGAATAAGCTCGCGTTTGACCACACTGAGCACGGCACACGCTTGCCTATTAGTTGCCTATTCACTCTGGCCTTAAATACATCCCCATTGTAGCACTGGCGAAACAGAAGCTGACAGAGAATGCCACTCCTTTGCAGTGCGCATGATAAATGAAGAAACGAAAACACTTCGGGCGGCCTCGTGGAATATCAATTAAGTAAGGGTGGCATTAGATTCGGGCGCACATTTCGAAATGAAGCCTGTCAATTTGTAGAAGGAAAAGAACTACAGGCTGGCTATTTAATGACGCCGGCCGCCGCCGGTGATCTAGAAATTTCAAAATTTGTAATCATCCCAAACCTTTCCATCATAATCATCCGCCAGGAAACGTCCACTGCTGGACATCGGCCTCCTCCATGGTACGCCACATTGACCGGTACCGAGCCACTTGCATGTAGCGACTCCCCGCGACCAGGTCGGAGGTCCATCTAGTAGGGTGACGGCCAGGCAGATGTTTCCCTGTACTTGGTCGACACTGGAGAACTCTTACTCACCATCGGTTATCGGTTCTTCGAGCAGGCCGTGACCTTAGTTCGTCAACGGATTTCCTCATTCCAGATTTTATCGCGTAGAGAAATTCCGAGCATAGCTGCCCAGCCGATTTGGATTATTCGGTTGACCTCTTTGTTGAAGTTCGATCTACCTAGTTGAACGATCTGTCTCAAGTATACAACATATTTATCTTGTATTTATCTACAACCGCAGTCTACTACCAGCATAGGTGCAACATGGACATTGGACAGATTCATTTGCATGTTGATTTGATAGAGATGAGAGAGATTTGACACTAAAGAAAAAAACAATTGCGCAACTCATTGTCATCCTAAATATGGTAAATGTATTGCAGTAAAATATAAACCCATAGGGGTATACATTTTAATGAAATGGCGCAACTCATAAACAGTAATTAATTCTGATAACTCAGGTGTAAAGATCATATCTCAAAACAAAGTGCCAGACGTCACTCGCTGACGTACTGCCGATGCCGTCTCCATAGTTTTAATGAAATCAATGCGTTCTAATAGGATTCCACTGGGACTGTGGGCAGCCACGCGATTCCACTGCACTAACTTTTATTGTAAGCTACGTATAGCAACAGTTTTGTGAAACGGCCCTTATCGGACGTCCATTGTTTATGCAGCCTGTGACCTATAAAGCTGGTGGGTTTACGAGCCATAATGTGGGCTAGGCTCTTCATAATTTCATATGACTCTTTGTTATACTTTTGAGGGAATATGAAACATTTTAACTGTAACTTTGAACAATTTGATAGTACATGTAACACACCACCATACCGGCTTGCTGTATATTATTTATCAGTGTTGCCAGAAGGTAAAGCTAACAGTTTAACGGAAGTGCGCTCAGAATCCTTACAACATTTAGTTTACCATTATATTTTTAAAGCTGGCTTTGATAAGTACCTAAAAATGGATATCGGATTGTGATGTTGGGAAATGGATATCATTATTTTACAATTTTTAATTTTCATATTAAGAATAATTATCTATTGGTGTCATTATCAGCTGCATAAGTTCACTGCTGAATATGAGCCTCCTTCATAGATCGCTACGACAAACTGGGGTTTGACAAACCGGGATTACTGGCCCCATAAAGGGGTTTGCTGTAATTATCACGCTTGAACGCTTGTAATATGTGTTTGACATTATTTATTTATTTTGATAAGAATATTCCTATTGCAAACGAACTTAAATCTATTGCTTTTTAAACATGTGATATAGTAAACGTAGACGACGTGTTTGGAATTGATGCCTAAAATGTTAAAATTCTTCTATTTTCTATATAAAATATAAATATCTTATTTTTTGAAACGTTTCATCACGTATATTATGAATAGCTCAATTCTAAATTATGTTGTTACTCGTACCTTCACGCGCAGATCGTTAAAATCCCAAAGGGAGCTCTCGCCTCAAGTATAGCTACGTGCCGAAAGCAAATGCGTACATAATGGATTACTCGTTTTAGGAACAATTGATTTGCTTACCTTTGCGTATCGTAGGTTGTCGAACACTTTTTAAGTGCCATTATATGGTCAAATCGTAATAAAATTACAAGCGTGATTTTGCTGTCTCTTGAAAGTAATGATAAAATTGTAAATCTATCTATCTAAAACTCTGATATTTTAAAAACGAGCACTGTATTTCCGATTTTCTAAACACAATCTCGATAGTGACATTAGGTTAAAGAAAAATGAACTTAAAAGCTGCTTATTTTTTAACTGGTTGTTAAAAAGTATTAAAATAAAGTTGCGTGTTTATGGTAGAAATGGCAGCGGCGCTTTCAGCAGGGTTAGAGTTGATTTCTCTTTCCTTGTTTTACCGACTATAAGCATCGGTTTAAAAAAGTTTTTTCAAAGTTTTTAAAAAATGTTTTGCAATGCAACGATAACGAAAACCAGCATTGATTGAAATTGTAGGACTCACAGGAAGAGTTGCAACAAATGCTCGCTGTAATTACTTCTTCGGAATGAACGAATATATTTAGTATTTTTTTTCTTTAAAAAATTATTTGTCCAATCTAATAAGAAATTTAAAAAACATCAACAGCGGCGAAACCCAGGTGGGTATCGTGCATCATGCATTGACATATGTATCACGTTGATTTTATGTAAATTTTATATTATCAAAAAAACTGACAGTGTATCAAGTTGCCAGTCACTAATGTTTTTAAGCTAAAACAAATAATCTGATTTAAGATATCCTACCAATCTTATAAATGTGAAAGTTTGGATGTTTGGATGTTTGTGACGCTTTCACGGAAAAACTACTAAATGGATTTGAATGAAACTTTACAATAATATAGCTTATACATCAGAATAACATATAGGCTATAGTTTATAAATACATATTGTGTAAATTGTACAAAATCACACTTATAATATTAGTGGGATTACATGGGCAATTTTGGCATAACAAAAACGCGTTGCCTAGCAACCTACCATAGAATATGTAAATTCGTATATACAAACTTATTTTGTACCTTATGCTGTATAATAATTTGTCATATACGTCACCTGCACTATCGAACAAGTAGAATACATCCTGAAGTACACGCGGACAAAGTCGCGGGCGGAAGCTAGTTAAAAATAAATTGTCGATGTTTCACCCATGGTACAGGCCTGGACTAGTGTTGGGTACAAACCGAACAGCATAATGTACCTTTTTACAGAAAAAAACACTACTTAGTATTTTTTTATGTTAAGATGCTTTTTATCGACCCTTATTTTCAATAAAGTTCAACACAAATATCGTAGGCATTTAAGATTACGAGTGCTCCGGAAAACAATGGGATGTGAATTAATAAAATTCACATAGTTTATGTGAGACAAACCATGACATGCTTATTTAACAATTCAGCAGAAACTCTTATGAAACCGTTCGTAAATAATATGGATTGGAATTCGTTGCTTGCTCGTGTGTTTGATAATACATCGCAAACTTGTGCTTCTCAAGTTTGCTAAGATTTTCCAGTAAGACTGTCTGTAGTGACTATGGATTGTTTATGTACATATCGAATTTGACTTCAATCCCTAGAGGCTGAACGGTGTAGTGTATTGTTCAGTTTCTAGCTAAGATTAATTTCCTCCTTAATCCAAGCCTCAACCTCAGATTGCCGCAAGTGTTTTGTGTACCAATTAAGTACAAAGATAGGTAGTAAGTCTTGAATAATTTGAAACGATAATAGGGTTTATCTTATATCTGTGCGGTTTTCATGTTTTATATAACATATTTGCTGTCTATTTATATGTAGACTTTTTAGTCGTCTTTTAACGTATATAAACCATTTTAAAGAATTTCAATTTAATATGTCAAATATATTGAATAACTTGGTTTCGAATTCAAGCATTGCGTTTAACATGCGTTGTCAACATCGTAATAGACATGAAAGTACCAACTACTTTGGAAGAAGGGCCATTTTTTGCTGTGGCTACTGCATGGGTGTATATCTCATACCTGCGGTATAAAATTAGCGATTGATATGTATGGCCCTTATACATATATACCGGAAATAAGTACTAATTTATGTACTTCATTTTAAGTAGATTCTGGGCATTTTGCTTCGTAGTAATTATGATTTTACGCAACATGCTATGAATTATTATTGTATAAAATTGCCCTTTCTTGAAGTCGTAACGGACAGTCAGAATGCCTTGACTTTAGTATAGGGAACTTAAAGGCCGGAAAAGGATATGGGCTACATTTCATTCCGATCGAACAAGTAGTTCCCGTGGAGTAATTTCTGAAGTCCACACGGACGAAGTCGCGGGCAAAAGATTGCCAATCTTGATTTGAGCTTTATTGGGTCTTGTCTAGAAGATTACAAAATTTAATCAAAAACTGTTGTAAGTTATCTTTACTAAGTTTATTTTCCAGCGAAATAGAATCCAATTAATTTTGTGTCCTAGTTGAGATTGCTTTGGATTACACTTAAATGAATGTTCTGGAATCTTCTTAATTGATTTCTAATTTTTCGTTAGTTATCTGAACGATATTCTTTGTTCAAATAAAATATCACTTCGTTTAAGGAATTAAATTCAGTAAGAGTTCATTGAATTGACACACCACAGTTGGCAAACCATTGGTATTCCGTTTGACCTACTTTGTCTCTATTGATTAAGTTGTCATGCCGTGGTCAGTCGCTTGAGAAAACTTAATTTGCTTTTTTGAAAGATTTTGTCGTGATCAAATTTCAATAATATCATTCGATAACCAGAGCTGTCTTTTGTTAAAAACTGAGTAAAATGGCACCGCCTTAGTTGTTCAGGAAGAAAGGGCAAGTACAAATAAACACAAAGACTCGTTTCAAAAGTATAACGGAAGCGAGTTTGCCGCAAGCTAATAGGCCCTTTGAACGTACACCCTTCTGATAAACAAAACGATGCACTTAGAGACAGATTCCCCGTAGCCGCATGCATACCTTTCCTAAAATAGCCTCATACAAGCTACATCGCTCTAAAGAATCTCGGCTCCGCACGAAAAAATCTTTTACGAAAACAAACACGAACATCAATGACTTGCTGCTGTTAAACATTCACCTGCTACATAAATGTAAAGTGATGTAGCGAAAATCAAACCCAACACAGAGGAAGCTCTAATTTTTATTTAAAGTTTCTCGTTGAAAGCATTGTTTCCGTTCCCAACAAAATATTCGCAAGACTCGTTTCAGGAAACGCCTATCCGTTGTTCTCCGTCTCGTCATGTTATACGAGGGGCATACCGAAAAGATCGGTAATCGAGTACTTTCGATTTAATTAGATTAAAAACTCTTTTTGATGAATAAACACTGGTTAGTTGAAAATCGAATACAATTGACAGAATTAAAAAAAAATTTTTTTTAAAGAACAATATCAGTTTGAAATTGATAGGTCGATAAAAAAATGGAGCTTACAAGAGAAAGTTTCCGTGCCATAATTTTTTACAACTTTCGACGAGGATTATCTCAGGGACAATGTCTCGCTGAGCTTATATCTATATTCAAGAGTGAAGCGCCTAGCCAGACGACAATATATCGCTGGTATTCTGAATTCCGGCGTGGACGTGCTTCTCTTGGCACCGTACCTTCCACAGGCCGGCCAAAAACAGCGGTTACACCAGAAAATGTCGCTGTTGTGCGCCGAATGATACAGGATGACCGACATATTACATATGAGCAGATTCGGGCTACTTTAGGGATAGGTATGACTGCGATACAAACTGTTTTACATGGTGAACTGGGAGTGAGAAAGCTAGTTTCCCGCTGGGTGCCCCATAATTTGTCCGAAGAGCAAAAGGCGGCTCGTGTCAATTGGTGCCGGTCTACTCTGCAACGCTTCAACGGAGGAAAGTCAAAAGCAGTTTATAACATTGTCTCTGGTGATGAATCATGGATCTATTCATATGAGCCAGAAAGAAAGCATCAGTCGGCTGTCTGGGTCTTCGCAGGTGAGATCAAGCCAACAAAAGTTGTCCGCTCTCGCAGCGTATCGAAGAAAATGGTCGCTTCGTTTGTCGCGAAAACAGGACATGTAGTCACAGTTCCCTTAGAGGAACGGAGAACGGTTACCGCTGATTGGTATACAACGGTTTGTTTGCCACAGATGATATCCGAACTCCGTAGAGGTAACCCGAAACGACGCATAATCCTCCATCACGATAATGCGAGCTCTCACACCGCTCAGAAAACAAGCGAGTTTTTGAAGCAGGAAAACGTTGAATTAATGGATCATCCTCCATACAGCCCTGATCTGAGTCCCAATGATTACTTTACATTCCCTAGAATCAAAGATTTATTGCGTGGTCAGCGGTTTCAAGGTCCAGAAGAAGCAGTGGAAGCATACAAATCGACGATTTTGACCATGTCAACTTCGGACTGGAATTGCTGCTATAATAATTGGTTCGAACGAATGCAAAAGTGCATTAACTGCAACGGAGAATACTTCGAAAAGCAATAAAAATAAATTTAGTTATTTCCTGTATGTATTGTTTTATATTCCCGATCATTTCGGTATGCCCCTCGTATTTGACCTCTTTTACGCATTTTAAATGGGTCTTAATGGTTTAATTTGACCTATTTTTTGCGTGTTTGTCCAACCATAAAGTGCGCCCTCCGGTCCTCTGTGTTGACAAATAATTGATGACGACACGCCCATTGGAATGCCCGCCAGCGAAACGGAAACCGGGGCGCACTACCGTTAACATCATCGTGAAATTAGAAAACCAGTTTAAATTGCTTTTGTTATAGTTTATAGTAAGACTAATTGAAGATATGATGCAATCATTTAAATTAATCGAACATTCATCTGCGATATTGTTGGATTGCCAGTAATAACGTTAATGTTTTTGGTATTCGTATAGAGAGTCAAGTCTTAGTCTTAAGTCTCTCCTTCGTGTCACAAAGTTGTGATAGTAGCCCACCTGCAAGTCCAACACTCTTAATGTTCTAACTCTTCAACAAGTTGCTCATTAACGTCATCTGTCGACATATCAGGTTTCAATTGGGGTTTCTACCCAAATTTTGCGCCTAACGTGTTTATAATCGATACTGGCGTTTTATGTTAAATCTGTTCCATGTCTGTAAATTTGATCTCCCAAAGCGGATCATCAATATTCTTTCAATTTTTATATGGTGTTGCCTTTGAGCAAGATTTTACATTACAGAACGTTGACTAAGAATTTTCTAAACTCTAAACGTGATACTATAACCTTATTGGATTGGAGCTATATGGTGTTGGGTAGGAACGTGCGTGTTACGACTCAAAAAATTAAGAAACATAATTACGTCTTAAATACCTAATATAAAACATGTAGTGACGCACGTTTTGGCTAATAGTTTTATTTTTATCTTTCGCGAGTTGGTTTCAATTGAAGCCAATAAAATGTAATATGTTCCTTCTGTTCTCCATTGACAATATTTTGCACTGTTAAAGTAACGCACCTCAAGTAGCTACGTTTGAGATATTAGAACTTCTTGCTATTTCGGGTGAGTTTCCAAACAATTCTTATGCTTTGTTTAACATAACGGAACATGAAACAAATTCGAATTATTTTAAATAACGCATGTAGAGTTTACGCGTTCATGTTCTATTTTGGTGTCGACCTTCGACAGCCCTTACTCTTAGTAAAGGCCAGTTACGTACTCCATGCCTGGAATTATGTCATGCCGAAATCGTGATCAGTTCACTTGCTCCGTAATTGGGCGTTCAATGTCTTTCAGTTTCGAAATGACCCGAGGTGGACGTCCTGCATATTTTTAAAACAAGTTCTTGTTTCCCTCTGAGAGTCGGATAGACGAGAGGATAAACATACGCTGTGTCATATACCTATATAAACAATAACTTTAACTATGTTGGAACCTCATTGTCAGTTCTGATTAATTTTCCTGTTTGTACAAGTACACTACCAACGCTATTTACAAGGTATCTTCGGAAATGTCGTTTTAGTAAAAATTTAATGTTCTTTGAAATGGTTTAATGGCTTCGTGTAAAATTTTCCAGCAGTAAATCTCCGCTGTTTAGCGCCTCTTATGATGCCAGTTATTGTGGGTAATATTTTGGCTTTTAACTCCACTGACTTCTCACGGAGAAGTAATGGCAATGTTTCGTGACTGCTTTAAGTGATTCTAAAGTTAATGCCATCACATCTCTTTATTACTCAAACTTATCGCTTACACAAACATCACAATTAAAGATGCTTCACTTGAGTGGGAGACAAGCTACCAGGCGCTCACCACCTTTGGATGTGACAAATTCAAAAAGGCTACCTTAACACGAAACACGGATTTAAAAAATAATATTTTGCGCGCGCGCGTGTTTGTGTGATGTCGCGTGAGAGAGTGTTTTTTTATTAAAAATTTTTTTCTCAAACCCTTATAAAATAAATTTCGTATTGTGATCTACCATTTCTCTCTTTCTCTCTAAATTTCAGTATAGCCACAAACAAATAAATCATTGTTAAATCCGTCCGAGGATACTTCCCTGAACGATTCCGTAAGTTATTGGCAGTTCATTACTGGTCCATTTATCATGATTTTTAACGTTTAGAGTAACGGTTAGAAAGGTAATCTGTAGTTTTAGTTCAGTTCCTCTGATTACCAAATTTTCAAGTTTACGTAAGAGTTTTGGGATGTAAATTGTGTTGAAAGCTTTAGCTAAATCCAAGAAAGAATATAACCAACGACACTGTGACTTTGTTGTCCAAATTTGTAACAACAAACTCTGTCTAAAAACATAAACTGTGAAGGTCATATTGACAGCACGCATTTAGTTAGGTGGTAAAAACTATAAGTTGCCATAAACACTTGAGTTTCGTCAGGACCGAAATTTTGGCCGAAACTGACCGAAACCGAATCTTCCCGCGCTCGCCGAATTGTGCGTTTACAAAATATATTCCACACATATATGATGGTACACTGCTACCTAGGAATAGCCTATTCACTCTGGCCTTGAAAACACCCGGCTTGTAGCGTTCAGGTATATCGGCAGGGTAAAGCTGTCTACCCTAACAAAGTGGTCAAGCGATAACTTTTATCATAAAATTTTAGGTTTTGAGATGTTTATGGAAATGATGAGAAAATGGTACTTCAAATTTTGTAAAGGTTCGTGTCTTATATCAAAACATGGCATCCTCTTAACTTTGTTCAGTCCTAGTTATTGGATATAATCTCAAACGTTTAGATGTTAGGGAACTAATCAATACTCTTTTTTGTCTCAGACATTTTGAAACTAACACTGTAACTTTGTCACCAGACATTCCCGACATCCCAGAAGATATCAAGAAGCTGCGCGCGCTGCAAATTGCGGACTTTAGCAGCAACCCGATCCCGCGTCTGCCAGCCGGCTTCAGCCAGCTGCGGTCGCTCACCGTACTGGGTCTCAACGACATGTCGCTCACCAGCCTGCCCAGTGACTTTGGCAGGTGAGAACTGAATAAATCTGACTTGTGACTGAATCTTCCCTGACTGATCGACATGTCAACCAGCCCAGCCCAAACTATTTGGTCTAGAAACTGGAGCACACACGCCTTTCATTTGAGCGTACAACATTATTATCTATATTATGACAGAGTTCGTCTAAGCTGAAATGATGCGCCCCACTACCACATTTATGCATACCAGGAAAGGCAAAAATAAGCAGAGAAGCGCGTCATTTCAGCTTAGACACGCTCTACAACTAAGAACGGTAAAATTCGGTAGGGGATTACATGTGTATGTGTTCATGTTATACGTACACACGTACATACTCTTCTACTGTCCAGATAGCGATAAGTAGCGGTTTATCAAATTGAGGCTCCGTACAAGCCTACAGCCTCATCAACGATTAGTAAACTTCTAAAAATAAAGTGATTTTGCTAATAAACACTTACTGATATGATAAGATACATCTAAACCCTTTTTGTCCGGATGATCTCTCACTATGGCTGATCTCCGCTTTTGCACGTGCGTCGCTGTTGAATAAAAGATCAGTACCTACCTACATGAATATTTTAACAACTAGGCATGTTGAGATGTAAATGTGCGGATTGGGGCTGCTCTCGTGATTTACTGACCGAAATGTACTGTAGAAGGGGACACCCTTTTAATTAAAACCCCATTTATTTTAAATGGTAGGCACGTGATTGAAAATTAGATTCGGCCTTTTTATTTAGCACTAGATTTTGTCTGCGACTTCGTCCGCGTGGGCTTCTTTCTTTACCGTGATAAAAAGCAGCCTATGAAATCGCAATCGCATCTCTATGAAATAACTCACGTATTTGACCCGTTGCTGTTTGAGATGAATTAACTGACCATCATATACGTAAAACATTTTAACTCTGTCACAAACATAGAAAGACAAGACATTGATGAAAGGGATCCGAATGGAGCCTTACAAAACTTTTCCACGTGAACTATGGAATTCGAAGATGTTATTGACAGTTAAGAATAAATTAATAATTAAATTAAATTAATAATTAAAAACGAGATTATGTTACATCCAATAGCACTAGGTAGTTCAATGTAGCTGTCTCTTTAATTTCAGAGCTAATGTATAAGATCAAGCAGTTTTTCAGTATACTTGTGAGATGATAATACAATTACACGTCCAATATCGAAGAGCGAAATTCACAAAGCCTGTCATGCCAGTCTAAAAATAGATTTCCTTGTTGATGTGTTTTGACAGGGTATATTAATCACATTATTATTTTCGTTTGAATAAGATCAAATACAAACTCACAGTACAGGATCAACTTGTTGCGGGCGAGATTAGTTATTCTGACATTTAATTCCTCCATCCTAAAGCTCTTAGTTTAGAAAGTGATCGACGATGTACATTATCCATTAGCCTTAGTCTGCAAGTTAGGTATCATTAAGGCATGTATCCCTCTCAGATACTGTTAAATGTAAAGGCATTTAACTGAATCTATATTATAGTCAAAGACTGAACAGCAGCAAAGTTGCTTGCTATTTGGGCCTTTCGTAAGGCAACCAGTTGGCAGCCAGAATTGATCGGGAACATTTAGTAGGGCGGGACATTTCTGTCTATATTTCTACTATAGGTAGAAGACCCGTCCGTCCCGTCGTCTCATTATATACTATGTTTTTTGGAAATCAGTGATGTGAAACCGCGTTTAGATATGTACAGAGACGCTCTATATTAAAATGTCCGGAGCTTTGAATTATTCAAAGTTATTTAAGTGCTTTTGATCCACGTCAAAAAGATATCAGAACAGACGATCAAGTCTGTCTGATGTCGTGCAAAAAAGTTTTTCCTGCGATTTATGTCTCGTCAAATCCTCGATAATCCTGTCTTTAACAAATTTGAAAGCTATTTAAGGAAAGCTGTCTCAAATTTTAAAGTTTGTTCCTCAATAATATCATTTTAGTTGAACGGGCCTGAGAGCCAGCCATAATTGCTTTAGAGCCGCGCTCAAAAGGATTCTTAATTAACCAGCACTGTTACAGTTTGGAAAGTTTAAACCAATTGGGAGACCTAAACTACGTGCCTGTCTAAACTAAATGACAAAGCTTTTGTATTTGTAAATGTGTAGGTATGAAAGCGAAAGTACCATTGGAAAGTTGCGGCGAGCGGGCGAGCCTTCGATAACCGTTTGTGTCTAAACACTGATTCTGTTGAACTCGTACGTATTACGTAGCCTCTATTGTCAAGAGAAGAATGTCCATACCGTTTGCGTGATTCATTACTTAATGTCAAGAGTCTCCTTGAATGTTATCGAAGGATTTTATCTATAGAAAGAAATCGGGGTAAACTTTTTTTCTTCTCGTGCGTAGGAGTAAATGTTAGATGTACTCCTGTTTTTCCTGCTATTGAAATAAATTAAGACGCGCGTAAACATTTTTTTTCTTCAAATGACGTTTAGCTTGAATTTTTAAACTGTCCAGTTTAAAAATTTAAATGTTGGTGCTATTCTATGTCTATTGACAATAATATTCTTTTGTATGTTCTAACCGTACCGTACGTAATAGAAAATTCGTTTCCTTATTGCTTGCACTGATTAAATAATTACTTATATTGTCAGAATAATGTAAAGTAAGTGATGCATAACAATAGTAACAGCTCGTAAGGCGATCCATCACGTCCAGCCAGTCGGGCACAGTGCTCTATGAGCGTGACTAATGCATTATAATTCACTCACTGCCTTTGTCACAGTTTCAACCCGAACTGATGTTTTTATTTAAATGTAAACATCTCACGTAAATCAACCTCAAAACATGAATAAACTTGTAAACATAACATGACATTAAATACGGGAAATTAGTTTCCTTTAACTATTAATTACTATATATTTGCCCAAGATAGATCAAAACAAATAATAACGGGCGATAATATAGTGAATCCACCGAAGCGACGATTCAATTTCCGGGCCGTTTGAAGTTTCGAGCTCTCGTTCGATTTATTGAATAAATTTCAAAGCCTCATTTGAATATGAAATCCGCTAAAGACCAACCATGGATATAAACGCAAAAGTTGTATGAAGTCAAATAACAATTTTTTACTTATTTCTATGCGTCAACTTTGACTGGTTATTTTCGACTGCTTTATCGTAGTTGGATCGTATAGTATTATATAAATTAAAATTGTATTAACATTATTAATAATTACATTTAAGGGTCACTCGTTGACAATTTAAAAGCTTTCCAAAATAAAATAATACTCTATGTATTTATACCATATTTGTAACCTAGCCACAGAAATAATATGGTGCTACTGTCCTAGTCTATAGCTTACAAGAAATTATCATACTTATACATAAAAATGAATTGGGCTCAACATTTATTCCAACTGTCTTATTTACTATTCAAAAGTTGAGTTTTAATATCGAACTATTGTGACTTTTGTACAAGACGAGTTCTAAAACAAACTAAATAAACCGTAAGTCATAGCGACCTTCACGTCATGATTAAAACCAAAATAAATGCTATTAAACCATGTTAACCGATCTATACAGTGTTTCAGTATAAAAATGGAATGCGTTGATAATCGCAGGGCGTGTCCAAAACGTGTATTATCTCGAGCCGCGTTATCACATGCAAGCAGTTTACTTACTATGTAGTTTACGAAAAGGCGTCATTACAATTTATTATGAGTTTAGTATAATTAAGAAAACATAAAAAAGACTAAGGTACAAAATAGTGTTTATTCTGTTACGTAGTCTAATAATTTAAAGAAACAAAATAAATTTCAATAGCTGGCGTAGTACATTCAAATAGTCTTTACACCAATATTATAAACGCGAAAGTTTGCATATACAAGTTTACATATTCTATGGTCGGTTGCTAGGCAACGCGTTTTTGTTATACCAAAATTTCCCATGTAATCCCACTAATATTATAAGTGTGATTTTGGACAATTTACATAATATGTCTTTAGAAATTATAGCCTATATGTTATTCTGATGTATAAGCTATATTATTGTAAAGTTTCATTCAAATCCATTTAGTAGTTTTTCCGTGAAAGCGTCACAAACATCCAAACATCTAAACATGCAAACATCCAAACTTTCACACTTATAATATTAGTAGGATTTGAAACTACGAGTACCCCAGACTTGTATCTCTATATGAAGATTGGCGCAGCATTTGATTTTTATATTCCTTAAAAAAATTATAAGGTGACTAGAGATTCATTGGATATATATAGCAAACCAATCGCGAATTTATTTTTAAAAAGACCGTTGAGAATCGTGTTTGGCGTCGCGATTAATCTATGTGGAAGTCTGTCAACAGTGAACTTATACGTCAGATAATCATGATACTTTCAAGTATGGCCATTAAAAAAAAGGGTATACAAAATATGAAATTCTTTGTACCTACTTTGCTATACTATACTTG
The DNA here is from genome assembly GCA_910589575.2 of Carcina quercana. Lineage (NCBI taxonomy): Eukaryota > Metazoa > Arthropoda > Insecta > Lepidoptera > Depressariidae > Carcina > Carcina quercana. The sequence goes on from OU342436.1 coordinate 8,253,277, forward strand.
CTATACTACTTTTTTAAATTGTGTGAAATATATTTCTAAAGTTTCTCTTTAAATTCATAAAACAGATAGATGGTAGTTCAAAATAGTATGATTTGATTCCACAGTTTGGGAATCACATTTATAACTCCGGCACGCCCGATGCGATTTAGTACACAGTGACTGAATAATTTGCTACTTTTCGGAGTTTCACGACGTACTAATTAGTTTGACCCGCCTGAACGATTACCATCTATCGACGGCTGGTCTAGACCGCTTAGTCTAGAATACCGCCTGATTAACATGGTTTTCGAAACACGAAAGCTCCGATAAAAATATTTTATCGGGTCGATATACACCCCCCCCCCCCCCCCCCCCTTTACAAATTTGCAGTAAACACCATACAAGGCAAGCGGTTTGTTGATCTCAGGTGATTGCTGTTATATTTTGCTGGGATGTGCGGGTAAACGTTGCTGCTCTTCTTGAACGTATCTTTAATTGCATTTAACGACACCCATGGTATATTTCCACAATCCAACCAATCATTCTTACATACAACTTACCTTAGGGTCTGTCCTCAACGTGTTTGTTCTCACGATGGATGTGATGTGTTGATGATAGGATATTTTTCTTTGCCGCCTGGCTTACTAACAATTTGTCTAAATATGTTGTCACATAATAGCATACATATGTAATTTTTATTCAAGAAACGTAAGTTAGACAACAGCCAACACGCTATCCTACTAATATTATAAATGTGAAAGTTTGGATGTTTAGATGTTTGGATGTTTGTGACGCTTTCACGGAAAAACTACTGAATGGATTTGAATGAAACTTTACAATAATATAGCTTATACATCAGAATAACATGTAGGCTATAATTTATAAAGACATATTGTGTAAATTGTACAAAATCACACTTATAATATTAGTGGGATTACATGGGCAATTTTGGCATAACAAAAACGCGTTGCCTAGCAACCGACCATAGAATATGTAAATTCGTATATACAAACTTTCGCGTTTATAATATTAGTGTGAAAACTATTTGAATGTACTACGTCAGATATTAAAATTTATTTTGTTTCTTTAAACTATTAGACTACGTAACAGAATAAACACTATTTTGTACCTTATGCTGTACAATAATTTGTCATAAACGTGACCTGTGCCTATCCAAGTAGAATACATCCTGAAATACACGCGGACAAAGTCGCGGGCGGAAGCTAGTTATACATAAGCGGTGCTTCTGCGTGGAGTGAGCACTGAGCATGCTTCCATTCTATGTCCTTATCGTCATGAACTTACAAGTAGGTGAGTTGAGACTTCATGGTACTCAAGTGCAAGAGAGTTGACAGCTTGTAACAGTTTATGTATACAAAAATCTCGGCATTTGAATACAACCACCACCCCATACCATTAAGAGAGTGGGTCTTAAAAGGTGAATTGAAAACATATTCAGGATATAATATAAGCATAGACAATTTGAACGTTCAAAGCAATTATGTAACGACCTTGTCAATACTTGTAGAGCGTGGAAATTCGTAATGAAAATATCAGTTTCATTATGTATGTTATTCCATCCTCGTATATGTGGTACGTACTCGTAGAGACGAAATGAGTACGTTATCGCCGCGGTAGCATGTAATTGAAGGGGATTGAAGTACGATGGAATATTTCTATCAGAAACATGCTGAGCATTTCATATTTGCATGGGGTGCTGGGGAAATAACATTACGCTTTTTTGGGTTTCTTTCTGTAGCTGAATTAAAAGTATATTTTTAAAAACTCTTGGAACTAAGCTTGGAACTAGTGCATAGTATAAAAAAAGCATTCTCGTATAAATTCTTCTGTCTGTGCACGAATATAATTATATGTTTTTCATTAAGAAAAATGGTGTTTCGTCTTGCACGTCGTAAAACTTGTTGCTCTTTACTACGCCCTAATTAATGCGTTCCGTTACGATTTAATCGACAATTACGACGTCATGTTTACTCGTAATGGCCTTTTTATTATTAACTGTACTACTAAACCTACTTTTTTAACGCCAGCTGCTGTATTCCGATTGTTGCGGTTTAATATTACTGTAATTCGCACGAAAAACAACATTTATAACTTGCTATTTTGGGAAGCGGGCCACCCTACACGTTACGATACTGAAAATACGATTATTGCTCACACAACGAGCTGTTTAATTATACGCATTAGTCGTTATGGATTATTCATTTCGATTGTGTGCAAATATGGATGCATTTTATACTTTAAATGCTACAACCCATCGAATTTGCCTGTAAACACTTTATCTGCTCCTTTTATTCGTTTCATGTTGAACACTAAACTCATTAAGATTTAGAATATGTTGTTCGCATCTTTCTTATGAAATGGATTTTTTGCGGCATACGCAAAGGTGCGCTTATCTGATCCTTCTTTACATTAAATCTTCGAAGGAGGCTCTACATGTTGTACCTGTGATCCTATGCAAGCCTTTATAATGCAATGACTTGTTACAATAGAGTTATCTAAAACTGAGAGAATTGTAATTTTTATAGTGTTCATCATCATCAACTGCAAGTGCACTGTTGAACCTTACATATAATAATCTAAGATAAATATGTGATCGACTTTTCAATCATAGTTTATTTAGAGTATTCTAGAGCGATAAATTGATGACTAATAAATAATAAATAAACCACCGCTTTTGTGTGGAACCGGTGCGGCGCAGGCGCCTAAGTACTTTGACATCTGCTAAGGAATGTGGCCTCGTCTAAACATGAGGTACGCTCATTGCGTTATTATCAGTAAACATTACCGTTCCACATAACATAATGGCGTCCATCCAATTGTTCACAATACTGATCAATGGCTGCCTAATCATGGCTATTCATTCGTATAACGAACTCTATACCCGTCGACTACCATGTATCCTACTTAATAAAATATTTTGAATTCGTAGCTTTATGACTATAACAAATGATTTGTAGTTGAATATAATAATTAAAAATCACTTAGTCTGAGGTTTAGTAATTTTAAATCATTAGTAGCAACGATTACAAATTGTCATTTAAAATTCCTAAAGTTTTGTTCAATTATTTTATTCAAACTTCGCATTTATTCACTTAAACTCTCTCGTGACGTAAAGAAATATCCAAATTTTCTATTAAAATCTAGAGGAAATTACTAAAAATTACGTTTGCATTTGGTATTCTGTTTCTTTGCAAATATTTACTACCACTTGTATTATAACAGAGAACTATGTAATATCATGAAGTAAAGAATCTTGAAATTAAATTCGTCTGTAGTAGAACCTTCGTTGTTTACCTAGCGGCAAGTTTCTTAACAGAGCCTTCGGTACAGAGCAAAACCTTGAGCCTAATATGAGAGCCCTACAAACCCACAATTTACGCGTGATTTTAGCACCTCTTATCTGTTACGTATTGTTTTCATATCTGAGATCGTTCGTAGATGTCATTTGGAGCGTGTTTTATGTCATTTTCACGAACACGCGTTTGAAGTGTTTATGTTTCATTACCACACTGGTACACGTTCCACGTATTCTGATGCTTTGTTTCCACATACAGTGAACGTGGAGTGAACTGTGTTTATGAGACGTTTCTCCGGAAAGACATTGCTCTCGAGTTATCCCATCCGCGTGAGAGTGCTTGTTTAGCAGATTACGTCTCTGTACAACTTGTTGTGACCTTCTTGTGGTTCTCACTCTACGCTAATGATGAATTTTTGGCTATAATAAAAACTTTTTAAAACATATACATGATTCAGCACTCTGAAAACAATTGTGCTCCATTAGATAAGTTTATTCGTGCATGAATTGATTCTGATTTGTAGTCATCTATATTTACATTAACAAGAGATAGTGTTGGAAGATATAAATCTCACGGTTTCTGTAACGTCGTCGGCGTTAGTAAATAATTGAACATATTTTCTGAGATTCACGGGAAAGCAAATAAATCCCAACTTTAATAAAAGAAAATTAAGTACATATTTTCTTCGCTACAGACGACAACATAGAGATTTCTCTCTCTGATGAAACTCGAGAAATAAATGTTTCTTTACTTCATAGAAATATAAACGGAGTAATTATGTAATCTCGACTAGGTACTAGACTTGGTGGTAGTACTAGCATGGGTTAGCGCCACATTCCAACCAAGATAATTATATGTTATGGATGCTTGACACCAAACCGTTGCGCTACCGGTTTAAGTTTATTATAATTGTATTTGCAACAGACTTTATGAATAACAAACTGTATTATGTTGTGTTAAAATCTAAACTTGTAAATTGTTCTCTAAATTTGTAATTATAAGTGTGTAATTTTTGCCAAGAAACATATTAAATTGAGGTTGCTATTAAATAAAAGTTGCTTCCTTAAATATGCCTAATCTTAAGCTAATTGCCACGGAAGTGCTCACAGTAAAAATAAGTTGACTATTGTTTGGTTTTTACGCAATTCATTCAAATTAGGGTACCCTTGCAGGCAAGATTTAAATCAAAACATAAACAAGTGGCTAATGGGACTTTAATATATTTATGGAGATTTTTTATTATTAGAACCATTTGTTTTGTGTCGCGTACTTTTTGCTTTTTACGCTCTATTTATTTTGCCACAGAGTTTTAACAGACTCTGCCTAATGTCGAGTCAACGAACTCTGTTTAACAGTCAACCACCGGAATAAATCTGGTGTGTCATAAATCGTTATTTTATTTGTGATCCACACTCGAGTACAGTGCATATCAATATTCGGAAGCCACATTTCGTTTAAGTTTTATTGCTTTGACAGTTTAGGGACTGCCGTATAAAAATCCGGTCAGAATTTTTATTAGGTAAAAGGTTGGCAGTTTAAAAGTAATCTCGGGTAAATACTTTCAGCGTGACAGCACCAACAGAGACTTTGTGATGTTATTTAATTTCATGTAGCTCCGAGCATAAAGAAATTTCGTTGGTAGGACAACCTGAAAAGCAATTAGCGAAGAAGGCTTCCTCGGTCCATTAGATGTCATTACAAATGAATGACATCCTTTTTTCTTCAAAGTGGAACTTGAGGGTATTTGATTAGATAATTGATATTTTTGATGATATTAATGATGAAAATAACATGATTGTAAGGGTGGTTTGATATAACGTGACGAATACGTAAATTGAATCGAACCTATATAGGTACAGTACTTATCTATTTATTTATTAGGTACTACATAGTCGAGCCTGTATAATTTTCGTCTCGATGTTGCAGTCTGAGAGTTGTTTAACCTTGCTGCATCGTTGCAGTGTGAAGTAGCAGACAGACGTGTACAAGATGCCAATTCCATTGTGTTTCCACCTCGGCGACTTGTCCCATCAAATTATTATGTCATACGCTTTGAAGGTTACAACGGTAGACGATGTGCTATCGTGGTCGAGATAATGGCCCCATATTTTTATTTTATGACTTGACAGTGTAGAAATGGTCATTAAAGTTTAGATGGGACTGATTTAGAGACTGCGTAGCAATTGACGGTGATGGTGGCATCTGTTATTGCTTTAAAACGATTGAAAAGGCAAGGGCAATTGCGAATGTTCAACGAAAACTCCACTGTCAGAACCAAATATCGTCAAATATTGTGTCATGTACTTGTTGGTTTTATAATACTACTAGTAGGCTAGAAGCATAGAGCTTAGCTTATAAACTATTATTTAATTTGTCGGGGTAGGTGATGGAGCTAAAGTGTAGACAGACTTGGCACGTCAAGGCGATATGATAAAAGGTGTATGAAATTCGTTGATGTCATGAACATGAAAGCGATCCTCAATTCCTAGGGCTACTACGAGTACTACAATTGCTGAGGGTCGCACAGGATAGCTAAACTAGAAAGAAGCAAATAAATTCAGCGATCATTTGATCGAAACAATTGAACCCTTATTAACGATTGATTACTTGTGAAATGTGTCGAAATAACTTTGTATATTATTTCAGCTTGGTGGCACTTCAGTCGCTGGAGCTGAGAGAGAACCTCCTGAAGTCTTTGCCTGAGTCACTCAAGAACCTCAACAAGTTGGAAAGGCTAGACTTGGGCGATAATGAGATTGATGAACTGGTAGGGTTTGTACTTGTTTTCGATTAGTAATGTAATACTATGAATTCGACTTGACCCACCGTAATTATCCTCACTTGGTGACAGAGACAACGTAGCAGATTCGGTACAGTAGGGTCCGCATGTGTATACTATGGATATTTTGCTGTAATCAGCATTTGTGTGGCGATTTGCTTCTTCTCCAGTTTTTAATTTTCCAATAAAAAACCGAAAATGTTTTGTTTTGATAAGTTTCGGTTTGTTATTTATTCAGTTTTTGTTTCTTTGCCGTTATTTAGCTAGAGAGATTACGTATCGTGCATCACATCAACAGCCTATATACGTCCCCACTGCAGGGGCTCATGCCTACTCTCCTACAGAGAGTGTATGGGCCATAGTCCACCACGCGGGCCCAGTGCAGATCGGCGGACTTCACATGCCTGTTCAAGACATGCAGGTTTCCTCACGATGTTTTCCTTCACCGTTAAGCAATTGGATAATGTACTTGAATTGAAAAACAACTCATAGGTACACGGTTGGATTCGAACGGATTTACGTAACGGGTTCGAATAGTCAACCTTATTGTGACGTTCCTAATAATAATAATACAACTAGGATAATAATAAGGGAAACATTTTACTTTACAGCCGGGATTCGTCGGTGAGCTGCCGGCTCTTCAGGAACTGTGGTTGGACCACAACAAGCTACAGTACTTACCACCAGAAATCGGGAATCTGAAAGCTCTAATTTGTCTCGACGTCAGCGAAAACAAATTAGAAAAGATCCCAGATGAGATCGGAGGCCTGTGCACGCTGACCGATCTCCACCTCTCCCAAAACATGCTAGAAACGGTACCAGACGGTATCGGTGACCTAGAGAAGTTAGCTATACTGAAGTTGGACCAAAATAGATTACATACGTTAAATGAAAATGTAGGAAGGTTAGTATATACGGTTTAGGTCAAGATACATATATCATTTCGCTAGTTTATCTTTAGCTATTTGCGTCTAATGGATCGGTATTTCTTTTGCAGGTGTACAAATCTACAAGAGCTTATATTAACGGAGAATTTCTTAATGGAACTGCCTAAATCGATAGGGAATCTCAACGAGTTGACAATATTGAATGTAGATAGGAACTCTTTGAACGAAATACCTCTTGACATAGGAAACATGACCCTGCTGGGTGTGTTGAGTCTGAGAGACAACAAACTGACTAGACTACCTAATGAGCTCGGGAATTGTAAATCTCTGCACGTTTTGGATGTCAGCGGGAATAGGTAATATATATTTGTTTTTTCCTTTTTTAAATGTTTTATTTGTTCTGATGATGTGTTAAATCCCTATAGGAACAGTATATACTATAGCATATTATGTGTGGTTTCTGATTGAGTGATTCGTTCTCGTCTTCCCATGATTGGGATCGAATGGAACAATCCGTGGCGGCAGCGACCACCTGTAGAACCACGCCTTACAGCAGTCTTCGACTTGCCTGATAAGTTAGGCGATTGTTGCATATCACATCATTACGTATGAAGACTGATAAATATAAGGGATATTGAGGGATGTACTCTAATGACTTTACAGTCTTACGGGGCCACTCCATTGAAACTATGATCTGAAAATCTCGGGTTAAATGTGTGGACATAAAGGCCAACCTAATTTACTTTACAACACCTATGTATGTTCAGCCTTTGTAAATGCACTGCTCTGGTTTCTGGCTCTGGAAACAGACTATCCGATCAGGAATCAATGATTAGTTACTTGTTGTTTCCATCGATACGTTTAAAGTCTCGAAATATCATCTTGTAATCCTTCCTTACAAATATCTGACGACAGCATAAGAAATAAATCAAGAATGTTTCAAACAGTCTTCTTCCGTTGCAAACGTTTCATATTTTAATCTAAATGTTTTCAGGTTACAGTACTTACCGTACACGCTAGTGAACTTAGAACTGAAGGCAGTGTGGCTGTCCGAAAACCAAGCTCAGCCTCTGTTGACCTTCCAAACAGACAGAGACGAGACCACTGGAGAAAATGTTCTCACATGTTTCTTACTGCCGCAACTTAGCTATACACAGCAACCAGGTATGTATTATGTACTCACTCCAATGCTTTTGGTGTTAGGATTTTCTTCACGCGTAACTTTGCCGGTGGACAATCCGAAAACTCAATCTGACAGATGTCAAAACGGATATTTATTTATGTCAAGACAACGGCAAAGTTACATGGTTATGCAAGTGCTTGCTTAAAAAGCCTATAGGGCAAAAGTCAAACGTCAAAATGTTATAGATGGTGCTTTTCTTTTGGACTTTAGTTTCCGATTGTCTCATGATAGATGATGCCAGTTTTATACTGTAGTTTGTTGGAAAATGAAGTCTCTTAATAGTCTCTTAATATATTTTTTTAAATTGTGTTTATGTCCGGTCTGAGTAATTATTCGTAAACTAGACGTGACTTCACCACAACGGAACTGGTGGTATGGAAATTGCAAGTTTTCATATGTGTGTTTATTTTATCTGTTTCATCACCACCTACTTTTAGCTTTTTGTTGAACAGCAGTGTCAGTGTAGCATTACTATGGTGTAGCTTCAAATGAGCGCGCTTGCACTGGCAATCATCTTACATCGGATGAGACTACGTTTCTTATATACAAATCATTCACCTTCTCTAATCTAAATAAGAAACGGACTTTTGTAATTCTTTATAGTTTGAATGCCCCTTAAAGTACGTTTACGACTGAATTGCAGCCATTCGATTGAGTTTTCTAATAACTAGGGTTTTATACTAGTTAATTGGTTTTGGATTGGATTATTCGATTGATCGGTTTGGTCCGCAATAATCCCGCTCAGAATGCTTGTTGTATTTCAGTTTTATTCGTTTTGAAATGTTAGGAAAATAAACTGAATCCTTACAATCTGTTCAGAAATAAATTCTATTCAAATCTAACATATTTAAAATTAGAAATGCTGTAACTAAATCGTTAGATCTTCGAAGAGCCTATAGGGCTTCCTGTTCAATTCTTGAGAGTAAATATAATCTTATTAAAATTACATGTCAGTCAAACATTTTCTTCTCTACATTGCGTCGTTTTATATTATATATATTAAACAAACAGCATATATATTAATACCTAGATAGAAATCATAACAGTTTGTGCAACCATTAAAATAATATATTATATAATCAAATATATATGTAGTATTAAATAAATCTCTAGTGTGTATGCTGTTTTGTTTTGCCGATGTAGACATATACGTCCTTGATACGCTTTTTTGCTTTCTTATTTTAATTCTGCAACAGTTAGTGATTATTTACATCGGACTACCTTGTAATGGCTTGGGGGTTTCCTTTAAAAATGTTAGACCAAGAAATGAGTTAAAGTTTGCAGGATTTTAGTTTGTAGTTGTAGTGATTTTACTACAACTACAACCCTTTGTTACATTGAGATAACAAAGTTTGATAACTGGAACAAAGATTCCAATTAAATAATTGGTTAAATTATTGGGAACTTAGCTCAAAATTTGTTTATCTATGGAACAAAATTATTTTACACTTATCATACAATTGTTATTTTATTATTTTCAATTGATTTTTTTAGAAAAACAATCTTAAAGTTTGCAGTCGCAAATTTATTCAATACAAATTCTTACGTCCTTTTTTTAAAAATTTGTCTACAGTAATGCAAGTTACATAACTGCGATATATTAATAACTAATCCCGTCATGGCAGCCGGATCTTTATTTCTGTTACAGCACTCAGTAGTGATTGGCTGCTTACTAGAATTGACTTTAACAATTGTCATTCTACTTAAATCATTAAATGTAATAACATCAATAGAGTAGATAAATCAATTTTATGTTATTATCATATTACTTTGTACAGTCGGTCTTGTTTTCCTTAACAATGGTAGATCTGGAAATAACTTTAGCAATGTCTCCGAATCTTCGTTTATTATTTCTAAATTGTAATAATGTACAATGGAGTGTAATTTTTATAATCAATATGAATGTAAATGGTCACTAACGCATAAATGTTGTTTTTTGTTTTTGCCGTGTACATACTAAAAGCCACTTTTGACACTTGTCACACCATAAATAGAGCTGGAACACACAGAGGTTGGCAGTGGACACTGGTACAGGGATCACAGATATTTATCACAGTCGCAGGAGCTTGATAGAATACGAGGTAAGGTTATATTTCATTTATGTACTTTACACATGATGATATAAAGCGCAGAATAGTGAAAGAAAGAAAGAAAGAAAGAAAGAAAGAAAGAAAAAATTTATTTGCCAAGTACATAGTTTTTTACACGGTGTTTAGATAGTGCACACTAGGCATAGGTGTTCGGAAGCACAGTATGCATACAGCACACGTGAGGGATGAATTTTTACTAAAGTAATGTTAGGGAATATTTTATAGTACAGGAGAATATTTAATAGCGCAAATAAATGCAAATAACAAAAAGAGCTATTCATCTCGTACGGAGCTGCAGTCTTAAAATTATATTCACTTTCTTTTTCTATCGCGTAAGTCTAATCTGATGCGTCTTTTGGCATAGCGAAGCCACCCCGATGTGTGCAGGCAGTGCGGCAGTAGGTACGTCCGCGCGTTTGAAATATATAGCGACCCGAGCCTGGTAATATTAAAGTAAAAATGTAATCATGTCAGTAAAGTTATTGATGTTAGCCTGATGCGCATATTATTATCAGATATTGACCACTTTCATTGTTGAATTGACGACTACTTTAATTCAGATTTATTTTGTGACTATTAAAATATTTTTATAGTGTAATGGGTTTTTCACTTCGCTTTCGTTTCACACGATACTCGAAAGTAAGACCTTTGGATGGAAAGCGCGCGTACCCATCTAATAAAACAGTCAAACTATAAACTTCGGGACTAACAATAATACAACTCAATCGTGGTAGTATTATCATACAATATGTAATTATTATGTGTATACAGTCAACCTATGTATCTACGCAACTTTATACCATGTCTTATTAACTGTTAAATGACATTTATCTAGATCAACGTAATAATATCAAGTCAGGTGTAAGTGTGACATGATACAAAGTTTCGTAGATATATGTATAGGACGCTGACTGTACTTGATTTTAAACATCTGTCATTGTACTCTTTAGCAGTAAATATATCTATATACATCCATATATACGTCCACACTAGCTAGTATTTAGATGAAGTTTCACATGCATAAAGTAAGGGCCACAGTATAATCCATGTTTGATTAATTTCAATAGATGCTTTTGTGATTGTTGTATTTGTATAAATTCTGCTTTTCTGTTGTCTGTCGTTGTTATTGTTCAATTTTGGCATAGTCCATACGAATATAAATTTATAGTTTCTTTTTAGACTAGCATTATTTAATAATTTATTCATTTATTCTATTAAGACAGACAGTCAAATTAGGTGTAAAGAAATGCTTTTTGGACAAAGTATTTGTATTGCACTTCTTATCTGGAAAATACAGTGTTAAATTAAAATATGCTTTAGTTATTCATCAGCTTCTACCGCGACAAATTATTTATTTTATTGAAAATTAGCCTAAATTAGTGTCGGCTTTATGTAGTCCATCATCAGTATAATAAGCCGTGGTAGCTCAGTTGAGTAGTGTCAGTCCTTGAACAAGGTCTGGGTTCGATCCTGGCTCGTAATTTGTTATTTGGAATTTATGTACGAATGATAAAAATCATTATAATTTGCATTTCGGTGAAGGAAAACATCGTGAGGAATTTAAGACTCACAATACAACGTAAAAGTCCATTGACTCTACAACCAAACTTTGCTAATCGATCGACCGACCATTATACGTATTAATCACATCTAAATTCAACAGAATCGAGCGCGTCACGCGATCGCGACTCCGATAGCGAAGACTGGGAAGCGAAGGAGGCATCACGCACGCACTCCGTCAAATTCACCGAAGAGATGCCCGAAGCGAAAGAGGTGAGCGCATGCTGTTGTATATCCTTTAATAGGAACAGACACGCCCATGATAACTCACGCTACGAACAAATTCGGACAAATGTTGGTGCCGCTGCTTATAGTAGGTGCCGAAACGCTAGATCGTGGTTTGGTAGAAATGTTAACGGGAGATTCACACGGCACAGAGCTTACTTAGCGTTGAGTTCTGTACTTGTAGCTTTAGAATGAGACACGATCTATTAATCAAACTTCATTGCTTAACGGAAATTCGCTCAGAATGATTCCATACAAAATTTATTTTATCAGAATCTTTTAAAATACAATAGCTGGCTTTATTATATAAAATATAAGTTCGGATTGCAGTGTCGATTAACGTCCAACTTTAATGTCAGCTACACTGGCCGTTACGCAGCTAATGGCCCCTAGATGGCGTTTTAAACCATAATCGAAAAAGTGTGTAAGAATGAAAATTGTGATTCTCTATGTAGTTGTGCCATACAAGTTGTGTCAAAGCCACCTATTTGAAAAGATTATGGTAAAAGAAATTTGGTATGAAACTTTTGGCATCGAAATCACCTTAAGCTCGTTTCTATACCTTTTTTGATATCAAAGGCTTAGTGGAACACCAAAATAAGTTTTTTACATCTGGCTAACACTTTTTAGCAGCACTTCATAAACCAGACTGAGTAATTTACAAACAATTATAGCGTTTATTTCTAATGAGTTTTCTATTTGCCATAAATAATTTTTTTGTCTAGCATTGTACTCAATAATTCACTGGAGGATATTGGCTGTGTTTATAGCACGTATTTTCAGATGTCACGTGCCATTTTAAATGTTAGCTTTATGTCACGCGGCTTATTACGCTGATGACATGACATTAATGACTCTAATTATTATTATTGTTGTATTCGATGCTTACTTGCATGTCGATACTATTAATTCCACGTATTTTAAATTATTATCTAATAAATAAATTACATATATGTTTTAGTAATCTATTGCTTTGTAAACTGAAGGTTGTGGAAGGTTTGTGGTTAAATAAGTATATAAATATTTCATAATCGTTATGAATAAGCCAGTATTACATAGATTTTAGTTATTTGTTTATTTATTAAATAAAATGCTACTTCTATTATGCTTCATTTTATTTTTTGCATTACGTTAATATTTTATATATTCCGCGTGCTTGATTATAATACGAGTAAGTACAAGGTATGCTTTGGAAATGGACTACTCATCTTCGGGTGACATTTTAAACTGATTCGAGACAAAATAATTTCATATAAAATTTATGTCACCATAATCTTTTAAAATTAGAGAGAGTTTATCTTAAAATAGGACATTGTATTAAAATCTCAGGAAATGTTATTTAACGTACAACTTGTAGTGAATTACAATTTTCACATTTTGCGCGCCATCTATTGGCTGGCATCTAGCTGCGTATCGTAACGGCTATTTGTTGGTGAAATTAATTTTCTATGGTGATATTTCCATGGTCTATTTTTAGGTAATTATTACTATTTTTAGCTTTGTAAGTCCACAGTTCAACATGAGTCTCTTTAATAATTACATTACTTATTTATCGAACTGGCGAATCATCACGCTTGGCTAGCGGGTAAGTGATCACAGTAAGGTATTGTTTTCATGTACTGCTGCCCATTTCCAGAATAATTTCCCTTATTCTGCTTTTACTACACCCGCGGGATGACATGGGGTGGTCCTATTCTTAAGGCGAGACCACACGGCACGGACATTTAATGATTTTGGTAGATGAAATGTTGTTCGATACCATTTTGTTTTGATACACGTGGTCAATGTTGGTGTCTGGTTTGTAATAGTTTATTATCTAATGTATTTCATCAAATAAGTATCTCATAGTTTTATTTAACGAAGGTTCATCTATGCTATGTTTTGTAACTATCAAGCGTATTAAAGTTTGTAATTATTGTATTATGTGCTAAATGTGGGGTAGTATAAATATTACAAAAATGAATAATTTATTTATTGTAGTTTGTAGTAATTTATTTTCTACAAGGCATAATGTTTTATTATTGCTGTAATATTCACTTTAATTCACCAATGCTTTGCACCTTGACGGAGCATGAGCGACGATCTGAAACTTGCAGAACATGAGTAGAATTACATTAGAATTGTCACATTCACAGCAACAGCAAGCATGAGGGCTCTTACTACCGGTTTCCTACAATTTGGGAATCTTCAAAGTAAATAGGTACCTTCTAGATCAACGCGTAACACCGTCGACCTCATCATCACTTAACATCAGGTGTGATTGAGGTCAAGAGTCGATCTATCTTCGTAGGTGACGTCTGATAGAGATGAGTGGAAGAAGAAATCTGAGCGCCCTCGGGAGTTGAATATGGGCAGGAAATATGTTTTTCATTAATATTTTAGTTAATGTCTTGCAAGGAATATAGCCTGAATTTTTAATATATAAATGGAATAACACGTTTATGGAATAGATGTGTAATATTTTCAGGAACATCTGAGTTTCGTTCTTGTGATAATTTTGGTATTTCTTTCTTCTTCTCTTTGTAACACCGTCCGGGAAGTGCCTTCCGAATTAATGATTTCAAAAATATCTGTAAAGATTCATTTTTAATTAAATTTATAAGCAAATTTCGACGAAGTCAAATCAATCACGAATTAGGTGTATTGGATAAAACTAAATAAATCTAAAATGCTTATATTATGGAATCCAATGCAAAATCAAATAGTCAAATTATCACAAAGATTTGTGCAAGTCAGACAACCCGAACCTCCTCCAATCAGAGGGTGAGCACAGTTCTATCGTGACTTTCCATCAGGTAATATGAAGATCTTATGGAAGCCTGATATGTGTAGTAACCCATGGTAAACATAAAAAAGTAACCTATGGTAAACATAAAAATACTTCGATAGACAGCGCAATGTTTATTTCAAGGTCCCATCGATTCAGGAAGAAAATGAAGAGGCTTCGCCTACAGAGCCCTCGGCACCGTCCATTTTAGGACTGCGGAGGCCTATAAACGTAGTCCGCAAGCTTGTCACCACACAGCGGAAGACCTCACTGCAGAGGCTCTCGTCCTCCATAACAAACCTTTCGGAGGTACGGGGCAGTAGCGGCCTGGACAGTGCATTCACAAACTAAAACAAGACCTTCCCGTGACGTGGCTTGAAGCTTATATTATTGTAGCATGTTGATAGTTTAGCTAGGATTGTCTCCTAATAGACTGGTACATTTTACCAAGTGAAACGTGTCCTGCGTTCATCGGTTTGTGCGTCTATACTTGAACTGAAAGTTTATCAAACAATTTCCAAGTATGCGACTTGTTTGTCATAGTTACTCAGTAATATAGGTATATCTATAATATCAATAATATAGGTAGATGCGATTTTCCTTATATTCGCATTTTTAGAGTAACTAGATCAGATACTTGTTAAAAGAGCAACGACGTCACAAAGTCTTGTGAATTACAGCGCTAATTTTGGGTCGGAATGCGAACATTGTTGGCGCCTGTTCTGAAAAAATAAGCATACATTTTAATTCCTGTGACTGTCAATTAGTTGCACTTTATTAACAAAAATAAAAATACAGAACATGAACAAAAATATTTGACTTATGTAATTAAATAGCAAGTGTTAAGGGTCCCTGAATTATCAGCGCATAATTTAGAACTATAAGTACTAGTAATGAGTAATTATACTCGTATGTTTGCGTCTGTGATAAAAGCTATGCTTAAAATCGCTTCAATAGAGCAACGTTGACGGGGCCTTCCAAAACAAATACCCACGAGATATCATTGATAAGTCGCAGTTTGCTCAGATATCATGTATGCGGATGTGAAATATTTATCGAACAATGTAAACAAAACATAAACACCATCATTGTGAATGCACTTGGTACAGGTACGTCGGTAAAGCGTTGTGCGCCTATGCCTCTCGCTCTCTCCTGTGTGTTGTCTAGTATAGTTGATTATGTCGGAGCCCGCCTCGTCGTACATTCTGGCGTGATAAAGGGTTTAAAGTAAAATGATCCATAGCTGTTTCTACTAACGTAGTCCTAACAAGTAAAAGTAGTTTGTATTTTCCGTTTTAAATTGTTTGTCCTGCGGAGATGCAGTTTGCATTGCGACTTTTGTCGGTTGAAGCCATCAGAAAAATATTATTTCTACCACTTATTGGATGTATGAAGATTTCTGCTAAGTAGTTCAACTACGAATTCATGAACGCGAAACGAAACGAAGGTGACGACGCGAGACGTGACGTCTTTGGACTTAAGTAGATTAGATGTGAACAGCTTGACTAGGCTGATGTTACTGTACCGAGTTTTTAAAAGACTGTTATTTCAGAATAATAAATTATAATTCAAGTTTAGATCGTTGCATGCAAAATGAGTTGGAGACTACGTTCGTATGAAAATGGCTAGCGAAATTGACGTTTCAGTGGGACATGCTCGAATACCTGTATTACGAGTAATTTAAATGAAATTGTCCATTTCGTATCATTTAAAAATGACGGTGTTAAAACAGGGCTTTATAAAATATACGTCAGATAATTTTATTCTTCTGCCATTACCGAAAAATAATTTAAAAAAATATCAAATCTGCTTATTGTCTGTTTTTTGGAGTTTAGCTCTACGTTGAAATTTATAAAGAATAATTTATGAAGATAACCGTATATATTCATGGAGTAAATTTCATTTAAGTTCCGAGCACGTATTGTATGTCAATATATGTCGATCGCAGGCAGATTCCGGATCATGAAACTTAGATCGTAGCTGTGTACATGTCCACTTGCGCTGAAGTAGACTAATGCGATGATAGTGATGTGTTTGCATTAAAGTACAATCATAGAACACAACCCATTTAACATACAACGCGCAAATCAACCATCACTGTACATATCACATACCATTCGCCAAGCTTTATTGACAGATGACACTTACTTCAGAACCCACGACATACTGCTTATATTCTGTAAAGAAACGAGAACTTTTATTTTAATTCTTTTTGTATTACTCCAAATAACTAGCGTTCCCTGTCATCACTTTGTAAAATAAAATAAGAGGTAAATGATGTAAGCGACGAATGTAAACGGAATACTTTTTTAATAGACAAAACGCACATGTTCTTACGTGATAAAAAAGTCACATAACAAAATTAAATCGCATAACAAAATTTGTATAAATAGTGCTTGTAAACTATCTTTTTAAATGCAATGTAAAATTGTAAATATTGATCACCCCACCAAGTTACATCAACGTAAAACTTATTTATAATATTACTTACTAAACTAAACCTTACTAAACTTGATACCCTGAGTATTACATTTGAAACTTTAATTTTCTAAAAAATATTAAACTGTAAAAAGAACTCACATGCGAACGATGTAACCGAGCACTGTATTTGAACTGCATTTAGTTAGATTAGCTCAGTATCATGCATGACGTCGTTATATCACTGCGGAGAGGCGGTGTGTGATATCATATACAGAGGTTATGTGATTCACGGTGCCTCCTCTATATTACACTACAGCACAATGCAAGATGGCAGAGGTTAAGTGACAATTAGAATTTTTGGATGCATAGTCAGAAGTAGGGTTCTGTCTCGGTGCGATTATAAACCGTCAAGTACTGAAACCATTACTCCACTACCCAACTGTTTATGGTTGAAAAGTTGGTAGATATATCTTCGACTACTATTTTCTTACTTACTGGAACAAAATATTAAGAGGTTAATTAAATTTCCAATTAATATTTGATTTTGTGTTGACGTACAGTTAGGCATAGTTTAGTAGTGTAAATAAACGTTGACGTATGCAAAAATAACGAACAATGCACAATGAGAATGGAAACGATTATAAGTAAAATCGTTTATGCTAAGTATCGGAAAAATTTCATTTAACAAAATTTTTTATTTTCCGAATTGAGATGTTCGAAGCAGAGCACAGTCTGCGCAAATTGTTTGTACGACGATGTATAAATTAACAAAAATAATTGCAAACTTACAATGCCATTTTTTGGGAGGAGGAAGCTATTCCGCCCGTCTGTTTATTCGTATAAATCGGATTTCTTACACCATTTTCTAATCAAATATACTTTTACATGAAGCTCTACATAGCCATATAATGAAAAATACTGTTTATACAGAACCCTTTGCATTTAAACAAAACACCCGTTAGACAAGATTACATAAACAACCTAAACACATTCTCATTTCTAGACTTGTAGACTAGATATGTAGAGGTATATACTCGTATAGGTAGAGATATAGGTTACAGGTATGATGTGTTAGAATTTTAGTGCGAATGTAACTGTAGCTATATAAATAGTGTTTTAAATTTTAATGTCTCAAGTACCTAAGACGATCCAGAATCATGAACATAGACCTGGTAAATAGAATCTATTAACGCAGAAGTATATAATTTGGATTTGTTAAGTAATATTTGCAAAAAGAACGACGATATTTTATTTTATATTGCAAGCAATCATCGCACATTCAGCATTTTTTAACTTATCTGTGCTTTTGTGATCAATCGTTCCCGTATAAAGACTTTCCCCGTCACTGCTGAGAAAGAAAAAAAAATCAAATAAACATCCGTTTTTTATTCTGTGATACGTATTTAATATTCTAATTTCAATTTTTGCGTTGCAATTAAAATACCTCTTGCATCAGTGCGTTCACAATTATTCTTGGTATTTGCAGTCACTAATAGAGTGACGTAGTAATTCTTACTCATTAGTTTGACAATAGTTTTATATATCATATACTAATAATTGTTACATTACCTCGATTTTCATAATTATTTACATGCATATGTGCTGTAACGCGATGTGACAGCTTTAAAAAAATTTGAAGCTTGCTCCCAGGACTTCTTTTTATAAACACTTTTAAGCATGATATATCAGCATGTTCTAATTTTTATTCACGATATCATAGATAGATACAGTTGTTTCAGAAAGGTGTTGGTTTATAAAATGCTCTAAAATTTGTATTTTTATTCACACCCGTCTTTCGTCACATTTGAAACAGAAAGAGATAAAAAGAAGAAGAAAAGAAAATTTCCGCTCTTTCCATAGCTGTATTACTGTTCCAACACCTTTTTAAACGTACTTAAATATGTTCTATAGATAAATACGAATAATGCTAATTATGATTTTATCCTTGCAGACGCCATTCGTCAGGCAAAACACTCCGCATCCAAAGGATCTCAAGGCGAAGGCACACAAACTCCTTGCTGGCCGGTCGCCGGAAGTCGCAGTCACTCAGCAAGCAGAGAATCCTACTACGAATGGTCTTCCCATATCGCCGCCTGAATCGGCTCCGGTTCCCATAGAAACGGTTAAGGTAAGCGAATTCGATATTGTGGCCTAACACCCAAAAATTTGCCTAATATATATTTTAAAATCTTTGTCTAGCAGTAATAATTAAAACAGTAACATAGCTATTAACTACACGCTTCTACAAAGTGACTCCGTTACCAATTCTTTAATATAATCGAATGTTTATAATATGTATTTAATTTTTTCAAATAGACATAGACATTGTCAGACGGGCTACATACTGGCCTGATATTATCAAATGTTTTACCTTTGCCATTGAAACTAAAAGAGGAATAATAGTGTGATGTTTTTAGTTTAATTTAATTCATTATTTTTGATTTCCAAATAAATTAAATGCTATTAAATTGTAAATAAATGAGACTAAACGGGGTTATTTTAATTCACAGATGGTCCACACAATACTGCCACCGCAGCCAGAGGTCGTAAAAGAAGAAGAAAGCGACACCCAAACTGCAGCAGAAAGAGAATCATCCGAAGACGAAAACAATGAGAACGATGATTCCGACGAGTTAGAGGTAAACATCCCACCATTTCTGCTATGAAACCGTATCAAAATAACATTGGAACTGTAGAAGTTGTTTAACCCAAATGTAGTGATCGGTGTATTTTATTGTACAGAAATAACACTTAGAATGAAAATAACATGTAACTTTCTCTGGGCATTTGTTAATAGTGACGTCGGTTTAAAGGGTTTCTATTGTGTAAAATGAAGGTCAATTTTCTAGGAAAGTACTCTTTTGTAGTTTTTTTGTGTCAGCTGTTGCCCTAAATATTTTCGTCACTGTCAACTCTTTTAAAAGCATACACGTAAAAAACGTATCTTAAACAGAATCACTTGAGATTTCTTACAAAGTTGACCTCAATTAATTGGGAATTTGACACTAGTCCTGAAAAGCAAATTCTACGTTGCTGTTTACATACCAAGGACACTATCATAATTATTCCGCACGTGACAGATAATTGGGTTGCGAAGATCCCAAAAAATAAAAATATTCATTTATTCCCAAAATGTACAGATTACAAGTTGAGAAGAGACGAAATGCTAACCTTTAGGGTGCAGTATTTTTCTTGGACTGTGCATAAAATTACTAATTAGGAATTTAATACTAAATAAGTGATTTCAAATGTTATAACTTATAAGATATGTCAATAAATTCAAACCTACTGTCATATACATATCTCTCACAAACATACTCTAATCAGGCCGCTCAAATAACTTCGAAATATACTTCTCATCAGAAAAATCGAAACACCTTGCAAGTTTTTATTTTCTAAGGATTATCAGAAAAATGTGTATATTTAGGATTATATATGTATGTCAAATGTCGTTTAATAGTGAATAATATGAGGTTTTCAAATCCTAATGTTAATGTTCTAAATTCAAATTAACTTTTCATAGGTTTTTCTGATAACCCTTACAAAACATAAACTTGTTAGCTGTTTTGTTTTCTGATGAGAAGTATATTTTCTTTGATTGTTGAAACATAATACACTTGTTTGTCAGTAATTGAGTAATGATTGTGGTGCTCCGCTTGCTTAATAACTGCCCCTCCAATTAAGGCGAGCACCAATTGAGGAATTCCGATGGGTATTTAATAACCGAATTGTCTGTCCGATTTCATAATAATGATAACATTTTTGAGATCTTTTAACTTTTCGCAAACACCAGCCTGACAAATTTAAAAAAAGTATACAAGACAAATTGAAGTAATTTTTCAAACATGGTATTTTTGCGCCATATTTTGGCCCTCACTAGACGGACGGTGTATACAACGGGTTCATTTTGATAATGATGTAAACTAGTGTAAATAAACAACAAACAATCGAACCTTTAATCTTGACTACCTGATAACCAATTAGGTACTAATAAAAAAATGGAATCTCAAAAGTTGCTTAATGATTTATGTTCAGCGATCTATCAAACTCATATTTGGTCACACTGTTATCTCTGTAAGGGTCAGTTCACTTTGATCGACGGCCTTCGACGGTTTGTCCATACAAAAAGAGAACATCTAGATTCTAGATGGACCGACGACCTAGTAAAGGTCGCGGAGAGTCGCTGGATGCAACTGGCTCGGGTTCGGTCATTGTTAAATTCAATGGTGAGAGGTCAGTGTTCAGCAGTGGACGTTTTCCGGGTAAAGAAGATGATAGTTTTTGATGGTCCGATAAATCTGCATAATCATCAATTATACAACATTCTGAGCCACAATAACAGATCTAGTGGGAGCCTCCCTCCCTATAAACTCTAACTTCTTCAGTATGTTAGTGATCGTCAGTTTACATAGACAAGCAAACTTTCCTTATCTTTAGGTACATTACGCACCTTTGCAGTTGTCACGTCAAAATTTGAACGCAGTCCGTTTTAAGTATAGGTACACTGTATTTGGTTTGGGGTTAAAGGGTAAATGTGGTGTGGTATTAGCGCGATGGTGGTAGCCGTCGTGTGGTGTGGCGCGCGGGGGTGGCGGAGCGGGGGCGGGGCGGTGCGCAGGCGGGGGGCAGACTTCACCGCAGGGACACCCCCCATCACCTCAAGAATAAACGCGTCAACCAGATCGACGCGAGCCGGGCGCGAGATCTCATAGCCCAGGTGGATTTGTAGAGCATGTCGCTTGTCTTGTTCTCTATAACTTGTATTGTCTTTGTGTTTGTTGTCGTGTGCGCAATCTTCACTAATTGGCTTTTGGGTAGCGGTCGGTGTTAATTTATATGTCGTGTTGTTAAAATTTATGGCAGAGAGGAAGATAAGACCTAGCTTCTAAATCAAATTAAATAATTAAATTCAGATATTGTATGTAGTCATCGCTTACAATCATTGATACCCAAAACCGGTTTCAGAAATTTCCTGTGCCGTTTCTTACTTGAAACGGTGACTCCGGAAAAAAAATACATCATCGGTTTGCGTTTACGTATGATTTGTATGAAGAATCACAGTTTCGTTAACGTGCAGCTAGAGGCGCTGCACAATTCTTCATACAAATCTGACGTAAACGTAAACGCGACAGTTACTGTTATAACTCACACTAGAGGTACCGATATCTGTCGAGGATACAAAAACTATAAGGGAAAACGTATTCAGGAGTTGGGCAGCAGCATATAACAACATCTTAGTATTATTGCAATCACCAATCCCTCTGCCCAGCTCGGTGATTATGGCAATTCTTCTCATGGAAAGTCAAACGTGGCGTTTCGGGGATTTTTTAGACATGAGCCAGCATGCTTTGCTACTTATTGTCGTTTTCCCCCAAATAGTGTTCGGGAACAAAGAGTAAAAAATCAAAGTTTTATAACGGTCCGATCATCGAGCACCACTTCCGCTTTTATTTTTCATTTTTATTGGAAAGTATCCGTCAATTTTAAACGGTTGATTTCTCTATGAAGGTTCTAAGTGAGTACTTCAAAAGCGTAAAGGTCAAATATGATTGATGTGACCCATTGTCACCAAACTACTGGCTATGTTTCTATGCAATTTCGTGAAGATTGCGGATATTACATAATTTGTTAATATGTGCTGTTATGTATTAGATGCGGTAGTATTTGTTTCATAACTGTGCGACTTTATCTTTTCATCTTACTGAGTGATGCGCTGTTTCTGTTACACGGCCTTGGTGTTTGAATTCATCGATCATCCCTATCGATAGATAAACAGATAGTTTGCAACAGTATTTTGAATGTATAATAAATTATTAGTTTCAATCTGGCATTTTCATTAATTTACCTCCTCTTGTATCGTGATTAATTACTAGATCGTCGCTTGATACTTTTTACAAGACATTGATTGAATTTCATTTCCGTTGCAATTCGTTCCACTCTTACTTTTTCTGACTGGACATTTAGACATTACTATTTTAGAGTAGAGCTTCCGTCCTCATCACAATTATCATAGAACCCCATCTCCATATCTTCAAATGTCATAGTTTCCGGGACCGTTTCCATCCCTCGCGTTATCTATCATACTTGTTTTGTCTTGTGCCAAAGTTTCAGTTCGCGAGGCCTTGTGACGTACACATCGGCTGTCTCTACGTCTGATCCATATCAGGATGATTACTTTAAATGCATGTTATCGGCTTACTTCGTGGGAATCTAACACAACTAACAATTTACTAACCTCGAATTAAAATTGAATGGCGTAATGGCGGATATTCCTCAGATAAATCTGTAACGATTTCTAGTTTCAAATTAAAATAATTATTTCAAGTAAGGTACGCTAATTAAACGAAATAAATGATGACAAACAATGAGATAGAAATCGAGCTCAATTCATCGCGACTATCTACATTGCATGGACACACGAGAGGGTAAAAGCTGATGCGCAACTCCGCGTCGAAATTTCTTGTTCGCTTTAGAATATAGAAACAATAGAGCCGTGAGATCTGCTTCACATCACATCTCGCTGACAGTCTGAGCATTATTACCGTAGACCGATGTGCGACGCCGCTAAACGCACTCTTTTGCGGTGTTTCCCACCACATTATTCATTTAATACAAACGCCTAATAAAGGAAATAGAAACTGTGCTAGTTCACGGCTTGAATTCGAGCAGAGACGCGTTAAGTGTGCAAATCAGCAATAAATCTCTTGACGAATCGCGTCGGTTCTGAGGCACGACCCAAGCGTGGGTAATTGCTGGAATACTCCGTCTGTTCCGGGCTGGTGCGCGCGGCTCGGGCCCTCGACCACATCGCACGCCTTAGACCCTCCGCGAGACTCGCACAAATGACTGTCTGTCTTGCAGCGTAACTCCCGCAACAATGACCCGTGTGCCGCGATTACTCGATAAAGTGAAGTGCCGCTCTCTCAATTACAAAGGTGTAGTGCTCAATGTGTATTCAACATACCTGCAAACACCCGCCAATTTCTAAAGTGCCCGTTATCGATACATATTAAAATGAGGTGCTTGAAAGCGGCTGGAGGATGGCTAGCTCGGGTGAGATCCCTATGCAAGATAAATGAGACATTCAACGCAAGATTTCAATTTAGATTCGACTGCATTTGTTTGGCTTGCCTCGCTTTACGTACTGTGGTATCATGATCATTCCATTTCACCGGCATGTAATATATCGCGACATTTAAGCGACTTCCTCACTGGCTGTTGTCGATGTAGCTCGAGATTTAAGCCTGTTTGGTGACTTGCATGTTTCTACAAATGCTCAGTGAGGCAATGTTCTTAATGTTCGTTTCTTTCAGGCGATAAAGAAACGGGAAGAACTTCAAGATGAGCAGAAGACTGATGAAGAGGAAGCCGCTGACGACAATCCTGATGGTGAGTTACTTTTTAATACCGTTTGACTATCTGTTTATTGTACCAGCACTCCGCAAAAAGTACTACGTTGATTTATTGAAACAGTCTGAAGATGTCACAGATAAAGTTAAGACTTTATAATATTTTTGGATGCTATTTTACTAGTAATACATCACAATGGCGATACAAAACGAGTGGCGACCACGTACCGGGAAACGTCTACCAGGCCGTCCCCCTACTAGATGGACCGACGACCTGGTCAGAGTCGCGGGGAGTCGCTGGATGCAGGTGGCTCGGGACCGGTCGATGTGGCGTACCATGAGGGAGGCCTATGTCCAGCAGTGGACGTTTCCCGGCTGATGATGATGATGACATCACAATGTTTCAATTTGTTTCTAAACATCTTTGCCGTGTTACAAAGACGGGAAAACACTCAAAGAGCTTTATCCCATCACGACACATGACAATCTAGTGTGGTACTAAAATAATTTAACGCCAAGAATACAGTTATTAGGGGACGGGGAACGTTGTTAGTGCACGGTTTACCTGAAAGATAGTGTCGGTTGCGACATTAGTTTACGCGGTCGTGTCATTATTTTACGCGGTCGTGACCACACTCGGTCGTCCCGAGATCACGAGCTGGATCGAGCCAGACTCGTCTGTCACTCTCGCGTCACTTACAACAAAAGGTCCATTGCCTTTATTTTAGTGTGAGAATACAGCGACGTGCGTGACTTTCGAACTTCATTCTGCGCGTGCGCAAAAAGTTTGTTTTACTGGCGAGCTTGTGATACATTCTCTCCATGTAGGTTTTCTCTTATATAGTTTTAGTTCTAGTAAAACTTATGAAATATAACACAAATAAAACATCATTTTATTGATCATCAGCTGTATAAGTCAAGTAACTATTGGTCATGAACCTCCCTCCCCTACAGATCGCTTCGTGAGACTTTTCACGAGGGTATCATCTCAATCGCTACGCTTGGCAGAGGGATTGGTGATCGCAGTATGATGTAGTTTATACATGGGAGATGTTCTTAAGGCAGAATAATTCTTCTGAATCTTCAATGTTTACAATGACCTGATTATGTAGTATCCTTGAAAATACACTACATACTTTGAGTGTAAACAATAATCATTTGTTCATTTTCACACAAAACTCTCTTGATGTAGATGAGTCAAAAATGTGTGTTAGTCATGTAAATTGTACAATAACATGTTTTGTTGTTGGGTGGTTGGTTTTGTGGGTTGTTATGTCTGCGAACCTTTGCAGCTGACTATACGTGTGCACAAACAACTTATTCAATGTTTCACGCACGGACCGCGACACAAAAAAAAACTCAATTCTGTCTGTTTATTTTTCATCACAGGAATCACAAAGCAACAACGTATTACTCACGCAGTGTTTAAAATATTAAAGTACCACATTATATATGTATGTTTGTTTAACTTATTTGTATTTATAAAATATTTGTGTATAATTTTGTTTGTACAAAATCGTTCATTTTAAAAGCTTTTATTTAACTTGCAATGTTTGTATGTATTGTATGTTGTATTGTTCGGGTCAAATCTTGCAAGCTGAATTAGAAGCACTTCCTCTTATCCTAGGGAGTTGAAATTTTGTACGTTGGTTCAGTTCCGATGACAATGCGTTTTTTTGGTACTATCGAGCTGGTCTGATGCTGGAGTCAGGAGGAATAAAGAGAAACTCTTCAATGGGCCCCTCGAATTCGGGCTCATCTCAAAATCAGAATACCAGGCTGACATAAGTGCAAGGGAGCGTGCTATATCGTTTCTATATATCGTATCGTAGCGCAGGTTGATTCCTAACAAACTATTAAAAATCATTTGAAGTACCAGGTTATCAGAAACGGAAGAAGTTTTGATTTAGCTCACATGACATGTTACGGCGCGGGTTATTCTACCAATGAGAACGCGTAGCTCCTGTCACTTTTTTTTATAAATCTAAATAGATTCATTTGCTTTAGACTTTTTACTTGAAGAGTGTTTTAGATTCAAAATGCTATTTGTCTCTTTTTGGCCCAAGGGAATGAAAGAGTAACCACATAATCAAATCAAGTCGTGATAAACGTGAACGGGCGGTATAGTAGGTGCATTATGTCAATACCTAATCTGTGCAAAGTCTGTGATTATATCCTCTGTGCAAATGCTGAATGTTATACATAAAGGCCATAAATTGGCCTTAAATGTCAAAAATACAACTAAAAAGAGTGTGTTTATGTTCTTTTGGCAATGGTTTTCTTAATATTTTTAAGACAAGATAGTGTCACTCAATTGAGGCTGGACAAGGCAGCATATGCAATAATCATCGGCTGCAGAAGTCCATTGTTGGACATGAGTCTCCCTGTTATGGCGCGCCCACACATGCACGGTGATAGGGCCGAGCCACTTGCATCCAGTAACTACTCGCGAGCTTAACTAGGTCATCGGTCCTGGTCTGATGCTGGAGTCAGGAGAAATAAAGAGAAACTTTTCAATGATCCCTCAAATACGGGCTGGGCTCATCTTAATTCCAGAATACCACGTTGACATAAGTGCACCGGAGCGTGCAATATCGTTTTTGTAGCGCAGGTTAATTTCCTACCAAACTATTGAAAAATATGTATATATATAATACTTGTGCTCAGAAAGTGTTACGTTTCATAGCTTTTTTGCGTGCTAAAAGTTCGTGATTTCAGAAGGTTGTCTTAAAAACGCAAGGCAAGCGTGCGTTTTTCTTATTAACTGAGCGAATGTTTTTCATTCAAAAATCAAAACTAGTATTTTTGCCTAGTCACTGGGCAGTATGTGCAACACACTCTTGGCCACAATCTCAATTACTACCAGGTTGACATAAGTGTCAGAAAGCGTGTAAGATACTTGTTCCGCACTAACCTCCGCACAAAGATCTCGGTCTGTTTAATTATATACTTTTTGCTGCATTGACATGTTACAAGAGGATTGGCTTCAGTTCGAGTATTTTTTAAAAAGAACGCGGGCCTTCGCTTTTTAAATATACACATGTAGATTCGAATGTTGATAATGATTTAATTTACTTTTATGGGGATGACAGAGACCTTATGCCAAGATATTATATATCTCTTTTTCTCTCTTTGAAGTTGTAGTTAGACTCCACCTTAGGTATGAGGTCCTGGTACTTTCGTCTTCATATCATCCGATGTTAAGTGATTAAAGCCGACAGACAAATGGACCTAGAGACGTTACTTAGGTTGCTAGCTATGCTTTCTGTGCTAACCGGAACCATCTTCATCATAATTTTACTATTTGTTATATTTTTTCAGCAAATGTATTAAGAAATGTCGTTCGAAATGTACTTACTATTTTCGCGTCTCCCCCCGTATATCTTCTAAACTATTGCTTTTAAAAATCTGAATACTTTACAGTAGTATGTAAGTACACTGAGCTTAAAAGAAGAAAAAAAAAATAACACGACTAAGCTGCCTTTGCAGGTGAACGAGTAATAGTCGACCAAATTATAAAAAAAATTGGCTTACAGATTCCATAATGAAAGTTTCGTACAAATTCCAATCAAAATTACTTTACACCGTTCTGGGTGGACCTAACTTGCACTTGGATGCTTTTTAAAATTGAAATAGATTCAGTAATTTAACTAGACTTTTTTTAGTCTTAAGAAACATTTACACGATAACTAAAAAATAAAAAATAAATTAATATAAAAAAATATTTCATAAAGAAGCTTTTATTTAAATGCTCTAAAAAGAAGAAAATAAACTTTAAAACTTTAAATGAAATCAAACCCATCAATTGATTACATTGAACAATTTATATGCTATAAAAGCTTGTCGCGTGATTTACTAGTGTAGATGTATGTAGATTTATCTATTTTATAAAATACATACTTTTTTCTCTATATCAGTTTACATAATTCTTGTATTCTATTCATCAACACATAGGCCTCCTTCATGGTACGCCACATCGACATTAATACAATTAAAATCACGCGACAAGCTTTTATAGCATATAAATTGTTCAATGTAATCAATTGATGGGTTTGATTTCATTTAAAGTTTTAAAGTTTATTTTCTTCTTTTTAGAGCATTTAAATAAAAGCTTCTTTATGAAATATTTTTTTATATTAATTTATTTGTACTAAATCGAAAACTTTAAATGACATTTGATATTGACGCCATCTTTATTTCTTCCTGAAGTTTTGCCTTTTTAGCAAAAAACTGTACAAAAATTTTCAAAAGACAGATAAGGAATTTTTTAAATTATTATAGCAGTGTACTAAGCCCGGGGAAGTACATTCGCGGAACGTTTCTTTTGAAACATCGATCTATTTTACGATTTGAAGAACTGAGTATGGAATTCATACAAAGCAAAGCTAAGTAAACCTACAGGTCATTTTATATGTATCGATCAGATTGATATTAAGGCTGTCTATTTGGGGCTTTAGTCTATCTGTCACGTGTGTTTTGCACGCTAACGTATTGTTTTGGCGGGCATTCATGACAAACCAGCGCCTTATACACGGACATGGACGGAACTTGGGCTACGTACTTAAAAGCTGTGTGCAATCCAACCTGATTTATATTGAATGACTACCTCTCGCTACACTTCTTAAAATGTATGATGGGTTTGCATTTGGCCTTCATCTCATTTGATGGTAAATGACGATAAGGCCGTTGGATGGTAAAAGCGTGCACCCCCAGAAGCCTCAAGCTAATGAGGCGCTGGCTCTGCTACCTTTCACACTGGAAGACAACAGTCCTATTGACTTTGCTGTTTGGCGACAGACGGATATAAAAAATGTCCTTACCAACCAACCAAACTGAGTACCGATAGGACTGGGAATCGCACCCGGGACCTCCGACTTGTTATTCCATGTGTATAACCATTAGGCCAAGGAGGCAGTAGCGATAAATGCTGCCATTAACTTACCACTACTCCATCCGTCCTGAGTACCATCAACATTTCTGCTGTCACCGCCACCCGCCTGCCAAGCTTGATGATCAACGAACCACATATCGTCACAAGATATACCTTTATATGGACTTACGAATAACCTTCCTTACCACTGTATTTTTTTAGTCCGAATGGAATTTTGCTATTTTTAGCCACAATCATACGACATGGTACCTCTCATGCATGTATAAAATCGTATCGCGTTATCAGCTTATCTCCCTCGTACCGCGTGCCATTTCGCTACGTCGAAGCCCCTCAGTATTTCGTTTACCTGTGGCATGTGCACGCCTCAATTCGACACATTTTTAACATAAATTAAATACCAGATGTGCGTGTGTGAAATTATCATAATTATAACATAAAGTGTATTTAACATGCCGTGAAATTTAGAGTGATGTAAAATTTAATAGACCACGTAATACGAAATGTAGGTCTTTGTCTTATTTGACCAACAAAATATTATTGAATTTATTTAATTCGTGTAAAATAAGTGATGTGACTGAACTGCTTTATGTCTAATGTAATAAAGTTTAACAACTGCTTCCTAAAGTTACTAGTTATTACTATTTTAAAAATGCTACAGGCTTATTGTCAATAGTAATTAGCTGTGTTGGTTTTTAAATCGTAGTCCTGGCGACCCTAATTTTCAAAACAGCTCCATGGAATAAATCAATATTTGTACTTTCATAATATTATTTAGGGTGAAGTCCGCTGGGGCGAAACCGCTCGCGATAACGTTGTTTTGTTTACTAACGCCTTGTTTACCCAGTAATTAGGTAATGTAAAGCAAAAGCAGGCGATCTATCGAATATCTATATCAATTGTATAGGAAGCATTCTAGAAATATCGCATAGATATAGCTAAGTTATACGACGTGGTAGGTATGTGTGAAGGTCGAAGTTATTGTTGTATTGTGTCAGACACGTCACCGGCGAACGGAGACTATTTCGCTTGACGTAAGGTGTATTTGGTACTCTGGTTTGGTCCGATATAGCTACACTAAGTTTTGCGACCAATTGATTAGCAAAGAAGAGGTTTTTGACTTACGATTAAAATTTGATCTGGCTTGAACAACATGGTTTGTAGATACGCTCTTGCGATGCGGGTGATCTGAGCATGCTTCCATCTTATGTCTTTATCATCACTTATTTATCAAGTCTCCTTGCCAACTAACTTTATTATGTAATTATAAACAAAACTCTTTAGATTTGGCCGTAAGGGATTTATTTAGAGTGGTAGGACTTTGTAATATTGATTAGGTCTAATACTAATACCAACTATACATTTATAAAAACCCCTATTGCACAATATGTATAAACTATATGTTGCTTTAGGATATAGATTGTTTGTATCGTACTAGTGCAGAGCAAGCTATCAGAAACTTTCTTCAATGCTGTAATCGGTACGTGGATCTGGTATGAATCCCATGCTATGTTGAAATAAATAATTGCATCCCAACTGTCTCCTCAACATATGGACAACTTCCACTTCATATGGCATTTCTGATTTGCTCCATTTCCTTAAAATTGTAGTCATTGTACACTGCATTTACTTGCACGCACTTTCTCAATGGTTCAACCACAGCGACCATGCTGTGAACTGTTTACAATTGCGTTAACACTTGAATTACCATAACGATTCAGTTAGCTGCATGGGGTACTTTCCCACAGTGCAGCGCAGTGGTAGAGGAAGCTACTCTTGGTTGTCCTATACAAACATGCGTTGTTGATTCATGTTTGGTTACGGAACGGTCTATTCCACCTGAGTGTTTGTTGAATGTATACAGGTTTTTACCGCCGTGGCCCTAATCATAACCTTTTTGATCTCCGCTGCGATCTTTAACGGAAACCAACACATATTGTTCTTTATTTCAATAGTTTTAACGAGAAAAAACCAGACAGCACTGACTACTAATACTAGGGAGTATTACGTTTTCTTTTATCATCCTTGAGAACCTATTTTTCGAATTTATTTTTATTCTATTCTACTTTTTTCTACTTTATGCCGCTGCTACACGATTACTTTAATAATAATAATAATGTTTTTATTAAAAAGGCATAAAACACCCAAAAATAATAATAATACAACAATAAAAAGATACAAATAATAATAATATAAAACTAAATATTACAATTAGAAGAAAAAAAAACTTTGTGCTTACGGCATTCTTTTCGGCAATTGGTAGATTAATAAGACTTCTCTTTGGTTTACAAACGGCAACAAGTTTCATAACGAGGGTTCCGCTGTGTGTTGAAACGTTTGCGTTTCGCGCTTGTCTGATACGCGATAAAATTCGTGTAAGAGATACTGTAGTGGCTTCTCAAAGCCGCAAATAGGTCAGTTTTGTTTGTTTGCCCCGATACCATAGTAAGGCATGTCGGATTGTAATCCTATTATTCCGCAGTGATTTATTTGAAATGTTTTTATTTAGTTTTCATCGTCTCTCTATTCACTATTCTTGTAGATACATTCACTAAGATTAGTAAATAATAAAACAAATAAATGTGTATTAAATCGTCACTAAAGTAGTATGCAAAATTGACTTACGAGTCATGGTTTTATAAATGTTTTAAATGCTCAGTAATTTACAAGTGTGGTCATTTAGTAATTCTTAGAATATTTTTGCGTTGTTCTACGCCTCAGAGAACTGCCTGCCATAAGCAGTAGAACCTATAACGTCTGACCCGACATTTCATCATTACGAACACGAGCAATCTCCGCCTCTTCATTCCTTCACAAGATCATACAACTACTTATTACGCGCAATTAGTTCACAATTAATCAAAGCACGCGAACCGTTTCACACGGTACCTACACTTAACTCTAATTATTCGAGAATTTGAGATCACTCTCATTGATGATACAAGGCACTCTTGTGTGGGAGTGGCATAACATGTGTAAAGAACCTTGACCCAGTCGAGTTTCCCTTAATAAGCCTTGTGTGTAACAGGTGAAGTTTATTAATACCTCCAAGTATCAAGTCCTCCTTGTGGCACGTGCTTAGGATAATTCACTAATAAAAAGCAACATTTGCAAACAATAACGTCTCTAAGGATGACTCGTTCTGCCTTCGGAGAACAGAGCAACATATTCTTAGTATGCTTGTACATGATAATATGTTACAAGTTATTGAACTGACGACATTATCTTATCTGCTCCAATAATACCGATTCCACTGAGTCTCAGTCGAACAGTGGACGCAGCGGGAAGCGATTGGTATAAAATCGCATTAGTAAATAACTGTATTTTAGAAAAAAAATTGCAGTGATGAGACAGTTTCACTTCCATTAAAATGAAACTTTATTGCAGCTGTAACGTTTTTGGGTTATCCTTGATTAATATGCCATATCGCGTGTGTAAGAGTTGTTTGTTTAGTGACATCACTGTTTACCGTACCTGATTCTGTCATCGTTTACATTTTTTCAAGCAAAATCCCAATTTATTTGGGTTAGCTTTACCACAGTTTTGTATTGGTTCATAACGTTTTCGTGTCGTGGTTTATGCTCACGGGGAATTTCCGATGCAATGTTTATCGATTGTTAATTATTGTATGTTGAAGTCGTTTGTCACTAAATGAAATACCAATGTGTTGTGAGTGTTTTGGCGGACGTTTACTCTTGTCAAAAACTGATAGATCCGATCTCTGATATCGGCGAGTCGGATATCAATGTAAGTACCTCGCGATTAAATGACTTCTGACTTTCATGCTCGAGCTTCAACGTTTTATGTTTTCTCCCGTCAATTTTTTGTTCTACCTAAACGCCTTCG
The DNA here is from genome assembly GCA_910589575.2 of Carcina quercana. Lineage (NCBI taxonomy): Eukaryota > Metazoa > Arthropoda > Insecta > Lepidoptera > Depressariidae > Carcina > Carcina quercana. The sequence continues at coordinate 8,286,568 of OU342436.1, forward strand.
CAAATTGACAGAGCCTTTGTCCGAAAGTCGTGTCGATGTTTCGGAACTATCCAATCTCAATTAACTCGAACAACAGAGAGCCTGTTCTCAGCCTTGGTCATTTACCAACGCATCAACGATCATTACTCATCTTCCATGTAGGAACGTTGTAAACGTCGTCTACTTTCTTTAGCGTGATGCATTACTTTGTTGTATAATGAGCCCCCAAAGATGCAATTAATTTGTTACAATGTTAGACAGAGTTTCTACTCCATTAAAGTTCAAATGTCAGAGTGTGATATTTAAAAGTTCATTAGCCAGTGCGGACAGCTAAGTTCAGTGTGCGTTAAAAATGAAGGACAAAAGGTTGGAACTTAAGTTGAGCGTCCGCGGTGACGGGTCACTGGGTCGGAACAGTCTCCGGAGTAGCACCAGAAGTAACCGAAGCAATGCCAGTAACAATAGCAGTGGCCTACCTGCCAGTGAAATATTCGCCACAGACCGTTACGCGGCACCATACAATCGACCGTATTTCGATATACTTGATAAGTATCGCAGGCCTCAGAGCCAATATCAAAGCCAATACCCAGCGCAAAGTCTTCAGAACTTAAATCAATATGGACAACCGACACAAAGTATGCAAAATTTGAATCAATACGGAAATCCAGAACAAAATGGGTACAGAGATAGAAGAAGTTCATTTGTGAACTACGCAGAAACTGCGAGTCCCTACAATACTCAACAGTACCCAAGCCAGACAAATTACGGGCCGCCACGGTACCCTCCGCAGTCGTACGAGCCGTCGAACCAAATATACGGGACGTTGCCACGTTCAGTGCCTCAGCGTGTGAACCTTCCGACTTCTGGGCACTACACGTTGCCAGGGAGATCCGGCGCGCGACGCGTGCGCATCAGCGAGCTCGAGCCCATTGTACACGGATACGGTATGTTTGTAATTGTTACTACACATGCTCTTCATTTATTTCATTTGTAGTTACTCGTACCTTGGTTCTAAGGTGTTGTAATGGTAATTCTCCGTCTATTGTGTTACGATTTTTCACGACTCAGTAGAGATTATTTAAATAAGTATTATCGTAGCCGTGTTACTACGTGTTAATATTCAACTGACGAGGTGGTTATTGCGTGAGCACTTCAAGGACTTAGTTGAACATATTTAATACCCTCAACTATCTGAGATTAGTTTCCTCTGGGGAGAAATTGACTTAGAAAGCAGCTTTGAATAGAAACTAATCTAGTCGTCAACTCGCGAGTTATCACGTTATAACCCGAGTTTCACTTTCAGTTAAATGCCACCGTTCTATTTATATGTAAAATCACAATGCCTTTAGATTATTGGCTGGATATCTTAGTGTTGTTTTATTATCCACGCCCACCGATTGGTTTCTAGTCCAGTTTAGCTTCAAAGCTCCTAAGTATAACGGTAAAGTAGACAGTTCAGTGGCCTTTGGAAGAGGCTTATGTCCAGCAGTGGACAGTCGCGTCTTGAATACATTTTTATAAAACTCTGCGCCGTTCCAAACAGAGTTGACGTTTTTATAAGGTTCTCATATTTGGCAAAACCCGTGTTTTAATTCCACTATTATTTACGGAATAATTTCCACTTTTATACGATTGCCTTTTATGTTCTCATCCATTCTAATATTATAAATGCGAAAGTGAGTTTGTTTGTCCTTCCTTCCCGTAATAACGGAGGGACAGAATGAATGATTTGTATGGGGACAGTGAAAGGCCAGAAAAAGACACGGGCTACTATCCCGATCAAGCGTGTAGTTCCCGTGGGATACTTTCCGATGGAAAAAATATAATTTTAAATATCCCGACGCTGTACACTGAATCAGTCAGTGTGCCAGTGTTCCTATCCACCCCTTGGGACGTACAACAATAGCTGGTTGCCCGTGCTTATTGGTGCGCTCTAATGAGCCAGTTCACGCCGTAGCCAGGGCCTGTCACCCTGACCACTAGTGCAGTGCTCTGCACGCATCTAACGCAAATACTCTTATTGGTACATACTCGACTCGTATATTAACTCTCTACGGTTAGAAACGTAAAAGTCAAATATTTCGAACTCGTTCAATACGTTGAGATGTCAGCAAAAATATGTACATGTTAATAATCTTCTTTAGTAAAGTCATATAAATTGACAGTCACTTTTATTGCTATCAAATTAAAGTTCCTTCAAATATTTGATGTAATAAGTTAAGGGTTTTAAGTTGTGAAAGAAATTGTGAGTAGAAATGGCAGTGATAACAAAGACAGTCGTCCGAGGCATAATGTGCTCGATTATGGAATTCACCTTCAAAGCAAGTAAGATAATACAGCCAATACATTCTTTCATCACTCAAAAGAGAAAGTTTTAATGTTATTTTTTATTATTATCTCAAATTGTAATTTGGTTCCATTATTTTTTATTTAATTTCTTGCAATGTTCGTTACGTTGCTTGTATAAAACCTAATACCGTTATAATATTTTGTTCCGCTGTTTCTTCAGTCACCTTTTTGGTATGTACATAAAAGGTATACCGGTTTTGACTCGAAGGTCTATGACAAATTATTATCTTTTGTGTTTGTTCGGTACGGCCATTAATTTAAGTTTCGGTCATGCGCTCTTAATTTCTATTGAGACGGTATAAATATGGAAGACAATGTTTTCTTTTCGTATTAATATGAAGTTTACTTTCTTTAGTTAGGTAACTATACACTGATCGTTGTACTATAACAGACCAGAAGAAACTTACGTAATGAAATCCCTTGTATATGTTTAAATAAATTATCCTGACCCAAAACTTTTAGAAAAGGTTCGACAGAATGGTAACTAAACCTTGTTCATATTGTAATAATTGTTAATGTTATGGCTAAAGTTGGAATTAGTGCTAACTATTGATTGGATTTCAATAAAAGATTCCAGATTACTGACGGCGATTAAACTCAGCCATTTGTCATCGTAGTCTTATCTCATACTAGCTTTTGACCGACTGACGTAATTTTCATTACATGCATCTATGGATGCATAACTATAAAGACCTGTTAAATTTGAAAGTTCATTCTTAGCTTTTATGTTTCTTATTTGTTAGTTTATTTTGATCCGGCACTTACGCAATAGTTATGAGAGGCACTATAACAACAAAAGGTCCGTGATTTTTAATCTATTCCCGCTAGTTGTATAATATCGTCGTTATTCTATTGTCTTATCAGATGGAAAGTATAACGAGAGCAGTGTCAGTGGACTGGAGGTGGATTAACCCGGCTGGATATATACGTTTTAAGAAATAACGGGTAGCATTTTGTCAGTGAATGGTCCTACGTTGGGATGCTCAGACGGCTTGTTCCACTCCGCTCCAAGAAATCCTTCCACTCGGGCTCCAAGGATAATTTTATCTAATGTTTAAATTATTCCACCGGGCTCTTCTTGTAGAGTCGGCGACTTACCTCAAAATATTTAGATCTCATCATATGTAGTTATTGTATCTTTGTTTTGTATCTGTGTTTCATGTTCTTTCGATGAAGTATAAATATGTTTCGGTATCGACCGATTGAGACGATTGTTGCCATTAGTCGTAAATAATTATTGGTTGTGAAATCGTTTCATACAAAATCTGTTTGACAAACTTAGGTTTCTGAACACTATAGACACTACATCCACACACATAGTGTTAGTACCTCTATATAACATTGTTATTAACAGTTGAAAATGATTTATTTCTGGATTTTGTTACTTGTTAAAAATTAATTCTGATTCTAAATAAAGTTGTAATCATTTTCCGGGGTGCTAATTTTGTTTCATTTTTTTCCGTTAAAGCTACACCAATTCATTTATGTATGAACGAATTTTGTTTGTTTTTTGAAATCATTCGCTTTCAGTCATATTTATGCATTTAATTGGAATTATGTCATACCGTAAGACACTAAGGTTGTGTAGAAATTTGAGGAATTTCAAGTTCTGGTAACATTTGGAGGATACAATTTGAATATAGTTAGGAACTCGGGAGGGCAGCGCGTGCGCAGGGCGAGTTCGTGCGCCGATGCCCGATAGAAGAGGAGACGAACACGATTGACACTGGTGAACTCAGCACCGCTAAATACAACACCATATTTCTCTTTATTATCTACTTAGAAAGCTGTCGGCATTTAGTATTTCGATAGTTGGTGTGGTCTGCATATAAATTAATTTTGTTAGTTTTTCATTCAAGTTAAAACTAGTGGCTCTGTGAGTTGTAGGCCTTGCGAGCACATACTTTGCCCCACAGAGCCTTATAGTTATTAAAATATCGAAATTGCGGCATAAATAACACCTAGTACAGATTCATCGCTAAGATGCAGTTGCGCCACCTATAAAATTTTAATTGGTTTTAGCCCTATTAGTTATTTTCGTAACGACAATAAGGTTCCAGGTGCTCTAAGTTCCTATCTAGTTGTTAAAGGCTGATCTCACCGGTAGAAATCTAAAATTGAGAAATTTACTGCAATTTCAGGAGCTATTCTTCTCTTGAGATATTTACCAAAATTTTTGTGAGACATTTTCGACGTTTTCGATTTTGTCACTACTCCATAACTCAACTAAACTTTCAAATGATAAGAAACCGAATCAGATATAATGTGGCGCAAATATCCAGTATTTCCACTTTTTGGAGGAAGTACCCACCCAATCAAAAATACCCTACGACTAAAAAATTCAAAAAAATAGTTTAACCTATATACCATGTATCTCCCAGATCAGTTGGGAAATGCGATCTATAGAGGAAAACATACAAACACATATAAAAGTAGTTTTTTGCTCTATTAGCTAAAACGGAGACCTTTGTTCGCTTCGCTCACTCTCGGTCAATTATCCTGACACTAATTTATAATACAAAAATAATATGCTCTTTATTATTAGAATCTTATTGGGTGGTTATAGTTCTGAGATCTAATAAGGAACCATTTTAAAATTGATTTTGTAAATGTGTTTGGAACGACAAATTACAATCATGTAAAACGATTTTTTTTTGCCGAAGAAATTGCAGTATACTTAGTACTGACAAGTAAATCAAACATGTGTGTGAAGTGAAGAGACAACAAAATGAATCAAGCATTTATACAATTTATGTCTAAGAATTTACTATTTTATTGAAATCCAAGCAAAGTTGTTAAATTGAGTGACTTCGCCAAAAAGAATTCCCAACCAATATATCTAATTAAAATTAGTAGTGACAATTAACACACATTTTTTAGTTAAATCACGACTGCAACGCTAATTGATAGAGTAATAAACAATCATGGTATTGTCAAATATTGTAGAATCTATCAGTCACAGAGTATAAATTACAAGTTTTTACTTTCGAATCTCAACAAACCAATGTCATAGATTGTTTGGTGGATGTTATTATTGTGTTATTACAAAAACACCTTTCGCTATACCGTAATTACTGCTGTGCACTCGCGTTTTTTTCCTTTTCGCTATCTGTCTTCATTCGTCAAGCGTCCGTCTTTTTGGGCATCGTGAAAGTCCTTGTTATTGTGTATTGACTTCGTGAACTTATTGATTACAATTGGTGTTGTTTAGAGCTATTGTTGGTGTCTAGGCGCCTAGAAGCACAATTGCCTTTTAAATTGAGTTCCGCGTGCTTTACATACAACTCAGAATGTTTATCTTACATCTGTCTATACATATATCTGTGTGTATATGAACTGATTCAACTATCAACCACTAAGCCGGACTGTCGAAACTAGATCTGATATTTGAACTTTAGTTGTCTTTTGGAGTGGAGCCATTTAGATATCCAGGCGGATGTAGGAAGTTTCTACCACCAAGAAAACCAGTCCCAGATGGATACTTCGAAGTGAATCGAACCTGTCACCTGCGGAACGACATTTCAACGATTTAAACACTACGCAACGAAGGCGAAAGAAATTCAGACCCTAAGAATTCGTAACTATTCAATCCCCTAAGAAAGTTAACGAAGAAGTCGACGCATGCGAAGTGGGCACAAGTTGTTTCGTTTTAAACATTGCTCTTATGTGGTATTTGAAATTTATGTACTATATGGTCGTGTCATTCCAGTTTGAGGATGGAATTATCTTATGGTTTACATGGATCGTCCTATCTATGTATCACCGACAACTTACCGTTATCGCGGGTAACAATCCTAATAATTACGTGAAGTAGCACCATGTAAAGATTGGACACACTGTAAATGCATGGGTTTTTACGTTAGACTGTTTGAGGTCGAGCGTTTGAAAAAGGGTTGAAATGAAAGAAAGTGTTGCTTATGTTCCCAGATCAATTTCTGCCATTCCTATAACACTTTCTTTCTCCTTTACACTGATCAACTACATCACTGCATGCATTGGTACCATATGTGGCTTTCTCAATTACTTAAGCGTACTGTTTATTACTAAAATATGTTTTTGGATTTAATTAAAGTTGTATATCATATGTGTCACGTTGACCAATTTACAACCGCTTTTCAAGTGTTTCATTATCCATCTATTTGATATGTGACTATTCATCCCATCTCGTACATTGGCAAAGCTGTACTTTCATTTGACTGAATACTGCAACAGTCTCGAGATTGTAATTCAGATTGTTTTCTTCATTTTCCTAACGACTGTATCTACTCGTAGCTAAGAATATGTAGCGTCATTTTTTTAAAGTTAATACCAATTAATCATCTGATAATACTGATCTACTTTAGTCACATTTTTCATTACAAATCTTTCCAAATGGTATCAAGGCAGACAGTTTTGAACACGTTTTCCTTTTATTCAACAAAGGCTAGAAATATTTTTTTGCTAACAATGAAACTATTAAATTGCCTTTACCCTTTTCCAATGTCTCCTGTCTTCGATGCTATCAGCGCTCCACCAATATCAATCATTTTCACATCAGTACTTTATCTTGGACAATGTAACCGATTCACCATTATCTCGCCTTTTGTCCGCCAAGGAATCAAATGCATTGCATCTGTCTAAATCAATCTTACCTTAATGATGGTGTGATTTGTATTGAGTTTCTCTCATTCCCCTTTCATGAGGATTTATAGTTGACCGTTGTTAGAATAGGTCGAGTGCCCGACCACAAAACTAACGTTTCATTGCGTACTTTGGATATAGAAATCTTATATAAGATACGTGTATGTATTACATACTCGTAAAAATTCTTTTAATAATAATTTGTAATCTCAAGTGACAGTGAAAGTGGCGTATAATATTTATGTAAAACGGATTAACTCTGGTATTTTCTTTATTTATAAAAATAAGTTGATATGCTTTTTAAAAAGAGAATAGAAATATGTTCTGTGTTTGCTTAAAGTTACTTGGTTAACATACACAGATACAAACAAATGATTGCAATCGAGACAGGGCCGGTCTCAGGAAGCAGCGCCTCGCAGGCAGTACTCTGCGGTTAGCGTCCGTGCAACGAACGTGCCCGGGCGCAGGTCTCGAAAGTGAACCTGTGAAATGAGTTATTGAAGCGCGTCGACAACGCGATACTCCGCGAACACGATCCCCCATAAAATAATTTACTTTACTTCCATCATACTTACTAGCTGGAGCTTAAGCGGTAGCTCGTTTCTCATGTTTATATTTTCCGCTCTTATTTAACCACATTTATTGCACCTTTCCTTTACGTTTAGTGGAAAAGGAAATAACTGGTTATACCAGTCAACTAACACCCTATTAAAAGTGCATACTGCGTTTGACTTCCTTGATGGTTAATGAAGTGACTTGGGGTAAAATTTGCCTTTTCTTTGGTCTAGTGCAGTCCTGCTTTGTCTACGCGTTAGAAGAGAGAAAGAAGAGTCGCAGCGCATGCGTGACTTTACTGTAAAAGGTCTACCAGTAATATATAATTTTACGCATAATTACAAAGTTACGACTTGTCATTAATGCCTCTGCTGCATTTCGTTTTTACGACGTACTCAATGACGTATCTCTAAGCTTATATTGTTTTTGCGGTGCTAAGAAAGCTATGTTAATAAAATTCGATGCGCGTACCAAATAAATTTCCCCGTTTTGAATTCACGTCCGCCTACAGAGAGAAAGAATCCTCTACTCCATAAAATTAGTATTTTAAAGTATCGAGTCGCTGCATCTACATAACCGTTATACAGACTCGTAAATAAATGTTCGAATGTAGAATATTGTCCTTTCCGGAAAGAGCTTGTTAGTGCATGCTATATTAACTTGGACTGCACCTCCATCGAAATTATCAAGATAACTCTTCTTTAAATCAGTTGTTTATACATTTTGTATGGTTTTTGAATTGCTATTAATTTGTATAAGTTTATGGAAGCAAACTGTTGTCCTACTCATTACGTAACTATGATAATTATTTAATGTCTGATGATAAATAAATAAACTATAAACATACGTAACGATACTGAAGATAAATTTATTTTATTGTACCCTACACGCTGCACCCACAAGACTAAAGTTTATTAGAAAGTCGAGACCTTAATTAGAATATCTTACAAGGGTTACTTCTATAAAAGAGGATGTTGGTTTCCTTTACGAGCAATAGCTTAACACGATATCCCATAAGTTTCTCAATAGTTTTATCTCTCTTCCGTTTTATTTTTAATTGAATTGTGGTTCATCGTACATTTTTCCATCGTCCTTACATGTTTCGCTAAATAAGGTATTTGGCGACAGTATTTCTTAATATTTATCTCAAGCGATTGATGATTCCGAGTACTCCACTCTATATTAATCAAATCACTAGATTACAAGGAGCTGTATTCCCGATCAATCACGACGAGATGGTACTTAAGCTATAAATCTATGACCTTCTAAATCCTCAATATATCATATCGTATCTAATTGACATCCATAGAGTAATATATCAAATAGCAATTGTAGAGGTAGATTTATTTAGTATAGATCTCAAACTGGTTTTAAAGTCGTGACCAGTTCTGTGCCTGTAGTCATATCCTGAAAGGAATAAATAAACACAAGTCTTTAATTACCGTTGTTTTCTACATTTGATTGAAAAAATTATTATGGTTATTTGGGACAGATTCGCGCATATTATTTTTATGATATTATTTTGAGCTCCTCGAAATAAAAAAAATACTAAAACTGTCTATTTCAAAAAATCCTCTAAAAATATTGAAATCTTCCAGAGCGATGACTCTGCAAAATGTCATGTGGCTTACTTATTGCTATTAAAGGTTTTATGAAGCCTTCATCTTGACCTGCGATAAGCTCGTCTATGTCATGTCCGTCAGAATTCGTGTCGAACATTTTTTATTCAACATTTTTAGTACACTATCGCATTGTACTATCATGATACTTTCTTTTAGGGTCGATATGCTACGGTTATTCTCACTGGCAACGCGGAATGCTATCGATTTGGTATTTTTTTCTATTTGTTTACGAAACTTGATCGAACTGATCGATATGAGCAGATCGATATATACGTGTAAAAAATCGAAAGTAGTCTCGTTTGCGCGTAAAATGCAGATGCAATCTGTAGGTACAGGTTGGATATTGGGCTGTTAGTGTTGCCAGATCTTCATTTTATGCTATAATTATTATGACCAATTTTTTCTTACATTTCGCGTCTCTATAAAAATCTAGAGAAGCAGTTCAGTTTAGTTCAACAACAAAAACATAATTTTTTAAATTCAAAATTTAAAACATTCAGATGTAAACTGTTTGAACAATCAAATTTAAAGCATCACAGTACCCATGCTATGTGAAAACGTTTATAAATGTTTCATTATTCAAAATCCCGATATTTCGTTCCCAAAGATCGTTCTGCGTTGGAATTTGTTGTCTACGGCAATCCTGACCGGCATTTTGAAAATAATGGATAAGTTGCTAAGTTAGGTTAATTTGCATCACAACCTGGCATCCCCGTGAGCCAGGGAAAATAAAAGGAGTTTTTTACGCGCCAGGTTGCATTGAAACTTTCTATTTTTAATCAAGAGGAGAGGTCGGGGCGCGGGCGCCGGCGCCACAGCCTCCGCATCTCGAGGTGGTTGCTTCGCGCGCATTCCGTCAGCTCATGCGCCTCGGGCTGCGCGCACGCACGCGTACCAAAACCGCTTCTGGTTCACGGATTGTTTGTTTTGATACTCGACTTTTTGTACTACCGTACTCGGACAACACTAATAAAAAAAGACCATACCTACAAAAGAGCATATTCAAATATCTAATTGTAAATGGGATTGGACAATGACCGATACGGAATGCGTTAACTTGTATCCGAGTGCATCAAAGTTGATTGACGTTTGATACTAGCCAGAAACTATCGTGGGCCGGTCGTTCACGACTGGCTTATGCAGCCGGCTTTATTCAGGAACTAACCGAGAACGAGTTTTAGACGAGGAAATGGGTGTAATTAGGAGGAAAAAGCGTAAGTTCACTTTTACTTAGATTACTTTGATTCGTTTTATGAATGGCTTTAAAAATTGTTTGAATGTACTCAAACATTTTTCCTTCCTGCACTTGAAGTACTCGGAGGTGAGGTGATTCATAATTATTTACGGATAATCCCCAGATACAAAATTAGGAGGTAAACACTCCAAATACAACGTTACCTTTTTTGTCTCAACGATAGTTCAATCGATAAAATAGGAAACTATTGTATAAGTAAAAAAGAGCCCAGAATATATAAAAAATTATTCGGTCGATACGGACCTTTAAACTTTAACTAAATCAAACTTAAGGTCACAAAATTGATATGAAATGTAGGAATATAGTGCTCGGCAATAATACAACATAACGACTGGGTCAACGATTCTGAGTCAAGGTAAATTTATTGTTCCTGCCAGGAAATTACGTTCACTCTGTTACGACTGTCATATCTAGTCCGCAATAAAACGCATAGATAACTATAATAGTGCTTCATACTTAGACTATACAATTATAAATCTATTTTAATACGTCATTGAATCTAAATGATGATATCTTCAATGTGTAATTTTATGCACCTCATTTTATTAAATTAAAACTGATATGTAACTGTACTATTGTGTCTCGAGGCCGGTCAATGTAGCATAACATGGAGGAGGGCTCTGTCCAGCAGAGGACGTTTCCCGGATGATGATGATGATATTATTGTGGCACAAGTCCAGACAAGTCATTTTATAGTCACCGTTTAAGATTTTACGCAATGTGGTCCAATTTAGATCATTACTTATTATATTTCTTACATTTGATTTAATTTCGTATTTGTTGAATAATTAATGATATTTTTCCAATTTTATCTTTACAAATTCTTTACTTTTACATATCAAGTCCAATGTGTCGATCTATGAGGGAGGTTAATGTCTAGTCCAGCCGTGAACTTATACATCCTATTATGAGCATTTAAATAGCTACCTAGATCAGGTACTAGATTTTACCCGTAACTTCGTCTGACTGGGCTTCAGAATTAATATAACGGTAACATGTTACATATTCTATATCTGTGCCAAATTTCATCTAAATCCATGCAATCAAGTCAAAACATACTTTCACATTAATAATATTTGTATGACGTGTCAACATAAACCGATTCTAATCTTCCGTATGTATACTAAGAAGTGACATTTCCTTAAATCTTTCTCACAAAAGTGTTTATTACCTCTCCTTATCAGTTTCGAAAATCTAAAACAGTCATATATTTATTCGTTTATGAACAGCAAGAAAATGTAAATATCCTATTGACCCTCATTCAAGTTCATAAGAGCTGCATAAATCAAGTGAATCAGCAGTAAAACTTCAGTGGGCCAGGTCAATTGGATCCTAGATATAGACTCGCAGAATTCAAGGTGGAATCTATTGCTAATATGAACTTCTTGATCTTTTGATTTAATATGCATAATGCATTCGGGAACGTTTTCGTCTGTAACAGCAAATTACGTTTACCAATTAATTTATGATCCAATGTTCTGTATTTTAAATTGCGGTATAGTAGGTAATATAGGTGCATGTTCTGTCATATTTTAATTGCTTTTTGGATCTATGATGTTTGAGTTCATGTAGCATATGAATCAGTTTAAATTTTAACGTAACATTTAATTATTCTTTCGCAAACGATTTAGATGCGTCATAACAGTAATTAATAACCATCTGATTAATTGCCAACAAGTCATCGGCCAAGCAATTTTAAACTAATTTAGCACAGGACTTTCATTCATATACACACTGAAATAAAATGTAGAATAAAGAGTCATAAACTACTTCCTATCTCACATGACTTGTTAAAAGTATAGTTAATGTCACGGGTACCGATGCAGAATCCAGTTTGCATATTAAGAGCAAAGTAATAGTAAGTAATGTAGCCGTCATTGAGCACGGACATTCATCATTCGTTTTGAAGCGGACATCGCGGTAGTCGTCATCCTCATCACAAGCCAATATGCATGTTATTACGCTCTCGAACTGAATAATGGTCCGCGGGTTCTCAATAGCTCGTAACGTAAATAAGTAACGTGCTTTATGTGCCACTTCAAGAATAACCATCTCGGACGAAGGTGAAACTGTAGAGGATCGCATGCGGTCATCGTTTACTTATTTTGGGCGCGTCCTAAGGCTTATACTTGAGTTTCGTAACTGCGTAATATGTAGGTGAGTACCTACTTGTGTTAGTGAGGACTGGACGAGGACTTTCGTTCGTGTACGTACATTGTGTCAACAGGGCCTTTTTCATTGCCACCGGGCCTGATTTTTAACCTACTGCTCTAGAAAAAGGGCTAGTGTATGTTTTTATATTTCTTTGTCACGATTTGTAGCATAAGTGGTTTGTTGAATTTTAGCTTGGTATGTGTTGCTAGATTTGTCTTAATTGTGAGAGTGGCACTGGGTGGGTATATCAAAATTTCCGTCAAAACCTATAGGAGTGTATCAAAATAAAGCAGCAAATGTCTTACAAAATACATACAATATACAACTTATATATGTGTATAAAAATAATTTTCGCAGTCGGGTCTTAAAAAACTTTTTATTTATTAACTTGTTCAATATAAAATCTTTTTAATTTATCATCTTTTGGCAGTAGGTTATTTATTATATTACGAGTATATACGTATGACATCACGTTAAAACGTTGGCCGTAAATGATGAAAAGTAGGTGGATGAAAAAAGGAGTATAAACAACTAAGAATCGTTTCTCGCAATGTCGAAATTGGACAATTAACGTCTTCGGTTGACCCATGGCGTTGTTCGACATTCACATTAAAGAATTAAATTGCTAATTTACCGTTAAGAGATGAAAAATTTAAATATGTTCATAAAATATATAGATACTTCAGTCATATTCGATGAACGTTGCTTACATTCGTTGCTGTGTTCGAATTGTTTGCCATCACAAATTATTAACACGTCCAACAAACGTAAAGTTTTTGTGCCCACCTCTGGAATTCCGTGTTTATACCCACACCGTGACCAGTGTGTACTTCGATGGTGCTACTCCGATCTCATTAAATAAGTACGTAGCGTGACGATGTTTGTTTATATTGCCTTCAGCGATTATGTCATTTCTAAACAGAGTAGCTTCTTCGACTATTTTTGGTACACTTCTGATTTATTTATCGCTTACTATGCGATTAGGCTAACATGTTATCGTTCAAGGTTCCGGATACCATTTTCGACGGTCATAATCCGTGCGTTAATCGCTGCAAGTTTGGAAGACCTGCGGTTCCGATTATATCACGTGTTGTGTTGGCAATAAACACGTGGTGACTATTAACTTATTTCTGTATTGTTTAAGTTTACTTTTTAAATAATCAAACCTCGGGTCTTCCAAGCGTTTAGTGCCATCATTTTTCAACCGCTAGGAAGCCTAAGATTTAATACTGTTTTAAGGTTCTTTTCATACATTACATTAAATAACTGTATCTGCGCTGTTAATTGAATTTAAATTGAATTAAATAGCAAAAGAGACAGACTTATACGTACGTCTTTCTGCGTCACAAAGTTTTTTGGTGCGTATGAAACGGCGCATTCCAATTGCTTTGCACAACCTCCAAAACCTACAAGGTCATATGTTTGATATACGATGTCAAGTTGTTTACCATCCGAAACTTAACATAACTCTGTGTATAAATCAACAGTTATTTATGCAAATTATTAGCGCTTAGATTTATCACCTTGTACTTACAGTACAGCGAGCGTTGAATACAATGTCACACTTCATGTCGTATGAAGTCATACGTTTTGTATGGTCATAGCGTTGTGGTCTCGAGGCCGAATGAGAGTACATCTCTACGGATAAAAAGACATTTTACTGTGACAGATCGGTGATATAAGAACCGTATCAATTTAGAGAAGTCAAATATCAAAATTTATTGTAGAGATTGACATAATTTATTGAATTATTTTCATTTGTGGCTCACTGCAAAAATAATACGATTTATTTCATTTAAGTTTAATTATCACAATAATTTTGATTCTCAAATTCGTCCAAAAAATGATTTAAGTCGTTACACATGTTGACACAGAATTGACACAGAACCACAAAAATACTAGGAACATTAAACTCTATTAAACAAATCGCTGGAATCAAAGAAAACCTACTATTACGGCAATTTAAGAATGTTAGTCTGTAATTATTAGAGAATGATGGGTGCTCGCTCATGGTAATTGTGGGCGTGCAACAGTAAGTAGGCTGAAACTAAATTAAAAACAAAACAAATTTCACATATATGAGTGGTTGCATCACCAAACAAACGCACCTGAACATAAACTGGTAAATGTGTGACGGAAGTAAAGTTCCGACTGTTGTATTTAATGCTTCTTTTGTTGACGTATTGTTGCCAATGTCAGCGTGAAATTTTATTGTTGAAGCATTATTCTTAAGGTTATTTAAAGATTTATTACTGAAAACGTTATAAATGTTGCGGGTGCTAGGAGCATATTTGATCCAGAACGCAATAGATTTTATTGAACGTATGCAGGTACATTGTTAAGGTAGAAACATGTATCTAACATCCAATGTGAGTTCCCCAAAAACAAATAGTATATAATTTCTTACATCCAGAAACATGCTATTAATTAACACTATTTGCTTAGATTGATTGTAGATTCACGCTTCATGTAGCGAAAAGTTTATAGTATGAGTATATGGCCTTTAGCATTAGGTTTAGCCGCAAAGTATTTATAGTTCGTTCTAATGCAGTATTCATTTGATTTTTCTTCATGATTAAGGCGCTTCATTGAAACCCTAATAGGCGTGGCTTGTGTGAGAATCTGGATCTCTAATATTAGAGCCGGTCGGTAGGTCGGGAATGCTCCGCGAAAGCCCTGCGTTTAGAAACTCGAAAAAACATATTTAATTCATTTAAAAAATAACGGTGACGATTAAAAAATGCAAGTTGAGAACTAACAATATTATTGTTACCTATTGATTAAAGCAATTTAGTTATACTTTATGTGTATAATAAAATCAATCCAGCCAAAATCATGGAATCGCGTTTCTGGTACTTGCAAATTGAAGATAAAGCCATTAAGAAATACGTATTTTGCTTAGAAATTCTCAGGATATTTCAGCGTCATATAGCATTACACCAAAAAGGCAGTTTATTTCAGAAAATCGCCATAATGATTTCTTTTTAAATCGGATTGAATTTATTAAAATTATTGACTCCTAATCCCACAGTAACTTGTAAAATACCTTTACTCTTACTTCATGTTACCGTCGCTATTCAGCATTTTGGATTAATAGACAGATTAATTAAGCTACCGCTGTCAACACTGTGTCGTTTTGCTTCAGCATTGTTGTGTTGAAATACAAGTAATTTATCTATACGAATATAATACAATGTACGTAGTGCTTGTGTACTAGAGGTAACCTATGTTCCTGCGGTAAATATTTACATTCATTATTGCGAACTACTGGCCGTCATTAAATCTGATTGCCCCTCTTAATTCCACAGACCGCCCGCCTCTAAGCTTTTACTCATTAAAGCTGTAATTTTCTTTCATTACATTGCGCCTTCCCTTCCACACCGTTTGCTGCAAACATGTAGCTCTTAGCGAGAAAAACACAATGCAATATAGTGAGGTTTCACTACTCCTTAATCGATTTCAACAGGTAAGGTTGTGTTTTTAAGGCTGATTTTGTCTTCTTCGTATTCAGTTGCAATTTGACAGTCAAGAATGCAGTTGCATGTAATGACTGGACCATAAATATCTCCGCTACTTTGTGCCATGTCTAATTCATTCCGAAGTAATAATTTCGAGCGTTTCAAGAGAAGTATCACGTAAAAGTGAATATGGCATGGTACAAATTTACGTAGATATGTATGGTCTTGTCCCATCATCATTCAGATACACAAGATACACAAAGTGAGATTGTGGCCAATTGTAGATATATTTTAAATTTTAACCAAAAAGGGGACCTCCTCAATTAATCATTTAAGCAGTAAAATCAAATTTGTCACCCCTCCTTCTAAGTTGTTCTAAACGGAAATACCGTAAGTCAATTAATTCAATTTCTTACACGATTTCAAATTAATCCAGAAGGTAAGAATAGTAAAAGTATCGTATTCAGTGTCTATAGGTGTTCAGTAGCCTATTCTCATAAATGACTCCTTCCATTCAAATCCTACACGTTACTCTTACTTAGCCATATGCAAAAACAAGATAAGGCAATGCAGTTTATCTTTGTTACCGTACATAATCTCGTTCAAACACAAGATAAAGGTGGCCATTCCATTAAGACCTAACAACTGACTTTCACCTGTCCATTAAGTTTCGATTGGTACGAAATTACCATCATTCCTAGAAACGATCGATTCCCATTTAAAATAAGACTACTGTAAAACGATAGTCACGAATCCTTCTGTAAACTATCACGATTCGTTCTGGGATAGTATTGTAGCTGTGTTATTGTATAGGTCGGGGGTGAAAGTATACCGTTTGATTGGCTTATTGTAATACGTAAGAGGATACTGTAGCTGTCTACGAGACGGTTCTGGAGCGATGTTTCTCTGGTGAGCTGTAGAACATTCGTATGACGTGAGGAGTGTTCATAAAGAACGGTGTACAAGTTAATGATAATTTAGTATCGGCAGAAGAATACACTTTTGAAACTTTATCGTGTATATAGATCCTGTATCATATACTGATGAACAATCTGGTTGCAAAAAATTCACTTATCACTTCTTTGATTATTTAATTATAATGATATGATTCTCTAATTATAACTAGAGGCTTCGTGGGAAATATATATACTGTCTCGAACTATCTGTGTTGCCGACGCTGAACTTCTTGGTTTTACGTTCTATTGTTCACATGTTTTTGAAGCTTTTATTCTTTTTTTTACGTTTTGTTTTATGTAGTACATTGATGGAACCCAAAAATGGTTGTTTATTTTTAAATCGCCCGTAACTAATAATCTATATGACGTAATAATAATAAGTAAAGACGTTTAGTTTTCACATATTCTAGTCTATATAGCTATTATTTGTTTCTTTCGTCTTATATTTACAGTAAAATATATTTGATTTTTAAATGATTTAAATGATTACGTATTTCATGTACTACTTCTAGCGGAGTTGATTGTCGTGCGAACGCCACATACGACCCGTACAGCCATTTGTTATTCAATTCAACCTCTATTTGCATTGAAGATGAACGGTATGAGAAACCCAAATGGAAGAGAACGCATTAATTAACGTCATCGTGCGACGGCATACCTCTCGCCGCGTCTAACGTTGAAAGCTCTTCATTAACACACGCAGGGGGCGTCGGGTCGGCGTCGTCACCTCGGTCCTTTGTGACACGCAGGAATCGTGTGTAGAAAGTGACGCGATCAACTCTGATACTGAAAGGCCCTTCATGTCGTAAAGTGTAAACCTTTCGCTTTCGACACAATTATCCGAGTGAAAATCACGTTATACGATATCAGGGTGTTGGACATTCACTTCATATTTATCGCATTGATCTAAAACGTGACTCAATTAAAGCAAAGTCTTAAGATTTGCTCTGTTCCTATAAGTACTAAATAAATGCAACAAACAATCAATTTTTTTAAAGTAATTTTGCCAGAACAGTGTTATCCAGTTATGAAGTTTTAATATAGTAACAACAAACAAAGCAAATGCAAAAATTAATTTTAAATGAACGCTTAAATAATCATGAGCTAAGTGGCTCAGTAAATTATTCCTCTTAAAGCGCTTTATGATAATACATTCAGAAATCGTTTCTTAACAACAAATCCGCTTTCAGATTTAAATATCCTTCCAATCCGTGAAAGTATACATTCAAATCCGTAACACAACCTATCACGTAATGTCGTGACGGTATCGTTTTACGTTCGTTCGTTCGTGACCGTTGAATGTGGTTGAATGTTACAACTTTGACCTTGCCAGTTTTATGACATGCATGTGCAACACACGCATCTTTACACTGTTCTAGTTAACTCGTTGCAAAGGGGACAACAATTGCCGTGCAGTCGGGCCGGTATCATTGGGAGTCGCCCACGCCAATTATCTTGGGACCAGGCCTAGTTACGTGCAAGTATTTGACTAATAGCCTGTGAATTATTAATAGAGCTCGTATTGTTTTGATGTTGAGCGATGATTGGTACGTTTTGTAGGGTGAAGTTCCGGGTCATGTTTCTTTCAGTTAGCTGTACGAAATCCTATTCCGCCGAGTGAGTGAATGAGTTAGCATGCCCCTTCGTAGTTGTCTTTTAATAATTTATTAAAACTACGAATTATAAAGACTAGTTGCATGACAGAAGAAAAATCTCAAGAAAAATTTAATCCCGCCAGTTATTTTTTTGCAAAACGAGTCAAATGTCAATAAGATATTTCGGCTTGTAATTTTTATCGTGTGGTTGACTCATCCTGAAATGCGATTAGTATCTATCAGGATATAATTTCTTTTAGGACTTCTAGTGAGAGATTTTTACCGATATGATCGTGTTTGCCTTACGTCATATTTGTATGGAGAATTGTGCAGCGCCCCTAGCGGCACGTGTACGAAACTGTGATTCTTCATACAAATCTGACGGAAACGCAAACGCGATCGTATCCGTAAAAAATTCACACTAGAGGTCCTGAAAGAAATTTACATGGTACTTAGATTCGTTCGTATTTTGCTGCTAAACAATTTTACTGACTTTACTGTATTGACCAATCCGATTGTTATCAAAGGCCACGAACAACAGATTTCATAGTATTCCCTATCTCATGTGGAATGGATGATACTCGTAGATTACAATGATCAGAATGTAAAGGTGTGACTCAGATAAAACATATGTCTCGAAGTTTCGAATTGTTATGATATTAACACTAATTCACGAGTGGCATGCGATTAACCTAATTGTCACGCTATTAGCATTGTAGTCGTAAAGTTCCAGACAGTAGCATCGAATATAATAATCCTATGTCTAGGTATAGAGGGTTTCCAAATCCAATCGAATTCATCGGCCACAATATGACGGTAAACGGACCCCACCAAACCGCTGGCTGTCTATACAATCAAAATTACGTGCTTTCCTAGAAAGCGTTGACTGCCACAATACAACAAGCAATATAGCTTTTATAGAATACAACACTTCATCGACATAGCCATCACGTTGCGGTTACCTTCACCATCATCATTTTTATACGGAAAAGCTCGTGCTGAAGTTTATACTTACTTCTAACGGATCCTTTTTACAGACAGGTTTCCTTTGAAAGGATTATACTGTCGCTTTCGGAGGCTAGTGATATTTGTGTTTTATTACTGTTTACATTCAATCGTCTGCTGGAAAATTTTTACTACAGTTCAGCTACAGGGATTTATAATCAATTTGTGTTTTAGTGGTACTAGTAATTCGTTCTCTGATTGTTTAGGTGATTGATTTTCTTGATAGTACTCTACATCTTCAGTCAAGTTTCTAGGCCATGTTCTAGGTATAAATACTCGTTCATATGCACACTGCTGTCCCACATGGACTAGTGCGGGTCGGTAAACCGCGGCTCGCGAGCCATATGTGGGATTCAAATGCGTCACTAGTCACTCTATGTTCTCCTTCTAAAATAGAATCCGAAATCTAATGAAAAGAAGTCTAATAACCAAAATCAAGTTTTAATATACCGGACTTATCATAAGCCTCAGAAGTGAATTGATTTTTTGGTTTAAATAGTTTTGATACACTATATTTTATTGCAAACTCATTTTTTAACTAATTACGTTTACTATCCACTTTATCATATATAAAATATGAATTAAGGAACCGAAATTCATCTCTTTGAAATTCATGGAACCCATATTTTCATTGTGTGGCTGGCTCTTTCAACGTAAAAGTTTGCTGACCCCTGTCGTCTAGTCAGATCTTAAATGCCAGAACGATCAGAAACTTGCCATTGTCACCGTTATTTCCTCAATTATAAAACGTGTCTATATGATTCATATCTATCAACTATCAAAATGATAAGAGTACTATTGAGTTCGCTTGATGACAACACCGTTGAAGAATTTACTCATTCTTATTATCAGTCGTGTGTTCGGTCCCTTATGAAGGTACATATCTAGTGACCTTATACTTGCTTAGCGTGTTCGATGTATGCGAGGCTGCTCGAACCACAAGGTGTTTGTATATGTGCAGGTATTACGGAACAATGAGCAACGTCAACTGATAACAAGCTATCTTTTTGCTGCGGCTTGCTGTAATAACAATTTTTTGTTTACGATTTTATGTTTATCGATTTACTAAATCGATATAAGCAATAACGATTCATAACGATTCCTCTGTAATTATTATTTTGCGAATTTATATGTATTCGTATATATATTTCAGATCTATCTCATGAGTACATATTGTTTATTAGGCAGTGGGTAATCGACTCTTATTTGAGTTTTCTTCAAAATTAGACACTTCCTTCCTATTATGACACTGGTGCTGAAGCGGTTTTATAAATATTGTCCAGTGATCATTGTTGAGTATGTTTAATGATTTAATTGTTGAAATATTTGCTAAAATGTATATCCTCAAAACGTGGGATGTGGTAATAGTGAAGCCGAAAGATAACTTGCAACGTAAGTAATGTGTAGACTAGGTCGCCTATGTAACTAATCTAAAAGCATATTGAATCACCAATCATCGGCAGTCAATTAACTAAAGATTGTTGATCGCGTATCTGGACGATGCTATTGCACAACCGATCAATTTTACGTTACACCACTCACAATAGATGCAAAGAGAAATTAGTTTGATGTTCTCGCGTCGTGAGAAATGATCATAATCTCCGATCGAAGAATTCGTGGTGGTCTGTGAATGCACGCGGGTCGAATGCGAAAGTTTATAGGCTGCTATAATTGTTGGCAATTACTCGGTACTCAGATTCTTTGGATAGTTGACAGGGAAGTACTATGGGGGTATTTTCCTCACTTTCGTGACAAGTTTCACTTGGGACTGCATTGTGCGCCATCGCAACCTGTGAAGACATTTCTACGTTTATAATTGATAGGTGCTATTAAAATCGTAAATTAAAAATCGTAAATTTGATAGGTTCAAATGTCAACGTAAAAATCACGAACCTGTAAACATTTGGAGCGAAATGTCCATCAGTTACTTAAGTAATAATAAAACGTGTGTATTCATTTAGTCGCAAGGCAATTAATTTATGCCGTGAGGTTGCAAGCCTGAGTTTTTTGCTCCGTTATCGCCACCCTTCGGAAATTTCTGCATACGTGTGCCACGAGTATACTATCCCTGGGTCATACCCATATCTGCACGTCTTCAATATGCGAAGTCGACCACCTACAAGACAACGCAATCGTTCTTCACACTAAAAATATTAAATTGACCTTAAATGTTGTCGTAGGTGAATCAGTATCGGAGCGAGCGGAAAGCGAAGCCCGTGTCGTAAACGACCAGCGCTGCATCGAAGTGCGTATCGCACGCGCAGCCGGTGGACTCGGGCTGAGCATAGCCGGCGGCAGAGGCTCTACGCCGTACATCGGGGAAGATGAGGGCATCTTCATATCGCGTGTCACGCCCAATGGACCGGCGTACTTGGCTGGACTTAGGGTGAGTACTTATTATTATGTTCACCGTTGACCTGGTTCTTAAGAGACGGGTCAGATCCCAGGACATCAGCTTCAGCGGGTGGCAATTTAGAACAGGGTACACCAACACAAGGCACTTAATTTAAGCTAACTGCAGCTTGCTGGTCTGTAATTAAATAGTTGGTCTTAATTTAAGCTAACTGCAGGGGCTAAGGTAGCAGAGGCAGCGCCTCATTAGCTTGAGTCTTTTGGGTGAAAAATTAATCTAAATTAAAAAAAAATTAAGCTGAAGGACGAGTCATAACCCATTATACAAATAAATATTGGGTTCCGGGTGTTTAAATAACTAGAGCGGCTTTCTTTGACGGTTTTCTATAAAAATTATGGTAGTTCGTGGAATAGTATTATCAAATCCAAGTATGTTCGGGTATGTCCTCTGTGGCATATTAAATTTATTGTCAATCGCGGTTACGGTCGAGGATTCGTGAGTAGTTGGTTACAATATGGGATTTATTTTTTGGTATTCTGGGTTTTATGTCCGTAATAAAGATTATTGGTGATTCGTACACTCACTAAGAGAAAGCTTTGAACTTATATATTTGTGTAATGAGACCAAAATGTGTATAATTTTGAACAATCTTTGTCGAAAGAGTGCCCCAAGGGGCACCGCACTTATTTGCACCGACCAAAATAAATACTTTGCATAAAACGCGCATGTTTAAATAAGTGCACGACACTTAACGCCGTTTTCGCTCCACTTTAATGTTGAACTGGAATTGCATACTGTACTGCCTAATTCTACCACGGAATGTCAAAATTGAACTTTCTCTTGAGAGAAAATGAGGACCGTGTAGCTAAGGATCGACCGTGGTGTAATTCTACTCCAGATCTCTCGCATTTACTCGCGAGTAAACGAAGCATATCGTGTGTATATGGGAATACCCTAACATTTTACAGCGACTACCAATTCTCCTGTCAATAGTGGTGATTATGGCTAATCACGTCAAAGAAGACTGTCCGTCGTGATTACCTATTCATGTTCAGTATATGTTCAGAATTGGACTTTACAACTTACAATCATAAATGTATAGAAAAACGATCTCTCTGTTGCGGCTACAGCTATAAGAAAAATTAAGCCAAATCAAATGCGTGAATATATTTTCTTACAAGGCTATTATTGATACATACTTATGTTCATTTTGTAATGTCTGTAGGTCGGTGACAAGGTGCTGTCGGTGAACGGCACATCGGTAGTGGACGTGGACCATTACTACGCGGTAGAGGTTCTGAAGGCGAGCGGACAGACCCTCACACTGGTCGTCACCAGGGAGACGCCAAACTCTACCAGGTAATTTACGAAATGAATTTCAGTGTGTTGTAGATGTAATATGATAGCTGATATGAGCTGCCACTAATCCAGAGAATATTAATAAGTAACTACTGTCACCAAAACTAGATGATCCTGAAAATCTGCATTTTCAACAGTTCAAAAAAGGCTTTTCAATTCGATTTTTGGGTCTATTTGCTAATTATAATCTGATTTTTATAATAAATTTTGATGAAAAAATCCTCATCCATAAGGGTGGAAATAAAGGAGATGAATGTCGTTTATTAAAGTCTCACGCACTTCCTGATACCAGATTTAATAAAACTTCTAGTATGTAACAACCATTTATGCAGTTATTTTCTTGAAAAGCCGATAATGTAACATTGTCTGTCAGTACAGGAGTAATAAACGTTACATTTCATTTTCTTGTGAGTAGCGTACGAGACTGGTGAGATAACCTGCATCCTGTTCATGATAAAAAGCCCTGTCGGGGAGCCTTTCTGCTCGCTTCTTATGTAACGGTTTTATTTTTAATATACTGCACATTGATTCACTTAACGCTTTAAAATATAGAACGCCTGTCAATTACAAGTTTCACTTCGAATTGAAATGTCAATTACGGTGTATTTGCTAAAAATAGATTGGAAATATATTTTATTTTATTACTCTTTGCGTTTAATTTCGTGTAATTGACTTTAGGCTATAGAATAACGTATGGTGACAGCTAAACTCCAGCAGCGGTTACCGACAAAGAAAGTTTTTCAGATTGGAAAATATGGCTGTTCAAAGCAGTCTTCAAATTAAGAATGAAGAAGCAATTTCTCAGAGTCAATCGTCGATCTGTTTTAAATAGTTTTCTGTATACTTTCAGAACTCACAGTCGGGCGCCGAGCGGGGCGAGTCATCATTCTATCTCGACTGCAGACACTGCTTCCACTTTGGAGAATGGACAGGTATTACCAGAGAAAATAAACCATACCCATACTCTTCGTGTATTCTATAATTGAATGCCATAAGTGTCGCTTCTAGAATAACTTCGTTCGGAAACTATACTTGACTATGATGCCAAGATTTGAGCATATTTAGTTCAACGAATAATTCAATTAAAAGATATTTCTCTCAAAAGTATATTCTTCAAAAATACTAATAAATATGACGCCATTTAATATCAAATTCTGGGCCCATTGATTATATTCAACTTTAAAAAACATACATATTAGATTTTACGTTTCATTTTACGTTCCTACCAACAGATTCCAACGGGCCGCGGCATTCCACTCAAACCTCTCATAATCGGCAATCAGTACGCGCAAGAGTTCGAGCCTGAATACAAAGAACAGCCGACGGTCGTCCATCAGACAGTTGTGAACACGCCCGTCGCGCCCTATAGTCCGTCACCGACTGGGCAGGTTACCTCGGACACCTACCAACGTCTACAAGCGTCCCCACCACCTTTGACGCAACCATACGTACCGCCTGGTGAGTTTACTTCATCATTATCAGCCAGGAAACGTCCACTACTGGACATAGGCCTCCTTCATGGTACGCCACATCGACCGATCTTGTTATTTGATTAACCGACTTCAAAAAGAGGAGTTCGAATTGTAAAATGTTTTAAATGATTTATTTATATTGAATAAGGTTTTCCACAAGGGGCCATGTGGGACCAAAGGAGCCTTTGATGAAAATATTCCATTTGTAAGGGTAGAAAATTATGGAATGAGTCTCCTTTATTGAATTGTACACATTTTCAGATTGTAACATTGTACAGATTTTAGATACACTCGTAAATAGTAAGACTCCGTTGAAAAATAAAGTTCCTTTTCTTCTTTCTTACTGCCTTAGTTCTTTTTGAACGCATTTATCGAAGTAGATATGCTTTCGTGGTAGTGGCGATGTGTTCGAGGGCTGTTCACACGCCTACCTTTTTTTTAAACGAAGGTGAATCTTCAGGAGACCCCTGACTCTCTAAAGTAAGAGCTGGGCTACGTAATATTTTTACCTAATAAACCCCCCCAATGGCCATAGGAATAGAAACTTTTAGTTCGTCAGACGGTAAAGTATGCTGAACATGGTCCTCCCTTAAGATTGGCGAATTGGCAGTCTTTCCTTGAGGGAATAAGCCGTAATCACGACTATATTATTAAGTGTATACTTATAAGACTAAAATATTAAGTGTTATATTTTCAATTTCCAGTGTACCAACAAAAAGTTCTCGTCCACACGACATTGATCCGCGACGGAGCGGGTCTCGGGTTCAGTATAGCCGGCGGCAAGGGCTCCCCGCCGTACAGAGATGACAGCGATGCCATATACATATCGCGCATATCGCCGCAGGGGGCAGCCGCTAAGGACGGCAAGATGATGGTCGGAGACAAAGTCGTGTCCGTGAGTGGGACAACAACTATTTCTAATCAAAATTATACTCATTAAACAAAAGAACAATACATCATCATCAAATTAAATTAACAATAAGTGGCGTTATCGTTTTAATATCGATGTCTCTCAATTTGGGTCTATAGATGGACATTAGTCTCTCCATAGATCGCTACGTCAAACTTTCCATGAGGAGATTTGCCGTAATTGCCATTTAACCACCTCACTGGACTCGCAATCGGATATTCCTAGGTTCGATTCCCAGCGGGGATATCAATCGGTTCTCGGTTGGTTTTCTGTGTCCGCTTGACGAACTATCACCATGTTACTAACGTCTGCCGCCAAACAGTAGTGTTAATAGCACTGTTGTGTTCCGGTATGAAAGGTATCAGAGCTAGCGCCTCATTAGCTTGAGCCTTCTGACTTACCATCCAACTGCCATATTGTCTCTTACCGTCATTCCCACCTCCTCTCCGCTCCCACTGTTATTCCTGTTTTTTATTTTAGCCAGGATCTACAGCGGTACACTTGAAACGCGTCCACTGAAGGTGGATAAATTTCCTACGGACTCTAAAGCTATCTTGGGACCCCAGACTCGTTTAGAATAAAGAAATAGGATGGAGTGGTAAATGGGAGATAGCGCAATAGTGTCTCTTACCGTCAGTTGAGATAAAGATTAAGTTCAAATCCATTAAACGTACTTATAATAAATCTCCGCACTTTTCTAGCGGATTGTTAGATAGACACCGCTGCCCATTTCATTTGACGACACCCGCGGGGTAGTCCTATTCTAAAATAGACGCCGCGACAATACCAATATTTACATTATTTACAAATCCTTTCCAATCTTGTAATATACCAATAACTTATTTATTTCATATGTATAAAAAATTATTTTAACCATAATGCTGATTTCAGCGCCAGTAATGATTAGATTCGACCGAGAAAAACAATTCATTCAATTTATGACGATGGAAGGAACTTTACATCTAAATTACGTAATCAAATCACTTGTAACGTTGAACCTTAGACTACAATCTCCTTGCAACATCTCTGAACGTTTCACTAAATAAAACATTAACAAAGTAAATGTCCACGCCCTCAGATCAACGGCGTCGATATGGAGAACTCACGTCACGAGCTAGCTGTCTCTCTGCTGACTGGACACGAGAGGTTCGTGAGGCTCGTTCTTCAGCGCACCATCACGCCAGATCAACAAGGTATACATATTTTTATTATTATTCAAGAGACTAAACCAGCAGGTCCAGTGTTGCGAAGTTTTTTAACATTTAATTTAAATAGTAATTACGAAGTGATAACATAATCAACGCTTCATCTGACACTATTTCAAATGTGGAAATCGAATGTACATTTCCATATAATCTGTACATTAGACTTAAGACTCCCACTTAGCATTCCGTACCTTTATAAATGTACTGCCGGTCGGTTTTAAGGCCTTTATTTTAGAAGCATAGTAATACCTTATGTGACGTCATATAGCCCTCATTTGTCAAAATACGAAGAGTAGGAGATATGAGGGAACATATTAAAACACGTACATACAGAGGCTGATAGAATCTGAGCCCTCCTTTTGGCTTTGCGGTAGTCTGGTGAAAATTAACAGTGTTCGCTATATTGCACGCCTCTATAAAGTAGACTTTATGGCATTTTGGGAAAAGAATAAATTACAGTAAATCTGTTTACTGTTACGACGTGATTTGCTTCTTTACAAGCGGCTATTATTTGTAGAGATTCCTCTAGTATCTTCAAACTGATTTCAAATTTTTGAAATTCGCTTGCTTTTCAAAACAAAAACCTATTCTTTAGCTGGATTGGTTAAATTGTATCACATACGATTTTTTATGATCAAATCTGCTTGACATTCCCGAGTTTGTTATTTGGCGCTTTATATTTTTCACTTATAACTCTTGGTAAGGGACATTATTTGAGACAAGGGAGGTGGTCCACCGGGCCCTACCACTCACTGCGACATTGATAGATCTATTGTGACCATACGGTTCGTAAGGAACAACTCTTTTGCGTCCGACATATTTAGTACGAGTAGCTAAATCAAGCAAACTAAAACATGCTTCCTTTTACCAAGTGTTGCATATAACAGACGCTTAGCTTTCCTCTTTTTTTGGTGCTTTTTACGTTATGTAAAATAATTTTTTTCTCTTTCTCAATTAGGCGAGTTGGTCACACGGAAATCGACATCAGAAGAAGTGAGAGAGCACAAGACGAGCCAACCGAATGTGAACGCAACGGCACAGACCCCCACAAACCACGTGGCGACACCGCTAGTCGGGAACCACACAGCACCTCGAATCACAACGCACGTTGTCACACAAACACCGATTACATCGACACCGGTGGTCAACCAGGCGGTTACCACCCCGGTGATTAATGCACAAGCGGTTACAACACCAGTGGTTAATGTACAACCGGTTAAACATACCACTTTTGCACCTAATAGCGCTGTACCACCGCAACCCGCACCGCGTAGGCTGAGTTCCACCAATGGACAGGTGAGGAATGGTTGATCTTCGGCTATGTAGTTTATATCAGATAATTTTTTATAAATACATAATTCAAGATTTATTGGTATCAGTAGAGGATTAAGCTTAATGGGTGTTGCTATAACGGCAATAAAAGTCCAATAAACTATTTTATTGTTTACCTACCCAACAAATTTATACTGTTACTTTTTATTAGCCCATCTAATTTACTGTCATATTCTGCCAAATTGCTACTATGAATTAATTAAACAAAATATGTTTAATTTTGTTTCAAATAGTGAAATGTATGTCAATGGCTGTATAGGTTTATGTATAGATAAATTACCATAGCCGTTACGTGGCATATGATTTCGATATGATGATGATGATATGATGATTTTACCTTTGCGCATCATTTAAATCAGAATTATCTGGGTTTCTAAACTGCTGTTTCAAGTTCAGTAGGATTTATGTTCACCTCTTTTTTTTCGGGAAAAAGAACACTTCTGCACCGTTTTGTTACACTTGCATAGACGGTATATTGGTTTTAATATGCTTTGTTTGAGAGAAGATCATAACGTAAAATTTAAATTGTTATTCAAAATTCAAGGGAAAAGCACCATACTAATTATTTGAGAGAAATAAAAGATTGACTTTATGCTTACATTGTTCATAAATCCGTCTGATATTTGTGATAATAGAGAATAAAAAGCTAGTTTACTGTTCAAGTTAGATTTTTCAAGAAGAATTCTATCCACTGTTTTCATCATGCATGATCCTTTCAATTTTGAAACTTATTTGCGGAATAGCCATAGCTATGGGATTTTTTAAATCGACCTCTAGACCAAATGTTTGATCATCTTCTCTATAAGTTTGATATTATACAAGTTTATGTATTCATTAAGAAAGTATGTATGAGAATGTATGTTCAATCTTGTATAGCAAACAAACACACAAACAACCTCTAACCCTAAACGCATATACCGTCTCCGTTCCGACGTGGATAAATAAAATGCACCAACGTGCAAGCTTGCAACGTTGCAATATTAAAACGTAGTGTTATTATTGACTTCAGGCGGGCACGAAGCCAACGACTAACAGCGCTAGCACGCCAATAACACCAGCCGCGAATAACATGCACGGCTCGACCGACGACGTTTTCGACGACATCCAGGTAAGAAATATAACGATATCACTGTTTAAATCTCGCCCACGTTCACAGGTGATGGTATAAAGGTTTAACACGTTCACATCCGTGCTTAATATCGCTTCACATATCTATACACATATTAATATTTAAAGCATATTATTCAGTGTTCGATTGGTTCGGCTGCTATTGGTATTATGTTCTACGCATCTCGGGGTATAGAGCTCATATCTCGAGATGTTAGGGTGTGATATCGATCGCAGCTGTCGGTAGCTAATCGAATGCAGCTTTCATTGTTATTGGATATCAGTAGATTTTATTTTGTAGTGTGTTTTAAAATAATTAGTTCAAAGTCAGGTATGGTTGTGATGGTGTGTCGTTTTCTTTTATTTAATTTTTTTTATATACTGTAAATTATCGACATTTATGCATTTATTATATTGTTTTATTGTTATTAAAATTTATTTTTACTTTTTATGTAATAAAGAATGTAAAATTTATTGTTCTAAACTAATTTTATTTCTTGTTCGCCTATTACAGCATTGTAGTAGAAATTGAATCTTTTTTACGTTGTTATAGAAAGGAGTGATTAAGATAAATTTAGAAAATAATGGTAAATTAAACGTTAATAATGTGGAAAAGTTCGTGTTGTACGACAAGAATTACTTGCATCGCTGCGCTGAACTAACCAGCGAGCGAGTTCCGTATCACTATATTGTTTTCGTTCAGGGCGGACTCTTTCCGATAAATCTCCATTCCGTTTTAAAATAAGATACACCACCAAACCATAACCTTTCTCACTCTCACACGACCCACTTAGAAGGTATATGTGCTCACTGATCCGAATGTGAACGTGTTAAACGCGCAGCCTCGCCCGATCACGAACGAGGAGTTCCAAGCGATGATCCCGGCGCACTTCATCGGCGGCCCGCGACCAGTCAACTCTGAGCCTCCGGAGCGAGGTGTAAGGGTCACCGTGGAAAGGGCCGGGGCCGGGATTGTGATGCCACCGCCGCCGGAGACTCTCGGCCGAGTCACGGAGACTATCACCAAGTCCACCTTCACCGAGACGACCGTCACGAGAATCACGGACAACCAACTCGTCGCACCGCTCATTATAGAAGTAAGATATCACGCCGACATGTACATACGGCTTGAGGGCTGTCACGTCACCGGGCATCGAGCTGCACCATCCGTAGATATGACGTAATTAGTCGACACAAGGGAGGCTTTCCTTGCGATATCAATCATTTAATTTTTTTAAGTCTCCTTGTCGACATTGGTGCCCATCCCTGTACGCATAGAACCCTCTGCGTTAACTTGATGTTGTGCTATGTGGACAAATTAATACATGTGTATAAATAAAATGCCCGGGTAGTTCAGTTGGGTAGAGCGTCAGTCCTTGAACAATCGAGGTCTTGGTTCGGTCCTGGGTCGTACCAATGAGTTCAAATTTGTTATTTGGAATTTATGTACGAATGATAAAAATTGTTACCATTGGCTTTCCGGTGAAGGAAAACATCGTGAGGAAGCCTGCACTCTCCTAAGAAGAAATTTGAAGGTGTGTGTGAAGTCTACCAATGCGCACTGGGCTCGCGTGGTGGACTATGGCCCATACACTCTCTGTAGGAGAGTAGGCCTGAGCCCCTGCAGTCGGGACATGTATAGGCTGTTGATGAAGATGTTTAATAAAATTGTATACTATATACAACTAATTAGCAGTGCTAAAGAGGTGTTATATTTTAGCACGCCCGCAAATTACATCGTTGCTAAGTGCGCAGCTTGAGGTATCAAACTGTTTAAGTCAATCTCTTGCGAACAGAGATTTTATTTCGTTTACGATACCACTTGACCAGAACCTCACTTGATATATAGTGACTACGCGGTTGACGATGGTATATGTTGATTTAGAAGGTGCTTACTTAATATTTCTTTGAAAACCAAAGCACCTTCATGATATTTTAAAAAAGGTTCATATTGGAGCTTGTCTCATAATAAAAGTGAAATCGAAACACTTGTGTGGGATTTGGGACCGATGTCGACTAGTAAGTCTTGTCTTGCCTGTATTTAGGGATATTAATCTACTTTGACTATATGCGAGATATATTAGCGTAAGGCAAATTTAAACGATCAATGATATTGCAACAAGAGAAACGCTCGTGAAGACTATACTTTAGAATTAAGTATCGATCGATTATACTAGTAAATGGCTTTAATACTTACTAGTGTAAGCAATCGATTAGTCTGCATGAAAAAGGCATTAGAAAGTTAAATACTCTTCCAATAATAATCTTCCAAAGAACGAAAGGAATAGATAAGTTATTATGTATGCAGTGTCGTTTATTGTCAGTAAGTGGCCTGCCTAACATGAATTAAGAGTGCATATTTATGAAATAGAAGTGAAAACTATATTTTGTTTGAACTGCTTTCAACGTTATTCTTAACTTCTCAGAGCTAGTGGTGCTTTTCAAACATTTTCTATAATGTTAGGTACTATTGATTGCATACGTGGGGTCAATCAAGAAGCTAAGTTTTTATTATTTATTTAATGTTTTAATTATTTATTGTTTATTGTTTAATTATTTATTTAATTTAATAAAATATTTAATTAGTCTAAGATCCGAAATAAGGTCGTCCTTCCCTATTGTGTTGTATTGTGTCAACCAGATAAAAGTGATATTTTATCGAATTAAATAAGTAACATGATTTTATAAGGCAACCCCCTATGAAATGGTCAAGATTAGATTTATTAAATTTGAAGAAAAAAAATTATTTTTAACAATTTTGCCGGCGTGCCTATCAAACAAAAGTAATTCTAGCGAAAAGTTATACACAACATGCAACACCTCAGTTGACTACCCTTTTTTCTGGTCCCTATTACCTGGTAGCCGCGTTCAAACAGGTAAGTTGATATTAATAATTGCACTCTTCTGTTAACCAATCGGCACCAGTTTTAAAATTAAAACAATTTAATCACAAATAACGTAGTATAAGGTTGTTTGAAAAAATTTGTTCATAGATAGGAGTTGTAAAGACTTTTAGTTTGAAAAATTGGAGCGAGCAGAATTGTTAGACAGAGAGACATTGCGCGTACTATTCACCACGGTAGAAAGGGACAGAGTACTACAGCTGTGCGCACAGGCGCCGTAAACTGTGAGAGAGTGCGCAGGTTTTATACTTGTAGTAAAGACAAGGATAAACTCAGATCCTACCTAACACTTAATGGCAGTGGTGTAATGTCAAATCCACTGTTAAAAGCTTTTATTTTTCTGATATATTTCCTAGGATTTGGGAAGCCTGGGAACCACAGTTATATCTCGGTTTTGATTAAAGTATCATTCACGACGTAAGTTCGATGTCCTACACTAAAACAAAACGAAAAGCTTCGATTCTAATTGTTAGATAAAACATAAATTTAAATAGATAAACATAAATTATCCAGAATAACATTTTAAAATATTCACGCATATAAGTCTTATTAATAAGTTCAGGTATATTATATTTCATGTTATGGAATGAAACATTAAGCTGCTTCTCAAAACTAAAATTATGCTTGTTTATAATGGAATAAGGTTAGTAAAGATATCTAAAGAAAATTATTACAGGCTAAATAAAGATTAAAGAAAGCAAAGGCACATTCGAAAAATTAAACCTTCATAAAGACGCTTGCGTCTTGTCCATGATAGTGACGATAGTTGGAAACACTTTGTCCATGTGTGGGTATATATACGCGGTTGGCGAAACGCCTCGAACGTATTTTCTGAGAACTGGGATCAGTTTTACAGTTGAGCCTAGTCCTTTTGTGACACAAAAATCGTGAAGATATCAAATAATACTTTATTCGTTCATGATTTTCGCGTGTTTCTGATGCAGGACTAAATATAAATAAGAAAAGGTATCCGACTCATTCTGACATTCTTGTATTTAACATACATTGTTTTATAAATTATTAAAAAACAGTACAGCTTTTTGTGGTTGAACAATGTAAAACTCAATCCAAAACCCAGTCTTTAAAAATTATTTTCATTGTATATTATAACGATATTTTTTTGCTTCCTTTAAAATTTAATTTGAAGACTGAAAAAGTTAAAATCAGGACTTTGTTCTGTGCACTGTCTACATTGAATCTCAAGTTTGAGACAACATGCATACATAACAAATATCTATTCTTGGAAATGGTATCTTCGCGGATAGCGAGCTACTGTCCGATGAAGTTACAAACTCCTTTAGTCTTGAGTATTTAACACAAGAAGGGAGCGTACATGATTTGGGAACCTCGCAAAAAATCTGTCAAGACACGTTAGTTACACTTGTTCTATGTTAGTTTCACTATATAAATTAAAAAATATTATTATACGTATCTTAAATACTCTTATTATTTTCTTGAGATATATCTTGAAGCGTTTAAAATATTTAGTGAAATACAAATTACTTTTTAAAAAGTTGACTCGGAAATACAGTTTCAATTGCGATTGCCAAACTCATGTAACGGATCTCTTGTACATACATAATGCACTCATCAGAAGTATCTACGAATCAAGTTTTTAAAGATGAAATTAAAATTTTGAGAAGTTGGAAGATTGTAAAAATTAAATCTGTAGTCGAAAATATTGCAATAATAAGAAATACCTAATCTTACATGAAAATTAATTATTTAATTATCAGTAAACCGAAAAGCTTGATACATAGATACTTTTTACGCGTGTTTGTTTTGCTTCCCGCTTATTTGCTATACGATAACAAGTTATTAAGGTAAGTGACGTATTTGTTTCTTTTGTTACAGGAGGTTGTTTTGCTGAAGGAAGGCGGTTCCCTCGGGTTCAGTATAATCGGTGGTACGGACCATTCGTGCGTGCCCTTCGGTGCTAAGGAACCAGGAATATTCGTATCACATGTGAGTACATTATTGTCCTATAGAAAAGTTGGTTTCGAAAAGGAAACGAGGTTAAATATTAATCTATATATGGGAGAACCCTTATATAGACTTATAAGACTGATTAAAAAATTGACCAACCAAAGCCGCTTGATCTGTACATGTGAAATTTGGAAAATGGGTGAAGATGGATTACAGCTACTTTGTTTACTTAATTAGTAATGACCTGGAGACTATAATAAATAAGAATAATTTGACTACGTGAAGGACTATTGTCTCACCCTTTAAATATACTTTAAATACTGTTCCTCCCGAATCAGACTTGCGACCATTACATCCGTCACTCAAACAATTTGTCGAGCGAATTATAATTTTAATTGCAACTATTCTTAGGGCACCCGCACCCGCTCGACTTCGGCTTAGGGCTGTTGCTTTGTGGAAAAAAAGATCTGAGAGAATTTGCCCGGAACGTGGCGATATTGGCGAGGGATAGTGTATTTCATACATTTTGATGAGAGTGATCATTTATGAAGAATCTAAGCTAGCCAAAGTACACGTAAAACCGATCAGGCGCCCAGTGTGAATCATATTGACCGTTTTCCCACTACCTATTTGCGAGACTAGTTACTTGTACTAACTTGATTGTTACGAAGAAATGAGGGCTGGTCCAGAGAGCCCACATTTCGGGCCACAACCGGCCTGTGGCATCTCTATCCGCACCATCAATGACAATTTTAGCCAGGAGGCGCGCCGATGAAGACTAAAGTTTTGGAAAGCTACACCTGGCCAAAACCACTCAAAAGCAAATCTGAATGACTACAACAATTCGTACGCAAATGAAGCGCTTTCGCTCAGCAGGAACCAACTAAGGATTCTTATCTGGACCATAACCGGGCACTGCAAGCTAAAGAAACACCTCAGCTACATGGGCCTGAGCGACGCGTGGATGACGAGACGCCCATCCATATCCTCTGCCACTGTGATGCTCTTCATCACAGCAGAAACAGACACCTCGGAGGCCACACTGCCTCAACGGACAGTATCAGGACCTCCAAACCCAGTCCAATTGTACGGTTCATGACCGTGACTGGGATATGTCTGCTGATATGGCTACTTATATTCTTCCGAAACTAAGTGCTCGGCTAATACTTCGACCACTCTGTGTTCTAGGTTGTACCGGGAGGCGTGGCAGCGCGCTCTGGGAAACTCCGAATGGGCGATCGTCTCATCAAAGTGAACGGTCACGAGTTGACCGGCGCCACGCATAGGGACGCCGTGCAGTACCTGCTACAGCCGGGACCCACGCTTACGTTGACCGTGCGGCACGACCCGCTACCGCCCGGCTTCCAGGTCAGTCAGAGATAGATATTTACTAGAATAACTTGGTAACATTTTTCACATATGGGCAGCATTATTGACAGATGCAATATCAGCCATTAAACATAGGGGTGGGCGTGTGATGGTTGTATGTAATGGGTAGGTTTACGAACCAATTCTGCTTCCAGACATCTTTATTTTGGCCTAACCTGACACACAAACCTGGTTTTAATTAAATTTATGCTTTCGTTCTGGAACATTCTCAGTAAAATCATTGGCGAACGTGCGCCTTTAACATGTATTGTCTTTACGAGGCTTATTATATTCAGCACTTCATAAGAATCTGACATCGCGCGTTATCGATCGGCCCCAGTATACCCTCGTCTCAATGTCCACCATGCTTGACAGTTTTGTAATCACAATAAGATATCTTACAAATATTTCGAAAATCTTCATGTCAAAAAAGTGTTTAGCTGTCAGGGAAAACACATAACAAACATCGATATATAACATAAATAAATAGTATAGTTATGTTATGTATGTAATATAAATGATTTTATCCCGCGCACTTATTTTCTTGAACGGAGATATTTGATATAGTGAGATAACCCGGTGATCGATTTAGATATTATCAACATTTCTATGATCTTATCTGAGTCATACATCAACAGAGAGCAGCTACGTTTCAGGGAAATGTAGCAAGTGTTTGACAAATATTTTTGTATTAAAATTCCGGGTGATCACTGTAAGTACTCGACAGGAATAATTAAACACATTTAAAAGCTGGTAAGCGTAACGGATGTTTGTTTGAAGCCTCCTTGATGATCAATCTCATTAAAAACTGGTACGATTGTGCAAATAGTTTCAAATGATTGTTACCAGTTTTTTTAACGAAAGTATTCAATTCCGTGAAGTACAAATACGAAATATATTTTTCTTTTAACCTTGTATAATCGGCTGTTGCAAAAGTTATCCATCCCTTTTTTTTTAAAAAAAATCGTCTGTTTTATTATTTCCAGAGTCCTGTAAATGGCCAAATTGTTCTTTAAGGCATGGGTATTGGATTGTGTTGTGAATAAGAGTAAATTTTTATGCATTCGAATTTCATGAATTATGTGTGAGTTGTGTGATAAATAATCAATTTGGACAAATGCTTCTTTTATTTTAAGGGTGTTAAACATTGGACCACTAAGTGATTTCGCATTAACCTTATCTTGTGATGAATACAATATACTGTATATTTATTTATTTACAAATATACGCAAGTGTGCAAATGTTTGCATGAATGCAAGTTGACAGTTTTGCAACTAATGAAGAAACCGCAATGTGGCGAACTGTAGAATAACAAACTTTGTCGCTTTAGTAGTATTTTTGCCGGCATACAAGGAAACTTGCATAATGCTTATGCACCAATTGATAACTGAACAGTAAATTTAGTTTCTCTGTGCTGGGACTTCTATCGCTTATACAGTATACTCTAAACACTATGCTTCGGTCACAAGGCATTTGTTGTTATAAAACGCAAAACGTTGTTTTGTTTCACACGTTCGGTACGGTACGGCCATCGGTCACCGCAACGCTCAAACAGGGTCTCATTCAAGTTGAGCTCGTTGATACAACTGTAAGTGTGAAAGACGCCACGAGATCTCCAACATATGTGTGTTATTTCGAATATGTGTCAGAATCCACCCCATCCAATCAGTGTGCTCAGCTATTACAAAATCGCAAAATAAATAGTTACGTTATGGTGCTTACTTCTATTTTGTGTAGACATCCTCGATGGAATTTGTTTAACGGGATTAAGCTCGGAATGCTTCCATACTAATTTTTTGTTGCCATAATCTTTTAAAATAGAATAGCTGGCTTTGGTAAGTAATTACCTAAAAATAGGTGATGAAATTATAGTGTCGCGAAATGAATATCATTAACGTACTTTACAGTTAGCTACAATAGCCGTTACGAAGCTAATGTTCCCTAGATGGCGCAATGAACAATAATAATCTAAGAATAATGTGTAGAAATAGAAATTGTGATTCCCTAGGAAGTTGGATGTTAATGATAGTCATTTTGCGACATTATAATCCAATTTCCTATTTTTAGATAAAATTATTGCACAAAGCCAGGTATTCTATTTGAAAATATAATGGCAACATAAGTTTAGTATGAAACTTATCGAGCGAATAACCTTGATAGTTTATGTTACGTTGGAAACCCTTAGCATTATTCTGTTATAGCTTTGTGAGGCACTTTATTTTGACATCAGTTCCACTGTCTTGTGCTAGGTATTGACCGATATGATTCTCGTTGAAGTGTGTTAAGGCTACGTTTTTATCGCGATAGAAACTAACGATTCTACTTGACAATCAGAGACGTAACATTGGCACATTTTACTCATAAACATAACTTACGCTTGGCACACGAATTAAGTATGAAATGCTTTGAACATTGAGAGCATGAAACTATATTATGCATGTACTGTCGTATAGTGATGTATTGTATCGTGTAATAGATATTCAGCTTCAAAGTACCCTCACCCACTTTAGCTGTAATGTAAAGAAGGCTATGAAAATGTATAATGCTATGACAGGAGCTGACTATTGTGAAGCAAGAGGGCGAGAAGCTAGGCATGCACATCAAGGGTGGTTTGAACGGACAACGCGGCAACCCCAACGACCCTAACGACGAGGGAGTATTCATATCGAAGATCAACAGCGGCGGAGCGGGCAGGAGAGACGGCAGATTGAAGGTAAGCAAAATCTATCTGCTAAACTGTTGCTTTTAAAAATCAGTTGTAGTTGTCAATTGGCTTTACCCTACACTGCGCGGGGCCCGACATGCATTTGGGTGCATTTTAAATTCATTATTTCTTGTCATTACTGATAGCTGATAAAAAAATTACTATAAACGAGTCATCGTCATCACGAACAGCTGCATAAGTCCACCCTTGGGCATGAGCCACTCTCATAGATCGCCACGTTCGACTTTCCATGAGGGATATGCCATAATCACTACGCTTGGAAGGCGGATTCAGTATCGCAGTAAGATGTTGAAACATAGATGCTGCTCATCTGAAATTTTCCTTTTAGTCGCCTTTTCGAAACTCACGGGATGATTTTGTGATAAAGCCACGCGGCCAATCAATCAATAAATTCAGATGTGGGAGTCTATGAAGACGAACTTTTTGGTAAATAGACGGACTCAGACGCTCATCACAGACGGAAGGTACTTGGCTCAATTCCCAGTAAGGCATTGTCAAAATCACTTTATGATACTTTCTCTAGTTTGGTTAGGGCATTGCAGTCTGGATCACCTGATTGTCTGAAAATTCCGTGCTTCATAATGCACATTAAGCCGTTGGTCCCGGTTACTATCTACGACAGGTAGTAGCTACATGAGCCATGTCAGAGAACTATGGTGTCTCAACAAATCTGATATGTACTAGTATTTGTGAGGTCGGTCATCGATCTTACAACCGATAAGAATATTTTTGACAGCTTTTCCATCGATATCTTAAACTACATTGTATTATTTATGTCAACAATCAGGTCGGCATGCGGCTGCTCGAAGTGAACGGCGTGTCACTATTGGGCGCTACCCACAACGAAGCAGTGAACGCCCTTCGATCAGCAACAAACGCACCGTTGCATCTCGTCGTGTGTAACGGTTATACACGTCCCGAGAAATACACGGTGAGACATGGAAATATTATCTACACAAAATAGAACATTCCAGTTCAATCGTCCTCTTATGTAAACAAATCACAGTACTGCTGGGTTTCTTTTCTCGTAAACGCTGGAAGATTTGTCGAGTAAAATCGCTGTTGTTTGTTTTTAAATTTTTGGAGAATGTAATTTTATTTAATACTCGTAATGTTTTTAGTCTATCACTTTGGAGTGAAATACACTTTTATTATATCACATTGTTAAATACTATGCTAGTAAGATTTTCCACTATTTTTATTTGCATTACCGAATAATTTCTTATAATATATTTATTTGTGCAAGCTTGTTTATGAGAGTGCATCATTGTAGATAGAACTAGACAGTATGTAACGTTTGGCACAGACCGGTAGCGAGAGCGGGACGGCAGATACAGGTGGCTCTCTGTCTCACTCAACGTCAAGTCTGGACCGAGATGAGCCGTTGCACCATCATCAACAGGTAAACAACATGTTTATCTTTTTACGTTTTGATCATTTGGAAAAGTCAAGTTTTGAATATTAAACCTCTATTCTAGAAGTCGAAGTATTCAACTTTAGAATATTACATATGTCTCCTAAAAATTGCTCTTTATCGTGTCGTAGCAAGAATCTATTTCTTTTAATCTATTTTAATGGGGTTTTTATGCCTGCCAATAAAAACATTTATTATTTATTTTATTATTATATTTATTAATGTCATTGCGAATCAATTCTTCTATACTACTAGTAAAGTTAGTATACTATGGTTTTGGTGCGAAGTATGTCGTAGTAGAAGTACTTCGAATTACATTTATCCTTTTTACTGTAGGGCCTGAGTGAGCACGTTTCCTTCTTTCAATATATTTAGGGAGTTTAAACTTCCATGCTGTGATCAACATGCAGATGTCATCGAGCTTCAGCAGCCTTTAGCACTATTTGTTGTAGTTATCAACACCCGTAATGCAAAAACACTTGACGCCTTTTTCCCACTGCACCTTAAGATAAGCTGTTTCTCAATGGATTTGAATCGATATTTGGAGAAAGAACTGTCTCGCAACAAGCGTTTCGCTTCTACGCGATAGTGCAATGCATTGCCGGCGTCTGTATTTCCCCAAAAGTTAAATCTGGGTGTCTAGTTGGAGACGAACAGGTATCTTCTAAAATCTGAATACTGAAATAAAATGTTACTCGATCTAAATGAATTAGTGCCATAGCTTGTTTGTAGTTTTAAAGTGAAAATAATCTGACCACAATCTCACCAGATAGTGACAATGTACCTGACAGTGTTAGTCTGAAAATACCTATACTATATAAGACCTAGATCTGAAGTTTCTGTAATAATAATTTCTCTCAAATATTAAACTTATTTTCGCTTTTTAATAATTACAGGAGCAACAATATCATCAGGACCTTGTTGAGTTTGAACACGAGAAACAAGTCGCCGAAGTGAGGGAGAAATCTACACCGGAAAAGGTAATATATGAAAATATATTACAATTTTTATCAAGCATTGCTTGCATTCGTAGAAATGTAAATTTAATTTTGCTGAAATGAAATAATCTACACTGTTAATACCACGTGGATGACATTTGGACATCTAGCTGTCTATCACGAAAATTTCCAAAGACGTTAAACCCAATTTGCTTTTTAACTGTTTAATAATCATACTGAAGGAAACATTGGGTATCAAAAGATATACAAACAAACGCAAATTTTACGATGACGTTAAGTGTAGAGCGGCAATGACACCGATTACAAAATGTTAATTATTGTATTATATCATTCAGGTGCTAGATATAGTGCACGCGGTGGAGAGTATGGCCCTTGAGCCGGTCCCGCCTACTTCACCCGAGCCTCAACATAAAACCACCACCGTCGTCATGTCCAAACACACCCTTCAACCTCAGGTGAGTCACCTCGGAGATCACAGCTAGTCGTAAAAAAAATTGAAGCCTCGCTATTATTATCTGTTTATGAACCATGATTTTTATTCACCAAAGAAAGTTTGCATTTGACGCCATGCGTAAGATTTCCTTTATAATGCTTTCCTATATATATATATATATATATATATATATATCCCACAAACAATCTTGCGTCCGCCTATTGCCAAATTCTCATTTAATCCTGCGTCCACCGCGCTATTGCGTCCGTATACGGACGCCAGATTGCAATCGCCGTTATTTTTACTTCAGCGACGGTTCTGACATCTAGGCTATTATTTAAGAAGTTTTTGTTCGGACGTAATTTTGTTCCGAATGTGAAATTTTAATTCGCAACTCCGCCGCACGCCACTGTGGCGCTGCACGCGGCGACGTATACCTTTCCCCCCGCGCGCTTTTTACCCCTTAAATGTATATTTTAAACCATCCTAACAACTGTTTTGCGCCCTTCGGCACACACTGGTTCTCACCCATTACCCTCTTCTGTACTGCCTATTGCGGTGCGGTGCGGACTCATTTTGCCGCCGGACGCACAATAGTGAGTCAAAATCAAGCAAAAATATTTAATGAAAGCCCACTTCAAAAGCTGTTTAATTCTTTTTTTTTCAGAGGCGCATTTAATTTCACTTGACAAAGTGGCTGTATGCGCGTATTTCACATGAAAAATAGCGTGTATGAATTGGTATTTTTTTAATAATGCGCCTCAAAAATATATATAATATAATTAAAATATAATAAAACAGCACTCATAATGAGCTATCATTTGGTAGCCAAAATTGTCCATCTCCTTTAGCAAATGTTATACGTAATACTGACGTTTAAAGTTTCATTGGAGGTTCAGACAAGAACAGCTTCATGAAGCAAAATAATACACACACTCGCAGTGCTCCATACCTACTTACACATGGTGCGCCCTGTGAGTGTGTGTTTTAATAAAAAATCAATGCAATTGGACGTTGTTATGCAAAAACGTTCCAATCATTTTGAAACATTACTGTAAAATGGTGTGCAAATGAAAATCTATTTCGTAAAAACGTTCTAAGCTTTTTGAATCATTATTGCAAAATATTAATCTATGCTAACCTCATTTTTCAAGAGGGTTGGATCATTTTTACCTTAAAAATGTGCTATAGATTATGAAAAGTGTGGGTTGGAACATTTGGAAAATGAGCTATAATTTACATTTTCACAAAAGTATTTTTGTCACATGGTGGGAGGCCATTAATCAAGTACGCTGGTGTGATTAACTCCATTTTGAGCATGTTGTGGATTGGAACGTTTTTGCAAAACTACGTCCAATTAATTTCGATAACTACTTACTCTAGTAACATCAATATTCAGAAGAGAAAAATCTACTTACCATACTATATTCGTGAAAATAATAATACTAATAACATCTTTATTATTGATAAATATAGAATTGATAAAAATAGGTACTATTATTATTATTAGTGTGCTATTTTTATTTTTAGAAATACAGTAGGTAAGTAGTAAGAAATGACAGCACCGAGCTGTTATCATGAGAAATCTTAATGGAAATTCAAATTTTCAAATCCTTCAATGTTTGCAGGCAGACCATTAGGGTCCTTTAAATAAATCTAGCCCAACTGGACAAATTAAACATCCACAATATGTTCAGTATATTATGAAACGCCCAGTAACAGAGTACTGCACAACATCCAAATCTTGTTTAGCATATTTTTGCGGTGGTTGCTCCAAAGCAGAATCTCCAGCGCAGCGTTTGCGTGATCGCAAGTAACACCTATATGATCTCGTGTTTTCATTAGTCATGTCTTCTCTCCTCCTAAGATCCTGCTCACTGAATTTTTTATTTGTACTGTCTTTGCTGTTTCGGTTAGATTTCAATTTGAAACATTTTCTGATCTTGAAACATTTTTCGCAGTAGCTGTATAAAGGATTACTGTTGTCTTTTCCACAAAGAGCGCACTTTAGAAAATAGTGATAATCTATTTCCGAGTCACTACTGTCCGAATACGTCCGCTCAGAATCCGCCAAATTAAATGATTCGTTGATTGCTGTAGAAATCATCTGGTCAAATGTCGATGTGACATCGCTGTTACTGATATCACTAAATGATGATTCACTATCGGTGGTGTCCCGTGCTAATCATGTTTCTTTTGATTGGGGTCATTGGTTGGGGGGTTGATTGAATCATTTGGGGGTCGAAGCTGCTCGCGTCCGTAGGTTTTGCCCTAGATGCCTACACGTAACCCCTGGGTGGCGCTAAACGAGCAGCATCTTTACCGGTGGTAGGCTTCGGCCGTGGCTGGTTACTGCTGGTTAAGGCTGCCCCGCCACCTTGTGAAAAACCCCGGGGTGCTCCATCGTGCCGGTTGGCGACCGGATGCGAGGACCCGATGGCCACTCCCGGGGGGGTCGGGCGTCCCTGCGCGCTCCAAACTAGCTTACCATCAGTGGGGAACATGGTAAGCACCACTGGGTTAGCAGTGCCGCGTCTCGTCCCACTTCTTTCATCCTGCCTATTTCACTCTTCCAACCAAAAAACCCACATGAAATACAGAAAAGAGAATCCCACAGCGGAAGCACGTCCTCGCGCTCAAAGTGCACCTCAGTAATATTCGAGGTCTGCACTCCAATCTCGTTTCAGTCCATCAACACCTTGAGGCTGAGAGGCCGCACATGCTCTTTCTGACGGAGACTCAGATCAGATGTCCGACAGACACAGCATACCTCAATTACCCAGGGTACTTGGTCCTTGGAGCACAAATTTGCCAGCAAAGCTGGAGTTTGTGCGTATGCCCGTGATGACATCTGTTGTCGGCGTCTCCGGAACCTTGAGGACCCAAGCTTCTCTGTAATGTGGTTACTGGTGGATACTAGTCTAGTGGATGGAGCTAGTCTACGCTGCTGTTTACAGGTCACATGGAACTGATCAGGACACGACGAGGCTATGTGATTATCTCGGCAAAGCAGCTGAAGCTGCTCAACAACGGTACCCGTTTGCACAACTCGTTTTTCTGGAGGACTTTAATACTCATCATCAACAATGGTTGTTCCCATACCAGAAGACCGACCACGCTGGGAGAGAGGCGCGGGCATTAGCTCTTTCGCTAGATCTCACCCAGCTGGTAACTTGTGCAACGAGAGTACCGGACGTCGATGATCACACCGCAAACTGCTTGGACCTTCTACTGACAATTGATCCAGACAGATACCAAGTGTCGGTTTCCTCCCCACTAGGTACCTCTGACCACTGTCTGGTGA
This sequence comes from Carcina quercana, assembly GCA_910589575.2. Taxonomy (NCBI): domain Eukaryota; kingdom Metazoa; phylum Arthropoda; class Insecta; order Lepidoptera; family Depressariidae; genus Carcina; species Carcina quercana. The sequence goes on from OU342436.1 coordinate 8,330,886, forward strand.
AATCTGTATCTATTTACTCACCTGCTGACCCTAGTACCAAGGGAACCAGGCGAGTTTGGCGATACAGGTCAGCAGATTGGGATGAGATGCGTCATTTCTTTGCATCTTATCCTTGGCGGCAAACGTGTTTCAGTACAGACGATCCGTCGAGCTGCGCTAATTCAATCTCAGATGTGATTTGTCGAACTATGGAGTATTTCATTCCGTACTTCGACACGTCACTCGAGAGTAAAGCTCGCCCTTGGTTTAATTCGGAGTGCAAGAGAGCTGAAGCACGAAAACACTCCGCTTACCTGGAATGGGCAGATGCTCGTAGTCGTAAAGCTCCGGACACACGTCGATTAAAGAAAGCGTTCAACGCAGCCGCCAAGTCCTGCAAGAAGACTATGCGCAAGGCTCGGTTTGACCATATTGGCCGTATTGGAGCCAGACTAGCTTCTTACCCTTCTGGGAGTAAAGCATTCTGGTCTCTTGCCGAATCTGTCGAGGCAAATTTCTGCCGACCGTCCTTGCCTCCACTGGTGAAACCTGACGGATCACTGGCTCACTCCGGGATTGAGAAAGCAAACCTATTTGCATCTCTTTTTGCGAGCAACTCACGTCTAGACACTGTGAACAAAACTCCACCAAATGTACCCCGTTGTGATTCCGAAATGCCGGATATCCATTTACATCAAAAGGAGGTACTTAATATACTTCGCAATCTAGACGTGAATAAAGCCAGTGGTCCAGATGGCATCCCAGCAATAGTCTTGCGGAACTGTGCACCCGAGTTGTGCCCTGTCCTGACACGCCTGTATAAACTCTCCCTGAGCACTGGGAAAGTCCCCGAGTCCTGGAAGTTGGCTAACGTGCAGCCTGTGCCTAAAAAAGGCAGTCGTGCTGACCCTAACAATTACCGACCCATCGCAATCACCTCCATACTCTGCAAGATTATGGAGCGTGCATTAAACAACCGCCTCCTGGCATATCTGGAAGCTAACGATCTCCTCAGTGACCGCCAGTTCGGATTTCGCCGTGGCCGGTCCACTGGGGATCTTCTCATTTATGCCACTCACAAATGGAGCGAAGCCATCGAGAAACACAGTGAGGCTATTGCCGTGTCACTCGACATCTCGAAGGCTTTTGATAGGGTCTGGCATGATAGCCTTATCAGTAAACTTCCAGCTTATGGGGTAACTGCTGGCTTGTGCCTGTGGATATCGGACTTCCTGAGGGGCAGATCGATTCGAGTAGTCATTGACGGCTGCTCGTCTGATCTGCTGAGCATCAATTCTGGTGTCCCTCAGGGATCTGTTCTCTCTGCTACTCTATTTTTGCTGCACATCAACGACCTGCTTATAATGCCCGGTATCTTTGGGTACGCAGATGACAGCACAGTAACGGAGAGCTATGTGTCCACCGCACAGGCCAGTAGTCTGAACACCCGTTCCCTCAGAGAGGAAATGGTAGAACGTGTTGAACTGACGCTGAAGGCCGTGTCGATTGGGGCGAAGCCAATTCAGTTAAATTCAATGCGTCGAAGACACAGGCGTGTCTGTTCACAGCGAAGCGGAGTCCATTTCACCTTGCTCCATCTTTCCAAAATGTATCCATACCGATAACAAACCGTCTTGAGCTCCTGGGATTGGAAATCTCGTCTGATCTCAATTTCGGGAGCTACATCGAGTCCATAGCAAAAACTGCAGCCAAAAAACTAGGCATCCTATCGAAAGTCAGACGGTACTTCCAGCCATCACAGCTCTTGAGTCTATATTGCGCTCAAGTAAGATCATGTATGGAGTACCTCTGCCATCTTTGGGATGGTTCAGCTCGCTATCAACTAGCTGCTTTGGACTCGGTGGAGCGTCGAGCTATGAGACTGATAGGCAACGATACGCTACTTAAGGCAAAGTACCAAAGCCTGAAACATAGGCGTCAGGTTGCCTACCTTTCGGTATTTTATAGGATACATTTTGGAGAGTGTGCGCAGGAGCTATTTTTGTTGATTCCACCTTCGCCGTTCAAGTACCGGTCAATCAGAAGAACGGCAGACCTTCACCCGTACACTGTTGATATTCCTACAGCTCGCACGAAGCGTTTCGCTTCCACATTTATCGTGCGTACAGCAAAAATATGGAATACACTACCGGTTTCCGTGTTCCCCGAAAATTACAACTTGGGAATCTTCAAAAGAAGAGACCTTCTAGACCAACACGTAACATCGTCGAGCTCATCGTCACTTACCATCAGGTGAGTTTGAGGTCAAGTGTTGGTCTATCTTAACTAATAATAATAAAAAAGATTGCACACTCTCGACGGAAGAACTGCGATTCCTGGATCCCCCGGACTTTTTACTTATCGTTCAAATATTTATGTTCCACTCTAAGTTTAAATTGTAGCAAGAAACTATAGGTAGACAATCCTAATAAAGAAATGTCGACTGCTTTTAGCGCACACAACATGCAACGAAACCATCTAACACAATAATAATAATATACTCCTAAATTGTTTGGTATTCATTTTGTAATTAAAATAAAAGATTTGACCTCGAACGGACTCCACATTCGCCGCAGAATAGTAGGAGTCAGCATGGAGGGTGAAATGAAAAATGTATAGTACATTTCGCATGTTACGATTAAGTAAGTGCTACTATCGCCATCTATGTAATTATTAGGAAAGTATTCACAAAAACTACAAGCGGGATTGACAAAAAAAACAGGTGGACGCAGAATTAGCGGATTTTTGGAAAGACGCAGAAATGATACCGGGATTTATATATATATATATATATATATATATATATATATATATATATATATATATATATATCCCACAAACAATCTTGCGTCCTCCTATTGCCAAATTCTCATTTAATCCTGCGTCCACCGCGCTATTGCGTCCGTATACGGACGCCAGATTGCAATCGCCGTTATTTTTACTTCAGCGACGGTTCTGACATCTAGGCTATTATTTAAGAAGTTTTTGTTCGGAAGTAATTTTGTTCCGAATGTGAAATTTTAATTCGCAACTCCGCCGCACGCCACTGTGGCGCTGCACGCGGCGACGTATACCTTTCCCCCCGCGCGCTTTTTACCCCTTAAATGTATATTTTAAACCATCCTAACAACTGTTTTGCGCCCTTCGGCACAAACTGGTTCTCACCCATTACCCTCTCCTGTACTGCCTATTGCGGTGCGGTGCGGACTCATTTTGCCGCCGGACGCACAATAGTGAGTCTAAATCAAGCAAAAATATTTAATGAAAGCCCACTTCAAAAGCTGTTTAATTCTAATTTTTTTTCAGAGGCGCAATTAATTTCACTTGACAAAGTGGCTGTATGCGCGTATTTCGCATGAAAAATAGCGTGTATGATTTGGTATTTTTTTAATAATGCGCCCAAAATGCGCCTCAATAATATAATTAAAATATAATAAAACAGCACTCATAATGAGCTATCATTTGTTAGCCAAAATTGTCCATCTCCTTTAGCAAATGTTATACGTAATACTGACGTTTAAAGTTTCATTGGAGGTTCAGACAAGAACAGCTTCATGAAGCAAAATAATACACACACTCGCAGTGCTCCATACCTACTTACACATGGTGCGCCCTGTGAGTGTGTGTTTTAATAAAAAATCAATGCAATTGGACGTTGTTATGCAAAAACGTTCCAATCATTTTGAAACATTACTGTAAAATGGTGTGCAAATGAAAATCTATTTCGTAAAAACGTTCTAAGCTTTTTGAATCATTATTGCAAAATATTAATCTATGCTAACCTCATTTTTCAAGAGGGTTGGATCATTTTTACCTTAAAAATGTGCTATAGATTATGAAAAGTGTGGGTTGGAACATTTGGAAAATGAGCTATAATTTACATTTTCACAAAAGTATTTTTGTCACATGGTGGGAGGCCATTAATCAAGTACGCTGGTGTGATTAACTCCATTTTGAGCATGTTGTGGATTGGAACGTTTTTGCAAAACTACGTCCAATTAATTTCGATAACTACTTACTCTAGTAACATCAATATTCAGAAGAGAAAAATCTACTTACCATACTATATTCGTGAAAATAATAATACTAATAACATCTTTATTATTGATAAATATAGAATTGATAAAAATAGGTACTATTATTATTATTAGTGTGCTATTTTTATTTTTAGAAATACAGTAGGTAAGTAGTAAGAAATGACAGCACCGAGCTGTTATCATGAGAAATCTTAATGGAAATTCAAATTTTCAAATCCTTCAATGTTTGCAGGCAGACCATTAGGGTCCTTTAAATAAATCTAGCCCAACTGGACAAATTAAACATCCACAATATGTTCAGTATATTATGAAACGCCCAGTAACAGAGTACTGCACAACATCCAAATCTTGTTTAGCATATTTTTGCGGTGGTTGCTCCAAAGCAGAATCTCCAGCGCAGCGTTTGCGTGATCGCAAGTAACACCTATATGATCTCGTGTTTTCATTAGTCATGTCTTCTCTCCTCCTAAGATCCTGCTCACTGAATTTTTTATTTGTACTGTCTTTGCTGTTTCGGTTAGATTTCAATTTGAAACATTTTCTGATCTTGAAACATTTTTCGCAGTAGCTGTATAAAGGATTACTGTTGTCTTTTCCACAAAGAGCGCACTTTAGAAAATAGTGATAATCTATTTCCGAGTCACTACTGTCCGAATACGTCCGCTCAGAATCCGCCAAATTAAATGATTCGTTGATTGCTGTAGAAATCATCTGGTCAAATGTCGATGTGACATCGCTGTGACTGAGATCACTAAATGATGATTCACTATCGGTGGTGTCCCGTGCTAATCATGTTTCTTTTGATTGGGGTCATTGGTTGGGGGGTTGATTGAATCATTTGGGGGTCGAAGCTGCTCGCGTCCGTAGGTTTTGCCCTAGATGCCTACACGTAACCCCTGGGTGGCGCTAAACGCGCAGCATCTTTACCGGTGGTAGGCTTCGGCCGTGGCTGGTTACTGCTGGTTAAGGCTGCCCCGCCACCTTGTGAAAAACCCCGGGGTGCTCCATCGTGCCGGTTGGCGACCGGATGCGAGGACCCGATGGCCACTCCCGGGGGGGTCGGGCGTCCCTGCGCGCTCCAAACTAGCTTACCATCAGTGGGGAACATGGTAAGCACCACTGGGTTAGCAGTGCCGCGTCTCGTCCCACTTCTTTCATCCTGCCTATTTCACTCTTCCAACAAAAAAAACCCACATGAAATACAGAAAAGAGAATCCCACAGCGGAAGCACGTCCTCGCGCTCAAAGTGCACCTCAGTAATATTCGAGGTCTGCACTCCAATCTCGTTTCAGTCCATCAACACCTTGAGGCTGAGAGGCCGCACATGCTCTTTCTGACGGAGACTCAGATCAGATGTCCGACAGACACAGCATACCTCAATTACCCAGGGTACTTGGTCCTTGGAGCACAAATTTGCCAGCAAAGCTGGAGTTTGTGCGTATGCCCGTGATGACATCTGTTGTCGGCGTCTCCGGAACCTTGAGGACCCAAGCTTCTCTGTAATGTGGTTACTGGTGGATACAGGCACGCACCAGCTAGTCTACGCTGCTGTTTACAGGTCACATGGAACTGATCAGGACACGACGAGGCTATGTGATTATCTCGGCAAAGCAGCTGAAGCTGCTCAACAACGGTACCCGTCTGCACAACTCGTTTTTCTGGAGGACTTTAATACTCATCATCAACAATGGTTGTTCCCATACCAGAAGACCGACCACGCTGGGAGAGAGGCGCGGGCATTAGCTCTTTCGCTAGATCTCACCCAGCTGGTAACTTGTGCAACGAGAGTACCGGACGTCGATGATCACACCGCAAACTGCTTGGACCTTCTACTGACAATTGATCCAGACAGATACCAAGTGTCGGTTTCCTCCCCACTAGGTACCTCTGACCACTGTCTGGTGAAATCTGTATCTATTTACTCACCTGCTGACCCTAGTACCAAGGGAACTAGGCGAGTTTGGCGATAAAGGTCAGCAGATTGGGATGAGATGCGTCATTTCTTTGCATCTTATCCTTGGCGGCAAACGTGTTTCAGTACAGACGATCCGTCGAGCTGCGCTAATTCAATCTCAGATGTGATTTGTCGAGCTATGGAGTATTTCATTCCGTACTTCGACACGTCACTCGAGAGTAAAGCTCGCCCTTGGTTTAATTCGGAGTGCAAGAGAGCTGAAGCACGAAAACACTCCGCTTACCTGGAATGGGCAGATGCTCGTAGTCGTAAAGCTCCGGACACACGTCGATTAAAGAAAGCGTTCAACGCAGCCGCCAAGTCCTGCAAGAAGACTATGCGCAAGGCTCGGTTTGACCATATTGGCCGTATTGGAGCCAGACTAGCTTCTTACCCTTCTGGGAGTAAAGCATTCTGGTCTCTTGCCGAATCTGTCGAGGCAAATTTCTGCCGACCGTCCTTGCTTCCACTGGTGAAACCTGACGGATCACTGGCTCACTCCGCGATTGAGAAAGCAAACCTATTTGCATCTCTTTTTGCGAGCAACTCACGTCTAGACACTGTGAACAAAACTCCACCAAATGTACCCCGTTGTGATTCCGAAATGCCGGATATCCATTTACATCAAAAGGAGGTACTTAATATACTTCGCAATCTAGACGTGAATAAAGCCAGTGGTCCAGATGGCATCCCAGCAATAGTCTTGCGGAACTGTGCACCCGAGTTGTGCCCCGTCCTGACACGCCTGTATAAACTCTCCCTGAGCACTGGGAAAGTCCCCGAGTCCTGGAAGTTGGCTAACGTGCAGCCTGTGCCTAAAAAAGGCAGTCGTGCTGACCCTAACAATTACCGACCCATCGCAATCACCTCCATACTCTGCAAGATTATGGAGCGTGCATTAAACAACCGCCTCCTGGCATATCTGGAAGCTAACGATCTCCTCAGTGACCGCCAGTTCGGATTTCGCCGGTCCACTGGGGATCTTCTCATTTATGCCACTCACAAAGGGAGCGAAGCCATCGAGAAACACAGTGAGGCTATTGCCGTGTCACTCGACATCTCGAAGGCTTTTGATAGGGTCTGGCATGATAGCCTTATCAGTAAACTTCCAGCTTATGGGGTAACTGCTGGCTTGTGCCTGTGGATATCGGACTTCCTGAGGGGCAGATCGATTCGAGTAGTCATTGACGGCTGCTCGTCTGATCTGCTGAGCATCAATGCTGGTGTCCCTCAGGGATCTGTTCTCTCTGCTACTCTATTTTTGCTGCACATCAACGACCTGCTTATAATGCCCGGTATCTTTGGGTACGCAGATGACAGCACAGTAACGGAGAGCTATGTGTCCACCGCACAGGCCAGTAGTCTGAACACTCGTTCCCTCAGAGAGGAAACGGTAGAACGTGTTGAACTGACGCTGAAGGCCGTGTCGATTGGGGCGAAGCCAATTCAGTTAAATTCAATGCGTCGAAGACACAGGCGTGTCTGTTCACAGCGAAGCGGAGTCCATTTCACCTTGCTCCATCTTTCCAAAATGTATCCATACCGATAACAAACCGTCTTGAGCTCCTGGGATTGGAAATCTCGTCTGATCTCAATTTCGGGAGCTACATCGAGTCCATAGCAAAAACTGCGGCCAAAAAACTAGGCATCCTATCGAAGGTCAGACGGTACTTCCAGCCATCACAGCTCTTGAGTCTATATTGCGCTCAAGTAAGATCATGTATGGAGTACCTCTGCCATCTTTGGGATGGTTCAGCTCGCTATCAACTAGCTGCTTTGGACTCGGTGGAGCGTCGAGCTATGAGACTGATAGGCAACGATACGCTACTTAAGGCAAAGTACCAAAGCCTGAAACATAGGCGTCAGGTTGCCTACCTTTCGGTATTTTATAGGATACATTTTGGAGAGTGTGCGCAGGAGCTATTTTTGTTGATTCCACCTTCGCCGTTCAAGTACCGGTCAATCAGAAGAACGGCAGACCTTCACCCGTACACTGTTGATATTCCTACAGCTCGCACGAAGCGTTTCGCTTCCACATTTATCGTGCGTACAGCAAAAATATGGAATACACTACCGGTTTCCGTGTTCCCCGAAAATTACAACTTGGGAATCTTCAAAAGAAGAGACCTTCTAGACCAACACGTAACATCGTCGAGCTCATCGTCACTTACCATCAGGTGAGTTTGAGGTCAAGTGTTGGTCTATCTTAACTAATAATAATAAAAAAGATTGCACACTCTCGACGGAAGAACTGCGATTCCTGGATCCCCCGGACTTTTTACTTATCGTTCAAATATTTATGTTCCACTCTAAGTTTAAATTGTAGCAAGAAACTATAGGTAGACAATCCTAATAAAGAAATGTCGACTGCTTTTAGCGCACACAACATGCAACGAAACCATCTAACACAATAATAATAATATACTCCTAAATTGTTTGGTATTCATTTTGTAATTAAAATAAAAGATTTGACCTCGAACGGACTCCACATTCGCCGCAGAATAGTAGGAGTCAGCATGGAGGGTGAAATGAAAAATGTATAGTACATTTCGCATGTTACGATTAAGTAAGTGCTACTATCGCCATCTATGTAATTATTAGGAAAGTATTCACAAAAACTACAAGCGGGATTGACAAAAAAACAGGTGGACGCAGAATTAGCGGATTTTTGGAAAGACGCAGAAATGATACCGGGATTTATATATATATATATATATATATATATAAACATGGTAAAACTTATGTCAAAGATTTTAATTTATATTTATAAATAAGAGTTTATATTCATTAGAAATTAATTTAATTTACTTTTCTACAAATCGTTTCTTCTGGTGATTAAAATTTCAAGGTGTTCCCTTTCTATTGTTTATTGCATCAATACAAATACAATACAAAAAAATTATAAAAATGACTCAGATGAAGCAAATATTCTAATGTACAGTGATTGATGTAATTCTGAGAGATTCTGGTAAACACTTTTATAAGTGCAAAAACAACTCTTCTCCATATATTTGAAACGGGTCAAAAGTTTTGCTCAAATATTTGATATTTTGTGCTACTTTTAAATTATAAAGCATGTAATTGACAGAAATATTTAATTATTCAAATGAAACGGGGAAATTATTCGAATGCTTTATATGCATTGTTATGACAGCATGATATACTGTAGCTTTGTATTATATCTTATATATTTGGTATACTTTGAAAGTACAACTTTGCAATAGGATACTTTTGCACGGTTGGTATATACTCATATCCCCGAAGTAGCATGCACTTTGTATATTTTGTAGAACATATTGCTTGCATGAAAATATATTTTTATAATGTTTTATACTTGGTTAATCTAAACTATACAGTATATTAACCCTTATCTTCCAAAATAAATGTTGTTTAGTATATTTACCTATAGCAATTTATTATGTAGCTATTTTTATTGACCTTTAAGGGGATCCTTAACTGAAAACTTTATTTTCAATCTCTGACGTTTCTACTTCTAGGTGTTAATAAGTGTAATTTATGTTTATTTACAATGTTAAAATGGTTTTGCATGTAATTTAAACTTTTAAGTTATACTTGAAATTGTCATAGGGCAGTGGTTCTTAATCTTTCAAAGTCATGAATACTGAACAACTCTATTTACATCATCAACATTATACAATGCGACATTCATTGAATTTACAATACAGTAATTTTACGAATTTAATTTTTTAAACTTTTATATCATATGTATTATTATTTATATTATTATACCATAAACTTCATATACGATTGTTTATTTTTAGAATATCAATTTATGTAATGTATTTTGAACGTAAAGTCGTATTCCAATTGGTATTCAAAGTTTATTAAACTGTCTATGGAACCACTTGACTTTAGGTTAAGAACCTTTGCTTTAGGAAACTCCTAAAGTTGAAAATGTTAGTAGCTTGAGTCTATGTCGTCACGTGGTGTTAGCTTACGTATCGGTTCTCCGACTGATGACAAAGGCAATATATTGACTGTGATATCGTCCATTGCAGAATGCAAATGCGGAGGAAAAGGAAGAATGAACGTAATATAGATTTAATAACAAGTTAAGCACTCTGTCCAAATCGTGTAAATAAAGTAGTAAAATGTTCTAGGAGATGTTTAGATATATTTGTGTAAATTTCACTTTGGGTTTCGGAGACACAGTAGCGATTCTAGCTGTTAATAAAGTGTGATCTGTAGCGAGGTTTGTGCGGCAGCACACATTTAAATTTTCTTATCAGAAAAAAAAGAGTTATGTGGGAATTTTTTGATATTTATAGTAGACGAAGCGATATATAAAATATACTAGATATGAAAGCTAACTACAAGCCTCTACATGTGGAATTCTATAAGTAAATGCCTTTAATTATATACGAATATGGTTGGGTTTTTTCCAATAACAATTGAGACGGTTGCACCTGATTTAAATTCAATGTTATCTACATTGGCACATCGACATCATTGTAGATGATTCATAAATGTAGGCCACCTTGACCTATCCGCTTAGAAAAGTGTTTCAAAAATCTTAAACAATAACATAAATAAAGTATGTTCATTTTGATAAAGGTAACATTGAAAGTTTGTATTCCAGTATCAAATCAATGAATGTTAATTTTAATGTAAATATTAAAGATGTGTGTTTTATAATTGTATTAAATAAGGGCGATGGGTAAACAGATAAGCAGAGAAATGTTTTTGATGTTATGAAATTAACGTTTATTATATAAGGGTGTTACTAATTACATAATTTGTCTTATATTTTAGTGACTGCGTTTCAAATAATATAAACAATTGATTATTTGAAACTCGCTATTAGGAAATTTATAACATTCAAACAGTAAGATCTGAAATGTTTCTGGCTTGATGTTTTCTTTTTCATACATTGGTGGATAAAATGTACCATTACCATTGTAATTTTACAGATCATCAGTTTGAAATGCATCATACCTGTCTATACTAACGTTTAAAATTTTTCGAGTAAATTATCAAACTTTGTGTATTAAAATTAGTATTTGTTCTTATATATATATAAGAAAAATTAAGTTATTAGTAACCCAACGGAAGTAGAGTTTATTCTCTGAATGAAATAGTCGGGTCAGAATAGAATTTTGCAATTCAATGGCAAATGAGTAAGGGGTTTAAAAAAATATATTCTAAAATTCAAATTAATTGAAAGACTTAACTTCAGGTACCTCAATTCATTAGCAGTATAGACTAATATAAATTGATATAAACTTATCTTTACGCAATCATTTGTTAGATCAAATGTCCATGACCGCGCCGAATGTTTCGGCGAACTGTTTTATACTATCTTTTAGGATTTTATAATGTACACAACTATTGAAAGACCAAGTTTTATAACCCTGTTAAATCGTATAAAATGACAATGTAGCTATGACTTCACCTGATAGTTTTTGAAATATGATAATTTTAATGTTAATTGTTGAATGATCCCCTAAGTGTCTGATATACTGCCACCTACATTTACACGTGTATTCATATATTTATGACATGTTAGCTATCTACATATCAGTAAAGCCTGTTAGTTGTCAGATTTTATATACCTACTACGTATGGTCGCTTATTAATCAACTGATGTTTTTTAAAGTATAGCCAATTATTTTTGTCACAATTAGGAAAGGATTCATTTATTAATTGTAATACTTGCAATTTTTTATGTATTCCATTATTATTGTAACTTATTTACTACCTATTTTATCGTAGTTATTATTAAATTAAAGTTATATTTTAATGTTAAATTCAAATACATGATGTTTGAAAAAATTTATTTCTATTTATTATCTTAATTTTAAGTTTTGGACGACATTTATTTTGGAAGAATTTGATCGTCGCTGGAGTGTGTAACTTATTTCGTACTAGCAATACTATTTCTGAGCATTTTTTCGTGCAAGTAGCTCTCCTTGGAAGATAGTGTAAATTTAAATGAATAGTCAGAAGTATTCGCTTGAGAATTTTGCACTTTTCTTGCCGGTTTTAATTAGGTAATGAATTGCTAAGTACGTTGTACATTGTGTTGTGTTGGTTAGTCGTCTAGCTCGCAGGCGGCGGCGCCCCTGTCGCCCCTCGCGGTGTTCACACAACAGAAAGTGAGGACGCCGCCCCCCGCTGTGCTGACACCCCCGCCGACGTCCGCCGACGAGGGCACCTCAGTGGACGCGCCTGCGCCCCTGACCCGGCCACAACAACCGCCCCCGCCTCCCCCCAAACCGAAACCACAAGTGCCACACAAACCACAGATGAAGCGAGTTAGTTTCATACAAGAACCTCAGGACGAATACGAACGATACCCCTCACAGACGAACGACACGAAGGCGTTAACCCGAACCATACACGAAGTGCATGAACCGGTCTTGGAGGGCGCTGCCAACATTGACACTAACGATGCATGCGCAGTTATCAGTAGTAACTCAATACTAATCAAACGATCGCCCGCGACCGAAGTGGCGGTCTCCAGGCCGGTCCGAAAACCGAGTCCGATACTCCCCGACGACGTCATCATCCCTCCTCCGCCTTTGTTCGATACGAACGTAAGTGACAGGTCGATTGTTAAAGACGAAGAGGTTATCAGTGTGCCGCCCATCACTGTGGTCCCCGAGCGTATTGTGTTACCGGTGCCCAACGAAGCCGAAACAACCATGCAGTCCACAGACTCCACAAACTCTCCCGAAACTGAAGCCCCACCGCCTCTCAATTATACAGCATTTCCTTCATCTGGTTCATCGCTCCCAGTAGATGTCCCCTCTCGTGTTGCCGTACAGTCCGAAGTGCCTTCAAGTCATGTCTTCCGTACTCCCGAGATCCCATCCATCAGTAGTGATGATGTATTCTACCATGATCTGTCAGTCAGCCCCGGCGGAGAACCTGAACCTCCCGAACTGTTGCATGTCCATTACACAACTCTACCCACTGTATCACACCTTCCCAATTCACCTTGTAAATTACATCCAGACCAAACGTTAGTCGACGACAGCATTCCGGGGCGTATGTCCACGCATTATTCGCTACGAGACTTGAGAGTCAAGAATATTTCACCTGGCATGGTGCACTCGAAAACATATCCACCTATCAATCCGTACCCGTCTCTAACGACCGTTGCGGGCACGTACAACCCGTACACTTGCACAGTACCCGTGTGCGCATCACATCCGTCCAGTTCAGGACATAAAACTCAGGTTTCCCCATCTCTAGTTAGCCCCCTAGTACAAGACATTAACGCAAACGTCACACAGACTGCTCGTATAGACCCTGGTGTTGCGTCCAAAAGTGTACAGACAGAGAGAAGAGTGCGTTTCGGTGATGTGACGACTGCACCAGAATCAGACACATTGTCGAACAGTTCGGAACTCGCAGAGGAAGCGAGCTCGCCGACAGTCCTGAAACCCGCATGGAGCAGCAAAATCAAAGCCTTCGCCATCGGCGAGGTAATCATCAGTGTACGGCATCAATCTCACAAACACACACTCAGCTTCTTATGATTGTGTTCGTCGACAACCCACTCCGACATGCTCGTACCTACATGACTAAAACAATACGGTCTGTCATCACCTCAACATCCCATTGTTTTACTTACCCTATCGAGTTGTGGTTTATTAACTTGCGATTTCTTATATTTTGCATGTGTTTTCTTTACTTACATATGCATCGAATATGATTTGTATGCTGTCGTTGTTTTAACAACTACTCTTACTGACTGCATGGGTGTTTACTAGTCTGGTGGGGGTATTCATCGCTTATAAATATCATACGCTTTGTTATTCATTAATTGTGATACTTTAATAGCACTGTGTAGTTTATAACAAAAAAATATATTATTAACGCGTTGACAACGTGTTTACAGGCTTCCCCACCTCATTCTGGTAATTTTGTGAAAGCATCTGTTAGCGATAAGAAAAAGTTCTTCGAAAACGCTATGGAAGAAAGTCACAAACCATCGCCAAAACCAGGTAAAGAATTTTTATTATTACCTACCAATTTAATAAAGAAAAAAACCTATATGATTTTTCGACACCTTCGCCATTTTGCAGCCATCGCTGACAAATTTTAAATTATCGGTACTCACGTTTTGTTTTTCGTCTTTATACATTTTATGTTATGGAAAATTATGCGAGAAAAGTTATAAGACAATCTTGCTTAAAACCGTTGAAAATACTAAAATTATTCCAAGATAGGCAGTCATTTTTTATATAATTATAATTTTTGTTCGACTATTTATATTTTTACACATTTGAAATCAAGTCAGTTCAGACGAATGAACTAGAACCGTCGATACTTGTTCTTTACGCCAATGTCTTCCGGCCACGAACCTGCATGTACCACAGTGGTGTTTTTAATACATATTGTTTTATATTTCCAGATAAAGTGTTCACATTCCTGTCAGCGGATGAGGTGGAGAAATTGAAGCAGGAAGAGGAGAAGAAGATGTCATCTCTGTCGCGCGCGGAGCTCCGCTCGTGGTCCCCGGGAGAGGACCGCCACAGCGGAGACAGCTTGCCCTCCGACGACGAGCCTTACGAAAACGGACATAGGTAAATACTTAATGGACTTTTAATGACTTTCTTTTAACTTGGCGTATTATAGAAGCGTATACGTTCAAGTAGTAGTTTTAGAATTCTTACACAATATGTACAAAATATATGGCTCACAATGTTGGAACCTCCTTTTAAGAGAATTGTCTGTTAAGAGCACGTGGCCGAGTTCAAGTTTGCATTGTTTTGTAGCTGTCCCTATCCGAGCCCTATCCTACCCGAGCGCGTACGGTGAGACAGCATACACTACGCGAAGTCATCCACCCGTTATTTAGATGTTTCGTAGTCCAGTGATCATTTGAAGGATACAGTATATTATGTAGCCATTTTTTCAATATAGTACAATATATTAATAAAATTTCAGATGTCGGTGGTTTTTCCAAATTGTTCTAAATTGATTCATACTCTTGTAAAACAGGTTCAAAGTTGGGGCTTTTTAATACCGAAGAATACAATACTTTGATGCCCTGTAACTCTGAAAGTTTATACTTTAACGAAAATCTGACACGCCACCAACACAGATATTTAGTTCTAAATTGTGTCTTGAAAAATTTCATTGACTTTCATCGCTTATTACTCAAAATATGACGGTACTACGTTTGTATGGGCGCTTTGACAACAGCAAATTCTCTTAAGGGTAATAATAACTGCCAGGAGTAAGGAGGTTCCGCTCTTATCATAGTACTAAACTGACATGTTTGACATCGGGAGTTTTGTCATAAAGATAGTTCTTTGTTCAAGCGGTTTTATAGATGAGAAGACTGTTTTTTGTATTTTGTCCCGCATAGACAGTTTTGATAGCTCTTGAAGGTCTGAGACTACAAGATCCTTTTTTCTTAGTATATTGGTATAAGTATTGAGGTCATATACTCAGACCAATGCCTTGTGGAATGTGAAACATAGATAATGTTAAGCTTTCTATTTGATAAGATGTCACAAATGGAATAAAGTATCTCCGTCACTATAACTGAAACAGTCTCTATAAATATTCCAATCGTGATGGATTTCTGCAGTTCTAGTACCATTTCTCCACATTAAACGTTTGATATTTGATTCTTACAGATAACATACACTTCAAGATCATTTGAAACTATATTTTTAGGGAATCAATGATGAGTTCACACAGCATTATCAAATAAATAAACAACGTAATGTTTTTAGTGCATCGGCGGGTGGTGTCAGTCCGTCAGCTAAGCCCTCCAGAAGGCGCGCCGGCCGGGACTCTGTAGAGTCGGAAGACCCCGCCACCAGGGCAGCGCGGCGCGCCGCATGGAGGGCAGCGAGGCTCAGGTCACTAGAACAGGTGCGTAACATTGATATATACAACTTTTTCAGTTTTCATTCGTCTTCATTCCCTTAGGGATATTTTTAAAAATATTTTTTACATCGACAAATTTAATATTTTATAACATATATTTGAACAATAATATTTGAAGAAAAAAATCAAATTTCATGTAATCAATGCAGTTATTTACTGGAAAATTTACATTGTTAATGGCAATACCTGTCTACGTTTGATACAATGATGACATATCCTTTATATGACATTATGACGCAAATAATCGCCAGCATCTGAGGGGAGTTGATGTTCTTTAGACTTGCTCAGATGCCACTGTTTCCTCGCGAAATATTTCAATTCGAAGTTTTTCTAACTACTAATTTTTGACCTTGAATTTTCAGGAAGCTATCGAGTCATCAATGGCTATCAAAAGCTTGGTGGGTCCAGCGCATGATATCATAGGTGATGTGCCTCAAAGAGAAAAGTCTCCGTCCGAGGTAAATATTCTGTTCGATTTTGTTTTAACTTGAAACTAGAAAAAGTGAATGTTGTCTCATTAAAACCTACTAAGCAACAGAATCTGTAGATGGAATGAGAGAATTAATTTAAAAATTTTAGTAATTTTTCAAAATCAGATTTAAATTCCGTGAACCCAAAAAATGAATTAATATTCATACTTACATTGTCAAGTTAAAAAAGATTGCTAGAAGAAACCCCATCATTTGATATTCGTTCCTTCCATCTCAGATTTAGAATGTGTTGTCTTAATACAATAATATAAGGTACATGTTTGTAACCGATAACATCGAACCATTAACACTCATCATATTTATTTGGTGTTTCATACATTCAATATGAACTCGGTACATTTCAATACAGTTTGTACCTTGTCACATTAGAATACCTCACAATATTGGAACAATTATTGTTTCTACAGATTCAACCTTTGCTCTGAATACTGCTGTCTAGTGGTAACAATGTTTTGGCTAAACCTGCCGTGCTGTGTTTGAGTTGTGGTTGGGTTGTATGTCGCTTCGCTGCATAATGTCTGTCCATAAACGGGTGTGAATGTCAAAATTGGCTTTAAAAATTATAGAAATGGCCACGTATCGCGTTACGTACAAAACCGGGGCCGATACTGGCCGTGAAGGAGAAGGAAAAGTTGTTAAACGAGAGAATAACACTGCGCACCGAGGAGTTTGTGTGCCCCACCACTGGAGAGACTAAAGTGCGAACCGTCGAGTACATTGAGAAAGTCATTGAGAAAGAGGTACGCGTCAAAGCGAACATGTATATTGCTATAATAATGACGCTGTACACAAGCAACGCCGTAATATCGTGTGTGGTTTTGTTTTTATTATTAATTATTATATAACTTTGTTGTATTACTCAATATACGCTTAGCTTTGTACGTGCAATTGACTGATGACTTGTGACCGACTGTTGTACGCAATTGACCGAACGTCGACTGATTCTGTAAATTGAAAACGACTGACATTGGGTTGAAAGCGATTCGTGTAAAAACACTATGAAATTTTTTATCGATGAAACAATGCACATAATGATATTCGCACAGAACAGTGAAACACCATAAAGAGGTAGAATAGAAATCACAAACGTAGACACTCACAATTACTAACAAGGTCTCCATAACTACGAGTATTTTATGTTATCAAATTTATTTTACTTACGAGTACAGTCAGCGACTAAAACCAAACAACAGATGGCTATAATTAATAATATTCTTATTTAATTTTTCAAACGAAATTGTAATACTTTTAGCCACTGACTTTACTTGAAATCTATATACTTAATTGTTTCTCCAAAACTCTTAATTTTTTGGTACGTAAGTCTCTGGCCGTCCCCCGTTTTCTTTTATATTCGTTAGAGACCCACTGTGTGTTGCATGATGAGAAGGCATGGCATGCTAACATAATATTTGTGTATGATTTTGTCAGACGATACCCGGATTCTAGACACGGAAACATCACAGAATACAATGGTTTGTTGCGTTTCTTGTTTCTGGTATATTTGTGTGAGCTTTCGTAATGTAGTGCTGGATATTTGTTAATGCTTTTAGATTTAGCCTTTAGGTAGTGTAGTGTTTAATATTAGAAATAATTTCTAACGGGTCACTTAATATTAAATTATTAAATTTTCCATTACTTTCGAAACATAAAACGATCTAATTTTGCTAATTTTCATTAGTTTTGCGTATTTTACATTAAAAACAAAATCATTGTAATTCTGCTTGTCTTTTGGATATATAAATTTAATACGATAAATTTAAGAATAAGTGCTTGAGAATAAAAGAGTGTTAATTACATAATTCAGATCACATGCAGTTTTGGGTTTCAAATTAGTCATGTTCACTTTCATCTAAAAGAGTAACGCTTTAACTTCATACATCGGCTAGTTGGAATCGAATAATTACAAGTAATTTTTGTACATCAAAAAAACTTTAACAATAAAATTCTTGTACATAATAATGTTGCTAATATTTCATCCAGGTGGAGACAACGCAAGAGAAAATTATATCGTTGGAGTTAACAACTAGTCCGATGAGTGAAACAGCGCCGTCCGACCTGGAAGAGGGGGGCATCAGTTTAGGGGAGGGCGAGGTGGAAGGGGGGGAACATTCACTCCAGCCGGATATAGTACAAGTGGTCAATCCGCTGCTCGACGGCGGCGCGGGTCAAGTCACCACCATACCCGTAGGACCCGCCCAGAGAATCACCACCTACACCGACACGTCGCAGTAATGTATTATTAGGAGATGGAACTTGGATTTTTTGTTATATGTAAATACATCTATTTTCGTTAAATTGATAACAAACACTGTATGTTATTAACAGTACTTTTCGCAATATTTCGACATGAAATTGAAATTCATTCATTCAACTCATGGTATTCGTTCGTCATTTGTTCGCAGAGAACGAAAAGACCGAG
Organism: Carcina quercana; assembly: GCA_910589575.2. Lineage (NCBI taxonomy): Eukaryota > Metazoa > Arthropoda > Insecta > Lepidoptera > Depressariidae > Carcina > Carcina quercana. The sequence continues at coordinate 8,349,639 of OU342436.1, forward strand.
TTCCGTCTTGTATCTGTATCTCTCTATCTCCGTTCCACAACCCCCATGACAGAAGTCAGTCACCGACAACTCACATATCTATTTCCCCCGACTCGATTGTAGATTTCTTCAACGAAACGAACAGCAAACTGAACGAGTATCCATCCTAATGTATTAAAACTGTGATAATTTATGTTTAGTATTCCACCGACTTCTTGTAAAACGGGCTATTTGAAGAAATCCGCTGACGAGTTGAAACGTTATTGTGGCATTTTTAATTTCGTGTTTATTTTTATCTAATGACATTTTTATTTTGCGACGGAGATTTTTAGATTTATAATAAGTGTTGCTATCTATATTGATAGAATATATTCTTGTAATACTTTACGTATTTATAATTTTAATAATAATTTTCATTCCGTGCAAGTTTTATAATATTTTGACTGAATGTTGATGCGGTACCTGCTACGTGAAACCTCTAGGGACGTGATGGATGATGAAGTAGATTTAATGATGAGGCAGAGTGTGAGATTAAGTAATGATAAGTGTAAATAACATCTGAGACACAGTATTTATGGCGCACGCTGTATACAAAAGGTTGATCAATGGCATCACATTTTTTCTTTTAAAAACCGAACTCTATTTTAACTTGAATAAATAATTATTTTAAATAGTTTTTATTGCACTAAATTTTAGTTTGTGCATTGTTATTAATTAAATCGTGCAGTATTTGTGTTTACTGGTGTATTAGTATTTTAATTTAAACGTTTAATTTAACTTTTACTTGTGTATGTGGTGCCTTAATTTCTCAAATGAATTTCTATGATAATGTTATATTAATGGTTTTAATTTCAGTTACAATTGTAATTCAATGTCGCCTTGAAATGTATTATGAAAACTGCTTGTAGGGTCCTATACAGACGTCGATTGTGAAAGTTACGCATTTGCTATTGAAAAATATATTTTGATGATGTATATCCCTGTTTATCTATCATTAATCTAAAATTGTATATTTCCGCTGATGAATGTATCGAAATGAAATGGTATTAATTATTTAATGGGATAATTTCCAAACTGAATAGAATTGATAGTGTTGGATGGAAGAATGGTTTTCTATGTGTGTCCTTTATACCTTTCTAAGGCTCTTAGCTATTATGTGAATTGTAAACTAATGAAAATATTGTATGTTTGTCCCAATTAAATGGTTTAATATATATTTTAATAAATTATTTCATTTTATTTTCACAATAACGTTCTAGTGTTTTTAAGAGGTATCCGACGGATTCCACCATAAATTTTATGAGACTTGATGACGTGATTTACTATAATGACAAGGCGTTAACGAATATAATTAGATGATCAAAGTAACTTGTGACCTTCGATCACAGTAATATTGGTGTCAGGGAATTTTCTATGTCCACCTGCTAGCTACCACCATGTTACCTAAGTTTGCCGCCTGCCGTAAGTGTTAATAGCACTGTTTTGTTCCGGTATGAAAAGTAGCAGAGCCAGAGCGTCATTAGCTTGAGGGTTCCGGGTGCGCACGCGCACCATCCAACGGCCTTCTCGTCAGTTACCATTAGGGTATTCTTTGCCATTAGGGGAGATTTATCAAGTGCATCCCATCAAAAATAAACCTGGCCGTCACACTTGCACTTATTAGCACATATCTTGAAATGTATCTTGAAAAGTAAATGTAAGCCAATAAAAAAGAATGGTCAGTGGTCACAATCCCAAACGAAGAAATGCGTGGGCATACATATGTACACCGACTGACCACTGAAAACTTTTGATCTTTGCATTAACCAATACATTTTGTACATTTGGTTGGAAGCCCTAATACAATATTTATCATCCATACAAATATAAATGCTAGAGTTGGTTTGTCCTTTACGTCGTAACGGAGACTCAAAATGTCTAGAATTTTTGTATACTTTATCCCGATCGAGCTAGTAGTTCCCTTGGGATAATTTCTGAAGTGGCTGGCAAAAGTTAGTCTATCAATATATTTTTTTAAGAATGGTCAGTGGTCACAATCCCAAACGAAGAAATGCGTGGGTATACATATGTACATGTACAACTTTTTCATGTGTCGATATGATAACCTCCTTTTTTTGAAGACGGTTAAAAACAGTTGTAAAGAAATGGTTTCGTAATTGTATAAACTTTATTTAAAACATTTCATTTAACTAATTAATATAGGGAACACAATTTAAGATCACCATTACGTCTAACAATAACAAAAACATCTTACAAATAAAAAATAACGTAAATCACTGCACCACTTTACTTCTTCGGCGCGATGATGCCCTCGAGTTGTGCCTGCAATTATTATAATAAGTTAGTAAAGTACACCTTAGCGAGGGGTTCAGTATTGTATGTAGATTTAAACGTTAAAAATCATACAATAATATGCTTAATTTTTAATTCTACAGGATAGGCAGCGGGTGTGCTCTCTGTCTTCATTTAAAATTCATTTTCATACAAGCTATTCTCAGTACACTACACTACTTTCGGTTTTTGGCCAAAAATGTGACACCTCGGAGCAATCGATTTCATCAATATGGTTGTAATATCAACAATATGCTTGTTTTCTTCTTAGATAATGTGCCGAAACCGATTTTATTCCATATTAGCCCATGAAACTATTAAATTTTATGTCTTTTGAGAATAAATATATTTAACCACAAACTCGAACCCAGGAAATGCAGACTGGCTACTAGATCTCATACTATTCACAAATGACGTAGTGTGATGGATGACTGATCAGTTTTGTAGATAAATCATATCCAATCTTTGACCATGTTTCATTATTTAATCCTACTTCGATAGGTGGTTGATCAATTCTGCCGACCTTCAACTGTGCGTTGGTCTTCTTTAAAGCCAGCAGTTCCTCCTGGTGCCGTTTTTCCTCTGCAGCTCGGAGTTCCGCAGCTCGTCTCTCCAGTTGTTCCGTCTTTTGCTTCAGCTCTGAACACAGTCGCTCCAAGGATGACCTTTCTGCTTCCAATTTCGCTACTTGATCCATCAGATCTTGTTTGCCTTGTTCCGACTTAAATTGAAAAGTAGTATTGGTTTACAGGGATTAATTGATTAATGAAAAGTCTGGCTTGACCAATTTTTAGGGGGTCTCATGTCCAGCTATGGACTTATGCAGCCAATTATGATGATGATTGATGCTAATTATAAAACTAAGAAAATAATCTCTATGTGGATGTAAATAAGTACGAGTAACTATAAAAGTATAACCAATAGAAAATGAAATGAAAATAATATTTATTTCACAAAATTGTGTATTTGTGTAGATATACCTATGTTCTACTGTACCTAACATATATTTTATAAATGAATACCTGCAACGCTTTTCTCATGCCGAATGCGATAGAACTGCAGTAGAGTGTCTGGTAAGCTTCCATCGTGATCCTGGCTTCGTCACGTACTCTGAGCAGTAGTAGACCTCGCTCGGCACAATTTATTGTTACCTGCAAGGAACTACGTAGGTACTCCAGTTTCACAAATCGCATTATCTTTACATATTAACAAGGGTTAATTATCTTTCATGTTCATCAGTATTTTTGTTTTCGTCTACGTTGATTTCAAAAGGAACGATCTGGGTAAAAAGTTGTAGTTGATCCCATGACGCCTACCACTTCACTGGCTCGGCGATGCCTACGTGTTCTGAACAACTTAACTTCCACCCTCGCTCGCGGCTCTCGTGGCACTGTCAGTCCTCGACTCTTTGACACTGACGTTTAGCAAACCTACCCATAGACACGCGAGACAGTGTGAGTATGCTACGGCCGTATTACTACAGCAGCATACCTATGTTCCTGCATGCTAGCATTTCATGATTTGTTGTGACGTTTATGAGTTAGGTAATTATAATGTACAGCCGCGGTGAGTTGATGCTTGACTATGACTCTTCCACGTACATCACTGAACTCTGAACTCGATCATCTGCTCTCTAAGTGGTACATACTTAAGTCATATTTCCACCTGTGAAAGCCGTAAGCCGTACTGTAAGCTTTTGCCGAGCCGCGTCCTCTACTCAAACACTCTTCTACTTCCACGATTATAAGTAGGTAATCTATAGTAAACCTGTCGTATGAGTTCATCGAAGCACTGCGTGTAAAGTTGGCGACGCACAGGACAGATGCCGGTTTCCCTAGCTTGCCGCTGCTGGAGACGAGTGTCCAGCATTTCTTGTAAGTTGATCACGTCTAGACGAGTCGCGGGAGTTGACGATATCTGTAATATACAACAGCATAATTAACGTGGTCCAAGTCCCGCCACTCCGATCTGTGTATTAAATGACTAGTAAGTGATTTTCTTATTTACGTAAATAGAAAATTTTGAATAGTCTGTACTTTACAGTGGATACAAGCTTTAAATGGAGACAAGGATAAATATCGTATAGTAGTGCCTTAGCCTTCTTTTGCTAAGCAGTCTCTTGAGCTGTTTTTTTCTCTACATTTTTTGTAACATCAACAAATCTACCGATACTTTCGGAAATGTGTTCTACCGGGAATAACGTGCAAAGGAATCTCCACATCTGTGACTGTATATCAGTGGAGACTTGATTGATCTATGTGTTATATTTATTTTACATATCTATATCTTATATTAATACTGTATGTCTTCCTAAAAATAAACAAAATAAAACCTTATTAAATATACGTAATATGTAGATACAGGATGCACTCATAATAAAACTAATACCTTTTGTGTCCAAATCTGACCGTCTTCTTCCCATTCTTTTGGAGGCAGAATAGCATTCAAGATCTCCTCAGTTTCACGCTTAGCTTCTGTTGGTATACACGGCTGAGTTGACACTCCTGCTCGAGGACTAGACTGAAATTGTGAAAAACAAAATTGACGATACACGAAAGATTGGGAATACTGCTGAAAGTAGGATTATGAGTAAAAAACTATTTTTAGAGTAATTCACGAAAACGTACAAGTCCGAACAAATAAAATCAGCCCAACTCGAGGGTTTTGCTAGTAGGTAAGCTAGTAGTTTGAAGGGTTCAGCATTGAGGGAGATCAGCTGGATGGTGCCAATTTTTTTCCCGTCATCCAAATTACAAACAATCGCAAAGTTTCAAATCGATACGACAGTTAGAAGTAGTTAAAATTGACTTGCTTGGTTAGTTGACATACATGATTATTGACTTACATATTGTACTTACAATTCCCTATTTTCAGTTATCTAAAAGTCAACTAATAGAGAATGTGGAAAGGGAAGAGGAGACCTATTCAGAACTTATAATAATATACCAGTGTATATACTCAATCACAGCACACAATAGCAATGTGTCTAGGTGCTATTGCTAATCCACGGCAGAGTAGTCCACGGGTAGCTTTCTAAGCCACAGTGAATGGTAGGCCACTAATCCCCTAGTAAAATCACAGAAGGTCCTCTATGACACTTGCCTAGCTAGCTCAACACGAAATTAAATTGGATCTTTGGATCTCACTTTGAGGCCTTTAAGAAGGAGGGTTCCAAGTTTAGCGCAAACGTTAGCGAGAATATATAGACACTGTATGCAAAAGCCAGTCAGATCACGAACACAGTGCGTGAAGTGTTTTAAAATGTACGTTGTATTAAATAATGTAAACATAACACTTACAGATTTATCCGGTTGTTTCGTCACCAGGACAGGATTGTCATATCGTACTAGCGTGTCTTCTGCCGACGCTGCAGTCCTCTCCGCCATTCTTGATTAAAATAATACAACGGATGTAGGAAAATAACTACTTCCACGATTTTATTTTCCGATTAATTGTCACAAATTGACAGACAATCTATGATCACAAAATATTTATGTGCCATAGGAACGTCAAACAATTCCTTGGCAACGAGATTACGACCTCATACCATGATTACAATCTCTTTGCTAGTAAACAGCAGAGATAATAAAATCAGCGTGCTAAAATAATATGATTTGCCGTAACCCATAAATCGCCACGACGAACGACCTTTGCATGACGATTTTCCATACTTACAGGTGGGTTGGTGATCACAGTAAGATGTCACTGATACTCAGTAATATTACTAGCGACAAAGCGATGGGAGTGTTTTTATGTATGGGTTTTCATACGAAGTGCGTAAATTTTTCAAGACCATTGTACGTACATACCTACTACCACCCTGGGAAACTTGTTCGTGTACCTTCCAGTATGAGAGTCATGTTGCAGTCCTAGTGGACCTATGGGCAACAACAGTTAGCGGATAGCCTAAAAACTTCTCTCTAGCTGCTGCCAAATCACGGCAGGTGTTATACAGACGTAGAGTAATTCTTTCACCCTTTCTTTCTTAGCCCGCTTTCCCTCCTACCGCTGAAACCAATTACGTCTCTTCTGGAGGAGTAAATCTCAACTCCCAAAATATCCCTAATCCAAGGTGTAATCTGTACCATATCAATGGCGGGTGTTTGATAATAGTGAATCTCAAACTCGCAAGCGGAGCTCTACGAGGGTGGACCGCTTTTCCCTAGCTACTCGTGGGAACAATATGGAATCAGACACAGACCAATTTTATGAATTTGAAGAAGAGCCTGCACTATGCCCAACTGAGCATATGGTAATCAGTCTATTACAGTAGACAGGTCATGACAGCGACATGGGACTGCCCACAAACGTCAACAAAACTGTCGACAACATGCAAGCTGGAGAGGGGCAACGGGAATGCGAACGCCATCTGACTCCCAGAATGAAGAGAAGAACTAGATCTGCGAAACGGCGCCTCAAAATTATCCTCGCCCAAGGCGTAAGCTTAGAGGAGGCAAAGGGATTATCCTCAACCTCCAGTCGCAACCCGGTGGTATGGCCTGCAGGCCGGAAAAACGGCCACATCTGTATAAGTTAGTAGTCCATGGAAAACCAGATTAAGTTTCGCGGCAAAGATAGACTACAACATCCAGCTCAAAGCTCGGGCTAGACAAGATTTTGCTTGCAAAATCTAAGGGGGATTGCTAGTACATAATAAAACTATGAAATCGCAAAAGATCCTTATAATTAATTACATAACCCACCAACACACACCAACATAGTTTCACTATTAGTTCACAATTGTCTCACTCATTACATAGCTAAGTAATTTATCTATCTAAACTACACTTAGTTATTGCGAGTCACTACTGGAACTAGAGCTGGAGTCAGTGGACATAACTTCCACGTCTTCTTGCGCCGGCGCATCTTTCCTCTGCCCGTCTATCTGCACGGAGTTACCCCCGCTGACCGACATGTGGAGCTCGCCTGATGGGTGCCACGTGAACTGGTTTGTTGCGGATGCTGGCACTGAGGATACAATGATTTTTGTCATTACTTTAGAAAATGGTAGAATGTAACTGCTAAAGTATTGGTACTCAAAGATTTGTATTTCTATAGTCTTTATAAATTTTCTACGAATGGCACTACTGAATATGTATTAAAGAAATATACGTCTGGACTTTCAGTTTCCAAAATAGCTGTTAGCAAAGTAGAATTTGTCATTTTTCTCATAAATGTAAATGTGTTTCGAATTTGTTACCTTTGACGCTTTAATGGCACAAGTCGTGATAAAATTTGGCTTACACATTACTATAGATATACAGAGGGACATAGGTTACTTTTATCCTAGTTTTAATTGCCTCCATGGCCTAATTGATAAACACTTGGACTTACAATCTAGAGGTCCCAGGTTTGATTCCCATTGGTACCTGTCAGCCAAGGCCAAGAGCAAAACCCATCATACGTTATAAAAAAATAGTACAATGTTCCAATGAGATAATTTCTGAAGTTTATGTTAAATTGCAGGCAAAAGCTAGTATGCAATGAAGTATAAGGATTTGTGGTTTCGAATTTCATATAAAACCACCCCACATCTTCCCATGAGTGTTGTAGAAGCAGAATAGAGAAAAAAAATCAGAAATAGACCCGAGAAACTGTTACCTACGATCATCAACCTGCCTACTAGCACATAGGGTGCTAGTTGTAACTAGAATTATATAAAACTAATTCATTATAGCAATTTACAAGAGAGGCTCATATTAAGCAGTAAGTTTTCAAATGATATTGATGTTAAATGAAGGATTTTTAAAAGCTTTTATTTAACTTGCAATGTTTGTATGTATGTATGTTCGGGTCAAATCTTGCAAGCTGAATTAGAAGCACTTCCTCTTATCCTAGGGAGTTGAAATTTTGTACGTTGGTTCAGTTCCGATGACAATGCGTTTTTCTGGTACTATCGAGCTGGTCTGATGCTGGAGTCAGGAGGAATAAAGAGAAACTCTTCAATGGGCCCCTCGAAATCAGGCTCATCTCAAAATCAGAATACCAGGCTGACATAAGTGCAAGGGAGCGTGCTATATCGTTTCTATATATCGTATCGTAGCGCAGGTTGATTCCTAACAAACTACTTAAAATTATTTGAAGTACCAGGTTAGCAGAAACAGAAGTAGATTTGATTTAGCTCACATGACATATTACGCGCGGGTTATTCTACAAATGAGAACGCGTAGCTTCTGTCACTCCTTTTTTTTAAAAATCTAAATAGATTCATTAACTTTAGACTTTTTAGTTGAAGTGTTTTATATTCAAAATGCTATTTGTCTCTTTTTGGCCCAAGGGAATGAAAGAGTAACCACATAATTAAAAATCAAGTCCTGATAAACGTGAACGGGCGGTATAGTAGGTACATTATATCAGTACCTAATCTGTGCAAAGTTTGTGATTATATCCTCTGTGCAAATGCTGAATGTTATGCATAAATGCCATAAATGTCAAAAATACAACTAAAAAGCGTGTGTTTATGTTCGTTTGGCAATGGTTTTCTAAATAAATTTAAGACAAGATAGTGTCACTCAATTGAGGCTGGACAAGGCAGCGTATGCAATAATCATCGGCTGCAGAAGTCCACTGTTGGACATGAGTCTCCCTGTTATGGCGCGCCCACACATGCACGGTGATAGGGCCGAGCCACTTGCATCCAGTGACTACTCGCGAGCTTAACTAGGTCATCGGTCCTGGTCTGATGCTGGAGCCAAAAGCACTAGTACTTTTTTCTTAATTGAAGGAACTGACTAACTAACTAAACTGACTGACTGAAGGAATGTTTTTCATTCAAAAATCAATACTAGTATTTTTGCCTAGTCACTGGGCAGTATTTGCAACACACTCTTGGCCATAATCTCAATAACTACCAGGTTGACATAAGTGTCAGAGAGCGTGTTAGACAACTGTTCCGCACTAACCTCCGAAAAAAGATCGGGGTCTGTTTAATTAGATACTTTTTGCTGCATTGACATGTTCCAAGAGGATTGGCTTCAGTTCGAGTTTTTTTTTAATAGAACGCGGGCCTTCGCTTTTTAAATATACATATGTAAATTCGAATGTTGATAATGATTTAATTTAATCTTATGAGGATGACAGAGACCTTATGCCAAGATATTATATATCTCTTTTTCTCTCTTTGAAGTTGTAGTTAGACTCCACCTTAGGTATGAGGTCCTGGTACTTTCGTCTTCATATCATCCGATGTTAAGTGATTAGAGCTGAAGCGTGCTCATCTAGAAACGTTACTTTGCTTTCTGTGCTAACCGGAACACAATCATCTTCATCATAATTTTACTATTTGTTATATTTTTTAGCAAATGTATTAAGAAATGTCGTTCAAAACTAGTTTCGAAATGTATTTACTATTTTCGCGTTTCCCCCCGTATATCTTCTAAACTATTGCTTTTAAAAATCTGAATACTTCACAGTGGTATGTACACTGAACTTAAAAGAAAAACTATCACGACTAAGCTGGCTTTGCAGGTGAACGAGTAATAGTCGACCAAATTATAAAAAATAGACTTCGAGATGCCATAATGAAAGTTTCGTACAAATTCCAATCAAAATTACTTTACATCGTCCTGCGTGGGACCTAATTTGGATACTGTTTTTTGTTTTTAAAATTGAAATAGATTCAGTAATTTAACTAGACTTTTTTAGTCTTAAGAAACATTTACACGATAACTAAAAAATAAAAAATAAATTAATATAAAAAAAATTCATAAAGAAGCTTTTATTTAAATGCTCTAAAAAGAAGAAAATAAACTTTAAATTAAATCAAACCCATCAATTGATTACATTGAACAATTTATATGCTATAAAAGCTTGTCGCGTGATTTACTAGTGTAGATGTATGTAGATTTATCTATTTTATAAAATACATACTTTTTCTCTAGATCAGTTTACATAATTCTTGTATTCTAGTTCATCGACACATAGGCCTCCTTCATGGTACGCCACATCGACATCAATACAATTAAAATCACGCGACAAGCTTTTATAGCATATAAATTGTTCAATGTAATCAATTGATGGGTTTGATTTAATTTAAAGTTTATTTTCTTCTTTTTAGAGTATTTAAATAAAAGCTTCTTTATGAATTTTTTTTATATTAATTTATTTAAATTATGTTTATTATCTTGATTAAATGTAATTGCTATTGAAGTGTATAAAAATAACAACATATAGTTATTAACACAAGGAAATACAAACATAAGAAAGATAACCAAATCATATTTGTCTGAGAGTATGTACCTCCTCCAGTTGTAATGCGGTGTAGTTCATTGAGGGTTGAAGGAGTGTGACCGTTTAGAGGAAGATCACAGAGCCGACCGAGCATCCCCAATCTCATCTCCATATCGGTGGGGTATGGCCTCCTGAGGTCACCGGGCTGCCAGGACAGTGGGGCACTCACTGCATTTGATGCGCTGATTCTGTGTGACATTATCAATGATTGTTAATTATATATTTTGTTACCATAGAAAAGTAACTCAGTTCTGCAACATGGGAATGATGGTATATAAATTTACAAGGCACTTTCCAATTTTATCATGGTTTTATACAGCAAAACTGCATCATAGTCCTCTGTAACACCACAGTGATAGGTCCAGAGGTTATCCCACTTTCATCCAATGACTGATTGTAAACTTTACCAGGTTATTCATTCATTTTAATTCAAAAATTTAATATGGTGATCTAATATTGGTACAATGACTGGCAATTTAAAGATCGTCTCAGAATAATTTAAAATACAATCTTTTCAAAACTAGAAAGCTCAAGTCAATAAGCTAATGTTATGTGATCATTGGTTTTCAGTTTTCACATATAGGCTTCTAGATAACACATAAAGTACAGCTACTTCAGTTCTATTATGTAAGTGAAAGAATTATTATTACAGTAGATACCATAATTTTATGTTTAGATGGTGTTGGAAATAATTGTATCAGCTTGAGCTTACTGGTTGAGCTAACTAGTTAACTATCTTGTTGAGTTACTTACTAGTTTGTTGAACTGACAGCTGTTATAAGATATAATCATAAGCACTTCTTACCTATATGCAAACTTAATCAGCTCTTCTGAGGGTACTGGTCTTTTCCTAGACTTTACTATTGAAGCAAGCTTTTGTCTGGCTTGGTACAGCGATGTAGCCAAGATCTGTTCCGCATCCTTCAGTTGTCTCTGGAGATGATAGATGTCTTGGTCCTGTAGAGAAACGACATAGAATTTGGAATACAAAATTAATTTAAACATAAATATTACATTTTATCAAAGATTAAACTTTATGAATCACCTTATTATCCACCTCGGCTTTAAGTTCGTTCATTTTCTGCTGGATGTTAGCCTGCTCTTCGGCTAGCTCCAACGTTTTTTTGAGTTCTGCATCTTTAGAAAGTAGGAGATCTGTCAATTGTGCGTGGTCAACGGCAGACAACTTCTGCGATTTTGGTGCTATAGACACTTCGATTATCTCCCTGAAATATCGAAAATATCAGTAGTTATCACACAAGTTCAACAAATACTCGGAACAAATGGTATAAAGCTTCACTTACTTTGCAATCAATTCTAAGTCGTCAATGAGTGATAATAATCTATCTTTTGTGCTTAGATGAGATGCCATTATGCACAGATTTCTGAGCCTTTTAAATTAATACTGATTTATTAATTAATAGAAGAGAATAATAAGTCCATACAACAAAATCGCTTTCTTTTTTCTTACAATTCTCAATTTCTCACATATTATTGTAATCAAAGATTGTAATTGTCAAAGGGTGAACGGATTTCTCAGCCAAACTTTTTCCATCCAAAGAAAAATACAGCCAGGAATTACACGCCGGCGTACTTTGTGTACCGTCATGAAGTAGTATCAGGCTGTGTCGGCGCGGGTCGGAATTTCCGCTGCGTACATTTATTGTTTCAGGCTAATATTAGACGACCTGGGATAGACACACGCGTGGAACTCCTGTACATGGAAATTTGTGCCAAAGAATGTTCAGCCAAGGCGAACAATGACAATTTTGTACATTAATTCCGCTGATGTGCAAAAAATGCCTGTAAAATATACGGCGTTGAATTATCAACACGGTTCAATAATGTTCAACCCGTCTTTGTACAGCCCAGGAATTGGTGTCCAATATTTTTACGACCATGTATTAAACAGTCAAAGTTTGTACAGCCAAATAATTACACGCCAAGTACTTAATGTACGGTGGCACAAAATTCCGCGGCTGTGACGGCGTGGGTCGGTATTTCCGCCGCGTACATTTTTTGTACGGGCAGGAATTACTGTACATGCAATTGAGGTACGTGCCTGAGTGACTCGTTCCGATTATGCATTTCACGGTGTGATTTTTTTGTAATGTACAGTACATGTTATGGCAAAGAAAGAGACCTTACATTAAAATGAAAGGTAGAAAGAGATAGTATGTCATTGTCAGTCACGCCGACCTATACGTCAATAGAGTCAAATGTCAATCAGTAGGTAACCTCAAAATGAGAAACATTTTAAGTGGTTTTATTTCTGTTAGTTAGTTGATGGTTATGTATCGTATTCAATTAGTCTTTAAGAATATTGCTGTGGTTGATGAAAAATTAAATAAAAAATAAAATTAAAAATTTTGAAAATACCCGCGACAAATGTAAATGTTGTAATGGGAAAAGGGTTAAATAATTTTTTGAGAAACCCTCGACTAAATGGAAGTAAGTAACTAGATAAAAAGAAGCTTACATATTATTACAATAATAAGTCCGAAAAAATCCGTCGGGGGCTGCCATTCCCGTTCCTGAAGGAACTAAAATTTGCAGTTTTATAAATATGTCACTAGTTGAAATTAGGGTACCTAATTTTTTTATGTAGTCTTGAATTGATACCGCCTTTTTAACCATCTCCATTTTCTAATAGCTTCACATTTGGACTTAACGGACTAAACCGGACTTACAATATGTAGGAACTGGATTCGATTCCCAGTATCTCTCGGTACTCGGTTTAGTTGGTGGTATAGGTATAGGTGGCATTTTCTATGTCTGCCTGGCTAGCTACCACCATGTTACTTAAGTCTGCCGGCCAACAGCAGTGTTAATAGCACTGTTGTGTTCCGGTATGAAAGGTAACATAGCTAGCGCCTCATTACATTGAGGATTCTGGCGCTTACCATCCAATGAATGAAATGAAGGCCAAGTGCAGATCCATTATACATTTAAAAAATGACTGCACCTATACGAGATAAAAAATTATTTTCTTACTCCTACATTTTTGTGGAAACGGATTGGAAACAGGAACTGATTAGGCAATGGCAGCCCCCGACGGATTTTTTCGGACTTATTATTGTAATAATATGTAAGCTTCTTTTTATCTAGTTACTTACTTCCATTTAGTCTAGGGTTTCTCAAAAAATTATTTAACCCTTTTCCCATTACAACATTTACATTTGTAGCGGGTATTTTCAAAATTTTTAATTTTATTTTTTATTTCAAGCTTTTTAGAGAATTCATATGTTGTAGTCTAAATATCGTTACTTGTGAAGTATCATGTCATGACAAACAATATATGCAATTGTATTAAAAAATCAAAGGTTTCCGTATCTGACGGAGTTTTTTTTTTAAATGTATAATTTCGATTATCAGGAGTTCATGTACAGATGCTAATCACCAAATACTCTATAAAGAGCTCAGGCACAGTTTATTCGCCATGTTCCTTCACAAAGTTCCCCTCAAAGTTATTCTGCCCAATCATCAGATCCTTAAAAGTTCATGTGCAGGTTCTGCTCACCAAACACTCTCAAAGGAGCCCAAACACGGCTTACTAGGTATTTGCCTTCGCAAGGTTCCCTACAACGTCGTTCTGATCCATCATCAGACCTTCAAAAGTTCATGTGCAGGTTCTGCTTATCAAACACTCCCAAAAGAACCCAAGAAATAAAATTGCAAATTGCAGAAATAAAAATGGAAAAATGCATGTTAAATCCTACTATTTTCGATCCGATACACATTGTAAGACAAATGGTTTCACTTTTTACACATGAATCTGTCGTTATTTCATTAAATGACATCAAATAATAATTAAAAACATCATTTATTTCTTACCATTTTCGTACGCATTATTGTAGCTTCCAGTGTTGCTATTTATTTCCTTTCAATTTTCCCATATGCATGGGAGTTTTGATAAAGGAGTCAATGGAGACTAACTATTGTATGGTGCCCGTTTCTTTCAAGAGAGAGTAGTTTAGTTGTAATATTGGAATTAGTTGATTTATGGAAAATTTAGCATGAAAAATTATTGTGAATTCTCCTAATTGAAAACCGAAGCACGATAACTGCAATGTTTGATAGTCAAAGTCTGCAGTTCCAATGATAGTAATTAAAGTAATGTCTGCCATTTCAAAGTTGGCCGCCAATTTGTACAGTTAGTGAATTCTCCAATTGCGCATCCGTAGTCAAATTTGAAAAAAGTGGCCGCCATCTTGAAATTCTTTGCTTTTGGTCCGATTCCGTTCAAAATCGATATTTGGTAGTCCGCGGGGTCTCCAAATCTGAATCCGTAGTCATATTTTCAAAAAGTGACCGCCATCTTGAACTTTGTTGATTTTGGTCCGATTCCGTTCAAAATCGATATTTGGTAGTCCACGGAGTCTCCGAATGTGAATCCGTAGTCATATATGCAAAAAGTGACCGCCATCTTGAACTTCCTAGATTTTGGTCCGATTCCGTTCAAAATCGATATTTGGGGGTCCGCGGGGTCTCCGAATGTGAATCCGTAGTCATATTTGCAAAAAGTGACCGCCATCTTGAACTTCCTTGCTTTTGGTCCGATTCCGTTCAAAATCGATATATGGTAGTCCGCGGGGTCTCCGAATATGAACCCATAGTCAAATTTGAAAAAAAGTGGCCACTATCTTGAAATGACTTGCGTTTGGTCTGATTCAGAGACCCCGCGGACTCCTAAATATCGATTTTGAACGAGATCAGACCAAAATCAAGGAATTTCAAGATGGCGGTCACTTTTTGCAAATATAACTACGGATTCACATTCGGAGACCCAGCGGACCCCCACATATCGATTTTGAACGGAATCAGACCAAACGCAAGGAAGTTCAAGATGGCGGTCACTTTTTGAAAATATCACTACGGATTCACATTCGGAGACCTCGCGGACCCCCAAATATCGATTTTGAACGGAATTGGACCAAAAGCAAGGAAGTTCAAGATGGCGGTCACTTTTTGAAAATATGACTACGGATTCACATTCGGAGACCGCGCGGACCCCCAAATATCGATTTTGAACGGAATCGGACCAAAAGCAAGGAAGTTCAAGATGGCGGTCACTTTTTGAAAATATGACTTCGGATTCACAGTCTGAGACCGGCAGGCAAAATGGCGGCAAATACAAACGGGGTTTATATTTCAAAACAATAAACTGAGGAACGGGCGGACAACGGCGCCGTTGTAGTAGGGTCCCGTGGGCACGCTATTAGTACGGAACTCAAAGCCAACTTATATATACCGCACTCGTATCACAATGTACGTACCATTGTAAAATTTGCAATAAGGCCAATGTTAAAGGAAATACTGTCCTAATAGAAGAAAGTGACACATAAATCGAAATTTAAAAAATGGTATTGAATTTTTTACAACTCTTTCAATTTATTCCATAAGATGGGGAAATCAATTCGACAACTAGCAACACACATACTGTCTTTTCAAAGTCACAGTCTGACTTTTTCTAATCAGCCAATTAATCGTATGACATACTGAAGTGCAACTGAGACAAACATATTAATTCTTTCTAATTGTGTCTTTTTCATAGTTACGTCTTGATGTCCAATAAGTGGCTACGCTCTCCGTGTATGAAAATCGAGTTATTTGCGTCTCTTTAGTAAAACTCATTGGATAACTATATATTGAAAACATACTTAACTAAAGAGATTGCAATCACTGACAATGATGTTTAAATTCGCCATAAAGAGGATATAATAATATATGACTGGTAGTCAAAGATCTAGGACCATACAGCCTTGTCTAAACTGGCATTTATTTTTCATCATGCAAAATATGTATTACGTGAATTTTGCTAGCGCCTTCAAACTTTTTTAGAATCAAATTTGTCCCAAATCCCAGATTGCGGAAACGCACCGTTTTAAAGATAAGATTTTGGCTCGCCTGCACTTTAGGTGACTGCAACAGACCCGGAGATGACTGCAGGGCAGAAATCCCGTCGGATAGATTAGGTTTGTTAGGTTATTTTTTTTATACAGACCCGGAGATGACTGCAGGGCAGAAATCCCATCGGATAGATTTGCATGATGAGTTCTACAATCCAAAAAAATTTTAGTCACCTAAAGTGCAGTCCTTCCAAGATTTTTTAAAGTTGTACATATTTTCCATAAAATTTCGCAATTTTTAGTTGAAAACAAAGCTTAAGAGGGTTTATCCACAAAATATCTTCCCCCGAAAGAAGAACCGACACAAAACTGACATTTCCTTTATTAATCTTCTTGAAGACAAGAAGAAAATCGTCATTAGTTCTTACAGCCATGTCTTTATTTTAGTCCCTTATGGTGAATTTTAGGCCAAAGCCGTTTTTCAGTATTCTCAATGAAATGTATAAAATACTGTCATGATTTCAAAAATATTTCAACGTGACTTTGAACAAAATTGGGACTTTGTAGTTTTTTTACTGGTATCACCGTGGGGAGGCGAACGAGTTGACAACAAGCAGAGGGTATAAAACAGGCTACGCCTGGTCGGCCCGGGGCTCCTCAAACCGACACTTTGCAAATACACCGTCTCCGCCGGCGGAGACGGCAAAGACACACCTTCCCCACGACGAGCAATAATCCTGGCGCTTATCGCAGATATCGGCACATTCCGGGCCGATTTTCACCGATCTCTTGACCACAAAGCAACGCCCTAAGCCGAGGACGAGCCCGAGCGGGCGCCCTTAGGCCTGTTGCTATTAATAATAATACCGGTTGAGCGCCTTCCGCGCTCGCCATTGTTCGGGTGAAGCTGTAGAGGTCGCAGGACCAACAGCATCAAGTCCATTCGAAAAAAAAAAAAAAAAAAAAAAAAAAAAAATCGGCCCGGGGCATTCAGGCTTCGGATAAGGTTGAAAACAGTTGGTCAGGGCGAAGCCCTGCCCGTTTTAAAACTCAAGTAATTTAAAATGTACTAGACTACGAAAATCATGTATACTTATAGAATGTATATCTGTGAAGTTTCATCGAAGTTGAATAAACAATATGAAGACTAAATGGACGTTTTTACTTCAAGTCAGAAGCGGAATCTGGATCCTCAAGACACAAGGTGCGTGTTTGCTTTTGAAAATAATTATTTTTTGGAAATATTCGTATCATATTCTGTAAAAGGGTGTACAGAAGTAAAACACATTCTCAGCGCACGTATTTAGTTACAGACAGTCCCAATATTTATTATTACATACGTAATTATACTTCACGCAGCACTCGGTCAGGGCAACTCTCTGACAGTGTTGTACTATACAAACACGAGCATTTCTTCCAATATATTTTTACAATATTAAACAATTCGGTGCTACTTTCTGACCGTCCTATACGACACATTTATAGGTATTTATCCTATTACCTATCTACTTCTGAAGAATTTAGTGATCAATTACACAGCGGTAACTATTTTCTACGTGTTGTGCACAAGGTACAGGCTATCAATAGTGGTATTCATTGTTGGATTTTTCGAATGCTTTGATAATTATTATTTCTGAAAATGAATCCACCCATGTTACAAGAATGAGATGTATACGAAACATATTAAGCACAACTTATTTATATATACCCTCAATTATTATTTTTATTATAAATCGTACACACTGTGTCACTATTGGACTACCCTACGTTTAATATATATTTAAGTTTATGTTTTTCATATAAGTCATCTTTATGAAAAATAAATGTTTTAAACCGTATATGATAAATTGATTTTCTAAACAAGATAAAACTGATGGGGTTCCTAAAGGGGGTTAAAGTTTTATTGTTTGCTGTAAAGTGTACCGTTTCCGATGTATACGAGTCTTTGTTACTATATCTTAATTTTTTTCGCAATTTCTTTGTCCTGGCAAATTTTTATGAATACCGACCTACTTACGAATAATTTAAAGGTGACATCCACAGTCTTATGGTGTATTGGTGATAAACTTTTTACTGTACAAAAACTTTCGAAGGCCCACGATAGGGCAAAACTTAATTGATATATGTCCTCGTCATTAACAGCTATACCTGTTCATAACATTCACAAGTTGAACAAATTGATTTGATATTGACTTTTATTTTGATTTGATTTTTGGAATTCCGGAAATAAGTGAACGAACGCTTTAACGAAGCATTTTAATTTCTGTGCTGGATTTAAACATATATTAACATATACCGAGTGGAACGAAGCCCAAAGGCGGAATTCTCCAATAGTGAATAAAGGTTGTAATAAAAATGCAAGGTTTCATACGTTGGTTTTATCTAGATAACAACAGACAAATAATATTTTACAATATACATATGACATCCCTGATACAGAAACATTATGTATGCATCATCATTATTAGAATCGCTAAGGACAATAGTTAGCTCCTTGCTAAAGATAAATGTAGCTAAGTTTGTAGAAAAATTCAAATGTCTGTTCCTAAATATGTCGCATGAGTGTGGCTAAGTATGTCACATCTTGAAGGTGGCTAAGTATGTCACATCTTGAAGGTGGCTAAGTATGTCACATCTTGAAGGTGGCTAAGTGTGTCAACTTGAACGTGGCTAAGTGAGTCACATCCATAATGCAGCCAAGCAAGTGTGTCGCATTAAGTAGAACTCCTAACGGGTGGCTAAGCAAGTTGCTTATGTAATTATACTCATGTATTCAATAAATAACAACTTGAGTTTTCAAGCACGAAGTCCATCCAATTCAAAGTCCAATAGTCCCTAGACATTTCTTAGCTAATTGATGAAACATGATAATAATGACAGTAATTCTACTTCAAATATAGTTAATATCTATTTGTCATAAATTCAGTAACGATTAGATATATATTACCATGTTGATGATGCCAAAGCAAAGCCTGTCTCGTGGCTGATAAATCAATAGACATGACCAATTATACATTTAGATATATATAACATAAATAATGTGTGTAAGAAGTGAAGTTATACAGGAGATAGATCAGAATCAAAGAATCAGGATCAAAATATTTAGATTTTAGCTTTTCTAACGTCTTTAATTAACATGAGTTAGAATGAGATGAATATACATTCTTCATTGTGTCAAAATGAAGCCACTAGTGCCATTGGTTACTTTTCAAGAAAATAAAAAGCGGTTCTTTAATACTAATGTAATATAAAAAGCGACGGAGCTATTGTAGTTTTAGTTCCTGTTAAAATGGGGAGAATTTATCAATTCGTCGGAATCTTTTATATACTTTTGGTTTATGTTCCTTACAACATGATTTCGATAAATCGAGTCTTGACGCACTTGCAGTCAGAGCTTGTAAACTCCAAAATTACAAGAGGTACGACTGGTATAAACGAGAAAGTTAGTATTGTGTTTTCTTTTCTTTTCAATTTTCCATGGAAGTTACATGTATGAATTTTGGGACGAAAACGCAAGATTTTATCAAGTAAACTGTAGAATGAAAACCGCAGTGGTGTCAATTTTTTTTCAATAGCATAAATGTTTCAAATCACATTTTCTAAACACTTGTTATCACAACAACATACTGTAAAGATATTTACGCATACATTTTATATTATTTTTGTAGGAAAACTCAGTATCTAGTAAAGATCTGAATGATTTTCTCCTACACAAAACCGATTTTTAATAAATTCGCTATTTCTGTTCTGTCGCTTGCGTTACTTTACTCCAGGCAGCTATTTATTACAACTTTCCTACTTCTGCATTCAGAACGGATGAAGTGCTATCATTGTCTTGCATATGTAGCTTATGGTTAGATATTGAGGAGTCGTACCTCGTCTTAAGAAATTGCCATTTCAATTTCATCGGACTCAATCGAATTTGTCTAATAGTAGTGGAAATTTGTAATGCCGTCTAGTAAGGAAAGGGAGCTCAAAAAACCTTCACAGATTAAATGTATCCACAGATTACGTTCTAGTTACTGTATCCCTTGGGTGTAGATAGCAAACGATGATAAATCAGTTCCTTCGTTTAGCTGTATTTTATGTTAAAACAAATTATTTCATAAATTAATACAGTTTATATAAGGTAGTTAACAAATTGATATGGAAAGTATTCTACTTGCACGCGAAATATTCAATGTTAAAAACAAATTATGCCAAATTAATTTCAAATAGATTCGGCTAAATATTCGGCTGCCTCAACCAGCTCTGTTTATCTAATTTTTAGGAATAACTATGTATTTAAACAATGTGAGCATATAGTAACAAATATTGAATATAATTATCCATTTTGGAATTTCAGTATTGACGTAATTGGTTATAGGGATTTATTAATCCTACTAATATTATAAGTGTGAAAGTTTGGATGTTTGTGACGCTTTCACGGAAAATCTACTGAATGGATTTGAATGAAACTTTACAATAATATAGCTTATACATCAGAATAACATATAGGATATAATTTATAACGACATATTGTGTAAATTGTCCAAAATCACACTTATAATATTAGTGGGATTACATGGGCAATTTGGGCATAACAAAAACGCGTTGCCTAGCAACCGACCATAGAATATGTAAATTGTATATACAAACTTTCGCGTTTATAATATCAGTGTGAAGACTATTTGAATGTACTACGTCAGATATTGAAATTTATTTTGTTTCTTTAAACTATTAGACTACGTAACAGAATAAACACTATTTTGTACCTTATGCTGTATAATAAATTTGTCATACGAGTATACGTCACCTGTCACATAACAAAACTAGCAAATTGGCAAAAAGAGCAGCTTTGTGTGGGGGCTCGTGAGTTTTTAGGATTCCGTAGTCAAACAAGTCCGTCTGAGTCCGCGGCGTAGCTCAGTGACTCTCACTACTAGAACGCTGTAATTTGGTACGGGTATTATACAATTCCGGAGATTCATCGCACCCCCTGCCCCGCCGTAACCGTGATTGCTACCGTAGCCAGGAATAGCGGGGCCGCCGGGGACTGGGGGCCGTAGTAATGGGCGTACTGCCATAAGGGGTTTTAGCATAATCACCACGCTTGCTAGACGGGTTGGTGATCCCAGTATTCGATTTAGTTCTTCAGGAGGAAGCTGCTGTCCCTCCCCCCGTTGTAGGTTTTCCCTTAGTCGCCTCTTACGACACCCACAGGAAGAGATGTGGTGGTTACATTCTAAGCCGGAACCACACGGCACACGGCCACCGGGAAACGTCTACCAGGCCGTCCCCCTACTAGATGGACCGACGATCTGGTTAGAGTCTCAGGGAGTCGCTGGATGCAAGTGGCTCGGGACCGGTCGATGTGGCGTGCCATGAGGGAGGCCTCTGTCCAGCAGTGGATGTTTCCCGACTGATGATGGTTATACAGTTATTAATCACGCCGACGAAGTGGTAGAAGAAAATTTTGAAACATATATTGTTTAGGGTTGCTCTCATACGCGTGACTTGGGGATGACTTATTATTTTCGCGTCTACCCCATCGTGTGAAGTATCATTTAGTAGGTCTTTCAAAAATATTTTGAAACTAGGAGCATAACTTTTGGATTCAAGGATCCATTTGCAAAATACTACATTTTAAAGTGATAAGATTTCGACAGATTCGAGCGTAAACCCTCCCCTATCTTCTAAATTATTTTAAAATTTACAGTAGTAGTACGCACACTGAACTTTAAAGGTAAACTATCTGACTAAGTTGGTTTTACAGTTTAACGAGTAGTAGTCGACCAAAGTATAACATACTTGTAGATGTTAAAATGAAAATTTCGTACAATTCCTTTCAAAATTTCTGTTCGTAAAGATGTTTGAAGTTATTGTGAAGGGCAACTACGGAATCCTACACTGCGCACGGCCCGACGTGCACCCTAAAATGGCAACGCCATAATTTATATTGTATTTATATGTGATAGGTACTTACTAGTCAATTATATCAAATACAACCACAGTATGTCGAGACTAAACCAATATGCGAACAATAATTTCTCAAAACGTAAAAAAAGGGTTGACGCACGCTCACGTCAAGTTTATTATAATTTTGAAAAATACACTAGCCAAGGCGGAGGGGTAGCGACTATGCGCGGCGCGGCAGGGGCCACTTTGGGAGGTTATGCAGCGTTATTTGTGTGAGTGAAAGCATGTGAAAGGCTGTATGTGTGCGTACCGAAATATTGAAATACCTACTATTCTACGGAGAGTTTGCTTCCGTTGCGTCTTAATAAAATTTCAGATGTCGGTGGTTTTTCCAAATGCTGCTACTTCCAGCGGTCCAGACACCGCTGAGAGATCAATCTACAGCAGTGTACCTGCCAGCTACCCGGCCACTGGGCAACCGGCAACCGTCTTTAAAGGTATTTCATGCCAATATAATTATTAATAATCTACATGACTGGTAATTGGCTTGGATTTCCAAAGTCCTCCTGGTTTTGTCATATCTTCTTCTTCTATCTTCTTCTTCTATACTATAATAAATCTGTAGAATCGACGTACAAAATATTTTTGAAAGACCTACTAAATGATACTTCACACGATGGGGTAGACGCGAAAATAATAAGTCATCCCCAAGTCATGCGTATGAGAGCAACCCTAAACAATATGTTTTTCAAAATTTTCTTCTACCACTTCGTCGGCGTGATTAATAACTGTATAACCATCATCAGTCGGGAAACATCCACTGCTGGACAGAGGCCTCCCTCATGGCACGCCACATCGACCGGTCCCGAGCCACTTGCATCCAGCGACTCCCTGAGACTCTAACCAGATCGTCGGTCCATCTAGTAGGGGGACGGCCTGGTAGACGTTTCCCGGTGGCCGTGTGCCGTGTGGTTCCGGCTTAGAATGTAACCACCACATCTCTTCCTGTGGGTGTCGTAAGAGGCGACTAAGGGAAAACCTACAACGGGGGGAGGGACAGCAGCTTCCTCCTGAAGAACTAAATCGAATACTGGGATCACCAACCCGTCTAGCAAGCGTGGTGATTATGCTAAAACCCCTTATGGCAGTACGCCCATTACTACGGCCCCCAGTCCCCGGCGGCCCCGCTATTCCTGGCTACGGTAGCAATCACGGTTACGGCGGGGCAGGGGGTGCGATGAATCTCCGGAATTGTATAATACCCGTACCAAATTACAGCGTTCTAGTAGTGAGAGTCACTGAGCTACGCCGCGGACTCAGACGGACTTGTTTGACTACGGAATCCTAAAAACTCACGAGCCCCCACACAAAGCTGCTCTTTTTGCCAATTTGCTAGTTTTGTTATTTGACAGGTGACGTATATGACAAATTTATTATACAGCATAAGGTACAAAATAGTGTTTATTCTGTTACGTAGTCTAATAGTTTAAAGAAACAAAATAAATTTCAATATCTGACGTAGTACATTCAAATAGTCTTCACACTGATATTATAAACGCGAAAGTTTGTATATACAATTTACATATTCTATGGTCGGTTATGCCCAAATTGCCCATGTAATCCCACTAATATTATAAGTGTGATTTTGGACAATTTACACAATATGTCGTTATAAATTATACTATATGTTATTCTGATGTATAAGCTATATTATTGTAAAGTTTCATTCAAATCCATTCAGTAGATTTTCCGTGAAAGCGTCACAAACATCCAAACTTTCACACTTATAATATTAGTAGGATTAATAAATCCCTATAACCAATTACGTCAATACTGAAATTCCAAAATGGATAATTATATTCAATATTTGTTACTATATGCTCACATTGTTTAAATACATAGTTATTCCTAAAAATTAGATAAACAGAGCTGGTTGAGGCAGCGTGCATCGCTTTCTCACCGGAAGTAATTGCCGACGACATATTATACAATATTAATCTTGTTAATAAATCATAGAATCAGCTATACAATATCAAACTATAAAAGTAGTTATTGTTTAAACATTTATGACTAAATATAAATATCGTTGTCACGTATCCGAGTAACTTGTAATAACTTAATTTGATGTGACGCGCGTTGCGGGCACCTGCTGTAGATGCTTGTCATGCCTCTTCATATAGATGTCGCTGGTAGCCCTTGCACCGGATGTTATCGTCGGTAACAACCGAGACCACTTTTGTTTCATTGGATTAGTTATCACGTCAAATCTAACTGTTGAGTTGAGACTAGGCCATTTTCTTTACTTACACCAATCACAATTGATCATTAGCCATTGTACAGATACAAAATTGAAACGTTTTTCATCGAAACAGAGAAAAAAAATACATGCTGAACGCGAGTGATTTAAAAAACTAAATTAATATACCCGATTAGTATAATATTCTACTTTTACCAACTGCTTTAATTCTTAACTGAAATAATTTTCTTATGTAGTTTTATTTTATGGTAATCGCAAATTGATTGAAAAACGTGGTATGATGCTCGTACTCAGCAAGCTGGATATTGTAGCGATCTGTTTAATATGCACTCTGATTCGGCTCATGCCTTTGAACACCTCTACTACTATTAAAGTATCATAGCAAGTATGTTTGTATTAAGTAAATGTACCTAATATATTAAAAGACAATAACAAACACTATGTTTTAACCAATAATATGTTTATATTAATATATATTCTCCACCCAAGCTTTTTAGTATTACGTGAATCGGCTGATTGAGGAGCTCAGTAGCGCGATAGTAGTATGCTCCATTGACGGTCAATTTGTAAATAATATTAGTTACCTCAATAAGTGCCCTCAGGAAGCTGTTGGTCAGGTCAGGTCAGGCATTACGCCAAGAGGGTGAGTTGCTATTTTACAATGCGGGCAACAATTAATCCTACATAGATATACCCTTTGGCACTCAAAGATACTCGTCTTCAAGTGGTTTCGGAGTTCAAATACCTGGGGTGTTGGGTTACTGACTCGCTCAAGGATGACGTAGACATTGGCAGCCAGTAAACCAACCAGACCAACCGCTTCCTGAACACAGTGGCGGACCGGGTGGACGGCCCCGTCAAAGGGCATTTCACCAAAATGCACGTGGTGCCGGCCAACCGTACCGCTAATCTAGATGTATTATCTTTGTATTTTGTAAATAGTTACATACCCTGTTATTATTATTATTACCATTAACAGTATGTAAGACGATTTATCGTAGAAAAAAGTTTAAAGAAAAAAAGGAAAAAGAAATTAAAAAATAATATAATAAATAAGAAAAATACATTAAAAAAATGTGTAAAAAGAAAAAAAATGTAAAAAGAATTTAAAAAATGTGCAAAAAAGCGTAATGTACAAAAAGAAAAAAAATTGTATAAATTTTTTTTAAATCTTTTTTTTAGTTAATTTTTTTCTTTTTGTACATTACGCTTTTTTTGCACATTTTTTAAATTCTTTTTACATTTTTTTTCTTTTTACACATTTTCACATCTTTGAGTGCCAAAGGGTATATCTATGTAGGATTAATTGTTGCCCGCATTGTAAAATAGCAACTCACCCTCTTGGCGTAATACCTGACCTGACCTGACCAACAGCTTCCTGAGGGCACTTATTGAGGTAACTAATATTATTTACAAATTGACCGTCAATGGAGCATACTACTATCGCGCTACTGAGCTCCTCAATCAGCCGATTCACGTAATACTAAAAAGCTTGGGTGGAGAATATATATTAATATAAACATATTATTGGTTAAAACATAGTGTTTGTTATTGTCTTTTAATATATTAGGTACATTTACTTAATACAAACATACTTGCTATGATACTTTAATAGTAGTAGAGGTGTTCAAAGGCATGAGCCGAATCAGAGTGCATATTAAACAGATCGCTACAATATCCAGCTTGCTGAGTACGAGCATCATACCACGTTTTTCAATCAATTTGCGATTACCATAAAATAAAACTACATAAGAAAATTATTTCAGTTAAGAATTAAAGCAGTTGGTAAAAGTAGAATATTATACTAATCGGGTATATTAATTTAGTTTTTTAAATCACTCGCGTTCAGCATGTATTTTTTTTCTCTGTTTCGATGAAAAACGTTTCAATTTTGTATCTGTACAATGGCTAATGATCAATTGTGATTGGTGTAAGTAAAGAAAATGGCCTAGTCTCAACTCAACAGTTAGATTTGACGTGATAACTAATCCAATGAAACAAAAGTGGTCTCAGTTGTTACCGACGATAACATCCGGTGCAAGGGCTACCAGCGACATCTATATGAAGAGGCATGACAAGCATCTACAGCAGGTGCCCGCAACGCGCGTCACATCAAATTAAGTTATTACAAGTTACTCGGATACGTGACAACGATATTTATATTTAGTCATAAATGTTTAAACAATAACTACTTTTATAGTTTGATATTGTATAGCTGATTCTATGATTTATTAACAAGATTAATATTGTATAATATGTCGTCGGCAATTACTTCCGGTGAGAAAGCGATGCACGCTGCCTCAACCAGCTCTGTTTATCTAATTTTTAGGAATAACTATGTATTTAAACAATGTGAGCATATAGTAACAAATATTGAATATAATTATCCATTTTGGAATTTCAGTATTGACGTAATTGGTTATAGGGATTTATTAATCCTACTAATATTATAAGTGTGAAAGTTTGGATGTTTGTGACGCTTTCACGGAAAATCTACTGAATGGATTTGAATGAAACTTTACAATAATATAGCTTATACATCAGAATAACATATAGGATATAATTTATAACGACATATTGTGTAAATTGTCCAAAATCACACTTATAATATTAGTGGGATTACATGGGCAATTTTTGCCATAATTTATAACGACATATTGTGTAAATTGTCCAAAATCAAACTTATAATATTAGTGGGATTACATGGGCAATTTTTGCCACATCGACCGGTCCCGAGCCACTTGCATCCAGCGACTCCCTGAGACTCTAACCAGATCGTCGGTCCATCTAGTAGGGGGACGGCCTGGTAGACGTTTCCCGGTGGCCGTGTGCCGTGTGGTTCCGGCTTAGAATGTAACCACCACATCTCTTCCTGTGGGTGTCGTAAGAGGCGACTAAGGGAAAACCTACACCGGAGGGAGGGACAGCAGCTTCCTCCTGAAGAACTAAATCGAATACTGCGATCACCAAACCGTATAGCAAGCGTGGTGATTATGCTAAAACCCCTTATGGCAGTACGCCCATTACTACGGCCCCCAGTCCCCGGCGGCCCCGCTATTCCTGGCTACGGTAGCAATCACGGTTACGGCGGGGCAGGGGGTGCGATGAATCTCCGAAATTGTATAATACCCGTACCAAATTACAGCGTTCTAGTAGTGAGAGTCACTGAGCTACGCCGCGGACTCAGACGGACTTGTTTGACTACGGAATCCTAAAAACACACAAAGCTGCTCTTTTTGCCAATTTGCTAGTTTTGTTATTTGACAGGTGACGTATATGACAAATTTATTATACAGCATAAGGTACAAAATAGTGTTTATTCTGTTACGTAGTCTAATAGTTTAAAGAAACAAAATAAATTTCAATATCTGACGTAGTACATTCAAATAGTCTTCACACTGATATTATAAACGCGAAAGTTTGTATATACAATTTACATATTCTATGGTCGGTTGCTAGGCAACGCGTTTTTGTTATGCCCAAATTGCCACATCGACCATGAGGCCGTGCCATGAGGGAGGCCTCTGTCCAGCAGTGGATGTTTCCCGACTGATGATGGTTATACAGTTATTAATCACGCCGACGAAGTGGTAGAAGAAAATTTTGAAAAATATATTGTTTAGGGTTGCTCTCATACGCATGACTTGGGGATGACTTATTATTTTCGCGTCTACCCCATCGTGTGAAGTATCATTTAGTAGGTCTTTCAAAAATATTTTGAAACTAGGAGCATTACTTTTGGAATCAAGGATCCATTTGCAAAATACTACATTTTAAAGTGATAGATTTCGACAGATTCGAGCGTAAACCCTCCCCTATCTTCTAAATTATTTTAAAATTTACAGTAGTAGTACGCACACTGAACTTTAAAGGTAAACTATCAGACTAAGTTGGTTTTACAGTTTAACGAGTAGTAGTCGACCAAAGTATAACATACTTGTAGATGTTAAAATGAAAATTTCGTACAATTCCTTTCAAAATTTCTGTTCGTAAAGATGTTTGAAGTTATTGTGAAGGGCAACTACGGAATCCTACACTGCGCACGGCCCGACGTGCACCCTAAAATGGCAACGCCATAATTTATATTGTATTTATATGTGATAGGTACTTACTAGTCAATTATATCAAATACAACCACAGTATGTCGAGACTAAACCAATATGCGAACAATAATTTCTCAAAACGTAAAAAAAGGGTTGACGCACGCTCACGTCAAGTTTATTATAATTTTGAAAAATACACTCTAGCCAAGGCGGAGGGGTAGCGACTATGCGCGGCGCGGCAGGGGCCACTTTGGGAGGTTATGCAGCGTTATTTGTGTGAGTGAAAGCATGTGAAAGGCTGTATGTGTGCGTACCGAAATATTGAAATACCTACTATTCTACGGAGAGTTTGCTTCCGTTGCGTCTTAATAAAATTTCAGATGTCGGTGGTTTTTCCAAATGCTGCTACTTCCAGCGGTCCAGACACCGCTGAGAGATCAATCAACAGCAGTGTACCTGCCAGCTACCCGGCCACTGGGCAACCGGCAACCGTCTTTAAAGGTATTTCATGCCAATGTAATTATTAATAATCTACATGTCTGGTAATTGGCTTGGATTTCCAAAGTCCTCCTGGTTTTGTCATATCTTCTTCTTCTATCTTCTTCTTCTATACTATAATAAATCTGTAGAATTGACGTACAAAATATTTTTGAAAGACCTACTAAACGATACTTCACACGATGGGGTAGATGCGAAAATAATAAGTCATCCCCTAGTCATGCGTATGAGAGCAACCCTAAACAATATATTTTTCAAAATTTTCTTCTACCACTTCGTCGGCGTGATTAATAACTGTATAACCATCATCAGTCGGGAAACATCCACTGCTGGACAGAGGCCTCCCTCATGGCACGCCACATCGACCGGTCCCGAGCCACCTGCATCTAGCTACTCCCTGAGACTAACCAGATCGTCGGTCCATCTAGTAGGGGGACGGCCTGGTAGACGTTTCCCGGTGGCCGTGTACCGTGTGGTTCCGGCTTAGAATGTAACTACCACATCTCTTCCTGTGGGTGTCGTAAGAGGCGACTAAGGGAAAACCTACAACGGGGGGAGGGACAGCAGCTTCCTCCTGAAGAACTAAATCGAATACTGGGATCACCAACCCGTCTAGCAAGCGTGGTGATTATGCTAAAACCTCTTATGGCAGTACGCCCATTACTACGGCCCCCAGTCCCCGGCGGCCCCGCTATTCCTGGCTACGGTAGCAATCACGGTTACGGCGGGGCAGGGGGTGCGATGAATCTCCGGAATTGTATAATACCCGTACCAAATTACAGCGTTCTAGTAGTGAGAGTCACTGAGCTACGCCGCGGACTCAGACGGACTTGTTTGACTACGGAATCCTAAAAACTCACGAGCCCCCACACAAAGCTGCTCTTTTTGCCAATTTGCTAGTTTTGTTATTTGACAGGTGACGTATATGACAAATTTATTATACAGCATAAGGTACAAAATAGTGTTTATTCTGTTACGTAGTCTAATAGTTTAAAGAAACAAAATAAATTTCAATATCTGACGTAGTACATTCAAATAGTCTTCACACTGATATTATAAACGCGAAAGTTTGTATATACAATTTACATATTCTATGGTCGGTTGCTAGGCAACGCGTTTTTGTTATGCCCAAATTGCCCATGTAATCCCACTAATATTATAAGTGTGATTTTGGACAATTTACACAATATGTCGTTATAAATTATATCCTATATGTTATTCTGATGTATAAGCTATATTATTGTAAAGTTTCATTCAAATCCATTCAGTAGATTTTCCGTGAAAGCGTCACAAACATCCAAACTTTCACACTTATAATATTAGTAGGATTAATAAATCCCTATAACCAATTACGTCAATACTGAAATTCCAAAATGGATAATTATATTCAATATTTGTTACTATATGCTCACATTGTTTAAATACATAGTTATTCCTAAAAATTAGATAAACAGAGCTGGTTGAGGCAGCGTGCATCGCTTTCTCACCGGAAGTAATTGCCGACGACATATTATACAATATTAATCTTGTTAATAAATCATAGAATCAGCTATACAATATCAAACTATAAAAGTAGTTATTGTTTAAACATTTATGACTAAATATAAATATCGTTGTCACGTATCCGAGTAACTTGTAATAACTTAATTTGATGTGACGCGCGTTGCGGGGCACCTGCTGTAGATGCTTGTCATGCCTCTTCATATAGATGTCGCTGGTAGCCCTTGCACCGGATGTTATCGTCGGTAACAACCGAGACCACTTTTGTTTCATTGGATTAGTTATCACGTCAAATCTAACTGTTGAGTTGAGACTAGGCCATTTTCTTTACTTACACCAATCACAATTGATCATTAGCCATTGTACAGATACAAAATTGAAACGTTTTTCATCGAAACAGAGAAAAAAAATACATGCTGAACGCGAGTGATTTAAAAAACTAAATTAATATACCCGATTAGTATAATATTCTACTTTTACCAACTGCTTTAATTCTTAACTGAAATAATTTTCTTATGTAGTTTTATTTTATGGTAATCGCAAATTGATTGAAAAACGTGGTATGATGCTCGTACTCAGCAAGCTGGATATTGTAGCGATCTGTTTAATATGCACTCTGATTCGGCTCATGCCTTTGAACACCTCTACTACTATTAAAGTATCATAGCAAGTATGTTTGTATTAAGTAAATGTACCTAATATATTAAAAGACAATAACAAACACTATGTTTTAACCAATAATATGTTTATATTAATATATATTCTCCACCCAAGCTTTTTAGTATTACGTGAATCGGCTGATTGAGGAGCTCAGTAGCGCGATAGTAGTATGCTCCATTGACGGTCAATTTGTAAATAATATTAGTTACCTCAATAAGTGCCCCCAGGAAGCTGTTGGTCAGGTCAGGTCAGGTATTACGCCAAGAGGGTGAGTTGCTATTTTACAATGCGGGCAACAATGAATCCTACATAGATATACCCTTTGGCACTCAAAGATACTCGTCTTCAAGTGGTTTCGGAGTTCAAATACCTGGGGTGTTGGGTTACTGACTCGCTCAAGGATGACGTAGACATTGGCAGCCAATAAACCAACCAGACCAACCGCTTCCTGAACACAGTGGCGGACCGTATGGACGGCCCCGTCAAAGGGCATTTCACCAAAATGCACGTGGTGCCGGCCAACCGTACCGCTAATCTAGATGTATTATCTTTGTATTTTGTAAATAGTTACATACCCTGTTATTATTATTATTACCATTAACAGTATGTAAGACGATTTATCGTAGAAAAAAGTTTAAAGAAAAAAAGGAAAAAGAAATTAAAAAATAATATAATAAATAAGAAAAATACATTTAAAAAATGTGTAAAAAGAAAAAAAAATGTAAAAATAATTTAAAAAATGTGCAAAAAAGCGTAATGTACAAAAAGAAAAAAATTAGCTAAAAAAAAGATTTAAAAAAATTTATCCAATAAAATCGTTATGAAAAAAACCTTTTCTTTAATGTAAAAAATTATGTTAATTTTTTTTTCTATATTATATATAAAAGAAGCAGTTAAATCTTCACCGAATGTGTTCCCTTTCTGAGTGCACACGAAATGCCACAAATAGAGAGAGATGAAGAACTCTTGCAGGAGTGTACGACTAAGAAGAAGAATCTTCACCCAAGATCTTCAGTGCAAACGGAATGCTACAAATAGAGAGACATCTTCGAAGAACTCTCGCAAAAGCCACATACCAGACAATCCATAACTCCGACCACTCCGACAGGAGTGTACTAAGGACTGACTGACGACAGGACTGACTAAGAAAAATAATCTTCATCCAAGTTCTTCAGTGTGTACGTGAATCAGATGGTTGAAGAGCTCAGTAACGCGATGGTAGTATGCTCCATTGACGGTCAATTTGTAAATAACATTAGTTACGGTGACGACACTGTGTTGCTGTGCCCCTCAAGTGCCCTAAAGAAGCTGTTGCATACCACTCGCAGATACCCGCGAGTGGTATTTTAAGGTCCACAACGTCAGGTATTACACCAAGAGAGTGAGTTGCTATTTTACAAGGCGGACAACAAGTAGTCCTAGTCCTACATAGATATACCCTTTGGCACTCTCAAAGATACTCCTTCAAGTGGTGTCGGAGTTCAAATACCTGGGGTGTTGGGTTACTGACTCGCTCAAGGATGACGTAGACATTAAAAGGGAAGGGCATTGGCAGCCAGTAAACCAACCAGGAGGAGAGTAGGCCTGAGCCCCTGCAGTGGGGACATATATAGGCTTTTGATGATGATGATGATGATGAAACCAACCAGACCAACAGCCTCCTGAACACAGTGTCGGACCGAGTGGACGGCCCCGTCAAAGGGAGTTTCACCAAAATGCACGTGTTTCCATCCAACCGTACCGCTAATCTAGACGAATCTTGGTATTTATGTAAAAAGTTAAATACCCTGTTATTATTATTACCATTAAGAGTATGTAAGACGATTTATTGTAACTAACACTATCGAGATATTTGAAATAAATTAATTAACAAAATGTATTATTACATATTTGAAAAAAATGAAAATTTAGAAAAAAAATGATAATAAAGAAAAAATGAAAATAAAGAAAAAAAAATATAAACACGTTTAAAAAAGAAAATATTTCAAAAGAGAGACAAAAAATGCTTTAACAAAAAAAGAGAAACGAAAACAATTCGAGAAAAAAATGAAATACAAAAAATGAATCGAAAAAAATATTAAATGAAAAAAGAATTTTTTAAAGCTTTTATCATGAAAATGTTAATCGTACCGCTAATCTAGATGTATTATCTTAGTATTTTGTAAATAGTTACATACCCTGTTATTATTATTACCACATAGTACGTAAGATAAATAATTGTATCTTTGTTCTCTATACTTTTATGTTTACGTTCCTAACCCCGGACTACTGGTACTAAAGTATCCACTATCAATTAATATAAACATAGCGTAATATTTGTTTTAAACAAAAGAGTGTACATTTTCTTATAATACACATGCTTGCTATGATACTTAAAAATGGTTTAAAATAATCTACAATACTTTGTTTATTTTGTAAAATGTGTGCAGTAATTTTTAGTAATAAAACTCTTAGTTGATTCAATCCATCAGGCATGAATATTCTTCAATATATTCTCAACACACAGTTGGGCAGAGTAACGTTTATTAGTACTATTTCAACAGAATTCACATCAGGAATTTTTTACAAAATTAATGTTCATCAGTTTTATAATACGATCTTCATAACTCCCACCATCGTCAGTTTCTACTTCGAAAACAACAACTTCGTGAATCAAAACTGACGCAATTATACAATATTAATTAATCCCTATGACCAATTACGTTAATACTGAAATTACAAAATGGATAATTATATTCAATATTTGTTACTAAATGCTCATATTGTTTAAATACATAATTATTCCTAAAAATTAGATAACCAGAGCTGGTTGAGGCAGCGTGCCGAAAATAAGCGTCGCTTGCGACGCCGGCAGCACCTCACCGGAACTAAATGCCGACGCGACGACATATTATACAATTATAATCTTTCTTGTTAATAAATAGATTAGAGAATCATCAATCATAGATTCACATATAAAATATCAAAATACAAAAGCAGTAATTATTTAATTTTTAATTTAATATTTTAATAATTTAAAGATGTCGCTGGTATCCCTTGCACCGGATGTTAAGAGTATACTAATAGGTAACTATAAGGTAACACATCAGTAACTCAACAGTTCGGTTTGACAAAATAACTTATTATTTCGTCTCACTCGATAGTGCATGTAAAAAGATAAATAGCTCTATCAATTTTTTTTCGATACGACTAATAGATTTTTTAGCACAACTCGCCGAAAAGTGATTCTAATCACGCGGTGATAAAACGCTCCATATAAATCGGGCGTGTTTTGTGACGTCACATTACTATATTGGCGTGATAAATGTATTATATGCCCCTATAAAAAATCTTCAAAATGCAATGAATCTTCAAATTTTTGAGATTTGGGGCTTTCTTTTAATGTCCGTCATGGTATAAAATACAATTTAACCATACCAAACTAATTGTCAAGTACCTAATTACGGAGACTAGACCAAATTTTCAGAGTGTGTACTGTGGCCGGCCGCTATAAGAACAAATCATCATCAACAGCCTGTACATATATATGCTTTCACTGCAGGGGCTTAGGCCTACTCTACTACAGAAAGTGTATGGGCCATGGTCCAACACGCGGGCGCTGTGCGGATTTGTAGACTTCACACACACCTTTGAATTTCTTCTCAAGAGTGTGCAGGTTTCCTCACGATGTTTACCTTCACCGAAAAGCCAATGCCAAAAGCCAATCTATACATATAAAATTCAAAGTCCTGACTGACTGACTGAGATATCAACACAGCCTAAACCACTAACTAGAGACATGAAATTTTGAGGGCGTATTCTATGTAAAGTGTAGGCATCGTTTAAGAAAGGATTTTTCGAAATTCCACCCTTTTACATAGAGAGACATTGTGTGTGCATCAGTATTTTCAGTAATAAAACTCTGAGTTGATTCAATCCATCAGGCATGTATAATTGTATATTCTATTCTGCTAATATTATAAGTGTGAAAGTTTGGATGTTTGTGACGCTTTCACGGAAAAACTATTGAATGGATTTGAATGAAACTTTACAATAATATAGCTTATACATCAGAATAACATATAGGCTATAATTTATAAAGACATATTGTGTAAATTGTCCAAAATCACACTTATAATATTAGTGGGATTACATGCGCAATTTAGGCATAACAAAAACGCGTTGCCTAGCAGCCGACCATAGAATATGTAAATTGTATATACAAACTTTCGCGTTTATAATATCAGTGTGAAGACTATTTGAATGTACTACGTCAGATATTGAAATTTATTTTGTTTCTTTAAACTATTAGACTACGTAACAGAATAAACACTATTTTGTACCTTATGCTGTATAATAAATTTGTCATATACGTCACCTGTCAAATAACAAAACTAGCAAATTGGCAAAAAGAGCAGCTTTGTGTGGGGGCTCGTGAGTTTTTAGGATTCCGTAGTCAAACAAGTCCGTCTGAGTCCGCGGCGTAGCTCAGTGACTCTCACTACTAGAACGCTGTAATTTGGTACGGGTATTATACAATTTCGGAGATTCATCGCACCCCCTGCCCCGCCGTAACCGTGATTGCTACCGTAGCCAGGAATAGCGGGGCCGCCGGGGACTGGGGGCCGTAGTAATGGGCGTACTGCCATAAGGGGTTTTAGCATAATCACCACGCTTGCTATACGGTTTGGTGATCGCAGTATTCGATTTAGTTCTTCAGGAGGAAGCTGCTGTCCCTCCCTCCGGTGTAGGTTTTCCCTTAGTCGCCTCTTACGACACCCACAGGAAGAGATGTGGTGGTTACATTCTAAGCCGGAACCACACGGCACACGGCCACCGGGAAACGTCTACCAGGCCGTCCCCCTACTAGATGGACCGACGATCTGGTTAGAGTCTCAGGGAGTCGCTGGATGCAAGTGGCTCGGGACCGGTCGATGTGGCGTGCCATGAGGGAGGCCTCTGTCCAGCAGTGGATGTTTCCCGACTGATGATGGTTATACAGTTATTAATCACGCCGACGAAGTGGTAGAAGAAAATTTTGAAACATATATTGTTTAGGGTTGCTCTCATACGCGTGACTTGGGGATGACTTATTATTTTCGCGTCTACCCCATCGTGTGAAGTATCATTTAGTAGGTCTTTCAAAAATATTTTGAAACTAGGAGCATAACTTTTGGATTCAAGGATCCATTTGCAAAATACTACATTTTAAAGTGATAAGATTTCGACAGATTCGAGCGTAAACCCTCCCCTATCTTCTAAATTATTTTAAAATTTACAGTAGTAGTACGCACACTGAACTTTAAAGGTAAACTATCAGACTAAGTTGGTTTTACAGTTTAACGAGTAGTAGTCGACCAAAGTATAACATACTTGTAGATGTTAAAATGAAAATTTCGTACAATTCCTTTCAAAATTTCTGTTCGTAAAGATGTTTGAAGTTATTGTGAAGGGCAACTACGGAATCCTACACTGCGCACGGCCCGACGTGCACCCTAAAATGGCAACGCCATAATTTATATTGTATTTATATGTGATAGGTACTTACTAGTCAATTATATCAAATACAACCACAGTATGTCGAGACTAAACCAATATGCGAACAATAATTTCTCAAAACGTAAAAAAAGGGTTGACGCACGCTCACGTCAAGTTTATTATAATTTTGAAAAATACACTAGCCAAGGCGGAGGGGTAGCGACTATGCGCGGCGCGGCAGGGGCCACTTTGGGAGGTTATGCAGCGTTATTTGTGTGAGTGAAAGCATGTGAAAGGCTGTATGTGTGCGTACCGAAATATTGAAATACCTACTATTCTACGGAGAGTTTGCTTCCGTTGCGTCTTAATAAAATTTCAGATGTCGGTGGTTTTTCCAAATGCTGCTACTTCCAGCGGTCCAGACACCGCTGAGGGATCAATCTACAGCAGTGTACCTGCCAGCTACCCGGCCACTGGGCAACCGGCAACCGTCTTTAAAGGTATTTCATGCCAATATAATTATTAATAATCTACATGACTGGTAATTGGCTTGGATTTCCAAAGTCCTCCTGGTTTTGTCATATCTTCTTCTTCTATCTTCTTCTTCTATACTATAATAAATCTGTAGAATCGACGTACAAAATATTTTTGAAAGACCTACTAAATGATACTTCACACGATGGGGTAGACGCGAAAATAATAAGTCATCCCCAAGTCACGCGTATGAGAGCAACCCTAAACAATATATGTTTCAAAATTTTCTTCTACCACTTCGTCGGCGTGATTAATAACTGTATAACCATCATCAGTCGGGAAACATCCACTGCTGGACAGAGGCCTCCCTCATGGCACGCCACATCGACCGGTCCCGAGCCACTTGCATCCAGCGACTCCCTGAGACTCTAACCAGATCGTCGGTCCATCTAGTAGGGGGACGGCCTGGTAGACGTTTCCCGGTGGCCGTGTGCCGTGTGGTTCCGGCTTAGAATGTAACCACCACATCTCTTCCTGTGGGTGTCGTAAGAGGCGACTAAGGGAAAACCTACACCGGAGGGAGGGACAGCAGCTTCCTCCTGAAGAACTAAATCGAATACTGCGATCACCAAACCGTATAGCAAGCGTGGTGATTATGCTAAAACCCCTTATGGCAGTACGCCCATTACTACGGCCCCCAGTCCCCGGCGGCCCCGCTATTCCTGGCTACGGTAGCAATCACGGTTACGGCGGGGCAGGGGGTGCGATGAATCTCCGAAATTGTATAATACCCGTACCAAATTACAGCGTTCTAGTAGTGAGAGTCACTGAGCTACGCCGCGGACTCAGACGGACTTGTTTGACTACGGAATCCTAAAAACACACAAAGCTGCTCTTTTTGCCAATTTGCTAGTTTTGTTATTTGACAGGTGACGTATATGACAAATTTATTATACAGCATAAGGTACAAAATAGTGTTTATTCTGTTACGTAGTCTAATAGTTTAAAGAAACAAAATAAATTTCAATATCTGACGTAGTACATTCAAATAGTCTTCACACTGATATTATAAACGCGAAAGTTTGTATATACAATTTACATATTCTATGGTCGGTTGCTAGGCAACGCGTTTTTGTTATGCCCAAATTGCCACATCGACCATGAGGCCGTGCCATGAGGGAGGCCTCTGTCCAGCAGTGGATGTTTCCCGACTGATGATGGTTATACAGTTATTAATCACGCCGACGAAGTGGTAGAAGAAAATTTTGAAAAATATATTGTTTAGGGTTGCTCTCATACGCATGACTTGGGGATGACTTATTATTTTCGCGTCTACCCCATCGTGTGAAGTATCATTTAGTAGGTCTTTCAAAAATATTTTGAAACTAGGAGCATTACTTTTGGAATCAAGGATCCATTTGCAAAATACTACATTTTAAAGTGATAGATTTCGACAGATTCGAGCGTAAACCCTCCCCTATCTTCTAAATTATTTTAAAATTTACAGTAGTAGTACGCACACTGAACTTTAAAGGTAAACTATCAGACTAAGTTGGTTTTACAGTTTAACGAGTAGTAGTCGACCAAAGTATAACATACTTGTAGATGTTAAAATGAAAATTTCGTACAATTCCTTTCAAAATTTCTGTTCGTAAAGATGTTTGAAGTTATTGTGAAGGGCAACTACGGAATCCTACACTGCGCACGGCCCGACGTGCACCCTAAAATGGCAACGCCATAATTTATATTGTATTTATATGTGATAGGTACTTACTAGTCAATTATATCAAATACAACCACAGTATGTCGAGACTAAACCAATATGCGAACAATAATTTCTCAAAACGTAAAAAAAGGGTTGACGCACGCTCACGTCAAGTTTATTATAATTTTGAAAAATACACTCTAGCCAAGGCGGAGGGGTAGCGACTATGCGCGGCGCGGCAGGGGCCACTTTGGGAGGTTATGCAGCGTTATTTGTGTGAGTGAAAGCATGTGAAAGGCTGTATGTGTGCGTACCGAAATATTGAAATACCTACTATTCTACGGAGAGTTTGCTTCCGTTGCGTCTTAATAAAATTTCAGATGTCGGTGGTTTTTCCAAATGCTGCTACTTCCAGCGGTCCAGACACCGCTGAGAGATCAATCAACAGCAGTGTACCTGCCAGCTACCCGGCCACTGGGCAACCGGCAACCGTCTTTAAAGGTATTTCATGCCAATGTAATTATTAATAATCTACATGTCTGGTAATTGGCTTGGATTTCCAAAGTCCTCCTGGTTTTGTCATATCTTCTTCTTCTATCTTCTTCTTCTATACTATAATAAATCTGTAGAATTGACGTACAAAATATTTTTGAAAGACCTACTAAACGATACTTCACACGATGGGGTAGATGCGAAAATAATAAGTCATCCCCTAGTCATGCGTATGAGAGCAACCCTAAACAATATATTTTTCAAAATTTTCTTCTACCACTTCGTCGGCGTGATTAATAACTGTATAACCATCATCAGTCGGGAAACATCCACTGCTGGACAGAGGCCTCCCTCATGGCACGCCACATCGACCGGTCCCGAGCCACCTGCATCTAGCTACTCCCTGAGACTAACCAGATCGTCGGTCCATCTAGTAGGGGGACGGCCTGGTAGACGTTTCCCGGTGGCCGTGTACCGTGTGGTTCCGGCTTAGAATGTAACCACCACATCTCTTCCTGTGGGTGTCGTAAGAGGCGACTAAGGGAAAACCTACAACGGGGGGAGGGACAGCAGCTTCCTCCTGAAGAACTAAATCGAATACTGGGATCACCAACCCGTCTAGCAAGCGTGGTGATTATGCTAAAACCTCTTATGGCAGTACGCCCATTACTACGGCCCCCAGTCCCCGGCGGCCCCGCTATTCCTGGCTACGGTAGCAATCACGGTTACGGCGGGGCAGGGGGTGCGATGAATCTCCGGAATTGTATAATACCCGTACCAAATTACAGCGTTCTAGTAGTGAGAGTCACTGAGCTACGCCGCGGACTCAGACGGACTTGTTTGACTACGGAATCCTAAAAACTCACGAGCCCCCACACAAAGCTGCTCTTTTTGCCAATTTGCTAGTTTTGTTATTTGACAGGTGACGTATATGACAAATTTATTATACAGCATAAGGTACAAAATAGTGTTTATTCTGTTACGTAGTCTAATAGTTTAAAGAAACAAAATAAATTTCAATATCTGACGTAGTACATTCAAATAGTCTTCACACTGATATTATAAACGCGAAAGTTTGTATATACAATTTACATATTCTATGGTCGGTTGCTAGGCAACGCGTTTTTGTTATGCCCAAATTGCCCATGTAATCCCACTAATATTATAAGTGTGATTTTGGACAATTTACACAATATGTCGTTATAAATTATATCCTATATGTTATTCTGATGTATAAGCTATATTATTGTAAAGTTTCATTCAAATCCATTCAGTAGATTTTCCGTGAAAGCGTCACAAACATCCAAACTTTCACACTTATAATATTAGTAGGATTAATAAATCCCTATAACCAATTACGTCAATACTGAAATTCCAAAATGGATAATTATATTCAATATTTGTTACTATATGCTCACATTGTTTAAATACATAGTTATTCCTAAAAATTAGATAAACAGAGCTGGTTGAGGCAGCGTGCATCGCTTTCTCACCGGAAGTAATTGCCGACGACATATTATACAATATTAATCTTGTTAATAAATCATAGAATCAGCTATACAATATCAAACTATAAAAGTAGTTATTGTTTAAACATTTATGACTAAATATAAATATCGTTGTCACGTATCCGAGTAACTTGTAATAACTTAATTTGATGTGACGCGCGTTGCGGGGCACCTGCTGTAGATGCTTGTCATGCCTCTTCATATAGATGTCGCTGGTAGCCCTTGCACCGGATGTTATCGTCGGTAACAACCGAGACCACTTTTGTTTCATTGGATTAGTTATCACGTCAAATCTAACTGTTGAGTTGAGACTAGGCCATTTTCTTTACTTACACCAATCACAATTGATCATTAGCCATTGTACAGATACAAAATTGAAACGTTTTTCATCGAAACAGAGAAAAAAAATACATGCTGAACGCGAGTGATTTAAAAAACTAAATTAATATACCCGATTAGTATAATATTCTACTTTTACCAACTGCTTTAATTCTTAACTGAAATAATTTTCTTATGTAGTTTTATTTTATGGTAATCGCAAATTGATTGAAAAACGTGGTATGATGCTCGTACTCAGCAAGCTGGATATTGTAGCGATCTGTTTAATATGCACTCTGATTCGGCTCATGCCTTTGAACACCTCTACTACTATTAAAGTATCATAGCAAGTATGTTTGTATTAAGTAAATGTACCTAATATATTAAAAGACAATAACAAACACTATGTTTTAACCAATAATATGTTTATATTAATATATATTCTCCACCCAAGCTTTTTAGTATTACGTGAATCGGCTGATTGAGGAGCTCAGTAGCGCGATAGTAGTATGCTCCATTGACGGTCAATTTGTAAATAATATTAGTTACCTCAATAAGTGCCCTCAGGAAGCTGTTGGTCAGGTCAGGTCAGGTATTACGCCAAGAGGGTGAGTTGCTATTTTACAATGCGGGCAACAATGAATCCTACATAGATATACCCTTTGGCACTCAAAGATACTCGTCTTCAAGTGGTTTCGGAGTTCAAATACCTGGGGTGTTGGGTTACTGACTCGCTCAAGGATGACGTAGACATTGGCAGCCAATAAACCAACCAGACCAACCGCTTCCTGAACACAGTGGCGGACCGTATGGACGGCCCCGTCAAAGGGCATTTCACCAAAATGCACGTGGTGCCGGCCAACCGTACCGCTAATCTAGATGTATTATCTTTGTATTTTGTAAATAGTTACATACCCTGTTATTATTATTATTACCATTAACAGTATGTAAGACGATTTATCGTAGAAAAAAGTTTAAAGAAAAAAAGGAAAAAGAAATTAAAAAATAATATAATAAATAAGAAAAATACATTTAAAAAATGTGTAAAAAGAAAAAAAAATGTAAAAAGAATTTAAAAAATGTGCAAAAAAGCGTAATGTACAAAAAGAAAAAAATTAGCTAAAAAAAAGATTTAAAAAAATTTATCCAATAAAATCGTTATGAAAAAAACCTTTTCTTTAATGTAAAAAATTATGTTAATTTTTTTTTCTATATTATATATAAAAGAAGCAGTTAAATCTTCACCGAATGTGTTCCCTTTCTGAGTGCACACGAAATGCCACAAATAGAGAGAGATGAAGAACTCTTGCAGGAGTGTACGACTAAGAAGAAGAATCTTCACCCAAGATCTTCAGTGCAAACGGAATGCTACAAATAGAGAGACATCTTCGAAGAACTCTCGCAAAAGCCACATACCAGACAATCCATAACTCCGACCACTCCGACAGGAGTGTACTAAGGACTGACTGACGACAGGACTGACTAAGAAAAATAATCTTCATCCAAGTTCTTCAGTGTGTACGTGAATCAGATGGTTGAAGAGCTCAGTAACGCGATGGTAGTATGCTCCATTGACGGTCAATTTGTAAATAACATTAGTTACGGTGACGACACTGTGTTGCTGTGCCCCTCAAGTGCCCTAAAGAAGCTGTTGCATACCACTCGCAGATACCCGCGAGTGGTATTTTAAGGTCCACAACGTAAGGTATTACACCAAGAGAGTGAGTTGCTATTTTACAAGGCGGACAACAAGTAGTCCTAGTCCTACATAGATATACCCTTTGGCACTCTCAAAGATACTCCTTCAAGTGGTGTCGGAGTTCAAATACCTGGGGTGTTGGGTTACTGACTCGCTCAAGGATGACGTAGACATTAAAAGGGAAGGGCATTGGCAGCCAGTAAACCAACCAGGAGGAGAGTAGGCCTGAGCCCCTGCAGTGGGGACATATATAGGCTTTTGATGATGATGATGATGATGAAACCAACCAGACCAACAGCCTCCTGAACACAGTGTCGGACCGAGTGGACGGCCCCGTCAAAGGGAGTTTCACCAAAATGCACGTGTTTCCATCCAACCGTACCGCTAATCTAGACGAATCTTGGTATTTATGTAAAAAGTTAA
Source organism: Carcina quercana (assembly GCA_910589575.2). Classification (NCBI taxonomy): domain Eukaryota; kingdom Metazoa; phylum Arthropoda; class Insecta; order Lepidoptera; family Depressariidae; genus Carcina; species Carcina quercana. Next base: position 8,392,959 of record OU342436.1, read on the forward strand.
ATACCCTGTTATTATTATTACCATTAAGAGTATGTAAGACGATTTATTGTAACTAACACTATCGAGATATTTGAAATAAATTAATTAACAAAATGTATTATTACATATTTGAAAAAAATGAAAATTTAGAAAAAAAATGATAATAAAGAAAAAATGAAAATAAAGAAAAAAAAATATAAACACGTTTAAAAAAGAAAATATTTCAAAAGAGAGACAAAAAATGCTTTAACAAAAAAAGAGAAACGAAAACAATTCGAGAAAAAAATGAAATACAAAAAATGAATCGAAAAAAATATTAAATGAAAAAAGAATTTTTTAAAGCTTTTATCATGAAAATGTTAATCGTACCGCTAATCTAGATGTATTATCTTAGTATTTTGTAAATAGTTACATACCCTGTTATTATTATTACCACATAGTACGTAAGATAAATAATTGTATCTTTGTTCTCTATACTTTTATGTTTACGTTCCTAACCCCGGACTACTGGTACTAAAGTATCCACTATCAATTAATATAAACATAGCGTAATATTTGTTTTAAACAAAAGAGTGTACATTTTCTTATAATACACATGCTTGCTATGATACTTAAAAATGGTTTAAAATAATCTACAATACTTTGTTTATTTTGTAAAATGTGTGCAGTAATTTTTAGTAATAAAACTCTTAGTTGATTCAATCCATCAGGCATGAATATTCTTCAATATATTCTCAACACACAGTTGGGCAGAGTAACGTTTATTAGTACTATTTCAACAGAATTCACATCAGGAATTTTTTACAAAATTAATGTTCATCAGTTTTATAATACGATCTTCATAACTCCCACCATCGTCAGTTTCTACTTCGAAAACAACAACTTCGTGAATCAAAACTGACGCAATTATACAATATTAATTAATCCCTATGACCAATTACGTTAATACTGAAATTACAAAATGGATAATTATATTCAATATTTGTTACTAAATGCTCATATTGTTTAAATACATAATTATTCCTAAAAATTAGATAACCAGAGCTGGTTGAGGCAGCGTGCCGAAAATAAGCGTCGCTTGCGACGCCGGCAGCACCTCACCGGAACTAAATGCCGACGCGACGACATATTATACAATTATAATCTTTCTTGTTAATAAATAGATTAGAGAATCATCAATCATAGATTCACATATAAAATATCAAAATACAAAAGCAGTAATTATTTAATTTTTAATTTAATATTTTAATAATTTAAAGATGTCGCTGGTATCCCTTGCACCGGATGTTAAGAGTATACTAATAGGTAACTATAAGGTAACACATCAGTAACTCAACAGTTCGGTTTGACAAAATAACTTATTATTTCGTCTCACTCGATAGTGCATGTAAAAAGATAAATAGCTCTATCAATTATTTTTCGATACGACTAATAGATTTTTTAGCACAACTCGCCGAAAAGTGATTCTAATCACGCGGTGATAAAACGCTCCATATAAATCGGGCGTGTTTTGTGACGTCACATTACTATATTGGCGTGATAAATGTATTATATGCCCCTATAAAAAATCTTCAAAATGCAATGAATCTTCAAATTTTTGAGATTTGGGGCTTTCTTTTAATGTCCGTCATGGTATAAAATACAATTTAACCATACCAAACTAATTGTCAAGTACCTAATTACGGAGACTAGACCAAATTTTCAGAGTGTGTACTGTGGCCGGCCGCTATAAGAACAAATCATCATCAACAGCCTGTACATATATATGCTTTCACTGCAGGGGCTTAGGCCTACTCTACTACAGAAAGTGTATGGGCCATGGTCCAACACGCGGGCGCTGTGCGGATTTGTAGACTTCACACACACCTTTGAATTTCTTCTCAAGAGTGTGCAGGTTTCCTCACGATGTTTACCTTCACCGAAAAGCCAATGCCAAAAGCCAATCTATACATATAAAATTCAAAGTCCTGACTGACTGACTGAGATATCAACACAGCCTAAACCACTAACTAGAGACATGAAATTTTGAGGGCGTATTCTATGTAAAGTGTAGGCATCGTTTAAGAAAGGATTTTTCGAAATTCCACCCTTTTACATAGAGAGACATTGTGTGTGCATCAGTATTTTCAGTAATAAAACTCTGAGTTGATTCAATCCATCAGGCATGTATAATTGTATATTCTATTCTGCTAATATTATAAGTGTGAAAGTTTGGATGTTTGTGACGCTTTCACGGAAAAACTATTGAATGGATTTGAATGAAACTTTACAATAATATAGCTTATACATCAGAATAACATATAGGCTATAATTTATAAAGACATATTGTGTAAATTGTCCAAAATCACACTTATAATATTAGTGGGATTACATGCGCAATTTAGGCATAACAAAAACGCGTTGCCTAGCAGCCGACCATAGAATATGTAAATTGTATATACAAACTTTCGCGTTTATAATATCAGTGTGAAGACTATTTGAATGTACTACGTCAGATATTGAAATTTATTTTGTTTCTTTAAACTATTAGACTACGTAACAGAATAAACACTATTTTGTACCTTATGCTGTATAATAAATTTGTCATATACGTCACCTGTCAAATAACAAAACTAGCAAATTGGCAAAAAGAGCAGCTTTGTGTGGGGGCTCGTGAGTTTTTAGGATTCCGTAGTCAAACAAGTCCGTCTGAGTCCGCGGCGTAGCTCAGTGACTCTCACTACTAGAACGCTGTAATTTGGTACGGGTATTATACAATTTCGGAGATTCATCGCACCCCCTGCCCCGCCGTAACCGTGATTGCTACCGTAGCCAGGAATAGCGGGGCCGCCGGGGACTGGGGGCCGTAGTAATGGGCGTACTGCCATAAGGGGTTTTAGCATAATCACCACGCTTGCTATACGGTTTGGTGATCGCAGTATTCGATTTAGTTCTTCAGGAGGAAGCTGCTGTCCCTCCCTCCGGTGTAGGTTTTCCCTTAGTCGCCTCTTACGACACCCACAGGAAGAGATGTGGTGGTTACATTCTAAGCCGGAACCACACGGCACACGGCCACCGGGAAACGTCTACCAGGCCGTCCCCCTACTAGATGGACCGACGATCTGGTTAGAGTCTCAGGGAGTCGCTGGATGCAAGTGGCTCGGGACCGGTCGATGTGGCGTGCCATGAGGGAGGCCTCTGTCCAGCAGTGGATGTTTCCCGACTGATGATGGTTATACAGTTATTAATCACGCCGACGAAGTGGTAGAAGAAAATTTTGAAACATATATTGTTTAGGGTTGCTCTCATACGCGTGACTTGGGGATGACTTATTATTTTCGCGTCTACCCCATCGTGTGAAGTATCATTTAGTAGGTCTTTCAAAAATATTTTGAAACTAGGAGCATAACTTTTGGATTCAAGGATCCATTTGCAAAATACTACATTTTAAAGTGATAAGATTTCGACAGATTCGAGCGTAAACCCTCCCCTATCTTCTAAATTATTTTAAAATTTACAGTAGTAGTACGCACACTGAACTTTAAAGGTAAACTATCAGACTAAGTTGGTTTTACAGTTTAACGAGTAGTAGTCGACCAAAGTATAACATACTTGTAGATGTTAAAATGAAAATTTCGTACAATTCCTTTCAAAATTTCTGTTCGTAAAGATGTTTGAAGTTATTGTGAAGGGCAACTACGGAATCCTACACTGCGCACGGCCCGACGTGCACCCTAAAATGGCAACGCCATAATTTATATTGTATTTATATGTGATAGGTACTTACTAGTCAATTATATCAAATACAACCACAGTATGTCGAGACTAAACCAATATGCGAACAATAATTTCTCAAAACGTAAAAAAAGGGTTGACGCACGCTCACGTCAAGTTTATTATAATTTTGAAAAATACACTAGCCAAGGCGGAGGGGTAGCGACTATGCGCGGCGCGGCAGGGGCCACTTTGGGAGGTTATGCAGCGTTATTTGTGTGAGTGAAAGCATGTGAAAGGCTGTATGTGTGCGTACCGAAATATTGAAATACCTACTATTCTACGGAGAGTTTGCTTCCGTTGCGTCTTAATAAAATTTCAGATGTCGGTGGTTTTTCCAAATGCTGCTACTTCCAGCGGTCCAGACACCGCTGAGAGATCAATCTACAGCAGTGTACCTGCCAGCTACCCGGCCACTGGGCAACCGGCAACCGTCTTTAAAGGTATTTCATGCCAATATAATTATTAATAATCTACATGACTGGTAATTGGCTTGGATTTCCAAAGTCCTCCTGGTTTTGTCATATCTTCTTCTTCTATCTTCTTCTTCTATACTATAATAAATCTGTAGAATCGACGTACAAAATATTTTTGAAAGACCTACTAAATGATACTTCACACGATGGGGTAGACGCGAAAATAATAAGTCATCCCCAAGTCATGCGTATGAGAGCAACCCTAAACAATATGTTTTTCAAAATTTTCTTCTACCACTTCGTCGGCGTGATTAATAACTGTATAACCATCATCAGTCGGGAAACATCCACTGCTGGACAGAGGCCTCCCTCATGGCACGCCACATCGACCGGTCCCGAGCCACTTGCATCCAGCGACTCCCTGAGACTCTAACCAGATCGTCGGTCCATCTAGTAGGGGGACGGCCTGGTAGACGTTTCCCGGTGGCCGTGTGCCGTGTGGTTCCGGCTTAGAATGTAACCACCACATCTCTTCCTGTGGGTGTCGTAAGAGGCGACTAAGGGAAAACCTACAACGGGGGGAGGGACAGCAGCTTCCTCCTGAAGAACTAAATCGAATACTGGGATCACCAACCCGTCTAGCAAGCGTGGTGATTATGCTAAAACCCCTTATGGCAGTACGCCCATTACTACGGCCCCCAGTCCCCGGCGGCCCCGCTATTCCTGGCTACGGTAGCAATCACGGTTACGGCGGGGCAGGGGGTGCGATGAATCTCCGGAATTGTATAATACCCGTACCAAATTACAGCGTTCTAGTAGTGAGAGTCACTGAGCTACGCCGCGGACTCAGACGGACTTGTTTGACTACGGAATCCTAAAAACTCACGAGCCCCCACACAAAGCTGCTCTTTTTGCCAATTTGCTAGTTTTGTTATTTGACAGGTGACGTATATGACAAATTTATTATACAGCATAAGGTACAAAATAGTGTTTATTCTGTTACGTAGTCTAATAGTTTAAAGAAACAAAATAAATTTCAATATCTGACGTAGTACATTCAAATAGTCTTCACACTGATATTATAAACGCGAAAGTTTGTATATACAATTTACATATTCTATGGTCGGTTGCTAGGCAACGCGTTTTTGTTATGCCCAAATTGCCCATGTAATCCCACTAATATTATAAGTATGATTTTGGACAATTTACACAATATGTCGTTATAAATTATATCCTATATGTTATTCTGATGTATAAGCTATATTATTGTAAAGTTTCATTCAAATCCATTCAGTAGATTTTCCGTGAAAGCGTCACAAACATCCAAACTTTCACACTTATAATATTAGTAGGATTAATAAATCCCTATAACCAATTACGTCAATACTGAAATTCCAAAATGGATAATTATATTCAATATTTGTTACTATATGCTCACATTGTTTAAATACATAGTTATTCCTAAAAATTAGATAAACAGAGCTGGTTGAGGCAGCGTGCATCGCTTTCTCACCGGAAGTAATTGCCGACGACATATTATACAATATTAATCTTGTTAATAAATCATAGAATCAGCTATACAATATCAAACTATAAAAGTAGTTATTGTTTAAACATTTATGACTAAATATAAATATCGTTGTCACGTATCCGAGTAACTTGTAATAACTTAATTTGATGTGACGCGCGTTGCGGGCACCTGCTGTAGATGCTTGTCATGCCTCATCATATAGATGTCGCTGGTAGCCCTTGCACCGGATGTTATCGTCGGTAACAACTGAGACCACTTTTGTTTCATTGGATTAGTTATCACGTCAAATCTAACTGTTGAGTTGAGACTAGGCCATTTTCTTTACTTACACCAATCACAATTGATCATTAGCCATTGTACAGATACAAAATTGAAACGTTTTTCATCGAAACAGAGAAAAAAAATACATGCTGAACGCGAGTGATTTAAAAAGCTAAATTAATATACCCGATTAGTATAATATTCTACTTTTACCAACTGCTTTAATTCTTAACTGAAATAATTTTCTTATGTAGTTTTATTTTATGGTAATCGCAAATTGATTGAAAAACGTGGTATGATGCTCGTACTCAGCAAGCTGGATATTGTAGCGATCTGTTTAATATGCACTCTGATTCGGCTCATGCCTTTGAACACCTCTACTACTATTAAAGTATCATAGCAAGTATGTTTGTATTAAGTAAATGTACCTAATATATTAAAAGACAATAACAAACACTATGTTTTAACCAATAATATGTTTATATTAATATATATTCTCCACCCAAGCTTTTTAGTATTACGTGAATCGGCTGATTGAGGAGCTCAGTAGCGCGATAGTAGTATGCTCCATTGACGGTCAATTTGTAAATAATATTAGTTACCTCAATAAGTGCCCTCAGGAAGCTGTTGGTCAGGTCAGGTCAGGTATTACGCCAAGAGGGTGAGTTGCTATTTTACAATGCGGGCAACAATGAATCCTACATAGATATACCCTTTGGCACTCAAAGATACTCGTCTTCAAGTGGTTTCGGAGTTCAAATACCTGGGGTGTTGGGTTACTGACTCGCTCAAGGATGACGTAGACATTGGCAGCCAATAAACCAACCAGACCAACCGCTTCCTGAACACAGTGGCGGACCGTATGGACGGCCCCGTCAAAGGGCATTTCACCAAAATGCACGTGGTGCCGGCCAACCGTACCGCTAATCTAGATGTATTATCTTTGTATTTTGTAAATAGTTACATACCCTGTTATTATTATTATTACCATTAACAGTATGTAAGACGATTTATCGTAGAAAAAAGTTTAAAGAAAAAAAGGAAAAAGAAATTAAAAAATAATATAATAAATAAGAAAAATACATTTAAAAAATGTGTAAAAAGAAAAAAAAATGTAAAAAGAATTTAAAAAATGTGCAAAAAAGCGTAATGTACAAAAAGAAAAAAATTAGCTAAAAAAAAGATTTAAAAAAATTTATCCAATAAAATCGTTATGAAAAAAACCTTTTCTTTAATGTAAAAAATTATGTTAATTTTTTTTTCTATATTATATATAAAAGAAGCAGTTAAATCTTCACCGAATGTGTTCCCTTTCTGAGTGCACACGAAATGCCACAAATAGAGAGAGATGAAGAACTCTTGCAGGAGTGTACGACTAAGAAGAAGAATCTTCACCCAAGATCTTCAGTGCAAACGGAATGCTACAAATAGAGAGACATCTTCGAAGAACTCTCGCAAAAGCCACATACCAGACAATCCATAACTCCGACCACTCCGACAGGAGTGTACTAAGGACTGACTGACGACAGGACTGACTAAGAAAAATAATCTTCATCCAAGTTCTTCAGTGTGTACGTGAATCAGATGGTTGAAGAGCTCAGTAACGCGATGGTAGTATGCTCCATTGACGGTCAATTTGTAAATAACATTAGTTACGGTGACGACACTGTGTTGCTGTGCCCCTCAAGTGCCCTAAAGAAGCTGTTGCATACCACTCGCAGATACCCGCGAGTGGTATTTTAAGGTCCACAACGTAAGGTATTACACCAAGAGAGTGAGTTGCTATTTTACAAGGCGGACAACAAGTAGTCCTAGTCCTACATAGATATACCCTTTGGCACTCTCAAAGATACTCCTTCAAGTGGTGTCGGAGTTCAAATACCTGGGGTGTTGGGTTACTGACTCGCTCAAGGATGACGTAGACATTAAAAGGGAAGGGCATTGGCAGCCAGTAAACCAACCAGGAGGAGAGTAGGCCTGAGCCCCTGCAGTGGGGACATATATAGGCTTTTGATGATGATGATGATGATGAAACCAACCAGACCAACAGCCTCCTGAACACAGTGTCGGACCGAGTGGACGGCCCCGTCAAAGGGAGTTTCACCAAAATGCACGTGTTTCCATCCAACCGTACCGCTAATCTAGACGAATCTTGGTATTTATGTAAAAAGTTAAATACCCTGTTATTATTATTACCATTAAGAGTATGTAAGACGATTTATTGTAACTAACACTATCGAGATATTTGAAATAAATTAATTAACAAAATGTATTATTACATATTTGAAAAAAATGAAAATTTAGAAAAAAAATGATAATAAAGAAAAAATGAAAATAAAGAAAAAAAAATATAAACACGTTTAAAAAAGAAAATATTTCAAAAGAGAGACAAAAAATGCTTTAACAAAAAAAGAGAAACGAAAACAATTCGAGAAAAAATGAAATACAAAAAATGAATCGAAAAAAATATTAAATGAAAAAAGAATTTTTTAAAGCTTTTATCATGAAAATGTTAATCGTACCGCTAATCTAGATGTATTATCTTAGTATTTTGTAAATAGTTACATACCCTGTTATTATTATTACCACATAGTACGTAAGATAAATAATTGTATCTTTGTTCTCTATACTTTTATGTTTACGTTCCTAACCCCGGACTACTGGTACTAAAGTATCCACTATCAATTAATATAAACATAGCGTAATATTTGTTTTAAACAAAAGAGTGTACATTTTCTTATAATACACATGCTTGCTATGATACTTAAAAATGGTTTAAAATAATCTACAATACTTTGTTTATTTTGTAAAATGTGTGCAGTAATTTTTAGTAATAAAACTCTTAGTTGATTCAATCCATCAGGCATGAATATTCTTCAATATATTCTCAACACACAGTTGGGCAGAGTAACGTTTATTAGTACTATTTCAACAGAATTCACATCAGGAATTTTTTACAAAATTAATGTTCATCAGTTTTATAATACGATCTTCATAACTCCCACCATCGTCAGTTTCTACTTCGAAAACAACAACTTCGTGAATCAAAACTGACGCAATTATACAATATTAATTAATCCCTATGACCAATTACGTTAATACTGAAATTACAAAATGGATAATTATATTCAATATTTGTTACTAAATGCTCATATTGTTTAAATACATAATTATTCCTAAAAATTAGATAACCAGAGCTGGTTGAGGCAGCGTGCCGAAAATAAGCGTCGCTTGCGACGCCGGCAGCACCTCACCGGAACTAAATGCCGACGCGACGACATATTATACAATTATAATCTTTCTTGTTAATAAATAGATTAGAGAATCATCAATCATAGATTCACATATAAAATATCAAAATACAAAAGCAGTAATTATTTAATTTTTAATTTAATATTTTAATAATTTAAAGATGTCGCTGGTATCCCTTGCACCGGATGTTAAGAGTATACTAATAGGTAACTATAAGGTAACACATCAGTAACTCAACAGTTCGGTTTGACAAAATAACTTATTATTTCGTCTCACTCGATAGTGCATGTAAAAAGATAAATAGCTCTATCAATTATTTTTCGATACGACTAATAGATTTTTTAGCACAACTCGCCGAAAAGTGATTCTAATCACGCGGTGATAAAACGCTCCATATAAATCGGGCGTGTTTTGTGACGTCACATTACTATATTGGCGTGATAAATGTATTATATGCCCCTATAAAAAATCTTCAAAATGCAATGAATCTTCAAATTTTTGAGATTTGGGGCTTTCTTTTAATGTCCGTCATGGTATAAAATACAATTTAACCATACCAAACTAATTGTCAAGTACCTAATTACGGAGACTAGACCAAATTTTCAGAGTGTGTACTGTGGCCGGCCGCTATAAGAACAAATCATCATCAACAGCCTGTACATATATATGCTTTCACTGCAGGGGCTTAGGCCTACTCTACTACAGAAAGTGTATGGGCCATGGTCCAACACGCGGGCGCTGTGCGGATTTGTAGACTTCACACACACCTTTGAATTTCTTCTCAAGAGTATGCAGGTTTCCTCACGATGTTTACCTTCACCGAAAAGCCAATGCCAAAAGCCAATCTATACATATAAAATTCAAAGTCCTGACTGACTGACTGAGATATCAACACAGCCTAAACCACTAACTAGAGACATGAAATTTTGAGGGCGTATTCTATGTAAAGTGTAGGCATCGTTTAAGAAAGGATTTTTCGAAATTCCACCCTTTTACATAGAGAGACATTGTGTGTGCATCAGTATTTTCAGTAATAAAACTCTGAGTTGATTCAATCCATCAGGCATGTATAATTGTATATTCTATTCTGCTAATATTATAAGTGTGAAAGTTTGGATGTTTGTGACGCTTTCACGGAAAAACTATTGAATGGATTTGAATGAAACTTTACAATAATATAGCTTATACATCAGAATAACATATAGGCTATAATTTATAAAGACATATTGTGTAAATTGTCCAAAATCACACTTATAATATTAGTGGGATTACATGCGCAATTTAGGCATAACAAAAACGCGTTGCCTAGCAGCCGACCATAGAATATGTAAATTGTATATACAAACTTTCGCGTTTATAATATCAGTGTGAAGACTATTTGAATGTACTACGTCAGATATTGAAATTTATTTTGTTTCTTTAAACTATTAGACTACGTAACAGAATAAACACTATTTTGTACCTTATGCTGTATAATAAATTTGTCATATACGTCACCTGTCAAATAACAAAACTAGCAAATTGGCAAAAAGAGCAGCTTTGTGTGGGGGCTCGTGAGTTTTTAGGATTCCGTAGTCAAACAAGTCCGTCTGAGTCCGCGGCGTAGCTCAGTGACTCTCACTACTAGAACGCTGTAATTTGGTACGGGTATTATACAATTTCGGAGATTCATCGCACCCCCTGCCCCGCCGTAACCGTGATTGCTACCGTAGCCAGGAATAGCGGGGCCGCCGGGGACTGGGGGCCGTAGTAATGGGCGTACTGCCATAAGGGGTTTTAGCATAATCACCACGCTTGCTATACGGTTTGGTGATCGCAGTATTCGATTTAGTTCTTCAGGAGGAAGCTGCTGTCCCTCCCTCCGGTGTAGGTTTTCCCTTAGTCGCCTCTTACGACACCCACAGGAAGAGATGTGGTGGTTACATTCTAAGCCGGAACCACACGGCACACGGCCACCGGGAAACGTCTACCAGGCCGTCCCCCTACTAGATGGACCGACGATCTGGTTAGAGTCTCAGGGAGTCGCTGGATGCAAGTGGCTCGGGACCGGTCGATGTGGCGTGCCATGAGGGAGGCCTCTGTCCAGCAGTGGATGTTTCCCGACTGATGATGGTTATACAGTTATTAATCACGCCGACGAAGTGGTAGAAGAAAATTTTGAAACATATATTGTTTAGGGTTGCTCTCATACGCGTGACTTGGGGATGACTTATTATTTTCGCGTCTACCCCATCGTGTGAAGTATCATTTAGTAGGTCTTTCAAAAATATTTTGAAACTAGGAGCATAACTTTTGGATTCAAGGATCCATTTGCAAAATACTACATTTTAAAGTGATAAGATTTCGACAGATTCGAGCGTAAACCCTCCCCTATCTTCTAAATTATTTTAAAATTTACAGTAGTAGTACGCACACTGAACTTTAAAGGTAAACTATCAGACTAAGTTGGTTTTACAGTTTAACGAGTAGTAGTCGACCAAAGTATAACATACTTGTAGATGTTAAAATGAAAATTTCGTACAATTCCTTTCAAAATTTCTGTTCGTAAAGATGTTTGAAGTTATTGTGAAGGGCAACTACGGAATCCTACACTGCGCACGGCCCGACGTGCACCCTAAAATGGCAACGCCATAATTTATATTGTATTTATATGTGATAGGTACTTACTAGTCAATTATATCAAATACAACCACAGTATGTCGAGACTAAACCAATATGCGAACAATAATTTCTCAAAACGTAAAAAAAGGGTTGACGCACGCTCACGTCAAGTTTATTATAATTTTGAAAAATACACTAGCCAAGGCGGAGGGGTAGCGACTATGCGCGGCGCGGCAGGGGCCACTTTGGGAGGTTATGCAGCGTTATTTGTGTGAGTGAAAGCATGTGAAAGGCTGTATGTGTGCGTACCGAAATATTGAAATACCTACTATTCTACGGAGAGTTTGCTTCCGTTGCGTCTTAATAAAATTTCAGATGTCGGTGGTTTTTCCAAATGCTGCTACTTCCAGCGGTCCAGACACCGCTGAGAGATCAATCTACAGCAGTGTACCTGCCAGCTACCCGGCCACTGGGCAACCGGCAACCGTCTTTAAAGGTATTTCATGCCAATATAATTATTAATAATCTACATGACTGGTAATTGGCTTGGATTTCCAAAGTCCTCCTGGTTTTGTCATATCTTCTTCTTCTATCTTCTTCTTCTATACTATAATAAATCTGTAGAATCGACGTACAAAATATTTTTGAAAGACCTACTAAATGATACTTCACACGATGGGGTAGACGCGAAAATAATAAGTCATCCCCAAGTCATGCGTATGAGAGCAACCCTAAACAATATGTTTTTCAAAATTTTCTTCTACCACTTCGTCGGCGTGATTAATAACTGTATAACCATCATCAGTCGGGAAACATCCACTGCTGGACAGAGGCCTCCCTCATGGCACGCCACATCGACCGGTCCCGAGCCACTTGCATCCAGCGACTCCCTGAGACTCTAACCAGATCGTCGGTCCATCTAGTAGGGGGACGGCCTGGTAGACGTTTCCCGGTGGCCGTGTGCCGTGTGGTTCCGGCTTAGAATGTAACCACCACATCTCTTCCTGTGGGTGTCGTAAGAGGCGACTAAGGGAAAACCTACAACGGGGGGAGGGACAGCAGCTTCCTCCTGAAGAACTAAATCGAATACTGGGATCACCAACCCGTCTAGCAAGCGTGGTGATTATGCTAAAACCCCTTATGGCAGTACGCCCATTACTACGGCCCCCAGTCCCCGGCGGCCCCGCTATTCCTGGCTACGGTAGCAATCACGGTTACGGCGGGGCAGGGGGTGCGATGAATCTCCGGAATTGTATAATACCCGTACCAAATTACAGCGTTCTAGTAGTGAGAGTCACTGAGCTACGCCGCGGACTCAGACGGACTTGTTTGACTACGGAATCCTAAAAACTCACGAGCCCCCACACAAAGCTGCTCTTTTTGCCAATTTGCTAGTTTTGTTATTTGACAGGTGACGTATATGACAAATTTATTATACAGCATAAGGTACAAAATAGTGTTTATTCTGTTACGTAGTCTAATAGTTTAAAGAAACAAAATAAATTTCAATATCTGACGTAGTACATTCAAATAGTCTTCACACTGATATTATAAACGCGAAAGTTTGTATATACAATTTACATATTCTATGGTCGGTTGCTAGGCAACGCGTTTTTGTTATGCCCAAATTGCCCATGTAATCCCACTAATATTATAAGTATGATTTTGGACAATTTACACAATATGTCGTTATAAATTATATCCTATATGTTATTCTGATGTATAAGCTATATTATTGTAAAGTTTCTTCAAATCCATTCAGTAGATTTTCCGTGAAAGCGTCACAAACATCCAAACTTTCACACTTATAATATTAGTAGGATTAATAAATCCCTATAACCAATTACGTCAATACTGAAATTCCAAAATGGATAATTATATTCAATATTTGTTACTATATGCTCACATTGTTTAAATACATAGTTATTCCTAAAAATTAGATAAACAGAGCTGGTTGAGGCAGCGTGCATCGCTTTCTCACCGGAAGTAATTGCCGACGACATATTATACAATATTAATCTTGTTAATAAATCATAGAATCAGCTATACAATATCAAACTATAAAAGTAGTTATTGTTTAAACATTTATGACTAAATATAAATATCGTTGTCACGTATCCGAGTAACTTGTAATAACTTAATTTGATGTGACGCGCGTTGCGGGCACCTGCTGTAGATGCTTGTCATGCCTCATCATATAGATGTCGCTGGTAGCCCTTGCGCCGGATGTTATCGTCGGTAACAACTGAGACCACTTTTGTTTCATTGGATTAGTTATCACGTCAAATCTAACTGTTGAGTTGAGACTAGGCCATTTTCTTTACTTACACCAATCACAATTGATCATTAGCCATTGTACAGATACAAAATTGAAACGTTTTTCATCGAAACAGAGAAAAAAAATACATGCTGAACGCGAGTGATTTAAAAAACTAAATTAATATACCCGATTAGTATAATATTCTACTTTTACCAACTGCTTTAATTCTTAACTGAAATAATTTTCTTATGTAGTTTTATTTTATGGTAATCGCAAATTGATTGAAAAACGTGGTATGATGCTCGTACTCAGCAAGCTGGATATTGTAGCGATCTGTTTAATATGCACTCTGATTCGGCTCATGCCTTTGAACACCTCTACTACTATTAAAGTATCATAGCAAGTATGTTTGTATTAAGTAAATGTACCTAATATATTAAAAGACAATAACAAACACTATGTTTTAACCAATAATATGTTTATATTAATATATATTCTCCACCCAAGCTTTTTAGTATTACGTGAATCGGCTGATTGAGGAGCTCAGTAGCGCGATAGTAGTATGCTCCATTGACGGTCAATTTGTAAATAATATTAGTTACCTCAATAAGTGCCCCCAGGAAGCTGTTGGTCAGGTCAGGTCAGGTATTACGCCAAGAGGGTGAGTTGCTATTTTACAATGCGGGCAACAATGAATCCTACATAGATATACCCTTTGGCACTCAAAGATACTCGTCTTCAAGTGGTTTCGGAGTTCAAATACCTGGGGTGTTGGGTTACTGACTCGCTCAAGGATGACGTAGACATTGGCAGCCAATAAACCAACCAGACCAACCGCTTCCTGAACACAGTGGCGGACCGTATGGACGGCCCCGTCAAAGGGCATTTCACCAAAATGCACGTGGTGCCGGCCAACCGTACCGCTAATCTAGATGTATTATCTTTGTATTTTGTAAATAGTTACATACCCTGTTATTATTATTATTACCATTAACAGTATGTAAGACGATTTATCGTAGAAAAAAGTTTAAAGAAAAAAAGGAAAAAGAAATTAAAAAATAATATAATAAATAAGAAAAATACATTTAAAAAATGTGTAAAAAGAAAAAAAAATGTAAAAAGAATTTAAAAAATGTGCAAAAAAGCGTAATGTACAAAAAGAAAAAAATTAGCTAAAAAAAAGATTTAAAAAAATTTATCCAATAAAATCGTTATGAAAAAAACCTTTTCTTTAATGTAAAAAATTATGTTAATTTTTTTTTCTATATTATATATAAAAGAAGCAGTTAAATCTTCACCGAATGTGTTCCCTTTCTGAGTGCACACGAAATGCCACAAATAGAGAGAGATGAAGAACTCTTGCAGGAGTGTACGACTAAGAAGAAGAATCTTCACCCAAGATCTTCAGTGCAAACGGAATGCTACAAATAGAGAGACATCTTCGAAGAACTCTCGCAAAAGCCACATACCAGACAATCCATAACTCCGACCACTCCGACAGGAGTGTACTAAGGACTGACTGACGACAGGACTGACTAAGAAAAATAATCTTCATCCAAGTTCTTCAGTGTGTACGTGAATCAGATGGTTGAAGAGCTCAGTAACGCGATGGTAGTATGCTCCATTGACGGTCAATTTGTAAATAACATTAGTTACGGTGACGACACTGTGTTGCTGTGCCCCTCAAGTGCCCTAAAGAAGCTGTTGCATACCACTCGCAGATACCCGCGAGTGGTATTTTAAGGTCCACAACGTAAGGTATTACACCAAGAGAGTGAGTTGCTATTTTACAAGGCGGACAACAAGTAGTCCTAGTCCTACATAGATATACCCTTTGGCACTCTCAAAGATACTCCTTCAAGTGGTGTCGGAGTTCAAATACCTGGGGTGTTGGGTTACTGACTCGCTCAAGGATGACGTAGACATTAAAAGGGAAGGGCATTGGCAGCCAGTAAACCAACCAGGAGGAGAGTAGGCCTGAGCCCCTGCAGTGGGGACATATATAGGCTTTTGATGATGATGATGATGATGAAACCAACCAGACCAACAGCCTCCTGAACACAGTGTCGGACCGAGTGGACGGCCCCGTCAAAGGGAGTTTCACCAAAATGCACGTGTTTCCATCCAACCGTACCGCTAATCTAGACGAATCTTGGTATTTATGTAAAAAGTTAAATACCCTGTTATTATTATTACCATTAAGAGTATGTAAGACGATTTATTGTAACTAACACTATCGAGATATTTGAAATAAATTAATTAACAAAATGTATTATTACATATTTGAAAAAAATGAAAATTTAGAAAAAAAATGATAATAAAGAAAAAATGAAAATAAAGAAAAAAAATATAAACACGTTTAAAAAAGAAAATATTTCAAAAGAGAGACAAAAAATGCTTTAACAAAAAAAGAGAAACGAAAACAATTCGAGAAAAAAATGAAATACAAAAAATGAATCGAAAAAAATATTAAATGAAAAAAGAATTTTTTAAAGCTTTTATCATGAAAATGTTAATCGTACCGCTAATCTAGATGTATTATCTTAGTATTTTGTAAATAGTTACATACCCTGTTATTATTATTACCACATAGTACGTAAGATAAATAATTGTATCTTTGTTCTCTATACTTTTATGTTTACGTTCCTAACCCCGGACTACTGGTACTAAAGTATCCACTATCAATTAATATAAACATAGCGTAATATTTGTTTTAAACAAAAGAGTGTACATTTTCTTATAATACACATGCTTGCTATGATACTTAAAAATGGTTTAAAATAATCTACAATACTTTGTTTATTTTGTAAAATGTGTGCAGTAATTTTTAGTAATAAAACTCTTAGTTGATTCAATCCATCAGGCATGAATATTCTTCAATATATTCTCAACACACAGTTGGGCAGAGTAACGTTTATTAGTACTATTTCAACAGAATTCACATCAGGAATTTTTTACAAAATTAATGTTCATCAGTTTTATAATACGATCTTCATAACTCCCACCATCGTCAGTTTCTACTTCGAAAACAACAACTTCGTGAATCAAAACTGACGCAATTATACAATATTAATTAATCCCTATGACCAATTACGTTAATACTGAAATTACAAAATGGATAATTATATTCAATATTTGTTACTAAATGCTCATATTGTTTAAATACATAATTATTCCTAAAAATTAGATAACCAGAGCTGGTTGAGGCAGCGTGCCGAAAATAAGCGTCGTTTGCGACGCCGGCAGCACCTCACCGGAACTAAATGCCGACGCGACGACATATTATACAATTATAATCTTTCTTGTTAATAAATAGATTAGAGAATCATCAATCATAGATTCACATATAAAATATCAAAATACAAAAGCAGTAATTATTTAATTTTTAATTTAATATTTTAATAATTTAAAGATGTCGCTGGTATCCCTTGCACCGGATGTTAAGAGTATACTAATAGGTAACTATAAGGTAACACATCAGTAACTCAACAGTTCGGTTTGACAAAATAACTTATTATTTCGTCTCACTCGATAGTGCATGTAAAAAGATAAATAGCTCTATCAATTATTTTTCGATACGACTAATAGATTTTTTAGCACAACTCGCCGAAAAGTGATTCTAATCACGCGGTGATAAAACGCTCCATATAAATCGGGCGTGTTTTGTGACGTCACATTACTATATTGGCGTGATAAATGTATTTTTAGGGTCAGAAGTAGGTTTTGATTAAAAAAAAACAATCTTTAATCAACCTAAAACATCAAGTAAATTTTAATTAATAATACAAGAACACTTATATTTAAACGGAGTATCAGTCTTATTGAATAATTTTACGAATTGACAAACAAAACAAATAGCGACCTAATTTCAAACATAAAAACTACTGAGTTAGAAGTAATGCGAACCGACTCGCTACGTTAACAAACAACCGACAAAGTCTTAGCGCGATATTATAACGACGGCCTACACCTAACACCGCGAGAGCTGTCCGAACGAATGTTCACGAGCGCAGTGCGACCGCTGGTTATATAGCCGCTGGGTGCTGACGTCACGAGGACTTGTTGCCGCGTGCGTTTTCTTCCATCACGGCCTCTCCTGGCAGGGAGTCGTCCTCGACGATGGCACCTGGAGCAGTGACCGCTGCGGGCTGGGTGATGCAATCTACTACAGCTGATGAAGGTCCAGTTGCTGTGTCATCTGGTTCTACACGATCTGTGGGTCAGACACACTGATTGAGAAAGGGTTATATTACCGCCGCCCATTCAAAACATTACGCATTCATTTCATTCATGTCTTCAGTTACACATTCATCACATAAGAAAATAAACCTAATGAGACGTCTCATTCAAGAAAATAAGCGCTTATACAAACCAATCACTGGATGCATTACTTGGTGGATATTCCGGTAGATCGAAGCATCGCGTATTTACCCTCCGGTATGGGTGGAAGCATCTCTGAATCGCTAACCCAATCGACAGAGGCATCGCTGAATCGCATGTCTGTACCGGTAAAGTGCGATCGCTGACCCAGTCGACAGAGGCATCGCTGAATCGCATGTCTGCACTGGTAAGGTGCGATCGCTAATCCTCCTAGTCAGTAAATTTTTTGCATGCATTGCAACGAGTTTTGCGACTCCTATGTTGCTGTTGTTATGTCAGTCAGTTTTAGTCTCGAAAAGGGGAAAAAGATAAAAGTGCGAAAGATGCCTAATTAGGATTGGCCAAGAATGTATATGGGAAGAGGATTATATTTCTACTAGAAAGTGTATTTGAGTCGCAACCCTGCGCCATACAAGCAAAAACAACCGACTACTCACTTTCAAAGAATGCTGCGCATGTGTCTGGGCACCATTCTCCTTGCCACGGCACCATGTACTCAGCCGCTGCCTGTGTTGTCTTCCCATATGATCCGGCCAACAACTTCAGCTCATACCTTCCACTTGGTAAGATTTTTATTACTTGGTATGGCCCACGCATTCCAGGGTCCAGCTTACCCTTGGACTGGGAATATTTGATGACAAAGACCAGATCGTTTATGCTGAAGACACGAGGTGGGCGCCGCAGTCTGTTTTCTCGCGCATCTTGTTGGCTTTGATTTTTCTTCATCAGCTGTCTAGCCCTGGATCTACAGAGTTCACGCATCGCTTCGCGGTTTGGACACGACTCGTTGGTTGCTATGTCACGAACAAGTGACCTAATTACAGGCGTCGTCGCATCAGTGCCAATTAACAGGTTCAAGGCAGATGTCTGCGTTGTTTTCTGTTTAGTGATATTAAGCACCAACTGGAGTTTCCACAGCAGGTCAGACCATATTGAGTTTCTCTGATTGACTTCGATTCGTATCATGTTGAGAACCGTTCGGACATACCGCTCTACTTGACCGTTCGAGTGGTGCATTTCTGGTGTTATGTAATGAATATCACACCCTAGTTCATTAATCCAGTTAACAAATTCTGTTGATTCGAACATTCTTCCTCTATCTGTAACTAAAAGTTTAGGTACACCAAATAACGATACTGCATTTTGTAGGGCGCGTTTTAGTTCAGTTGCATCTTGACGGTTTAGAGGATAGAGGAAACAGAATTTGCTGAACGCGTCAACTACTAAAAGTACGAATCTATAGCCATTAGATTCCGGCAAAGGACCTAAGGCGTCTATATGAACCGTCTGAAAAGGAAGGTCGGGTTTCTCCCAAGAAGTTATGTGTTGATGAGGTGCACGAGGTACTCGTTTACCAGATATACAGACAATGCAGTGTGCGATGTATTTTGTCACGAATTGGCGAAGCCCAGGGAACCAAAAGTGCTTTAGTATTAGGTCCATCGTCTTCTCGGGGCTTATATGCTCGTGCTCATCATGAAAAACACGGAGCAGGCTTAAGCGGTGTCCTTTCGGGATATAACACAGGAGTCTGGGCTCTTCTCCTATCGGGGTATACCTGTACATAAGTAAGTCGTTCCGTTGTACGTAACGAGAAGAGTCCAAACGACCCTCTTCTAACTGTTGGAGAATATCCCGAGTCTCACTATCAGCGGCTTGGGCAATTTGTGCCCAGTTACGTGGTCGATTAATGTGGTTAACACACATTGTGGGGTTACGACTCAAATAATCGGCGTGTGACATTAAAGCACCTTTTCTATATTCGATATCAAAGTCGAAATCTTGAAGATAAACCCACCACCTAGCAACGCGTGGCAGCAGGTCCTTTTTACGTTCCGTAGCCTTGAGAGCATTGCAATCGGTTACGATTTTAAATTTGATGCCAATTAAGTAATGACGAAAGTTCTGCAATGCTTTCACGACTGCTAGAGTTTCCAACTCATATGAATGGTACCTGGACTCGGCACCCTGTGTTACTTTGCTGTAATATGCCACTACGTGTTTCTTTTTATCGTCGTGAGTTTGCAACAAAACGGCACCGTAACCACTGCTACTGGCGTCGGTGTGAACCTCTGTACTGTATTTAGGATCAAAGATTGTGAGGACGGGTGCGGTAGTGAGAGCGGTAATGATTTCCTGCCTGGTATGTTCTTGCTCCGGTCCCCAGTGGAAGTCCATACCCTTTTTAGTTAGCCGCGAAATGCAAGTGGTCTTTACAGCGTAATCCTGGATATAGCGCCGGAAGTATCCTGCTAGCCCTAAAAATTGTCGCACTTGCTTAACGTTTCGTGGGACTGGTGCATTAACTAATGCTTCTACTTTGCGGGGGCTCGGCCTAACCTGACCATTCGATATAACCCGTCCTAAATATTCTACCTCTGTGACAAGGAATGAACATTTACGTAGATTTATAGAAAATCCTGCCTTTGTTAGTGTTCCGAGTACCTGTTGAAGCAGTGCAATTCCTTCGTTATAGGAATTGCTCATTATCAAGACGTCGTCAATATACACGAGGACGTTCCCAGAGTTAATATGACTGCGCAGTGTATCGTTTATAATACGCTGATAAACGATTGGAGAATTGGTTAAGCCGTATGGCATTTTGCAATATTCGAAGTGACCCTCCGGCGTCACGAAACCAGTTTTATATATGGAGGACTCCTCAATCGGAATCTGGTGGAACCCAGTTGCCATATCTAGGCTGGTGAAATACCTAAAGTTTCCCAATCGGTCGATGTGGTCGTCGATCAAAGGCAATGGGTAACGGTCTCTTACAGTAATACGATTCAGCGCGCGGTAATCGACACACATTCTATCGGATCCATCTTTTTTCTTCACCAGAATGATCGGGCTAGAATATTCGGACTGTGATTCTCTGATGATGCCTTTTTCTAACAGATCACGTGTGATTTCCCGAACCTTGAGTTTTTCTTGGTGCGACAGTCGGTACGGTCGATAAGCGACCGGCGTATCACTCGTCAAATTGATATGCATTTTGCCAGTCGTTACCGTGGTCGTTGCAGTACCCGAAATAAAATATTCAGAGAATTCGTCGATAACTTCCATAAGACATTCTCGATTTTTGCCCTGAAGAGGTGAATTTACTTCCAACCGTTTGCTCAATATCGAATTTACTTTAGACGGGGACTCAATCGATCGCGTAAGGTATTGTCTATCCTTGGTTCGTACATAAGTTACGCCGTCACGATTAAGGATGTCGGTACCTATTATAACAGGCGCATTCATGCATGAAGCCGGTACAACGACGAAATCCGCTTCAATCGATATTTCACTAAACTCAACAGTTAATGTAACGTACGATTCTGCCGTTATAGGTTGCTCTCCGATTCCCTTTAATGTGCAACTTATAGGCTTTCTTTCACAAGCAAAATGTTTCAAAACATCTGCAGAAATCAAGGACACATCAAGAGCGCCGCTATCTATGAGCACGTCAATTGGAACCCCTTGTACTACTGCGGTAGTAATGTCGTTATTTTTCTCGCAAGTGCTTACGGGATTGCAGAGATTGACGCTGCGATTATTCCGCGATTCCGACCGATTCTTTGCAAAACAAACGTCCTCGCTATGCCCCGGCTTCTTGCAAAATGTACACGTTTTGTGTCTACTGTTTTCAACTGTACCCCTAGTCTCAAGGTTGGTACCTAATCTCGTTTTTTTCGTACAATTAAAAGCCTTATGCCCCGTTTGTCCGCATTTAAAGCAGTTAATATTGGCCGTAGTGCGTTGGTTAGTAAAAGGTCTCTTTTTAGCTTGGGAAAAACGTGGGTCAAATTTCACGCGGCTAGGTTTGGCATAGATGGATAAGAACGACACTAGGTTTTCAGTGGTTAAGCCAGCGTTTGATGCCGCTGCTCGTACTTGCGGGTCAGAGATACCTCGAATGGTTATTAAGACCATTAGCTCTTCACTAATGCCCTTAACTATGCGTAGACGTAAAATAGTGCGACGCGCGTACTCAGCGTAGGTGTTAAACTTATCCGAGTTTGTGTTCATTATCTCGAAGAGTATATTCGCGTAGTCAAGTCTTCGCGGGCAGAGAGTTTTGAATTCTACGACAAAACTTGACCAGGACCTATCATCACTGACCCATTCGTTAAGCCAGGTCTTAGCGTCACCCTTCAGACACCCAGCTACACGAGACAAGCACTCGTAGTCGTCCCAACCATTAATTGATTTCGCGCGTTCGACTTCATTGCACCAAACTTCTATGTTATGAATCGTAGGGTCAAAGTTTGAGACAAAATATAGTTGTGACCGGGAAGGGTGCAATGACCTAATAGCATTTCTCAATTCGGATTGGACGGACGTCGAAATTTCATTCGTGTTATTTTGGAGGGTAGTCTCACAATTAATTGTTGTATTCGGCGATTCGTTTACACCTACTTTAGGCATGTTGGAGTTTACTGGTATATTTCCAACAGGAACCGTAGCTTTTGTAGAATAACTCCCCTCCGCCAGTATAACATCGCGCGGATTATCATCTCGTAAGGGGGTAGGTTGAATTGGGACTGAAATGACGTTACTCATATCGCTATGGCGCGTGGGGCTTGAACGTCCTTCAAGAGCAGTGAGTCTGGACACGATTACGTTCAAAGTTTGTTTCAACGCACTATCCCTATCACTATAATCCGGAGTCCGCGAGCTATCCCTATTGGAATGACGCTTCGGGGCCCGCGATCTACCTATATCGCGGTGACGCGACGGGGTCCGTGGATTATCCCTATCACGATGTCGTGGCGGACTTTGCGAGTTATACTTATCGCGGCTACGTGGTGAGGACCGCTTGCGCGCGCGAGTCCTACCGTCATTACCGAGGTGACGTGATTTGCTTCTCGAGACTCTATGCCTGCCCAACATGTTTTAAAAGAAGAGATTGATGGCGCTAACGAACTAAACACGAACGGATACCTTTCGCAATAATTTTGTTAGTTGTTGTTGACTGATACTCAGTTTTTATTTGCAGAATGGCAAAGCTAATTTAGGCCAGAGGGGCTGGTGGATCCCACTTCTGATTTTAGGGTCAGAAGTAGGTTTTGATTAAAAAAAAACAATCTTTAATCAACCTAAAACATCAAGTAAATTTTAATTAATAATACAAGAACACTTATATTTAAACGGAGTATCAGTCTTATTGAATAATTTTACGAATTGACAAACAAAACAAATAGCGACCTAATTTCAAACATAAAAACTACTGAGTTAGAAGTAATGCGAACCGACTCGCTACGTTAACAAACAACCGACAAAGTCTTAGCGCGATATTATAACGACGGCCTACACCTAACACCGCGAGAGCTGTCCGAACGAATGTTCACGAGCGCAGTGCGACCGCTGGTTATATAGCCGCTGGGTGCTGACGTCACGAGGACTTGTTGCCGCGTGCGTTTTCTTCCATCAGTATTATATGCCCCTATAAAAAATCTTCAAAATGCAATGAATCTTCAAATTTTTGAGATTTGGGGCTTTCTTTTAATGTCCGTCATGGTATAAAATACAATTTAACCATACCAAACTAATTGTCAAGTACCTAATTACGGAGACTAGACCAAATTTTCAGAGTGTGTACTGTGGCCGGCCGCTATAAGAACAAATCATCATCAACAGCCTGTACATATATATGCTTTCACTGCAGGGGCTTAGGCCTACTCTACTACAGAAAGTGTATGGGCCATGGTCCAACACGCGGGCGCTGTGCGGATTTGTAGACTTCACACACACCTTTGAATTTCTTCTCAAGAGTGTGCAGGTTTCCTCACGATGTTTACCTTCACCGAAAAGCCAATGCCAAAAGCCAATCTATACATATAAAATTCAAAGTCCTGACTGACTGACTGAGATATCAACACAGCCTAAACCACTAACTAGAGACATGAAATTTTGAGGGCGTATTCTATGTAAAGTGTAGGCATCGTTTAAGAAAGGATTTTTCGAAATTCCACCCTTTTACATAGAGAGACATTGTGTGTGCATCAGTATTTTCAGTAATAAAACTCTGAGTTGATTCAATCCATCAGGCATGTATAATTGTATATTCTATTCTACTAATATTATAAGTGTGAAAGTTTGGATGTTTGTGACGCTTTCACGGAAAAACTATTGAATGGATTTGAATGAAACTTTACAATAATATAGCTTATACATCAGAATAACATATAGGCTATAATTTATAAAGACATATTGTGTAAATTGTCCAAAATCACACTTATAATATTAGTGGGATTACATGCGCAATTTAGGCATAACAAAAACGCGTTGCCTAGCAGCCGACCATAGAATATGTAAATTGTATATACAAACTTTCGCGTTTATAATATCAGTGTGAAGACTATTTGAATGTACTACGTCAGATATTGAAATTTATTTTGTTTCTTTACTACTACTACTATTAGACTACGTAACAGAATAAACACTATTTTGTACCTTATGCTGTATAATAAATTTGTCATATACGTCACCTGTCAAATAACAAAACTAGCAAATTGGCAAAAAGAGCAGCTTTGTGTGGGGGCTCGTGAGTTTTTAGGATTCCGTAGTCAAACAAGTCCGTCTGAGTCCGCGGCGTAGCTCAGTGACTCTCACTACTAGAACGCTGTAATTTGGTACGGGTATTATACAATTTCGGAGATTCATCGCACCCCCTGCCCCGCCGTAACCGTGATTGCTACCGTAGCCAGGAATAGCGGGGCCGCCGGGGACTGGGGGCCGTAGTAATGGGCGTACTGCCATAAGGGGTTTTAGCATAATCACCACGCTTGCTATACGGTTTGGTGATCGCAGTATTCGATTTAGTTCTTCAGGAGGAAGCTGCTGTCCCTCCCTCCGGTGTAGGTTTTCCCTTAGTCGCCTCTTACGACACCCACAGGAAGAGATGTGGTGGTTACATTCTAAGCCGGAACCACACGGCACACGGCCACCGGGAAACGTCTACCAGGCCGTCCCCCTACTAGATGGACCGACGATCTGGTTAGAGTCTCAGGGAGTCGCTGGATGCAAGTGGCTCGGGACCGGTCGATGTGGCGTGCCATGAGGGAGGCCTCTGTCCAGCAGTGGATGTTTCCCGACTGATGATGGTTATACAGTTATTAATCACGCCGACGAAGTGGTAGAAGAAAATTTTGAAACATATATTGTTTAGGGTTGCTCTCATACGCGTGACTTGGGGATGACTTATTATTTTCGCGTCTACCCCATCGTGTGAAGTATCATTTAGTAGGTCTTTCAAAAATATTTTGAAACTAGGAGCATAACTTTTGGATTCAAGGATCCATTTGCAAAATACTACATTTTAAAGTGATAAGATTTCGACAGATTCGAGCGTAAACCCTCCCCTATCTTCTAAATTATTTTAAAATTTACAGTAGTAGTACGCACACTGAACTTTAAAGGTAAACTATCAGACTAAGTTGGTTTTACAGTTTAACGAGTAGTAGTCGACCAAAGTATAACATACTTGTAGATGTTAAAATGAAAATTTCGTACAATTCCTTTCAAAATTTCTGTTCGTAAAGATGTTTGAAGTTATTGTGAAGGGCAACTACGGAATCCTACACTGCGCACGGCCCGACGTGCACCCTAAAATGGCAACGCCATAATTTATATTGTATTTATATGTGATAGGTACTTACTAGTCAATTATATCAAATACAACCACAGTATGTCGAGACTAAACCAATATGCGAACAATAATTTCTCAAAACGTAAAAAAAGGGTTGACGCACGCTCACGTCAAGTTTATTATAATTTTGAAAAATACACTAGCCAAGGCGGAGGGGTAGCGACTATGCGCGGCGCGGCAGGGGCCACTTTGGGAGGTTATGCAGCGTTATTTGTGTGAGTGAAAGCATGTGAAAGGCTGTATGTGTGCGTACCGAAATATTGAAATACCTACTATTCTACGGAGAGTTTGCTTCCGTTGCGTCTTAATAAAATTTCAGATGTCGGTGGTTTTTCCAAATGCTGCTACTTCCAGCGGTCCAGACACCGCTGAGAGATCAATCTACAGCAGTGTACCTGCCAGCTACCCGGCCACTGGGCAACCGGCAACCGTCTTTAAAGGTATTTCATGCCAATATAATTATTAATAATCTACATGACTGGTAATTGGCTTGGATTTCCAAAGTCCTCCTGGTTTTGTCATATCTTCTTCTTCTATCTTCTTCTTCTATACTATAATAAATCTGTAGAATCGACGTACAAAATATTTTTGAAAGACCTACTAAATGATACTTCACACGATGGGGTAGACGCGAAAATAATAAGTCATCCCCAAGTCATGCGTATGAGAGCAACCCTAAACAATATGTTTTTCAAAATTTTCTTCTACCACTTCGTCGGCGTGATTAATAACTGTATAACCATCATCAGTCGGGAAACATCCACTGCTGGACAGAGGCCTCCCTCATGGCACGCCACATCGACCGGTCCCGAGCCACTTGCATCCAGCGACTCCCTGAGACTCTAACCAGATCGTCGGTCCATCTAGTAGGGGGACGGCCTGGTAGACGTTTCCCGGTGGCCGTGTGCCGTGTGGTTCCGGCTTAGAATGTAACCACCACATCTCTTCCTGTGGGTGTCGTAAGAGGCGACTAAGGGAAAACCTACAACGGGGGGAGGGACAGCAGCTTCCTCCTGAAGAACTAAATCGAATACTGGGATCACCAACCCGTCTAGCAAGCGTGGTGATTATGCTAAAACCCCTTATGGCAGTACGCCCATTACTACGGCCCCCAGTCCCCGGCGGCCCCGCTATTCCTGGCTACGGTAGCAATCACGGTTACGGCGGGGCAGGGGGTGCGATGAATCTCCGGAATTGTATAATACCCGTACCAAATTACAGCGTTCTAGTAGTGAGAGTCACTGAGCTACGCCGCGGACTCAGACGGACTTGTTTGACTACGGAATCCTAAAAACTCACGAGCCCCCACACAAAGCTGCTCTTTTTGCCAATTTGCTAGTTTTGTTATTTGACAGGTGACGTATATGACAAATTTATTATACAGCATAAGGTACAAAATAGTGTTTATTCTGTTACGTAGTCTAATAGTTTAAAGAAACAAAATAAATTTCAATATCTGACGTAGTACATTCAAATAGTCTTCACACTGATATTATAAACGCGAAAGTTTTTCTATGATCGGTTGCTAGGCAACGCGTTTTTGTTATGCCCAAATTGCCCATGTAATCCCACTAATATTATAAGTATGATTTTGGACAATTTACACAATATGTCGTTATAAATTATATCCTATATGTTATTCTGATGTATAAGCTATATTATTGTAAAGTTTCTTCAAATCCATTCAGTAGATTTTCCGTGAAAGCGTCACAAACATCCAAACTTTCACACTTATAATATTAGTAGGATTAATAAATCCCTATAACCAATTACGTCAATACTGAAATTCCAAAATGGATAATTATATTCAATATTTGTTACTATATGCTCACATTGTTTAAATACATAGTTATTCCTAAAAATTAGATAAACAGAGCTGGTTGAGGCAGCGTGCATCGCTTTCTCACCGGAAGTAATTGCCGACGACATATTATACAATATTAATCTTGTTAATAAATCATAGAATCAGCTATACAATATCAAACTATAAAAGTAGTTATTGTTTAAACATTTATGACTAAATATAAATATCGTTGTCACGTATCCGAGTAACTTGTAATAACTTAATTTGATGTGACGCGCGTTGCGGGCACCTGCTGTAGATGCTTGTCATGCCTCATCATATAGATGTCGCTGGTAGCCCTTGCGCCGGATGTTATCGTCGGTAACAACTGAGACCACTTTTGTTTCATTGGATTAGTTATCACGTCAAATCTAACTGTTGAGTTGAGACTAGGCCATTTTCTTTACTTACACCAATCACAATTGATCATTAGCCATTGTACAGATACAAAATTGAAACGTTTTTCATCGAAACAGAGAAAAAAAATACATGCTGAACGCGAGTGATTTAAAAAACTAAATTAATATACCCGATTAGTATAATATTCTACTTTTACCAACTGCTTTAATTCTTAACTGAAATAATTTTCTTATGTAGTTTTATTTTATGGTAATCGCAAATTGATTGAAAAACGTGGTATGATGCTCGTACTCAGCAAGCTGGATATTGTAGCGATCTGTTTAATATGCACTCTGATTCGGCTCATGCCTTTGAACACCTCTACTACTATTAAAGTATCATAGCAAGTATGTTTATATTAAGTAAATGTACCTAATATATTAAAAGACAATAACAAACACTATGTTTTAACCAATAATATGTTTATATTAATATATATTCTCCACCCAAGCTTTTTAGTATTACGTGAATCGGCTGATTGAGGAGCTCAGTAGCGCGATAGTAGTATGCTCCATTGACGGTCAATTTGTAAATAATATTAGTTACCTCAATAAGTGCCCTCAGGAAGCTGTTGGTCAGGTCAGGTCAGGTATTACGCCAAGAGGGTGAGTTGCTATTTTACAATGCGGGCAACAATGAATCCTACATAGATATACCCTTTGGCACTCAAAGATACTCGTCTTCAAGTGGTTTCGGAGTTCAAATACCTGGGGTGTTGGGTTACTGACTCGCTCAAGGATGACGTAGACATTGGCAGCCAATAAACCAACCAGACCAACCGCTTCCTGAACACAGTGGCGGACCGTATGGACGGCCCCGTCAAAGGGCATTTCACCAAAATGCACGTGGTGCCGGCCAACCGTACCGCTAATCTAGATGTATTATCTTTGTATTTTGTAAATAGTTACATACCCTGTTATTATTATTATTACCATTAACAGTATGTAAGACGATTTATCGTAGAAAAAAGTTTAAAGAAAAAAAGGAAAAAGAAATTAAAAAATAATATAATAAATAAGAAAAATACATTTAAAAAATGTGTAAAAAGAAAAAAAAATGTAAAAAGAATTTAAAAAATGTGCAAAAAAGCGTAATGTACAAAAAGAAAAAAATTAGCTAAAAAAAAGATTTAAAAAAATTTATCCAATAAAATCGTTATGAAAAAAACCTTTTCTTTAATGTAAAAAATTATGTTAATTTTTTTTTTTATATTATATATAAAAGAAGCAGTTAAATCTTCACCGAATGTGTTCCCTTTCTGAGTGCACACGAAATGCCACAAATAGAGAGAGATGAAGAACTCTTGCAGGAGTGTACGACTAAGAAGAAGAATCTTCACCCAAGATCTTCAGTGCAAACGGAATGCTACAAATAGAGAGACATCTTCGAAGAACTCTCGCAAAAGCCACATACCAGACAATCCATAACTCCGACCACTCCGACAGGAGTGTACTAAGGACTGACTGACGACAGGACTGACTAAGAAAAATAATCTTCATCCAAGTTCTTCAGTGTGTACGTGAATCAGATGGTTGAAGAGCTCAGTAACGCGATGGTAGTATGCTCCATTGACGGTCAATTTGTAAATAACATTAGTTACGGTGACGACACTGTGTTGCTGTGCCCCTCAAGTGCCCTAAAGAAGCTGTTGCATACCACTCGCAGATACCCGCGAGTGGTATTTTAAGGTCCACAACGTCAGGTATTACACCAAGAGAGTGAGTTGCTATTTTACAAGGCGGACAACAAGTAGTCCTAGTCCTACATAGATATACCCTTTGGCACTCTCAAAGATACTCCTTCAAGTGGTGTCGGAGTTCAAATACCTGGGGTGTTGGGTTACTGACTCGCTCAAGGATGACGTAGACATTAAAAGGGAAGGGCATTGGCAGCCAGTAAACCAACCAGGAGGAGAGTAGGCCTGAGCCACTGCAGTGGGGACATATATAGGCTTTTGATGATGATGATGATGATGAAACCAACCAGACCAACAGCCTCCTGAACACAGTGTCGGACCGAGTGGACGGCCCCGTCAAAGGGAGTTTCACCAAAATGCACGTGTTTCCATCCAACCGTACCGCTAATCTAGACGAATCTTGGTATTTATGTAAAAAGTTAAATACCCTGTTATTATTATTACCATTAAGAGTATGTAAGACGATTTATTGTAACTAACACTATCGAGATATTTGAAATAAATTAATTAACAAAATGTATTATTACATATTTGAAAAAAATGAAAATTTAGAAAAAAAATGATAATAAAGAAAAAATGAAAATAAAGAAAAAAAAATATAAACACGTTTAAAAAAGAAAATATTTCAAAAGAGAGACAAAAAATGCTTTAACAAAAAAAGAGAAACGAAAACAATTCGAGAAAAAAATGAAATACAAAAAATGAATCGAAAAAAATATTAAATGAAAAAAGAATTTTTTAAAGCTTTTATCATGAAAATGTTAATCGTACCGCTAATCTAGATGTATTATCTTAGTATTTTGTAAATAGTTACATACCCTGTTATTATTATTACCACATAGTACGTAAGATAAATAATTGTATCTTTGTTCTCTATACTTTTATGTTTACGTTCCTAACCCCGGACTACTGGTACTAAAGTATCCACTATCAATTAATATAAACATAGCGTAATATTTGTTTTAAACAAAAGAGTGTACATTTTCTTATAATACACATGCTTGCTATGATACTTAAAAATGGTTTAAAATAATCTACAATACTTTGTTTATTTTGTAAAATGTGTGCAGTATTTTTAGTAATAAAACTCTTAGTTGATTCAATCCATCAGGCATGAATATTCTTCAATATATTCTCAACACACAGTTGGGCAGAGTAACGTTTATTAGTACTATTTCAACAGAATTCACATCAGGAATTTTTTTACAAAATTAATGTTCATCAGTTTTATAATACGATCTTCATAACTCCCACCATCGTCAGTTTCTACTTCGAAAACAACAACTTCGTGAATCAAAACTGACGCAATTATACAATATTAATTAATCCCTATGACCAATTACGTTAATACTGAAATTACAAAATGGATAATTATATTCAATATTTGTTACTAAATGCTCATATTGTTTAAATACATAATTATTCCTAAAAATTAGATAACCAGAGCTGGTTGAGGCAGCGTGCCAAAAATAAGCGTCGCTTGCGACGCCGGCAGCACCTCACCGGAACTAAATGCCGACGCGACGACATATTATACAATTATAATCTTTCTTCGGAGCGAGAAGCGTCGGTGGCGCAGTGGATAAGGCGCGGACTCTCATTCTGAGGGTACCGGGTTCGAATCCAGCCGTGTACCTATGAGTTGTTTTTCAATTCAAGTACATTATCCGAATGCTTAACGGTGAAGGAAAACATCGTGAGGAAACCTGCATGTCTTGAACAGGCATGTGAAGTCCGCCAATCCGCACTGGGTCCGCGTGGTGGACTATGGCCCATACACTCTCTGTAGGAGAGTAGGTCTGAGCCCCTCCAGTGGGGACATATACAGGCTGTTGATGATGATGCCCCTATAAAAAATTTTCAAAATGCAATGAATCTTCAAATTTTTGAGATTTGGGGCTTTCTTTTAATGTCCGTCATGGTATAAAATACAATTTAACCCCAAACTAATTGTCAAGTACCTAATTACGGAGACTAGACCAAATTTTCAGAGTGTGTACTGTGGCCGGCCGCTATAAGAACAAATCATCATCAACAGCCTGTACATATATATGCTTTCACTGCAGGGGCTTAGGCCTACTCTACTACAGAAAGTGATGTGTGGGTCGTCAGCTTCCTCATAGAGCTATGAGAATTCTACGCATGCCAAATTTTAAAGCAATTTAGGAGCAATCAAACTTTAGCATTCATAATTTAGCAGCAACCATAACTCAGTTACAGCGAGCTGTTTTTAGTGTGTCAGCTGGAGACATGGGTCTCCAGCTGACACATGCCAGGAAGGCAAACCAGTCAGGTTAGGGCTTTAGACTATAGTCAGGCATTTAAAGCACAATTACAGCAATGAGAGCCAAAAAAAT
The DNA here is from genome assembly GCA_910589575.2 of Carcina quercana. Taxonomy (NCBI): domain Eukaryota; kingdom Metazoa; phylum Arthropoda; class Insecta; order Lepidoptera; family Depressariidae; genus Carcina; species Carcina quercana. The sequence continues at coordinate 8,425,323 of OU342436.1, forward strand.
TGACGATCACATTGATAAACTGTTGGATCTACGAACGAAATACCGTGTGTAAGCTGGCGACCCGTGTCACCAGCTTACACATCTGGATCTTCGTAGTTATTCAAGTTACGATTATGTATTGTACCTCATATTTTAGAGCAAAATAGCAGCGCCAGGCGCCAAAATTTTCGAATCTCTAGTGCTAAAACTGTTTGAGCTACGAGCCGATATGTGTGTGTAAGCTGGTGACATGGGTCGCCAGCTGACACATGTTGTATCTCTGAAACTACATAAGTGAGGACTTCGTTTTAAAGATCAGATGAGACCATACAATAGGAGCGTTCACGAGTCAAAATTTCAAATCTCCTGGCTGTCTAGATTCAAAGTTATAAGCAAAAAACTATTTTCCCGCCAAAAAATTCAAAATAATCGCATGGACGCCGCTGAGCGGGCCGTTGCCGTTCCGTGCGCTACGCTATTACAATAGAGTTTCAACTTAGCCGTCATTGTTTTAAAATTCATTTTAACCTGCACTTTCGTATCGATTCAATTGGTATATTGAGCGTGTTAGACCAAGAGCCGACTGAAATAAGCAATGGTATACTACCGATTAACTTCATAGAAAGATTACGAATGACCTTCACCAAATTTGAGGTCTAGCTAGAATCTAACCCTTCACCGTTGGTGCATAATTCAAATCTACTAATTTGACTAATACGTAATCAAGATTTAGTTTAGTAATGAATCAACATATAAGAAACTAGCTTCTTCCCGCGGCTTCGCCCGCGTGGACTTTAGGTTTTATCCCGTGAGAACTACATGGCGTAGTACTACAAAATATCAAACTGACGCGAGACTTCCTGTCGATGACGTACCATTAATCTAAAGTCGCGATCAAAATACGGGGGTGGGGGCAAGAGAGTGCAACATTCTCAGACCTACCAAATATATGTAAAAAACAAAAAAATTGCTCAAGCCGTTTCGCAGAAGTGCGACTATAAACACCTTGACACGAAAATTTAATATATCACATTGTGTCACTCACACACACCATAAAGTGTTATTTCTTATATGTTGATTCATTACTAAACTAAATCTTGATTTCCTATTAGTTAAATTAGTAGATTTGAATTATGCACCAACGGTGAAGGGTTAGATTCTAGCTAGACCTCAAATTTGGTGAAGATCGTTCGTAATCTCTCTATGAAGTTAATCGGTAGTATACCATTGCTTATTTCAGTCGGCTCCTGGTCTAACACGCTCAATATACCAATTGAATCGATACGAAAGTGCAGGTTAAAATGAATTTTAAAACAATGACGGCTAAGTTGAAACTCTATTGTAATAGCGTAGCGCACGGAACGGCAACGGCCCGCTCAGCGGCGTCCATGCGATTATTTTGAATTTTTTGGCGGGAAAATAGTTTTTTGCTTATAACTTTGAATCTAGACAGCCAGGAGATTTGAAATTTTGACTCGTGAACGCTCCTATTGTATGGTCTCATCTGATCTTTAAAACGAAGTCCTCACTTATGTAGTTTCAGAGATACAACATGTGTCAGCTGGCGACCCATGTCACCAGCTTACACACACATATCGGCTCGTAGCTCAAACAGTTTTAGCACTAGAGATTCGAAAATTTTGGCGCCTGGCGCTGCTATTTTGCTCTAAAATATGAGGTACAATACATAATCGTAACTTGAATAACTACGAAGATCCAGATGTGTAAGCTGGTGACACGGGTCGCCAGCTTACACACGGTATTTCGTTCGTAGATCCAACAGTTTATCAATGTGATCGTCAATTTTTTTGGCTCTCATTGCTGTAATTGTGCTTTAAATGCCTGACTATAGTCTAAAGCCCTAACCTGACTGGTTTGCCTTCCTGGCATGTGTCAGCTGGAGACCCATGTCTCCAGCTGACACACTAAAAACAGCTCGCTGTAACTGAGTTATGGTTGCTGCTAAATTATGAATGCTAAAGTTTGATTGCTCCTAAATTGCTTTAAAATTTGGCATGCGTAGAATTCTCATAGCTCTATGAGGAAGCTGACGACCCACACATCAGAAAGTGTATGGGCCATGGTCCAACACGCGGGCGCTGTGCGGATTTGTAGACTTCACACACACCTTTGAATTTCTTCTCAAGAGTGTGCAGGTTTCCTCACGATGTTTACCTTCACCGAAAAGCCAATGCCAAAAGCCAATCTATACATATAAAATTCAAAGTCCTGACTGACTGACTGAGATATCAACACAGCCTAAACCACTAACTAGAGACATGAAATTTTGAGGGCGTATTCTATGTAAAGTGTAGGCATCGTTTAAGAAAGGATTTTTCGAAATTCCACCCTTTTACATAGAGAGACATTGTGTGTGCATCAGTATTTTCAGTAATAAAACTCTGAGTTGATTCAATCCATCAGGCATGTATAATTGTATATTCTATTCTACTAATATTATAAGTGTGAAAGTTTGGATGTTTGTGACGCTTTCACGGAAAAACTATTGAATGGATTTGAATGAAACTTTACAATAATATAGCTTATACATCAGAATAACATATAGGCTATAATTTATAAAGACATATTGTGTAAATTGTCCAAAATCACACTTATAATATTAGTGGGATTACATGCGCAATTTAGGCATAACAAAAACGCGTTGCCTAGCAACCGACCATAGAATATGTAAATTGTATATACAAACTTTCGCGTTTATAATATCAGTGTGAAGACTATTTGAATGTACTACGTCAGATATTGAAATTTATTTTGTTTCTTTAAACTATTAGACTACGTAACAGAATAAACACTATTTTGTACCTTATGCTGTATAATAAATTTGTCATATACGTCACCTGTCAAATAACAAAACTAGCAAATTGGCAAAAAGAGCAGCTTTGTGTGGGGGCTCGTGAGTTTTTAGGATTCCGTAGTCAAACAAGTCCGTCTGAGTCCGCGGCGTAGTTCAGTGACTCTCACTACTAGAACGCTGTAATTTGGTACGGGTATTATACAATTCCGGAGATTCATCGCACCCCCTGCCCCGCCGTAACCGTGATTGCTACCGTAGCCAGGAATAGCGGGGCCGCCGGGGACTGGGGGCCGTAGTAATGGGCGTACTGCCATAAGGGGTTTTAGCATAATCACCACGCTTGCTATACGGTTTGGTGATCGCAGTATTCGATTTAGTTCTTCAGGAGGAAGCTGCTGTCCCTCCCTCCGGTGTAGGTTTTCCCTTAGTCGCCTCTTACGACACCCACAGGAAGAGATGTGGTGGTTACATTCTAAGCCGGAACCACACGGCCACCGGGAAACGTCTACCAGGCCGTCCCCCTACTAGATGGACCGACGATCTGGTTAGAGTCTCAGGGAGTCGCTGGATGCAAGTGGCTCGGGACCGGTCGATGTGGCGTGCTATGAGGGAGGCCTCTGTCCAGCAGTGGATGTTTCCCGACTGATGATGGTTATACAGTTATTAATCACGCCGACGAAGTGGTAGAAGAAAATTTTGAAAAATATATTGTTTAGGGTTGCTCTCATACGCATGACTTGGGGATGACTTATTATTTTCGCGTCTACCCCATCGTGTGAAGTATCATTTAGTAGGTCTTTCAAAAATCGCTCAAAACTCAAAATTTCATAAAAAAATTTCTTTCAAGTTATGGTACTCATTATTTAGAGTAAACGTAACATTTTCAGAAAAAGCAAAACCAACGGACCTAGATTATTCTTTGATAAAGAGAATAAGATCAAAATGATTGAATTTGGCTAACGTTTCGTTGAGAAAACAGCTATATCCCAAACCCTTAATTTCACGGCAAAACTAGGCAAATACCAAAAAAGCTTCAACTGTCTTTCTCGCACAGTTCGGTTCGGGAGGCAGGGTACACTATATCACAACTATATACTGTGTATTATATGTATAAAAATAAAGTCAGCATGCATTAGTGATGTCAATAAGCTTTATCGATTTTTTCGACTAATTGTGGTGGGAAAAATATATCGATAGTTACCTCTTTATCGACCTATAATGGTTTTACCTGTTAGTTTTAATGTTTAGATTGATCTAAATAAACAAATATAAAGACAAATAATTCTAAGGAAATTTATATTATCTCTAGAACAGAATATTTTTCCTTGAAATTCTTGGAGTTGTTGCGGTAAACACTAAAATTAAAATGATTTCAAGTTTTGTTACGTGTGAATAATTAAATATGATTTATGAATAAGTGACTTATTTTTCAAATATTTTTTAAAATGTTAAAGTTCGAGTCGGACTTGCATACAAAGGGTTCCGTACCACTGTAAAATATCTAAACAGAAAAAACACCGAAAACAGCATGGACAAACGTTTATTTATAACTTTTTTATTATTATTTGTTATTTATTATTATTGAAAGTTTTGAGAGAGAACGATAAGTTATATGGACAGCTCTACAACTTGCCACGGAGACTATATGACCCGACACTTTACTGAAGATATCCCGGAGATCAGCCAGCAAGAGCTTGAAATTGCTCTCCAACAACTCAAAAACCGGTCAAGTGCAAGTCGGACTCGTGCACCGAGGATTCCGTACAGAATATGAATTAATGACATACTGAAAATCATAAATAATAGGTACGGTAATATGCACCCAACAATGCTCTACCGAAAATCAAATTCTAAGCTAAATTACATACTACGAAGTTAAGTTTGTAAACATTAAAAAATCAATTTTACTGTGTTACAATTAAAAAATTCAGATTTATTCCTATGGTTGTGCTGTAAAACCTTTCTTCTTGCAAAATTTCAAGACATTAGGTCAACGGGAAATACCCTATAGATTTTGGGTTCATTGCATTTTGTACGGAAATGGTCTAAAATACAGCTACATCTTTTTATTGCGTTGACCTATAAGTTTCATTATTTGACAGATCTAAGGGACAGCAGACTTGAGTATTCGATATAACAGTGATCCTATAAGGATTCCTTTTTTCCTTTTGAGGTACTTAAAATATAATAGTATAGTATATGAAGTATGACAGTAGGAAATACGATAGATTTCGACGATATTATTATTCATGTCGACAAATAAAAACATGAAATATTTTTTCCCAGTTATACATCTCATACACTTAAGACGGGATTTTTTAACTCTTCTATTCTATTGTGTGAGGTGTCGTTACCAATACAACTCATTCTAAAACGGACAATTCCAAGCTCTTATCAGTAAAAATGTCTGCTCCAGAGTCAGTTAATTATGTGAATGAATTTTTTGCAAACATAGGAAAAAATCTTGCAGAAAAAATTTCTTCCACTAATTCAGCTACAAATAAAACAAAACCAGTTAATCACCCATGTACACGCAGCTCATCTTTCGTGCTTCTAGATACCTCTCCTGAGGAAGTATGCTCAATTCTAATGAGCCTTAAAAATGACAGTGCCCCGGGTTGGGACAACATACCATCTAGCTTCCTCAAACTTGCCAAAACAATAGTTGTCCCTGTGATCTGTCATTTAGCTAATCTATGTTTCAACAGGGATATTTTTCCGTCTGCGTTAAAACAAGCTATAGTTACACCCGTTTACAAGAGTGGTGACAGAAGTGACGTCAATAATTATAGACCTATCTCAGTGCTGCCAGCAATTTCTAAGATCCTGGAAAAATTATTAAATAATAGACTAATAAAATACTTTGATAGCTTTAATATTCTCTCAAATTCACAATTTGGCTTCAGACATGGCAAATCTACTGAAGATGCGATAACAGTCCTCACTAAAAGTGTAGTTGAAAATCTTGATCACGGGAAAAAATGTCTGGCAGTTTTCCTCGACCTCAAAAAAGCGTTCGACACCGTTTCTGTCCCCTTACTTGTACATAAGCTGGAACAAATTGGTATAAGAGGAACTCCTTTGAAACTTCTTAAAAGTTATTTAACAGACAGAAAACAGAAGGTCAAGATTGATCAACACATAAGTGAGAACAAGGTCCATTGCCTACGGTGTACCGCAGGGAAGCGTCCTTGGACCAACACTATTTCTTGTGTATATAAACTCCCTCTGCAACCTCACGTTGCCTCAAGGACGAATCTATTCTTACGCTGATGACACGGCTGTGGTTTTCACTGGTGAGTCGTGGGAAAATGTTAAAAATGTAGCTGAAGGACTTGCTGGAGTCTCTGTCTGGCTTAAAGCTAATCTCTTAACGCTGAACACAGCAAAAACTAATTTTATATCTTTTAGCATCTATAATAGCTCTCAGCCAGACAATGACTTTAGCATAAAAATACATATCTGTTCCGAAGAGATTAGAAATACTTGCACATGCACATGTCCCAGCATTAACAAAGTACCTTTTACAAAATATTTGGGAATTGTGATCGACCAAAGACTATCCTGGTACGGTCAAGTAGAGCTGGTAGCTTGTAGAGTCAGGAAATTAATTCACGTATTTAAAAACTGAGACACGTAGTCTTGACACCTATTCTGCACAAGATTTATCTCGCATTGGCTCAGGCCGTAATAACTTACTGTATCCCAGTATGGGGAGGAGCTGCAAAGACTAGGTTTATTGAATTAGAAAGAGCACAAAGACTTTTACTAAAGGTTATGTACTTCAAGCCGTATACATTCTCTACTGAGAGTCTTTACTCCATCACAGATGTTCTTACGGTGAGAAAACTATACCTACTTTTCCTGACTCTACGAACTCATAAAACCCTTATATTTGATCCCTTGTTGATGAGTGGAAGAAGAACTGACTCTGTTGCACAATATCAAAGTTGTAAAACAAACTTAGCGAGACTACAGCTTCAAAATCAATCATCACGACTGTATAACAAAATTAATAGAGTATTGAACATATATACGATGAGGTACCATAATAGTAAAGAAATTATCACTATATGGCTAAAAACCCTAAATTATGATGAGACTGAATCGTTTATACATTTTATCACATAATTTTAACCCACACTCACTCACTCACACACACACACACACACACACACACACACACACACACACACACACACACACACACACACACACACACACACACACACACACACACACACACACACACACACACACACACACACACACACACACACACACACACACACACACACACACACACACACACATATTTGTGTTTGTTAGTAAATAAGCCGTCCTATTATAATTAACCCCTGTATGCTAATGGAAGAGCGGAAACCTCTACGTTCGCGAGTCTGGTCACACTAGGGCGCGCTATGCTGGGCTGAGGCTGTGTGGTGTTACATTGTAAATAAAATCTAGCATTAGAAATATAATATAGTATATTTTTCTTACCACACGTTTGGTCTGAACCACCATAATAAGTATATATATATGTATGCATGTATGTATAATTATGAATAATGTACACAGTTACCTCAATCCCAACTTGCGGCAAGTCCTCCTCGTCTACGATTCGCACATCCAAGAGGCCGGCTGATATTTCGAGGAAGCGGCGCAACGATAACGCACCGTTACGCAGCGCCGCCTCTCGGTTTCTCAGCCGGTTCTCTCGCCATGCGAATCGTATAGAGTTCCTTCTTGGAAGGTCCATGCCCGCTAGCTGGGCCCTAAATCGAGAATTTGTAACAGCGAATTTGTTGCGCAGTACTTCTGTAACAAAAGTGAAATATTTTTGGTGATGCATTTTGGTCGGCATGTGGTCTCAACGCTACAACATAATCTCAGGTCACCCCGCAAGTGTTATTGTCGACCTGGGGCTGGTTGCTGTGGACTAAACTATTCAGGCAGTGCGCAGCAGCGTCTACCTATGCAACAACAACATCGTAATGACATCATCGCCGTCGACGGTCAAGCGCGGTGATTACAGAAAATATTCATGACTATTCCTGAAATATTGAGTCATCTATAAGGAGGGGGGAGGCATATATATGTCGCTGTTGGATTGCTTAATAAGCTGTTTAACATAACAGTTAGTTGGTTTACTAAACTGCTCCGTTATGTAAAACAGCTGTACAATGACTAGCTGGATTGCCGATGCTTAGCATTTAGCAAAACAGCTACCGCTACCCAGGTTTTGCCAGAATGGATTATCTGCAGTAACAACTATCGTGTTTGATGTCTATTCATGATTAAATAAAAATACATGAATATAAATCCTTCAAAATCACAGTTTTCACTTTCATTGGGGTCATTTTCACTCGTATTATTGGTCTTATTTTTCGACTAAATCGGCCATTATTGTTTGTATGCCGTGCAGTGCCGCGAACGACAAAACTTTGCAATCCGACGTTTCATATCACGCTGTTATACCGCTATAATATATAATATAATCCTACTAATATTATAAGTCTGAAAGTTTGGATGTTTAGATGTTTGGATGTTTGTGACGCTTTCACGGAAAAACTACTGAATGCATTTGAATGAAACTTTACAATAATATATCATATATATATATATATAGATAGATAGATAGATAACATCTTTATTCGGTGACTCAAATTATTTACAAAAAGAAAACTTAAACCTAATACTTATATAAAATAACTAAAATAAAGTTAAACATATACTTATACATCAGAATAACATATAGTCTATAATTTATAAAGCCATATTGTGTAAATTGTACAAAATCACACTTATAATATTAGTGGGATTACATGGGCAATTTTGGCATAACAAAAACGCGTTGCCTATCAACCGACCATAGAATATGTAAATTCGTATATACAAACTTTCGCGTTTATAATATTAGTGTGAAGACTATTTGAATGTACTTCGTCAGACATTGAAATTTCTTTTGTTTCTTTAAACAATTAGCCTACGTAACAGAATAAACACTATTTTGTACCTAATGCTGGAAATGGAGATAGATGCATTCTATGCCTATCGAACAAGTAGAATAAATCCTGAAGTACACGCGGACAAAGTTGCGGGCGGAAGCTAGTAGGATATAAACCGCTAATTATTGACCTGCTGTATTGATGCTTTACATAACGGAGCTGCTTTACATAACGGAGCTGTTTAGTGGAACGCTTATGAAAAAAAGCTCATTAGGAAATCCAACTGCGACATATACTCAACAGAGAACTCTTGCAGGCAATTATGACTATGCATTTTGGCAGTTACAATTGAAAGATAGAAAGTACTACGACAAACTCCACTCTCCGCGCTTCTCTGTTCCGCTTCCACACAATTATACATTTTGAGTGGTATCGAGTCGAAATATTTCCTGATGGCTAATTTAGACCTAAGTGGATATAACCATTTAGACTTGACGAATTTTGATGTCAAAATTCAAATATTGAAATGGACGTTTGTTGTATGTATTTTTTATTTGGGATGTTTTTTGGGGTTCCGTACCGTACCCAATAGGGACGCTAATTTGCAAAGGCTAAGTATATCATAGTGAAAGTGCGAGCTAAACTGGATTAACTTTTGTTCTGGCAAAAACTCAACAGACCCCGAATCCATTAGAGGAGGTACAGGAAATGAATATAATCCTGTGGACTTTTGAACTCATCCTCCGCGCAGTGTTGCCAAAGTAATGGTTTAAAATTTGCATAAAATACATTTTGAAAGCGGGAAAATATTAGATTTTAAATTTAAAACAGAGTAGGAATAATTAAAAATAATAAAATAGAGTACTTAGATTTTGATTTGCTATGACAATAAAATACTGTACTGTAATTGTCATTTCATTATTAAAAAGTTCGATTAAATCATTATTTGAATAATATAGAATGCACGACTTTTAATTCTTTCATGAATACTAATCATACAATGTAGTAGTAAATATTTATATGTTGCAGTTCTAGCAGAGCTCTTTCTCACTCTCTGTCTAAGCAAAATTTCAATTAAGTGAACACCACTCTAGTTTTGTATTGAAGTAATTCTATGGTTGAAATGTTCACACTTTGCTCAGATATTGACGAACTCCAAAGTATTGACTAGGACTAATGTTATAAATTGTATCAGTAAATTCTGCAAAGTTTCATATCAAATGATAAAAAACACAGCAAATATGTATATTGCTTTGATAGTATACATAGGGTACTTAAGTAAATTAAGTAAGTAAGTATTCTTTATTGTGCACCACAGAGTCTTAACGTAAACATATGTAAGGAAAACAATATAGATAACAACAACAGGCAGTCTTATCGCTAAAAAGCGATCTCTTCCAGAAAACCTTAGGGTAGCAGACACTTATATACAAATATTTCCTAATAAGTAGTTAATAATTGTTATCAACTATGTATTTAACATCATTCTAATTGTCAAGATGTCAAATAATAGCATCAGTTAATGTAATGTAAATGGACCAGCAATTTAATTCATATAGCCACCATAAGTTTACTGCATGTTCACTATTGTTCACAGGTACAGGACACTTAAATAAGTTGTGGTTACCTATAATTAGATATGCATAAATCATGATTGTTTTATAGGTTTAAGAGCATGTAAGAGAGAAGTTCCGGGCCTAAATGCTCATTTTTAACTATAACGTATACAGAGCATTTTATTCAAACTAGTGGTTAAATTACGTAAATTACCACTAACTGGAACAATCTAATCCACTATAAAATCCACTAACCACTAAAACCAAAAAAATCTCGCTGTAAGGCATGCCTAAACCACCAGATCTAGTGGAAAATCCACTAAGTTGGCAACACTGCCAAGTACACTGTGAGCAAGTAATTATTAACTAAGTTTACGAATACATACTACTAAGTACATTAGTATAGTCAGTCATAATCACAATTCATTTTTTTAAATTATAATCTGTGTTAGCAATTACGCTACCAGGAAGCGATAAAAACGCATCAACAATCACAACATTGAATTTCTTTCAAAAGTTTGCTTGAACCGAAACGTAAACAGAAGAAGGTACAGAAATTCCTGGCTGTACAAAATCGGGCTGTGCAATATTTGATCGTGTTAATAATTCACCGCCACGTAGTTTTACAGCCACTTTTTGCACAGGAGCGGAATTAATGTACAAAATTGACCTTGTTTGCCTTGGCTGAACATTCTTTGACACTTATTTCCGTGTACAGTAATTCCACGCGCGTGTTTATCGTGGATCATCAATTCCTGCCCGTTTTTACATAGAGGAACATTGTGTGGGCATTCAGTATTTTCAGTAATAAAACTCTTAGTTGATTCAATCCATCAGGCATGTATAATTGTATATTCTTCAATATATTCTCAACACACAGTCGGGCAGAGTAACGTTTACTAGTACTATTTCAACAAAATTCACAACAGGAATGGTTTACAAAATGAGTGTTCATCAGTTTTATACTACGATCCTCATAGCTACCACCATCGTCAGTTCCTACATCAAAAACAACAACTTCGTGAATCAAAACAGGCACAGTTATACAATATTAATTAATCCCTATAACCAATTACGTTAATACTGAAATTCCAGAATGGATAATTAAATACAATATTTGTTACTAAAGGCTCACATTATTTAAATACATAATTATTCCAATAAATTAGATAAACCGTGCTGGTTGAGGCAGCGTGCATCGCCTTCTCGCCGGAAGTAATTGGCTACGACATATTATACAATATTTATCTTTCTCGTTAATAAATCATAGAATCAAGTATACAATATCAAAATACAAACGTAGTTATTGTTTAAACATTTATGACTAAATGTAAATATCGTTCAGTCACGTATCCGAGTAACTTGTATTAACTTAATTTGATGTGAAGTCGTTCCGGGCACCTTCTGTAGATGCTTGTTATGCCTCTTCATATAGATGTCGCTGGTAGCACTTGCACCGGATGTTATTGCCGGTAACACCGTACAAAAAATGTACGCGGCGGAAATGTCGACCCGCACCGTCACAGGCGTGTAATTATTTGGCTGTACAAACTTTGACTGTTTAATACAAGGTCGTAAAAATATTGGACACCAATTCCTGGGCTGTACAAGACGGGTTGAACATTATTGAATCGTGTTGATAATACACAGCCAAATTATGTACAGCCAATATTGTACGGCAGTTGCGTTCATGTACGGATGCCCCTCAATTCCGCGGCTGGTTCGGCGCGGGGTGGAACTTACTTGTCTGTAAAATGTAGGGAGCCATTGTCAAACACTGACAGATATTTTGTCAAATGTCATTGTGTTTTTTAAGCATTGAAAGTAAGGTCATCAGCCTAAATGTTTTTCGTAATTATTTTTTATTTATTAGTTTTGATTTCATTAACGTATTTATCCTCAAGCCCTAATAAATGAACCTGTGACAAATAAGAATAATACAATATTATTCGTTTTCTCCACGGACTCCAAGAGTCCGAAAAGTGAAGTGAAACTGACGTTACCACCACCGGGACCACATACCGGGAAACGTGTTATTAGCCTGAGGCTTCTTATCGTCATTTTACCATCAGATGAGACAAAGCCGTTATACTTTAAAAAGCGTGTACCGGGCTGACACCCGGTCCGGTCCCTAGCTGATGTAACAACTGTTACGGGACTGGTCGTTGTGGTATTCCATAATGCCCTATGACCTATGCTCAGTTGTGGACATTTTGTGGCTGATGATGATGTCAACAAACCAGCAAATTATGTTATACATTTTACAAAATCATTTTACGAAAGAATAATGGGCTATACTCGTACGTATGAATGATCCCTTGCCATTCATCATCATCAACAACTGTATAAGCTTCCCTTATAGATTGCCACGCCATACTATCCACTACGTGTATCTCTACACCAAACAAAATAAATATAAGTAAGCTGAACCAATTATCCTTTGTCTCATCAAGGTTTTAATAATTAATTTTGCTTGGCAAGGATATCTTAGGACATGATAAAAGCCTTCGTTTCTTCACCAGTCTGCACTAGCTCCACAGTTGGCAAAGGCATCTTGCTCTTTGCATCACAAGGGGTGTTCGACGAAGCGATCAAACTTGTTTGGTATCTCACATTAAAAAATAACGGTGAAACCGATTCAATTATCTATAGGTAAAGCCTTTGAATATAATATACGTATGTAAACTTATCACGTCGTAAATTAGAAAAACAAGAAAAAAGACAGTCTAAATTCTACCCACAAACGAAAGGAAGAGAGCTGACCGGAAAAATTCGTGACGGCCTTCAGATGGAAGTCGTTGTTATATAAATAAAAGGTGCATAATCTTAATGACTTATGTTATGATCTGAGTCAATGCATGATATCCATTTACCTGTACATACTCATACACACGCACACAGTAGTAATAATATAGCATTGAACTGAACAGCAACGGCAAGCGGAGCCGGCTCTGCGAACACGCGCCACCGGCGTGATCAGCTGGTGTTGCAGGGTGAAGACGGGGCGCGGGGGGAGGGTGCCGTGACCATGCTGTGAGCATGCGCAGATCACATGAACATGGGATTTTGTTGCTGTGCTCTTTACTACATGGATACTTCAATCTAAATATTTCAAGTATAATGTAAAAATAATATATAGGTATAATAACAGGTATAGCTACTAATAATAACTACAAATATAGTCCTGTCTCAGTGTCAGCTGCGTAAGTCCATTTTCAGACTTTCCTTATGGAGGATTTGGCATAATCACCAATGTTGAAAGGCGGATTGGGAGCCGCAGTATGATGTTGTTGTTACTTCGGTAGTTCCTACTGCCCATCTCCCCAATATCATACCCTAGTCATATTTTACGACACCCACGGCAGTAACTCAGCGCTAATCCTGTAACAGCATCAAACTAAAAAATATATTACATGTAAAGTTGGTGTAGAACACTGGTTCGTATTTAATGTGCACGCTAACAAAATCCCTCGATTCATCTAGAAACCACAGACTGTAGCAATAGTGAGCAAAACAAACTTTCTACTTAAATTAACAGAAATAAGATACTTGGAACGTGGTCCTAAAATAATGCTGGAAGTTGATTAACTAGTTAAGACTAGTATGAGAAGTATAAAGTGCAACCAGGTTACGTATTTTGAAAATGGAAGTAGGTCAACTGTACGTTTACAAGACAGTCTGTGGCAATGTTTCTGTTACGTAGGGGCAGGTAGGCGGGGCCCCTCGTCGGAGCGCGGGCCGACCGCAGCCTGCCTCGACGATCGCTCCAGTTCAACTTTGGCAGTAGCAGCGGAATTGGCTCCTCAGCCAATTCAATGGAACAGCGTTCCTCCCAGCGAGTATCGTCAGCGATCGTGTTAAACAAATCAAACATTCGCCAATCAAACAATTGTCGTAAACAACAAATCCTGTTGCTCCTATTATGTTGTTTAAACGGATCATTGAAGGAAAGTCGATGTTGAACAAAGCGGATCCCAGGAATAGGTCCCCGGAGAAATGTTCTAGAAGGAAGTCGGAATGCGACGGATGCGGGGACCATACGTAAGTCCTGTTTTTATTTACATCGTGACCTAGTTGAAAACCAATGCCAATAGCAACACATCAGGCGGCGTGCTTGGGCCGCCTTTTAACTTTCATTTTGTTTGATGTTAAGTGCCGAATTTCTCTTTTCATTTGCTTATCTGATTTCGCTGAACAAAACATACTATGATTCGAATTGCTGCAGGTTTCCTAGTATCTGTTCACCTGCCACAATGATCAAATACCATCATTTAAAAAAACCCAACTAAAAGCTTGTTTATTTCCTTACAGCCTTTTAGATTACATATATTACATTAATTTGTTACAGTAACGTAATGTACATTTCATGTAGCATTTATTTAGTAATAATACCTAATACATAGGGAGTATTAACTAATTCTGCTTAGTTGAAATTCTAAGCGAAAAATAACGAGTTCAGTCAGCACAGCTTACTAACAAAACAATCTACATATGTACATACGTAGGTATAGTATAGTATGGCATGTGGCGGGTATGTCCTTGTGTGTAACAATGTTATTGTGTAGGTACATATCTCATAATGAACTTTCGTAAATGAATGAGACGTTAATAAAGTTTACTTACGGCATAACTCATAACAAATTAATGTGGCTGATATTACTTTATTATCGTACATGATTCGAATCAGAAATCCTAGAAAGTTAACAAAAGTACCTATAATTTGCACTCCTAAACGACTTCGTATAATTTTATAAATTCGGCCAAGCGAGTACACAATAAATACGGATATTTGATGTAATCGAAGATGTGGGCAGTGTTACGTAATTACTTCAAACAGTTATGTATATGGAGGCAAAAAGGACGTTTAAATTTAAGTCATCATCATCAACAGCCTATATACTTCCCCACTGCAGGGGCACAGGCCTACTCTCCTACAGAGAGTGCACGGGCCATAGTCCACCACGCGGGCCCAGTGCAGATTGGCGGACTTCACATGCCTGTTCAAGACACGCAGGTTTCCTCACGATGTTTTCCTTCACCGTTAAGCAATCGGATAATGTACTTGAATTGAAAAACAATTCATAGGTACACGGCTGGATTCGAACCCGGAACCCTCATATTGAGAGCCCGCGCCTTAGGGGGCGTCCATAAATTACGTGAGTTGTTTTTTTAATTTTCTGTCCCTCCCTCCGCCCCTGGTGAGATGTCGTGAGATTTTATTCAATCCCCTCCCCCATCCCCCAATCTCACGTGAGATTTTTCAAAATGTGGGTTTTTTATATAATTATTATTTAAGTATTTGGTATAAAACAAATATGGTGGTTTGACAGTCACTAGATGTATAACGTCGAAGTATGAATAAAATTATTTTCTTTCGAACGAATTAGTGAATGATCTTAATAGTATTACGATTACGCTTAAGATTAAATCTTAAGCATTTATAATCAAACAAACAAAACAAAAAGTATTTATTGTGCAAATTCTTAGCATTAGTAGTAATCAGAATTAAATGAACCAAAATAGTATTTTTTTGTTTCAATCAGAAGAAAAATATTGCGTGATATTTGCCGAGACCCCCTCTCTCTCCATCGTAAGATTAGATGATATTTGACTCGACCCCCTCCCCCCCTTAAACATCTCACGTAATTTGTGGACGCCCCCTTATCCATTGCGCCATCGACGGTTAGCTAAATTTAAGTGTTTATTTTAAATTTTTAGTAAGCGAGACAACTGCACTCATGTGGTCGTTAGAAAAGCAGTGTACTGGCCCCCATACTTTTTAACATCTTATCAATTAACAACCGAGCCCGTTCAACACATAACGTTTTTCTTACGCTGATGACCAGAATACAAGAGGTAGAGGCGGTGCTTCAATCGGCACTTTCTGAGGCCCGACCCAGCACTCAGTTGGTGCATTCTACCTGCGAAAAAAGCACGAGCACGTTAAATAGAACATCTGATATGATCTGGAGGGAGAGGTGTGCCCATGAGCACTGCCGTAGGTCAAAGTATGATAGTTTAAAAGAGCTTGATCTTTAAAAGAGCACTACTTCCAATGACTACTTCGCGATTCGTTACAAAATAGTGTCTCTCACTGTTGCGTGACAGATTGTCTATCACCATCAGATTGCGTGGACCCAGACATAAAAAAACCATCCAAGGAAGCGACTCCATGTCGTCTTTGTAGAGGATAATAAGAACCTCAAACAGAAGCCTAGTGTATCGTGACTGCAGCACAGCGCCCCAGCTATCATGTTCTAACTTCCGCCATGCCTTAAATTACGTAACTAACAACAGGTCAATAGGTCATGGCAGGATCGTCAAAGTTCCTCGGAAGGAATACGTCGACAGCAAAAGAACCCGAGAAAACTGATCGACTTTTCTTCTTACTAACAACTCGTTTGAAACGACTTAAAAAGCGAAACTTGAAAAAAAACACATTTGTTTACAAACCACTTCATTTCACGTTAAGCTATTTACGAATTTGTTTCTTTTCAACGTGTTTTCGAAATAGAGTTGCCAACCTTGATGTTTACAAAACTAAAGAAGTGTAATGACCTCAATGGAAAACCCGTTTTCCTAGCACCTACTTATCGAAGTTATGTTAAAAAAAACTAAAGACACCAAAAAGGTGTTATTTTCATCAGTAAGTTAGTTCGTTTTGCCCAAAGAAGTCGAGTTACATGCAAGTAAGGGTAGAATCACATGTATTTTCCACAAAAACAAAGGAACTTTGTTTTTCCGTAATATCAAGTTTTCTTTGCAAAGAAAGGTAAGATATTTTAAAGAAAACTGAGTGATTTACAGATTAATATTTTAGAATCGAAAAATGTTATTCACGTATCCCTAATGTTGTTCAGGTTGACTACAGAACCCTAAAAATAAAAACGTAATGTTTGAACTTATGTTAATAAAAGTTAAGCGAAAACATATTTTGTGACAAAACTCTGTCAACATAAACACGGTGATGGTATAAGTCTGATTGTGAATCGGCAAGAAACTGTCAAAAAGTACAATGAAGCGTAGAAAAGCACTAACGGCAGTTAAAACTGCGTCTGATGGCTTCTTAGGCAACAGCACAGGCAAGACTATGTATCTTTATTTTTTCATGACCATAACAAACAGTTTACGTGACATAATGATTTTAATTCCAGATTATTAAAATGCGTAAATAAGACCGCCTATCATTAATTTTTTATATTAATTGAAAATTGTCATTTATTCACGTATTTCTAGAATCTTAGACTGATAATTCAAACATGGTGCCATGTTATTAAGGTTACAGGTTTCATCTAGAAACTTCGGTGTGAATTCTAACAAAGGAACGATATAATACTTATTGTTTCATTCATCGTGTTTTATGTTTACATTTTTCGAATGGCTAACAAAGGAAAACCAATGCAACAAGCCTTCATTGAAATAGGAAAAAATACGAGAAAAAAATATTTTACAATTTATGATGCCGTCATATCAGCGCGGCAAACGGGTTTTCCATGTGGGTATTTGTCATAATCACTACGTCTGGCTGCATTTTTTTCCGATGGAACCCACTTTTCAATTCTATTTTTCAGAATATCCCTTTGTTTCCGTTGAATCCCACGTTGAAACAATGTGTGTATACTTTTAAGAAGAAAAGTAAATCGTCCTTATCTATAATATTTTATGTATTCGGTTCAAAAATTAGAAATTTAAAATTAACATAAAAATAGTACTCGAAGTAAAACTAACTTCAGAGTTTTTCCACGTATAAAGTCATATCTAGAGGTTCAATGTTTTTAAATTGTGTGTACCCCATTGTTGCGAAGTTCATTACCGCGATGTACGTTACTGCAATGGTTCACCATCGCGAAATACGTTGTTGCGAAAGTTCTCTACCGCGAAGTACGTTACTGCGACAGTTTACCATCGCGACGTACGTTGTCTGAACTTTCGCAGTAACGTACATCGCGGTAATGATTTTCGCAACTATGGGGTACACCCTCAAATTATGAGTGATCAACAAGTTTACAGGTCAACAACATTTTATTATAACTGCGTTGTTAACCTTGATATTTATGTGTGATAATAAACATATTTAGTATGTTCTAAATATACTTGTTTTGCTACATTTGATTTCAGTCTTTGAAATGTTCGGATTTCCGTAGTTTACTATTTGTTTTTGTCATACATATTTTGGCTTATCGGCGAAAACCTGCAATTGGTTCCATTGTTTTCTATGTCTGTGCATAGGTTTTTATATTTATTTAACCCGTAGCTTGTGACAGTTGGTTTCCAAATCAAATAAATTAAATAATAGTTTTGTTTTGAGCAGTACTCGCATGAAATTTTTATAAAAATGTTTGGAATCGAACGGAAATAGTTTTTGACGTGACAACGTCTTATAAATCGATGATCGCCGTCTGCACGCACGAAAAATTGACACGTTCCACCTGAGCCGAACGTAAAATTAGTAATTTGCCTTCCTTAAATATGGGATACAACTTCAAAATATTAAACTGGGATTTAAAATTTGGTTCACAATTTCAAAGGGTTCACAATTACTGATAACAGTGCACTGTATAATTTATGCTATCCATCCTTTTACGATACCCACGGGATGTAATGGGATGGTACATTCATTACAAACCAAGTCTAAAATACGGATATTCTAATTCAGAATTGCAATGTTATACAAACCTTCAACTAATCAATAACCAATGCAACACAAAGTAAACTCACTGCAACTACTCGGAGGACACAAAAATCATTGACAATAACATCAACGGGGGAAACCGACGACGTCAATAGGAACAAAGTTCAATATCTTTGTCTTACTGGTAATAATGAATTATCTACAAGTGTGATATCAAGTAAACGTGTTGTTTATTTTATATACGCTAGTAAATTAGCATTAAACGTTCATGTAATCACAGAGGGGCTTGTCCGTAACTGGTAGCCCGTCATACCTACGCCTCCTTACGATGAAACTTATCAATCCATATTACAGGTCAAAAGGTCTAAACGATACCCTTGTTTGAAGTAATATAAACTGTTTGTCCACTCCTCACTGATCAGTACTTCTCGGTTATTGAGTCACATCATGTCAAACAATATCGTTAACAGCCGGTCTTGAATTTAAATGCTAAAATTATTGAAATTCTACCGATACGGGTATAATACTAACTGTTGTTTCGTTTTTGTTTTAGTATTCTGGAGGAAATGATGAAGGTGGTACTGCTTGGTGTGGTCCTTTGGGCGGGGCTGTCGTTCGGGAGCCATGTAGCGCCTTACCCGCTCAACTTGATCATCACGTCAGGTATGTAAATGTTTGTTATATATCATCGTCCTCACTTGATAGTCATCATCAACAAAAGTAATTTGTTATATTTATAGCAGAGCATTTTCTCAACTGTAATGTTTATTGCAGATAATATGCACCCGCCACCGATGTACGACTTCCCATTCCCAAGCGCAGACATGCTGAAAAGGCTACCCTCAGTGACGTCAGTTCACACAAACCAGTCGATCGCTTTCAGCAAACTGACAGTTTCCATGCTGGAGCGTCTGGAAGAGAACTTAGAATCAGCTGGGATCACACCCAATCGAGGATCAGCAGCTTATGGCCTGGCGATTGAAGGCACTCCATCCACTGATGCCGAGCGGTATGAGAAGTCATCAATGATCATAACCAAGGCTTCACAGAATCTCGTCTGGACTAGATGTACCAGGTAAGTCTATTGGTAATGGTTTATTAACGCGAGCGGGAAGGACCAGTCTCTAACGGGATTGCTTGTTTGTCAATCAGATTTGGTTTGCCAACTGATGAATGTGCGAGTTTCGTCAGTACGTTGAACTTGCGGGAAAGTGAGTATGCTGGAGAGTGTGCAGCCCTCGAGCGGTTCTCCTGTAGATCCAACAAGATGTCGTCCAAATATAGAACATTTGACGGTAGTTGCAACAACCCTGTGCGATCGTCGTGGGGACAGGCGCTCACTGGATACAAACGAATTCTGCATCCGAGATACGCCGACGGCATCGAAGAGGTTTGTTGATGCTCTGTTGACCTTTAGTAAAAAGAACAATTTTGTGTTTACTCAGTTAATATGACTATGAGATGACAGTGTGGTTTGAATCGTTATTTCTTTGCGGGGTTTCACTAAATAACGTCGTGATCTTTATGATGACTCAAATATTAACATACCGTATATTTATGTCACAACAGCTTTGATGTATTTAAATTTATTGCTTCGCTGTGGATCCAATTTCATTGTATAATCTTGGTATTTATGTTTGTATCGTAAATAGTACGGTTATTCTCTTTATTACAACTTCTGATTTATTCAAGCAAACTCCAATGTCATATTTTCTTTTCAGCCCCGCCGTGCTCACAGCCACAAAGCTCTCCCATCAGCTCGCCTCGTGAGCACCAAGCTGGCTGAAAACCTCGACCGTCCTGATGAGAAGAAGACCATTGCTGTTGCAGTCTGGAGTCAATTCGTCCACCATGACTTAGTACATACCCCTGTCAGGAAGACCAGTAAGTGACTGTATAATTCGTATAGCCGTTTCATTCAAATATACAATGTTATTTGCTGATAAAAAGAGAACGTTGTATCGATATAAATGCGTCAACAAGTTATACAAAATGTTCCGCTATGTTCTCTGAATACCACTCCCACTCAATGACGCTTTATATAAACTATACTATCCTTGTTTACAGTTCACACAGGTCAAACTATCAAGTGTTGTGATAGCTTTGGTTCGGATCTGAGTCCCCGCTACGTGCACCCCAGCTGCATGCCCATCTCAGTGCCTTTCGAGGATCCAGTCTTCAAGAAGGACTACGTCACCTGCATGGACTACACTAGGTCCATGACCACGTACAGAGGGGACTGCACTTTTGGTGCTGCCGAACAGGTGAGAACAGATCTAATACACTTTTTAGTTCGAATAAGTTTTTTTGAATAAGCTAATCGAGGTCAGATACGGTCCTTGCGTCAGTTCTAGACAAAACAAACGATTATAGCGAAACTTCACTCGACTACCCTAAATATGATTAAATACTTTTGTATACGATTTGTATAGTTGTTTAATAACTCTTTCTTATTAGGGTTATGTGATTGATTTTCATTAAATACCCATTTGGGGGGAATAATTACCGAAAAAAGTGTAAACATTGTCATAGGAATATAAAATACTTGTGTTTCATTAATCATCAATAAACATGCAGGAAGAGTACCGCAATGAAAACATTTTGAAGTAAGTTTATAATCAATTTACTGCCCGTGTTATAGTTCTATGAATGTCAAAATACGAGTAGATCTACCTACATATAGGTCACAGTAAGATGCAAGACACGCGGACTGCACCCCTTATGTCCAAATGTATACTTAATAAGTATTGTAATTGCGAAAGTGAGTTTGTTTGTTTGTCTTTCCGTGCCGTTGTAATGGAGGGTTAGGACGACTTGAACTTTTTCATAACTATAGTTGAAGGGCAATAGAAAAACATAGAATTCTTTTATTCCGATCAAGCATGTAGTTACCGTACTCTCTGAATTACACGCGAACGAAATCGCGGGAAAAAGCTAGTAATAAATATAGTATTTGCCTTGACACCTATCGCTTTATATAGTATCGGTTGATTGTCTTAAATACAACTTAATAAGCGCTTATATATCACGTTACCATTGAGTGACCGGATATTATCTGAAATACAATACACCTTTAAAACGTCATAGAAAGATAGTGATAATTATTTTATTCCTCGTGTATTAAAATGGTGTTATTCTATGTTTACAAATTTAAATATATTTTGCGTGGTCTACCGCAGCTGTGTAGACTTCGAACAGTCTAAGAATATACTTAATGCCAAAGTCCTATATTATATGGTCGAATAGATGGAGTCGATGGACGGGCCATGAAATGCAAAATAAAAACCAGATGCTCTTTAATCAACAGATGAACGATCCATCGAGCTTTGGTTTCAAAATAACTTCTTTTCGAACTATTTCAAAGAACTCACGACCGACGGTCATATCAATCTGGCTTTTGTAAATATTTTATCTACACGATTGGCTACAAGTTTTTTCTCGTGCACATTTTACATTTTAAACAAGTCTAAATGATAAGTACAATAGTGCAAGTAATCAATTGACATCAATATAGTATGATGAATTGAAACTTGAATTTCAATTGCTAACATTGAGATCTATAATAGAAATAAAAGCGACTCTTGAAGTAGTCAAACTAGTTCTGCTAGGGTAGGTGCCCTAGGTGTTCTAAATATAATCTACGTGTAGCTTCGTTCAATGTACTCTTATACAACGATGTGCTCTAGTCACTTGCATAATACGCTTTATAATACTGCAACTCGTGGCTTGGTTTCAAGGTCTGCGCACACTTATCTGAACATGACGGACTGAATCAAGCGATTAGGAATGAACCTAAACTTTCAATAAATAAAGCTCGATTTTGTGGAATAATAAAATAGAAAAAAAGTAAACAATTAAATTCACGCTTGATTTAACACTCTTGCTCGTTCGTTGACTTTGTTTTTCGACCTTGTTTTCGATTGATGTAGGTATGTAATGTAATATGTAGCAAATACTTGCTACGTGCTAGGCACTGAAACCCTAAATTCAATAGTATATCCTAAGTCTCAATTGCTTTTGGGGTGAAGCTATTTTTGTGTTTTCTGCTCTTTACAGCTTTTGTTACGATGGAAAAGTACTCTTATTTAAATATATATTTGTCGTAAAATAAGTGAACTCTTCGAAGAAATTGAAGTCTCTTTCACTTATACCTTGACAAAGTAAGGGTTAGGGTGTCATGTCACATCATCATAGTCTGACATAATCACCATGCTTGCCTGGCAGATAGGTGACCTCAATAAGATGTCGTTGATGTAGAAAACCATATAGTCGATATCATAGCAATTTATTTAAAATATGGTTTTATAATCTAGCTACAGATGTTAATAAACATTCTATCGGTCGAGTTTTATTGGAGGTAAAGATCGAGTACAATAATTTATTATTTCTTTTATCTATAGCCATGCTATAAATCTATAAAAGTTTCTGAAACCGTTAGCTTATTGCCTTACATTAGAACCACCAGTGTCATAAAGTAACAATAATATCATCCAAACGAGTGTTATAATGTTGTAATAAATTTCATTATGCAACTCGAACTCGATTCCACCCTTCCTTCTCACTACTCAATTCATTATCAATCATTCATTCAGTCAACTTTACGAATTTTAATGTAACCGCCTCCGTGGCCTAATGGCTAAATGCTGAACTCACAATCCGGAGGTCTCGGGTTCGATTCCAAGTCTCTATTGATACTCGGTTTGGTTGGTGGTAAGGCATTTTCTATGTCCGCCTGGCTAGCTACCATCATGTTGCGACAGTCTGCCGCCAAACAGAAGTGCTGCATCAAAACACTCATGTGACGCTTCGTCTCATGTGATAAACCCACATTCGTGTTTAATATCTCTTTTTATACAACAGTTGCATAAATAAGTATTAAAGGTACAAAATCATATTAAAACTGACTGTAGATGATAGACAAAGATAGTGTTGTTCTACACATATTTCGAGAAAGTTTCTGTCTATATCCAACAAACTACGATAAGAGCGTGATAAGGGAACTTGATTTTTAACGCTGTCTAGAAAACGTGTACATTCATTTAAATACAACTATCATGATAAGAATGTTATTGAATCTAACAAGGCTACGTGACTAAGGGCTGCGACAGTGAGTAAGCAATGGAAAAATACTTTGAAAAGAAAAATTATCTTTCGGAGATAGATGTTCGATATTGATTGTGAACTATGTACCAAATAACGAACAAAGATAATACCATCGTTAAAATCACTGTATAAATCCAGTGCTGGCCGTGCGGCTGCCCTAATCTACTATACGAGTATAAGGAACGTTAAATACTCTAATGAATTAGTCCTCGACCTTCTAAAGTGCAAACATCAATGTAGTTCTTATCTCCTTTGCACGTGTTGGTATGTACTTACGAATACACACAAAACGAGGTTGAACCCCTACTAAGAAACGTCGAGCAATTATTTTTGGGTTAGTATAAAAGAAAGTTTTCTAATTCTGTGACCAAGGGCTTTTGTTCGGTTACAACAACACATGTAAATATGGATTTTGTGAACATTGAGCAATGTTTGGAGCGAACCAATAGTTTTGCGCTCACAAAACTCATTTCAGAAACGTAAATGAACCTCACAGAATATTAAAGCGAACTACTATTACAGAATATATTGCAGAATCTTGGCATAACACGTTTTACATTTCTGCATTCATGTGTGGTTTATCATCGTTCTTTTTTTCAGCAGGATAAATCATCGTGAACATGAGTGTTTAGGGACAAATGTGAGGGATTTGATATGGTCATTGCTAGGCAGAAGCCTTTTAGATTGACTGGTGATTGGACACAAAAGGAAGCCAATTCTGTTATTATTACTTTAAAACAATCATATTATCAAGCTTCATTTTCAATAGATTTTTCACAAATGAACATCGCTAGCTAGGAGTAACTGTTACATGTTGCTAAATATTGTTTTTCTTTCTCAGATGAACCAAGCCACCCACTTCCTGGACGGGTCTCATATTTACGGCACGAACAGCAAGGACGCTGCAGCCCTTCGTGAGAAGACCGGCGGTCTTTTGAAGACATCATTGCTAGAAGGAGAAGAACTTCTGCCCTTGGTGAACAATCCCACTGAGAAGTGTTTGGTCAATAGCAGTAAAGACACATGTTTCAATGCTGGTGAGTTTTGAATTTTGAGAATAGAAGGCCTTTAGAATTAGCCAATAGAAACCTAAGAGATATCAATCCATAATTTAAAATTTTAAAAAATTCCCGTCTTCAGGTTAGAATTATCTGGGTACATATATGTTTTTTGTTGATTTTGTCAACTGAAGTATACTCTACCAAACAAACAAAAAAAGATCATCAAAACCGGGTAACAATTGGCGGAGTTATCACGTAACATACATACAAAAAACAACATGCAGTCGAATTGATAACGTCATCCTTTTTCGAAGTCCGTTGAAAATCAGAATTATTAAGGAATTTTTAAATGAGATTGTAGTCCGAAATAATTTCTGTTCCGGCTGATTGCAAGGTCCTATTTCACAAAATATCTCTCTCTATATATCTAAATATATTGTTAAGTGTAGTATGTGTTGATAATATTGACACATAGATTACTCTGTCGTGATAGTATAGTGTGCTTACGTACATGTCTGTGTGTCGTTTATCAACTGATTAGATAAACATATAAAATAGTTAAACAGTTGGATTTAACTAGATTTATATGTACTTAAGTAATTACGCTACGTTAATTTGATTAATTTTTAAATAATAATGTACGGGCTAAAGAATCCAACCTCTACTCACCTGATAGTAAATAGCGTTAAAGGCTTGGATGGATGCGTGCGCACGCAGAGCCCTGTATCTACTAATACTATGTCAGTAACTACTACTAAGTAAGACTTCGTTGCTGGATACCTATTAACACTCTTAGACGAGCTTTAATATTATTTTCCCCAAAAAAGAATACTTCTATCAACACAATGTATCAGAAGTCAATACATTTATCCTATGCTTATTATTTTCTATTGTTACTATTTTGAAAACTCTAATATAAGAGTGAATAGGCCAATAGATGTCGTGTCATCCTAAGAAATTACCATTAGATGAGATTATGGTCAACCATTAAAGTAATTAACGTTGAAAGACAATAACAATTTTTTTATTACATCTCTGCCAGCCGGCGACCTCATATATTTTCCCTGAGGTTTGATACATAACAATGAATCCTTTTACAGGCGACGTACGTGCTAACCTCCACCCCTGGCTGGCCAGTCTCCACTCGTTGTGGGTGAGGGAACACAACCGCGTGGCCCGCACCCTGGCCGCTCTCAACCCAGGATTCAACTCTGACAAGCTGTACCACGAGGCCCGGAGGATCGTTGTTGCTGAATTGCAACATATCACCTACAAACATTGGCTCCCTGCACTCACTGGTAAGACAATATAATTCATTTCTGTCTGTATTTTAGTCAAAGATTCATATCATATCTGGGTCCTTAATTCGAATTCTTAATCGTTAGCAATAACATCATCATTTATATTCAGATAGTGAGAGTAGGCAAGCGGTGTTCTATTTTAATACCATCCATAATATATGTATTTATAAATATTATTATAAACGCAAAGTGAATTTGTCTCTTTGTATGTACTTCCTTTACGTCGCAACGGACAGGCAGCTTGACTTAATTTTTTTGTAAAAGGGTAGTTGAAAGGACGGAAATATACACAGGCTGCTTTTCATTCCGTATGGAAGTGCAATAATTTCTCAAATTCACGTGGATGAAGTCGCGAGCAAAGGCTAGTTCAAAACATATGTTGTACATGGTTTTAGTGAAGTTTGTGAGTAATTATATAGACGAATAAAGACTCGAAAATATTGCTGTGATCCGTAACATTCTGTAGATAGATTCACTACATTTACCTTACGATGTAGCAGCTCAAGAATACCACTTGCCTACCCTTAAGAATACCCTTGCTTCAGGTCAAACGTAACTAAAGTTGTATAAGTAGATATTGTCAAAGACGCCTTAAATAGATATCGTAACAAAATATACGGGGTCAACAGGAGGTGTTTCTAATTGAATTGCTAATGCACGGTTTTTGTCACCGTTTATTTAGCAAACAAATGCTGAATGTTGTGACAAATTCTATGTAGCACGTATAGATTTGTATATACGATTGTACTTATTAATATACAGTAAATACAAACATTACAGCTACCGGCGTTTCGTTGTGTCAATTTCTTTCCCTTATAATCTTTATATGAGTGTATGTAAGGGTTAGCTTAGAACTAGAACATAATCTTTCAAAAATATTTTTGAGGATTGCAATGTAAAAATATTCCATTCTTGCATGATGAATTTTGAGTATTAATTTAGAATTCGGAATACAGACCTTCAATCCATAGAATCCATGCAACGGATTACGGACCATGCACAATGTACATGTATGTAAGTTTACTGGGTCGTCCCACTACTAGATGCACCGACGACCTGGTTAAGGTCGCGGGGTGTCGCTAGATGCGATTGGCTCGGGACCGGTCAATGTCGAGCCCTTTATCTAGCAGTGGACATTTCCCGCCTAATTATGATAAAGAATTCGGAATTACTGGCTAATATTTTTATAGATAGAGTTTGATTGTAAGTTTGAAACAATGAAATTCCTTTGGTTTGGATATCGAGTCCTATTTAAATTTCGAACATTAATATTTTAAAAATTTTAAAGCCTATCCAACAGAATTCATCCTCCTTCCGCATCAACACTACCCAAACATCTTTTTTTCTTCAACAGGCAAAGGATTCGACGAACTATACGAGGGCTATGACACGGGCTACAACTCTGACGTGAACCCGACCGTCACCAATGCGTTTGCCACGGCGGCCTTCCACTTCGTCAACAGCTTGTTAGACCAAGACATCGAGCTCATGGATCATCAGTACGAGGTGTCTTCACACCGTCTACAGAACAGCTTCTTCAAGCCGGCATTGATTGCTGAGAAGGGTGCGATGGAAAAGATATTGAGAGGCATGGTCAGCCAGAAAAGTCAAGGGTTGGACTTCAATTACGATGAAGATGTAAGTAAACACATTTCTTTCTCGGCTGCATAAGTTCACTGTTGGACATTCGCCTCCGTATTTCTCACATTCGACTTTCCATGATTCGACTTCGCTTGCCATGCGGATTGTGGTTGCATAGGTAGATGCTACTGTCCGGCTTTTGAATATTTTCCCCTTTAGTCGCCTTTTAAGTCGATTTCTAAAGCCGAGACCACTGTCATTACCTACTACTACTAGTGAGAAAGTGAGTCAGTTTGTTTGCAGGTTTGTTCTTCCTTCGCGTCGTAACGGAGGGTTAGGTTAGCATGAATCGTTTTTATTTATAAGGGTAGCTAAAGGGCCGGAAAAGGACATAAGCTATTTTTATTCCGATCGAGTAAGTAGTTCTCTTAGGGTAGTTTCCAAATTCCACGCGAGCGAAGTCGCAGGCAAAAACTTAATTGTCAAACTTGAATTATTTAAGACCTTTTCTAAGGAAAAAAAAGAATGGAGACATGCAACAACCTATGTTCTAATAATATTTACTAAGATCGCCAATCTGAAAATAAAACATGGTGATACTGGCCAATCCCTGTATGGTAGGTGTAGTTTATACGACATAGCAAACTGACCTGTCTCGTGTGTCTATGGGTTGGTTTTCAGAACTTTAGTGTCAAAGTCACGAGAGCCGTGGGCGAATACCGTACCGAACACGTAGGCATAGCCGAGCCAGAGAACTAATAGACAACTCCTACAGTAGGAATGTCGCCGACGTGGCGATCTATGACGGAAGGCTCATGTCCAACTGTAAATTGTGTACCTGACGATAGCAAAATGGACTATCGTCAGCATTTTTTCCTGAAGTGAAATAATAATTCGCTGGCTGGAAGTAAAAGAAAACATGCAAAACAAATTAAATATTGTTTGTTGTTTCACGTATAGGTAGGCGTTTTATGAGTAATTAGAATTGCGTTTCAAGAAACCATTGTATTGAGTCTATATTCAATTTTGCTTATGAGTCAGTCTGCAAACCATCGTCAGTTCTATCGAGTAGCAACGTGTTTTATACGATTGCAAAACAATACAACGGTGTATATATAAATAATCTGTATAAATAATGATGTTATTGTAAATTCAACGTTTAGTTTAGTTACTAACATTGAAATGCACCCGTTTAGTAACTACTATTAAAGAAATTGGGACGTTTAGTTACTACCATTAAAATGGATCCGTTTAGTAACTTACATTAAAGAAATTGTGACGTTTAGTTACTACCATTAAAATGTATCCGTTAAGTAACTACCATTAAAGAAATTGAGGCGTTTAGTTACTACCATTAAAATGGATCCGTTTAGTAACTACCATTAAAGAAATTGAGGCGTTTAGTTACTACCATTAAAATGGATCCGTTTAGTAACTTACATTAAAATGGACCCGTTTATAAACTACCATTAAATAAATTGAGTAGTTTAGTTACTACCATTAGCATTGACCCGTTTAGTTACTACCATCAAAGAAATTGAGTCGTTTAGTTACTGTCATTAGATAGTTCAGTAACCACCACTGAAATAGAGCCCTTAAAAACCTTTGAGTTACTTTATGTAGCCTTTAAGTTGTTACCATTAAAACGGTACTGATTAATCATTCGGACATCGTAGTGAACAACACCACTAAACACAGTGCTATTTATATACGAAATAGCCTTCGACAAGGTCATTTCCTGTTATCGGCTGGTGTTATCCTTTGCCTTAATAATTTGTATGCTTAGAATGTCGTTTGTTTTCCGCATGGGTTAGCCTCGTGTTAGAGTATAGATTTAATTTAATAATAATTAAACGCAATCTTTCCATAAACATAACGATATACATATTTTAATGTACAAAAATAACAATTTCATCGGGAATCAAACTTTCAGAAGAAATCACGAACACAAAAACGTGGATCTCAATAATATTGCGATAAATCAACAAGAAATTATTATGGAATCATCAAATGTTTGAATTGAAAGTGAGATTTTAAATCAGCATATTCTATATGTACACTTAAAGTACTTAAAGCACTTAAAAATATGTACACTCGAGTACAAAAATATGTATTCACTTTTGAACCACGTCCCATTCATCTTTAATTGACTTTTAAAAAATTTAATTTGCTTTCGCATATGATTTGTATTGCCGTAAATGTTTAAATTATACGCCCCAATGAAATATACACATTGTAGAATTTGCAAAGCATTTTTTGAGTTCTGATATTATTAATGTTTATTTTCACGAGGTTAATGAATTAATTGCTATTTTAAAGTAAGAATTAAAAATAATTCGGTTCTAAGTTGAGGCTGAATTTAATGTGTAACTAGGGACGGTAGGGTCGTATAGAGAGTTATACAACATTGATAACATCCAATGTGTTTGTACAGCTTCAGCACCACTGGCTGGGAGGACTGGACGTTCTCGCGGTGGACATCCAGCGTGGCCGTGACCACGGACTCCCCGGATACGTGCAGTACCGCGCCCTCTGCGGACTCACACCCGCTAACACCTTCCAGCAGCTCTCTGACGTCATTCCGCAGAAGGTGAGTCATTACACTATCCTTTTTCTTGAAGATATTCAACCTCTTATGTGTCTTACTACATCGAATAACAACCCGGAGGACCCGGGTTCGATTCCCAGTGATTTACTCGGTACTTGGGTTGGCGCAATGCGTGCGCCCGCATAGCGCCATCTATGAACCATTAGCTGCGTAACGGCTATTGTAGCTAACTATAAAGTTGTAAATTACTGATATTTATTTCGCGACACTATAATTTCATCTCCTATTTTTAGGTAATTACTTATCAAGCCAGCTATTCTGTTGATGAAATGTCAACAGAAATTTTGTATGGAACCATGAAAGGCATAACGTTAAAACAAATGTGTCTCTGTTACTATAAATCGGATATTATGTCGGTCTTAATTTTCTACTATTAATTTATATTGTTAATTTCAATGTGTATCTGTTTGTTGATCAGGTGATAGACAAGTTGTCTGCTCTGTACGAGCACCCCAGCGACATGGACCTGGTGGTCGGACTGATGGCTGAGACTCCACTGCAGGGGTCTCTGCTAGGACCCACCGCTACCTGCTTCTTTAGTGAGTATAAATATTACACAGAGAGAACAAAATACGGTCGTTTATAGCGCGTTTGGCAGGCAGCTTTTGGTTATTTCAATGCAATTTTATCTTAAGGAATACATATATACCATCAAAGACTTCCCTGTCTGCCTGATTGCCAATCCTAATCATAATATCAGCGCCTATCCCAAACCGCTAGAGATATATACTTATATTTTGGATTATCATTCCATTTTGATGTAGTAGAGTGCAATTGTTAAATTTATAAATACTGTCATGGTCTGATTCGATATTTTATACAATTATAATTAAGTATTAAAATGTTAAATAAGGACTTTTTTAAATCTATTCAAAACTTGCACAAAAAGATAAAAAAGAATCATCATCAGCCAGGAAATATCCACTGCTGGACATATGCCTCCTTTATGGTACGCCACATCGACCGGTCCCGAGACACCTGCATGCAACCTTAACCAGGTCGTTGGTCCTTCTATTAGGGGGCAGGTCCGGTAGACGTTTCCCGGTACGTGGTCGCCACTCGAGAACTCTTACTCCCCATTGGTTATCAGTTCTTCGAGCGATGTGGCCTGCTCATTGCCTCTTCAGATCACTGACTCGTCGAGCTATGTCGGTGACCTTAGTTCGTCTACGGATTTCCTCAATCCGGATTTTATCACGCAGAGAAATTCCGCACATAGCTCGCCGAGTGACTTTGAGCTTGTTTGCTCGACTCACAGAAAAAAAAATGCACCTGATATAATAAAATAATTACAATACAACAAATGTTATTGTACAGAGGAACAGTTCTGGCGCACGCGAGCCGGTGACCGTTACTTCTACAACCACAACGACGAGGCAGGCAGCTTCACAAAGAGACAACTGGCTGAGATCAAGCGCGTCTCACTCGCGAGGCTGCTTTGTGACAACGCTAGCGTCAACAGAGTACAGAAGGATGCTTTCCAGCCACCTTCCGAAAGGTGCGTTCACTAGAATATGATTATTGAGTACGGTTCCCCAGCTAAACCATCCCGTAATGTCGTTACAAGTGTAGACCCGACTGTTTAGTCGCCCCGCCTAACACTGCGGCTACAAAATCAAATCTATTTTAAATTTATTTTACTATATTCTGATAAAATATGATAGTCGGCTTTTTGCAGGATTATTTAATAATAGGACATCGGTTTAACATACAACTTCACAGTTTTTGATTTTTGTTCGTAACGCCATCTATGGACAATTCGCTGCGTAACGGCTATTGTAGCTGAAAATTAAGTTGTAGTTTAATGGCATTCATGTCGATACACTATAATCCGATATCATATTTTAAAGCAATTTCATTACTTATCAAAGCTTCTTTTTTATAAGGTCATGCTAAAAGAAATTTCGTATAAGAGCATTCTGAACGAATTCCCATTAAATTGAAATAAAATGTCTTTGTATACAAGTGAATTCAGTCCACTGCCCGTACTAAAATAGTATAATTTAATTTTGATCTAACATTTGCTATGGTTACTGAAGAGAAGGTTATATACATACATACTATACAACTGTATGCAAAAGTTGATGGGCGAGCGATGAGCGACAATCTTACAATTGAGCTCAAAATATCATTATTGTAGTGTGCTTCTTGAATCGACTTTTATGTTGATTTAAGAGCCACCATTAGAAATTTTCAAAAGAAAAAGTATTAAAATTATGTTTTATATTGCAGCAATCCGGTCGTCTCCTGCGAAGAGATAAAGAAGGTGAACCTGGAAGCTTGGTCGGACCCGTCTCAGCAGCCAGATATCCTGACACGCACAAACAAGTGGATCAAGGACAAAGTCGGCAGCAACGCGGGCAATGTCACCAAGTAGACAGCACCACAGAGCGGTGACGTTGAGAGAATTTGACCCCGGCCCTAGAACAGGGTCAAACGAGTCACCAAATAAGTTAAAAGTAGTTAAGAGTATTTATATAAGACAATTTATGATTCAGTTTTTATAAATCCTGCGGTGTAAGATTTAATTTGATGAGTCGAGCATTTATAAACAAACGAATACGACCTTTCCATTTGATTGTTTATGAAAAGGCGTTTTCAATATTATTACTGCTTTTAGAGATTACGACCGTCATTTTACACCGTGGACTTCCCGTAGGAGTGTTTCAGTATTGAGTTTGACTTTAGCCTTAATATATAGCTGTAGTTTAACGTTCCTCGATGCTAACTGAAAATTATTATAATTTTTACGACTTTAAAGTCGTAGATACCATGTTGTACAGTGGCTGTGATATCGATCGACGTGGATGGTTCATCCACTGAAGTAGTGATGTCCTTCGGCTTTGGGACGTTCTGGCCCTTCGATCCATATGTTAAAAGATCAAGGGGCTATTCTAAATTAATTATTGATCATCATCATCTCATTGCAAGATGCAAGTGACTGTCGTGTTGGACCAAAACAATTCTAATGTGTTCATTAGACTGTTAGTTCTAGGTCATAGAATTGAGGCAAACAGAGACTTTAATTTGAACGTCAGTGCGATCGTAAGGAATATGAATGGTTTTGTCTTGTTATCGGACTATAGGAATTAACCCTTTTCCTGTTCACGGCACGCCAGACCAATATATTGGCGAATAAAGTTGACACTGACATCGTGCCTCGAATATTCTATGACCTATCTAGGTTGTGTAAATAGCCTTAAACAAAACAATCACTTGGATCGGAAATCACGACGACTTGGCTAATTACAAACGGATTTGAAATTGCTTAGTGAAATCACCATCAAATCAGAGCCGCAATATTACGGTGGCATAGATAGAACACCTGCCTTAACATTCATCAACTGTTTCGTATTTTACTGATCCTTTGTTTTTGACTCTATGTTTAACTTTAGCAGTCTTGTTGTTAAGTAATCTCATGTTTAGATTAAGTATCAGGCACATATTTGTAGCTGTTCATTGTTCATATTTGTAGCTGTTCACTGTTCATATTTTTTTCTTCATTTGCAACGAATTCATAGTTGAACAGATGTGTGCCATCAATACCAAAGACTGGAATGCAACTGATAGCGGCTACTAACGTCATGATTTGATTTAGGACTTTTCTTGCCCAATTATATCGTCATTACCTAAATCTTGGCATAAATTACCAGTAAAAATAAATAAATCGTCAAATACAATCCTTACAAAAATCTTAATTTAAAAAACAGGTACCCGAGCTTTTTTGGCAAGAAATGTTTAATGTCATTTTAATTTTATATAAGGTTGTTTAGATATATTGCATCATCATGTCAATTAATTTAAATTTTATATGGAACTTATTGTTATTGTTCTAAAATCGATTGGGAAAAGACTTAAATGA
Source organism: Carcina quercana (assembly GCA_910589575.2). Taxonomy (NCBI): domain Eukaryota; kingdom Metazoa; phylum Arthropoda; class Insecta; order Lepidoptera; family Depressariidae; genus Carcina; species Carcina quercana. The sequence continues at coordinate 8,459,709 of OU342436.1, forward strand.
ATTAGTATTGTCCATAAGCTTTATAAAGTGATTTGCATCAGGTACTTACTCAAAGTTTACAATATTTACACGTGAGGCGGCGGCGTAAATGTCATTTAACAGAAATTATACAAAAAAACTAATGTTTGTATTGAATTTCCAAATCATTGTTGCTTAATGTTACTATTGTAGAACTCATTTTTTGTAAAATTGAATTGAAAATACCTAATATACACTACACTGCTGAAAAGAGGACATTGTACTGTAATCGATATGTTTAATTACTTTTTGTGAACAAATATTCGTTTCATATCGGATTCATTTATACAATTTTAAGTTTGTTTTATACTCTGTCAATAAATATTATTTACTTTGAATGTTTTATTTTATTACAATAACCTCACGTTACTTCTTTTATTATTACTATTAATCAGCCAGACGGAACATAAGTATATATTCAAAATTCTACAACATTGCAATGTCTTCCATGAAGGGACTGGTCTTAATGGGTGGCTGGTTGTGATTGGTGATAAGTTCGTGATTGAGTGGGACAATGTGGCAAAAGATAAGTTATCCACGACCACAAACATCAGAATATATATAGACACAGTATTTCACTGAAGACGTATGCTTTGTTATACACTCTGTAGAGTATAGTTAGCTCTATATGGTTTCGTCTACGTGGATGGCTGGCAGGGTTCTTTTTTGAATTTAGAATATGTCGCTGTGACGGCAGATGACATTTATCAATAGAAGATCAGGTACATATAGCCTTGTGAGTATTATATTCTTTGATATATAGTGATCTGTGCACTTACTAGGTAATATATATACCTGATCTGTGGATCAATATCGTGATCTGTAAAGTGGATCAGTCTGGGAAGGATATTGACCGAGTGCACATCTAAAACAAGTAAATGCGTACAAAAAGAACTGGAAACCGACTTCTATTGCCCTAAAATTCTACCTTTACTAAGGCAAATTTAAGAATTATATAGTTCTCTCATGGATGCCAAAACTGGACCAAATTGAAATGGGACCACACGGGAAATACCATCTTTCAAATAATAAAAAAAATCATCGGTTCACGCAATCAAAAGTTATGAGGTAATTTTTAAAAAAAGGAAAAAAAAAAATACCCGTCGAATTGATAATCTCCTCCTTTTTTGAAGTCGGTTAATAAAGTGTCTAGTCCTCAGCTAGTCCACGTGTTTCTATGTTGCTTCGTGTCGTTCTTATTTTGTAACTATTAAATATTCAAGCCATATAACTGCTTTTCTCTGGTTTGACTCTGGTACCAAAGCTAAGTAAGCAAAACGTACACCTAACAAAAAGTCGACTTTCAAAGTAACTATTTCTTAAAAATATGCGGCACCGATACCTGCTAGAGATATACTTTACGAATTTTTTCTTTCTGACCCTCGAAATTTTCTTTTTTCTTACGTTCGGTCGGATAACCGATCAGTGCGAATTTACTACTGCTATTCCGTAATCAAAACCTCTAGTCAAATCGAATAGATTTTACATGGGTATAATTTCATACATATGTGTAGATAGTATTTGATCAACGCCTCAAAAGTCGCGTATCCAGGACACGTTCTGAGAATTTGCTACTTACTGTGATGGGCAAAGTTGCTGGAAAGCGACAGGTTGGTCGTAGGAAGTGGAAGGCAGGAATATAATCTGCCGAAAAGCACAATGGAAGGTCATACACACACGTGCTATTCTGTTTAAAGTTCGTTAATATACAAACAATGCATTATTTGTAAACACGTATATACATAATACAACAATAGTTGAAAAACTTAAATAAACGAGCTGTTCCATGTGTGAGTAATGTGTGCGAATAGGTTTTCCACTTTTAAAATTTATGTTTTCCCATGCTGTTTACAAACATAAAGGTAGACGAATACGTGCACTACTTCATGCAAGAGAACCTTCACCTTTTTTACTATACCTACCCGTCAATCCTACTTTCTAGATCACTGTAATACTAGCGACTGCTTCCACATACAATCAAATCAAGCTAATATCTTGCGGTTTTATGGGGACCAGAAACTTCATCAAGTTAGACGATTTCAACTGTTGCGCAATACTTCACTTACGTGGCCAAGGCGAAATGCATTATTTGGGCCAGAGAAGTAAGCACTATACAGGTTTCTTAAAATTAAACATTTTAAAGAAAAAACAGAATTGTGCATACGACTTATCTGGTTTTATGACTGATGCTTTAATTAATAAATAATTGAATTTATTATCGGCCATTCATAAAATTTTACCTGCAGTCACTGTGTATAAAGCATTCATACAGCTAGCAGTTGTGAAAAGCTTATGTGATACCATATTTGATAACACGCCTATGAATATGTGAAACAGGAGCATTCATTACTATAGAATTTAATTGACGGGATTTTGTTATTTTATTTGGTAAATCAATCAAAGATCTACAAAGCCTTCCTAACGACACTTTACGAATACATTACCGGTAAAAAGTTTAAAGCCAAAATAGCCGAGGCGAGAAAGCGAGTCAACATTTTCTATCAGTAAGTTTTACACCAATTGTACGACGTAGCCTTTCCAAAATTGTACTAGAGGTTACTTTACATTCGTTTTTGGCAATATGTGGAACATATCAAGGTTCATTACATGAAGCTTACATCAAGCGAGATTATGGTTATCTAAGTTCACTGTTAAATGGTCTTTATTTTACTTTAAATTTCCGCTTAGATAATTTTTAAGTTCTAAGAAGAAAAGTTCTAATAGATAATATACATTAAAATCCGTCTCATTAAATTTTTGGATGTGTTGTTAAAGGATTTATAAAACCTAGTTTTATGCGAGTCGTCGAGCGAGATCATTATACTCGAACAACTCCAACTCCACAAATAAATGCAGAAAAAAATGATTTAAAATGATTTGAATGTGAAAATACAACCAAGACTGAGTCGGGCTAGTAATACCTATAATAAAATTATTTCATATGCAAAAAGTTGTCATGAGTGGTTTAGGAGACGATTTCAAGAATCTGCTCTGTGGCATTCCCACCTCCTCTCCGCTCCCACTGTTATTCCTGTTTTTTATTTTAGCCAGGATCTACAGCGGTACACTTGACTACACTGCTCTGTGACAGACGAATAAACAGGAGACAAACATGTTTGTAAAAATATTATTATTTAGTATTACAGTTTTTTCTTTAGCCATGAAAAAATAGGTGGCACAGAAGATTATATTGTTGGTTAGATTATTACCAGCAAAACACGCATTGTATAATTTTGCTCGAAAAAAATCACAAAGTATAATAAATTTATATAAAAGAATTTATTTTATCACCTAGTGAATTCAGAAATATCGCTAGAAAGGAAGCGAATTACAAGAAGAAGAATCGAACAACCCAATCTTTAATTCATCTGATCGGTATTGATTAATTTGTTTCCTCAAATATGAGATTGCTGTTTAAATAAATACACGAGAGTGATAGCGAATGGTTTCTTTTTTAGGTACGGAACCCTAAATATCTTTCTATAATCTGCCGTCATTAAAACTTTGGATGATTAATTTAAGCTATATTTAATGAATATGTCAAGGTAAGGTCTGAACGCGCATTAAGTAATTAGGGACTTTGGGCTCAGCATCATCCGTTAAGTCCACTGCTGGACATGATACCATAGATCATCACATCGAACTGGCTTTTCACTAGAATATTTGCGATAATCACCACGCAAGATAGGCGGATTGGTGATCGCCTTTCATTATTCCACCAACGGGACGACATCAGGTGATTCTATTCTAAACCTGGAGCTACAAAACAAATTACGTTACTCTTTGATGAGGAAATAAAGCGAAAATAGTAACTTATGCCACAATTGTAATAACGCTAGATGTACTGACTTTAACTGACATCAAAAGAACAAGTAGGGGTGAATGTGACAAGGTTAAAAAGTGGATACATATTTTCGTACACGAGTGTACATGAATACTCAGACGCTGTGCCATGCTTTCTTTTGAAGAAAGCAACTGGTAAAATAATAGAATGGTTTTTATTACTTTTCGTCGGGTTTGTGCTGAAAAAGTATCAATCGTATCGACTGAGTCTTAAATGACGATTAATCGTTTTACATGGTCTGTCGAATTATAAAATTTTTTATAAAGTCAAATCCCCTTTTTAATTAGTCACAATGTTTTTAAAGCATAAGAAATGCGTTACAGCCTCGCCAACAAGGATAGTATTTATTTAGCACTAATTATAACTATGACGTCACAACGCCACAAAGGGTTCTCGTCTGTCATTCGATCCGAGACTCATGCGGCTTCACGCCTAATTTGCTCTATCGATATATAGAGGTAGTAGGTAGTCCTAATAAGGCTTCGATTCTAGGAGCTTTGTATCTAAAGCAGCGACGGATAATAGAATTTAAATAATTCACACATGAATTTTATCACACAGTTGTAATTGACAACATAAAGTTGTATGTTAATGATACTCATTTCACAAGATTACAATCCAATGTCCTATTTTTAAGATAATTACTTCACAAAGCCAGCTATGCTATTTTAAAAGATTATGGCAACAGAAATTTAGTATGAAACTTTGATGGAGCTAGATCCCGTTAATTGGAACATTTGAAGCCTTGTAAAATAAAAATTATAGTTTAAAAAGTAAACAAGCTTTTGAGAGTAATGCACAAAATAGCGGAAGTCAAACTAAAACAAAATGATAACAAGCGCGAGGGGTTTTTCTAGTAGCGCTTAAAAAGTGTCGTTTTCTACTTCCTGACATTACCACCAGAACCACGTCACCAAGTAAAAGAATTAGTCGTTTATAGAAAGAAAATGAGCGAAAAAACAGAGTCAACATTCCACTCTTAATTTTAAGTCGATAGCTGTAGTGTTTTCTGAGACAATCAGCTATGACAGACGCATAGACAGAGACCATAGTAATTTTATAGGGTTCCGTTTTTTCAAAAAAAAAAAATTTTTTTGTCTGTAAAGTCGGTTTACGGACGATACTTTGACGTGACAACATCATAAGAAAAGATGCGTCACAAGCCGAACGCTTAGGCCGATCGTGCCTCTCTATCGCTAGCATGCTCGGCTTAGGCGGAACTTTTTCGTGACATCAGTCGACATACATTATCCCGTCAAAAATTAGTTTGGTATAATTATTGGTTTGAGCAATATACTTGATATATTACTTGAAAACAGCCATAACAGAGTCATAGCTGAACACGTTTGGCCATCGATACTACCATTGTTTTTGTGGAATTTCTAAAAGTATCAAATAGGATACTTTTGGACTTCCCCTCTAACAAACAACAATAGCAGTTTTTCCTGTGACTGTCTATGTCGTCTAGACCAGAAAGTAATAAAGGCACGTTTAGACAAGTCTAATTGGAAGTCGAGTTAGTGACACAGTGCAGAGTATCCGGTGTGTTGAAAGTGAGTTACAGAGCTAGTGAAACTCGGGAGATAAGATGGTACAATTTAACTACATCCTCCCGGACTTGTGAAATGTTCATGTATGTGCGGACGAGTGAGATATTATCCGTCGAGGAACATCTACGAAGTCTAAGCTTTGCTTGTTGAGTTGAAGTCTTGTATGAACTAGGTTAATATTAGTGAATAATATTTTTACTGAGTTTCACTTACTTAACTTGAAGAAAAAAAACTCAAAGGAAAACGATATTTTTTTGAAAAAAATATTTGACATAAATTGCACGCAACGTAAACGCACAGCTGGAATGCAACATCTTTAAAACTTAAGGCCAATCTGACGATATCTCTAGTATCGAATGACGTCAGCAAAAACATCCACGAACCCCCTGATGTTAGAACCGTGTCAATGCCCTCTACAACTATGTAAATAAGCATTAGCTGTGCGCTTCACACAAAAATATTGATGCTTCTTTAAAAAATTTAACATTATTTTTATGAAAAAACAAACTTATATATTCGTTTCTTCCAAATTGAATGTATATGTTTTATGTCTAATAGTTAGTCACGAAGCCTTTTATTCACCATCAATAGTCTGTATATGTCCCCACGGCACGGTTTCAGGACTACGCTCCTACAGAGAGTGTATGGGCCATAGTCCACCACGCGTGCCTAGTGCGGATTCACTCACACCTTTTGATTTCTTCTCAGGAGTGTGCAGGTTTCCTCACGATGTTTCCTTCATCGAATACGAACAAATACCTATTACATTATAACTATCTTCATCATCAACAGCCTATATATGTCCCCACTGGAGGGGCTCGGCCTACTCTCCTACAGAGAGTGTATGGGCCATAGTCCACCACGCGGTCCCAGTGCGGATCGGCGGACTTCACATGCCTGTTTAAGACATGCAGGTTTCTTCACGATGTTTTACTTCACCGTTAAGCAATCGGATAATGTACTTGAATTGAAAAACAACTCATAGGTACACGGCTGGATTCGAACCCGGTACCCTCAGATTGAGAGTCCGCGCCTTATCCACTGCGCCACCGACGCTTCTTATTTTTTGTTTCTTTATGACTTCTTATTACCATTAGCAAGAGGATTGTTGCTATGTTGTTTATACATAAGTAAATGCTGCTCCCCATCTCCTTAATTTTCTTAACGACACACGATTTGCACATTTACATAGTGTTTATCATTTGTAGAATCAGCTTAGTGTTTTTCATTATACTTTACTATATAAAAAGTCATCTGTTTTGATTTACGGCTAATCGTTACAAGAAGGAATTACTTTACAGTTTCCCAGACAAGTACAGTTGTTACGTGACTAAACACTGAATAATTCATCGAGACACTTGTTCAAAAACTTTTACACAATATAGTGATTCTTTACGAGCTCACGGCTAAGGTGCCATTTCTAATAATTCCTGTTATTTCCATGCTAGTTTTGTCGTACGCCTATAAATCTCGGGTGACAGTGATCTACGGGTGAAGGGGAAAGCGTCTATGAATGCTTTGTTTACCAACTCGCTATTAAATTGTCTTTTATTTGGGACAAAGTGCTTGTAAATTAAGCACTTACGTTGATGCTACATGCTAAGGATTTCGTTACGGAGACACCTTCTGAAATCGACTTTTTAAAGTGAACAATAGGTATGCTCATGCTCTTAGCCCAAGTCTCACTCAATACCAGATGATAAGGTCATTGGATGAAAAGCGTGCTCAAGCAGAAACAGCGAATGAGGTGTCTGTCTGGGAGAAGCTGTGAGCCTCAGACAAGCAGTTGCGGGGAGAGTGTCCAGTTATATATAGCTACTGGATCTGAGATGAAAACTGGTATAAAGTAGGCTTTGTTTTTCTAGTCCTAGTTTTTATTTTATAGTATTTTTTGAGATATTTTATCCTTGTTGAAATTTAAATGGGATGTATTATTTATTATTATTAGTTCTCTTTTTATTACCAGAACAAGCGTGCATTTTACTACGGACAGCTATCATTAAAACCTGCCTAGGAAACTAGAGATATCGCCAGCAAAGAAATTAGCCGGCCGTGAGATTGTAAAAATATTTTTTCTTAGTGAAATGCACCCCTGAACAGTGATGTAACACTGGTATTTGACGGCATACTGGCGGTAGTATGTAGTCAGAAGTACGAAAAAAACCGCTACCATCAACCGAAGCTACAGACCTACCTACAGATTGTCAGACAACTGCATTAAGGTAAGGCCAATTTAGTTGGGTTTATACGGTAGTTATATAAAAATAAAATGTAATTCAAGCATTCCATAAAATGGATTTCGTTTATGTAACTCCATGGCGGGCGCTGTTATAACTGAAAATATTAATAATACAGCTAAAGAACACAAACACCATATAATAGACATCAACGACATACACCTAACCATAACCCCCTCCGTAGCTTCTAGGTACACGATCTTATTGTTGAATGGTTTTGGGTCCGCTGAAATAATACATGTCAGCACTTGGGTTGTTTAGTGTAATCATGTAATCGCCATCAAAACACTACTGTGAATAACACTGCTACAGTTTATCATTCATAGTGTATTAATTGACGTAAAAAATAAGCATAAATGCATAAATAATTTTGCCTTTTTTGACCAGCTTAACTCGCAACCCTGCATTTGCGAGTCTAACTCACTTTTTGTCATTGCCAAGAAAATGGTAGACAACCGGTACTGGTGAATTTTTTTCTAAAATGCAAACTAAGTCACGATCAAAAACTTGTATACAATACCATCAAAGTTAAAATAATCTTCTAGGAACTTCTCCACGAAGTATTAAAATCAATTTATCTGCCTGGATTTTATTACAGCAATTACCACAAAAACATTCTTTACAAAATTCTAGAGTTCTGCACCAGATGTTTTCCTATAGTTAAATTTGCATATGCAATATCCAGTATAATCGTATCTGTATATTTAAAAATCAATTAATTTCTTAGTGTGCACCTTTAGCGTATCCCCGCTTACCACCCGTATAAAGAACATTGTTCTACCACCACGCGCCTTAGTCCGTGTCACTGCGATACCAGTGGCTGGTGGATACCTGCGCGTGCGCCTAGTGCAGTTGAACTAGACGTATCTGCTTATCAAAACTCCTTGGAGTTTACGTTTGTGCTTTTGTGAAGTGTTTGGAGAGTGGTGTTTTTATTCTGTGGTTCTTAAGGTTAGTTTGAATTTATTTTTAATTTTAACACGTATAGCTGTTTAACGTTTATTGCAAAGTTTTTTTAAATATTGAAAGAGTGACTGAGTGCATAAATTATTTTAAAGCCAGTTTTACATTGTAAGTTAACTGTTTTCACTTCAAATATTGTTGTTCTGTGTGGTTTGTACTGTATACTTGTAGAATCCGAGCTGCATAAAATATTCTGAATTAATGATATAAAAAGCACGACGACATACATGTATCATTAGTAAATATATATTTTTAATGGTTTATAATAAATACCAAAGAACTAAAATCGAGAATTTTGTTTAAAATATTAGATTATGAAATTGGGTGGGAAGTGAATTGTATTTAGGAGAGCAATGGATGAATTGAAATCAGTAAGCATATTAGGTAAATAAAATGTTCTCTATAAATTCCGTGTTTTGTATGTATGGGTAAAATAAAAAAATGAATTTGTAGATCGATGTTTATAATAGTAATAGGTTTGATTGACGGTTTAAGGCGTTCCACCTCCATCAAAGTTTCATACTAAATTTATGTTGCCATAATCTTTTAAAATACAAGCTGGATTTGTTCAGTAACTATCTAAAAATAGGACATCAGATTGTGCTGTCGCGAAATGAGTATCATTAACATACAACTTTACAGTGAATCACAATTTTCATTTTGATTATTGTTTAAAGCGCCATCAATGAACCATTAGCTGCGTAACTGCTAGTAGCTAACTATAAAGTTGTAAATTAATGATATTTATTTCGCGACACTATAATTTCATCTCATATTTTTGGGGAATCACTTATCAAAGCCAGCTAGCTATTCTATTTTAAAAGATTATGACAATCGAAATTTAGTATGGAAGCATTAGGAGAGGGATAAGCCGCAGTGGTTGTTGATCGTTTTCGTTTTTGTTTGCTCCTTAGAAACGTTTTGTTAGTATATCCATACGAATACAGTAAATGCAAGAAAACTGACTGAAAATATATGCAAAGGTAAAGTTACAAACTAAACAATTCTTATATGATTACTGATTTTCTATATTTTTAAACGTTTCATTCTTAGTTATTGAGGTGTATACATGTGTTTCGTGGTCTATAATAAGTACATAAGTATCAACGTATAGTAATAAGTTGGCAAATCAGTAATTTTATACCACATAACCGTTCCAAATGTAATTTCACAAATATTAAAAAAAAAGTTGTACGCACGGCTACACATCAAGCTATCCTTTCCAGTATACGCTGACCTCGCATCGTGCGGGAGTCCATTCAATGCGAGGTCAGCGTATACTGGAAATGTATTCCCGATATGTCTATTTGTGCCCGATATGGCATTGTTTTCTTCCTCCTCTGATTAACTTCCAAAAATGTTCAATTTCATAATTGTATACATTGGTCATATCGACCACAACCGTGGTCAAGCGATAGTAGTATGTTTTATTTAGGGCAAGTATTTTTCGCGACTTAATCCATGTTAACTTAAAAAATCGTCCCATGGGAACTTTACACTGGGATAAAAATAAGATTATTTTCCTTTCCATAAGGTGGAATTTTCTCATGACCATTCAAGTCGTTTACATGTGAAAAGTCAACGAACAAAGAGACTGACAGAATTACTTGCGCTTAGATCTAAAATATATTAAAAACAAAAGTAGGCCGCAAATCCAGTCACACGTGAGTAAATCGTATTATGTTCGACGTCTGTTTATAGCTTCAATAACAGTTAAACTGAAGAGATTCGATACGATTCCGCTTTATGAGCACGCTTCTGACGTAACACCGGAACCGAACTCGCGTCGGACGCAGGCAGACAGTTGCTTGTTACCGTTTACTTACTGGTACGCTTAAACAAATGAGATCCTTTATATTAATAAACACTAATTATTTCTTCCTTTCTCGTTGCAGACACGCAATAACTACCTTCGGTAACGAAATATTTTTGTCAAGTCCCACTGATACCGCGATACCACTTTCTCGATAGCATCCGATCGATTCTTTTTCTATGGCAATGATGAAAATGGCATTTCCTAGTTATTATTTCTATTTCTAATTAGATGTCATTTAGTGTTTCCTACTCCTGATAAATTCAAATGAACGAATATTTTGTAATTTCAGATTTATAAAATTATATCTTGGAAAAATTACTCACAATGTAAGTGAAGATAAGGTTGTGAATTTATGATTTGATGGGTATGTAAATAGAGACGGAAAAATGCTTCTATAAGACACCAAATCGAAGGCAATAATTTTAATTCAAACAAGGTTTTATTACAGGTTTTCTCTGATGTAAGTGAAGGCGCACTTCCAAAAATTGTTCTCGCTATTGCTTCCAAAAATATCTATCACTTTCACAACATTTGGCTGTATCAATGGAGTATCATTTCTACTACTCAAATACGAATAATATACTGTAAATATTAGTTGTATGTATATATATAGTTACGGGAAAAAAGTTGCTAAAATTCTAAAGTACAATAATCACGAACAATTATAATATTTAAAAAAACCCACTGCAATTATAGTAAGTACATGTAATTTTGTTAGCGTTAAAGCAAGTACTCAACTCTGCAGCAGCCGGTCGTCTCAAACAATGTCAATCGGATTTACCAGCCATTATATTGTTACTTACAATGCCTTATTATTTTTCTTTCTCGCACGTTTTTCCTCGACACGGTTTGTGGTAGGTTAGGGTAGGAAACACTCGATTGTTGTGAAAGATGCCAGCCAGTAACTAGCGTCTGATTAATATTCACTATTTGACCGTGGATGTTACGGGTTGCACAAGGAAAATGTTGCGCTTTCTTTTTATTCGTTTCCAGCAGAATTTGCAGTGGTATTCTATAATAGTAATTATACTCGTACTTACGTAAGCCAGTTGATTGATTGATACGTCTTTTCAATCCGGTATTAAACTGTTTGTGTTTTAAAATAGCTGCCTTTAGTAAATAATTAACTAAAATAGGCCATCGAAAATTACGGCACAAAGCCAGCTAGCTATCCTATTGTGAAAAAAAATAATTAGTTTTTTAATTTAATTTGAGTAAAATAAATTTAGTTTGAGACTTTTATAGGCGACATCATTTTAATGAAAAATCATCATCAAAATCGTTTCTTAACTGGCATAGTTATCACGTAACACACATAAAAACATCGATAAACGTCAAATAGGGAACCTCCTCCTTTTTTGAAGTTAGTTGAAAAAAGGTATTGTTTAGTGAGTTGCGTTTTTGTATGTGAATATTTTTTGTGAAATAATTTTTTATGATTGACGATAAATGATATGATTACCAAAGAGTATTAGAACACTGGCGCTGGCATTAGAGTAGGGTGTCGTGTTGTTTTAGCATTAGACTGTCACCATCAATGAGTTTTACTAAAGAGACGCAAATAACTCGATTTTCATACACGGAGAGCGTATAGCCACTTATTGGACATCAAGACGTAACTATGAAAAAGACACAATTAGAAAGAATTAATATGTTTGTCTCAGTTGCACTTCAGTATGTCATACGATTAATTGGCTGATTAGAAAAAGGCAGACTGTGACTTCGAAAAGACAGTATGTGTGTTGCTAGTTGTTGTATTGATTTCCCCATCTTATGGAATAAATTGAATGAGTTGTAAAAAATGCAATACATTTTTTTTTAAATTTCGATTTATGGGTCACTGTCTTCTATTAGGACAGTCTTATTGCAAATTTTAAAATGGTACGTACATTGTGATACGAGTGCGGTATATATAAGTTGGCTTTGAGTTCCGTACTAAAAGCGTGCCCACGGGACCCTACTACAACGTCGCTGTTGTCCGTCCGTTCCTCAGTTCATTGTTTTGAAATATAAACCCCGTTTGTATTTGCCGCCATTTTGCCTGCCGGTCTCCGAATGTGAATCCGTAGTCATATTTGCAAAAAGTGACCGCCTTCTTGAACTTCCTTGCTTTTGGTCCGATTCCGTTCAAAATCGATATGTAGGGGTCCGCTGGGTCTCCGAATGTGAATCCGTAGTTATATTTGCAAAAAGTGACTGCCATCTTGAACTTCCTTTCTTTTGGTCCGATTCCGTTCAAAATCGATATGTAGGGGTCCGCTGGGTCTCCGAATGTGAATCCGTAGTTATATTTGCAAAAAGTGACTGCCATCTTGAACTTCCTTTCTTTTGGTCCGATTCCGTTCAAAATCGATATGTAGGGGTCCGCTGGGTCTCCGAATGTGAATCCGTAGTTATATTTGCAAAAAGTGACCGCCATCTTGAACTTCCTTTCTTTTGGTCTGATTCCGTTCAAAATCGATATGTGGGGGTCCGCTGGGTCTCCGAATGTGAATCCGTAGTTATATTTGCAAAAAGTGACCGCCATCTTGAAATTCCTTGATTTTGGTCCGATCTCGTTCAAAATCGATATTTAGGAGTCCGCGGGGTCTCCGAATGTGAATCCGTAGTCATATTTGCAAAAAGTGACCGCCATCTTGAACTTCCTTTCTTTTGGTCCGATTCCGTTCAAAATCGATATTTGGGGGTCCGCGAGGTCTCCGAATGTGAATCCGTAGTTATATTTGCAAAAAGTGACCGCCATCTTGAAATTCCTTGATTTTGGTCCGATCTCGTTCAAAATCGATATTTAGGAGTCCGCGGGGTCTCCGAATGTGAATCCGTAGTCATATTTGCAAAAAGTGACCGCCATCTTGAACTTCCTTGCTTTTGGTCTGATTCCGTTCAAAATCGATATGTAGGGTCCGCTGGGTCTCCGAATGTGAATCCGTAGTTATATTTGCAAAAAGTGACCGCCATCTTGAACTTCCTTGCTTTTGGTCTGATTCCGTTCAAAATCGATATGTGGGGGTCCGCTGGGTCTCCGAATGTGAATCCGTAGTTATGTTTGCAAAAAGTGACCGCCATCTTGAAATTCCTTGATTTTGGTCCGATCTCGTTCAAAATCGATATTTACGAGTCCGCGGGGTCTTCAAACCTACCAAAATCAAGGAATTTCAAGATGGCGGTCACTTTTTGCAAATATAACTACGGATTCACATTCGGAGACCCAGCGGACCCCCACATATCGATTTTGAACGGAATCAGACCAAAAGAAAGGAAGTTCAAGATGGCGGTCACTTTTTGCAAATATAACTACGGATTCACATTCGGAGACCCAGCGGACCCCTACATATCGATTTTGAACGCAATCGGACCAAAATCAAGAAAGTTCAAGATGGCGGTCACTTTTTGCTAATATGACTACGGATTCAGATTTGGAGACCCCGCGGACTACCATATATCGATTTTGAACGGAATCGGACCAAAATCAAGAAAGTTCAAGATGGCGGTCACTTTTTGCAAATATAACTACAGATTCACATTCGGAGACTCCGCGGACTACCAAATATTGATTTTGAACGGAATCGGACCAAAATCAAGAAAGTTCAAGATGGCGGTCACTTTTTGCTAATATGACTACGGATTCAGATTTGGAGACCCCGCGGACTACCAAATATCGATTTTGAACGGAATTGGACCAAAAGCAAAGAATTTCAAGATGGCGGCCACTTTTTTCAAATTTGACTACGGATGCGCAATTGGAGAATTCACTAACTGTACAAATTGGCGGCCAACTTTGAAATGGCAGACATTACTTTAATTACTATCATTGGAACTGCAGACTTTGACTATCAAACATTGCAGTTATCGTGCTTCGGTTTTCAATTAGGAGAATTCACAATAATTTTTCATGCTAAATTTTCCATAAATCAACTAATTCCAATATTACAACTAAACTACTCTCTCTTGAAAGAAACGGGCACCATACAATAGTTAGTCTCCAATGACTCCTTTATCAAAACTCCCATGCATATGGGAAAATTGAAAGGAAATAAATAGCAACACTGGAAGCTACAATAATGCGTACGAAAATGGTAAGAAATAAATGATGTTTTTAATTATTATTTGATGTCATTTAATGAAATAACGACAGATTCATGTGTAAAAAGTGATACCATTTGTCTTACAATGTGTATCCGATCGAAAATAGTAGGATTTAACATGCATTTTTCCATTTTTATTTCTGCAATGGTTTGACGTGTTGTCCTTGCGCGGCAAAGTCGACAACTGGCGATAATTCTGACCAAAGGTCAGAATTATGTTGGTCCCACTAAGTACTACATACTGCGCCTCTATTAGTAAAACTCTTTGGTCACCATGATATCCCGCGTGCGTCGTAAAAGGCGACTAAGAGAAAACTATTCGTGAGATGGGCAACAGCATTTACTTACGTCAACAACATCTCACTGCGATCAACTATCTGCCTGCTAAGCGTAGTTATTATGGCAAATCTGACGAGATTTGTAAGGGTAGCTCATATTCAATACTGGACATATGCAGTCTATTATGATTAGAAATAATACTTTAGCTTTAACTCTTTTCAAATCCAGCTCTATTATCACTTAAAATCAACTGAAGATTAATGACTGATACATGTCTAGATTATACAGGGTGTTTTTGGGAGGAGTGTATCCCATACATGTCTAGATTATACGGAATGTTTTGTAATCTAAGCGAAATTTTTACGAGGCTGTTAGCAAGGGGGATTTACGACTTCAACACGTAAGGGGCATATTTTATGGCCTGCAAATAAAGTGTTATTCTGAAGAAGTGTAGGAACACAACTAGATTTGTTTGAAGCTTTCACGTTCTGGCCTTCAATGTGTGTAACACGACATGGAATATTTAACCTCGACACAGACAGGAAAGAGTAAGATCAGTTTAAAAATATGTATAATTGATTTGCACTTGGCCTTCATCTCGCGTTGTGTTAACTTGAAAAAACATCAATTTTAACGTATAGTTCCGTTCTGACCCCCTAGTGATTCATTCTTGGGACTTATTTCCCTACTACCCTTAACAGGTAAGTATGCAACAACGTGCTATATCCACTCTAGACTCGATTTTTATAGCATTATCTTACTTAAGTCTCAACTAATTTATATTTATATGTATTTTCTTCACGTATATCAGACTTTCTCTTATTCCTTTATGGAGATTAAGTGATGTTTGGCTGGAATAGCCTTAAAGTAGAACTACATATTTACTGTACACACTTAGTTTCACCCTAATTACAATTGAATCTCCTCAGATATTATACTTGGTGTAATATAGGGTCACTAGGCATATTTTCGTATAGACAAATTTTAGATCGAAGTCAAGCATTGTTCTATAGTTTTTGCTAGATTTAATAATAATTTATCAATGTTGCAAATGGGAATAACTGCAAGAGACGCGTGAAACGTTCTAATTATACCCCGGTTGAAAATTCTCCGTAATTACCGTTTAGTGTTTAATGAAGCCGCTGGAGTGCAACAGTGGTTGCATTTGGTTTGATTTATTTCAGGATATGGATTAATGCGACGCAATGGCTTTTACATGCTTTGTACTCATTCTCGTGAACATTACGGCATTCCATACAAAATCGTGTGTGTTAATTTGTTTACGATACACCATGCGTATTGTATCGTTAACAGTTTTAGAGAATTTAAATAGCATTATTCTTGTCTAAGTTCACCATTTGTAGTAGTCTGTCATCATTTTTCGGGGATTTGTAGTGCTACGAGTATTAGATTTTTAGGGCTGACTCTACGATGAAAGAGATAGAAATGTTGAACTAAAAAGCTGTAATTTCAAATTAATGAAAGATATGACACGGTTTTGTGTAAATTTAATCATTATTACGACTTTTTTTGTTGTCTTTTTTTCACGACGAAATTTGTATTTCGCAATGACAGGAGCGTTTGTGGGGCTGAAACTACTTATCCAGATATCCTAAGTTAATATAAAAATAAATATCTCTGAATTTTGTTACTAACACTAGGTGAGGACGGGTGAAAAATAAAAATTAGTAAAAGTACCTTTTGCGTAAATAACTTATACTACTTTATTATAAAAGTGTGGCAACCCTAGCTGTAACACGAGTAAGAGAAGAACTGTGTTAGTTTCAGTAATTTTGATAAATCGTACCCAATATTTGAAATGTTAATTCAGAGACCTTGGTCTTAGCAACCATATTGACTAAAGTTACGATACCTATTTATCAATTTCCAGTGAAGAGTTGATTTTTAGGCATCAGAATTTAATGGCTTACACTGCACTGAATAGGTAATCACTGCATAAATTCTGTTTAAATATTGAAGCAAGTAAAAAGTAAAAAAAATCAGATTTATTAGAGGCTTAAAGCGCTGTAGAAACGTTTACAATGATATTACAACGATAACCATTAAAATTTCATGAGTCTCAAAGTCTTATATAAAGCCCTTGAGGATGACCTGTTGCGATGTTTTGAAGGGCAGACAAGACGAAACACTATACTGTTGAAAACGAATTAGACCTTATCTCCAATAAAGTGCTTTCTTTTGACAATAATTCTAAGACCACCCAACGTATTGAATGAAATGAAGTGGAACAGTACAGGATGGTTAGGCAATCTAAATTGGTTGTAGTCAGATGTATATAAAATACACAGAACTTTCATCATCAACAGCCTATATACGTCCCCACTGCAGGGGCTCAGGCCTACTCTCCTACAGAGAACTTTATAAACGAAATAAAATTAGGTAGGTTTAATACGTTCACGTAAAGGTATTGAACAACCTAATTGCAGTTATGAGCTGTTTTAAAGTAGCAATGAACGTTACTAATTGCTCACGTGTTCATCAAACTTTAACTTCATGTACAAACAGCATTTCATTCCACGAAGTTTTTCGATTCGATTTATTAACATTTTTCAGTGTTGAATGTTTTACGTATTGGTATTGGGAACTTGTTTGACAACATGTAATTCCTCGCTTGACCTGTTGTTATTCGAATGCGTTAAGGATTAAAATGCATCTTTCATAACCTGAAGATTGATCGTAAGTTGCGCAAGAATAACTCACATTTTAGTTCTATTTGGGTTTTCCGTCTTTCGCGATTCAGTGCGGAAAAAACTGGGATTCTAAAATGGCACTTCGAAAGTATCATCACTAATTATCAGTTGTTGATCAGTTGTATGACACTGTTGGACACTAGTTTACCATGTAGATTTTTCTTGGTAAACTTCTTCAGCTTCTACGCTAGTTCTATATAGCTGGGACCCAACGATACGATAGTTGATGCATCTAAGTTATATTTGTCATATTGTTTTCTCGCACCCAGTAACATTTTAAATTGGATAAATTAAATTCAGCAGGCAGTCAACGGTTACAGTCAATTCGCTAACATAGAAGAATAATTATTAAAGAAACAAGATCTAGATTGCGTATTGTACATCATTGTACGTAGATAACTAATGTATAGGTTGTTAGTATAGCTGAGATGCTGTCTTTATTTAACCTAAATAGTGGTATTTACGTTACATGTAGATTTATCTTGTCCCATTCTTCAAGATACTCATATGTCAAGCTATAAGTGAGATTGATGTTTTGCATCAGTGCCCAGAAATAAATGAACGAGGAAAATAATTGAAAATAAACATACTCGTATACGTAACGTCGTGAGTAACACTGGAACTCGTTTAAAGAAGTGATGTCTTTTGGAATGAAGAAAGCGAATACAGCGAAGGGAGGCAGAATACAGTTGCTCTGTCAAATTTTTGTTCTTTAAGCAATCTGAAAATTCTAAATAATTTACACTACAAATTTCGCCTTCGGAGCAACGCGCAAAATGTACAAGAAGGTCAACGTTCACTCACATTCACTATTTTTATATTGTCAACTGTTTATAGAAAACAAATTTTGTCTTTTTCAACCAACTTTAAAGAAGGAGGAGGTTATCTCCGCCAATTGGGAACCAATGATTTTAGTTTATTTCAAGTAGGCTTTATTTCAAGAGAAGTGTTAAAGTGTTATGAAAAATTTGTGGCTTAATGTCATCTTCCATGAAACGATTTTGAAACCTAAACCTTCTATTCATAAAAGATTCGAGAGTGCTGAATGCAAGTGGCTTGGGAACAGTCAATATGGCGTACCATGGAGAAGGCCTATGTCCAGCTGGGGACGTTTCCAGGCTAATGGTGATAATGAACGTTGAGTAGAGAAACCACGTGAGAGAAACGTATATCATTAGTCTTATTGTGGTACCTAATTCGCGAGAATCAGATTAACAATCGTAATTATATTTCTATAAATACAAAAGATGGAAGACCCTGCTTCCCTCCTCAGCGTGTTCTGAAAGTTTTTTCCCCTTTTGCGTAACCCATACGCAGACATGAGTTGATAGTTTTCTAAATCCATAACCATTGTGTCTGACACATATAAAAGGTTTCAAATAAAAACAGTCTTCACCACAAGACGCAGAGTCATTTCAAGGTTAATAAATTTATCCGGAATAGTATAGGTATTTTCCTTGCTTTCTACACGTACCATTTCCTTTGCGGTCAGACCACTTGACGGAGATATGTAGTTCTTGAAGCGAGGCACCACACTGCATTTAATCCTTTTACAGTTTTTCGAGAAATTCTCGTTTCTACGAAGTCGCTTCTTAACAGTGTCGTGTGGCGTAAGCTTCTTGAAATGTCTGAGCTCTAATAAATTGGGCAAACGTTGTTTTGAAGGGTGTTTTGAAGCAAAAACATCTGCCACTTATTTATAGGTTTAAATATATAATCTGCTACAGAAATTATATGAAATGCATAAAACAGCAAAAATGTTTGTCCGGAATAAGTTTTCAATTTTATTTTCAAGCTTTACGTCTTCTACAAGCCGCCATTTTGGATTTTTGTGACGTCATATAATCTATAATGCGCGGACACACGACGTTCTCAAATAGAAATTTTTGGAAATTCGATTAGTATATGAGATATGGAACACATGAACATACACACAAAGGTTGCTAAAATCATAACATATCATAACATCTCCTTTTGGCTTCGCCGCAGTCGGCCAAAAAGAACACAAATAAATTGTATGTGCTATAAAGTCCTAGTTGGTAAGATTTTGCATATAAATCAACGGCGATTAACTCATACTGAACAGTGTGTGGTACCAGGTGTCTACATAATTAAGTCCCGAGTCAAGCTTTCGATTGAAATTGACGAGTGTAGCATGTTATCATATTAAACTTGATATTACATATTTCATGGAGCGTAGAGTTTCTCAAGACTTATTAGAGACTTGTCAATTGCTATGTCCCTTTCCCTTTCATTTTGTTGAGCTGAAATAGCTTAGATACCCAATAACGATTAAGGTGATGAAATTCCATGTGTATGTACGCATATGCACCCAAAACTAATTTCTTTTCGTCAATATTGTTCACGATGCTTAGAATTTTGAGGCATAAATTTACGTTTGATAAAGTCATATTTATTTATTTGCACAATAACGGTTATGCAAATCCGTATAAATTTATTGTGCAACAAATAAATCATACAAATGAATAAATGTACAACAGGAAGTCTTATTGCTTAAAGCTATCTATCTATAAAGACTGAACAAAGTAAAAAAATGTTACGAATAAAAATACATTTATGATGATTCCGATATGGAATATACATAAGTAGCGCTGCCTTCAAAAAAATTGTTTCAGGCAAAACTACTAGAGAATTATGATTACCTTAGGGACTTTGGTTCACATTGAATGTTTTCGTAATATTGATTCCTTTTGACTCTTGAATGAGTTGGGCCGTACAAGATGTTGTCTATCAAATCACTGGCTCGGCCACGCTCACGTGTTCTGTCTGTCCCTCATTGACATATTGACACCGACGTTTAGACGTCATACCAACCCATAGACACACGAGACAGTTTGTGTATTATTATTACCGCATACACCACAACGCTTAGGTTTGACACATAAGGGACATAATCAAGTACCGTACATTCTTCACTATCATCTTGGGATCTCTAGCAGAAGAGTAACACACAAGTCTAATATTCATTCAGTCTCATGACAATTCCTAGACCCAATTTTCCGGAGGCATTCTCCTGAACCTAAGAAACATAAGGAATGAAAGACGGAAAAAGTAATTTTTATTAAGAGTTATTACCTTCCCTAGTTGTAATAGACTTTATGGCTGTCCCTAACGTTTTGCCAAGATAAACACATGTTCTGGAAACATTGCCAGACGTGTTCAGAACGTGATATGATCCTAATTTTTGTTATAGGACAACACAGGGCCATTTAAGTTGCTCTTATTTATGTCCTAAAGATTAGACACAACTTTGTTTAGACGTATTAGGTATTTGGAGTCATTAATCTAACCTAAACTGCTGTGTGGTTACAGCTTTATCACCATTTGTCTTATTGTGGGTGCGGTAAAGGCGACTAAGGGAAGGTTTAAGTGTTCACTTGTATTCCAAAATATTACTGCTATCACAAATATGTGAATGACTATGGTAGATCCTTCTATGTAGCCCTCTGGGTGTTTTGAATGACTTTAAAGAGGAGGTGGTTTTTAATTCACCTGTATATTTTTTGGGTGTGTGTATGTTATTAGACCACCACCACCGACCGACCACGTACGAGGAAACGTCTACCAGGCCGTCCCCCCACTAGATGGACCGACGACCTGGTTAGAGTCGCAGGGAGTCTCTGGATGCAGGTGGCTCGGGACCGGTCGATGTGGCGTACCATGAGGGAGGCCTATGTCCAGCAGTGGACGTTTCTCAGTGGATGATGTTATTAGACATCTTTGCCGATTTAGAAGGGGTTCTCAAGGATTTATGTATCAAGCCCCAGTTAATTGTTAAAAAAACATTACGCCTCTTAAGGTGGAATATAAATCCCGTTTATTGATTAACCCATTTATATACTAAAGGATAACTAGAGCTAAAGCTAAGCTAGAGCTCAATTTATCAAACTATTTACTTTACTTCTCTAGTATTCATTAATAGTTGAAAGCACGAGCGGTTTTTTTCTTGATAAACAAAAGAATGTTTTTTGTGTTAAACCTTCGGAAACCATTACTAGTGTTTTGCCTATTCACTGGGCAGTACACTCTTGGCCACCATCTCAATAATAGACTACCAGGTTGACATGAGCGTGTACAGCGTGTAATATAATTTCTATAGTACCTTACCATTTTCCTAATGAATTTCTAAAATATTCAAGTATCAAAAACCGCAGAAGTTTGTACAAAGATCATGCGTCTGTTTTATTATACACTCTTTGCTGCATCGACATGCTAAAACGTAGTGATTAAATGCTCCTAGCGACATGCTCCAAGCGGATTGACTTCAATTCGAGTATTTTTGAAAAAGGAACGCGGGCCTTCACTTTTCAAATGAATGTAAAACTTAATTTGTTTTTGATATATATTAATGTTTTATATATCTCTGTCTCTTTTTCTCCCTTTGAATTTTTGTAGTTAGACTCCACCTTAGACATGAAATCCTGGTACTTTCATCTTCATTTCATCCGATGTTAAGTGATGAAAAGCCGATAGATGAATGCGTGCTCACCTAGAAACGCTACTTAGGTTACTATTGGCTATGTTCTCTTTATTAACCGGAACACAATAATTTTAATTTTACTATTTGGTTTATTTTTTGCAAATTTATTAAAAACGTCTTTCAAAACAGACTAGGCTGTTTTGGCTTGACCTTTGCCTGTCCCAATGGCATAAATTTTACAACAATAACATCTTTTATCGAAATAAAAAGACATGGTCACGACATGGTCTTGGCGCGAACTTGAATAATGGTGGTTGATTGCAATTTTTCGTAATTCGAACAAACAATGAAGCCTTTCCGAGCTCGTGAGATGAAAAAGGTTTTGAGACAAAGATGAGTTGTTTTGTCATGATGACCATTTCATCATGTGCTTATGTGTTTACGTACTAAAGTTGTCCTATCTTATATTTATCATCAGTAAAAACATGAAATCCAGCTTTATTCTAAGTCCAAAATTACGTAGAAACAACCCACCGCCATAAAATAAAAGTATACGACCTGTAAAAGACGTTACGGCAAATAAAAGTATATTGCCTGATGTACTGATCACGTGGTTTAGCGACGGTGAACCATAATTATCCAACCCCGTAGCATAGTGTCTCTGTGGTGATGATCCGGAGGATGCAGGTTCGAATCCCAGCGAGGCCTATATCCGGCGGGAGCGCCGGTCTTAAAATCATCAAGGTGTAGGCTAGATCCGGCTCAGACAAATATTTCACTGAGTGGATTCGAATTTTAACAAGCCCAGTGATTACAGCAAATTTCTTCATGGACAATCGATCGTGGCGATCTGTGGAAAAGTTATTAGTGTCAACAGTGGACTTATGCAAAATGTAGCTGATTCTGACGACTGATAATCCATTTATGCAGTATAAAAATAATTGGTTAGTAGTATTCGTTAACCTGAAGTACGAGTTAACCACTTGCGTGCATTAACTACTGTACTTAGTAGACTAGATTCGCCTTTTGGGTAAATTAATATTAATCGTTACCATTGACTTGGCGGCGAAGGAAAATATCGTGACAAAATCTGCGCAATTCTGTGAAAAGGAAAAATTGAAAGGGTGTGTGGGATGTCGTTCAATCTGGTCCCGAGATACTAGGGTCCCGAAATGTTATCTATACCGTATTTAGGATATGTAGACAAAACCCTGCAGGTGTCCCAGGGTACCGATAAGCGAGCAGAAACCGTTGGATGCCCAACGGATCAGCTGCATAGCATAACGGAGATCGCTGTCAGCGATAAGACCGCCTGTTGTACATTTTTTTATATTTTTTTTAAACTTAAGCTTGTATTGGTGTACAATAAAGTTATATTGAATTGAATTGAATAACGGCCACTATTGGACAAGAGACTCCTCAAGAGCTACACTCAATGAAAATATAATATCTACCTGCGTAGTGGTATTTGAAATCATGCATATGGTGTGCAGTATTCTTTTTCAATAATGAAACCTGTTATTTTGCACCGTGGTTTATTAAATCGGTCGCGTCGACAGTACCCTGAACTGCCCTGCGAAGGTCGAGGCAACTGTGGCAACATTATGACGAAAATAAACATTACATTTATCTTCTATCCTTACGCTACTTGGATTTTTAAATATTGTACCAAAAAGTTACTCTCTTATTAGTGTGTTGTTCGCCAGCGTTATTTTTTATCGACAATTTTCTTTACTCCTTGATAAAACACGACATTTATAGTTTTCTTTATTTAATCAAAGTACTCTATGCTTGACCTTCCTCTTCTTGCTTCTGCATTTACCTCCATAATGTTTTACATTGTCGTGTCCTAACAGGCAACTTATTAGGTGACCTGTATATCCTCTTCTATTTTCTATAATGTCTTTTTAGCCCTTGCAATGACAAATTTATTTGTAACGCGTTCTGATCTGATTATCCTCTCCATTCTCTTCCAGAAACACATCTCAAGCGCCTCCAACATCTCCTTCTTTCTATGGATAACTGTCCAAGTTTCGCTTTCTACGCTTAAAAAGAATACCAAATATCCAGACGGCATTAGTAATAAAAGACTAGATAAGATAGACCCACCCAACACCTTCTTAATTGCAATTCGATGGCGGAGGCTATTTTCGACTAAACATACTGAAACTTCTGAAGCTAAACACGGATAAGAATCGAAAATGTATGTTAATTTGTGTTATTCTTGATTATTCTCTTGAAGGCCATACTCCACCAGAATTTGCAATACATGGATAATATAATCATAATCATAATATTTATTTTGCATAAACATGGTAATAAGGTGTTATTTTACAATTTAAAGTACAAATTCATGTTTAGCCACATTAATACTAGGCATGCAAAATTAATGAGTCATTATACTTAGTGATAAATTAATAACGAGAGTCTAGAAATTCCTTAACATTATAATATATAGATAATACTTCTGATGTACTTTCTGTACGGTTCTATAAAAACTTAGTGTTAGTTAGTTAACTAGATTCAATGAAAGTAAATAATAAATAGTTATAGATTTATTTTGCCGGTATTTTAAATGAAGTTTATAACTCGGTGTATACAATAAAAAGTCTTTTATTCACTGTGGGTTGTTATCACAAAATGTTTTAACAGTTGCGTAGAAACATTGAGTTATTGTTACAGGCCGAAATACATTTTCGCTCAACAATGACTTGAAATTGTAACATAAACTAAGGACAATTGAATAATAAATATTAACGAATGAATAACAGCAACTGGGCCAATAACGTGTCGATGTGTGAAAAGGAAAACGTATCAGTTAATAAGAAACGTGAATCCTAGCTCGAACTATTTAAGATTCAATAAAAGTATTATGCCTAAATAGGAGTCCAAATGAACCTTACGCTGGTGACAGACTCTTAAATAAATAATATTAAAAACGCAAGATTTTACCACTAACACAGGCTGGTAAAGCTCATTATTGCATTAAGCCTGTATCCATTTTGGTACCTGTACAGCAACAATGGATATTAGGAACCGTGCCTCCGATAATCAAATAATATTGTTACATTTCTCAAACATCTTAATCGTTACCAATTGATCGGTCAAAAATAATCAACAATGACATAAGTTCTTAAGCCTATACGTATTTGTACATGAACATTGTTCAGAATGCGGTCAGATTGCATAAATGTACTGTACAAGTAGGTAGGTAGGCTTACTTTTGCGCGCTCACTCCGACTACGCTCGGTCACGTGATAAGGTTCACTTTCTTTAACCACCAACCAACTTGCCTTGGTAGTACAAACTTGAAAGCTCATTTTATCACGTGGTAGCACCAAAATCTGATATTATTTAATCTGGCCTTGATTGTTGTCCATTCAATACTCACGATATGTTCCAATTACGTCATTTTCCGTCACGCTTTTTAATATAATAATGGTGGTAGCACCTATAGGAAATTGTACACTATAAATTTATCATTTATGTGGCTTATGTAATGCGGTTTCACCTGAGTGTTGATTTGCTCAGGAAATGTTTATTAATTCCGTTTATGATAGTGCCCTTTAAGAGTCGGAGCGTGTGAATTTTATTTATTTTTTACTAGACCGTGACTTTATTTACATGAACTTGAGAAACTACTCTATCGCAACACTTTATGGGAATCTTTACACTCACATTTATATGTACGTAAAAAACTTGTTGATATGTAAATCCGTGGTTTCCTTAAGACAAAATATAGTAGTGATTAGTTATAAATTATAACTCTTATACGTCTACCGATTTTCACTGTTTGTTCCGCTATACATGTTCATTATATCATCTGGCTGTAATTTTATAAAATACTTTATTGTTTATAACAAATAGGCATTTTAATATAAAAAAACACTGTGATATTGATTCTATCCGTTGTGGAAGAGTTTGAGATGTCTCCTTGGCTATTTCATCGCAATTTATGCAATTGAAATGGAAAATAAAGACTACTTATAAAATGATTCGAAATTCCCCTATATTTTGATTTTAATATATTCATTATCGTAATAATTAATGATAATGAATCATACTGTTTAAATGCACGTCTAAAAAGCCAAAATTATGTACCTGACATGCTTTGTAATGAAGCAAGATTGTAATAAGATGTTGATGATACATAAGTAGACGTTGCTGCCCCGTACGTATTTTAGAGACTACACACACAGCCTATTCCACTAATATTAATAATTTTTGGTCCTCAGAAATCGAACGACTATAAAGCAGCTCAGCATCGGTGAACGGCGTCGGCGGTGAAGAAATCCATTGTTTTGTTTAACAAGGTAAGAAACGCAGTAGTTGTTAATTGTTATACAATGATAATAAAAAGAGGAAGGTAAATTAAATTGGCAGATAAGCTCTTTGTTGTAATCTGTTGTCGAGGTTAAGGGAAGTACACTACAGAGCAAACGGCGCCACCAGTTGTGAAATGCATGTGAAAGTAACTACATTTATTCAAACTATCTTGCTCTGAGTAGTACATTGGAAATAAATATAAAATTCTCACCAGCTTCTTCTCTGCGTTTCTCATGACCTCAATGATTGAGTTATGGTCTTTTATGTGCCTGACGTCATTTATAAAAATTATTCTTAGAGCTACAGAAATTAGCGATGGATAAGACACATAACATTTACGATAAGAAGACCGGTTTATCGTCCTGCAGATGTCGTAAAGGAAAAATACTCATAAGACGGGCAGCAGCATCTACAGATGTAACAATAACATCCTACTGCGATCACAAATACACCTGCCAAGCGTGGTGAATATGGCAAGTCCTCTCATATAAAGCGATGGCGATCCATCGGGGAGGCTTACGACGAACAGTGGACTTATGTATCCGATTATAACAACATCTTGGCTCTAATGCAAATTGTTTAATTTTCATATTTATTATATTATTATTTGTGATAACGAACGTACCTACAGAAAATATTTTTTGACATTATATTAGACTCACATTTTAATTTTCGCCTGTTTACGAAATTGATGGTGAATGGACCCAAAATTGCTGCTACATATTTGCCGATCCGGTCGGGTCGTGAAATTCATTAAGGACGAACATACAAGTTGGATCCTTACAATCAATCCTATCCAAATATCCTTCATATGTACAATGTCGAATATCAGATGTCTTTGCTGATGATTTCTTTAGTTTCCTAGGCAAAAAGGACATCCGTGAGCCGTGAGGTTGTAGGGATTTATTGATGAATATGACAAGTCACTTCACAGATAGCCCGTATGAGGTGTCGATTCATGTTTCGTGCATGTCTCATGTTATACATATGCAACTAGCTATTTATAATTCAAATTTGAATTTCAGAAAATGACTGTTTTTATCTTTCTCTACAGTTTCAAGGATATCTGTGATGTTTCTGTTTTTAAAAATTTATTGAATTCGTTCCTGCTATTTTGTTTGTATAAAAATGTGTATTCTGTATTTAAAGCACGTTATCCAGTGAGTGATTTGATTCTTTGCAATCAGTCAGCTCACAAAAAGGCTAGCGTTTCAAACAGACTGTTTTAATTTGATTAATAGCTCCGATACTGTCACCCCATAGTCAATGCCTTGCACGAAGTCATTTCATTATCATACAGATTGAATGATATCTATGTTTAGCATGCACGTATTCTTGTTACGGAAAAAGTACTTATGTTTATACCAAAGGTCTTACAACAAACGCTGTATCCTTAAAAATACATTACATTGGCATATTTCTGATTGAAGTTAGTATACAAAGTTTAATTTTTCTTCTTCAAAATATGTCCACCCCATAACTTATCATGGGTTAGGTGTGGAGTAAAATATTACAAAGAAAATCAATATTCTTACTTCTTATTGCGATCACTAACCCAGCTCCACAGCACAACAACAACGTCACCAGAAGACGCTCACCAAAAAGCATTATGTGCATTTTTTTAACACGAGACCCCACAGACTGTCAGAAAATATCTGGTGCAAACGTTTTTTTGCAGTATGCTGTCCACCTAAATGACCCGCCACACCTACCGATTCTGTTCTGATCTACCTAGAATGACTTAGATCAGAAAAGCATCCAGGTTGATCGCGTCAAACTTACCGGCTTTCTTGATTTCTTTCAACTGCAGGCGTACTGAGGCAAATCTCTCTCTCTCGCTCAGATATATGAAGTTTCAGGTGTGTCTCGATCGGTACATTTTCTATGGCATTCTATACTTTCGGATTCCGGATGATCTGGGTAGATCAGAACAGCGAAGACAGGTGTCGCTAAGGCGAACTCCCTCATGATCCCGCTTGTGTAACGAAGGTACCTTCGTCGATCTCCTATTCCTGCCACATCCGGGTACGAAGATAAGGAAGAACAAGACGATAAAATACAAATATTACAGTACGTACATAGCAGAGTAGTCACCCGGTACCAAGTGTTTGGCAAGCAAGCTTTCCAACAGTAAAAAATTTAATTAAGGAAAATTCAGTGAAAGCCCTGTTTAAACGGACAGAAAATTCATTAAGCTAACAACATCAAGTAGATTTCGTAGAGCTTGGCGTAAGACGTTTGGAAGCGCTGCGTAGGACGAGTCCACCGGTTTATTACATGGTGCGATAATCATTATTACCGCATTGAGGTGCTAGCCTGCTTGAGCGGTCGTAAAGAAGCGGCGATAAAAGTGAGCGTATGAAAACACCTTCAATTCCACTAAGAAGGAATTATTGTTCAGAAGATTTTATGGGTCAGTTACCTCAAAAAGAGCTCGAGAAAAGCCCCAAATTAAAATTGGCTTCTGACATTGGAAATATCTTGAAGGTTATCCGTTAGCCAAGGTATTAGTGATTAATTGGAAAACTTATCTACTTTATAGTAAAGGGATTGTAGTGGATGGAAATTTCAAG
This sequence comes from Carcina quercana, assembly GCA_910589575.2. Taxonomy (NCBI): domain Eukaryota; kingdom Metazoa; phylum Arthropoda; class Insecta; order Lepidoptera; family Depressariidae; genus Carcina; species Carcina quercana. The sequence goes on from OU342436.1 coordinate 8,488,552, forward strand.
TTTCTAGCAAAATGGGCTTGAGCTAGCGAGCCGTGCGAACTCTTATTATATACGTATACATATATATATAAATATAGGAGATTCCTCAAAAACCCTTCGCCAAATTCTTAGGAACGTGAAGGTGAAATTGTCATTTTTAAATTAAAATACTTTACTGTTGACATTGATATTTATCTGTCGACCGTTAATTGCCCGGGTGTCTGACAGGTGCAATTTCACACGCGTGTTTCACAATGTGCAGTTAGCGTGCAGACGCATGATATGAGTGAAAATCATGCAAATATTGAGAGTGTCATGAACGTGTTAGTGCTAGCACTGCTGATTTTTGAAATGTACGGATATATATATCAATCTATACATATAAAACAAAGGTAACGCAATCAACAAGGTTGGATAAATTTTTAAGATCATTGATTGTTTGAATTTGTCTCAGCACCGATAAGCAGAATTGGACTTTTAATTTTTTATATAGGGATAGTTAAAAGGCCGGAAAAGGACATAGGTTACTTTTTATGCCGATCGAACAAGTAGTTCCCATGGGATAAATCCTAAAGTCCACGCAGACGAAGTTGAGGGCAGAAGCAAGTTCCTAAATAAATGAGGCTTTAACTCCCATGCAGATTCTCTTTCAAATTGATTTTCGAATGGTCTGATCTCATACTGACTGCGTGGGTATTCTGAACAAATCAATGAATCACTTTAAAATGTGTTTGATTGATAACTGTCAACTGCATTAATTAGTCCACTGTGGATTGTTCTTTTCTTCTGTATATTTATTGTATACACGGCTAGTGTTTTTTTAAAATTTCATGGTCATAATATAAATTCAATTTTACATTCAGAAATTAATGGTAATTCAAAATGATATATTACATGTATTTTTCATGTTACTGACAACGATTTTGTTTGTTTGATTACTCTTACTTGACATCTTAACTTAAATAATTAAAAACATGAAAATAGCAAATAAAGATAACTTATGTCTAAGTCGGTATGCAAATTTTACGGACGGATTTATCCTTATAGGTTTAGGGATCTATTCCAGTCAACTAGTGTGAGGAGAAAGATAAAGAGGTGGTGTGCGGATACATTTACAATATCAGATTTTCTTCCAACTTTAACAACTCAAATCCGAGTAAAAAATTAATCCTCAAAAAGAGAGAGGAAAAATTCCATTTCCATTATTTCAGTTGTCCTGAAAACAATCCGTTTTCGTATTACGGATCAACTATATATAATACTCGTACAATCATCATCAGCAGCAGCCGGAAAACGTCCACTGCTGGACATAGGCCTCCCTCATGGTATGCCACATCGACCGGTCCCGAGCTACCTGCATCCAGCGAATCCCTGCGACTCTGACCGGGTCGTCGGTCCATCTAGTAGGGGGACGGCCTGGTAGACGTTTCCCGGTACGTGGTCGCCACTCGAGAACCTTTACTCCCCACCGGTTATCGGTTCTTAGAGCGATGTGGTCTGCCCATTGCCACTTCAGCTCACTAACTCCTATATACAATACTAACTATATAATACAATACTTCCAATTTAAGCGATGCAAATCGAGCCTGCCTGAATTCGTAACATTCTTTCCGGAAGGAAATATTTCCCGAAATACTTAGAATGTGTGTTCAATTGAAATTCCCGGTCAGGGAATGAAACTTACGAATTCATAAAGTATTGTTTGTTGATAAAAGCAATAATGGTCATTCATTCAACAAGTCTTATAAAACAAAGAATAATTTCGAAACACCGATTCTGTAATCCACTTTAAGTTTTAAGTCGATTTACAAAATTAGGCAACTTTTAAAGTGCAAAAGTGGGAAGAGCAAAGTTTCGAAAAGCGTTATTCTGCTGGCAAGGGCGCGGAGTAATTATTGCCAGAAAGCTTTATGCCCTAGTTTTTCTTTATAAATAAGGTTTTTGTTCCTGAATCTCTCTACAGACAAAAACATTTTAAGCTAAAAAAATTCTAGGGCGATGATGCAAAGTAAAGCAGTATTGCAGCATATTTATCACACTAATGTTATAAATGAGAAAGTAACTGTGTCTAGATAGACAGAGACACAATTACTTGCATCTGTTTGTTGCCTTTTCACGACTAAACAGCTGAACTGATCTTGGTAAACTTGTTAATGATTATGAATACACTATGTTACTTAGAGGAGTATAGCGTACCTTTATACATTATCATTTCTTTTTTGGTTTTGTATGTTCTGTAAGCACCTTTTGAAAATAGTAAAAAACTTTCAGCTCGAGAATGATGTAAATCAATGTTGGATAGATTTCGCTAAGGCCCTACGGGTATCAGTCGGTTCTTATATAATGGTGAACAATGCTCGATTCTAACGGTATACGACGGATAGCTTAATTGGCAAAGCGTTCGCCCTGGACTGGCAAGAAACACTGGTTCGAATTCCGCTCGTGTCGTAAGCTTTTCATTATATTCAAAATATTATTTATTTGTGGTTTGACAGCCGAAAAAGTTCATATGAACATTAACTTTCCAAGTTGATGATGGATCTATATTTTTGGTACTCGTACCTAACTTCGATCGTGTAACGTTATTTTATTTGCGCCTAAAACTAGGGATCTCAAGCAAAGTATTTGTTAAATTAAATCAGAAATTACACCTAGATCGCCTTTTGAAAATATAGATAGATCCTAGAGTCAAGCCCCTTGGAACTAATATACATAATCAAAACTAAACTGCTCAATCGTTCAGGTTTCCATACAATATGACGTAACGGGACTTACTCATCGAAGCAGAAAACGAGATACGATGCTATCTTTGGATCCGGGAAGGTCGGATTTAACCGCATAAAGTACAAAATATCCATTTGGGATTGAAGCGAATAGTGTGTTAGGCTTGGAATTCAAATGTAGTACCTTATCCAATTACGTCACATGTAGCTCAGAATGTTATTTAATTTTCCTTTTAAAAACAGTCTACTAAATCCATCTGCATACTGTAAAATGTACGAGGATGTGTTTTTTCTGATAATCTGCGGCGTAAATGTATGCGGTGTGCTTCGGCCGTTACAATAACTTGACAACGATTGAGCAAGAAAATTGAAACAGTATGCAGCATATAGCAGAAGAATTTTTGGAAAGAAGAAAAATGATGTGATCCGCTAATCCTTTCATGAAAAGGTCGTTCGATATTTGACCCTCTAACAGTGGGCCTATACCGCTAATGATGATGATGCAATCTTACGTAAAATTTTATCGATAGACTTTTGGAATATTATTATTTGAATACAAACGAAATCTTTTTTAACATAATTTCTGCGCAATTCTATTTGAAAACAAATTCTGATTTTGCTTTGATTTGATTTTTCGTGCGAATCACCTAAAGTTTTTGAAGTTGACTTTTTTTGCTTAGATGGAACAGTTCTGCAAGACTTCCCTTTCAACAAAATATAGGATGATTGTTCAAAGGTCGACGAAAGGAAACATTGAGGGATCCATATCGGAAAGTTATTCTATAAATATATTTTGAAAACATCAAAACTCGGGCACAAGTTGAAAGGAAACTCGTTATTACCAAAAAGTTTTTAGATCTGAGAAATAGATGAGTTTTCCCGTATGTGTTTTAAATGTACAGTTAATGGTATATAATTCACTTTTCTAGTATTCATTCATAGCTTGAATAAGTCATTTCTGAACACGAGTGTCTCCCGCATAGATCGTCATTACGCTTGTCATGCTAATTGACAATGACAATACGAGCAAGACGTTGATAGTAAAATGGTAGCCTGCCCGTCTTTTTGAATTATTTTAAAAGCTGTTCGGGATGACATGCGAGATCATATTATAAAGTCAATACGAAGATAAATAATCGTCCATGTGGGACGGTTATTCATTCATGCCAATGTCATTTAAGTTGGTTTTAAGCGTTTTGTGAAGTCCAAGTTAACTTTAGTCCAGAAAAATAAGACACATATTGCGAAATTTCTAAGGCTTAACACTATAGTGCCTCGGGGTTCTTTCGTAACCTCCAAGAACTTAAATTACACCATCATGATAAAATCTTGAAGAATTCACCCTAGAAAGTTTAAAATGAATTGGGAAACAAGCACTTTCTTAATTGGAGAAGAAGCCGTCAGTCAGAAAATAATTAGGGACCGTCCTGTCTTAGATAGTAAAATAAAAGAAAAAATATGGCGAAATGCGAGGAACGGAATTAGTTGCCAGAGGTCAAAATACAAGGACAAAATGGCTCGAGTCGAGAAAGTGCTTTGGGGAAAAACCTCAGTTGCTATATACATATTGTAACTAACTATATGTTATCTACCAACATCCAAAAAGGAGGAGGTTGTCAATGCGACTGTATGTTTTTTTGCATGTATGTTACGCGATAACTCCGCCAATTGTGAATCGATTTTGATGATTTTTGTTTGTTTGGTAGATCATACTTCAGAGGTGGTCTATATTAATTTTATCGAAATTGATTGAACGCTTTTTGAGAAAATCAACGAAATCCAAATATGTACCCCGCTCATTCTATCTTTAAAGGTGAACATTTTTAAGGCAATTAAAGTCGCTTTTTAGTTATTTTTGAACGCGTTAATTATTTAGTAGTAAAGAGCTGTCTTATTAGTACACTAATGGCATCGACTAGATTTAAAAAAAAACGGAATTACGAGTAACTTTCTGCTCAGCAGTTGTATAATTTTTTAGACTTTGTTAAAATATTTTTGAGCCAAAGTCAAAAAATATTGTTGTTTTACAACCACGGAACTCTAAAATTCATAATTTTCTGTTACTTCCGTCACAGCCTACTTACTAATGCGACACATAAATCACTGAAAGGTTTTTTACTCCCTCTGTTCGAGCAACAAAGAAACTACGCAATCTAATTTGTCATATCGTAAGGTCTAATGCACGGAAGTGTTATGTTAACATTTCATATACAAAATGATTAAATTGACTGAAGAGGTGTTGACAAAGATTTGATTTGATTTGTTTATTTGTGATAATTAAAATTATTAATTTTTTAAAGTTTTTTTTTCAAAATTATTTTGTCAATAAATTAACACAAAGGAGAAAAGTTTAAGAGTGTAGTGGAAATCAACAATAAAGTGTGCGAGTAATCAAGTAACATTCACATTATGCTTAACGACACTCTTGTTTTTTTTAAGGTTCATATAAGGTTTATACGAATCGCTTTGTTGTCATTCTCCCTTCTCGTGCACGCGTCGACGTAACAAGTTGAAATAAAGATCGAATATTTAAATCTGCAAACCTACAAGTCTATGCAATGAAAAGATACGGCCTTTGCCAGTGCAAGGGAATCCAGACCTAAACCAAATACTTCCCGTATATACAGGGTGGTCCAAAATGTGACGTCCAAAAATTTTTTTTAGATTCCTTACACCTGGGTGTATCCGAAAATACCCCATGTATGTTCCGCGATTTTTTGTAGTTTAGAAGTTATGATTTTTTAAATGTATATTTCGAATTTTCTGCCGGAGCGACTTAAAATAATCGTAACTTGTTTAATAGTAAGGTTTTTTTATTTATTTTTTCTCGAAAGTGATCGTCTTGAATCACCCTTTCTACTTTATTATCAACTACACAACGTTATTCATTACAAGTTACCGAAAAAAGGGACGAAAGTAAAAATTTTAGGTTTGAGTTGAACGGAGCAAAATTTTCAAAAATTTCTTAATAATACAAAATTAATGTTTCATTGGTTCAAACTAATTTTAAAAACTCCAGCAGTTTGTCAGCTTACCAAATAATAAAAAAAAAGTTGTTCTTAATAGGCGATTTTACGACGAAATTGGCTTCAGAACTTAGTTAGGTGAGAATTCATAAAGAAAAAATTTTGTCAAAAAAAAATATTAAGCTTATTTTGTTTTCATTTTTATGGCCTACATTAGCAAGGCATCATCAAAAGCATTCAAATAATTTCAAATTGAACGATCAGTGACACATTAGAAAACATTTTATTTTAAAAAAGCTTAGTTTAGTTTTTATTAATACGGTTATTTTGGTTTATTTTTAGCATCAATAAAAGAAAACACAAATTAAGTTCAACTACTTTATTAAAGAAGATTTTCAAAATGACGCCCTTCAACTTCGATACACAATCGGCAACGTCTTAAAAAGTTATCTTTTAGTCTGCGGAAAGCGCTTGAATTTTGTCTGACTTTCGTCGCTGCTTCTCTCAATTTTCGTCTCAGTTCTTCTTCGGAGTTAGTTTGCTGAGCATAGACAACTTCTTTGTAGTAACCCCAAATAAAAAAATCTATTGGGTTCAAGTCCGGTGAACGTGCAGGCCATTCGATTGGGCCGCCACGCCCAATCCATCTGCCCGGGTATGTTTCATTAAGGTGCCCCCTCACTTGGCGTGCGTAATGGCAAGGAGCACCATCATTTTGGAATATCATGTGCCTTCTTGTTTCCAAGTTTACATCTTCCAGCAATTCAAAAAGGTTGTTCTGCAAAAAGTTTAGATATGTGTCTCCATCCAACCTAGACGGCAGCTCGAAAGGCCCAATCAGTTCTCCATTTACAATTCCCGACCACATGTTTACGCTGTATCGATGTTGAAAATTTGATGCTCTTGCAAGGTGTGGGTTTTCAATTTCCCAGCTGTGATAGTTATGGATATTAAATACTCCAGTGTTTTCAAAACGGGATTCATCGGTCCATAAGATCTTATTAAAAAAATCTGGGTCTTCCTGACACCTTTGTATCATTGTTTCGCAGAAAGCAACTCTTCTAGGGTAATCTGAAGCTTGTAGCTCCTGAACGCGCTGAATGTGGTAAGCGTGGTAGCCTTCTGAAAAAAGAAAAGGACTATTACTCACCACCTAGGCAGGAAGAAGTCTAATACCTGGCATTGTATCTGTGATTTATGTTTTGTGTAAATAAAAAACAAAACGACATACCATTTTTCAATATCCTTAGAACTGAGGTCCGTGGTATTCCAGTCCTTCTGGTTATTGCTCTGGAACTCGTAGAAGAGTCTCTTTCTACAGCTGCGATGACTTCATCTCTTCTGTCCGGATCTACTCTGGGTACTCCTTCGTGCCTTTGGCTACGACCGGGGATACGCCCGGCCATCAGCGTATTATGAGTATTAATAAATACCCTATGGTCCGGGTAATGGTCCAGTATTTCTCCTCGCCGGTCCAGTTGTTGACGATATAGCCTTGCGGCTAAATGACCGTTTCCTTTGGCCATACCATAGTAAAAGTGCATTTCTGCGTACTGGCTTAGACTAAAATTACTCATGTTGCCGTCAGTAACACAAGCACAAGTCAGTCGTAAGGCAAATCGGAGTCCGTAACACAAGCACAAGTCAGTCGTAAGGCAAATCGGAGTCCGTAACACAAGCACAAGTTAGTCGTAAGGCAAATCGGAGTCCAGTAACAAAGCGAAAGTAGGTTCAAAATATCGGTATCGGAAAGAAGCAACGTCAAGTAGTATCACACGCGATGGAAGTGAGTGAACGACTAGCGGACGGACGATACAGTGAGATGCTACGGAGAATGTATGGGGAGAGGGGGGAGAGGGAAGTGCAGGTAAAAAACCCCTAGCGCGCACGGCTGACTTTTGTGGCCAAGACAGTAGGTCTTTCTCTTTCGTACTTCTACGCAACCATAACAGTGCGAAAGAGAAAGACCTTACTGGCCTGGCGCCTTTTGAAACGTGTTATTTATTGCTTTGTGTCATTGTGTGTGATTGGCCTTGAAGTAGATTTTGGTTTAATTCTAGCTTTCATAATTTCATGTCTAAAAACAGAAAATGAAATGTGTCACTGATCGTTCAATTTGAGATTATTTGAATGCTTTTGATGCCTTGCTAATGTAGGCCATAAAAATGAAAAAAAAAATAAGCTTAAACATTTTTTACGACAACATTTTTTCTTTATGAATTCTCACCTAACTAAGTTCTGAAGCCAATTTCGTCGTAAAATCGCCTATTAAGAACAACTTTTTTTTTATTATTTGGTAAGCTGACAAACTGCTGGAGTTTTTAAAATTAGTTTGAACCAATGAAACATTAATTTTGTATTATTAAGAAATTTTTGAAAATTTTGCTCCGTTCAACTCAAACCTAAAATTTTTACTTTCGTCCCTTTTTTCGGTAACTTGTAATGAATAACGTTGTGTAGTTGATAATAAAGTAGAAAGGGTGATTCAAGACGATCACTTTCGAGAAAAAATAAATAAAAAAACCTTACTATTAAACAAGTTACGATTATTTTAAGTCGCTCCGGCAGAAAATTCGAAATATACATTTAAAAAATCATAACTTCTAAACTACAAAAAATCGCGGAACATACATGGGGTATTTTCGGATACACCCAGGTGTAAGGAATCTAAAAAAAATTTTTGGACGTCACATTTTGGACCACCCTGTATAGAATCCTTGAATTTTGCAGCAAGCAAGCTCTTACATTCTGTCATTTTCACAGATGATGCCGCTATAACAACAAATATAAAAAACTAGAATAAAATAAATATGTAAGGGGGCTGGCTCCTATACAATAAACGTGATTTTTTTGCCGTTTCTATAGAGATTGGTACGGAACCCTTCGTGCGCGATTCCAACTCGCACTTGGACGGTTTTTATTAAAATAATATTTTTCACGCTTGTTGTCAGTTTCTGTATCATTGTAGTCCTGCTCATAACTACGAATACTCTTGTTTCAATAAAAATGACTCGTGCTACTAGTAACATAAGTGCTATGTTAGAATAAACGCGTTCTGCTTCAGGCATTTAGGCAATAACGAAACATTGGTGTAGGAGTGCTTATACTATATTCTATCTCTTTCCATTCTTTAAATTTAATAGTATGTCATGGTTTTCCACAAACATTACTTACTGTACGGAAGAACTCGCAAAAATAGTTACTCGGTTACTCATGCTGCATTTATTTTATTTTCGATAATTTAGTTGATATTTAATATCAGCAAGGAAGTTTTTTTCATCAGGATTGTTTAAAATTAAATTGGAATTTGTAACATGCGGTTTGACTATATTAAATAGATAAAACAAGAAGGTAATATCCCGATTGTACAGTCAGCGTCATATGTATGTATGTACACAACTTTTCACCATGTTATACTAACTTCTAAATGACATTTCTTTTGATATCTTTAATAATGCCACAGTGTACATAAGTGTTATGTATACTGTTTCAAGTTAGAGCGAGTGTGACATTATAAAAAGTTGCGTAGACCCATATGATGGTGACTGTACTAACATAACTTTTGTTTTAAATTAATGGAAAGTGCGATAAATTAATTCGAGGAGTCTGAAGCGTAAACCAATGCCGTTATGAGTGGGTGTTTTCAATTAAACGTGCTGATAAAACTTTCCATTACAGCATACTTAAACATACTAGAATAATAATAGGCAGTGGTATGTAATCAAAGACATATCATAACTCAATAGTCTTGTTTTGAGAGACTTTTTTGACTTTGTTTTGAATAAAATTAATATAAATAGCTCTAACAGGGATTTTTTCTTGTTGTTCTTCAATTAAATTACACAATTTTAGTAGAATTACAGATTACATCAAATGTTAAGGGATTTCAGTATTTCGTTGCTGTTATGTCATAATAAATAAACGCATATTGTCACTAAAATTGAACAAGAAAACCGTTACAAAATTAAAGTCCAAATTTAAAAATTACAGTAATTTAATCATTTGAAAACTTTTTCATCTGAGTTCCGGGAGGAAGATTACGGCAGACAGCAAAAAAAATACTTTTGAAATACTGGAATATAATGGAAGCAAACATTTTATCAAATTAGTTTATAATTACTGTAGAATGAGAAGTATTATATGTGTATAGTTATCATATCAATTTTGCAAAAGCCGCGGTGGTAACCATTACGGTGGTCAAATTATCATACACACGGCGCTCGTACAGCTGCATTCTACGGTAATTTCGGTCTAGCGAATCATTTCGCTACACTTCCGACACCCGCTGATATAATTTTGTAAAAAGACTTAGAATTACTGGAAAGGAGAAAATTGCAAATTGCCGCCATTTTAAGAGTTTGTAAGTGTTTTATAATGTGCGTTAACATTAAAAGGTAACTATTGTTATTTATGAATGTTACACTTGTTACAGTTCCATCCGGTTTATTTTGACTATTTCAATTTTTTTGTTATTTAATACGTTTGCGTAAATGACTTACTAAGGAAATATAACTTCACAATCTTTGTATAGCTTTGTTACATCTTATTCCTCCACCATTCAAGTGATCCCTATGAAATTAAACATGACTTAGGTATGTCTTGAGAAGAATTGTGTAAGAAAAAAACATGAATAATTAACAAACTGAAAATCATGAATATATTTGTTAATAAGCATCGAAAAATGGTTCAACGGAAATTTAAGTCCGATTTTAGAACAAACTTAACTATGCAGGTTGCAAAAATGTTATCGCTTACGTCCTTCTATATCACGATCAATGCTTCATCTGCAAATATAAGTTTGTAATAATAATAAAAGAGATTTTAATGTAATAAAATTAAAGAATTAATGTCCAGATTAATTCATACATACTTGTGCTGTACCTGTACCTTGCTTTTGACAGCTCTAAGTTGATATAATACTTATAATAGTTTCAACTTGATACCTTCACGCGTTCCTGAGAAAAAGGGCCTGGACAGAGAGACAGACAACAAAGCGATCTTATAAGCGTTCCTTTTGAGGTACGGAATCCTAAAAACAAAACAATATTCTGGTAATATCTACATGGGTGTCGCAGTCGATGCCTCGTTTGGTTCGCGACTGATTTCCCTCTGAATTCGGTCAATTAGCCGCTTGCAGGACCGCGTTTTGGGGAGAGCGCTGCGGGTATTCCACATTTGTGAGTATAATCTGGCTTAATCGGCCAAAACTGGAATATCTTTGACACTGAACTAAACGAGCTTTGGAGAGCCGTAATTTACTTATCTAAATATGTATTTAAGGAACCGCCGTGAGAATTAGCATGCTCGCTCCAAGATTTCGACAGTAGGTACCAATACTACCAACGCATTCATGTCTATTTTATTTAATTAATTTTAAAATAGTATATTTATCTTACCAGACCAGTCGCTTACAAAGGTGTCTTATTTGAATTTTTTAAAATTAAATTTGTTTTATCTAAATATTTCACATATTACGAAGAAATCCGTAGTTACACAGTGTTTGCCAATGTGAGATTGCTTGAAAAACTGCTGTTGAATTTAATTTAGAAAAATATGCATGCAATAAAAAAAAACTGCGTTCGAAGTCTATGATTTTGAAGAAGTCTATGTTTTATATTTAACTTAAACGGTGTATGAATAAAAGGTATGTGTACGGTTTTGATAATGGTTTCTATAATATTTAGCTACATTTAATTCTGTCGGTTCGTGGTCGAAATTAAAACAAGTTTCAATTCGGTTCAACTCGTGGTACTAGCTGGAAATAACTGCTGCTCGCGCCTGAATATAATGTAATAACAATATCAGGTGTTAAATATTCACATGTCACCGAGAGAAATCTTTACCAAAGGTTTGTGGGATTTAAATTCAGTTTTAACGTTTCCGTTTATTATTACACATATTTTTGCATACTACGCATAGTGATTCTGGCAAATTTCTGCAGGAAACTGCTCGAGTCGAACTGTGGACTTAATGTATCGATGTCTGAATGATTGCCGCGGCATTTGCTGTAATTACCGAGCTGGATTGGCGGGTTAGTGATAGCTGCATATGACGGTAATACCTATGAAATTTCTACAACAGTTTCCGTAGATCTCCCGAAGTTACCTTGTACATACGACAAGCGAGAAAATACATTCATATTATAACTATAAGATATAATTCGATTATGTTTGTCTATTATAGTATCGATATATTAAGAAAACTTTCTTTATCATTCGCTCTGAAAATTATCTCTATTGTTACTTGGACTCAATTTAAAATAAACACTGAAAAAGTTATTTTAACGAAGCTTCCAAATTCACTGGCCGTAAGTTATTACTCGTATTTCAGAACTGACAATGCAATTTATTTGAAATAAAGCACTACTTCAATATGAAAATACTTAGTATGCCGAACAGTCATGTTTATTTTATTCTAAAAGTATGCTCTCTGAAATAAAGAACTCTATGTAGGTATGTATAGAGATAGCTTTCTTACATTTTATTATACACGTAGGTACAGTTCCGAAGTCAGTCTTTTGTCTTTTTTGAATTTAAAATTGTGGATTATAACTTTTCTTTTGTGACTCGGAGGACGTAAAAAGTTTGTTGTTAAACATTTCCGTGCAAATATATCTCTGGGCTTTCAAAGATATTTGGTTCGGTAGTAATATTTTGTTTGTTTATCATACCGTAAGCTGCATAAGTCCTGTGCTGATACGAATATAAAAGTTTGAGAAAAAATAGAAAAAATATTTTACAAGCCATCCATTCAGCTATGTATGCGAAATTTTAAAATTAGTAAATCGAATTTTTAGTAGCTAAATTATGGAAGCCTAAATACGATTTCATTCTTAATTCCAATACTTCATTGTTTCATCAGTGCTAGGTAAGCCTCCATGTCTGTCCTCCATGTCATAGTTCACCTTGTACATTTTACGGTCCGTCGTTGAGTCGTCGTATGATTGCCGTCGACACCGTCCTGTACGATATAAAATTTTTTTATACCGTTTCTCAATCGGGGTCGGCTATCTAAACCGCCATCTGATCCTACAAACTAGAGGGAAAATTAGACCATATTTTTTGGATTAGTCTGTTAGTGCATCAAGTCGCCCGAAGGCCTATAAAACCGGGATACAGCTTTATGTGCCTTCCAAAGCACGCCAATCAGCTTAATTTACAGACAATCACGTGATTCAGCTTGTAATGTCCGAACCATACAGGGGAAAAAGTGACATTTGACAATGGCCGGACCGGGAATCGAACCCGGAACCTTCGTTTGTACGTCTGTGTTCAGACCACTGCACCATGGAGGCCGTAGCAGTACTTCTGTCATACTCGTAATAACAGGTTTTCATTCATTTTGTTTACAATAATAATCGTGAAGATTTACGACCCTTTATAAAACCGTCGTATATGTTTCGTCCGACCGAGTTTAACATAACAAGTAAATTAACATACAAGTAGTTTGTCAAAATTCATCTGGATCGGAGTAGCCATTGTTTACCGATACAAACATTTCCACCCTCATTCACCCATTTGGGAGATAAATGTTATGAAACAAATGTTAATTTGCTTTTAAAATGCTTTTAAGAAGTATTTATTAAAAAGGTTCCTCCATCGAAACGTTAAAGACGACTTTTCGTACAAAACTTACCAATCCTTGTCACGCCTTTGGGGGAAATAAAAAAATCTTTCCTTAGTACATACACCCTCAGGGCACTCAAGGTATATGCCCAAGCTTCAAATCTCTGCAGATCCGTAGGTTCAGGCCCTGTGTTGTGCGTTCGTCAGTCAGTATCATACGTAGAGAAGTTGACTGTCTCAGCAACTGTTTGTACTGGTAACGTGAAACATAATCAATGACTGATTTAACAACAAAAACAACCACTAAAGTTGTTTCAACAACGACATAATCCTTCTGGCGTGTAATTAAATTACGATAGTGAGATAATTTAGTTAAATGTATTTCACGCATCGCGGCGTTTCATGTTCTACTAATTAAAATTAACAGCAAAAGTGAGTTTACTATGAATATTTCTATATAGATACGTGGTTTATTACATAACTATTTCATTTAGTTAATTTTTAATTTGACTGTAAATAATTTATTTACTTTATTTATTTACTTTAATTATTTTAACAGTTTATTGTTCAAATAATATAATAACAATACACAAGCACACAGAAAAACTTATATTATCTTCAAAAAAACCGAAACATTTTATCAGCACATATTTTTATCGATAGAACTAACCATTTTTGGAAACAAGTCAAGTAAAATCATGTCCATCGATTATTTATAAATGTGAAATTGAGTTCGTATGATTGATTGTCGCTTTAAGTCGCAACGGAGAATCTGACTTGATTTTTTGTATAGGGATAGTTGAAGGGTTGGAAAAGGACATATGTTACTTTTTGTCACAATCGCAAATCCTGTGGGATTTTGCTGTCCACGCGGACAAAGTTCAGGGGTAAAACTTTAATGAACTGAAGTGAAAATGACTGACGGTTTGAATGGTATGTTGTATGGCCTTGCTATTTGTACAGCAGCTGATAGTTTGCGACATACAATAAATTGTACACATATTTTAAACAGTACAAGATATATTACTATGATTAACTTGAATGAAATGATTGTATCAGCTTGACTGTAATTGATGTGATAAGCTGCGTATCGACTTCGCGCTCCTGGCGCGCGCGCCATGAATGATCGCGCCGAGAGTGCGTTCCGCGGAGCGCGTTCCAGAGATTTGAAGTATATCAACTAAGCGCGCCTGGCGCGCGTGGCAACTGTTCCAGTGTTTGACCGTTCATCATGGAAGCTAGTCGTGTACGAGCAGCAGCAGCTTTTGTAATTATACACAGCATTATAAAAAAGAAAAAAGAGAAACGAAAAGTGCGTTGGTGGATAAAAGAGCTGTACCGAAAAAGAATGCAGTATGGAGTGACACTTATAAGAGATATGCAGTTCGAAGTGATAGAAGACACAATAAAAAACTTCACAAGAATGTCTACAGAAGATTTTTATTACTTGCATAACTTGATAGAGCCAAAGGTGAAAAAAATGGACACCCAGTTTCGCGAAGCTATCACAGTGACTGAAAGGCTGGCTATAACTTTGAGATTTCTTGCCACTGGAGACTCGTATACAAGCTTGCAATACCTGTTTAGAGTTTCAAAGCAGTCTATATCTAGGATAGTCCCAGAAGTTTGTGATGCTATCAGTGAGGTTTTAAAAGATTGGGTAAAAGTAAGTGAAAAACACAGTATTAATTAGTATTATATTTATTTAACTTTTTTAAATTAAATTACTTCTCGTTAGCTTGAGTTGACGTACTGGCCAAAGAATCAGTATTTGAACTTGAGAGATTTTGAGGCTCTTGTGTTGTATACCCATAAAGTGGACTGTATTTGCCTAAATCGGCTTCAAAAATTATATTGTTTATTGCCTGTTTGACATATATTAAAGTATGGCTGTCATATTTTCTTAATTCATTTCCTATGTGCTGGCCATAACTGAAATATGGATCAGTAGCTTGCGACGGTTCGGTTAAAATTTTGAATGCTTCTGTCAACATTTTATCGTCCTCTTCTTCTTGTTTCCTTTTTTTTGAGGTCTTCTTGGCAGTTTTTTCCGGTGCTTTTTGAATAATATCATTAAATTGTTCTTGTGTATTACACTCTTCTGAAGTTTTTTGGGAAGACTCGCCTTTATTTTGTGGTGTAGATTCCTGAAATATGAACGTGCATTTAATTAACTTTGTATTTTATAATTATTTGTAATTTTACAGATCCCCACATCCGAGACAGACTGGTTGGAAATTGCTGAAGAATTTCAAGAAAAATGGGATTTTCCTCATGCTATAGGTGCCATGGATGGAAAACACGTAATGATACAGGCACCTGGTAACAGCGGCACGGAATATTATAACTACAAACACTTTTTTAGTATCGTACTCTTCGCTCTCGTAGACGCGGACTACTGTTTTAGATACGTTGACATTGGTTCCCAGGGGAGACTTTCGGACGGGGGGATTTTTAAACGTACTACATTATACAAAAGACTCGAAGAAAAGTCCATGAAAATTCCTCAGCCATCGATACTTCAAATACCATACACCCTCAGAGTTCCATACGTTATTCTGGCAGACAAAGCATTTGCACTAAACGAATACACAATGAAACCGTTCCAAGGGGAGCCAGAGAGGGGATCTCCAGAAAGAATATTTAACTATCGTCTGTCAAGAGGACGTAGAGTAGTGGAAAATGCTTTTGGAATAGCAAGCTCGGTTTTCAGGGTTTTAAGGAAACCTATGTTACTATCACCCAGTAAAGCTACAAAAGTAGTTTTGGCTGTTATACATTTGCACAATTTTTTGCGAAAGAGGTCCAGCCAGAAATACACACCACATGGATCTTTAGACACGGAAACGGTAACTGGAATCACACCAGGTAGTTGGAGAAATGACGGTGATCATTCATCATTACTCCCTCTCATTAATGTACCACGTAGAACTGGGAATGACGCAAAGGAAATACGTTTACATCTCGCTCAACATTTTGCCACTAACGGAACAATACCCTGGCAAAATAGATATTGAAATTAGTAACATTATTCACCTGCGTAGCGACTGTTGCATTATCTTCATTCCTATCGTCTTGCATAGTATCTGTTGTATCATTTGGTGAACACTTGTCTTGCATGAAATTGAAATCATCAAAACCAAACCATTTTGATACGTAAATACTGTCCCGACCTGTGAACAATCAACCAATAACATATTTAAAATGTATATGTGAATTTTTATTTATGTCTTCTAGCCTACCTACAAATATTTCAAAACCAAAATCAGCTAAATCGGTCCAGCCGTTCTCGAGTTTTAGTGCGACTAATTCTTATTTATTATATAGATAGTTTAGTTAATTTCTCCGTAAACTTATCATGCAAATACATGTTATTTTTTATATAAAACTAAAAATAATAAAAAATCTTTATCATAATTACCAGAGCCAGTGATTTGGCTTTTAGATATTCTCCATTTTTCTCTTCTGTACGATGATAGGAGCACAGTCATTTTTTTCTTTAACTCCGGCGCAGGGACTCCCATTTCACTACTGATTTCTCTCCAAGCATCTTCTCTAAGCGATTTATTATGATACGAAGAACTTTTGCTGTTCCACAAAAGTTCTTTCGTACCATATAGCTGAATTAACTTACGGCAACTTTGGTTATCCATAATTATTATTCGGAGCGCAACAAACACAAAACGACGACCCGTCTCAAATGGCGCGCGCGCCACGACTGATGCGTGGTAAAA
Source organism: Carcina quercana (assembly GCA_910589575.2). NCBI lineage: Eukaryota > Metazoa > Arthropoda > Insecta > Lepidoptera > Depressariidae > Carcina > Carcina quercana. The sequence continues at coordinate 8,505,519 of OU342436.1, forward strand.
AACCGACACCCGACGGAACGGACCGCGAAGTCGATACGCACCTATAAGGTGCGTATCGACTTCGCGCTCCGAGAGATCGAACATTGGCGCGCGCTCCAGCCGCGCGAAATGGATACCAGTTTGGAACGCGCGCCAAGGTGTTCGTTGGAGCGCCCGAACGCGGAGCGGTCCGTTCCGTCGGGTGTCGGTTTTTTACCACGCATCAGTCGTGGCGCGCGCGCCATTTGAGACGGGTCGTCGTTTTGTGTTTGTTGCGCTCCGAATAATAATTATGGATAACCAAAGTTGCCGTAAGTTAATTCAGCTATATGGTACGAAAGAACTTTTGTGGAACAGCAAAAGTTCTTCGTATCATAATAAATCGCTTAGAGAAGATGCTTGGAGAGAAATCAGTAGTGAAATGGGAGTCCCTGCGCCGGAGTTAAAGAAAAAAATGACTGTGCTCCTATCATCGTACAGAAGAGAAAAATGGAGAATATCTAAAAGCCAAATCACTGGCTCTGGTAATTATGATAAAGATTTTTTATTATTTTTAGTTTTATATAAAAAATAACATGTATTTGCATGATAAGTTTACGGAGAAATTAACTAAACTATCTATATAATAAATAAGAATTAGTCGCACTAAAACTCGAGAACGGCTGGACCGATTTAGCTGATTTTGGTTTTGAAATATTTGTAGGTAGGCTAGAAGACATAAATAAAAATTCACATATACATTTTAAATATGTTATTGGTTGATTGTTCACAGGTCGGGACAGTATTTACGTATCAAAATGGTTTGGTTTTGATGATTTCAATTTCATGCAAGACAAGTGTTCACCAAATGATACAACAGATACTATGCAAGACGATAGGAATGAAGATAATGCAACAGTCGCTACGCAGGTGAATAATGTTACTAATTTCAATATCTATTTTGCCAGGGTATTGTTCCGTTAGTGGCAAAATGTTGAGCGAGATGTAAACGTATTTCCTTTGCGTCATTCCCAGTTCTACGTGGTACATTAATGAGAGGGAGTAATGATGAATGATCACCGTCATTTCTCCAACTACCTGGTGTGATTCCAGTTACCGTTTCCGTGTCTAAAGATCCATGTGGTGTGTATTTCTGGCTGGACCTCTTTCGCAAAAAATTGTGCAAATGTATAACAGCCAAAACTACTTTTGTAGCTTTACTGGGTGATAGTAACATAGGTTTCCTTAAAACCCTGAAAACCGAGCTTGCTATTCCAAAAGCATTTTCCACTACTCTACGTCCTCTTGACAGACGATAGTTAAATATTCTTTCTGGAGATCCCCTCTCTGGCTCCCCTTGGAACGGTTTCATTGTGTATTCGTTTAGTGCAAATGCTTTGTCTGCCAGAATAACGTATGGAACTCTGAGGGTGTATGGTATTTGAAGTATCGATGGCTGAGGAATTTTCATGGACTTTTCTTCGAGTCTTTTGTATAATGTAGTACGTTTAAAAATCCCCCCGTCCGAAAGTCTCCCCTGGGAACCAATGTCAACGTATCTAAAACAGTAGTCCGCGTCTACGAGAGCGAAGAGTACGATACTAAAAAAGTGTTTGTAGTTATAATATTCCGTGCCGCTGTTACCAGGTGCCTGTATCATTACGTGTTTTCCATCCATGGCACCTATAGCATGAGGAAAATCCCATTTTTCTTGAAATTCTTCAGCAATTTCCAACCAGTCTGTCTCGGATGTGGGGATCTGTAAAATTACAAATAATTATAAAATACAAAGTTAATTAAATGCACGTTCATATTTCAGGAATCTACACCACAAAATAAAGGCGAGTCTTCCCAAAAAACTTCAGAAGAGTGTAATACACAAGAACAATTTAATGATATTATTCAAAAAGCACCGGAAAAAACTGCCAAGAAGACCTCAAAAAAAAGGAAACAAGAAGAAGAGGACGATAAAATGTTGACAGAAGCATTCAAAATTTTAACCGAACCGTCGCAAGCTACTGATCCATATTTCAGTTATGGCCAGCACATAGGAAATGAATTAAGAAAATATGACAGCCATACTTTAATATATGTCAAACAGGCAATAAACAATATAATTTTTGAAGCCGATTTAGGCAAATACAGTCCACTTTATGGGTATACAACACAAGAGCCTCAAAATCTCTCAAGTTCAAATACTGATTCTTTGGCCAGTACGTCAACTCAAGCTAACGAGAAGTAATTTAATTTAAAAAAGTTAAATAAATATAATACTAATTAATACTGTGTTTTTCACTTACTTTTACCCAATCTTTTAAAACCTCACTGATAGCATCACAAACTTCTGGGACTATCCTAGATATAGACTGCTTTGAAACTCTAAACAGGTATTGCAAGCTTGTATACGAGTCTCCAGTGGCAAGAAATCTCAAAGTTATAGCCAGCCTTTCAGTCACTGTGATAGCTTCGCGAAACTGGGTGTCCATTTTTTTCACCTTTGGCTCTATCAAGTTATGCAAGTAATAAAAATCTTCTGTAGACATTCTTGTGAAGTTTTTTATTGTGTCTTCTATCACTTCGAACTGCATATCTCTTATAAGTGTCACTCCATACTGCATTCTTTTTCGGTACAGCTCTTTTATCCACCAACGCACTTTTCGTTTCTCTTTTTTCTTTTTTATAATGCTGTGTATAATTACAAAAGCTGCTGCTGCTCGTACACGACTAGCTTCCATGATGAACGGTCAAACACTGGAACAGTTGCCACGCGCGCCAGGCGCGCTTAGTTGATATACTTCAAATCTCTGGAACGCGCTCCGCGGAACGCACTCTCGGCGCGATCATTCATGGCGCGCGCGCCAGGAGCGCGAAGTCGATACGCAGCTTTAAAATGTTGCAATTGTTTCCTAGGTGCTAAGTATGAATGATCGGGTGACTCAACACCGGACATGTAGTGCGGGCACTCCACTGCACGAATGATTTATGAATGAATTTAACATGAGCAGTAATTATCGTATTCAGCAAGTTTGATCAGACAAAAAATAAAGCAAGTCTAATTACAACGTATCAATATGTTGTGGGTTGGTATTGACCTTTGTGTCAAATTGGTGGCCAACGAAAAGGAGGTAATAAAATATTAAATCGGTCTATTTCAGTATTTGTTCAGATTTGAAGAGGGCAAATAGGGTAAAATACCTTCTGGATCCGTCGCGTCGGTGGCGCAGTGGATAAGGCGCGGACTTTCAATCTGAGGGTTTCGGGTTCGAATCCAGCCGTGTACCTATGAGTTGTTTTTCAATTCAAGTACATTATCCGATTGCTTAACGGTGAAGGATAACATCGTGAGGAAACCTGCACACTCCTGAGAAGAAATTCAAAGGTGTGTGTGAAGTCTACCAATCCGCACTGGGCCCGCGTGGTGGACTATGGCCCATACACACTGTTGGAGAGTAGGCCTGAGCCCCTGCAGTGGGGACGTATTAATATAGGCTGTTGACGATGATCTTCTGGATACGGTTAGGAACTTAGGCAAATAATTACGATAGTACCGTTTCAGAAGGTGTAAATCAGTACCGACTTTTTATTAACAATCGACCAAAGACCAAGCGTGGTGATTACATATAATACATACATAGATAAAGTCACCTGTTCGTGATGGTACTTGAAGGATGTTCAAATCTAATAAATAACTTACACTGTTAATAATTATTATGAATAAAATAATTATTACAATATTAATGCTACTCATTGGTTGTGATACCCTTACCCTTAGATATTACTTTACAAAACATATTTTATGCGTTATTGATTCAGCTCAAAACTCGATCGTCGACAGCCGTCGAACTGCTCATCTTAGTTTAATGATTTTGCAGATGTCTGGTCTCGCTTGTTCTGAAGGCAAAGTTTTTGTAAAGGCCAATACGGTGGTACGGTTTACTGCGACATATTTATTTAGTTAATTGACTGTAATAGTTAATGTTTTGAAGTGCTCGATTTATTCAGCAGTGGGTGTAGTTGAACAACTGAAGGTTCATTTACATTGATCACTTGTTCTAGATAACAATAACCGTTATTGGAATAAAATGACACGTGTAGAGCTATAAAGTATTACTCAAAAATTGAGGGCTTCATTATGGTCTCAAGATTCTCTAGCGAAGTCGAATATATATTTGTTGCTACATGTATGACATATTGCGAGGCGAACTATTTCAGAGTTTCTTGATCTTCAATATGATCTATTGATATAGTACAAATATAAGTTTTGTCACCAAAGAGACGTCACAGAAAGCCAATATCTCAGGGTTAAGAAGTCGGATTAACCTCACATCTATACATATAAATATAGTAACGGGCCGATGTCTTCACATAGGAGATGTTTATTCTTCCGTCCGTATATTTGTACTCACATCACGCAAAAACAACTCCACTAAATGGGATGCAGTTTTCCCAGTTGTAAAAACCTAGCGCATGTTTTATTTAGGAAATCCGCTTTGAAGCCGAGTTATATCACATTAGTTCGCACGGCTACAGGTCAAGCTATACATTTCCAGTATAAGCTGAACCAGCATCGTGCTGGAAATGTGTAGCCGTGTGTTCATTGCATAAGTGCGAAGCAAGGGTAGTTTTATAGACGTAGCCAATCTTCTGCGTAAGCGTAAGAAATTCGCGGCCATTTTAAATGAAATCGGGCAAACGTTACACAACTTGCATAACATTACGCATGTGCGTTAAGATCATTAACTAACGGGTGGTGCTTCTGAATTTTTTTGCCGAACATTCACTTTTTTACCGTCGTAAGAGGAACTCATTACGTATTGAAGATCACCAGTTCGTTCCCACATTCATTAGCTTGGCAACTTTAATCACACGAGCGAAATATCACGTGCTATGTGTAATTACCAATTTATTATCCAGGTAACATTAAAGTGCCTCGCTTATACCCGGGTTTGTATTGAGTGGTGATGATTAGGTTGTTTTTGTTGATGTATGTATAATTACTCTAATTAGTTATGTAATTTATCAGTAGCTTTCCGTTTTTGATTGGTGCTTGTTGATCGGTCGACAAAACGTACACTTGCGCAAGCGCCAATCTTATGTTGATGACTATTAGCACAGTGGAACATTTAACATATGTACATATTATATTATTATTATATATTATATGATTACGTTTCAATCATTGTCTATAACCATGCTTCACATTCAATCGTCCGGTAACGTTCTAAAATACAGCTATAAAGTTTGGTATTCCAACATATCTCCAATAAAACTTGTTTGATTTACTTTATATATATATTATATTGTTATTGTATGTATATTGTTTATATAATTATGGGTATTAATATTTAAATAAGCGATGCATCCGTTCGCTTCGCATGCGCATCGCCATCCCAGGGTCTGACTGTTCACCATCGCTGCGGTCTGCTGCAGCACACGATGAGTTCGGTTCCCAGTTGACAAGCGCAATACAACACAAATTATTATTATTATTTTGTTCTTTCTTTTCTTTTGTTCATGTTTTACTGTTTATTATTTGTTGTGTTATTTATTTCTTCTGGAATCTTGTATATCTTTCTGTATTGTGTGTGTTAATAAAAAATATGTATAAGTCTATGTCTATAAAATTGCTAAATTGTTAGTATTTTTGGGGTGCTTCTTTTTAGTTTTGTATATAACTTCGTCGGCGTGTATTTCATTATCTCAAGGGAACATTGCACCGATTTAACACAAAAATATTCACACAAATATGCACACTTTCACGTTTATGATTAGAAGTAGGATTATATCACCAGATACCTATCTATACCGTAGCAAAACGTAATGAATATTTCCAATTTATCGATTTTCTATTTATCAATTTATATTTAATCTTATTTTTTGTAGTCTTTGTTAGCTTATATTAATTATATTTGTGAGAACCTGTTATTAGCCTTAGTATTTATTGTAAGCTATCTATTTTAATATTTGCGCTGATGGTTTTCCTAAAATAAATATAAACCATATATATATATAAATAAACCAATGGAAATCGACTGTTAATAATGATAAAGCTAAATAAAATTAGATTTGTATCTACCTACGTTATTTATATATATATATATATAATTTATATACTTTTAGCAAATAATGATTTTTAGAGAATAACGGAAATTTAGTAGACATACCTGGATACCTAATATATAACCGGATGTGTAGTTTGTGTCCCAATGATCCGTGGACAGCATCCGACCGGTTGTTTTGACAGGAACTAACCTAGATCAGGTGCTTCGCTCCTGACGCGGACACGAGGGTCAATATTCCGCGATGGCAGGTGTCCGTTGTACTCGTAGACACTTTTAGCTCCTTTTTTCGCTGAAAGGAAAATGTTCATCTGTAGAAAATCTTCGAAAAGGAAATAGTTTTAGAGATGTGCCAATCAGCGCCCTCAGTTTTAAAATAGACTCATCATCATCATTATTCATTAGCCAGGAAACGTCCACTGCTGGACATAGGCCTCCTCCATGGTATGCCACATTGACCTATCCAGAGACACTTGCAGCCAGCGGTCTTCGGTCCATCTAGTAGGGGAACACAAAATCACCCCGTATCATCCCTTATCGGGTGGGTGTCGTAAAAAAGATACAAAAATGAAAATATCAGGAGGCAGGCAGCAGGGTCTACCTTTGTATCAACATCATACTGCGATCACCAATCATCCTGCCAAGCGTGGTGAACATTGCAAATACCCTTCATGGAAAGTGTTATGTGCCGATACATGAGGAACTAATGATGAAACTCGTGTTAATTTCAATCAGGAGTTTCATCATTGCCGTGTAGACTTTAGATACTCAGTTATCTAAAAAAATATTTATGATTCAGTATGCCACGTCAGTCAACAACCTGTGTATTATATTCATATTTCCGTGTAGGTTTATGTAATTTGAAAGTATTCATAGTTAAATGCATTATAATATTCACACAACACGTCGTATGCAATGTGAGGCTACGATCGTACTACTGTGCCGATCAGCGAGATTTTCTAAATAGTTTTTGCGTTTACTTATGGATCCACAATATAATCGCATGTAACACGTTGATTTTGTTGAATCAGAATAAAATTACTGGTTTTATGACTAAAATAGATCTCTATTATTTTCTAGACAATAAATGTCCTCGATTGCGACACTGCGACTCGCTTCCTTAAGCAACAATAACATAATTTTAGGGTTCCGTACCTCGAAAGGAAAAAAGAACCCTTCTGTTTGTCAATACCCTTTTTCCCAGGAACGCGTGATGGTATCAAGTTGTAATTAATATAAAATACTCAAATCTGCAGTTTCAAGGATCTGTGAAAAAATCAAACTTATATATCAACGCAATATGTGGTTGTTTAAGCCGTATTTTTAGACCATTTACACAGAGGATGCAACGGAACCAAAACCTATAGGGTACTTCCAGTTGACCTAGAATCCTGTTATTTGACAAAAAGCAAGGTCTGACAGCACAACCATAGCAATAAATCCGAAAACACACACAACAATGGTTAAAATGGTTTTTTTTATGTTTACAAACTTAGCACTGCAGTTGAAAGCTTGTGTATGTAATTTAGTTGGTTTTTCAACTGAACTTACACTTTCGGTAGATAATCGTTGGGTGCATATTAGTACCTACATTTTATTTATGATTTTCAGAATGTTAATTATTTACATACTATACGTAACTTTCGATGCGTGAGACCGACTCGCACTTGGCCGGTTTTTATTTCAATTTCTGTTCAATAACAATTATTAATTTGCCTATGTAATAAGATTTCTAGCCACAAAAAAGTCCTTGTACACGATTTGTATAACCTCTAGCATTCTAATATTGCGCACTGACACGAAAGTGACATAGTTTTGTACTTTTCATCGAAATATGTTAGGAAACTGTGCATAAATGCTGGCTGTAATTATTTTGAAACACATACTATTGTTTAAAAAATTATTATTGAATAAACTTTTACCCGTAACTTCGTCGAAGTAGACTTTGGGATAAAAGTAGCTTAAGTGTGGTAATCTCTATTTTTTTTATATAAAGATCGGACGATAAGTCTTGTAAAGGAAAGAAACGAACCAAAGGAAAGAAAAAAAATCAATTAGTGTGATTCACCGACTAATAACTTTCCTTATCATAATAAGTAGATAGGTCTTCGCCTGTCTTAATTACGCTGCTACGTCTCATGCAACTTTTCCATGATTGCCTTTCAAACTGTCACAAAGTGAGCTCAAAAGTTGAAATCTTCAAGGTTTAATTGAAAACATCAATTTCCCATAACACAAGATTTTCCTAACAAAAAGTTAGCATGTCGTTAAATATACACTTACTTGTATTATGACTACCTCCCGACACTGCAGTATAGATAAATAGATGCACAGAGTCTAGCCGTGGTCATTACGCAAATCGAGGTGGTAACGTAGCGTGCGACCATGACGAGATCAGCACCCCAGAACGGGGTAGTCTACACGACTGCTGAATATTCATTATTGTCTAATTTCAGTGATCGGAGATCCTTGATTATGCCGACGCATGTTATCTAGATCTGACTGTGGAACTACTTGATAAACTTGATCACATTCAGAACTACTGCATCAGGTTCTTATTTGGCCTATGTAAATACGAGCATTTCTCTGCATTTCCAGCACAGCTGAAGTGGCTCCCAGTCCGGCGCCGTAGAGACTTGCACATGTACTGTAACTTCTTTACTCAATCCTTTTTAATCCCCGTACTCCTTTCTACCTTAAAGACCGTTTTCTTTCCGTTCTTCAAGTCTCACTCGCCCTCTACGTTCTTCTGAGACTCTCCTCGACATTTACCTTTTATGTTCTGTTCTGTTTGTGTGTGTGTGTGTGTGTGTGTGTGTGTGTGTGTGTGTGTGTGTGTGCAATAAAGTACCTCTAGTATTATGTCAAACATATCAAGAGCACACTCTGTCATATAATAAAGAATTCCTTTTTAAGTATCGAGAAACACCCAACATTTATAAAGCGATTTAATAATAAATCTTTCAGCGAATTTTATGGAGTCCAAGCAGTTTCCCTGAAAGGAATTGCGCTCAGTCAAAAGAAAAGTATCATTGCAATAAGCGGATATTTTCCAAATCAAAAGCTGGATGTTACGTGCCGTCTGTTGAAGTTTTCCAATATTCTTTAGAAGTATTCAGGCTTAGAAGGACTGACTACTTCACTTCAGCATTATGAGTTTTCCTTTCATTGAGCCTTTATTCTTGTCAGTTTTTCTATATGACGAATAAGTTTTTCATAAACTTTGTAGCTTTAATTAGTACGCAATCAAATAAGAATATTCGTGGAGATGGAAAAAACGAAAAATTGGCATGCATCCCATTTTTACGGTCATCATAACTTATTCTCGATATCTGTATAGGCAATTAAATATACATTCGTGGAACCACAAAAATGCCTATAGTGCCATTTGTCTTATATCATTTGAAATATAAACTACATGACTCCAGATAAAATTGTAAGAAATTAAATGCTAAACGTATATATATATATGACGATATTGAAAATCGATTTAAGGAGTGATTTAAATATCAACGGATGGGTCTATCCTTACTTGGTTAACATTCCACAATTTCGCACGAATCGTTTCGCTTTAAATATCGTGCGTACTGAGCGCTACAATCTGGATATCTTCAAGGCTAGAGTGAATAGATTATTTATAGGGAACCGTGAACCACCCTAGACCAGATCGTCGCGAATAGAACGATGAAATTATAAAATTTTGATTTTCTCGCAATTGAACTGTTAGCTTGTTCTCGAGCAATTGATGCGCATTATTATTTTCTAGACGTTATTTTGTAAAAACTGACTAAGGGAAACATATTTAAGCGTTAAACAGCAGCGTCTACCTACGTATAAACAATATCTTAATCAATTTCACCTGCCAAGGATTATGGAATATACTTTCATTTTAAAAATAGTATGATGGGTTAGAATTTTCCCTTCATCGTCATCAAATAATTATGTTTTTGTTGTGTTTAATTATGATAATAAATTTTGCTACCTCCCTCTGTAAATAATAGCTATTATGAAAGGAAGGCAGGTAATCCAATGTTACTAAGAAATTGAAATCGGATATTGTTAAGCCCATAATAAGGAAAGGGTCGAGATCTAAGCCTTGCCATAATTAACCTTTTCTGCAAGGCTACACTCAAAGGTTAGCTAAACTAGTGAACGCTCTCGCAAAGTTAACAGTGTTGAGGTGAAATATCAAGGATGAACACATGTACCTATGGCTAAAATAACTTAGGGTCATAGAACTTTGGATCATTGAAACGGTGAAACTTAAGGCGATAAGATAGTCTACTCATGCATCCTATATTGAAAAATATTAAGATAACTACACACTCAAACCGCAAACAAATAATACGTAATTAAAGCTCGAAAAAATATCTCGTAAAGAATCCGCGTTGAGGCGATTTGAAATATTGTTTGATAATGAATTTAAAATTGTGATGAAATGAAATTAATAATATTTAACGAAATTGAACTGTCAAAACAACACATAACATACTTATACATAACTGGTTTTCGATTAACATATTTGTCGTGCCCACGGTAAGTTTACTGTAACCGACCTTCCGAATAAACTTTTTGTTGCAATGCGAGTTAATAAGCAATATTTGTATATTTTTAAAATATTATTTTATTCGAGGCTAACCTCTAAGAGAGTATATACTTAATGAGGTGAATGCAGCGTAGGCCGAGTTTAACTTTTGGTGGCACGTGTCAATTAGGTCAAATTCAAACTCCTTCATTTTGTTATTCAACCTTGATTAGGTGTTATTGCAAAGTACAAGTAGCTACCTTATAATACAGGTTGATTTTGTTTAAATTAAATACAATTAGTTGAAAATTAATTGAAAAATTAAGGGTGTGTCGTCTGAGTTGTTAATTGTTTATTATGTTGTTAATAATTTTGTTGATTGTTGACAGACTTTGAACGTTCATATTGTGTGCATAATATTGTATTTTCAAGGGATGTGATAATTTTAAGTTTTAGTTGGTGCACACTTTTAGAAAATGAATGAAATTCAGTAATCATGTGAGGGGATCATTTTGTGCTTTGTTTATTTCGAATCAGTGTTAGATTGTAGACCTTTGTTGTAGACAATGCAGATACATTCAAGTTATAATTTCGGAGAGTTAAATGAACGCTTTAAAAACTTAATCATTCTGTACATAATTAATACTATACTAGAAAAAGAGGCATGACATTCGGTCATTCATTGAGTCATGACTTGGCCGAAATAAAGATACAAAGGTGGCGTGTCGAATCATGACGGCTTCCGGCCCGCCCGGGCAGCAAGGCCGGCGGCCTCAGGTGCAGAGTTGTCTATTTACTTCTGTCCACAATACGTACACACACTTTGTGACTATTTTTAGAACGCTACAAACCAGTTCATATTTTTATAAGTTCTGTATCTTTCTTTTCGGGCACGCGCTAAAAAAGATTCGATAGTTTTTGTTATTGTTCGATGCAGTGACCATGAGGATCCAAATAAAATGACGGAAATTTGCAAATGAACTTCAATCAAACGTTGCCGGAGGAAGTAGATTCATTTTAGAATTATAACTTAGTTTCCTTAACCTATAGTTTTTGGGACCATCAGCGGTTGTGACCTAGACAAAAGGTTGTTGTTGTCTATTCAATTTTTAACCGACTTCAAAAAAGGAGGAGGTTAAGAATTCGACGGGCATGTTTTTTATGTTTGTTACCTCAGAACTTTTGACTGGGTGAAGCGATTTGGATGATGCTTTTTTATTTGAAAGGTTGAAAGGTGGTGCTGTCTGTGGGATGGGACCACCATTTCAATTTGATCTAGTTCTAACAACGGCATTCATAAGAAAACGATATAAAACTTAAATTAGCCTTAGTAAACTTTTAGTGCAATTAAAGTCGGTTTCCAGTTCTTTTTGAACGCATTTACTTGTTATAAAACGATTACAATAGCCCATTGGTTCAACGAACATAATGAATGCAATGACAGTCTTTGACTTCACATAATTCATGCATCAATTAACATATTATACACTGTATTTATCACCTTAACAGAAATTGTCTGGAAAACTGCGTAATCCTACTTGCATATCTTTATCGCTGCAAATTGTACGAATATGTAGAGTTGTATATCGAATATTACGCTTTGCTTTATTTAGTTCATAGTATGGTTTGTAGTATAGCCAGGTTTTCTGTTTCACTCACATGGAATCCAGGTGAATATCAGTTTGCGGTCTTGACCTTTGACCTAACTCGAGAACGTTTACTACAGATTTCTTGAACCTAAACGTATCGATATGAAACATAGCGTCGTCCATAGAATACGATAAATGCTATCCAGTATTTGTCCTTTACATTCTCTTGTCTGGAGGCTGAGGTATCCGTTGGCTGATTTAAAAAAATCGAATCCCAAAATTCTGTGAATGCTTACATGGAGCTGAGTTGATTCTCACGAAATTTAATTGCACCTAGAAATAGATTGAGAGATAGCGGTCACACTATTAGGATTTCATGGATGTTCTGGTAGTACATTCAGGATCAGTTTTTATGTAAATGCGGGGGGGAATCATAGTTCGCAATGGACGTTTTCTAGCGGAGAGTACGTAGTGGGGATTATGAGATATCCGAATTGCGATTGTCAAATACGATTATAAATACAGATCCATTGTTAAAACTGGCATTTTAGTTTACAAATACGAGAGATACTTTTGAAGCTGCTGCCTACTAACTGTTTGGAACGAAAATTGGCGGAACGGTCGAATAATTTCATATTGGAAATATATCCAACACAATTGCGTTTCCGGAATCCGGAACAGCATTTAATAAAAGAAGTTGTCCGATAGCCCTATCCACAAAGGGAAACGGAAGACATCCAACAAAGTTTGCGAGGGAGTTGTTCTTGTCGAGTGACATTAAACAAGCGTTTCTCCGGTTAACCCAGGAAAGTTTTACAGCTTCATTTTCGGCTTACACGTTTATCGTCGTTACCGTTTAATTAAAACGGCGTAATGGGGTAATGCACACAAAATTTTGTTATGATACAGAAACCAATTGTTTTCTCAATTATATTTAACAAACAAAAAAAGCAACTCCCCGCAACCTTTACTAGGTTATCGGTACATCTAGTAGAGGAACGACTCGATACACGTTTCCTGGTACATGTTCGCGAATCAAGATATTTACTCCTCATCGGTTTGGCTTGATTTGCCACTTCAGCTCACGGACTCGTCGAGCTATGTCGGTGACCTTAGTTTGTCTACGGATTTCCTATTTCCGGATTTTATTACATATAAAACGCTCCCTGAGTGACTTTGAGCTTGTTTGTTCAGACAACAGAACAGTAAAATACCACGTTTAGGTTCTAAATACAATACAAAAGGAAAGCCTCAAAGCCTTAGGAATTGAACATTTATTGAACTATGTATTATTCAATTTAAATACAATAATAATAATTATACGTTTTAATACGGAACTCGATATTAAATAAGATAACAATTATCTATTATACTATAATTAGTTTATGAACTTTTGTAACGGCAATAAATTGAAATATGAAATAAAAACCAGGATGTAATGAGTACCTTAAATATATTTTCGTTTAGTTTATATTACATCGCTCGTATTGAAAGTCCAACATAATAAAAATACTGATCAGTGAAAATGAATCCGTTAGTCCATTCGGCTGCTACCACCGAACACTGAACTTCTAAATATTTATTATGACTAAACGTTTTCCAAATAAAAAAATGTTGCAAAACTTGAAAATGTAGTGGATTGTAGTGGAAAATGTTTTCAACAACCAAAAACACCTCATCATTTCGTGTAATCCGCCTGTCTTGCTATCAAAGACCCACAATTATAAACAGTTTCTATATCTATTTATATATGAAATTATTTAATGAGAACAGCTTCTCACATTCACTAATTACTAGAGTAGTAAGGAATTGACAGCTTGCCAAGTAAATTACCAGGTGTCCACGGATCGTTAATTAGAAGCGGGTCCTTGGAAGCTAGATTACGGGTAACAAAGGTATGGGCACCAGAGGGTAAGCGAGCGGTGGCCTTTATGCGTCACGAACTCCACTCCCATGGTTACGCGACGACGTACGCGCATGCAGAACTGATACGTTTATTTTAAGCATTTAGGGATATGTTTGTTTCCATAGCTATAGACATAGTTACTAACGTATCTTTAGAATCGATATATATGAAATCTGTTAAAACTAGATATGAATTCAGATCGTGGATATTTCATACGGGCTTTTGTTTACGACCGTGCAAATCATATGTGAAAGTAATTTTGTTAAATACCTTAATTAATAAAGAGTTAATCATATTTTAAATTACGACGAGCAGCAATTATTGCGTCCAAATTGACTTGACTTGCCAAAAGATTAAAGGTTTACTGAACTGTCATGATATGAATTGTAAAAAGAACCGTATTATTTTGTATGGGAAGAATAGACAGTTAAACAATTAAAATTATGTAAATGTGTTGTTTAGGACCAAAACTAATTGCCATCAAAATATATACAGGCTGCACTGTATAGCATACATAGTGTGGTAACTTCACGCCGTCAGCATCTAAATGAAATTTCTATCTTCTTCTATCTTTATTAAACTATTGTTTAATAATGAATATTTATAATTTATATTGTGTAACGGTTTTAAAGTAACTTTGTTTGAAAAACAACAACAAAAGTGCCTACATGCAGCTAGGATTTAAGAAAGAAAGAAAGAAAGAAAGAAATAATTTATTCGGCATACAGATTACAGTACAGTTAATACATTAATTTTAAATTAGCTCTGCTGCACTGCAACGCCGAAATGGACCTGTCTCAGCATATGCGGCAGCAGTAGCTGCAGCGCTGATTTTCAGACAGGCCCAGAGATATTTAGTAACACTGTTATACTAATTAAATAAAATAAAACTAATTTTTAGTTGATGCATGAGTGATGATGAATGGGATGTAGTTAGATAAATTGTATATATTTATGAATATTAATGTAAGTAAATGTAATGTAAGTAAATATAATGTAAGTAAAAGATTAATGTTATGTTTTTAAATGTGTTAAAGGTTGGTATTTATGTTAGAGGTAGGGATATAGAAGTGTGTGTGATAAGAAATTGTGTAATAATTTATAATATTTTTAATTGGCTATAATAGATTTAATTGGCTCCCTGTCACTAATGCTGGAAAAGGATTGCCTAGGTGCGGTAATGTCTCCGGGAATACCCTTTCAAAAACCAATAACAAACATATTTTCAACAACACAGTAAGAACTTTCGTATGTACGCATTAATGCTGCAATCTCGACCCTGAGTATAAAGTTAAGAATATCATCTTCGCACGAAATAACGAGCCTATTGTGTGAATTGATCTTTCAAGTCTAACGCATCTCGTTCCAAGGTTAATTGTTGTAAAAATTGAGCCATTGTCTGCTGGCGAAACTCGATTGGAAGTATCTTGGCTCGATCTAGTTTTTATGCGTAATTTATTAGGGTTTATTGACGTCTTTGCTTGCCGTAGAAATTGGCAACGGACTCTTTTACCAAACAAATGATAAATGCGTCTTATTTTATTGGCGTTGTTCAGAAAATAATACGCCAGTATACCAATATTGATACACGTAATAATTTTGTAGAAAGGATAAATTAAGAAAAAGTTTATATGTATACATAATTTAGTTCAGTTATTATTTAAGTTTAGTTTGTTTTTAATTGAATCTCTCAGCTTACACACACTAGTTTTAGTTTATATGTAAATGTATTGAAACTCTTAGGACTTTTAATAATAATATTTGTTTTAATGTACATTGAATGACTGTTCGTTTCATTAAAAAAAAGAATCAAAAATGTGTCAAATGTCAAATCAAATTATGTCCTAAAACAGAAATGGTTATTATTAGGATTTGATCATTAATTGATGACATTGCCAGCTTAAATTTTTTTGTCTTAGCAAGCTTTCATCTTAAGTCTACATTCAAAATAAGTCTTATAGTAGCTTACCGTCAGGTAAAATGAAAACCAATTTTGAGGGTTATTTGACTGATCAGCGCCTAGAACAAACCTCTTGTTATAAACAATGGTTACACAGTTAAAATTTGGAACTTAGATCCCCTTGAATATGTCGATTTTAGAGTATCACGGCGACCAACGAATAGTCTTCTAAAATGGATCATTCGTCTGCGACGATAAACCGATATTTATTTAAATAGCAAACGACGTAAAGGAAATCTTGTACAAACTGGGACACTAAATTGCTTTAGTAAACAGCTTTCATTCGAACTAGAGCAGTCCAATCAGCATTGAATCACTAAACCCTTCCCTATTCAATTTGCGGTGCTGACTAAAGGTACCGTTTTAAAATTCTTAAATTTTATACTAGTATTTTTGCACGCTACTTCATCTGGAGCTCTGAAAATATTTCACTAATTTATCAACAACCATGAAACAATGATAAATGAAAATAAACACTACCAACATATTTTAACTCTCTGTATTCCATGGATAAAACATGTTACTGTTCGATCTTAGAAAATTGCCTAATACAAAATGCACATTTAACAATAATCGTATCAATGTAATCTACTCTACTGCACATATCTGTTTGTAAAAGAAGTTCTTCAATGGAAAAACGCGTCTGTACTAAACGTAATCCTTTAAGTATTTAAATCGGTTTACATAAGGCGAATATATTGAGTTATATACTTCTCATCAGAAAAATCGAAACACCTTGCATGTTTATGTTTTGTAAGGATTATCAGAAAAATCTATGAAATAAACTTGCAAGGTGTTTCGATTTTTGTGATGAGAAGTATATTTTAAATCATTTTTCACTTGTATACCTATACTTTCTTTTAAATTGAAATATTTCCATCCTTGAACAACCTATAACAATACAATAATTTATTCGACTATTAATAATGTAATACTCGTAAAAAAGGACCATTAAAATCTGTTCTAAATTGGCGAATACGTCAGAGAACATACAAAAAAGGCAAATTTAGAGGTAGAACCTTTTATTTCGGTAGGAAAGTAGTTCAGCTTACTTAAAATGCAGAGTATTACTACAGGTAGCTTTTGTCTAATATTTTTTATTTTCGTGCATTTCAATGGTCCCGTAGGAGCACTGGGAGCAAAACCACGAAGCGTGCTTGGAGTGAAAAATGAGGGACATTTCACTGAAAATTTGTTGAGCTGCGACTCAACAAGAAACCACGAAATTCAGACTTTGTTTGAATTGAAGCCATTGAAGAGAATGTAGATAGTTAAAAGTACTTCGCTTGCATCTGCAGATGCTATTCAAAATATAATAAATGTTGGAGGGAAAAAGCTTTTGAATAAAGTTGTAATTCTGAAATCTTGTAGAGTGTTTTCATTGGGAAAATGACAGATACAAGTAATTGAGCGAATAAAGCTGTATGTGTTTACATTTTGTATTTTATGCTTTTTGATGGGATTGTGTACTATCAAGCAGCATATTTTGCAATTGTGGTTTTACTCAGTAGGGACGCTTTTGTCCAAGACTTCGCTACTCATCATATTTATCTTGTTAATACTATGAATATGAAAGTTAGATTTTATTCTTGATATATCAAATCAGCACAATCACTCGTCATGAAATTTAGCATGTGATTACCATGAAGTGTTTAGTATGAGAATAACATAGCCTACTTTTATCTAAAGTCCACGCAGACGACGTAACAAGCATAAGTCATAGTAAAGTAATAATTATAAATACCTTGTAATTAAAACTGAGCACACAATTGCATCATTGTAGTTATGACATAGTGTGACGTTCATAAATTTCATGAATTGATTAAAAAATGACGAACAGTGATGAACAAAAACATAAAAGAGACGTCACTCTATATCAGGTTTGTTTAAAATGAATTTAAAATTGAATTGCGATTCCACAACATAAAATAATATCTTCAATTACAACAAACCTACTAACTTCTATATACAAATAATAATGTTAATATCAAAGAAAACAGTTTGATGAAATAAATTAAAAATGTTTATTTGATTTCCGATCGATTGCCCTTGTGTATAGTCAAGTAACCGGAGACCTAGTTTGAGATAATTTTGAAACTGCATATTAGAAAACTAATCAAATGCAACGTGCTCTGATTACAATCTTATTATGTGCATTTAGAAAGTGAACGAGGAAAATTACAAACGTAACCAGCATTTCCTTGACATTATGTAAATAACCAAAGCTTTTATTAGACTGATCGTGTAACCAATTCTATTGATGCTCGAAGTGATGCACAAGTATACGAACACAGTCGGTAAAATTCAGTCAAGTTAGAGTCGGACTAGCACGTTTGGAGTTCATCTTCGTCTCATTCCTCAGCTGCATAGTCCACTGCTGTCCATAGTTTCCTAACGTGAGTAGGTTTGCACAGTTATTTAAATGCATACTATCGTTCATAAACCGAAAAATAGAAACACGCACACGAATATATAATGTTTAAGACAAAACTGAGAAAAAAGTCCAAAAAAGAACCACGCTCCCCCAATTTTTTTAACTTTTTATACATCATCATCAGCCAGGAAACGTCCACTGCTGGACACGATCCTCCTTCGTGGTAGACTGGTCCCGAGACACCTGCATCCAGCAACTCCCCGCGACCGTGGTCGTTGGTCCATCTAGTAGGGGGACGGAAGGGAATTTTTTATAGCGGCTATTTACTCAGTCCGTAAAAATTTCAAAGGTCTACCTATTACGGTTAAAAAGATACAGCCCTTTGTCAGTTGTACGTATGGATAGAAAGAAAGCGGAGCCATGGAACACTCTCTGGAATGTACGCCACCCTCAAACGATATAATTTATTCATGTTATCATCATTAATATTAACAGCCTTCGCCAGTCCATTGCTGGATATAAACATTTAAGAATGATCAATATAAGTCATTTCTCCGAAGAGAAACAATCCGTAATTAAGGTCATTTTTGATGCGTTACATTCGTCCGTGTTTTGAATTGCCTGTTACTGACGTAATATTTTAATACTGTGCGAAAATTATAACAAATCTAAGTGTGGAGGTAAAGCTATGATTTATGAGCTAGGCGCTAACATTATAAATGAAAAATTCGAACGTTTAGAAAATAATATCACTGACGGCGGCTCTTCCCGCGTTGAAATTACCGTAAACCCTTACGGTAATTTACGGTAGTTTCAAGTGTAGAATTTCTGAAGTTAAAAATATTTAAAAAAGAACATAGTAGTCGAATTGCAGAACCAGAAGGAGGAGGGAAAATTTGGTCCAGTTCAGACAATGGCATCCATGAGAAAACCATATAAGTCTTAAATTAGCATTAAGTATTAATTTATTTTAGGGGATGAATGCTGTAGACTTTTAGGGCAGTTGAAGTCGTTTTCTAGTTCTCTTTGAACGCGTTAATTATCATGTTTCAAAGTAAAGCAACTCCTATCAGATCTCTATATTGTCTATATCGGTCTTCTATAAGACCTAGCGGTCCCTTGACAAAAAAGGTTGGGGACCGCTCGTCAATAGCATCCATTGTAAGAGTGTATATTATTGTAATATTTATAACGACTGATTGGAAGTCCTAACACGTTTCTGACCGGTTTTGACTGATTACAGAAGCTAATTTATTCAAATACCCAATATTACACAATGCGAAAACATCCTAATATTTACTCGGTTTCGCTCTTTGAAGAAAATCAATCATTTAGAAAAAATTGAACTCATCTACCCGTACCTAAGTCAACACACCGATTATGTCAAAGAAATTGCTAATTTAGAATGTTCAAATTGTTTCAAAAAAAATTTGATTACATCATAAATTTGTAACTCCAAATGGTAAAAATTTTATGTCATTATTATCCATCAGAAATCTACTACGAACGTGATAAATTTATGGGTTTTGCTACAATTAATTAAGCCTATAATATGTTAGATCTCACGCCCTCAATTTTTTACCTCACGTTGAACACTCTGGGGTGCAAGCGTGTGAGCGACCTTGCCGGTGCCTCGTAACACTTGTTCTTTGTGTTCTGCAGCTGTTGTTTGTGGCCCTAGGGGTTACTTACAGAGTAAACAGAATTTAAAAGTTTCCTCGAGATATTCTGAAGTGCTCGAGGGCTGCCGAACTTCATCGTCAACATTACTATCTTACTTCGCACATTTGTCACGTGAATTACTTTATCCATACTGATTTATGTCCCAATTGTGTGTTTGCCACGCAATCCATACAGCATTTTATCGAATTACAAGCTTCTGCCCGTGTCTACATCTTGATTGAGTTTAGACATTATTCAACGGAATCGGGATAAAAAGAAGTCTTATCCTTCTCTCTGAGTCCGTGCGTGTGTCCGAAAAAATAATGTGGAGGAGATTTGTGTGTCTTGAACAGTGTTAGTTTTGGAACCAGTATTCTATTATATGGGAAAATATTACTTTTACTTTTATTATTTTTAATACAATCATCGATCCGTTTCCACTCACTGTTAGGCATTAGCTTCTTATCTGTCGTTATATGACCTCTTAAAAAGGGGATAATGTTGTTTTTACTGACAGGCCGCGACAGTGGTTTAGTTACGTATTTATTTATTTAGAAATAATGAAAATTTAGTAATACTTGTTTACACCTAAATTTAATCGGACCAAAATGACGACCAAAAACGGATTGTATCAAAGGATTTAAAATTTTGCCTTATTGTTTTCTTGTCCCACCCGGGACTTAGCTAGATATAATTAATTCTGACTATGAATAAAGTATGATGACTCCAGGGCGTGGTGTGTAAATCATGGTTTCGAAGTGCACTGTTACGATGTTACTGTGAAAGTGTACCATCGCGACGTATGTTGTTGCAAAAGTTACCATAGGAAGGGTTGTTGGTAGTAAAGACATGGGGTGTAAATCGAAGTGTCGATAGCTAATCTAGCCATTTTTGTAACTTAGTCTACACTGTAGACTCTACAGCATTTACAGATACCACTATATTCATTTAAATTGTAACCATTTAATTATTATTTTTCTGATTTGGTACTATGAGTGTAAAATCGTCGCAATAGAGAACTTTCACAACAACATACGTCGCGATGGCATACTTTCGCAGTAACATACATCGCAGTAGAGAACTTTCGCGACAACATATGTCGCGATGGTATACTTTCGCAGTAACGCACATCGCGGTGGTGAACTTCGGAACTATGATTTACATCCCGAACGTGATAAGACAGGAAGTAGCTTGGCATAATAAACAAAGAAAAATTTGAATAGCTGGTAAGATTTTGACTTAGCGCTCGAATTTGCTTACCATAGACATCTGTAATTATTCTCATTATACCTTTTAATCATTCCAACCGAATCATAGCATGAACCTTGGATGAATTAGACAATGACCGCCTTTCGGCCTTGACACGAGAATTACAGAATAAAAATGCATGCCCATTCAAAGGCCGTCGAAATTTATCTAAAAGATAATAAATGGATTGTTACAGAAACCATTAATTGTAACAGCACGGCACTGTAATGAACTTCTCCATGGCTTGTAGGATCACGTTTCAACGATTGTTACAAAAGAAGCCGAGCTTTTATTGCATGCGCCTTGTTAATGACCGGACCGGATATATGCCACATTGAAGGTTAATGCTTTGGAGCTGCAAGGGATTGTTTTTAAAAGTCAACAACCGAGCTCATTGATACAACTCTAAGTACTAAAATCATTTTGAAAGTATTTGACCTAATTTTCAAAACACTTCTTTGTATGAATTTTCTAATGTCCTGTTAGATATGCAAATATTTCGAATTTCATTTGAGTGCATCTATTGAGATAATACGAGAATAACCTCATCCATTCCTATTACTGGCCTGTTTTATCATGGATCC
Source organism: Carcina quercana (assembly GCA_910589575.2). NCBI lineage: Eukaryota > Metazoa > Arthropoda > Insecta > Lepidoptera > Depressariidae > Carcina > Carcina quercana. Next base: position 8,527,384 of record OU342436.1, read on the forward strand.
AATTCCAAAAGCTCTAAACGTATCCTTATTTTTGCTGTCCGTACCTAAGGTCTCGGTCCCTCTAGCAGGGGGACGGTTCAGTACACGCTTCCCCACTACGTGGACGCCACTCGAGAGCTTTCACTCCCCATCGGTTATCAGTTCTTCGAGCGATGTGGCCTGCCCATTTCCCCTTCAACTCAGTGACTCGTCGAGCTATGTCGGTGATCCTTGTTCGTCTACTAGATGGACCAACGACCTAGTCGCGATCGCGGGGCTCGCTGTGGGGGCAATATGTCTGTGGAATTTTCCAGGATGATGATGATGATCTAAGGTCTGGTCATGGCTTCAAATGTCACGAGATCACGACTTGAAAAAGTTTAGTTTGTAGTAATAGTTTAGCTCATCCAAGATATGCAGGGGTGGGGGTATTCGTATTCATTATCGGGGCAGGTTTCCGCAACTCGACGTCAGATGCGCCTATTTTGCGTGATAGGGTGGCGTGCCTTATTCATGCCACCCCAGCTCCAGCAGAAAGCCCAACAACTTAAGTTAAGTTGGGGTGGGGGTAAATAATTATTCTAATATTATGATCTGATTGTATTGTTAAAATTTGTAATTATACGTTTTTTATTTTAATTATTATTGTTACTGTATTTTATATACCTTACTAAAATAGAGACTTTGTGGAATTAATTATGAAGAAGTTTGTAATTCACCCTTGTTCTTTACGTTGGTTAGCAATTAACGAAAATTTAGAATAATTTGCTTTGCGTGGTCCAAATTACTTTTCGCAAAAACCAGCTTACCTACCATATGTTTTAGGGTTACTGCGTATTTCACGATGCAATTCTTACATTACATTGATGAATTAATTAGGGTCACTAATTTATTTTATTTTTATTATTTTATTTTTTAGATTGTAATTGTAAATAGTAATAGAAGTAACTTTATGTATATGATGTGCCTTTAGTGTTTATGTCAATTTAGTTGCGCACTTTGGCCATTATCGTCGCTATCATATTTTCTCATGACCTGAACATTTATCATAGCTCGTGTTTACTACAGAGTTCCAACGTGTATCTTATGTGGTAACTGAATTATGTGGGACCAAATTAATTTTCTAAGTCTGGTTATTAGCAACGAACTGGTAAGGTCCCATTGAAAATCAGCCTAGTCATTTTGGAAAAAAATGTTAACAAACAAAACACTTATTGTTGAAAATTGTTGTTTCGGACTATGCGGTGTAACTAAATCAAAATACATACAATATAGATGCGAAAATGTTTGTGTTTGTCATTCGTCGTAAGAGAGAGTAAGAATGACTGTTTTTTATAGAGATAGTTAAAGGGTAAGAAAAGGATAGAGATTGCTTTGTATCCTAATGGTTTCGTGGGAAAATTAAGGAAATAAAAGCAAGCAGAAGTTAGTAATCGAATAATGCTTTTGTGTAATACTCATATTCTGTCTCAAAGGCTTACAATAAGTTAATACAGATACATCTTCTTCTATATATTAATACGTGAAGCAAAAACTGTGTACCGTGTGTGTGTACTGTGTGTGTGTGTGTAAAAAATTTTAAATTATATTATGGTCGAATTTCCACGACTAGTCTAAATGTTCGTGATGTCAACCATAATACCGCAAAACTATAGAGTTGTCTGTAAGGGAATTGGCCATAATTACCAAGCTTGGCAGAATCGATAGTTGACTACGTGTTTCCGACACAAAGAACCCATAAAAATGTGAGAAAAAATGCTATGGAGCTATATATATAATAATAATCAACGATATCAAAGAGCAGGAACCGGATGGCTCTATTTTAAAGTTGCAACCAGTATGGTATAATGTAACCTCCATACAAACACTTACACCATAAGTATCAAGCTATGTCGCAGTTCAGATAAAGCCAATACTACTGATGTAATACCCAACACAATGGTGAATGCCTGCCTTAATTATTTATGCTTTAAGGCGAAGTGTAACGCTGGTTGCACTTCATTCGAGGATACCATACAAGAATAAATATAAAGTGCCAAGTAAAGAATGTAGCAATTATTTTCGATAAGGTTGATTTTGAAGACGAATAAATTAGGTTTTTTTTGTTAGAAATTGATGTTAATAATAATGTTTCAGTTTGATCCTTTTTTATCCAAAGTCATATAGATCTGTCGGATGTATAAACTACTAGCTTTTACCCGTGACTTCGTCTGGGTGGCCTTCAGAAAATATCTAACGTTATTTATGTTAGTTATAGTTCTATTGAGATAACAAACAGTCTATACCACAAATACCGCAAACAAAGTCACTTTTGCATTTATAATCATAAACTTTATTTTGCATAGGACATGGTTACAAGATAATATTACTATGAACCAGTGTTTATGACCGTAGCTCTTGCGATAGGCTTATTATCTGCGTACTAATGGGATGTGCCGTAGAACCGCTGAGAATTAAATATAAACAATCTATCTGCAGCTATTAGTAAGACATAATAACAATGATTTATTAATCAAGTCATTCATTGAACAAAAGTCAGTCCCTACTAATTAAATAATTTTATCCTGATGTTGTCACATTTTGGAAGAGGGTTAATTTGTTTGTGACTTTTAACACAAAGTGATGAATGGATTTGGACAACTAGATAGATAGAATACGCGGACGGTTGTAGGTAAATGCCAGTTTTAATATTTACTTTTCCTATGCACATCAATTCTAAATATCTTATACCTTTAAACGAGCAATCTTTAGAATATACACTTTAAACGAAACCTTAACCTGTCAACAACACGAACGAATGTTCAGCTCGGCACGATACGACAGCAGAATCAGATAAAAGCTGAATCTATTAAAACGTGAAAATATATCCGTGACTCGATAAACTACTTAGAAGCAGTAGAATGGGCTTCGTCAACGACCTTAAGAGGCTATGTTGGTTAGACCACGTGGCTGCGTTCAAGGTTGCATTGTTTTGTAGCTGTCCCTATCCGAGCCCTATCCTACCCGAGCGCGTACGGTGAGACAGCATACACTACGCGAAGTTATCCACCCGTTATTTGGATGTTTCGTAGTCCAGGGATCATTTGAAGGATACAGTATATTATGTAACCATTTTTTAAAACAGTAAAACAGGTTCAAAGTTGGGGCTTTTTATTACCGAAAAATACAATACTTTGACGCCCTGTAACTCTGGAAGTATATATTTAAACGAAAATCTGACTCACCACCGACACAGATATTTGTTTCTAGATTGTGTCTTGAAAATTTCATAGATTTTCATTGCTTAATACTCAAAATATGACTGGACTACGTTTGTATGGGCGTTTTGACACCAGCATACCCTCTTAATACATAATCAATCACTGGCGTAATTCTTATCTGAAGCACCAATATTCGATAGGGTCGCACCTGTTGCTTTAATTCCTTCAGTTTATTATATAAGAGTATTTGATTTTCTTACCTTCATTATAATTAATTAACAGAATTGTATGGACCTACGAAAAGAATCGATACCAACGAAATTCTTGCAGTTTACAATGATTGACTTTATTGTGACTGTTTGATAACACCGATAGCTCAAGGTAATAGCATTGTTTACGATTCATATAAAAATAATGACGTCATGTTGTTACGTAATCCTTATTAAATGAGATTTATACATATTATCTCTTGGACATGAATTTTTCAGGTGATTACACGGAGCAATAAAATTTCACAGTTACGGTGATAACAACTCGTGTATAATAAAATACAAGTCATACCATGTAGATTTTACGATACAGTGTTTACCTAGAACACAATAGAACACTTACAATGGTTTGAGCAGTATATTTTATCATATCAGAAAATGTAACTCGCTTCATAGCACATCAAATGAATATTTCGAATTATGAATAATATATTTTCTGAAAAACACTCACAATATAATAATTTAAAACTGAAAAAATCGCTTTCTTATTACTTACGCTCCGCAAGCAGTTTTAATGACCATAAAATGTTTTATTACCAACTTCGTTGCTAACGCAAAACCAATTAGGTATTCCCAAAAGAAATAGCGCAGAAGTGTAAGAGAAAATTGCGTTTTATAATTCTATGAGAACCGGGCTATCTGTTGCACCCGAGGCTATTGAGCTGTGAGATCTACATGCTCCGATCGTTTATCTCACAATAAATACAATCTCTTCAGTTATTTCTCTCACCCATTTTGACTTATTTATTTCGTCCAATTTTTAAACAGTTCCACATTATTATCGACGTGTTTGAGGACACCAAAAACGGTGACCTCTTTCATCAACAGCTGCAACATTTCATTTCATTTATTATTCAATCACACAAATACATCGTCATTATAGCTGTTCACCCAAGTTCTAAGTATGAAGATCCCCCCCCCCCTTTTTTTGTGTGTGTGTGTGTGAGTTAAATTTTTAATTATGTGTACGATGCAAGATGTCCTCATGCATCGTACAAGTATACGTGTAGTACATATTAAGACAACCTCATCAGTCAAAAGTGCCATTCGATTCATGTCACTGAGCCGAATCTATAGACATCTCATTGATCGAATTCCATTTGACCATGAACGTCCACCAAAGAGACAAGGCATTACACAAACACCTCCTATTGCAGTATACGAATTAAAATACATGGTTGACTTGACCAAGTATACAAGGTATTTACACACACAAGTAATACACAAGGTATTTTTTTCCCAGGCTGAAAGTTAATGTTGCCGATAAAATAGTTGCTCAACAGTTCCCGACGTGAAATCGAGCAACTTTTGTAAACAAAACAAATACCTATAAAAGTATCGTTTGTCTTCTGTAAATTATTACACTGTCAAACTTGCAGGCACGATGCATCGACGCTTGTTTTTCTCATAGAAGTACAAGACAACAGATAGGTAGACAGATAATTCACTTGCCGTGGGAAGTCGAGATGTACGTATAAAGAGGTGACAAGACAAGACAAGACCAAGCACCGACAGTTCCAAGCGGTCTCTTGCAAAACCTGAGAGTAGCAAAGCTAAGCTAGATCTTGTGAATAAAATCTGAGACCTAAGAATAATTATGCCTATTTTATAGAATTATAGTTTCATATACCTGTCCAAAGTGCAACACATGTTTAAGTTACATTTTACCCATTTTATACCATTTATGGCAAAATCCGTCATTTATTAAAATCTGTATGCACCACAGTATGCACTAATACTTACCCTTGAGCACAGACAGGTTTTTGGTGGAACTAAGCCCAATTGACTTGGTTTTATTCTCTCACTCATTCGACTCCTCTGCTCTTTTCTATTCGTATGAAATGTGGGTAAGAAATGGAGAAATGTATCGCACCCAATACCTATTTCTACAATAAAATATTCTAAAGCTGATTTCTACTTGGTGTTATTAATAAATTCTGACGTCGATATAAGATATTGGTTGAGAAGGTACAACATACTCTTATTAAATTATTTTTTTAATAAAAGGAAAATATAGCTTGTTGTCTAGTAAATGTGCAATTTGGAATTTTCATCAAACTTTGTTTAATATTTCTCTTAGGGATGTAATTCTTCACTTTTAAATGAAATGAAAATAGTTTAATCCAGACTATCAGTCCACATTTTTTCAAATTATAATTACAATTGTAAAAAAATAATATTAATTAACAAATTTTGAAATTAAAATAGTATGGCAAATTAAATTAGTACGAGTATGTCAAATAATAGAATTATTTATGAATATGTTAAGTCGGTGGTAGTTCTGTCACTTGCGGTGAAGGGAACTTTACTTCATATAGATATCAGGGTGGTATCAGATTCATAGGGATATCAGCTGTAGGTTAGATATATAATTTTTCACATTTGCTCAACGCTTTTCATATCATCAACATCCTATATATGTCCCCACTGCAGGGGCTCAGGCCAACGCTTATAATTCAGTTACATTTATAAAGGAAACCAATAAATGTTAATCGTCTCAATCTATTACTTTATGTAATCACGTGTGCATGATAAAGTAGATATACTATTCGCATAAACAGCTAAATATCTATAAAACTTTCTATTCAATATATGTAACCGTTAATGTTTGGTGCCAGACAACTACCGTGAAGGTCGTTCCACATAGCTTCATGCTTAACTGATTCTGTAACGTAGGCTGGGGACAATAAAGCGACTTTATTTGAATTACAAAATATTTTACACTTGAATTGACACGTAATTTATGTCAATATTGACAAAACGTACTGTATATACAACGTTCTCGCACTTTGCCAGTGGCCTATAGTAATCACCTTACAGCAGCCTGGTTCAAATACGTTACGGTTACAGCTTGACGTAATAGAGCTAAATGAGAAAAAGTGAGTGTATGTAATAGCGGAAGTACCGATCACGGCGATGTATCTGTCACGCCTGCATTTCACCACCACCAGGCAGGACGTTACAGAATTCATTAAACAGAAGTCCAACTACACCGTGAGGGTGGAGCAGCTGGAGTCACGCCACAACACATCCTTCAAGTCGTTCGTGGTGCGAGTCCCGACCTGTAAGCTGGAGACCTTCATGAGGGAGGACTTCTGGCCGACGGGCGTGGTGTACCGTCGCTTCCGAGGGAGGATAGCGACCAACACCACTAGAGCGGCACCAACGTGCCATAGTAAATAAGTGTGTAGAATATTATTCTAGTGTGTAGTAGTTTATTTTAATGTATTTTATCGTATTGTATATATACTTATGGGTCATTGTTACCTGAAATAAATGAATAATAAAAAAATAAAAATACGGGCATAGAGTACTTGGTATGAGCTCTGGCGCACGTTGCTAACATCTGATGTCGGGTAGATGTCACGGGCGGTGTCTGAATTAATTTATAAAATGGGAATCACGGTAGATTTCCTAGTCCCATTAATATCCTTCGAATACAAAAGTAGGATCAAAATAGTTGTATGTTCTCTTTTGTTACTAGTGCGCAAGAGTGCGTTAGAACACGTCGATAGAACAGTTACAGCGACAAAATCACCCCACGTCTGTAATTAGCGATCAAAGTAACTAAACAGAATACATCAATTAATTGAAGCATGATCGTAAACGAACGAACGTAATTAATTATGACTTCCCTAAAATGTTAAATGCTCATTAAATTTAATAGATTGCTTTATGGTCAGCATTGTTATACTTTAATTTGTATATTTGAAGTATACGATACAACATTGTAGATAAATGCTTCATCATTTTTGTCAATAAAAATGTTAAATATGATTTCATTGCATTGCTCTTTTTAAAAATAAAAAAGCAATTTTTTAAATTTTATATCAGCACTTAATGAGATAGAACTTGTGGATTAAGATCAGTGCCACATTCATACACCCAGCGACTCCTCGCGACCTTAACCACGTCGTCGATCCATCTAGTAGAGCCCGGTAGAATTTTCCCGGTACGTGGTCGCCACTCGAGTATTGGTATAATATATACCGTATATTATACCAATAAGGTTTTGAAACGACTTATTCACGGAAAAGTTCTATTGCTTCTATAACGCGAAATAAAAGAACATACATCTCATGGCTATAGGTACTTACTATTTTGTTTCCTATACAAATACATTTTTTCTCAATCTCAATCTCATATCAAGTTCAGTAAGCAGTGTCATATTTATCTAATCTGATAGTCTAAAACGATTATACTTATTGTGTTATGCCTGTCTGATTTATCTCTTTATTGTTAGAATCTCTAAGAGAAAATAGTTCTTAAATAGAGGTAGGTATCTTAATTTAAAACATTTGGTCATCGAAACAATATCCCATTGTCAGAATCCCTGAGGGCTTCGATATAGAAGGTATTAATAAATAAGAAATGAAACAAAAGACTAACCAATCCTGCGCAGTATTAATACCTATATTACTCAGTTCAAGCACAACTACTGCTAAGTAATAACTGAAGCTTTACTTGCTTTACTTTCTATGCGAAAAAACTTTTCTTAGCTTTGAAGTTTTCTGGAAAACTGATGTCATTATTTTACTCATATTTGTTTCTGAGTCCACTGCGGTACATGAGGCTCCCAATAGATCGCCACGACGGCTTTCCATTAAGTGATTTGTCACTACGATTTGTCAGTAGTTTCGTGATTTTATACTATGTTAATGATACGTATGTTGCCCGTCTGTTGAATGTTTTCTCAGTCACTATTTAAAATTCTAAAAATATAATGACTAAATTGTACACAAATAATTCACATTTGTAAGGACAAAATCAAATTCTAAGGAAAGTAGAAATTTTCATTCGGATAATAAATCCAACACTCTTAACCATGCCTGTCGGACACAGAAATATTAAAGAGGGCTTTGGGATTCCGATCTTACGGGCTTCTGAACACGAATAAAAAATTCTAATAGTCTTGGTTCGTAAAAGCCTTTATTTCATGACCATTCTACTGTAATCTTTGTTTTTCATACTTGATCCAAAGTTGTTTCTGCGATTGTTAAAAAGAGGGAAAATCAAGTTTATAGGTGTCACGTTTATAGGTGGGGCCACGTGTCATATAAAATAAAAGGTGTCTCAAAAAACGAGTTTTACATTAGCCTAAAATACCATATGTAATAGTATAAGGGTGCTGAAGTGGCAATGGGTAGGCCACATCTGTCGACGAACAGACGGTCGATGGAGCAGATTCTCGAGTGGAGACCTCGGAACGGAAGATGCGGTCTGACGACCTTAAGAAGATAGCGGGAAGCGAGTGGATGAGAAGAACTGAGGACCGGAAGGAGAGGCACACGTGTGCAGAAGCCTATCTTCAGCAGTGGAGAGACAAGAGCTGATTAGTGAAGTAGTAGGGTTGATATTTCCGTCCGTTTCCGCCCTCAATATATATATGTAGGTTTGAAGAAATTGATCCGATTGCTTTTACGGTTATATAGTTACATATCAAAACATCTGAAGTCGTTTGGTATAACCTATGCGCCAAATTTCTAAATACCTACCTAACGTTCTTTAGACCAACATTAAAATTAATAAGTATTTATTTTTATATACATATATTATGTTATTTCGTTTATAGATCAGTCATCCTTTAGATCAACCGTCTATTAAACATTACAATCATTAAGTGAATAATCCTTTAGACACTATGGCTTTAAATGTATATTAATAATATAAGGTATATTATGACCATTAATTAGGTCTAACGAACATTAGTTATTCAGAAATTCTTACATATCACAACCGTACGTTGACCAAATCAAATTAGATGTGTTGTACTCGTAACTAAATTCACAACTCAAATAACTCGCAACGAAGTGTGAATTTCATTCGAAACATTTCTGATCGACTTTTTGGTACTTCACTCAAGCTTTCAACTAAATCATTCGACGGCGTCTCTCACGTAAGTGAAATCGTTTGGTGTTAAATTTTATGTTCGCAGGTTTCATAAAGTACATTTTTAATGATATTTTCTACGTTTGAATGTTACTCGATAAGAGCACAAACTTCAAAAAATTGCATCCTTAAAAACTTTGTTGTAAATCGTCCAAGTCATCAGAACACGTTTATTAGAAGCATGCAATATATTTATACATTTTATAATAGTTGAGGGATGAAGTTTTTAAAATAAAATTTTTCTTAGAGTTCATTCACAGAGGATGACGGTTGACGAGTTCAATGTCATTAAAAAAAAGCGACGGGTTTCAAAGAAAATTTGTACGAAAATGCAAGAGTATTTATGGTTTGACTTGATTTTTGTAATGTTTAATAAATTTACACTTGGACTTCGTATCACCTGATGGTAAGTGACGATAAGGCCGTTGAATGGTAAGCATGCTCACCCGGAAGCCTCAATCTAATGAGGCGCTGGTTCTGCTATCTTTCACACCGGAACACAACAGTGTTATGGCAGACTTGAGTAGCAGGGTGGCTAGCCATATGTACAATGTCCTACCACTAACCAATAGGTCATTACACTTGGAGTTAACAAAAAATATTGGAATTGTTTCAAACCGATTCGTTCTACGCAATTCGAACAATTACGCAAACCATATATAATGGCCAGAAGTTTTGGGAAACAAAGTCCTGCATTTGACTCGCACATTGTTACAAATCGTCCATTGTTCCCTTATGCCACGGTGGATCAAATTAATTACGGATTGTTACAGGGCCCGCCTCTCGTAAGGAAAATCTCTGGAAAATCTCGGGAACTTTAGAAGCTGTAGTAGCTTGTTAATTTTTGAGAGACTTGGATCGAACAAGCTAGAAATTACGACTTTTGTTGATTATCTACAAACTAAGTCAAGTAATCAAATATTATAGTTACCTACTTGTACATAGAATGGAAAGATTGCAGTTTCATTCTAAGTAAAATTATTTCATCGTTTTTAGGGTTCTGTGCTTCAAAAAGAAAAAGTAATCATTATAGGATGATTTATGTAGCTCGTTTGTCTATTTGTCTGTAAATATCCTTTTTCTCAAGAACGCGTGCGGAGGTATCAAGTTGAAATTAATATCTAACACTCAATTCTACAGTCCCCTGGAGCTGTAATTTTTTTGAAAGAAGATAATAAATTTTTCCAGAATTTAAAATCTATCGATTAGTTTTCCACGACTTTCATTGTTTCATCCACAACAATTCAGTTAAAATTTACAAGTAACTAGATACTCAGAAGTTCTCGTTCGAGTAACTAATAATATATCCAGAAACATAGTGACGTAACCTTCCTTGTACCAGGAAACTCGAATACTGCAGCGAAAGTGAAGAATTTCACGTTACACCGAGAAGCCGCGCATATGTTTCCAAGTACAAGGATATGTGGTTTAATATCAGCTTATATTCAACCCGAGGAAGGGATTCGGAATGCATTCTAACGTGCAGTGCAGCCCACCTGTTCCTAGACTAGCGATGTAGTTTCTCATAAGTTTCATTGTTGGAACATGCACTTGATACGTGGAAAGTGAACATTGTTTCCAACGCTAAGCTCTGGGAGGGAGTGTTTGAAAATTTAACCCTAACCTTCGGGCAAAACTGTTATAAAAAGTGCTTAAAACGGTAAAGTAATATCGTTCAGGATTTAGGTTTGGAACTTCCATAGAAATACAACTGTTTTTATTGGATTTTCTAATTATTTGATTGAATAAAAATACAGTAGAAGTTTTAAGGTATGGAATGACGCTTTACCGCTCCCGTGACCTATAGCTTATTAGCTATAGACACGCTTGAACTAACAATCTGCAGGTTACGAGTTCGATTCTCAGTGGGGTTACCCGTCGGTACTTGGTTTGGTCCGCCTGGGTAGCTACCACTGTGTTACCTAAGTCTGCCGCCAAACAGCAGTGTTAATATCACTACTGTTTTGCGGCAGACTTAGGCAATATGGTGGTGGCTAGCCAGCGCCTTTCCATCTGACGGCCTTATCCTCAGTCAATCAAGTGAGATGAATGCCAAGTGCTAACCCGTCATATACTCTGCTACTTTCTATACATATATTACCGTATCGAGGAGTGAACCAGTTCTCTTTTGTCTCTGACGTAAGATCAGCGCTGCAGCTCTGTCTGCAGCATATGCTGAGTCAGAACCAGTTCGTCGGCAACACAGATCACAGGACGTTGGCTGATGTTGTCTTCTTGTTTATGTGTGTTTGTGTGTATTTCTGTTTTTGTTTATTTGTATGTTTCTTCTCTGTATCTGTGTTTTTCGATAAATAAATGATCTATCTATCTATACATTTAAGAAGGTTGCATTCATATGAATTTTCAAGATTCGAAATAAAATATGTGTGCAAAATATAATGTGGGTATGGGTAAAAATATGATTACATCTTGATGATGTGTTGACATGTTATATAAGCACATTTCAATTAGCTATCACTGTTGTACACTGTCTCTATTCATACGAGTATGTCATGCACGCGTAGCTTAATGACATGCAGCTGATTTATGATATCACTTGTTGCAGGAACACGAACAATGGGCACGTCAATCGCGCTAGTATTAGCGCTGGCAACGGCAGTGCAGGGCGGCTTCTTTGACTTCCAAAACAGCCAAGCCCAGTCTTTCCTCCAAGCTGTTACCCCATCAGCCTTACTGCAAATACAAGGACCTGGAGCGAGTTTCGCTAAAGTAATTGCAGCGAATCCACCAGCTCAAAGGCTGCCTGTCGCAGGATTTGGGTGAGCTAAGATTAACAAGGGAAATAAAAATATATAGGGTGAAATATGAGGGTCCGACTGTTGTGCTCGGAAGTCTGACGTACTAAGACGCTATTGTTACAGTGTTTACTACTTTAGCCCTTTTTATGTAAGCTGAGGCGATAAAAAACAGTTAAATGTCTCCTTATCTAATGGGAAATCTTTGGTTTATTGCCCTGAAGGATGGAGTACAGTAGCACACATCTACTTCCGCGGCTTAATAGTGTCAGTGACACCAATTAAGTTTGAGACAGTTTGGTCGAAAATACTTCAATAGCAAAAGTAAAATGATACTGTCTACTGATAAAAACACTTGCGACTTAGAACGCCTAAAACAAACACCCTCTGAAAAAACCATTAACGTAAGCTACTGCACAAAACCTGTATGTTGTACCACTGATGTACGCCCACAAGCATGACTTCCAGATGCAACTGATTTTCACTAGACCCAAACAAGGCTGCGTCGTGTATCTAATTACGACAGCACAATTGTATTCGTATACTCGTACTTACTACACTTTAAATTGCTTTCCAGTTCCAGCTAGAGACATCAAAGCATGCGGCTGTTCCCCCTGTATTAACTCTCGTTAGAGTCCCTTCTGCACTGACTCCCTGTTCTGATTACCCCTGACTGTGAATCAAATTGTCGTTTGAATGAAGTACCGTTCACAGAAGCCTGTTATGCACTTTGTGTGTGTGATGAGTGATGTTTGATTCACTAGAATTGTTTTATTAAATTTTGTTTTGAATTTAATTTGTTGATGCATTTGTACTATGAAAAATTGAATTATGTTATAGAAATTCTTTATCTTAATCATTCAAGCGACAATTCCAATTTAGCCTATTATACTATTGTAAAGCACTCCCCGTACAGCTACATGTTGCATGAGCATTACCCAAACCGCACTGATTGTTCCCCAGCCCGGCAGCAGCGTCGCAAGCGCAGGCCAGCGCCTCCGGATTCAGGTTAATTGTTACTCTGTGATTAATTACTAACAATCATTAAACACGGTAGACGAAAGGGGGTATGAAGCCGGATGGATATTAGTACCAAATTTTCTGAAGACTAAGAACACAAAAATACATCCACTATGATGTTGTAGTTTTTTTTCTCAAACTGATATTTAAAACGTAGTGATTATATGCTACTAGCTGCTATTTAGGAGCATTTAATGGCTGCTTACGTTAAAAGTATAATGACAGTGACAGATCTTGGGTACAGAGCTTCATTTAACTTTTAGACTGCCAGCTCCACTGCCATAAATATCCATATAATCCTAGGATTCTCAGGAACTCAGGATTTCCTTTGGATAAGTTCAGTTACAGGCCCTACTAATCCTAGGATTCTTAGGATCTCAGGATTTCCTTTGTATAAGTTCAGTTACAAGCTTTACTAATCCTAGGATTCTTAGGATCTCAGGATTTCTTTTGGCTAAGTGTACGAGCGGAGAGTTGGTAGTAAGATGATGTGGCTCTGTGTTTTCGAAACAATGCAGTGTTATTAAGATAACTTGTATATTTGACCAAAGTATTGCTATCCGGAATTGGTTTGTAGCAGATAGTTTTTTCATGGGCACTTGCATCCCATTTCGGCTCTGTACCCCTACATTTCTACATTAATCTAACGACATATATGATATCAATATTTGGCCAAAGTGTTATTAGATATTGAAACAGCGAGACCGTACGTGAACCGTAATTTTTTCTCATATTTGTATTTTTGATTCATACAGAGTTGATCTGAAGGTAAGTTGATTGATTGATAAGAGTTTTTGAATTGATTCTGAGAGAAAAATTTCAATCATGATTTACAAAACTCCGGAACGTTATTTTATGAATATCCACAGTACGACTAATATGAACTACTTTTGTAACATTTTCACATTTTCTCTGTGTAATGCACGTATTTGGGATACTATATTTTGGAATGTTCATCGTAGTTTGTTTCCTAGCACATTTAATAACTGTTATAAATTCCCACGTTTTACTGCTGAAAAGCTGTCAATTTATTTCCGTCAATTTCTAGGTAAGGGTCAAGTGCACAGGCAGGTTAGCAGAGATTTACATCTGATAGTAATACATTTTTCTTCGCATTAACGAAATGCAGATTTTTAGGGTTCCGTACCCAAAGGGTGGTTACGGAACCCTATTACTAAGACTTCGGTGTCCGTCTGTCTGTCTGTCCGTCTGTCACCAGGCTGTATCTCATGAACCGTGATAGTTACACAGTTGAAATTTTCACAGATGATGTATTTCTGTTGCTGCTATAACAACAAGTACTAAAACACAGTGTAAAATAAATACTTAAGGGGGCTCCCATACAAAAAACGTGTTTTTTGCCGTTTTTATAGACTTTTTTATAGGCCAGTTTTTTGAGTTGATATGTGTTAGTTAACAAACATCAGACTGGCATGCTAAAAATTTCTGGCGCAATTCTAAATATGTAGTACTCCGTTATCAGTGATCACAATCGTAGAATATGTATAGTTTATAATTTACAATGTATACCTATCTCTATAGGTATATTGTTGAAATAGTGTGTATAGTCATTATTATTGTTATACTTTATCACTTGACGTGTGTACATAAACGTAATCATAGAAAATTACATATAGTGTAAATAAAATGTGGCTCGAACAAAATAATTACACCAAATGTAAAATTAATCAATATGACAGTAGATTCACAAAGGTTTCGGTAGTTAAATAAACATCATGTTATTTCCCAGACAAATACATTTACTCAATAAATATTGCAATGGCCTACTTAATAATAATATAATAATATACTTACCACTTACCGTATTGATTGCTGCTTAAAACTAATATTTATTTAATACTAGCTTCTGCCCGCGGCTTCGCCCGCGTAGACTTTATTTTTCGCATTAAAAAGTAGCCTATGTCCTATGCCTCAGGGTCTAAAGATTGTCTGTGCCAAATTTCATCAAAATCCGTTGAGAGGTTTAAGCGGGAAAGCGTAACAGACAGACAGAGTTACTTTCGCATTTATAATATTAGTAGGGATTAGTAGGGATAGTAGGGATATGTTCTGCCTTAAGTATACAGCTGCCTAAATTACATTAAATTCACAATTTGTAGGAAACAATAATAACTACTTGGAACGCCTTTTACTAAACATCTAATATAACAGACAAAGTACCTAACGACGCGTGCAAAGTAACGATACGTGCTAAGGTAAGACCACACATGCAGCTATGCTATGCAAAAATAATCTTGATACATGCCTTAGAAAGGTCAATTTCATTTGATTTTAAGTTGAGCTTGAGTTTATTTGAGAACGCTTTCTAAAAGGCAGACAGGGATGGATTACGCTGAATGGAATGAGAATAAAATAAAATATAGCGCTTTGCCTAGCTGACGGTTTGCTAGCAAGGGTGCGCATATTTATTTACTAGGACCTGCCTCGCATCATTAGCCTTTAATTTACAAATAACATACATTTACAGTGTTTTTGTGTGACTAAAAAAGAATAAATTTTAAATTTAATTCTAATTTGTATTCTGGAAGCATTATAAAATTACCATTTATTGATATATACAGACATTTTGCAAAATTTCTGACCGCCGATTATTTAGTATGCTTTAGAACAGCCAGCGGTATTATACCGTATTGCGTTTGATAGCCGTCTGTAAGTAGCATTTTTCGCGTAGCATAGGTAGCCTTAGGTAGTCCAACCTTAACAATGAGAATGATACCATATAAATAGTTACTGCTTCTATACGAGTATATATAAACCACATGACTAGACCAGACACCATTTCTGTGTCTTTATTCAACTGGTTATTGTACTTAGATAACATTGTGTATCTATTTTACATAATTGGTACCTATTAGCAGATGTTGATACATGTTTAATTTGAATTAATACTAGTACTGGTATAAAAACTGATTTGATGATAGATTTCGTTTCAACAGTGGAAAAAGTTGCTGAAACTTCAAGACAATGCGTTTAAGAATTATTTTTATGTCGGAACTCTGTGTCAGCGTTAGTTGTCTAATTTTCTATCCCCCATCGTGCAGTTTCAGCAATCCGCCACCTCCTGCTGGTTCAGGCCAAGACCCGGCCACACAGACCTGTGGCCTAGCACCACCATTCTGCACCAAGTCCCGTTACCGATCCATCGATGGGACTTGCAACAACCTACAGAGACCGTCATGGGGTGCCCCACAGAATCCATATGGGCGTTTAACACCATACAACTATGCTGACGGTAAGCCTTTAACAATGACATTTGTTGTTACGATAATCGGATCAATTTGATTTGGAATTGAACGCGACGTAGAGAGCTGCAATGCTGTGAGATAAAGTTAAATCTAGGTCGCCCGCTCGGTATGCATGTATAGGTTAGGTGATTATATTTTTCAATTTAAATGAAAGTTTTGACGTAGATTCTTTTCAGGTAGGGCTCATCATCTTTTCGTATCATGTTCTCCCGTTAAAAGGCTAAAGGTGCAACAGCATTGCATTTTTAACTAAACATTAAACGACGACGGGCAGCTGTATTGCGCTCAGAGAGATTTAAATATAGTAATAGGTTATAGAGCGGCCATTGGGAAACGTTTCATATAAAAATTTTGATCTCAAAAGTCAACGGTATGTCAAATGTCTTGTACGGCCGCGTGACGTGATGTGACCCTAGATTGAGTAACTTATTACCAATTGGTAATAAGTTTAGGATCAAAATGTTTGTTTGCTTTGTCCGGTCTATTAATATTAAACGTCTTTGATTGCGCTACTTGTCAAAAGACATAAAAACAAATTCGGCTTTGCAAGTCACTGCCGCGCACATGCCAGGAGGTAGCGTCAGGGTGTCGCCGTCGACGGATAAGTCGTGGAGGATATCATCATCACTGCGATCGCCAATCCGCCTTCCGAGAGAGTGACTTGATAATCCTTGAAAAAGGCGTATGTTTTACAGGCGACTTTAGAAGCATATAACAATTTCCATCGATGTCCATTACAAGATGTGAAAGTGCACACTGGTTTATGGCGAGTCAATACGAGTAATCAAGACTATTTTTCGAGCGGGTACTCTTTTCGGAAGCCGGGTGATGTGTAATTTCCACCACTAAAACCCCCTCGGTGGTCATCTGGTGCAAGTTGAAGAGCCCTGAGACTCCAGTGCAATACACCAGTGCTCTTCTCGCGTTTTCAATTCAGCCCTGCCCTAGGAAATATCAGAAACCACCATTTTCCTCTCAAAATGTTTACCCTTCAGTGACATGAGTAAACCATCACGCCCTGTCAAAATGACAAAATCGTACACGTAAGTAATGGATCCATCAATCACACATCTTTTGAGAATTGTCTGTGTACATAGCTGAATGATAAATATACAGAGTTACATAATTTTCCTCTTCGTTTTTTTGATAAATTTTATATGTAATATCATTTCAATTCTGCCAATCAATCACGTCACCAATTGTTCTGTAAACGACATGCTTCGCCAACGACAACTCCTCATTGACTTGACGGACAACGTTTATTCGATATCGACGTAGTTTCTAAAATATGTTCCATAGATATCCTACTAATATTATAAGTGTGAAAGTTTGGATGTTTAGATGTTTAGATGTTTGGATGTTTAGATGTTTGGATGTTTGTGACGCTTTCACGGAAAAACTACTGAATGGATTTGAATGAAACTTTACAATAATATAGCTTATACATCAGAATAACCTATAGGCTATAATTTATAAAGACATATTGTGTAAATTGTACAAAATCACACTTATAATATTAGTGGGATTACATGGGCAATTTTGGCATAACAAAAACGCGTAGCCTAGCAACCGACCATAGAATATGTAAATTCGTATATACAAACTTTCGCGTTTATAATATTAGTGTGAAAACTATTTGAATGTACTACGTCAGATATTGAAATTTATTTTGTTTCTTTAAACTATTAGACTGCGTAACAGAATAAACACTATTTTGTACCTTATGCTGTATAATAATTTGTCATATACGTCACCTGTGCCTATCGAACAAGTAGAATACATCCTGAAGTACACGCGGACAAAGTCGCGGGCGGAAGCTAGTACTTACTATATATTATAGTCCCGTAGTATATATAAACGTCTACCCGGCCGTCCCCCTACTAGGTGGACCGACCTGGTTAGGGTCGCGGGGAGTCGCTGGATGCAGGTGATTCGGGACCGGTCGATGGGGCGTGCCATGAAGGAGGCCTATGCCCAGCAGTGGACTTTCCCGGCTGATGATGATTATGATATATACATACATATAATAATTATTGCACGTTGTAATCGAGTTTAATCTGAATAATTAATATTACAAGTTAGTACAGAAATGAAACTCCCGCTCCGAACGCTTTTAAGGTCACGATAATAGCCTGTTTTATCAAACAACAAGTGAGTTGCATCCGTTAGTTTTTGTCAACGTAAGAGTTACAATATTTGCCTACCGTAAAAAAATTCCGAACTTATGACAAAAATTTATATTTAAAGAAAAATTTGTGTTTAAACAGTGTAATCATCATCCAGCCAGGAAATGTCCAACGCTGAACACAGGCTTATAGATAAATATATATTTAAAATAGATAGATCGGTCCCGAGATGCTTCCATACAATGGCTTCTCGACACCTTCATCGTGTCGCGTCGGTCCATATTACAAGGGGACTGCCCGGTACACGTTTCCCACTCGAGAACTCTTTCCCCCATT
Source organism: Carcina quercana (assembly GCA_910589575.2). Taxonomy (NCBI): domain Eukaryota; kingdom Metazoa; phylum Arthropoda; class Insecta; order Lepidoptera; family Depressariidae; genus Carcina; species Carcina quercana. The sequence goes on from OU342436.1 coordinate 8,546,225, forward strand.
TCCGCATCGGTTATTGCTGTGTGGTCTGCTCATTGCCACTTCAGGTTACTCGTCCAGCTAAGTGTTGGGGAAACGGTATAGCTTGCATAATTTTATTGTATGCTCTTGTTTATTTATAGTTTCCCTTTATGTGTTTGTGTTTTATATAGATGATATTGATTTTCAGGAGTATTCGCATGGCCACGGTCTAGGACCGGAAGACCTCTCCCGAACCCTCGCGAGCTCAGCCTGCAACTGTTTCCTGACCGTCATCTCGTTGACCCCATTTGGAACCTCAACGCCCAGCAATGGGGGCAAATCATCACTCATGACATGTCCCTCACTGCTGGCATTGCACAGACTCGTGAGTTATCATTTTAATTTGTCAACCAACTTCAAAAAAGAAGCAGGTTTTCAATTCGACTGTATGTTTTATGTATGTTACGCGATTATTCCACCAATTATGAATCGATTTCAATTATTCTTTTAATATCTGGTAGATTATACTTGAGAAATAGTCCATTATAAATTTTATAGAAATTGATTTAGCGCTTCTTGAGAAAATCAACAAAAACAGAATACATACCCAGACAATCCTCCCTCCAACAGTGAACAATGAACATTTTAGGGGATGAAAGTTGTAGACTTTTAGGGCAGTAGAAGTCGGTTTCTTTGTTCTTTTTGAACGCGATAAATTATTAAAGAAACATTTTAGCATATTGTTGTTCATTACTGATTTTTAATTAACGCTGCGGATAGAACCATGCTCGGATTCTTTAAAAGAAATGAAGAACTGGTTATTTTTTTATACTACCAAGAGCTGTTTACATGTTATACTAGCCACCCGCCTTTCCCGGGTGCAATGTATCTTGGCTTCTAGGCGGCATATCAAAGTGAAACATGAACCAGGTTAACAGACCTACAGAAAAAAATTGAAGCCATATCCAATTTAATGCAAGAGTTTTCGCGTTATGATCGTACAAACATACAGATAGAAGAACACGCAACAATTCTAAATATCATTGTGTTGACTTCTATAATTGCTCCGACAAAGGCTCCTCATATATGTATAGATATAGCACACCGGCTCAGCCTATGCTTAGGTTTCTTGTACCAGAAATGGATGGCATAGTGGTACCAACTTTAGGCGAAAATATCAAACAGTTCAACTACCGATCAATCCGATAGCAAATTGGTACCTAGAGTTGCCGGTTCATTGGTGATGATTATATGGATCAGGCACAGGGTTAGTGACCCTAATGGAAGCCAGTCGGGTATCAAGCTAGTCAACGTTGATGATCATTCAACTAGGTGTAACAGCAGAGACAAGTGACTTTTAGCAAGCTACTCGTAACAAGTTAAACATGACTTCGTCAGTGTATCTACTAACGTTATTAACTATTTCAGAATGCATGTCCAACTGCGATTTCACTAGTAAGATCATTGGTTCAATATTAAGTGTGTTGTGTGTGTTCTCATTTAATTTGATTCATCGTTTCATTGAAAACATACTTCTACAGTTATTTTCAAAAATACGCTTTTGTACCTTGTCACATTCACCCTAACTTGTTCCCATTCAGTGTGTTAAATGATGTATGTATCAACAGTGAAAATGACATGGTACACAAAACGTCTATTATTCGTTAGGCTGACTAATACACGATTACAAATTCAATTGTTACATTCCAGATATCTGTTGCACGACTGATTCGTGTTGTAATGTAACGTAATTTTTTTATGTATTTTGAAAACCTCATAAAACGTTATTACTCGTACATTTCCGATAGAAACCTTATCATATTTTTCCATTACATTGCAACTGGATATAGTGTAACAAACATAATTTGTTTCTGGCTTTCATATCTCCCTATGTGTGTGACAAGTGAAAACAAGGCCGATTAAGTTGCTAATCTTGAAACCTCAAAGATGGACTGGGTCAGTCATTTTTCATTATTGAATCACATCAGCATCAACAAGCTTTTTCTTGTCACGTAATTATGCTTCTTATGACACTAACATCTGTACTTCAATATCCAAACATTACCTAACATCCGTTATTCCTCTATAGATGTCGATACGATAGTTTGTTGCGATGGAAGCGGCCGCATTGCTCAAGACTCCCTCACGAATCCTCAGTGTGCGCCAATCCTCATACCTCCCAACGATCCGGTGCACGCTCCTCAAGGTACGGAGTGCATGAACTTCGTGAGGACCGGCACCACCAGGGATAGGGGTTGCACGCCACCCGGCGCCCCTGCAGAACCGGTTAGTTACTGAATTTATTAGTTGTTATGTGTTGGTATAGTTTCAGTTTATTTAGACATATTAACAATAAAATTTGTATTTGACATTTATACTTACGAGTATAACTAGCTTAAATAGTATTAAAATTAAATTAAGGCATATACGAGTATATACCCGTACTAAATTACAGCTTTCAGTAGTAAGAGTCTCTGGGCTAAACCGCGAACGGACAGACGGACAGAGCAAAACTATAAGGGTTCCTTGTTTGAGTGTGGAACCCTAAAATGGTTTTTTGTCTCTAACTCATTGGGTACGGAACCCTAAAAACGTAAGAAATAAGTAAATCATTAAAATCCATATAAATTTAAGATCATTCGGTTTGCTAAGAGATCACCACGGTGAACAAGCTTTCCTTGCATAATTTGGTTTGGTCATGTATCGCAGTAAGATTTCAAGGTTGTTTATCTTGTTTAGCTTAGATCTTTTGTGTTTTTATTTAAATCCAATACCACAGGGTGCATTAGCTGACTTTGGCTTCAAATCCCTTGGCTTTACAGTAACTGAACCCTATAAGAAACCTACAAGTAGCCCAGACATTTTATAGGTACCAGGTATACTCTATAGGTACTTTGCTGGCACGATACAATTAAAAAACATTTTAAACTAGTGTAAAAAGTTTCTAGACTTGCACTAGGAAGCTTCTAAAGTCATTTCAAAAAAGTAAGCTTGTAAACTGCTTCTTTAATACTTTCTAATTATGCATACCAGGTATTTTAATTTGCATTCCGGGGGAAAGCTTCAGAAAAGGCTAACGTCTAGGAATCTCATGTTATGCGCTCACACTGCAAGTTACAATGTAAATTACACAGACACACCTTGCTGTAAGTTGAACATCACGGGATTTTGTCTGCCATTTATCCTACTGTATAAACTTTTTTCAACGTGTTATTTTTTACAGTTAGCTCTCTAGACCACTTGTCAATGGCAATGGATACCAGTGTTCCTAATCTTTAAGATTTCCACATTGTATTTCTGTAAAAGGGTAAATTCACTCTTCACTACTAATCAATTTGGCTACTATGCTATATATAGAATTATTTGAACGGTGCAAAAAAGTCATATGTCCACATAAACATTATTACTTATAATTTAAGAAGAGAATTATGAAATACAGCTTATTTTAATCAACAATAAAATTGACAAAAACATATACAATGCTCATTGCTCATACATAACATGACATAAAGCCAACACGATCAAATGTATTGCCATTTGCACAATATTGCGAATTATGTAATGTATAATGTAAATAACGATTTTCAAGATGCCTCTGCTGTAACTCTGTATTCTACAAAGTAATCACCTCATTTCTCCTAACGACCTACAGTACTAACTTCGTTATTGCATTTGCATTGCAGAAAAAAATGCGAAAATGCGTACATAATTACATCTTGCGCGTTCAAATTCCGGAATGCAGTAAAATATGAGCAACTACATGAATATTTTTTATTATTTGTAATTTAAGGTTAATTGTGCTCCTATGTCCTCACAGGGAGTTACGTCTACGCAATATGTAACATAAAGTGAATGAATGATTGACCTTCATAAACATAACGGTATAATGACACATCCTAACAGTTTCGTCTAAGTACCTATACATGCATATTTAATACATAACATTATATACATATATACAAACATAAACGCGAAAGTGAGTTTGTTGTCAAATATGATTACTAAAATACGAACGGCAGCTCAGCAACTCAGCACGGCCTAAAATGTGCTCTTTAGTTTTTACCATTCTTCATAAAATAAATAAGTTTATAAATTGATCGAGTTATAATTAAAAAACAGAGATCTTGTTTGTTTATATACAATCAATCGCATTTTGGTGATTAAGCTAGTATCAGCTTATCAATGTAAAATATATACATTTGCTTTTATTCTCGTACTTATTCTATTATCGAGTTGGAGGTAGACCAGTTGAAAATGATGGTAGGTATGTAATTTGTGTGACGTAACAAGTTTATAAATTACTTGTACTTGTTCTTGCGTTTGAAATAAATCCCTTGAATTTAAGTGAGGTCTTATCCAGTATACTCAGTTCTATTACGTAAATGGAATGTCTGCAGGTCCCTAGAATTTTTAAGAACACTTCTGGTTCGGTCCCGAGATTTATTTTCATTCAGTGCCACTCTACGCATCCTGAATATAATGAGGACTTTAAATTGTTTTATTTGTTTGAATATGGTAATGCGCCACAAGGGTCGTAAAATGTGATTCTAAGGGTAGAATGGAGATTATCTTTTGGGACGTCGTGTCGTCATTGTGTTATGAATACGGTCCTAGATTTCATTTGTGTGCAGAAAATTTTCTTTAGGAAATAATAAAAAATGAATTGTTATTTTGAGGTTCATGGTAATTTTTTATAGACTAGGAATCTAACTATCCATTGGCTGCATGATTGGTATTCAATAGTTAATAGTTTCCTTTGACTAAGAAACTACACTACCGTGGTTTCCCTCGTAGGTGATTACGGCTCACGAGTTGTGCATTAATTGTTTTGTCCATATTGCCACTAATGGCGGGAAGGTTGGTGATCGCAATAAGATTTCACCATGTGATTTTTGGTCTCGGCATCAGAATAAGATCACTTTTAATCGTCACATGAGTGTAGTAAGAGGGCGACTTAGAAAAAAAGGAGATGGGCATCATTATCTACATATTTATTAACATCTTAATGCGATCACTATTATGCCGTGGTGATTGTGGCAAATTCCTTCTTGGAGAGCCCGTCGAAAGAGGCTCATGTCCAACAGTGGACTTGTGCGGCTGATAATGATAACGTAACGTAATATGATTTTAGTACCGGTACACAAGTGGACGATGTTGTAGTGGGAGACATTATATTGGATATTTGGTAGTGATTATCTTTAGTGAAATTCCTTGATGTTAGCTTTTGTAAATAAATTCAGGTGTATTTCAAGTATACATCAAATAAAAATACACAATCAAAATAAATGTTTGAATTTTAAGTATACTTTACTTTTTAATTTATATTTAAAGCGGACGTAAACTGTGTAAATATGTTTACCCTGTCTGATTCGCTACCAACGCAACAAACAGTTTGTCCTAGAAACCTGAATTGTGTAACATACGTACCTTTGATTATATAGTACTAAGATTTAATATTATTTTATGGATTTCATCTCCTTACATGACCAAAAGTATGAAGCGATTGGCATACCACTTGACTTGAAACTTTCCAAGCGTGGGCGCGCGGGCGATATAATTTAAAGTCATAAATAGTGTTTTGAAAGTAACTTGTCGTCTAGAAGACTCCTTTATGTTTTCAGCTGTCAGTGGTAACAGCATACATGGACCTATCCCTGGTGTACGGCAGCAGTCAGATCCAAGCCGCTCCACTGCGAGCTGGTCAGGGCGGGCGGCTGCTGACCTTCGTGAGAGGAGGACAGGAGTGGCCTCCACAGGACACCAATGTTACGTTGACTTGCGAGTCTGTGCAATCACCCAATGAGCCCTGTTATTTAGTCGGTAAGTTACATACATGTACGAGTATAATGTACAACTTTACGCTTACTACTATTATCGTAGTTATTACAAGACCTTTGGGATCGACTTTAGAATATTCACTCCATGTCACAACGTGTGGGTGTCGGCGTAACTTCACGCGTAAAAGGTTTAGGAGATGCAGGAAAGCTGCAGCGTCTACATATAATATATCAACAACGCTTTATTCGATTACCAATCCATCATACCAAGCGTGGTGACTATGGGGAATCTCCTCATGGAAAATTCGATCTGTGAGATTTTTAAGACAGATTATGTTGATAATAACGATGGAGTACAATACGGTCGTGTCCATTTAAAGTTTTACGGTTAAATTCTGAAGTCACGCGTTTGTTGAAACTGCAACAAATCATATGATAAATTTTTTTTTGATCAGTTAAAAAATCATAAGGAAAATTGAACTGATACAATGCCTATACCTACTTATATTACATGTGATACAAGTCGGAATCTACTCGTTTATTTCTCGTATACATTACGAGCTGGTTTATCTGCCCCTAGTCCGTAGTCTGCACGTTAATGCACTTGATTTATTGGTGTGTTCGGCAGCTCTACGCTGAATAATGTCTACCCGTCCCAGGCACTACTAACGTGCATTCCGCTGCCACTAATTTTTCAACTGACCTATTTACATGCATATAACCTTATTTCCATATAACTTGTTGTGACAAAGCGTTCAGGAAGTTATGGCATATCTTCTCGAACAAAATACCTCGGCATCTAATGACACCTTAGAATGTGCAAATGAAGTCCTGTTATTTGATTTTCCATTTGATCTTTTTTCTTATATAGGTACATTTAGATTTGACAATTTAAAAAAATCTAACAGTGATTATTTCTCCTCAGGTGACATCAGAGTTAACCAGAACCCCCAGCTGACTATCCTTCAAATTATTCTGATGAGAGAACACAACCGCATGGCAGACACACTCGCCAAACTGAACCCGCACTGGGACGACGAGACCCTCTTCCAGGAGGCTAGGAGAATTCACATCGCTCAAATTCAATACATCAACTACTACGAATACCTGCCAATATTCCTCGGTAAGTAACTGAGATCATGTAAATGATTGTGTTTACCCACGACGTCGTGGAAGACGTTCCGTAGCCAAATGGCAAAAAACGGAACCCTTATGGATTCGTCATGTCTCTCTGACTGACCGTCCGTATATCACAGACACTTTTTTCCAAAACTATAAGAACTGTACTGTTGAAATTTGGTAAGTTGATGTATTCTGTGAACCGCATTCAGATTTTCACACAAAAATAGAAGAATAAAAAAAATTTAGGGGCTAGAACTAAAATTTAAAAAAATGCTGCTACGGAATCCTTGCCACTTTTGGGGTTAGGGTACTTTGGTTCCTCAGAATTGCTAAAAACGATCTCAGGCAATGTTACAGCTAACTTCTTGGAATTTAAGCCGAAATTATTAATAATTGCACATCAACAACCTTGAGGTCTTGCCTATAAACTAGGCTTATGAGGTACTGGATCTAAGAAACTTTATCTCTCTTTTTTATTGCTTCATACTCGTTTTTTCGGTCCGGTATGAATTTTTTACGTGTGTCTGACTCTAGCTCCCATAGTAATAATACCATCCCCATATTATAGCTATTATGTAGCCAAATGTATAAATATGTACCTGTAAGATAAAAAAGAGTATGAAGTAATAAGTTACCTGCAATCAACCAATGATTATAGGACACTTTTTCTTGCCTGTCTGGGCCAGTTTTCACTACTTTATCTAAGTTTGCTTGTTAACACTGTTGTGTAGTATTTCAACAACTAAGGCAGGCGTGTAAAGATCGTATAGCTAGTATTTTAGTATGCCTAATTAGCTTGGGGAGTGTGGGTGGGTGAGAAGTAATTAGAACGGCATCCTGTTACTGCCTTTTTCGCTTACTATCACTGGACACTGTTATATAAGTGTATTGACTGATACTTTAAATCGATTATGAAGTGATAGTTAAACTCTTCAAACCTACATGTACGTACGTAGCAGATAGAAGGAAAGTAACGGTGCTTGTACGAGTACACTATAGAGGTAGAAGCAGATGCTCTCTGCTAAATGCTGTTTATCGACCCTTGATACTAGTTCATGACGTCATTGATGACATAACACTAAAGTATTGTATCCGTGAAACCTTTCACATCCCTGAACCCTATTTACGCAGAAACAGCCAGCTGTGCTCCTCGATTGTACAGTTTTTCTTTTAAATAAAACCCTACTTGTAGTAAATGGACCACTCCGGGCGTCCAACGTCCTGCCGACGAAAGGCAAAAATTTCCTGCTCGGTTTTTTCATCGGAGTCCCGTAAATTAGGGAACATTTTCTTTACGTTTTTGTTGGACATTGACTGTTGGGTTTTATGATGATGGCTTTGGGTCGGCGTTGAAGCTAAACACATGTTGAATGTTGGGACAGGGTATTTGTGTATTGTTCTATAGTTTTGGATATTCCTTTAAGGCCTTCGTATTTTTAATTACTCGTTAACCTCAAAGCTAAGTATCCCTAATTTTATAATAACACACACGTTTTTCACAGAATTTTTTTTCATTAGCATTCAACATTATAATTCTTTATTAAAATGAAAATGTAGTCTACATAATTATAAGTTATTACCAAATTGAGACCCGAGCATGGTTTTTAATCGTCACTTTTACCTAAATATTGTATTTATATAAATTTGAGACAAACATTGCTCCAATTGCTTATATGTAAAGTTAAGATTGTACTAGATAAGACAGTCAAGTTTTCAGGTTTGATATTTCTACATCTTTGTAATAATATTTCCCACTTTTGTTGACTGCCGTTTTATTTGATAATATTACCTATTGTCTTACCTTGGAAGTAGATAACAATATTGAACGCAATGGGTCAGAAAACTCATAGTCTATTAACAGAGATTACGGCAAGGGTCGAGCGTTCACCTCACGAAACGAAACAAATTTGAGCGACTGCCGTCGGCAGGATCCATTAGCGAGAAAATCGCCGCTCTTTAGTCCTTTAATGAAAAGTAAAATAAAACGGAGAAAAAAGTTCAGTAGCATATTTCTCTCACCACACGTTGAGTAGATAAGTCAAGACTTTAGTAAAGGACGGAAAATGCTTGCCTGTAGATGTATATATGAAAGAATATTACTGATTAGGAATGTATTTTGTTTTATAATAGAAAGTGTGTATTGGACTCTACCTTTATTTGTTTCACCACAAAAAAATTGGGCGATTAATTTTATTATTATTTATTTATGTATTATTTATTTCCTGTCTGCCCCATTTTGTTCATGGTCCTGCGCAAACATTATTTATGGTGTTCCTGATCTCCCGCTTCATTTCCGAATGTTCGAGTGTTGCTCTTTACATATCGATAATTCTAGACCTTTCTCTGTTTGATTGTATGACGAGTACCTGTCTGAGTAAAAGTTGATCTTCATGTCTTACTTGTAAAGTAGCGCGCTAAATTTTTTTGGATGTGGCAAAAACTTTGATGTGAAATGGTCCAATAAAATATTTTCTTCAGGATTCGTTCTCCACTGTATTGCTACTTGTCATTAACATTGCCTAGTTAAAAAAGTTAAGTCTTCGTTTGCAAGCTTCCACACCCTCATTTAAGAGTTGTTAACTTCCTTAATGAACCAGCATCGGCTTATAAAGTTTGTAGGGCAAAGAGTTTTTGTGCCGCTTTTCAAAGTTAAGACTACAGAGGGAATTAAATGTTTACATTTGAGTTAATTACGTATATTTACACTCTGTTCTGTGGTTAATAAATGATTAATTGAGCCGTGGTTAAGTGAACAGTGAAAAGTGAAGATTCTCTGTGCAAAACGTTTCTCTCTCTTGGTACCATTTGATAGTTTTTGTTAACAGTTATTGCGAGCGAACTTCCCATCCCAAGAGGAAAAACTATTGTCGTTTCCAGCATAGTTTTTGTTGAGACTAGATAGTAATCAAACCACCAGAAGATATATCGATGCAAACTTTTTCGAAGATCGAAGAGGGCTGACATGGTGGCATTTAAAGCATCATGATGAAAAAGAACTTTAGATACCGATGCACTTCTCTGTAGTCGAAATGGTTTTATTTTTTAACTAATTGCATTTCTTTTACGCAAAATCTTGTGAAACTGATACAATAGGTTGATTGCATAGATCTATCTCACTCTTTCTATCTGTCTATATTTCGTCTTCTCCTATTGATCGTTGGAGAAAATTTCGATGATTGTTCAGAACTGTTGTCTGGTATGAATGCATTATTTCGACTATTCAATGTTCTATGTGTTCTTTTGTTTACAGGTTTGGATAATATGGTAAAGAACAAGTTGATCTACCCTGGTGCTCACGGCTACATCAACGACTACAACCCAAGCGTGGACCCTTCAATCCTAGACGAGCACGCAACAGCTGCTTTCAGGCACTTCCACACTTTGATTCGAGGATATTTGCAGTACGTGTTCTAGAAAGTTAAATAAACTTGAGAGTCGCGGACAGTGACTGATGCTTGAGAGCGAGAGAGTTCCGTACAGCTACTTGTAGAATGCATTTTGCTGTAGGAGTTAGTTTATTCGCTAATAAAACGGAGTGAGTAAACCTGGTTTCTTGAGATCGAGGATTAGCAACTTCCCATATAATTCTGTATTTAATAAATGTAGGGTATCGCTACCCTGATAAACTCGGCGAGAGTTATTAACATATACAAAATTAGCTTTGTAGGTAATTTTCAGAACAATATCCGTCCATGAAATCTGTCCAAGACAAAAGACTGTTTGCTATTTGGCTGGTTCGTTTAAAACTAAACTTTTCGAATATAATTTTTAGGGTTCCGTATCGATAGTGTGCAATGTCCTATAACGGATCCTCCGCGGTCCACCCATCCATTAGTCACAGGGGTGTATCATTTGAACCGTAATAAAGTTTTCGGCGATTTTTTTTCGATCTTCTGTTAAATATTGTGCGGTGTTACGGAACCCTTCGTATGCGAATCCGACTCGTACTTGGCTGGTCTGCATGTTTGCATGTATGTAAATATCAAAGATGTAATTTAAAGCTCTCGTTGCTCTTTTCCCCGGGAAAGTGTTTCTATTTGAGAATTTGTTTCTGATATTCACTTAGATGAAGAAAAATACAAATAAATACACTTCTCATCAGAAAAATCGAAACACCTTGCAAGTTTATATTTTTAAGCATTATCAGAAAAACCTATGCAAATTTAATTTGAATTTAGAACATTAACAATAGGACTTGAAACCACATATTATTCACTATTAAACGACATTTGACATATATTCCTAAATATAATCATTTTTTCTGATAATCCTTACAAAACATAAATTTGCAAGGTGTTTCGATTTGTGTGATGAAAAGTATACATGGAAATTATTGAAGGAAAACAAAAATTTAATTGGGGCTTTTTGTGATCTTTACAAATTTCCTTCTCATAAATGTAACATGCTATCAAGCGCGACGGGACCGCATACCTTGCAGGAGGTACTGTTTATTCAGCCGCGGATGTTTATGTATTACTAATGGTGCTTTAACTTGTGCTTCCCCGCAGATTGATCTCTGAGAAGCGTGAACTAGTTGGTGCCGTGCGCATGAGCGACTGGTTCAACAGACCTTTGATCCTGGAGATCGGCAATGCATTCGACGATCTGACCCGGGGCCTCGCGTCTCAGCAGCAGGACTTCAGCGACCAGTTCTGGGACAACGAAATAACACAGTTTCTTTTCAAGTAAGTGCTTTTCAAATTCAATTGTCAAGGAATATAACGATGAGAAACAACACATAATCTATGAAAGAGTTTGGATCAGAAATGTCGTCATGGTAGGCGCCACTGCAAGGTATGAACAGAGAATTATAGGTACTTATATATATAGGTGGATACACTATCTCTAGGCCTGAGCCTCTGCAGTGGGGACGTATATAGGCTGTTGATGATGATATATATAGAATCATGCGTTCATTGCTTTAGTCAGCTTTGAAGTGCTATGAACTGCGCTCAATCTGCTATGTCACGGATTACGAATATATTTTTTGAATATATTTCAATACAGATACGATTTAAAATATAACATTAATTGATGTCTCCATTTTCCCGATAAAAATTACTGAGAAATACTAAACACACTACTTTTCCACGTTCATTCATAAGTTAGCAAAGTTAATTACGAAACGGATGTGTGTAGTCTTTAGATTACTTCGGCGCTATCTCCACGTCTATCCAACTATCTTTAAGTAATATCCTCGGCACATACAACGATAATTCCAACAGCATATCGTCGCGACTCGCCTCGTAACGGATCGACACGTGACCGCAACGCCTTGTTGCGTCAATTTACTGTTTTATTGGGATGGCCCTGCTTACGTGACGTCAATTATCAAAATCACTTCATTATGCACAACCACAATGCATAGCAGCCTGCAGAAAACTAGGGCTAGCGTATTCACCCTGCCTGAAATTATCCAGAGATTTCAATTGCATCGCTGCACGACGATTCCGTGACGTTATGCTCGTCCAGAGTCACTCGTATAGAGTTCGTATCGAATCGGCTGGTACGGCGAAATTATCGCCGCGATTTTCTCATCCGTGGAGATGGCGCCTTAGTGATGCCGTGTTTCTCTTGGAAACGTGTAGTTCCAGAAATTTGACTAAAAGTTATGAATATGCGACAGTGAACACGACAAAGCAGAGGAGTTAATGATTATATTTAAAGGGCGCTAGCATATTTGAGGCGTGGTGAATGTAAAATAACCTAGAAGAAAACCTATTAGTGTATATGATGTTAATTGTATTGTTTGGTGTTGATTGTTCTTCTTTTGACCACGTAGTCTCTTATAAATAAATGATCCATTTATTTACCAGTTTTACTTCAGTAAACAGGTTTCACCCATTAATTTTCCACCATTAGGGGTAGAATTAAAAGTTATATTTTAATTTGAATGTGGCAACCCCTGAGATAACGCTTATTTTAATCGTCTCTAGAACGTAGCATAGGCTTTGTTCTTTTTTGTAAAAAATCGACATTTACAATTTGTTCTTCTTTCATCCTAGACGCAACAACACCTTCGGCGGTGACTTGAGAGCTACGGACATTCAGCGTGGCAGAGACCACGGTCTAGGAACGTACGTCAAGACTAGAGAAGCCTGCGGTCTGCCGGTGCCACGGAGCTTCCACGACATGTTGGACTTTATATCGCAAGAGGTAACTATAACATTATCCTAAACTGTATACAAATGTACATAGTATGTAATTGTCAGTAGCGTTTCGCTCCTACAACAGATGCAAACACTAGACAGAGATTCCAAAGGATAACAAGAAGCAGACAAACGCAGAATATCTATAGAATATCTAAGTACAAGTCGTAGTTTCAACATAAATGAAGCTTAATGTGGATACGCTTCAAAGATCACTAGATATGGGAATCTTACGAAGTAAAAAGGCAAATTATGTAGCCTGATGAAAATGTACTGCCAACCGAGTCAGAGTGAAACGACATGTGTTCATATTACTGTTGCTCTAGATTTATAGAAGCATTCGGAAGGGTCAGCCTAGTCAATGGAAGACTAAAGTATCTATGCCCAGTTACAGACCAGACAAAGTGGCTATAACGCGAAAGTTACGCCCCATTTAAACCCAGTCCGTCACGTATGTGGCGTTCTTATCGAATCGACCTCTCCTAAATTAGCTAGCGATAATTTATCCGTACTTGTTTTTAGTAAATGTAAGGTTAGTGAAACGTCGGTGGCGCAATGGATAAGGCGCGGGACTCTCAAACTGAGGGTTCCGGGTTCGAATCCAGCCGTGTACCTATGAGTTGTTTTTCAATTCAAGTATATTATCCGATTGCTTAACGGTGAAGGAAAACATCGTGAGGAAACCTGCATGTCTTTAACAGGCATGTGAAGTTCGCCAATCCGCAGTGGGCCCGCGTGGTGGACTATGGCCCGTACACTCTCTGTAGGAGAGTAGGCCTGAGCCCCTGCAGCGGGGACGTATATAGGCTGTTGATGATGTTGATGATGATGAAGGTTCCCTATTTTAATAAAAACTCCTGCATAATAAAGTTTACCTCGAGAAGCTGTCTGTGTATTCAGTAAGAAATGAGATATATATTTACGATAACATTTTATCTGCTTATCGATTGACGAGTATTTGCATAACCTACCTTTGCTATTTGATGCGTTAAGTTGTCGCAGCTCTATTTACCTTTGGGTTTTCTTTGAGCGGAGGTTACCTAAGTAACTAACAACCCCTACCCATTCGCCTTTTGCTATTTGAGCTTGTTCATGTACTTACCGTTTCGAAATGTCTCGTTAGCAAATTATCAAAGACTTTCAAGTTTATAATACTTCACTTTTCATAGTATCTATTATAGGCAGCTTGCACAACATATAACGGTTTTATATTATTGTTAACAATGACTTTATAAATAATTAACAAATTTCAACACTTTAACTGATATAAATTTTATTTTAACTGTTGTGTATTAAATTGATGTTTGTCATTTCTTAATATAACATTAAAAGAATTTTAAGCTAATAAAAGGTAGAAAAAAATTATTACGTCGAGATTTTCCAACAATAATCATCCCTTAGAATATTCATATCATACTACCAATGTAAAAGTATATAATATTCTTAAAATTGTAGTCCTTCGCGCCTAGCGCCTCTTTAAAACTTTGTAAACGATCTAAGTAAAGCGTCGGTGGCGCAATGGATAAGGCGTGGGCTCTCAATCTTAGGGTTCCAGGTTCGAATCTAACCGTGTACCTATGAGTTGTTTTTCATTAATCCGAGTATAAGTACATTATCCGATTGCTTAACGGTGAAGGAAAACATCATAAGGAAACTTGCATGTCTTAAACAGACATGTGAAGTCCGCCAATACGCACTGGGCCTGCGTGGTGGACTAGCCCATACACTCTTTGCAGGAAAGTAGGCCTGAGCCCCTGCAGTGGGGACGTATATAGGCTGTTGATGATGAAACGATCTAAATTCTACAAATTCTTTGCATTCAGAATTCACTCTTAATCTGAAATACTCATAGGTAACTTAAACACCAACATAAAAATATTGTATCGACCTCGTAAACCAACTCGTATACCTGCAACATTATTCTCCAACAATTTATGTTTGTCTGATACCAAAGCTGCCTATTTCGAACCATCACGGGAATCGAATATTTGTTCTGTATTGTTATTTTAGACACGTGACAACTTAAAAGGTGTCTCTTTACGCCCAGTGTACCCTTCTTACCCATTCTGTCGTCTTGTGAAAAGGTCACCTAAACCTATTCAAAGTTACGAGTATTTAATTTAGTACAGTTGAGGGTTCCGTTATTTAAATTTTTTGCTACAATAGGAATTGCAGCGGAAATTAAAATTGTTACGATTAAAGGGGTACGTAGCATAATTAAACCTGTAGCATCTCATGTTTTTTGTTTTAGTAGTTGGATGTGCTTAATAATTTATTAGCTAAGCGATGATAAAATCTACTCGTATTTTTATAGAAATTTCGTTTCGACTGATGTTAGCGGAATAAAAAGTTATTATCTTCACGTGTTTTTATGGTCGTTAAAACAGTGCAACATTCGCAGTCCTACACAAAATTTTATGTCAGAACTAACATCACTTTGTTGACTCTGAAACTGAAAAGACAGTAACAAAGTAAGTATACCTAGACATAGTTTAATATATAAACGTGTTCTTGTAGTAACTGCACGAATTTTTGAAAGTTAAAGTCTACTACTATGCGCTGTATCAGTTAAATAAAATACAAATAATACAAAATACAAAAATATTTACTTTCCTGATAATTACAAACAAATACAAATACATTGAAAGGACTTATTTAAATGAGCCCGAATTTTGAACAAGGGCACGCTTTTGTTGCAATTTGATACAAATACATAAACAATTAATAAACACTAAATAACGTTCATGACATCACAAGAAATATAATTATATACATCTACAATTTTTATGTCATTAACGGCATATAGCACTACTATATAATATAAATATATAAATACTATATACTATAAAATATAAATATGAGTAGTATCACTCATTCTTTTCACTCGACAGGCGTTGCTAAGTCAGGTTATGATTTACCGCGTGTTAAGAGCACATATCAATCATCATCATATACCTTCATTTTTATAATAAATACATCATTCTCAGTAAGAGTACAAAGGCAGCCTCGCCCTCTCATTGCTAACAACGTACACCCATCCATCACATTCACTCGTAATAACGTCACGTAGAACTGTGGCAAGCTAACGAATAATTGTCATTCAAGATGTATGCTCATACAATTTTTATAAACAATTTTTTGGGGTATGGGATGAGACTAAGTCCTTGGGATGAGTCGTACAGACAAGTATTTCACGGTTCGTCTCCTAAACATTGAATATAACGTACGAGTATATATGAAAGTCTTCCCTGACCAGATGTCAACGCCAAATATAAGAAACTTGGTATTTGGGACATCGATCTGTTCTAATGATGTTGTCAATGTGAAGGAAGTTCTGAGTGGGAGAAGCATTTGGCGACCTATCAGTCAAACTAAACCTACTATAGTATAATAGTTATTGAAAAGTTAGTGAATTTGGATGTTTGTGACTTTTAGAAGCAGGAACGGCATAATGCATTTGAACGAAATATTCTACAAAGATATATTTGGTGTAAATATATACATATATTGTATTTTTATCGTAAGATATTTTTATAAACGATATATTTTAAAAAACGATTATTATAAAAGATAAGTTAAATAACAAATAAAAACGGATCATTTCCCCACCAGAACGTTCAAGTCCTCCAGAGCATGTATGAGACTCCAGATGACGTGGACTTGGTGGTAGGTGGATCTTTGGAAGCCAACGTACCTGGCGCTCAGGCGGGGCCCACCTTCCTCTGCATCCTCACGGAGCAGTTCTACCGCACGAGGGTCGGGGACAGATACTTCTTCGAGAATGGAGCTGATCGAGAAACTGCATTCACACCTGGTATGTCAAATATACTTTGTTTAAGAATTATTG
The DNA here is from genome assembly GCA_910589575.2 of Carcina quercana. Taxonomy (NCBI): domain Eukaryota; kingdom Metazoa; phylum Arthropoda; class Insecta; order Lepidoptera; family Depressariidae; genus Carcina; species Carcina quercana. The sequence goes on from OU342436.1 coordinate 8,563,078, forward strand.
GTAATAAAATAATTATAATGTTGTCATTCCTCATACAAGGCTTCGCGGCTAAGCGGCTGCTTACTGTATTATTTATATATAAACAGTGGACTCGCGCACCGAAGGTTTTTAGATTTATTCCTAGACTTGTGCTGCAGGTAATTGCTGCTTCCAAATTTCAGGATCCTTGATTTTGATTCTCTTTCATCGGAAAAGATCTAAGAATGCGGCTAAAACAGAGATGCCTTTTTATTGCGGTTACCTATAAGTTTGATTATTGACATGAAATGTTTGCCTTATTTGCAAGTAAACGGGATGGCTTGACTTTTGATACAAAGGTTGCGAATTAAGCTATGATTTAATTGAATATTAACAAAGTACATAATTATTTTATAGCTCAACTAGACGCGATTCGCCGAGGCGCTAACATGGCGCGAATGTTATGCGACAATGCAAATGGTGTTCAGTTCATGCAACCATTGGCTTTCCAGCAAGTTAACGAGAAGTAAGCATGTTGTTTATTTATTCAACATTGTTACATTTGACACTTTCTTTTTCTGATTTTACCGTGAATATAGATATTATATAAAGGTACAATTTCGTAGCTTTGGAAGTTACATTGTCCAGAGAAGATTAAAATTGGGGAGACTTCAAAAAAAAGTATAAACTGGGACCTTCTAAATGCACGCGTCGTCGAGCCTATCGCAACTTGACAATTGGGAGATTTTGGACAAGCGTTGATAAATAACATATATTTGATCCACTTCAAATGACATTTATTTATATTTTTCGACTTGTTGTTATCAGGCTACAAAAATGTACTTTTTATTTTTAGTTTTCTCTGTGTTGACTCAAATTCTATATTTGCATTCCAAACCCAAACCAATTTCGTCTGTTCTTTTAACAGTCAATCTACTAACCTCTCACCATATATCGTACACAAAGTCAATTTTACTATCCACTTGATTTATTCTTTATATTTTTCTCGTCTCTTTATAAGAGTACTATTTGTTTAACAACAAATCATTTCCACTTTTCCTTGGCATAGTTTAGTTTTGCCCTAATTTGTAATTTATCGAACGAAGTTGTATCAAACGATATTAATAAAGAAGGAAAATTCCGGCAATAAATAAACAAACTGTTGTCCTAAATACTAGCGGGATAAAGTTAAATGCAGTTTAATTGTACGGATAATCCTGAGGAATGGCAGGGAAGGAGGCCAAGATAAAATATTTTAGGGTTGTTAAAGCGCAGCTATAGCTATAGCTAAGCTGAACTCTGGGGTAAAAGGGTTTATCGACCGCAAACTCCCTACATTTTTTGAAAGGCTCATATGCAATCAATCTGTGCCAGTGACTTTATTATCAGCAGCATACGTCCACTGTTGGCCATGACCCTCCCTACTCCCAAATGCTGGAGATACTCGTAGCATAAGAAAATACAAAAAGTTATAACCGAATGTTTATTTTAAATTACCTTGATTTCGAAACAGTACTTAAAACGTTAGTTATTTTACCTACGCATTGAGAATAGTAGTAATCGTAGCCTTGTCTTTATTAGTTTTTAATAAATTATCCTAAAGTTCAGAGTTTTGTCCTAAAATTAACATTTTATGATATCAAAATATTAACACGCCTGTCATGAATGCAACCAAACTAACTGATTTCACATGACTACCAAGTAAATGTATTCAGAAAATTATTCTCTAAGATCTCACATCCGCGTATTCTTTACTTACTATCGCATGCAGAAAACTTTATGCTATAATATTTCGAACAAAACATAAAAATACAAGTACAAGCAACAACATAATGAATGAATGAAATACATCGATTCGTTAGAAAAAATATAAGACTACGTATCTACGTATAGTTCATGTTTTTCTTTCTTTTTCCAGGAACAAACTTCTTCCGTGTGAAGCGTTACCTACGATTGACCTGACGCTATGGCAAGATGCAAGAATTAAGTTTTAGGCGGAGGCAACTAGGAAAACAGACTTTACAGGGGACAAGTCTTTTACTACCTTTTCCTTGTTCTGAGGAATTTTGGGTTAGTAAGCAATATCAAGAGTTTAAGTTAAAATTTTTTATCGAAATGTCAGAAAAGTTGTATTATATTTGTCCCGTCTAAAGTTTAAATTGTATAATATTATTATTAAATAGTATTCCACGTGTTATTATTTTATTGACGAATAGTTACCTAAGAAGGTTGTGAAATATGGGACCTCCTACTCGAAGCTGTAAGATACTACTAAACTAAGGTAACTTTGCTCTATTGTTAAAGAAATCAAACAAATACTTTTATGGTAATTGAGAGAAAAAATATAATTTATAATTATAAAAACACACTCTAATTGAGGTTAAGTAGTACGCCAACAAATCGTAATACTATTTTTAATTAAAATGTTTATTGCTTAACCGCTCAATATGATGTTACGTTTTGGAGTTTCAAAAATACATTTTGTGTTTCATTGCTTTTGGCTAAATATCCAGTGTCGCTGTAATTAAATAAAAGTACAAAATAAATCGTGAGTTTTGTTTGACTCGTATCGGCTACGGCGTATGAAGAAAGTAAAATTTCTTTTATCAAGTGTGGTACCGTAATCATTAATTTATTTTTATACAGATGTGCTTGAAATATTAAATGAGTGATATATTCTCTTCGTGATTACAAGTTATTTCCTATTATCCATATGATTTATCATTTCGGTACTAATAATGTTTTATAAAACTCAGGATTACATTTCATTTTGCATTGTCACCGAAAAATAATACGAAATTGGAATAAAATACAGGTTTTCAATATTGAAATTAAAAATATTGAAACAGGTGTCTAAAGTTGCCCAGTATAAAATAATAGTATTGTATACATTTAATATAACATTGTTTCCTCGCAGTGACAATATAGCATCTAAGTGTAAGTTTTGGATTCATGTTTTTGTAAAATATTTATGTGTTGTGTAAAGTTTGTATGTGCCTTGTAATTATAGCAATATTAAGGATTGTAAATAAAATATGTGCCTCATTTTCTTTGTTAGTTTTATTTTGTGATATTTATTTGCCCCAATTTCTTCACTAAAATGAAGAAAAAAAAGTTAAATACATTCCTAAACCTACTGATAATTAATTAGCTCTGCCCTCGACTTCATCTGTGTAAACTTCAAAAATCATCCTCCGGGATCGGTGACGAGAAGTTCCCATTTGACACTCATGAATGCTGGGGTTGCACAAAGTAATTAAAGACTAAAACACCGATTTTTTTAAAAAAAATATTGAGTTTTGTTTTTGAAGTCGTTTAATAAATAAACCCAACTTCTGGGATAGCAGTAGCTTTGCACAAATTGGTAGACACTTCGCATCAGAAGGTTGTCATGTACTTAGTATTAAAACCCTCCAATAAAAAGATTTTGAAAAATCCTCCAGGATGTCTTTACTGGGATACCGTATGAAATTTTATCAAGATAAGTTCAGCTGTTTAATCGTGAAGTGGCAATACCCCATAATTTTTTTTATTGTAGCTTTCAAATTTTGAATTTTTAAAAATTGTTTGATGTCATAACTGCCTAAAGTAATACACACTTTGTGAAAATGTCAAGTGTCTTCCTATTACGGTATATATACAACCTTGTGACAGGAGAAAACGGACGGATGGACAGTAGAGGCTTAGTAACAGAGACCCGTTGGCCAACCGGCCGGCATACCCAAGGTATGGAACCCTAATAAACTGGACCAACTACAAAATGTAAGACTTTTGAACAAATATTCCTGAAATTGCTGAAATCAGTATTTGAGCTTACATCAATAAAATAATTTTCAAGGCAAGATACCGAGCCTAAAGTTGAAAATGTAAATCTCCTTTCTAAACTAATTTGTAGTTCGACGGCAAATTATAATAAGTTCACGGAGTTGAAGACGAAAAGCTTAGCTTCTTCATTGTTTATGCCTTGTTATTGCTGATTAAGTGCGATGACCCATCAAATTGCATCAATTATCGAGTCTAGGGTAGACCAGCTTCGGATCCAGCTTGATAATCAAATCGCCCTGCCTTACACCCAACCAATGATCAGCGAGCGGATCAAACTGGATGACGAAGACTTTTGAAAAACACTTAAAAATACAAAAGTTGTAAGTTTAGTTTCTTTTTTAATGCAAGTGCTATTAGCACAGATGTTTGGCGACTGACTGACGTACTTAAATAACATGGCTAGCTACCAGGTGAGAGTATCAACCAAACCTATTATCAATAGATGCCCTCGCTGAAAAAAGAACCCAGGACCTCCCGATTGTCAGTCTATAATGTCCATTAGGACACGGAGATGGCTCATAATTAATTACATGTGTAATTCACTCCTATTTTCGTCTTGTGTATTGAATATATCATCAAACCAAAAGTAAAAACCAAACAGAAAAGTAAACAATAATAAAAAGGCGGGGAGTCGCTGGATGCATGTGGGTCGGGGCCGGTCAATGTGGCGTACCATGAAGGAGGCCTGCAAGGAGGATGTCCAGCAGTGGACGTTTCCTGGCTGATGATGATGATGATAATCACATGAATTTGAGGGAAATGTTTCCTCATCATGCTACGTAAAGTTCCAATGATTTGGATGAATATGAGACGAAATTGTTGCAATGCTTTTTTTAAATAATAAAAAAGACAGTTTAGAAAACTGGTATTCGTTGTACGTATTATTTTGTAATTACAGGAACGGGGCTAGGCCAATTAAAAGGACATTTCAGAATAAATATTCGAGGAATTACTTCATTGACCATAGCTCCTTGCTGAAATTGGGCCAATTTTTTCGTTTATCCGGTGAAGCGAGTAACCTTCCGCTTACCAAGTAATCTCGAAATGTGATGTCATTACACTGATGAAATAAGAAGGGTCTCGTAGATCGGAAGGGCACTCCACTTTTAAAAGAGGGTTTTGGAGTGGATTGTACTAAAATGCCACTCGCAAAGTATTTATTTTGAGCATTTATCAAGAAAAGAAATGCCTACCCATAAAATTTTTAGCATTGCTCTTTTATAGCGACATTCGTGATAAGTTTTATATGGGTACGTAGTGTAGAAATATTTTACCAAACTAGAGATTGTTGTGTTGTTGTTAAACGAAACTAAGAACTAACAATGTGACAGCAGTCTTTATTATCTTTATGTGGCAAGTAAAAGCAATCTATATTGCAGTTTCCATCCTGCAAGAAACTTTTCCGACTATGTTAGTAATAACCTTCATTAAACTGTAATTTCACCCTTCTTTATTCACTTTTTGTTTTCTTTGGTAAATAAACATACTTAATCTATTATTATCAAATTTTTTTTTTTTTTTAAATTTCATTTTTTTAAAGCCAATTGTATGCCAAAATGTTTTCGATGATGAAAATCTTCAGTATATAATCCTTTAATTTTTCTGTGAGTGATTTTAGTCATTTTCAATGCCCACCCTTGTTGGAAGTAAAATATTCTCAAAATAATTCATAAGTTTGATAGAAAAGTATTTTGCTATATAAAATAAACCCACTCAGTTCTTGACGAAATCCGAAAGTGACCTGAAAAAATTAAAACTGAAAAACATTAAGATATTAGGCTCGTCTATGAATCATTGAAATCACATAGTGATCACCAGTGCGACTGCTCAAGGAATGCACGAGATAGCTATATGTATATCAGCAGATGACGTCGATGAAGCTTCAAAAACCCATGGGATGTATGCGCTCGAGATATGTTTAGTTACAACAATGTGGCACACTTGCTATCACGCATTATGACTAAAAAGATAGATACGAGTATACAACCTCGCGGAGGTTCATGTTCGTGTTTTATCTCATTCTCTGTCCCCTACCTTAACGATATTTTCCTTTTTGAAAGCTTGCTAAGGTAACACATGAGGAGATTACAATTACGGATATTAACCGTAATTTATATTTGAATAATAAATAACATATTGTTATCCATTCCTACGTATAGGTGTTTCCTGGGGACTCCAGATATTTAAACATCAACGTACATAACAGGAACACTTCTAGTAGAACTCAGCTTTATTTAGTTGGTTTTATGTAAATCATGATATGCATTTCCTACTACATATGTAAGTACTAAACTTAACTTGTTTATATAATATATATCTCCTATAGGACAAATAAATATTTACGCTGCAAATTTATCTTTTGCTACAGCTCATGTCTTATGAATATTACAACAACAACAAAAAACAAAGACTACGTCTCTGTCATAATGATAACAAACCCTCATAAATTATAGTTGTTCGAATTGTTTCATTACATTTCTTTTATTTTACATTCCAGCTTTGGTCTCAATATTAGCAGCAATCGATGGAAAAAGTATTCAATTCCAATTAGATTTTGATGACCTTATGAAATTGGTAAAGATGGCAATGCATGGTAAGCTGACCAAGTATAGTAAACATACACCTGGTAAGCAAACTACTCCTGAAAGTAGAAAATACCTTAATCCATTCCACCCTGAAGATGATTTGGAAGATAAATATGCCCAACAAATAAAAGACAGTACGCAGATTATCATTGCCAGGAACAGACCCAAAGAACAAGAAGAAAATAACAATTGTGACGTTCATAAAGTAATATTAAAAGAAAATACATCTATCAGTTCTTTGGAAAGTGGCAATGAATATTTTATTATTAATGGCAATACTCAATTAAGCGCTGATGAATTGACTGACAATACTCATAACAACATTCGGCGAAATAACATTGTAGCACAGCACATTGCAAGTGTTGATACACAACAAAATATTACACTAAGAACGTTTGAGCTGCTGTCAACTACAGTAAAGAGTTTAAAATATACTTCAGATAAAATCCAGAGAAGATTTAGCCAACAAAGTAATTCATTTAAGTCACACAAAAAGACAAGTAGGTGTTTCTAGGAAATTAAATAAAAAAAGTTTCATTAGCAAATGAATTATTTTTTATAACCTTGTAACTGTAGGAGAAGGTTAACAATGAAATATTTTACTAATCTTGCTAGGTTCATAAAAAACATATAATTTACCATTCAATTTCCTGATTATTTCTACTGATCCTAATTTACTCAATAGAACTGCATGAGTTTCAGTGAGATTCCATATCAGTTCTAAAAGGAACATGCATAATTCTGCTTAATTTGTTTGTAAGAATTTTTGGTGCCACACAATTTTAGGCATACGCATAACGACACACACGCACAATGACACACACGCACAGTGTCACACGCGCCCAATAATAATAATATTTATTTGTAGCGATATCTTTTGAACAATACCACGTCCCTTTCAGTTTTCTTTTAAATTTTATTATTAGGATTGAAGGAACAATATTTAGTATTAATGTAGAACCAGAAAAACTTGCGAAAGTAATCAAATGTTTTCCAATACCCCTTTCGAAGCTATTTTATTTATAAGATTTAACATTTCATCGAAAACATCAAGTACCACTTTTGCAAACAATAAACAATGATGTGAATTTAAAACTGACCAACAAGTAAAAGAGTCCCTAGGTACTCTATAAATGGTCAAAACTGGTGATTTAGCAATTAAGAATAACTCCTTCTCTAGTGAAATGCAAATTTAAAATACTGGAAAACAAAATTATGTATTAAATCTACCTTTTCCGTTAACTATTACAAGAAGACGTAGCAATAAATCTAAAGCAAACGAAGTGAATATGAATAATATTGCATTGAATGTCAGTGTACCTAAATAATTTTAAATAAGGTAAATAAATTATACATTTTTTTTGTCTTTTTGTGATGTGATTTTTAAGTGGTTTTTTAAAAGTTGTATTGCATTTGGCGTCTTTAATATCTTTTGGTAATTTGTTAAGAATTTGTTATAGAGGTAGATTTGGGCACCCTCATACAAAATTATCTTTTACCATAATTTGTTCGCGGTACATGTAAATTTAGTCTATGTTTATGCAGATCACTTTTTTAGTAAAAGTTATTTGGGTATGAATATCCTTATTTAGGATTTTGCGAACTAATATGCACGTATAGTTCGTTTCGCGGTACAGCGTGTCAGTAGCAGTAAAAAAGTCGTAATTAAATAGTGCCTTTAACAATTGTATATGGATGGGATATCTGAAGTCCACGTAAAACAAAGTCGCGTTCAAAAGTTTGTACAGTATAAATACGAGAAGACAACAAAATTAGTAAAGATATCTGTTTAGAATAGTCACAAAATGAAGTCTGTTACTTACCCTTTTACCCTCTTTTGTCGCAGCTTGACGACCCCATACAAAACAATGACCGACAAAATAGCTTCGAAAGACATAACGTGCTCACTTTTCCCATTGTCCTCATTCTAAACACATTTAATTACTATTTGTTTAGGCAACCGTCTAACTTTTGTTTAAATCTACTAAACCCTTTCAAGGAATTATTATGTGTAAAACAAAAAGGATAATCGAATTTGGTTTCATTTTGCGTTTTGATGAAAATGGGTTGAATAACATTGGAATTGTAAACTTGTTCTCATTTACTTCACAATAATTATTGTGTTCAATTTGGAATTGGAAGGAGACTACGTGAAAAATGTTAACGTGATGGGCAGAAGCACAACAAGAACAACAATCTACTAACAGTGGTAATTATGGCAACAACCCTCATGATGATTAAGGCTATGGCGAGGCTCATATCCAACAGTGGAATGGTGGATCGTGATGATAACTATACAGGTAGGTATATAGGTAGGTACTACACATGATAGCAAAGCAAATTTTACGAAGTTTTAGGGTACGCCACCCGGGGCTTTACTGACGAGAATACAGCACCTTTTTAACGGTTTCATAATTCAGTCGGTCACTTTTATGGCATTGACATATTGATAATATACACATAATTACAATATAGAGCATGCCTTAGATCACTTTGTAGTCTCAGTGCGCGAGTACGAACCTTACTTGACCGGGGTTTTTACGTCTGATGCGGGTTAATAGGTGCGCGAAAGAGCACTATCAAATTTCTTTGACATCAGCGTTCCCTTTGAGCAATCTAACCTGATTTACTGGATATAGATTGACGTTTAGCAGTAGCAGTGCCGTCGTTTTCATGCCTCTGAAAATTTAGGTACTCACATGCCAGTAAAAATTGCATGCAAATAAAATTACTGACATAATTTTAGTTGACGGTTTAGATCATATACATTTAAATGTATAAACTAATAAAAAGTGATGGATTTTTAAAATACATTCACAAAAACACACATATCAAAGTAGACCAAAAATATACAAATAAAACTAATAATTCCAATGTTATACAGAACACAGATAAATGAATAAACACAGCTAATAATAATAACAAAATATTTGTTGCACATATGATATTAAGTATATGATGAGATTTGTGGATTTCAATTTCACCAGCTTCATAAGCTTAATTCGTAAAAAGAAGTGGTTTCCGAATCATCCTTAACAAACTAGTTCTAACATTCAGAACTTTGTTATGTAGTAATTATAGCAGACGCGTCTGGCCCTGGATCTTCTAGAAGTCTTAATTAAGGTACACTTATGAAATACGACGCTCTTATGCTTCAGGATCGTGACATGAATCATATCAACAGTCTGGTAAGGATCTAGTTTCCTATAATATTAACATCAGTTGACAGTTTCAGATTGCGTAATCCAAAGAAGTCCAAACTATATATTTAGAGCAGTTCAGAGTAACCTGAACCCATGATAACTGGATATAAACTTTCTCTGACAGCTGACCTACTTTTAAGCTGAAATAATGGAATCCTAACACTGACCATAAATTAAAGTTAAATACCTAGAAAATTAAGTTAGTATCTATCTCCTACATAATATCTAGTAAAGGGTTACGGGGCTGGTTATTCCAAATAAATAAAATAAAAATTTACATTCTGGTACGGTCTTCATAATTAGTAGTTAACAAACAACCATTTGTTAAGACAATGAGGACAATAAATAAAACAGAGCGATTAAACTTTGCCGGGAGCGTCGCAAATTAAACACGTGCTTACAAAATTTGTATAAACAAGTTTGTGTGCATAGCTTGTGATGTGTTCTTACGGAAAGGATTACCAAGGTTTGCCATTATGTGAAATGTTTTATTAAATTAAATATAACTAATATTAAATAAGTAGTAAAAATGCCATTTCATGTAGACACATAAAAATATCACGTGGAAAGATAGTCTTGCAATTTCCTAAATAAATTCAATCTCTGTTTGTAGGCTCTATAGGTATACTATTCTAAGCTAACACATCACCTCCCATGTTGATTTCAATCACTCAATCAAAAAACAGTGTTTTAAGGTAAAATAGACTAATTAAATAATTGAGATAAATTAAGCCTAAATTATGACACATTTTAGTTGCTGCAAAAACAAATTATATCTTATTATAATAATTAAATCATTTTAGTCTTGAATGAACTTATAAAAATTTTGGCAAATGCATTTTCTACGTGTTGTTTTATGACTAGGGTACCATGACTGAGAGTAAAAATAGACTACCTTTCTCCATGTACTCTGCTTCATTTAGAGCTAGATGGCTATAGAAGTATTTATGGTAGGCAGCTTGTTAAGCTCCCCAGTAACGACAAAATGTCCATTAAAATATAACTTATTGTAGTAATTATACAGTTTCGAAATATGTATATTTAAATGGGAAAGCTAACGAGGACTAAAAATTATGAAAGCCTTCAACTTTGTGGACGATTTTTAAAGTCAAATCAAAACATCCGGACTGATGAATTATGGATAGGAAGTAAACGCCATACAATCGATGCGAGTTGTCATGTTCGATTCATGCAATGGTCATTTGATTGGTGGGACTAATGTTTGAGCCGGGCTTGCAGCTGATGTTTTACTTGCTTTTTACGAGTATGTACTAACAAAAAACGGCTAAGTGCGTGTTGAGCTTGTGCACCAAGGGTTCCAAACTATTAAATCAAACCTACAGATATTTTTACTTGATAAAAGTTCATTTACAGTCGGGTAAGTAAGTAACTCGTAACTCGGTCAATGTTCTATTAATGATTACTCAAAAACTATACTACTCGTATACAGAGACCTCGTTTAGCCTTGACTGCATTTTGTAAGTTGTTTTCTACCTCATTACTAAAAATCTGACAAAAAAAGAATGGAAAATGCTAAGAGCAAAGTAGTTTCAGAGAACGAAAAAAGTTCATGTAAAATGACAGTTTATTTCTTAGTATTTCTTCAATCTGACATCCTCCCTTTCACCACTATCAACAAATGTTGCAAAAACAACTTACCATTGCAGTACCGGCGATATGCGAGGACAAACATACACATATACATACACTTTTGAAATTTGACACACTTGTTTAGCAGCTGATATAGACTATAATATATACGAAAAATGGGTAGTTCTGGATATATAAAATACATACAGGTTGAATTGATAACCTCCTTTTTTTGAAGTCGGTTAAAAATTAAGGTATAGTGAAAAATATCAATAACAATGAACACGCGGGACAAAGTAATTTCATATCCACGTCACGTGTTGGTTAAGAACAAAAATTTGTTTACCGACACTCTTTGTCGTGTTGAGGGCCCTATGTCGTGAGGATAGGACGGACACCGTTTTGTATTTCAGTACCTCGTACGTAGCTTTCTGCTATCAAATTCCTCGCCAAAAGAACTAATCATCGTCAATCATAGTTGCAAACGTAATAAACTATTTTATAGATCGTCATGACAGCGGCGTTCTCTGAGAGGTTATATGACCAGCTAGCGCTCGCCAAGTGGATCGGTGATCGCAGTATATTGGTGATATTAGATACGACTGTGAATATCCTAAAAAAATTCTAAGTACGAGTATAACCTGTTACAACATCCGCACGAATACATTAGGTGTTCCTATTTAAAACCGGGTCAACACAAGCACTTAAAAAAACTATATTATAAAAATACGGTTCAGTTTAAATCATTTTGCAAATACTCAAAATACACAACGAAATTTTAACCTCATGGTGATATTAAAATTTTTAGATTATCAATTGTTTCATACCAACACATACCTTCATCCAATCTACATTTCTTTTATTTAAAAACGCATTTCTTCCAATAATGACACACACTATGTTCTACTGCAAAAAATAAAAAATAAACGAATCATGAGGTCATCATCAACCGGGAAACGTTGACAGTAAGTTGGACATAGGCCTCCCTCATGGTATACCACAATGACCCGAGCCACTTGCATCCAGCTACTCCCCGAGACCTTTACTAGGTCGTTGGTCCATGTAGTAAGGGGACGGCCTGGTACACGTTTCCCAGTAAGTGGTCGCCACTCGAGAACTTTGACTCCCTATCGGTTATCCGTTCTTAGAGCGACGTGGCCTGCCCGTGCCACTTCAGCTCACTGACTCGTCGAGATATGTCGGTGACATTATTTTGTCTACGGATTTCCTCATTCCCGAGTTTATCACGTAGAGAAGTTCCATAGCTCGCAACAGTAAATGATCACATTTTAGTTCTATGTCATCACTGGCAACACGTTTGCGTAGAATACCTGTATATGCGATATACATATATATATGTCGGAGATAGACGATTGCGTCGAAAACGAAATTAGTACCTACTTAGGTGTAATACGAGTATGAGAAACGAAGGTTCTAGCCCATTGTAATTTGACACTTCTGTTTATAAGAATTTCATGTTATTGTTTTGATTGTAACTCTCGTAATGAGTAATTATGGAATGTAATAATCTTTTCAGGAACGCGAGCAAGGTTTGTTTACTTGCTCGGCAATGATCTTAGCTGTTAGTATAATATAAGGCACTGCAAAAATTCAGTTTTCAAATGAAAGTTAGTTCCAAGGCTTGTCTGTTTTTGAAAGGATTATTATTGAAATTATAGTAAAGGCTTTACGTCAAATAAACTTTGTATTTTAAATCTGAAGAGTTGTTTTACTTGTTGCCCGTGGACCCACTGCAGAAGAACCTGACAGACCGCCCACTTACTGTTAAACCCGTTATGTACGACCAACCTGACCACGATGTCGACCACAAGCACCGCCAAGAAGACGATGACGATCCGACATATAAATAAGTAAATATGCGACATATAAACAAACAAAAATGCAACAAAACTCTATGTGATGACTGCATTTTGGTAATACTTATTCATGGCATCTAACGAATAAGTCCCGAAGGGTTGTAGATTTCAATATTATAGTCTAGACACGAACAGTTCCAAATTTTATCAGATATTTATCAAATTATAAGGGAGCGGAGGGGATACCCCATTATTCATAGTATTTGAACAACGACAAGCTGAATACAGAACAATATAACTCATAGTTAAATTTAAAAGTTATATAAAGGTAAAACGTAAGAAAAGCACTCAGAAAATCTATATTTCTATTCTCATTACACTAAAATGAATCCGTTCCATGCACATTTACTAATTTCATATCAATTAAATTATTATGCTAACAGCTTTCCCGGAACTTGAAATTAAATTTATGTTCTGAAAATGTACTCGCAATTAATATTTTACGATGAGATATATTACCTGGTCTATATATTACCTGATAAATTTAATCTGCCAGCCTGCATACGAACTGATCCGGTTACTCGTAGAATAACTAACCGGTGGCTGGTCATATTTTCGGAAAAGTGGCAGACGAGTTCTCGAGTAGAAACCGCATCGTAAACAAACGTTGCTTATAACCGTATAGGCGGCAATCACGTTATCGTCTAACAAAACGAAATATACACGAAAAATATCGTTAACATAACGTTATGCTGTAACCGCGCATAAATTAAATCCCCTTTGAACGATGCGACGCATGGAAATGCAAAAGCAAGATGTTTGGCAACGTTAAAACTGTAGCTATTATAACGGTATTAATAACAATTATTAAAAACGGTGTTCTTAGAAGAGATATTCAAATAATTTAATAATGTTATTCTGAATAACTGTATATCGATTATAATGAGCGTTACAAATATGAACGTCGATAGCGCTATGATCCCGGGAGGCGCAGGTGTCAATATCATTTTCGGCAAACTAAAAGACTTGCTAGAAGTTTGTTGGTGGTTTATTGTGCATCTTTTTTTTAAAAAAAAAACAAGTATTTAGAAGAAATTGATACTACAAAATCTCTGCAGTCGAGTTTAAACCACCATCGTCATTTAATACGAGTATTTGTTTATTAATTTGTTCGTAAGTCGGTCGTAGTTACCGTAGATTTTAAGATGAATACAATTGCTAGGCAAAATTTAAAACAACAACAACATCGTTGTGTCATAGTAGATTATATCCGGCGGATATTATAAAATTACCATAAACCAAGTATTAGAGAATTGGCACTGAATACCGCGGCAGACTAGCAGTTGCGGTCAGTGCGTTCTAATTTCTATTATTTGCTTTAGTCTATGAATTACATGATTATCGTGTAATCTATTATGTACGTATGTTAAGATACGATCTTATTATTATTTATAATATATCTGAAATAAACTGTTTATAATTATATAGCTCACAACATCTAGACTATATATGTACACACTATAGCGGTAGCGTATTACAACATCGACATCGAATACGCCTGTGATTCCCGAACCTTAGTGCTATTTTATCTATCAAATATAGCTTATCTTCCCTGGGGTGACTTACATTTAATGGTAGCTTAAAATTTCGGTATTCAGAGGGTTATCTTGTCAAATGCAATTGGCTGCGGGGCAATATTTCGTAAAAACGAGACGGGAGCTTCTTTAAGCTTCGTTAGGTGTCGAAGGATTTTTCGTCGGTTGAATGTTCAATCATGCAAATTAACATATGATTTGCAGGTTATAATTTCGTTTGCTTTGCTTACGTTATGAACGTGTCAATATTTGGACATACGCTTTTATCTTCGATTGATGAGGGGTTGCGTTGTTTTTTACAAAAACATTTTCATCGTAGTCCGATTATTTTTTCAATTTCAGAACAACAATAGTCATACTTTATCAACATATTATATACAGGGTGTCTAGTTCCTAATTTAGGTCTATTTTCTAAACATTTTTTCACTTTAGACTAAGTGCATTGAAGTTATCTGTTAACGGTAAATATTTTCGTGAATGTTGTTGTGTGTGTTTTTTTGTTTTTCACGAGGTTTTATTTAACTTCTCCTGTTAGTATGTTCTGAACTAATCTTGCAACTATATTTTAATCCACTTTGTTGGTATCAGTTGAGACTGAAATTTAGCTTACTGATATATATGATGATTTACAATTGTATGTACATATATATATAATGTTCGATAACAATTCAATGTTATGGTACAATCGTAGGTCTGATGATGTACCAAAAAAGGTACCCGCTCAGCTTATTGCCGCTACATCTGCTACCTCACACACTGTATAAATTATAAAATTTTCGGATATATTTAACATTATGTAATAGCAAAGAGTAGCTATTTATGTATCAGCCTTAAGTTATTATTGCTCTTAGCCTACGACATAGTTACTAATTAGCCTTCTGAGTAGGGTGGTGCGCTGTGTGATGAAGCTGATTGCTGCTTGAATTTAGTTCAACAATATTTTACAAGTGTATGTACCTCTATATAATAAAATGGAGCTGTCCATACTGTGCTAAAAAGGAAAATTAACTAGCGCACTCGAAACACAGAGAAAAGCAATTTTGAAACATTATATGTATGTATAGTATATGTATAGTGCGACAATGTATAGTATATGTATATTGCGACAAGGACTCAGAACGAGATTGAATTTACAGACTGTTGTTTCGTGCTGCTTTTTTCTTTATACCCGTTAGTAAGAAAAAAGCACGCATGTTTTTTTGTTTGTTTTTCAGACAACCATCTAAAATCACGAACTTTTAACACGCCAGACAGCTACGAAACGTTTTTTCACTTTTTTAGCACGTATTAAAAACTATATTTAGAAGCAGTTCATGTGATTTATTTATAGCGAAGGTGAGACTAAGCCTGGGGCTATATTATAAAACAATTATTTACATAATCAACTACAGTACTACAGTGTTTCGTTACCAATTTATTACAGTTTCGTTTGAACAACGACAAGTTGAATACAGAACAATATAACTCATAGCAAAGTTTAAAAGTTCAATAAAGGAGAAACGTAAATAGCACTCCGAAAATCTATATTTCTATTCTCATTACACTAAAATGAATCCGTTCCATGCACATTTACTAATTTCATATCAATTAAATTATTATGCTAACAAAGCTTTCCCGGAACTTGCAATTAAATTTATGTTCTGAAAATGATACTCGCAATTACTGTTTTACGATGAGATATATTACCTGGTCTATATATATATATATATTAATATATATATAATATAATAATAATATATATATATATATATATATATATATATATATTACTTGATAAATTTAGTCTGCATACGAACTGAATATTTTCGGAATAGTGGCAGACGAGTTCTCAAGTAGAAACCGCGTCGTAAACAAACATTGCATATAACCAACCGTATAGGCGGCAAACAACGCCTGCAGATATTTAAAATTAATTGATATGTTATAATACTAAACACTACATATAATTACATCGTTTAACTTATTCGTCCAAAGAATCACGTTATCGACTAACTAAACGAAATATACACGAAAAATATCGTTAACATAACGTTATGCTGTAACCGCGCATAAATTAAATCCCCTTTGAACGATGCGAGGCATGGAAATGCAAAAGCAAGATGTTTGGCAACGTTGAAACTGTAGCTATTATAACGGTATTAATAACGATTATTAATAACGGTGTTCTTAGAAGAGATATTCAAATAATTTAATCATGTTATTCTGAATAACTGTATATCGATTATACTCGTAATGAGCGTTACAAATATGAACGTCGATAGCGCTATGATCCCGGGAGGCGCAGGTGTCAATATCATTTTCGGCAAACTAAAAGACTTGCTAGAAGTTTGTTGGTGGTTTATTGTGGATCTTTTTTTTTAAAAAAAAAACAAGTATTTAGAAGAAATTGATACTACAAAATCTCTGCAGTCGAGTTTAAACCACCATCGTCATTTAATACGAGTATTTGTTTATTAATTTGTTCGTAAGGCGGTCGTAGTTACCGTAGATTTTAAGATGAATACAATTGCTAGGCAAAATTTAAAACAACAACAACATCGTTGTGTCATAGTAGATTATATCCGGCGGATATTATAAAATTACCATAAACCAAGTATTAGAGAATTGGCACTGAATACCGCGGCAGACAATAGCAGTTGCGGTCAGTGCGTTCTAATTTCTATTATTTGCTTTAGTCTATGAATTACATGATTATCGTGTAATCTATTATGTACGTATGTTAAGATACGATCTTATTATTATTTATAATATATCTGAAATAAACTGTTTATAATTATATAGCTCACAACATCTAGACTATATATGTACACACTATAGCGGTAGCGTATTACAACATCGACATCGAATACGCCTGTGATTCCCGAACCTTAGTGCTATTTTATCTATCAAATATAGCTTATCTTCCCTGGGGTGACTTACATTTAATGGTAGCTTAAAATTTCGGTATTCAGAGGGTTATCTTGTCAAATGCAATTGGCTGCGGGGCAATATTTCGTAAAAACGAGACGGGAGCTTCTTTAAGCTTCGTTAGGTGTCGAAGGATTTTTCGTCGGTTGAATGTTCAATCATGCAAATTAACATATGATTTGCAGGTTATAATTTCGTTTGCTTTGCTTACGTTATGAACGTGTCAATATTTGGACATACGCTTTTATCTTCGATTGATGAGGGGTTGCGTTGTTTTTTACAAAAACATTTTCATCGTAGTCCGATTATTTTTTCAATTTCAGAACAACAATAGTCATACTTTATCAACATATTATATACAGGGTGTCTAGTTCCTAATTTAGGTCTATTTTCTAAACATTTTTTCACTTTAGACTAAGTGCATTGAAGTTATCTGTTAACGGTAAATATTTTCGTGAATGTTGTTGTGTGTGTTTTTTTGTTTTTCACGAGGTTTTATTTAACTTCTCCTGTTATTATGTTCTGAACTAATCTTGCAACTATATTTTAATCCACTTTGTTGGTATCAGTTGAGACTGAAATTTAGCTTACTGATATATATGATGATGTAAAATTGTATATATATAATGTTCGGTAACAATTCAATGCTATGGTACAATCTTTGGTCTGATGATGTACGAAAAAAGGTACCCACTCACTCACTGTATATATTATAAAATTTTCTGATATATTCAACATTATTTAATAGCAAATAGTAGCTATTTATGTAGCAGCATTATTTGCTCTTAGCCTACGACATAGTTACTAATTAGCCTTCTGAGTAGAGTGGTGCGCTGTGTGATGAAGCTGATTGCTGCTTGAATTTAGTTCAACAAATGAGCCCGTTTATATTTTGTTCATTACCTAACCTAACAATATTTTACAAGTATATGTAATTAAATGGAGCTGTGTGTGGAAAATTAACTCGCTCAGGCGAAACACAGAGAAAAACAATATTATATTGAAACATTATATATATGTATGTATAGTATATGTATAGTGCGACAAGGATGTAAAGTCAGAACGAGATTGAATTTACAGACTGTTGTTTCGTGCTGCTTTTTTCTTTATACCCGTTAGTAAGAAAAAAGCACGCATGTTTTGTTTTTCAGACAACCATCAGAAATCACGAACTTTTAACACGCCAGACAGCTACGAAACGTTTTTTCACTTTTTGAGCACGTATTAAAAACTATATTTAGAAGCAGTTCATGTGATTTATTTATAGCGAAGGTGAGACTAAGCCTGGGGCTATATTATAAAACAATTATTTACATAATCAACTACAGTACTACAGTGTTTCGTTACCAATTTATTACAGTTTCGTTTGCGCCTGGGAATAGAAACTGAAGCCCCGATTTTCGTCGATGACTAGAAACGTGTAAGTTTATCCCGGTTCACTCGGATTCAATCCAGATTCAATTACACGAACCAATCTGTGTGATATCGTATCGGAGAAATAATACTTTTCTTTAACTTAATGTCAATGTTGCATCTATACATAGGCAAGACATTCGACTTGTCATTTATTGAGAAACATTTTATAATTAATTAATAAATGAAATATACGTATATTCTTTAATGTATTTAACATCAGCAAATCAATTCATATCAACTTTATTGACCAGAAAAGAAAAAAAGAACAGATTAAAAACATCGTCGCCGTCAGCCGTCATCTCAGCTTAAGTCAAGGAGGCTTGGAATATTTGTATATAAAAATGTAACCACATATACAGACGTGCCATCGGCCATATGTTTGGTTTTACATTAACGCCACCAGCTAGCCTATCTCATATAAACAAAAACCTCGAGCTCATAACCTCTTGTTTTCACAGAGGCCATGTAAAAAGCAATATTAAAAAAGAAATGTGAATCTTTATATCTAACTGTTCCTGCTAATACCTATGTATTTTGAAATAGCAATAGACAGCAACGCCTGGAAATAAGTGACCATGTAGGTCAGAAAACAATTGCAATGCTAGAAAATAGCACTGCCCCAAAAGCGTTACCCTAAATCTTCGTTGTCTAAAACAAATAGGTATGTTAACAGTCGTAAAAGTAGAGGGGATTACGACGCCCTCCTTGCTTGCCCTTGGTCCCCTTGAGATTTTGGGGTCTAAAGTAAATACGAAACAGCGAGCCGTCGAATTCTGTGTTTATTTCGATTATTATACAACATATACAACGAGAATATGAACAAAGATAGAGTCTGAACCGATAAGTACGAGTATGTTTAGAATATAAATGCTTAGTATATGTACCTACCAGTGGTGAAGGGTCCATACAAGCCGATTCCCACCGGCTTACCTTTCAAAAATCTTTTCCACATATCATTAATGTAATGTACTATTAACTTTTATACGCTCAAAACATTACTACAAGAAACGCCTGCGCGCAATTAAAAAGCAATATCTAACTACCTACCTATCGGTATGTGAGTTGTCTCTATTCTCAGTAGGTCAATCGCTGGTCGCTCCCGAATTTATTAACCGCTTTTAGTAGCAGAAAAACCAGTTGAACCGCTGAGACTGCGACAAAAGGGCGCGCAACTGACATGAATGTTATCCATATGGTATGGTATTACGAGTATAATGTAATATTTTGTCATGTAAATCTTTTAGTTTTCATCTTTTTGATTACTTTAATTGATAAATTGTTGTAGCACAAATATACGAAATCCTAGTGTTAATCCTCAGTTGTAACATATAAATAGGAAATTTTGAATGTGAGTTTTATTTAGTCAATCACCACTATTCCCTTCAAAACTTATGTAGTACTGAAATCTGTAATGAAGTTCAAAGCTTTAGTGAGTTAAACCTCACTAGAAATATTTAAAAACCTGCACTATAGGTAGTGGTGCCAATTTGGATAACATTCATTATAGCAACACTCAGCACAGTAAAAGAAAATAGGTCTATTTATTTAGCGCATCATGGAGACGTTTTTATTATTTATTTTAATTTTATTCATTATTTAGTGAGGATTTACCACGCCTTTGAAATAATCAGTTAGTCTTTTAATATCCTCAAACCCCTGATAATATTTTTATTTAGCCAGATTCATCCCTCTGCGTAGTTAATAAAAACCAGAAACAAAAGAAACTTTGAAACATTAACCTCAAAAACGCTAAACAAACAACTCGGAAAGTACAATGACAACGAGTGGAGTTCTAAAAATTCCTTAATTAAAAGCCAGCAGGTGGTGTTGGATACACGGTCGTCGTAATTTTTTATCTTTTTAATTTTTATCCAACAACTGGACCACTCGTGCCTCTCTTGAAATCCAATTCCTTGGTTACGTAGTGTATTTACGTAGTCAGGACGAATGGACAAAATCGACAGATATTAAAAGCTGTATAAAATATGATTCAAGAGTTATTTTACTCTGCTGAGAGCATTGTGGCTTCAGCGTTAGGATTGAATAGGACGAACCCTGTATCCCCTCAGGTAAGGAAAATTACAAGAGAACAAACAAAATCACCAAAATCTTACAAAACCCCTATGGAATGCTCTTCGATGTGTTATTCTATGAGCTGGTTAATGTTCAATTGGTCATCGATGTTTTTGTTCCATTGATAAATATTACATAGGCAGTGGGGTACGTTTCCATAATTTTAGAAACAACCGCACCACATTCCGCATGTTTTTCCTGTTGTATAAAATTTTCAATCAATAGCGTGAATAATTTTACTGGAAACATTTATTTAAATTAGCTGACTAGAATATCCACTATTATAATGAACAATTTATTATTTTATTTGAGTTTTATGATCTAAAAATACTATCTAAACATGACTCGAAAAAGTATTTCAACTATAATTCTCACAAGTCACATATCTCTTAAAACATTCAAATAATCCTGGTCCTAGCTTCAGAACTATTGAGGAATAAGTGTTTCTTATGAAAATAATACAACAAATACTTATTGTAGGTGTCTATTTTCTTTGTAAACCGACTATATCATCGAGCGTTTCCTCGACGTACGCTTGCTCTTCACAAAACAGATATTACAATATTTTCACTTGATCCCTTGATCCTATAATTTTTACCCCTTTTCAAGCAAGGTTTACCTCAACTTAATGGAAGTCTTGTTTTAAACTACGAAAAGTTATTATACTGAATGTTAAAAGTTACGACAGAGAGGGATGTATAAGGGGGTAGTGACAAAAAATAGATTGAATATGACACCAAAAAAGAATAAGCGGGTATGATGCTACGCTCGTAGCTAATTCTTAGAAGTAAGATTCGTTGCTAAACAATTTCCTAAAAAAAGACGAATCAAAATTCTACGAATGAGCTGTGAATACATTTTAATAAAAAATAAAGTATAAATAAAATTAAAATGTGCATTGTTCATACCTTTCGTCATGTTGTGTAAGTCTACTGCTTGACGTCAACCACCCGCCCCCATATATCGACCGGAGCTTCCACGGTGGGCTTACACAACAATCGCAGTAAGAGCTTGTAACATAGGTAAATTTATAATCGACTGCATTAGTCCACTTTACTGCAGCTGCAGTAGACTTTACTTGACGGGATTTGCTATAATCATCACACTTGTCAGGATTGGTGATTGCAGTAATATGTTGTTGTTTCATAGGTATATGCTGCTGCCCGTGTTCTGAATATGTTTTCCATTAGCCGCCTTTCACTACACCCAAGGGATGAAATGGGAAGGTTGCATTTTGAGAGACCCACGCGGCTTATTTGTCACATAACAATGACATAAAATACTAATCTAATAGGACCACTGGTTGGACATTAGCCTCCTTCATATATACCCACTTGAGACTTTCCATAACAGACACACAGACCACACTCGCCCACGGGATCCATGGAGTGACCTTGCTCATATTACCAACCAGCCCAAATAACTTTATTCTGTTGGCCCTGCGACCTTGACAGCTTCACTAAGCTTTGAGTCGAGATGGAGGCGCTCAGTCGGATTATGTGACTTACAACTAGCCTAAAGGTGCCCTAGCGTTCGGACCGCAGAGAAACCGTTGCTATGTAAAAGTCTAGAGAACATCGGCTTTTTAACTTCTGTAATCCGTGACCGTCCGTCACAGCGTACGATAGTGGTATTACAAGAATTGGTTTTTAAAAATAGTATTACAACTTTGTTTAGCGTATAGCTAGTGTAAGAAGTTTCATAACAGTAAAAGAACTCCAGTATATCGTTATCTAGTGCAAAAATAGTTAATTAAGCGAATAAACTATAAACTTGGACTTCGTTTGTTGGTGCTCTACCCGCTCCTTGGATTGTGTGTATGTGATGGTGGAATCGCGCCGTGTCATAGGTGCGTAGTCTTTCTATACGGTACTACTCGTAATCAACTGTGGTGTGAGAGATCTGTATCACGGCTTAGTGTACTAAAAGTTGAAAATATATTAGTGCATCTGAAACATAACAAACCGCTGTGATACAGCGACATCTAGCGCGTTCGTTGTACTATCTACCGCTCGATCGATCGAACGTACTTGGAACGTACATGTAAACATGCCTCACCATTGCGCAGCCTGCGGAAAGTTCTTGTCGCCGCCTCCAGCGGGAGATGGCGCTAAATGTCACCGCTGCAGCCACTTATACCATAGGGGGTGCGTAAAAATCCCATCTCATGTTCAAATTAGCTCCAGCTGGATGTGTCCAGAGTGCAAGGCGAAGCTGCCTAAAAATAATAACACTGACACGCCAGTGAAGACGTTGGAGGAACAGACGAGAGGCAAAGAAGAGATATTAATTGAAGAGCTTAGACTGCTGCGTACTGAATTCGTTGGGATGCGTGAAGAGTTAGCCAGTGTCAAGGTAGAAGTGGTTAAATTCAACACCACGATCTTGGAGATGTCTGGGAGGATCGAACGGTTTGAAGAGAGGGTAGCGTCTCTCGAGGATAGAGTGAACAGCAAGACGCATGAAAATAGCCGTGACCAGGACGACGCTATAGCTGCACTCAAAGCTGAGCTTAACGACCGCGACCGGGAACTGCTACTGAACGACGTGGAGATCACGTGTCTACCGGAGTGTAGCGGCGAGAACCCTGTACACGTCGTGATGACCGTCGCGAGCAAACTCGGTGTTAAAATAGAGGAGCGCGACGTGGTGAGCGCCGAACGCGTCGGCCGCCGGATGCCGGAGGCCGGCGCCGGAGGAGCGGACGGTGGGGGTGACGTCACGCGGGGCCGCGCGCTCGTCGTGCGATTAGCGCGCCGCGACACGAGGGACCAGCTATTGCGCGGGGCACGTGCGCGCCGCACCGCCGACACCGCCGGCCTGGGTCTGCCGGGCGCGCCGCGGCGCTTCTTTGTCAATGAGCGTCTTACTAAAACAGACCGACAGCTCTTCTGGAAGGCACGAGAAGAGTGTCGCCGTCTACAATGGAAGTACTCCTGGACGAAGGAGGGGCGTATTTTTGTTAGGCAGGAGCCGGGCCTAGCAGCCCACAGGATACGCTCTGAGTTAGATTTTAAGAAGGTTTTTGGCTGCTTGTTTGTTTGAGCGTGCTAAGTTTAGATTATGAGTTGTTTTGTGTCCTGTATATCTATAGTGAGGCTGTCTGCGCGCCAGTTGTGGCTAATATAAATTACGTTGAGTGTGAGTATTGCCGTTGTCCGTGCTGCATAGTGACTATTATAATTTATCCTGTCCGAAGTAACACTGTCATATACCGTCTATTTATATATTCATTCATCTATGTATTTTCACACTTATATTTATTTGTACCACGTCATATAAACCAAGCTGCTGATATATTTACTAACGTGTACCATTATTTATTATACATCTATATATGTCATTTAAAATATCGCTGTAAAAAATAAAAAACTCAAATTGTTAATTGGTTTATTAAACGCTGGATCTTTAGGAACAAAGCATGACGAGTTTGTTGCGGCAATGCAGCATCATGCCGTGGACATAATGGCGATCAATGAGACGCGGTTGGAGCGTGGCGAGCAGGGAGCCGGCCGCGCGCCCGCCGTGCCCGGCTACCGGCTGCGGCACGTCCCGCGCGCGGCCAGCGTCAGCGGCGCACGCGCTCGTGGTGGCGGGGTCGGATTTTATATAAAGCGCGGAGTAAGCGTGAGGACTTGTGCGTACCCGGCTTGTCCACCGGTGGAACAGATGTGGCTCAGTACTACAGTGGGTGGCGTCAAACTAGCCGTTGGAACTGCGTATCGCCCGCCATGGATGGATGTCAACCGTTTTCTCGATGCTTTAACAGACAGTATTAGTACTCTTTCGTTTCATGACCACATAGTACTGTTGGGTGACTTTAATATTAATTTACATGACATTTCATGCTCCAATAAAAAAAAGTTCGAAATATTTCTGCGCTGTACTAATTTGTCACAAGTAGTGAATACACCCACGCATTTTACCGAATACAGTCAGACATTGATAGACCTTATATGCACGGACGCACCAGTTGTCAGTGTGAATGTTGATCATATACCTGATTTAAACCGTCATAGTTTTATTAGTTGTACGTTAAATATAAAAAAAGATAAACCACCACCGAAACATATTATTTACCGACCATTAAATAAAATTGATATAAATAGTTTCAACGCGCGGATAGCTTCCGTTGACTTAGATTATATATATTCATTATCAAATGTTAATGGTATGGCTGAGAAACTGAACTCATTTATCACAGCTCTATATGACGAGTACGCACCTTACAAACACGTGTATTTAAAGGATCAGGGGCATCCTTGGATTACTGATACCATTAAAAAAATGATGCAACTTAGAAACTCTGCACATTCTAAATATCAAAGCACAGAACTCGAGGCACATAAAACATACTACAAGGATTTCAAGTCATTGGTTACCACAGCATTACACAATGAAAAACGTGCTTATTTTAATCAGAAGATAAATAATCAAATTAAGAACCCTAAAACGTTGTGGAAAAATCTTAAAAAAACTATTTTAAATAATCCGTGTACGGAGCAAGAGTTACCCTCAATATTTGATGACCCAGATAAAATAAATGACCATTTTTTGAATCTACCAAGTAATAATGAATTATCTATATCAACATTAACATTTTATGAATTTCAACGTTTTGGGTCCTACTCTTTTCAATTAAAGCCGGTAACAGAATCTACTGTTTCAAAAATGTTTCACTCTCTTCGGTCTAACGCTTTAGGAAACGATTTGATATCATTAGATATGCTTACTTTAATCATTCCATGCACCTTAAGTGTCATTACACGTTTGATTAACACATCCATTATATCAGGTACTTTTCCAGAATTATGGAAAACTGCCATAATCAGGCCAATTCCAAAGGTCAGCCATCCATCGGAATTAAAAGATCTTCGACCAATCAATATTCTCCCATGTATATCTAAGATCCTTGAGAAAGTGGTGTGTGCTCAGCTGTATGAATATCTGGAAGTAGCAAACATACTACCTGCCACACAATCCGGTTTCAGAAAGCGACGTGGTACCTCGACAGCACTACTGGATGTAGTAGATAACATACTTGCCGCACAGGATCAAGGAATGGGTACCGTACTGACACTACTAGACTTCTCGCGTGCTTTTGACACTATCAATACGTCGTTGTTATTGTCAAAGCTGTCGTACTACGGCTTTGAGGCTAACACTGTCCGATGGTTTGCAAGTTATTTAACGAACAGATCACAAGTGGTGGAGCTACGTGACGCACGGGGTACACCTGTGAAGTCGAGTCCCCGCTTAGTAACCAGAGGTGTCCCTCAGGGTTCAATCCTTGGGCCTGTTCTTTTTATACTCTACAGTGCCGACATAGTTACAGCCATAAAAACCTGCAAATATCATATTTATGCCGATGATATTCAAATTTACACATCGTTTCATCCCAATGACACAGAAAGCGCCATAAACAAACTGAATGAAGATCTGAACCGAATTGACAAATGGTCCAACAGAAACTGACTTGTGTTAAACCCCACGAAGTCTAAATATATGGTGATGGGTTCTAGGCGTCAAATCTTAAAAATTTTGCATCAGTGTCCAGTCGTACAAATAAAAGACCAACCTGTAGATCGTGTGCTAATAGCCCGTAACCTGGGATTGCAAATGGACGGCGAACTTCGATTTGAAAGCCATATAACGGAAACTGTGCGAAGTTGTTTTTATAGGCTAAGAGTATTGTACAAAGTGCGCTCATATTTGTGCACTGAAGTTCGTATTAACCTCTGTGAAGCATTAGTCCTTTCGAAATTAAATTACGCGGATGTAGTATACGGGCCACGGCTCCTTGCGCGAACAGAAAAGCTAGTACAACGAGTACAGAATGCGTGTTCTAGATTCATTTATGACATACCATTTAGATCCCATGTTACTCCGTTTTTAAATGAGGGAAGCTTACTGAAGATGTCTGCCCGCAGGGAGCTTCACCTAGCATCACTACTGTTCGACCTTGTTAAATACAAAGAGCCACCATATTTATTTCAAAAACTTAAGTGGTCTCGGAATTTTAATATGTACTCTTCAAGAGCATCCAAAAATATTCTGAATTATCCAAAATATAAGACAGTTGCGTTTCGAGGTAGTTTCCGCTACAATGCTACGAAGTGTTGGAACAATATACCGCCGCCACTACGATCGCTAACGTCGGTCGCTTCTTTTAAAACCAAATTAAAAAGTATACTTTTGAACATACAAAAGCAAGGCGGAACTATATATACACCTCACTAGTGACGTCTAAATGTCCGAACCTTCAACCTATATAATACTGTTCTCTTCTCCGTTTGTGGTACAACGTGTTATATATTCTACTTATGTATTCTTAATTATTTTTATTCACTGATTCTTGTAATTTATATAATAATAATAATAAAATAACATTTATAAACTTTTCAATACAGCTACTACTATGTATGTATACTTACTCATTCTTTTTATATATTTTCCCACGATATATGATATTATATATAGTAATATGTATTCGTGTCCGGCGGGAATCAGGGCTTCACTGAAAATCAGTGCTGCACTTCATCCACCCCCGGTTGAAGTGCAGCTTATGCTGAGTGAAGTCCTTTTCGGCGCTCACTGCGCGACGCGGGCAGCGGCAAACTCATTTTTACTATTTATTTATTGAATTTTTGTGTATTTTGTTTTTGTTTATTGTTGTTGTATATTAATGTATTTTGTTTGTATATTTTTGTTTATCTAAATTACTTGTTCTGTTATTATCGTTTAAATTAGTTTATTTTTCCTATATAATATTTTTCTGTGTGTTTGTTGTTGTGTGTGTCGTGTTGTGAAAATGTCGAATAAATATCTGTCTATGTCTATGTCTATGTCTATGTATCAGTCACCTAATTGAAATTCGTATTATGTTTTTTGGGATAAGACCTCTGATGGTAGTCCAAATAGTTCGCTTGTAATTAATTTGCCTGAAAGCTGCTTATATGTTACATTTAAAAACCTGTAGTGGTATAACAAATTGTTTTGCACCTAGCATTCTAGATTTTGCTTATTTGAATAAACTGTTGAAAGTCAGTGAATTAAACCAGTTGTTAATTCTAAAATGAATTCGAACATGGACTTTTCAGATTGACTACTAACAAGAGTCTGATTGAAGTATTTATCGCTGACTCCACTTGATTGACCGTCGGGTCCGCGCGTCGACGCGTCGGATCACTGAGTGCTGCCCTGTACTTACGTAACAAAGCTGGCTCTTGGCCATTATACTTGGTGCATGGCAATTGGAACAATGGACAGTAAAACACGTCAAAAGTTCCCCCCGTCCGTTTCCTCCACGGTTCTTGCCGAGTTTGTCCGAATTTCCCTCTAATTGCTGAATTGTGCCAACGCAGCAATTTATTTCAATTTATCGTTTCATCTCAAAAATGCATAGAGGTTGCATTTATGAATTCACCTGGGTCCGATTATACCTGTTTCTTATTTTTACTTAATGTTTTACTAAACTTTCAAAGAATCATATTAATCCATACTAATATCATAAATGCGAAAGTGAGTTTGTATGTATGTATGTTTATCCTAACATTGCGTCGTAACAGGGAATCAAAATGATTTAATTTATAGGGATAGTTGAAGAGCTGGAAAATGATTAAGGATACTTTTTATCGCGATTGATCGTTCCCGTGGGGTATGAAGTCGCGGGCAAAACCTTGTGCATACTAATAATACATATGCAAAAGTGTTTTTTGTTTCTCACTACTAAGCGCTCTACGGCACAAGCAACCGTGATGATCCGTGATGAAATTTGGCATACAGTTATGTGTCGTATTGTGGTATATTTGCATATGGCATGGAAAAGTACATTCTAGTGATAGTGAAGAGAAAACGGAAGGGAACAAATAAAATGCCTAGGCCCACATGCCGCATTCCACCTTCGACATTAAACCAGATAACTAGAAGTGTGACCAATACTATGCTTACCGGGAAGCATGTACCGGGCCGTCGCCATAGTAAAGGTAGCGGGGAGTCGCTGTACGTAAGTGGCTCGGGACTGTCAATCGGGTATACCATGGAGAGGGCTATGTGCAGCAGTGTACGTTTCCCGGCTGATACTCGTAATGACACTCACTTGTACACGACCAAATTCATGTTTGACGAAAATCACACACAGAGATATTATAGTGTTAAAGATTTTGATTATATTTTTTGTATTCATTATTAGCGGTTCGGTATATAAAAAGCAGTTCGGGTACTACCCCTTTATGCATCCCAGCAAATTTCTATTAGGGGGTATTAGGGGGCGGGGTGTAGAGCCGCCTAGCACGTCAGTGCAGGTGGGTGGTATTGGTGTACAGGTGGGGCGGAGCCTTAAGTATCTTGGTCTCACTCTGGACAGCCGCTGGAGCTTTGAGGAGCACTTCAAACTCCTTGTCCCCCGGATTCACAGAGTGGCTGGTGCTATGCACAGTCTGCTGCCAAATCTCGGGGGACCTCGGGAAGAAGTACGCCGCCTCTATGCAGGTGTCGTAAGGTCTGTTGCGCTCTATGGCGCGCCCGTTTGGTCGGACAGGCTTACGAGCGCCCGGCGCCGTATGGTGCTAAACGCCGTACAGCGTCAGATCTCAATCCGGATCGCACGAGGATACCGGACGATCTCGTACGAGGCGGCTACTGTCCTAGCGAGATTCCCGCCCCTGGACATTCTGGCGGTCATGGATACGCAGGTCTATGACCGGATTCGTATCCTACGCGAGGAGGGTGGGGTGGCCCCGAGGGAGGTGGAAGTGCTAAGAAGGAGAGCGCGGCGACGTGCTCTGGAGCAGTGGCACGAGCGACTCACAGAACCACGAAATGTGCGCCAGCGAGTCGTCAGCGCAATCCTGCCAAGCTTCCAGGCTTGGTTGGAAAGGGAGGGGCGTGTTACTTACAGGCTCACTCAGGTGCTCACCGGACATGGCTGCTTCGGTGAGTACCTTAACAGGATTGGGAGGGAACCCACACCACAGTGCCATCATTGCGGGGATAGCCGGGATTCTGCGCAGCACACGCTCGAAGACTGCCCAGCGTGGCAGGATGAGCGGCAGATCCTGGTAAATGAAGTGGGGGGAGATCTCTCTCTGGCTACCGTAATATCGGTGATGCTGGAGAGGGAATCTGCATGGGGAGCAATGGTCTCCTTCTGTGAGACAGTAATGTTGCAGAAGGAGACCGCAGAGCGGGAGCGGGAAAGGGCCGACCCCGCTCGGAGGAGGAGGCGAAGGGGCAACGGAAACGTTCGCCCTGCAGTCCTACCACCATAGCCCCGGTTGTACAGGGCTGGGGACCGAAGACAGACAGAGTTGGGGCTCTGGATGTCTTTCCTCGATCCCGAGAGGGCGGCGGAAACGGTGTGGCCCCGTTTCCGTTGCGAATAGATTTTTAAGGGCTGGCACATCAACCCAGGAAGTGCGATATGCATAGCGCTAGGGGAGCACTGGAGACGTTCCATTGGAGGACCCAGAGCTCTCCGACATGCGCAGCAGATGGCCACCGGAGGGGTTTAGTAGGTAGAAATCCTACATAACCCGGCTCCTCCCCTAAAGAGCCGGGTATCTTTGGAAGATTCCCCTCCGTAAAAAAAAAAAAAAAAAAAAAAAAAAAAAAAAAAAGGGGCTCTTGGATTCAACTCGTTGGAGACCCGACGTCTCTTCGAGCAGATCAAGATACGAGGCCGGTTAGACTGCCCTACGCTTGTGTCGGAGGCGTGTCGTCTCAATGTGCCGGAGAGTCGCACGCGACTCCGACACCCGCGTCTGTTCGCCGCGCGTCGTGCGCGTACGCAACGAATTGGTGTAACTGTAATGTTAACATTGTAAATAAATAAATTATTATTTATTTTATTCACTAAATATTGCCAGTGACATCGTCTGCGTGAACAGCAGAAACTATCCCACGGGAACTTTGCGTTTGATCAGGATGAAAAGTATATTATATCATTTTAATCAACTATCCCCATACAAAAAATCATAACATTCTGACCCTCACTACGACGTAATACAAGGACAAACTGACTCACTTTCACATTTATTGTATTATAGTATAAATTACAGTAATTTATAGTCATTGTATTTTTAGCGTATTTCTAAAGAGTTTTGTTACGTGAAATAAACAAAAAATTACAAATATTTGATGTTATTTGATCAGCATATGACGTCACTGTGAAGTGAAAATCCCGCATGTTTTCCCATTACGTTCACAAGACGCGTCGATCTGCGATAACCTATTTTCCTTGATTAAATAAAACCTGTCGAAAGAATCACCCACCCTTCAATACGACCTTAATGCGGTTTACGATGTCCCAATTGTCCCCTGTAATTGCATTGACTTAGTGAAATAATTTAGACACCCTAACTGTGACGGTCAAAGTAGGTGCCCGAAATTAATTTCACGCCTTCGTGTACCGTGCCGCTCACTCAGACCAGACTAAGTACTAACCCTAATATTATATGGGTACTTAACAAAAAAGCTACCAGTCTTCCTAATTTAAATTATGCCTGGTCTCTACGTTTCTAAATACATCATGTTATTAATCATTTTATTTTTTACAAGGATGCTTTGTACAGCTCGTAAATCCAACTTCCCTTTATTATTATACCATTCAATTAAAGTTATAATTAGAAAAGAAATGAAAATCTACTCGTGCTATGATTCAAATTCAAGATAGTATCCGTTGAGATAATTATGTATCAGTTGACCGCATAATATACCTTTTTACCGCCGCCGCAGGGTGAAGGTATAACGTGTCCACTGTTTGCGGACGTCACTGTGTAATTGCTGGAAATCTTACCCCTAACGTAAGCGGGAAAATTCCCCAGAATCGTATTGACCTTGGCGATTTAGCCCTTGTTTTTCAGGAAGAAAATTCACACCAACTTTCTGTTTGGTAGTGTGCTTCCGTAATCAGAGACGCAGTCCGATCGATCATTGTTAAACACGAGATCGACGCGACGCTTTTAGGGTCATATGTGAACAGGACTAATCTACGAGGAAATGGTATTGGTATATCAACAGCTTTGTTTCTTTGTTCGTCAAATGAAAGTTACCATTTAAAACTCACTCAGTTAATCTAATCTTTTAATAATAATAATGTTTTTATTAAAGGCATAAAAAACCGAAAAATAATAATAATACAATAATAAAAAGATACAAATAATAATATAAAACTAAATATTACAATTAGAAGAAAGAAAAACCTAGTCTAGTCAACATCACATTCGGTCTACATCATTTTCGGTTTGCATCCCGGTGCACGGAGAGCCAGTAGCCAAAAATAGGACTGGACACCCCCTCCACCACTGCCTGGAGAATGGCGTTGTCTGACGCTCTCAGTCTCTCCCGGAAAGACGCGACACGTGTCCTGATGATACAGAAGAAGTCAGGGACCCTCGCCTCAGCGAACATGCTCGACGCGCTGCACCAACGCGGCAGCCCCATCAGGATCGGAACGCGTCATTGTACTGCACCCTGATGGTGCTCATCGACCTTCTCAGGTAGTTGGTCCAGAGTTGACAAGTGTAGAAGCACTGGCAGTACGCTTGAAACAGCGTTACTTTCACAGCGTCGCTACACTTGCCAAACCTACGCGCGAGCATATTGCACCTTATAGAGAGAGCCCTTCTCTCTCTCTCTATGTCTGTGTCGTCTTTCCGGTCGTCAGTCAGTATGTGCCCTAAGTACTTAAACTGCTGCACAACCCGAACCGCAGAACCGTTTAATTTAACTTCAGGTGTCCCCGACGGACCCCTACCAGCTCTAAAAATCAACATCTCAGTTTTAGCGATATTGTACTTCAATCCGTGAGCGTTGGCATAACGCTCACAGACTGAAAGTAATTCTTCGAGCGCGCCGATCGATGGGCTGAGAAGCACCATGTCGTCAGCATAACTTAAATTGTTAACACATATACCACCTATGTGGCAACCAATTTTAGTGCTTCTCAGCTCCTCGATCAGACTGTTAATGTACAAGCTGAAGAGGTCCGGCGAGGTCAACCCCCCTTGGCGAACACCGCATTCTAACCTATATTTGTTAGACGTCGCGTCACCCCACTTCACACTATTAGTTTGGTTTCCGTACCAGTACCTCAACAGATTCACAACCTCCTTAGGAACACTGGAGTCGAGCAATTTTTTCCAGAGAATTTCATAATTCACTAGATCAAATGCCCGACTCAAATCCAGGAAACACGCGTACACAGACGTGTTACGATCAACGTAATAATTGACGGTGTGTTTTAAGCTGATAATGGCGGAATCTGTTGATAGACCGGGACGGAAGCCAAACTGCGCATCATCAATCCTAATGTTATTCTGCAGTTCGGGCTGCAACAACCGCTCCAAGACCTTACCTATTATCGTACCCAAGGATATCGGGCGATAGTTCGTAGAGGATCCGAGGTCTCCAGTCCTATTTTTAACTATGGGAACCACACTTGCTTCCATGAGGTCTGCAGGTAGGTACGAGTACCTAATACACAAATTATAAAAACAGCTTAGTTTAGCGTACAGGGTGTCGCCCGCCGCGAGAATGTGCTCGAGACTGAGCCCGTCATGACCGGGTGATTTGCCGTGCTTCATCCGCCGCACTACTCTACCAACATCTTCCGAGGTGAACTGTACACTAGGGCGGGTGTGACTCGAGGTTGATACGGATTCAGTCTCAAGTCCATCCCCTACTGGCTGTGGCTCAATCTGGAACTGATCCGCAAACATGTTTGCAATAAGTACCGGATCCTGCAGACCTCCCACTCTAACAGGTAGGCTCTGTTTATACTCAAACTTTTTAGTGTCTTTCCAGAATTTGCCGAAATTATTATTACTTCTGTGAGAGGCCAAAATGTCTAATTTGATTTTTTCTTCGTTCCTCTGACACCACTTGAGCTTATTCTTAAAATGCTTACGACTGAGACACATGCCGTCGTAAACATCTCCAGAAGTTGGCTTACCCTTCAAAACCCACCACTCAAACTTCCGTCTATTTGATAGCTAGCTTGCAATTTAAACAATATAGTAGTGTATAAGTATACATAACTGATAACACGTCTTGATAACAATTGTAATAATTAGACTAGGTTTATGGAGCGGTTTTGGATAGTAACAATTTCCTCTCTACAGAATTTGAACCTAATCCGAAAGAAATACGAAACAAAACATATCTTGTAGTAGATGCCCTGACCACATTAGTGTGTTTTTTAAACATAAAAACAGATCGCACGCGCAATGAATCTATTCATAACCATCATAGGTCCACTGTTGGACATGAGCCGCTCCTTCACATATTTTCACTTTGAACTATTAATGTGTCGATTATACACATTGACCACGCTTGGTAGGCGGGGTGGTGATCACTGTCAGACGTCATTAAACATAGATACCTGCTGCCACACCCACAGGATGACCGATGCCAATCATATTATAAAGGTTACATCACGTCATATAACCTTGACATAATTTTATTACCACAAGAAGTCTAATTTTGAAACTGAAGAATTGTAGGAGCTTGTTATCGTATAAGAGATTTTCATTCAATCGTTCGTTCAAATAACACTTTATTTTAACCATAGTTGATTCTACGTGCTGATATTAATATTGGTTTTCGATAAAAGAACGGGGAATGATGATCGCATACAGATTACTGCACTTATTTTGTACGCCAACGTTGCAGTTATGTTCGATCTTATAGTAAGGGCTTTTGTATTCTAAATTCATAGTATTTTTGTCATAAAGACAGAGAGGTGATTATAGAAAATCGCAGTCATAGAAAGGTAAATCTATGTGTTGATCTATAAGTCCTAGCTGCACTAGCTAGCTACTTATATTTCCTCCTATTTTATCCTCATTAATTAGTGATTTTAAATCAGATATTCAAAAAATTTCTCTAAGTACTGTAGAGATTTAAATGTTGATGTATAAATTATTAGGTATCTTACAATGTTAAATCAGTCAGTTGTTTGGTAAATTAATTGTATTGTTCAAATTGATTTTAGGTAGTTTCGTTTAAATTCTAGTGAGTAAGTGAGTGTATATCAGTGGAGACTTGAATGGTCTGTGTTATATTTATTTTGCATATCTATTTCTTATATTAACACTGTATGTCTTACTAGAAAATAAATAAAATAAAATATAAAATAACACGTTTATCGTTCAACGAACGTAACATGTTTTATATATACTTCCAGCGTCTGTGCTTGACACTAATTGGCCTGTAGGGAAATACTCGTTCAACATCGATGCTTTGATTGAATGGATATTGTAATGGAAGCCGCACAAAATGTCGCTTAGTCACGGATACTCCGAAATTTATTACATAAATGACGACAACAACATTAACGAAGTTTAATACTAACTTAGTTGTTAAAGTTTCTATTGTATCATGTATGTATTAATTTCATACGATTGAGGTTACAATATTCATACGTAACAATCCGTATGGTATCTGTGGTAGCTTTAGTACAGAATCACCCCACGTCATCATCATTGCGTTAGTGTCGTCTATGTCGATGTAATATCAACAAATATATGTAAGATAGGCAGAAGCGTCAATTGTTCACACCGCCGTTGACTGAAATAACTGGATCTTCTGGATACTGCTAGGGAGAGTGGGTTTGCCTAATAGTTTCAGTATTATCTGGGCCCAGCATTCCGGATCTTCTCAAATCTATTTATGGATATCGTTGTCGACTGACTTATCGTATTAACATTGTTGAACCTTGGTGAAACACAAGCCTAGGTACTATTTTAAAGGAAAGGCGACTATCGACTGTTTATTTAGGTAGTGCTTCTGCCCGCGACTTCATCCGCGTGGATTACATAAAGTATCCCATGGGAACTTCTAGCTCGATCGTAATAAACAGAAGCTTATACGAGTATGCTTTACCGACCATTCAACTATACCGACACAAAAAATCATGTCATTCTGACACTCTGTTACGACTTAGGTGTGACTACAAACTACAAATTGATTGAGTATTGAATTATTTAAGTGAAAATTAATGACATGGTTAAAAAAATAACTATTACAAAATTGCTGTCATTTTTTGATATATTATTTTCTGACTTTCTAATTCGGACATTTCTTTTGACATTGTAAGTAAATACATACTGATAAAATAGTATTAGTTATAATTAAAACAATACGCAATATTTGTGTACATGTGTATAAATGTGAGAACTACATATTAATAAGCACTTTCCACCTTGTAAGCACTATATTTATTGCAAATAAATTTTTCATTCATTTTCAAACAAACAAACTTTCGCGTATAACTAGCAATTGCAATAAAGAACAATTGGTTGATTAAAGGAAACGAAATAAAACCATAGTTTAAAACTTTAACAATGATTTAATTTTGAAAAAGTATTTTATTTAATCAGACCTTATCTAACAATTTTTATGATATAAATATTTTATTTAACAAAATAGGCTGCGTATTGTCTCCGTGATCTGGTACAAAAATAAACAATGAATGTTCAACAAATCTACGAGTAGGAAGCATATGCATGAATTATGCATGAGTCGAGGTAAATCTCGTTTGTATTTCTATTATTTTTTCACGCAAAGTCGTATTGGTTCCAGTAATTTTTCGAATTGTACATATGTGACATATTCATGGTACTTCGGCACCAATAAAATCCATATTTTTAACATAATATTATTGGTAACTTCAGTTTTTCCACTGCGTCCTTGATTCAAATGACGGGATTTTGGTGAAGAAGTATTTTTATTAAAAATTCAATAGACCACTATATCCTATAGTCGCAAGGTGTTTTTTGTTTTTTCATTTTTCTACACCTGAAGTTAGAGATCTCTAAATTGTTTTCGTCTGTTTCCATCCATCTTAGTGTATGAAAGGGAATGCATGACTTTTAGAGAGATCACGGGTTTTCTCTTTCACCACCGATTGATGTATTTAAATTTTCAAAGTGACATTAGGGAAATTAGTCTTATAAATATTACTAAAATTGTATCATCACTATTTTTACTACAGGTCAGTTAATTCAAGGCGCGGTGAAATGGAACACGGTAAATATAGCCGGCGTGATACAGGTATCTTTATTTATATATGCATATGCACGTAGCTCATCACATTTTGCTCTCAATTTTATGCTCACGTGTAAAACAGTAGGATGCGTTCGAAATATGGTAATAACGGTGTTTTCAACGTCAATTGTTGGCGAGTAAATTTAATTATGGAAAAACGTGTATTACGACAAGCGTTCGTGTCACTTCCGAAAGTACGTGATTTTTTATAAGGGAAACAAAGTATTCCAATGAAGGTTGCTACGCCACTGTGGTAAGAGGTCACCCATCCCAGAAATACGAGTATGTATCTGTTTCCTTTTGTTTTAAGGTTCTCTTTGTTCCATCACG
This sequence comes from Carcina quercana, assembly GCA_910589575.2. NCBI lineage: Eukaryota > Metazoa > Arthropoda > Insecta > Lepidoptera > Depressariidae > Carcina > Carcina quercana. The sequence goes on from OU342436.1 coordinate 8,600,424, forward strand.
ATAATGTAGTCGTATAAGTAGTGCGGATTAGTAGACTTCAAAAACACACCTCTGAATTTTTTCTCAGAGGTTTCCTTACGGTGTTTTTCCTAACCGAAAAGCCAATGGTAATGATAATTGGAACTCATTGGTACGAGCAACGTACTGGGCTCGCGTGGTGCACTATGGCCAATACACTCTCTGTAGGGGAGTAAGTCTGAGCCTCTGCATTGGGGACATATATAGGCTGTTGATGATAAGTAATTGTGGCAGTAGTAACTGTTTTGAAAGCGCGCATTATAACAAAATGATATAAGTATAGCACAACATAACGCATTCAAAAAGAACTAGAAACCGACTTCAACTACCCTAAAAGTCTACAGCAAAATTAAGACTTATATGGTTTTCTCATGGATGTCATTGTCAGAACTAGACCAAATTAAAATGGGACCACACGGGAAGCACCAGCTTTTACATAAAAAAATCATCAAAATCGGTTCACCTAGTCGAAAGTTCTGAGGTAACAAACATCCTCTCACCCTAAACGCATACGCATACACTGTCTCCGTTCCGTCGCGGGTAACAAACATTAAAAAACCATACCCGTTGAATTGAGAACGTCATCTTTTTATGAAGTTGGTTGAAAAGGAACCAAATGCACATTTCTGGGATGGGAGGCCTTTGCCAGAGTGGCGCTAAAAATGAATTTTGGGTGAATACGTTTTGCTTACTCAGTATGAATCAAAACATATGATACGATATAAGGTGCGAGTAACATCAATACTTACTGTCTCAGTAAAGCTGAGATCTAAGAAAACATTCATTGGGATTAAGTAGTCGTAAGAGGCGACTAAGCGAAAACAATACCGGGGGCAGGGGTAGTAGCCTCCTCCTGAAGAACTAAACCGAATACTGCGATCACCAACCCGTCTGGCAAGATTGATGATTATGCCCTATGTCCAGCAGTGGACGTTTCCCGGACGACGATGATGATGATAGTCGGTCTAGTCATTTGACTTACTGTCGTCTATTTTATATCATATTTCTTATGGTATCACACAATGAATAGGTTAAATGAAAAGAATATCATTCGCCATGACTATACAATTGCTAGCATGAATTTTAAAATCACGTTTTATTACAACCTAATGTTATTCTTATATTTGTCATTTACATGTTTGATTTTGGTTGGAACATAAATCCTTATTCTAGATATATCTATAAATAAAATGTAATTCTTAATATAGTATTAATCACATTCATTCTGAGTCATTCCCACAACTCAATTCGAGTATTTTGAAGTCTTATGTTTAGATAAAAATGCTATAGAATTAGCTAGACTAGTTCTTACAAAAATTTGATAATCGATTTTCCTAACAAACGGTTTTTTCGAATTTCATTTCATTCGCCAAAAGAACTATACCAACATAATATTGTTTCTGCGTTTTTATAATATATTTAAATTGCCCAAATTAGAAATCATCATCAACATGAGTTAAATTGAAATTTTTTTGACATGTTAATTTTTAGGGTTCCTTACCCAGAGGATAAAAAACGGGACTGTTACTAAGAATTGGCTGTCCGCCCGCCCGTCTGTCTGTCCGTCTTTCGCCAGGCTGTATCTAATGAACCGTGATAGTTAAACAGTTGAAATTTTCAAGAATTATGTATTTATGTTGCCGCTATAACAACAAACACTAAAAACTAGAATAAAATAAATAAATTTAAGGGGGCCATTCAACAAACGTGATTTTTTCGAGACGTGTTATTTAACATACATACCTTTAGCGCCATCTAGTGCCGTACTCGTCTACTACTGCTACTGCAAAATTAAATTGATAACGAAAATCGAGGCGCATTCGTTAGAGGATTGTTTGGTGCATATTGTTATTTACGGTTTTCTATATTTTAAATATCCATATTCTGTACGAAACCCTTCGTGCGCGAGTCTGACTCGCACTTTTCCAGTTTTTGCTTTTGGTCTACTTCTTTACTGTAATATAAAAGATCTTGTCAAACCTTACTTTCGATGTTTTCGATGAAAATAACTAATTAGTTTTGAAACTGTCAGAATTTTTTTTAAACCGTTAGTTAGGAAATTCTACGTTTTCAATTACACTTTAGTGAGTCACTTTAAACTTAAGGTGTATTATCACACATTATAACTGATCGTCACACACGTGTGCGTGTCTGTCTTCATCTAATCCACGCGGGTTCATCCGCACCGCGTTCCCGTTGGTCAGGAGCTCCGTAGCGTTTGAGTGATCTGTAGGAAACACATAATTACGAATTGTCATTAAATGCATTTTGAACCTTATAATATCCTAGAAGCGTCGGTGGCGCAGTGGATAAGGCGCGGACTTTCAATCTGAAGGTCCAAGGTTTGAATCCAGCCGTGTACCTATGAGTTGTTTTACAATTCAAGAACATTATCCGATTGCTTAACGGTGAAGGAAAACATCGTGAGGAAACCTGCACACTCCTGAGAAGAAATTCAAAGGTGCGTGAGAAGTCTACCAATCCGCACTGGGCCCGCGTGGTGTACTATGGCCCATACACTCTCTGTAGGAGAGTAGGCCTGAGCCCCTGCAGTGGGGACGTATATAGGCTGTTGATGATGAATATCCTAGATATTGACTGGAGTCACTGGATAAAAGCGGCTCGGGACATGTCATTGTAGCGTACAATGAAGGATGCACAAGTTTGGATAGTGGTCGATTCCTGTCAGTTTGATCTCCTCTACGGACTCATCGTTACTTTACATCAGGGGAAATGAAGGTAAAGTGTAAACCATCACGTTCATTCAAGGTCGGCAAATCCTTTATAGGTGAACCCCGATATACCGTATCTCGCAATACGGAATATGCAACCAAATTAGATTGGGTTGAATTGTATAGTAGCGTAACGTCATGTAAAAAATCATACCAAAATAAAAATACGTAATAATTTTAATTTTTTTTAAATGGATTTTGCAAGAATTTAATGTCTACAAAAATGCGAAAAATTTTGTTCCTTGAAAAGTAAAATGCTTATTAGATTTAGTTTTTTTCATTATATTTTGAACGTTTTTATATGGATATAACAAATTCAAAAACAACACAAGCGTGACTAGAATTATTTTTGGCGGGTTGTACTAAAAAGTATAAAGATACGACCATATCGAGAGAGAAAAAATGATATTTATCTATTTGGTCTGTCGAATTAAACAAAAATATTTTTTCATGCATTCGTGAAAAACGTCTTAGATAGAAATTATAATGTGCTAAGAGCTAAAATTATGTCATTCAATGTCTTATTCAATGACAAAAAAAAGAAAGTAATTATTTAGTTGACCTTTGTCACAGAAGTCTGTGTTTATTTTGAATTTCACAGTTCTATAAAAAAAGTCAATATAGTATAACATGAAAAGAAATAACAAATTATAATTAGAATGCTAAAAGCAATGTTGAGTTGTAGACGCCTGTATTTATTCAAAATTTCAACAGTTCTAGGAGAATAAGTAATAGACTTTGAATAGCTCATTGGCGCTTTAATTAATTGAATATTACAGCAAGTTCAGTAACTAACGTTAGGTATTAATTAATAAATAGTATCCAACATAAAGTCAACCGCAAGATAAGTAAAATGTCAAAATGTGCTATAGAATTTGACATTTTGTGAGTTACCTCGTTCTTAGCATAATTCGCTCCACATCTTGTCGCTATACCAACAAATACTAAGAAACATAATAAAATAAATATAATATTTTATATTCATTTTATTTTATCATATTCATATTATATTTATTTTATATTCTGTACTGAACCCTCGGTGCGTGAGTCGAACTCGCACTAGGCCGATTTTTTAAGAGATAAGATCCAATTCTAATGTATCAATATAAATGTAACAATAACCACGATGATTTCAAAATATTGGGACGCATTGGTGGAAAGTTTTGCCTGCACTGATGTATTTTTGGCGAAAAGTTTTGCCATAAATTCCTCGCCTATGAAATTAAAACGTTTATTGTTATTACGTAATCAATTAACCCTAAGAAAATACTGGAAATTTGAATGTTGAAACCAAATATACTTTTTCAAATATTGTTGAAATAGTTCCCGTATAATAAATACTAGATGGCAGTAATTTGCCTTCATATTATTTGATCGTGATCCATTTAAGTCTATGATATTGCTCACCCAGAAGCCTCATTTATTTTGTCTTCTTACACTCTAAAGATTTTAGCAATTCCTTAACGAAAATCACTGTTTTAAATTGAAGCAAACATTTTTTCTAGAGTAATTAAGGAGACACAGGCTCCGCTGTCAAGAATGGAATTCAAAGGAAAATTTATTTGCCCCGAAACAATTCTACCTAAAATATATCCAGCTTGAAATCAAATTACGCAAGAACCGTTTTTGTATTAGAAAGCCGTAGAAAAAACAGGTATCATTTTTAAAACCGACCTCATAAAGTGTAGGTTTTTGTTACAGCAACGCTTTCCGGATCGTGACATACAATATTTTATAACGTCATCTTAAATGCGTAGGCGTGTTACCATTGTTTAAAATAAAGACATGGATTTTGAAGTCCCCTCCAAAGACATTTCAGTGTCATTTGCAATGCTCATTCTTTACTTTCCTTTGTTGCTCGGCATTTAATGACACCGTTTTGTTATGATTATCACGATAGCTTTTTCAAGAAATTATTTTAGCTCGGAATGGTTTACAATTGTATTAAATTATATCAACATTGTATATCTATAAAAATATAGTATTCGTAATTATGATTATCCGTTATACCTCTATAAGAATAAACAAGCGATCTCAATTTCGCATTTTTTAAATTAGTAAGGATTTTAGCAATACATTATTTAGCACACTTCACTGTTTAACTTAAACTTATTTATCTTTTACTTGTAACTTTTTAAAATTTTATTGGATATTGGAGAAAACATTATTTATATATGTTATGTAAAACAGCCTTTTACGCAATTCAACTGCGACATTATACACTAGAACTATTTGTGCGTCTTCTTCATGTAAAGCGCGTTCTACTAAAGCAATAGCTTTTCCGTGAATCTAGGGAAATCTCTCTTCGCCTACAGTGACGTAAACAAAATGACGTCATTTCCTTCTAATTTTCTTTAGCTGCTAGGCCGAAGATTTTAGCATTCTCTTCATTGTCAAAGAAGCTTAAAATTAGGACATTTCTCATGGAAATTAAGTACCTCAATATTGCGGCGAGTTATTTTGGAGAATTCCCTCGATACGAGGTGATAAATTATTATTTCCTTTTTCGCCCTCGCAGAATTTCCCAAGAATATTTCTTTATTTATTCCTGAATCAAGTGCCCCAAATATATATACAAACATTCGCGGTTGGGGGCTGCGAAAGTGGGAGATTACAGGAAAACCGTTTTCGTTTTATACGGATTGTTTGAGAGTGGGAAGCGCCATAGGGTGGTTGTTGATTTTTAAATTAAACCTAAAATCATGCAACATGCTTTGACACCCACATCTCACACAGATTAAGCTGTACTATTTTTTAAATTATTATTATCCTTTAAAATGTTTTGGGATTAACGAAAGAGCAAAATCGATACCGAAAAAATTACGTATTTTTTACTATCATTTGAATTCATTTTTTTAGTATATGTTAGCTTGATTGGAGATCATATTATTTTGTTCTATATAACTAACTTTATACGAGTAAAAGAACTAAATAGAATGACATTTTATAAAACTGTATTGCCATTGGTAAGGGATACGTAAAAAAATGGTATCACTTGGGTATCACTATCATGATTTATAATTATAATTTTTGAGGCTTATTTTGATTTGTAATTTCACGTCCAACTTTCTCTAATGTTATTTTATACTCGAGATATTTGTTTCGAAAATATTGTGGTGTAATCAATGGGATTACGGGAATGGGATAACATTGATATTTTACCACTAACCATTCCGCTTAACTTTAAGACTGAATATCTTTTAATTACCAATAAAACAGAGTTCAAAGGAGTTGGACTTTCTTGACGAAGCTTTGGTATAAAGTTGTCTTTGAACGTTATTATTGTAACCAGGAGGCTTTATAAGTAACATAAATAATAATAAATGAATTTGAAGTTCGTAAACTTTGTGTACGAGTGTTTGAAAGTCTATTTATTATGGTTCATTGAGGAAGAAACTTTTCATAGAGTACAGATACAAATTACTTGTTTACGTTGATAAGTATTACAATATTTTTGTTTTATTCGATTTAGTTTTGTTTTTATTGTGCAAATCAATAGCTGTAACACTCATAACAAACAAATCATAATTGACATATTATGTTTCAGTTGTTTTTAACTCCTATAGATAACAAATCCAAAATAGGAGTATAATATAGTGTAGAAGTCCTTTTACTTGCAGTGTAGTTTTGGCCTTAGAATTCAACTACCGCATGTCTTCACCTGAGTGGAATAGAAACTCGTAGAAACCAACTATCGTGGAATATTTCTGACGTCCAAGTAGACGGAGTCACGGGCTAAATTATTAATTTCAAAGTTTAAAGTAAGTACATAATTAAAAAATAACACAGTAACAAAGATATTGACGCAAAACTTTGTCGCCGAAATGTTTATTTGTGACTTTGTTACATTTTGAAAATTCGACTGTAATAAGAGATTTTTTTGTCATCCTGATATTTTATTGTTTTAAGAAGCAACGTGATATAAATTTCTTTGCAAAAAAGAGTAGGACTTTAAAAAATGATCTTGTAATACTACAGTATTACAGTACAGTTTTACCGTCTAAGAGACGTGAAGTGTTGAAATACGCGTAGATATTTACGAGCAAAGGTCTAACGATAAATTGGTTGCGCTGCTTAAAATATCTTATCAGCAAGTCTACCTTTACATCAAAAGGTAAAACGAAATGTAGTATACATGTATTGGTTGCCTGACACTTTGATCTTTATATAGAAGAAGAAAAAACCGTCTCAATCTGTTATTTAGATGTATCTGTTATATACTTTATTGTAATTGTGTCTCTAAGCGTTCGATTATTCGCACCCGTTTATAATCATAAGTAAAAGCCACATACGACATGATATATTATAATTTCATAATAATATAAGTCCAGTGCTGCTCATGAGTTTCACGAATTGATTCCCACGACGATCATTGGACGCTGTTGCTCGGATTCCCTCGTATGCACTCAGTTTTAGAATAGGATTACCCCACGTCATCTCGTAGATGTCGTGAAAAGCGACTAAGGTAAGTTTAGGTAATGGGCAGTAGTATCTATCTATATACCAACAACATATTACAGCGTGATCACCATGGGAGATGTCTATAAAAGTCAGTTGGTGGTGCTGATTTATCGGCCGCATATAATTCGCAAAACGTCTGTCAGGAAACCTCTGATCCCGACCACACGTCACCGAGAGGCACTCTGCGCGTACATAGTATGATACCCCGCAAACCGTTATAATATTTCTGATCAGTGCATCACCATGAGTTTACGCAGGCGATAACGTATATCGTTAACTATCGCTCTGTCCTTGTCGCCCGCGTCTCAACCGAACAGCATTTCCGATAGTATTCGATATACGTTACTGCCTGCGTAAACTCATGGCAGACGCACAGAATTTTTCGGACTATATGCGCAGTGAAATCCATGAGTTCGCGGGATCCAATTTACCTGATAGACGTTTTGCGGATAACATGCGTTCGTACGAAATTCAGCCGATGGTGATTGTTAACGAAATGATATTTAGAAATATGAGTTGTAAACAAATTTCCTCAACTCAGGAAAGGTCCACTCTTAGTGTTATCGAGACAATTAGATACATTCTATCACAAGACACGTTCACAGTCACTAACATTAAGCGTTTACAAGAAACCAATAGACTAGGCATTACACTTTCCAGGGCATGTGAAAATTATTTAACTGTTATGATTTTGTCTCTGTATTTTCTTATTTTATTTATTTCGATAAAAATAGGATGGTTTTATTCGAAGCAATTACTTCATAACGAGAATTTCGGACGGAATTAAATGGAGTAACATACAATTGATATCATTGTCACTTGCACAAGTCCACTATTGCATAAATGAATGAATACAGACATTCCATTAGAGATTTACCATAATCACCATGTTTAGCAGGAGGATTGACGATCGCAGTAAAATATTGTTGATACACAGGTAAATGTTGCTACTCATGTGTTGGACATTTTTTTCCTTAGACGCCTAGTTCCCTTAATAGGATGGTATTCTAAAGCGGAGACTTCACGGTAACAAACACATTAAATTAAGTTTAAATTGTTTGACTGACTCATGTAATTGTGAACATACCATGTGGAGGCAGCGAGCGCGACTGGGGACTCCGCCTCCGCGAATGTCATGCTCGGCTGAACGACGAAGCGAAGTGCTTCTGGCTCACTGCAACAAATGATACCACATTACAGAGATAAGTACACAGACGCGACCTCTGTATGTTCTGAATTATTTTAGCTTGATAGGAGTTATATTTAATATGTATTTAATAGCGTTCGTAAAACATTGTTTAAATAAAAAAATTCAAACTTTATTTAAATTATACAATTTTGGTTTGATCTTGTTTACAAGTAACGATTCCACTAGTTTATTCTTTACACTTCTTTAGAAGTCTAAATAGCAATGTAACGAATCATCAAAACTGCATTTTTATAGCTATAACTTATAATACTGTCACATATAATCTCATTTATTACGTATATCGTCTTTTCTTCTAATTTTTTCGTAAATTTCTAGTTTCATATCAATCAATAAAGCCGTAACAAAATTAAATATAGATTGTTGTATTTTTTGAATGGTATCATACAAACAAACCGAATCTCTCTTAGAGGCAGTATCTTAAAACTAATCCCCCCCCCCCCCCCCCCCCCCCCCATACACACACACCACTTCAACACACACATCACTTATTTCACCTCACACTCCGGCGAAATATCAATTTTGTATAAATTTAAATAAATAAATAAAACATAAATTAATAGATATAGGTATTATCTGCACAAGAATATGTTGTACACATTATAGAAAAGCTATCTTTAGTATCCCAAAACCTGTATATTAATTTTAGTAGTAGTAGTAGTGCAATAAACATTTTTTCATTTCATTTTTCATCGCACTAACATTATACATTTGAAAGGCCTGTCCAGTTGTCTGTAGTTATGTCCGTTTTCCTTCTGCAACTAAATTGATCTGGATGAAATTGGACACGCATGTTACCTTTGGGTTAGCGAAGGACAAGATACATTTCACCGCAATGAAGAGTTATAGTTGGATGATTTCGCAAGTCGACGCAAACAAAGTCAAAATCTTATAATAGACTGTAATAAAATCTTAGACGTCAGTTAGTTACCTTTGTAAAAATCCTAACAGAAAAATTCATCTCATAGCTCTTTAGATTATTCAAGACGTCTAATGATGTGGAAAAAATATCTAGATCTACCCATACTCAGGGCTCACACCGAGAGCTATAAATTTTAGATATCACGATCAGAAAATATTATTTACAGAATCAGAAAATGTTACAGACATTTACTCTCAGTCTTTCACTATATAAAGTATATCTACTGCGTAGGAGTATCGGGCACTTCAATACCACAAATACTCTTGAATAAAGCGATCTGAGTGCACAATATCTTTAATATCGGTCCCCAACTCTAGATTGCTGCATGACAACACATAAACTCAATAAAATTTCCTCTCGATAGTATTTTATATATTATCTTTAAATAATATACATTCAATAAATTATTAGACGATATACGGTAACGTTTTCGATAGTTTATTGGTTACACGTTTCAACTTGTAGCAAACGTTTGTTTTTAGAACACATGAAACATAGCGCTAACCATGCGCCTGTAGTTAAAAGCCCAGCTAAGTATTTAGCTTTAATACATTTGAATTATCATAACAGCTTTCTAGTAGGCAGTATCCGCATAGCCTTACGCTCAAGTAAACCCATAACTTACCCGACATGGCTTCATGAACAACTACGACACAGTGTTTTCCATAAAATTCATGAGGCTAGCAAATACGCTGCTGGCATGAAAATAACCTCAAGTATTTGTCGGATGCCAGTTGTTAATGTTAATTGTTGAAATAAGCACCAAGCAATAACAGTTAAGAAATTGTGTGGCTTTATTGTGAAGGGAAGGGAATTACATTACTTATAAAACTTGTTGGCATTTTGAATCTGCAATAGAGCTTTGGAGGTAAAGTAAACAGACCTAGTTGAATGCGATTACATTTTATGTCATGATTACTTCTACAGCCCACTGTCTAGTTCAGGTGACACATAAATCTAATATGTTAACATAAAAATATAAGTAATACTATGTTTAAAACGTATAGTAATGGTATTAAGCCATGACAGCTCAGTTGGATAGAGCGTCAGTCCTTGAATAATCGAGGTCGATTCGTACCTATGAGTTCCAATTTGGACTTTATGAACGAATGATAGAAATCATTACTATTGGCTTTTCGGTGAACGAAAACATCATGAGAAAACCTGCACACTCCTGAGTAGAAATTCAAAGGAGTGTATGGAGTCTACTAATCCGCACTGGGCCGGTGTGGTGGCCCATACACTTTCTGTAGGAGAGTAGGACTGAGCCCCTGCAGTGGCATATAGGCTGTTGATGATGATACGAAATAAAGCTTATTAGTATTATTACTAGACTCAAAAAGGTTAGTTAAATATATTTAAGGATTTTTTCTATAGTCGTGAGAAAAAAAAGCACCAAAGATTATATTCCTGTTTTACCTTTCGCCACCATAACATAAAATAATCTTCGGAACTTCGCTTGATAAAAAAGTCACAAAACTGTCTCTGAAATAAATTTCAAATGTCACTGTCACTCTACAGCTTCTCTATTCTCATTTTTTTAAAACCCTGTATGTGAAATGAACCCTTACGTTAATATATAAACTTTATTTTATTATTTCTTATTACACGAACTGATTAGAGACGTTTTCATATCTATAATAATTATACTTGTATAAATTTTCTGACCGATTAATGTTTCTTGTACATATCAACGCCCATTTATAATCCCGTATAGGAATAATAAAAAAGAGTTAAAAGTTTTTTTGGAGCAAACCACTTGGACCTTTAGGAGCATCGATCCCATTGAAGATTTAGAGTACCACTAAAGAAATTCCACCCGGGAAAATACCAGCTTGTTTTCTTGAAAACTTGTACACCTCTGAACTTATCAGGTTCTATTCTGTAAAGCTCTCGCTTCGTTTACATGGCTTGGTTATTCTTATTTTAGTTCTGCAATTTTTTCTTATTGGTTGTAATAGTTGTAACTGTTTCATATTTCGGCCCAAAAATAACGTACAAACCGGATCCCGACAAATACCTCCCCGGAAACGATTCCGAAACTTCCGAGTTTAAGTGTAGCTCAACGGTATCGAGAATATGATATTACCTATATATATATTAAATATATTTGAAATAATATTCGTATTTAGAAATCGTTTTAATGCTTAGAAAAGGAGGATTGCAATAAAAGTTAATGTTTATTTACAAAACTAACAGAAGTGAAACATTGCCAAACCGTCTCTCCCGGGGCAAACCTAAACGCTTCAGTAGGTATAGAAACACCAATCATTCACTGGCATGAAATTGAGGGATTCAATACTAAATCCCCCTCCTAACACCCAGAACATGCCTCTCGTAGTCTAATGGGAATATGTACGTGGATATTGTGCAGAGCGCCTATAACAATAAAAATTTATGGCTTGTTTACTGATTGCAGGCTTGATATTGACGAGAAAACGCTTTCGTTACTACGAGTAAGTTAAAAAATATAGAATCCTACAGTTTATGAGAATTTCATTTAGTTATTTACTAGTTTTTGCCCATGACTTCGTCTGCGTTCACTTCGGGAACTATCCCACGAGAGCGTCTTATCCGATCGGGATAAATAGGATCGTATGTCCTTTTCAGAACCTTCAACTATCCTTATACAACAAATTTGACTTGATAAAAGTAGACTTTACGGCAGTTGAAGTCGATTTCTAGTTTTATTTTTGAACGCGCTAACCTGTTGAAATATATCGTAACTTTGGAGATAATGTATAATTGTTATACATTTATGCAGCCTGTTCTTAATTCTTAGTGAATATGGTTTATCAATATCCCTTAGGATATTCATCAATGTTTGTTTTACTCTTTGTACATATCTATGCTCATTACACACCCTTCATTCATATTCTTTTTATCGCTGAATTGCCACTGGAAAAAACCTCAAATAGATCAGACTGGCCTTCGCTGCCAAGATTCCGCACTAATCTCTATTTTACGCGATTGTTTTTTGTTCTTGCCATAAAAGAATTCTGATCACGTTTTGCCTTCAGTACTTTAGGCGCAGTTTTCGTTTTACTAGTCAATGATAGAAGTGTGAATATTTACAATCAAATAAAAATCTCAATAAAAACTTAACGGGTATCCAAATATCAGAAACAATAACCAAATAGGTGGCTTTGATTAATAATTACTTACTTTTTAACCTACAACTGAAATATCCGTTTTGGTTTTTGAATCAAATGGATTGTGAAAAAAATTAAAATAAAATTGAAGTTGCACATTAATGATATTAATTTCCAGGCTTATAATCCAATGATGTCCTATTTTCAGATAATTACTGCAGAAAGACGATTCTATTTTATAAGATTACAATAAATTCAAACACGTTAGTTTCCTTACACGTCAGTCAGTCAGCAAACGTTCATTTTATTTAATATCCTAATCCTAAATGTTCAATTTTATTCTTTTGCATAAGTAAGAAATTTAAATAAATTACTTAATAATTATTTATTATTATATTATAAGCTGTAACAATCAAACCGTAAACCCTAATCAACAGCTTTCTACTTTTTACAGTCGCTTTTAAGTGCGGTTGCGAGTTCACGTTAATCTATTTAGTCTGTTTACTCTCTATCGAGACTGTATCTTAGGTGTTTTCAATATAACGTTCATGAAAGTACGACGTCTATTTGTTTACTCCGAGAAAAATGAAAATTCCACCATATATTAGACAGGGGCAGATCTGACCCTATTACTTTCCGATGGCATTTTCAATATGCCACTGTTTCTCCTGCTTACATAGCAGGAGCACATTAATTGACTACAAAACAAAAATTGAACTCAAACTTTTGGAAATACATTTTTTTTATATATTTGTACTTTTAGTTGAAACTTTTACGATCATTGCGTAATTACGCTTAATAAATTGCTGCCCAAAGAAACCTTGGCACTGAACACACTTTAAGGCCTTTCAAGAGCAGCATTACTTTTTGAGGCTTTACAATTAGTGTTTCTGTTTCAATAAGACTTTCTATCAAGAGCTTAGACGTGACTCGTGTTGTGATATTTTGTTTAATTATAAATGGGAAGTCAGTAACCGCAGATTTATTTACGTTATTTGGGTACGGAAAGTAAGCATTATTATGGTTTATGTTCATTATTTCGCTTCGCTGGTTTTGGATTATTTTATCCAGCTTTGATTCAACAGCTTACTCAACATGATGTTAAAGTAAAATTATATTTAGCAGACCGATTACTTCTTTCGATCTTTCTTTTTTGTTAGATTTATTCCCGTTGTTGCTTGTTTATCCACTCTTCAATACGAAGTTAAATATACCTATTTCTCCAAGTATTGGACAAACTAGGTCTTTACTCATATTTTCGCACCGGAAAAAGAAAACTATACCCTTCACAAAACTTGCTTCGTTTGGACATAAAATAATATAAGAAAATATAAAGTCGAACATTACTTGATATATTACTATCCCTAGATACTGCGTTGGACACGATTTATTACTTAGTCCTATATAAGCAAGTTACATGAGATATCGCCGACTATGTGGTTCAAAACTATCTCTGTTACATACGAGTACAAGCGTTGTCGTTGCATTGTTTCTCGGCTGATGACTTACATAGTTCACTGATATGCTTATAACTATTCCTTAGTGCCTACGGCCTTTCACGCGCAGATTTCCCAACCAATCCCTTTGATGTTCAAACAGTATTTTATTTTACTATTATTTACTATACATGTATTATGTTTATATTCAACATCACTACATCATTTAACTACACTACTGGACATCTTTCTCTGAAGATTGATATAATATTGAGAAATTATTGATAATAAATAGCTAAGCAGAGAAGTTCTAGAGTGGAGACCACGTCTGGACAAACTCAAGGCAGTGTAAGACGTCTGTGCCAGATGGAAATTTGTCTAATAAAGATTAGATGGTATACACAAAGGTATACATGTACATTTACAACTTCGATCGTAGTGTTCAACTAGGTAGGTCCAACTTCGACTAAGAGGTCAACCGAAGAATCCAACTTGGCTGGAAAGCGTTCGGGAAATTACGGCATATCTTTTCGACCAAAATACCTCAATGTCTTTCATCAGTATGGAACCGAAACGTAGTCCTTCACTGTTGGCCGAATAAACAAGCTCAAAGTCACTCAGCAAGCTATGGATCGAGCTACTAAGTGATAAAATCCGGAATGAGAAAATACGTAGACGAACGAAGGCCACAGACATAGCTCGACGAGCCAGTGAGCTTAAGTGGAAATGGGCTGGCCATATCACTCGAAGAAAGGATAACCGACGGGGAGAAAAAGTTCTCGAGTGGTGACCACGTCCCGGGAAACGTGTACCGGGCCGCCCCCTACTAGATAGACCGACGACCTAGTAAAGGTCGCGGGAAGTCGCTGGATGCAAGTGGCTCGGGACCGGTAAGTGTGTCAGATCATGGAGTAGGTCTAAGTCCAGCAGTGGACGTTTTCAGAACAGTCAAAGCATATGACCGAGTGCTATACCGTTCTAGAAAAGACGTATGAACAGAAATGGACTGCCGCTTGCTGTTAATATAAAAATGTGTGAAACCACGGCATTGCAATTCGTGATGCCATTCAAACTTAACGCTAAACTTCGTGCTATTGTGGCTTACATTTTAATGGAACGTTATTAAAATTAACTTGAACATACGATTGAAGTACAATTTTTTAGAAGAGAACCCTAGGAGCAAACTCCTCTGAACAAATGACAATGGCATAAGTACATTTACGTAGTAAAACCCGGACGGAGTTTTGTCGAAGGTGTATTTGTCTTGTCTTTTTGAGGTTTTGAGGAGAGGTCGAGAAGGATGACTGATTAATAAAAAAGTTAGAAATGAAATTACGTTTAATCTGTCCTCAGACAAACAGACTTTATCTCTCCTGTTGTTCTTAAAGTTTTTGCAGCCAGTTCAGAGAAGTAAGACAGATCGATGATATGTTTTCTATTAAAATAAATTGTCTACTTTTATTTTTACTAAGAGGCGAATTTGAATACGCGTAGCTAGAACGTTCTAATTCTCTAGTAGAACATTTAAATCTTTATGTTCTCTAATTGAAGATTTTTGTTGCGGTGTTTAAATAACGCCTGATTTACAACTACAATATTTATTTGTTCAATGAGATCAGTTGTAATAATAATGTATAACTTTTTAAAGCGTCAGTTACTAAATATTAGTTTCTATGGCGATCGAATATAATTTCGTAGTGACTTTGGCTTAGATACTTAAAACATTCATAGAATTTTTATATTTTTGATTTTAAGATCTTGGATTAAATTTTTTAAATAAATCTAGAAAAATATTCATAGGAGTATTAATTCCCTGACACGGACTTCTTTTTTAAATAACCCAGAATTGGTAGAAATTTAAAATCAGTGGCAGATGAAATGGAAAAATATTTATTTACAATTTATAATTTACGCCATACAAACTATAGCAAATCTTAAGTTAGATTTTAGAGTTCAGAATACATGAAATTGCTTTAGATGACATTATTTGTTAAATCGCTATTAATATTAAACAGAACAAACGTATTTAAGCAAGTATAAAATGTTGATAGTTATCTTGTGCACTTAATGAAGATTCCCCTTATTAAACAAAAAGGCTGTAGTCATGTGCGGCAGTAAACAACTCTTCATAAAAATGTGTACACCTTTCAACGATAGGTACAAAATAGCAAACGAAAGAAGACCTAAATTGTACACCTGTGAGAGAACCTAGACCTTGTTCAAACCAAATAAAAAGAGTATGTTTTTATAGCTAAAAAATTACAATAAATGGTTGTGTAATTAAAAACGGAATGACTCACCAGAAAACGACTTATTGAGCTCAAGTTGCTTCTTTATATCATGCGGAGTAGTCGTTTTAGTAGACCGGCACCAGCATAGGACCACTCTGAAGTAAATACGGAATCTGCAACAAAAATGAATACTGAGTATACAGGAATTGACATTTCACGCTATATCCAACAAAATTCTGTAGTCGATAGTAATTTTTCACGTTTCGCAACTGTAAGTATTTTAACCAGTTCAGACATAATTGAATTGAATGAAGTGTAATAAGTAGGTCATTACGCTAGAGGAACGGATACCTGAAGGGGCGGGGAATGTGGTAGGTAACATTAAAAATTGTCACTTTCATGCTAATTATACATTTCTACTACATATTTTAAGATTTTTTTACAAATGACGTACGGAAAACCTCGGAGAACCTACATCTTTTACTTAACCATCATCTGCCTAAAGAATTGGTAACAAAATATTAATAGTAGGTTATTTTCAGCAGCTAATATAATGATGATATCTGGTAAAGCTGAAAGGTTATTCGTAACCAGTTAACTAGAGTCACGCTCACAGACTGAATACAAGAGACAGACCCACTTAAGTTCACAGTAAGTGAAGTAAGTCTGTAGCAGTTGCAATTCTCGTTACCACAGAGAAATTGAATAAAACTTTGTTCCCAGAAAATAATGCTCTCAGCCTAAGTCACAAAAACTTTTATCTATATAAGAATTTCTCAAATACAATAAAATCCAGAAGCCATGTTCCACTGAACACGTATGAGAGGTCAGACGTTTCGTTGTTCGACCAAAAGTCTAACATTCTGTCGTCAATATGAAGCGCACGTCATTGCCAGTTAAACGTGTGTACCTACGTATTTTTGTTATACCCGACTGCGCCAGAAGGAGGGTTATGTTTTCCTCTGTATCCTCAACGGCTCGATGGAATTTAGCTGGCGAGGTGTCCTTAGATTCGTATTTTCTGTGAGAGTGACACTGACAATAGTAAAAAGTTAAAAAATTTACGCAGTTGGGTTTTTCAAAATTTACTTTTCATTCACTTGTTAACAAATCCGTGCATAAAGTCTCAAACCCTATGAAAGTTATATTAAATCATATCAATCTAGTTCATAATAAATCAAGTACAAAAAATATTATCGTAACAGGCATTCAACAAATTAATATTCCAATTGTTTCTGCGGAATATTATCCTTCCAAAGTTCGAGTGTCGTCTGTCTCAGCTGCCGTAGGACCTTATTAAAGTTGGGAGACTATCGCATTCGGAGGCGTTCTGCCAATAACAGTATTCATAATGTAATATGGATAAGTTTAAAGTACATAAATATTGTTTCTCATATATTTTTGTGGACTGTGACAAGACAGTGTTGTCTTTATGTCACCTCTATAAAGATGTAAGGATGAGTGATACGGGGACGTGCAACACTAGGGTTAGAAAAGTAGCTTTATTGTATCCTATCCAACATCATCATACCGTCATGGGATACCCGATGCGGCGACCAATGAAGGAGGCCTATGTTTGACAGTGAACCTTTGCAACTGTTGTTGTTTCTAAAGACTATTATGATGTAAATGTCAAGATTGACAAGAGTAAGTAATATGAATAGTACTGCCATAATTATATCTTTGCCACTCTAAAATTTAGTTGTTTTATTTGTTTATTTTTTATTGTACATATAAAAAGATTACAGAGACAATCATAACTAAAATAAAATTGTACAATTTGAGTTGTCTATCCCTAAAGAGAGATTTCTCGCTGAATATTTTTAATATAGTTTTAGTTTATAAGTTTCAGACTTTACAGATACCGCTGAAACTGGCAAAGCCATGAGACGACGGAAGAGGAAACATTCACGTAAAAAATTGTAGCGTAAATTATGATGTTTATCCAAATTGAAAAATCAAATCTATCCACGTTTACAAATTGTCTGTTTCAAGCACAATTATTTGTTACTTGTCCTCCGTTATATTTCTATCGTTTTAAAACAGTTTATGTGGACTTGCATAGACAAATTGGTGTATAAAATTAAACCAAAAATTAACCATTGCAAAGTCCGTATTTCCTCAGTGTAAAACCATAATGGATGAATTGATAAACAATTGCTTATAATTAATTACTCTTGTTTGATAAACAAGGGGTAAACAGGTATTATATCTACCTGGCTTCCGAATCACTGTTGGCCCACGATGTTGATGGATTCATGAATATAAATAAATTTACTTAGCCAGAGATACACAATTTACGTAAACACTTATTGCTAGGTAAGTTTACGCGAATAAAGAAAACAACAATATAACAATGAAGTATTAAATAGACTCGTTTAAGATTAACTTCAGAATGAACTGTATATGACAGTGATGACAAAAGATCAGATGATCCTTTACTATTGGCCGAATAAACAAGTTTAACAACAACAAACAATAAATATTCTGTGAACATTTCAAGCATCTACCTGTTGCCGTTATCAATATCGAGCAAAAACGAGCAAAAAAATCACTTTGTTGTATGGGAGTCCCCCTTAAATATTTGTTTTATTCTGTTTTTTAGTATTTGTTGCTGTAGCGGCAACAAAAATACATGATCTGTGAAAATTTCAACTGTCTATTACGGTGCATGAGATACAGTCTGGCGGCGGACGGACGGACGTACGGGTGGACAGATAGACGGACAAACAGACAGACTAGTAGTAATAGGGTCCCATTGGTTACACTTTGGGTATGGAACCCTAACAATTCGTCTTACAATATACACCTGATACTCAGGATGATTCAAAGTCTTTCACATTGTTCGATTAGATTGTTACATTAGTCTGGTACGACTGCAGAAACAACTAGTGTGAGTTATGTACTTGTAAGTTCTCAAACCGAATAGACTGGATAGATTGACTCGTCTAATACAAGGTAGCTAAATATACCTTGTACATAAACTTCAAAATTTGCGAACTCCACAAATATATATTAAAAACTATTTCTAGTTGAGAACGTAATAATGTCACTTTTATTATTAAATGTATTTGCTACATTGGTGCGGGTGTGTAGGTTCAGTGAGATAAAGTATAAACCCGTCGTGCTACAACGTGCGAACAATATATAAAAAACAAAAACAAAATTAATATAAAAAAAATTCATAAAGAAGCTTTTATTTAAATGCTCTAAAAAGAAGAAAATAAACTTTAAATAAAATCAAACCCATCAATTGATTACATTGAACAATTTATATGCTATAAAAGCTTGTCGCGTGATTTTAATTGTATTGATGTCGATGTGGCGTACCATGAAGGAGGCCTATGTGTCGATGAACTAGAATACAAGAATTATGTAAACTGATCTAGAGAAAAAGTATGTATTTTATAAAATAGATAAATCTACATACATCTACACTAGTAAATCACGCGACAAGCTTTTATAGCATATAAATTGTTCAATGTAATCAATTGATGGGTTTGATTTTATTTAAAGTTTATTTTCTTCTTTTTAGAGCATTTAAATAAAAGCTTCTTTATGAATTTTTTTTATATTAATTTATTTTTTATTTTTTATTTATCGTGTAAATGTTTCTTAAGACTAAAAAAGTCTAGTTAAATTACTGAATCTATTTCAATTTTAAAAACAGTATCCAAATTAGGTCCCACGCAGGACGATGTAAAGTAATTTTGATTGGAATTTGTACGAAACTTTCATTATGGCATCTCGAAGTCTATTTTATTTTATAATTTGGTCGACTATTACTCGTTCACCTGCAAAGCCAGCTTAGTCGTGATAGTTTTTCTTTTAAGTTCAGTGTACATACCACTGTGAAGTATTCAGATTTTTAAAAGCAATAGTTTAGAAGATATACGGAGGGAAACGCGAAAATAGTAAATACATTTCGAAACTAGTTTTAAACGACATTTCTTAATACATTTGCTAAAAAATATAACAAATAGTAAAATTATGATGAAGATGAGTGTTCCGGTTAGCACAGAAAGCAAAGTAACGTTTCTAGATGAGCACGCTTCAGCTCTCAATCACTTAACATCGGATGATATGAAGACGAAAGTACCAGGACCTCATACCTAAGGTGGAGTCTAACTACAACTTCAAAGAGAGAAAAAGAGATATATAATATCTTGGCATAAGGTCTCTGTCATCCTCATAAGATTAAATTAAATCATTATCAACATTCGAATTTACATATGTATATTTAAAAAGCGAAGGCCCGCGTTCTATTAAAAAAAAAACTCGAACTGAAGCCAATCCTCTTGGAACATGTCAATGCAGCAAAAAGTATCTAATTAAACAGACCCCGATCTTTTTTCGGAGGTTAATGCGGAATCTTACACGCTCTCTGACACTTATGTCAACCTGGTAGTCTGTTATTGAGATTATGGCCAAGAGTGTGTTGCAAATACTGCCGAGTAACTAGGCAAAAATACTAGTATTGATTTTTGAATGAAAAACATTCCTTCAGTTAATAAGAAAAAAGTACTAGTGCTTTTGGCTCCAGCATCAGACCAGGACCGATGACCTAGTTAAGCTCGCGAGTAGTCACTGGATGCAAGTGGCTCGGCCCTATCACCGTGCATGTGTGGGCGCGCCATAACAGGGAGACTCATGTCCAACAGTGGACTTCTGCAGCCGATGATTATTGCATACGCTGCCTTGTCCAGCCTCAATTGAGTGACACTATCTTGTCTTAAATTTATTTAGAAAACCATTGCCAAACGAACATAAACACACGCTTTTTAGTTGTATTTTTGACATTTATGGCATTTATGCATAACATTCAGCATTTGCACAGAGGATATAATCACAAACTTTGCACAGATTAGGTACTGATATAATGTACTTACTATACCGCCCGTTCACGTTTATCAGGACTTGATTTTTAATTATGTGGTTACTCTTTCATTCCCTTGGGCCAAAAAGAGACAAATAGCATTTTGAATATAAAACACTTCAACTAAAAAGTTAATGAATCTATTTAGATTTAAAAAAAAGGAGTGACAGAAGCTACGCGTTCTCATTAGTAGAATAACCCGCGCGTAATATGTCATGTGAGCTAAATCAAATCTACTTCTGTTTCTGCTAACCTGGTACTTCAAATAATTTTAAGTAGTTTGTTAGGAATCAACCTGCGCTACGATACGATATATAGGAACGATATAGCACGCTCCCTTGCACTTATGTCAGCCTGGTATTCTGATTTTGAGATGAGCCTGATTTCGAGGGGCCCATTGAAGAGTTTCTCTTTATTCCTCCTGACTCCAGCATCAGACCAGCTCGATAGTACCAGAAAAACGCATTGTCATCGGAACTGAACCAACGTACAAAATTTCAACTCCCTAGGATAAGAGGAAGTGCTTCTAATTCAGCTTGCAAGATTTGACCCGAACATACATACATACATACATACATACAAACATTGCAAGTTAAATAAAAGCTTTTAAAAACCAGCCAAGTGCGTGTCGTTCTACGCGCACTGTAGGGTTCTGTAGTTTCTCTTCATAATAAGTATCTACGTCTAATGAAAAGTAATTTTGAATTGAATTTGTACGAAATTTTCATTTTGACATCGCTGAATATATGTTATAATTTGGTCGACTATTACTCGTTAACCTGTAAAGCCAACATACTACTACTGTGAATTTTTTCACTCAATAGTTTTTTTAGTATTCGATTTTTAAAATCAATACTTAGAAGATGGTGGGTGGAGCGGGAAGCCCTGTCCTGACAAAACGTATCACTCTAAAGTTTAATATATCGGAAACAGATTCCTGCGATGTTCCTAGACTCTCAATATAATTGAAAGACCTACTCTACGATACCACACACTATGAGGTGTACGCGAAAAAAATATTCATCCCAAAGTTACGTGTATGGGAGCCACCCTTAAATATATTTTTGATATAATTTAATAAACCATCTTTTTCAGTGCAGAATTATCCTTTTATTGATTCTTATTATTTATTAATAATAAATACATATAAAATTAAATTGTGTGTTGAAATGTGGCATTTATTCTTCCAATCTGTATCTAAATTTCTTGGTTAATATTAATTAACCCTTATATGCGGAAAATCTTATTTACAGAATCGACATAATGTCTTGGTAACAATGTTACCACATAACTGAACCTTTATAATTGGTGTAATTGCCTTTAGAAAATGGCGGTACACAGGCCACCGAAATCTTATTTTTATTACCGACCGACCGAGCTACGAGTAAGATAATAAACGTTACGGGGTTCTTCCTTGAGCATCCTGTTTGTAGCGGTTATTTGATTAGACTCGTGCAAGACTTGTGTTCAGCATTTAGAGTTTTCGAGTGGACAATGACAAGCATGAGAACGGCTCTAATAAGCCGGGTTCTGAATATGAGTGTGGCAAAGATTAATTACCACTACCACAGTCCAATCCTGATCACTCTTTTCACTCACTTTTAGTTCATTCTAGGGCATGTTGTCAGGTGTTCGTATTTTATTCGCAGGTCTATAAATTTTTCCGACACTTCTGGTATTCCCATACGCTCTTATTGCTTTCAAGAACTAAGGGACCTCGAAGATGTACCTTATTTTCACTTCTAATACAGACTTGCATATACATCCTGTACCATATTTGACAACCATCCATGCTAATATTTTCAAATGAGAAATTGAGAGTGTTTGCCATCCGCCGTAACGAAGCGCCATAATGTCTTTTTTTTTTCAAAGGGATACTTAAAGCCAAAAAAGGCCGGAAAGCCGGAAATCTTATCTGAATCAAGTAGTTCCGGTGGTGGGATGTCCAAGAATCCGAAAATCTCAAGAAGTCCACGAATACTAAGTTGAGCAGGGCATACGCTAAGTAAACTATTTTGTGTTAGAAAAGAAAAAAGAAAGCCACTATACAGACTTCAACGAATAGGAACAGCAACGTCGCTCGCTGTACAAGTAGCGACATTAAAAGCAGACGTAATACATTATGCATGAAATCATATTCGCAGCGTGTGACTATCAAGACAAAAGGTGGTGCTATATTTAGGTAATATTATGCAGTAACTTACAAGTTTGTTGTTGCTCAGTTTTTATATATAAAAAAACTTTTAAAGGACAGATTAGGCCTCACATTCAAAAATCGGTAAGGGCAATATTCTGGCGAAGAAGATTTTATACAAAAGATAATATAGGAAGATGCATAATTTACGATTTTTGTTGCTCTTATCTGACCATGCTTTTGATTTGTTGTTAGATCGCTATTCATAGGCATATTCATTCATTCACTTTTGACGACACCCACAGTTGAAGACTTCGGTTAGTACTCGTAGGTTGATCCTATACTGTGTGAGAAATAGTGTGTGAAATTCACTACGGAGCACTATATTTACGGCCTCACGGCTCACGGACGTCTTTCCTGACGATATCTCTAGCTTTCCAGGCAGCGAGGATCAATATCGAATGACACCAGCAAAGGCATCCGTCAGGCGAAAGGATGTGTGTCCTGAATCGCATCGCTGGATCTGGGACCACTCAGCTACGGCATTAAAAATAAAATTCAGGGAGAGAGTACAAACTAGTACAATCGTTCAGTGCTATAGTAGTGAATTAGGACAAAAAATGACGGAATTAAATTACAAATGAAGAAACATTTATTAGACTAGATTTATTAGATTTTCAGAAGTATTTTCAGCCAAAAAATATATTTTCAATTCAAATAGACTTTATTGCACACACATACACACAAAAACAGAACAGAAAAGAACATGAAAGGTACAATGAAGGCGGCCTTATTGCTATGAGCGATCTCTTCCAGGCCATTTTGTAAGTCGAATACTACATAAAACGATACTATCTGCCACATCTGTTGAACATTAATTATACAATACTTAATGATTTAAATTTAGTGAATATTTCGTTCAGTTGCTTAGTTATTCTTGCATAAACAAGAGAGTGTACTTACCCGAAATAAGTTACGAGAACCCTGAAGAACCATGAAGATATTTCTATAATTTGATAGCAATGAATAAACGCGTCTCATATATGAATATTGGAATATCTCGCTAAATTCAAATTACATAAACGTTAGTTCCACATTTTGTTTAACTTAAGAGGGTATGCTGTTGTCAAAGCACCCATACAAACGTAGTCCAGTCATAATTTGAGTATTAAGCTATGAAAATCTATGAAATTTTCAAGACACAATCTAGAAACAAATATCTGTGTCGGTGGTGAGTCAGATTTTCGTTTAAATATATACTTCCAGAGATACAGGGCGTCAAAGTATTGTATTTTTCGGTAATAAAAAGCCCCATTTTTGCACCTGTTTTACAAGAGTATGAATCAATTTAGAACAATTTGGAAAAACCACCGACATCTGAAATTTTATTAATATACTGTATTGAAAAAATGGCTACATAATATACTGTATCCTTCAAATGATCACTGGACTACGAAACATCCAAATAACGGGTGGATAACTTCGCATAGTGTATGCTGTCTCACCGTACGCGCTCGGGTAGAATAGGGCTCGGAGAGGGACAGCTACAAAACAATGCAACCTTGAACGCAGCCACGTGGTCTTACCAACATAGCCTCTTAAAGAAGTACACAAGTAAAGTGGACCCCTACTTAATACATATAATATTTAGCCTTTAGCCTAACACAGTTGGCATTTGACAACGATATCGGTCACTTAGCAATAAACGGCATGCTAGTGTGCGCATTCGCCCCCGCGTGCACCCGCTACTGGTTTGTGCTCCGTGAATCAGAAAAAATTGTCACACACTACTATGTAAACATAAATATAGTCAGAAACACAAATTGTCCTTATGGTGCCCATGAGTCAAAACTATCAACGATTTTTATACTGACTAAACTTTGTTGTATTTTGTAAAAAATTGACTTTAATAAAAAAATCTTATTTTATGTTAGATATAGGAATGTCACATTCATTTTTTGTTGTAGACGAAATAAACTATGAAACTATCTTCGCCCCGAAAGCTCAATTTAATAATGCACTATATAATCATTGTTTGTATAAACTTAACAGTGTTAATATCAATGTTGGTTTAGGGCGGGCTTGAATAATGTTATAGCAGCAAGCCAGGCGGACGTGGCAAGGCAACAACCAAACCGAGTGCCAAATAAGTACCTCGTAGAGAAACAAGCCAAACGGTTACACAGGCAATGAAAACTACCCAAGACAGTCTAGCTTACACTGTCCTTACAGCTTAGATGTAAGTAAATATTGTTATAAGTTCATCGTAGAGTTTCAAAGGCGACAATTAAAAGTTTTATCGGGGGAAAACGGAAGTAAAAGAAAAATGAATTTATTTCGCTGATTTGACTTTGAAAATACGTAAGCAAGTAACAACTCCCCTTTAAACGTAAGCACAAACTTCGCACGTACATTTTCCAATCGCAATCTTGTACGTTTGTGTAGAATTAAATTTATCGCCCGATAAAGTTACACACACTCTAGCCGTTACATTTTATACAACTTCGATTGCTGGAAAGTTTGCGCTAATGAACTCAGACGACCATATTTTGTGATTTAGACGATTGAACGTAGGAGTTGAAGTACGATAACTTAGAGGGTATTTCGATGAATGTATTTTTTTCTACCACTATCAGGACATACTTTTCACATATTTGTACCTGGTATGTGTAATTTTATGTAATATTCACGATTGACAGACGTGTATATCGCTGTAAGACGTTGGGAATACTTACTCTGTAATTTTCGCTCCTTGCCCATTATTATCAGACAAGAGTTATTTTATCCGCGACATTGTACGTGGACTACAGAAAGTATGTAGGGACAATGGGACCACTTAAAAGGACCGGAATAATAAGTAGCATATGCCTCTTTCCATGCCATAAACTTCGTGCAAGTCACGTTCATCACGACTGATTGTTTGTGACATTGACGTGCTAATAAGTAACAACCAGACAAATCAACTTTCACAAATTTTATATTAGCATGGTAACTGCCTCCGTGACCTAATTATAATCCGCTTGATCTAACTATCCGGAGGTACCGGGTTTGATTCCGAGTGGGGTATCGGTACTTGGTTTAGTTGGTGGTAGGGCATTTCTATGTCTTGTCTGCCGCCAAACAGCAATGTTAATAGCACTGTTGTGTTCCGTTATGAAAGATAGCAGAGCCAGCTTCATTAGATTGAGGCGTCTAGATGTGTACGCTTACCACCCATGACAATCAGGTGAGATGAAGGCCAAGTGCAAACAATTCATACATTTAAAAATCCAATGTTATCGTAAAAACTTACTTATTACTCATCCAGTAGTAAATGAGCGGGTTGAACATAGAGTTTGCCATGGCGAGCCAGTAGAAGGCGAGGTAGATGTGCTGTGAGAAGGGTGCTGAAGCCAGCGCCTGGTGATGGTAGACGAGCACGAAGTACGCGTGGTAAGGCAGCCAGCAGAGGGCAAACACCATTACCACCAACACGAACATGCGCACCACCTGGTGAATACAAACACAAAAGTGAAAGGTAGGTAAAACCATTACAGCATCAGAGTTTGAGGGACAATGAAAATATATATGGTAATATCCCGAGGACTGAACTTGATTGTAAAAGCTTCAATGTCAATAAGACAATAAAAAGTCATAAAATTTGGCGCAAATATTTTTTTTTCTTCTAAACGGCCCCCAATTTTTTTTCTAAAAGCCACTTATTGTTACCTTTTGTATCTTTTACAATTCAAATGCACCTCAAATCGGTAACTTATCGTAAATTGTACAATATCTTAGATGGTAAATGACCGATGTTTATTCTTTTTGTAACCATTTCGGTATTTTACTGGTAAAGTTATCAAACACCACGATGACTTGGTGATTCTTCATTACGTGCCAAATTATAATGTTTATATTGAAAAGAAAAATAATTGATTCATAACATACACGATTTTTTAACTTTCATTGTCCTCTTGACTTGCCATAGCAACCATCAGCAAATATACAGAAGGACTTATTCCAGGACTACAATATCTTTTTCCTCGAACAGAAATTGGGATCGTTTCCCATTCACGTTACGCAATGCAAATAACCGAGGGTTCGACACTACGACGAATTTGCTCAGCAGTTCTTTAGAAATCAGTATAACTCTGGATTCAAACAGAAATGCTTAAGAAATTTGCACTGGAGGAAGACTTTCAAGCTAATAGTTAACGCTGGTGATTGGATATCGATTGATGTACAATCGTGCCACAGTTAGTCTAAATGAAATAGCTCTAGTAGAGCTGGAGATTTTAAGTCTTTCTTTAATGATTATCAAGACTAAAAGATATGTGAGCAAATGTAAACAAAACATTTAGGTCTTTTATGTTAAATTCCTAAAACATTGAACGCCTCTGAGCTATCAAGCGAGACAGTATAAAGCGCTGTCGTGCACAGCACTGGAAAATGGGAGTAATAGTCCGTGGAACTGGAAAAAAACTACATTGGTTCACAGTGTCTATAAGCTCCGAAAATAGATCGAAAGAGAAAATAATTCATCTTGCTTCGATAAAAATCCAGTTTCTACCTTCAAGTTCATTTAATTCAGAACCTGGTTTTCATTTATTTTTAGATTACCGAAGTGACATTTTCTAGTTGACACACACAAAAATATAATTTTTGCATAGATGTTCCGTTAATGACGTGGTAAGATGCTCATTATTTTTGAATTAGCTAATAAAGCATTGACTGTCAAGGCTTTTGTAGAAGTACGAATACCACGCAGAGAAATTCTCCAATAAAAGGGCACAGTTAATGAAATCTATAAAGCACTTTTTCCTCAGCTACATAACTCGTAAGTTATTCATAGAGCAGGGTATTTCAGTTTTCATTCCAGGATCGGTGTCTCGTTAACCTTTTATCAAACCGCCGCAAAGAGATTTCTCGTGAAATTCACAGTAACATTTATATAAATCGTTTTATTGTTTCAGTCTTCAAGTTTTAATTAAATTCCGACTTATTAATCAACTATAATAATGATTTTGATAATTTTGATAATTTTAATAAAATTAAATTTACGAATTCTACCGAACTCTTATAAAATCACTGTGTGTGGTGTGGTGTGACCTAACAAACAAAAACAATAATCATTAAAATCGGCTCACAATTGGCGGAATAATCGCGTGACATAAATATTTAAAAAACATACGGTTAAATTGAGAACCTCCTCCTTTTATGAAGTCAGTTGATAAAGTCTGAAGCATCATGGTCACAGAGAACATTCAATTCAAAGAGGCTTTACGTTATTGGAAAATTAATAATTTGGTTACCAGATACGAGTAATTTTTTACGGACAGTTTAAAAAATACAGAATCATTCAGCACAATAAAACAATTTTATAATAATTTCTTTCTAAATCAACATTCAATTTCAACTGAAAATAATTCTTCCAGCTCGTAATTTTAGAACAACATTTAAAAAGAAAATCTAAAGGACAAATGAATAGCCAAACATTGAGGTATACTTTATGAAGGCCATCCAATTTAAGACTAAATTAAGTTACGTGAAACGAAGTTCCCTTGAACTTGTCACGTGTAGATTGTAGAGGCTATTTACCCATCTTTATTTGTTCTACGGAGCTTTTATTCCTTCATGAATAGTCGCCGGAAATAGGGTCCTCGGGCCTCATCCACTGCTTTGTTGATTGTTGACTATATACTACGTGAAAATAGAAACTTTAATCTTTTGTGTTTTCATTTAATCGTGTTTTCTGGGTGTAGGGGAGCAGAACACTTTTTTTTTCTTTAATATCAAGTCATTACATTTTTTCTCTTGATTTCACATGTGATATTAGACAAAATAAAGCATTAGTATATACATAAATAAATATACATGCAAATATTTAATGCAGTTAGTCAGTAGGTGTCCATAAATACGGTACTTTTGTTGGTTCCATTTTTATAAGTTTCAACTTTTAGGCTGATCTCCACCACCTTTTAGGATGACCACAAAGAAACCTGTACATCATACATAGTAGAATAAATGTAAAAGTGAGTATGTTTGTTTATTATTAATTAGCGACTCATCGATGCAACATATTTTTCATGCAAAGAGATTTTTTGTCTCGAGTCATTTCTAAAGTCTACGCAGACTAAGTCGTACGCAAAATACTAAAATTATAATAATTGTAACATAGCGACTTCTATTATTGGTATCGAGCGCAACTTGCGTCTGCGAGGAAGGTGCGTTGCCATGAAAAAACCTAGCGCCTTCCCCTCAGCAGACCGGCGTGACGTCCGAGTTAGGGGTAGTAAAACCACCCTCGCGCGCTCCGAGCAGCTCACCCACGTAAGCACACGGTCGGCAAGATAAAGAAGATTCCACATTTCTTAATATTTTTTCAAGTAATCCGAATAGTCAACAGAATTGTGATTAATTAGCCACATACTCGTAGTAGGTATACTTTCCAATGCGGAAACATGAATTTTAGCTGTGCCACAATTTGTATATCTGTGTTTGCTGTAAATCATCTCCAGTGCCCCCGTAGAATGTCGGACAGCTTATCTTAATGAGAAGATTGAGATTAATAGGACCCGTCTAGTTGCATGTGATCAGGGATTTATGACGCACAATCAATTTGCATGATGCAGACTGAATAAAGTGTTTTAGTTTAATCGTCTTCGTGCTGCAGTCTATTTCGTTTCGTTTTTATTTCGGATTGCTTTCAGATTGGGTGCAAATGTAGGAATCCGAAATTCCTATTTTGAACGGATGTCGATCGGTAGTTTTCATGGTGCCAGCACTGTTTGTACTGGATATAATGAACATTACGCTTATCGTTGGGTCTTTGATATATTGCTTCATGAAACAATAATCATAAAACGATTTTCACACACCCCAGCTCAAAAAGTGCAGCTAGTCAACTCAATGATCATTTGAAAATAGTTCAATATTGTCCAAGAGAAGACAGTCAAATAATATCTACGTGAGGACTTCTTTGGTCAAATAGTTACCGAAAATGTTTAAATCATTTCCAGCATTCGAAATATTTTACCTTTTACGCATGTGCTAACGAAATAACATACGTAACAATTTTTCTGTGGAATGTGTCCTGCTTGTAACGTCCCCAGAAACATGTCACGCTGTAAAATAAAAGTAACAACAAACTTTGTTCATTATACGAGGGTCCCGTTACGTTTATACATAAAAGTTTATATCTGGAGGTTGCAACCCGAAATGTAAGGAACAATGGGACGATTTAAGTCGTGCTATGAATATTACTTTGGTGTATCTTACGGTAACGGTTTTATTACAGAATGACCTTTTTTACGTATGATGGGTTTGCTATTAGCCTATAATTTTCCTGATAGTAAGTCACAATAAGGACGTTGGATAGGAAGCGTGCGCACCCAGAAGCCTAAAGCTAATGGGCGCTGGTTCTGCTATATTTCACACCGATCCACAAGTAGTACTATTAACATTGCTGTTAGGCAGCAGACTTAAGCTTTGGTGTCGCGATTGTGACGTACCGTAACGATGCAGAGTTTACCGTCCCTGCGGTGAGATGGTCATTTGATTTTGCCACAGCGACCAAATACACTGTGACCCCGCGACGCACACCGCAGCGTTGAAAGAGAACGACGCTGCGGTGTGCGGCGTACCCGCTCCCCTATTCACCGCGCTTGCCTCGCCGCTAACGCAGACTTCAACGGAACGAGAGAACACTCTAGAAATTTTTCATACGATTATGTGTCCGGCACCGCATGCCGCACACCGCAGCGCTGTGCATCACGATCGCGAGGCCAAAGCTTTAGATAACACCATGTTTCCCATTCCCAGCCACTAGGAATCAAGCCTTTCGAATGATTAGTCCAAGCGTAGCAACCACAGAAGCGGTTAATTAATACAGATTAAATCAATTAAGTCATATTGAGGCCATTTGAATATTTGACAAGACCCCACATATAATTAATACTAAACAAATAAAATGTAACACCTCTTCACCTCTCATTCACCTATTAATCAAAAGTATATAGTAGGGGTTCCGTTGCCCAATCCCAAATTTCCCCACTCTCAGCTCATCGCCGTTCCTTCTGCCTAGTTTCGCGTTAAAGTCCCCCATGACCACAGTGTAGTGTGTCTTTGAGGAGTGTATGGCTCTAGATATGTCCTCATACATGGCCTCTACCTCGTCATCTGGATGTGACGAGGTGGGTGCGTAAACCTGTATAACCTTCAGCGAATACCGTTTGGTTATTCTGAGTATAAGGTACGCTACCCTCGTCGAGACACTCTCCACCTTCACTACATTGTTGACCAGGGACTTCCGGACGATAAACCCGACACCGCCCTGTGACGTTTTGTCACCTTCCCGGTAGTAGAACAAGTTGCCCGACTTGAGGATTATCGTGTCCTCTCCCTCTCTTCGGACTTCTGATAATCCAATAACGTCCCATCGCAACTTGTCTACTTCTTCCTCCAGCTCCACGATCTTCTCGTCGGTCCTCAGCGTCCGCGCGTTATATGTCGCCAGGTCGAGTCGTCGTTGGTGGTAGCCGAATCTCTTCCGGAGATTCTTCGCACCCCCTGCCCCGCCGTAACCGTGACCGCTACCGTAGTCAGGAATAGCGGGGCCGCCGGGGACTGGGGGCCGTAGTAATGGGCGTACTGCCATAAGGGGTTTTTAGCGTAATCACCACGCTTGCTAGACGGGTTGGTGATCGCAGTACTCGATTTAGTTCTTCAGGAGGAGGCTGCTGCCCCTCCTCCCGGTGTAGGTTTTCCCTTAGTCGCCTCTTACGACACCCACGGGAAGAGATGGGGTGGTTACATTCTAAGCCGGAACCACACGGCACTTTATGGAGAAGGAGGGACTCTTTGCGATGAACTCCTTCTTTGAAAAGCGGCCGCACAGGAAGTGGACCTGGATTAGCCCCGATGGTTCCACGAGAAACGAGATAGACTTCATCTTGAGTACCAAGCGGCAGACCTTCAGTGATGTCTCAGTGATCAACAGGGTGAAAACCGGTAGTGATCACCGCATGGTTCGAGGCACACTGAAGCTTAATACCAAACTGGAAAGAGCTCGTCTGATGAAGTCTACGCTCCGGCCTCAAAATGCTTACATCTCAAACCCCGAAAGCTTTCAGCTCGAACTACACAATCGCTTCCAATGCTTAGACGCTATAGAAACCATTGACGATATTAACGATCGGCTCGTGGAAACTGTCCATGCGGTAGGGTCTAAATTCTTTAAGGCCCGTCCCGCAAATAGAACCCAGAAACTCTCTGATCATACTCTCAAACTCATGCGGGATAGACGCGACATATGCTTGCAGTCTCCAGCTGATTCGTCAGAGTATAGGCAGCTTAATAGACAGATCTCTAAATCGATGCGACACGATATTCGCCACTTTAATACATCACGTATTAAAGACGCGATAGAGCGGAACAAAGGCTCCAAGGTGTTTGCAAAAGATCTGTCTATAGGGCAGAGCCAACTGACGAGGCTGAAGACCGATACGGGCGGCATTGTTTCGTCAAAACCGGAAGTTTTGAGAGAGATCGAGAAGTTCTATGGACAGCTGTACACATCGTCACAGAGACCAGGCGCAAGCCCGGTGAGTGACCGAAGAGCCAAACTGACCCGACACTATACCGAAGATATCCCGGACGTCAGCCTGTATGAGATTCGAATGGCTCTCAAACAACTCAAAAATAACAAGGCGGCAGGTGAAGACGGAATCACATCAGAGCTTCTGAAAGCGGGTGGAAAACCGATACTTGTAGTCCTTCAGAAGCTCTTTCAGTCCGTCATACACGAAGGCTGCACGCCAGAAGCGTGGAGCAGAAGCGTGGTGGTGCTCTTCTTTAAGAAAGGCGATAATGCCTTACTGAAGAACTACCGACCGATATCCCTTCTGAGCCACGTTTATAAGTTGTTTTCGAGAGTCATTACGAACCGACTAGCACGCAGGTTTGACGACTTCCAACCTCCCGAACAAGCCGGTTTCCGAAAAGGCTTCAGCACCGTAGACCACATACATACGCTCCGGCAGATTATACAGAAGACCGAGGAGTATAATCGGCCATTATGCCTGGCGTTTGTGGACTACGAGAAAGCCTTTGATTCGATCGAGACTTGGGCAGTGCTTCAGTCTCTCCAAAGGTGCCACATTGACTATCGCTATATCGAAGTGTTGAAATGTTTATACAATAAAGCCACAATGTCCGTCCGAGTACAGGATGAATGCACGAAACCGATCCAAGTGCAGAAAGGTGTAAGACAGGGTGACGTTATATCCCCGAAACTCTTCACCACTGCACTGGAAGATGTTTTCAAGCTTCTGAACTGGAAAGGAAAGGTAGGTAGGTTTGAAAATGAACATGGACAAGACGAAAATCATGTCAAATGTCCATGTTGCACCTATGCCGGTAGTGGTTGGGAACACTACAATCGAAGTTGTAGACGAGTATGTATACCTGGGACAGATCGTTCAACTAGGTAGGTCCAACTTCGACAAAGAGGTCAACCGAAGAATCCAACTCGGCTGGGCAGCGTTCGGGAAATTACGGCATATCTTCTCGTCCAAAATACCTCAGCGTCTAAAGACAAAAGTCTTTGATCAGTGCGTGTTGCCAGTGATGACATACGGAACCGAAACGTGGTCTTTTACTGTGGGCCGAATAAACAAGCTCAAAGTCACTCAGCGAGCAATGGAACGAGCTATGCTCGGAATTTCTCTACGTGATAAGGTCCGGAATGAGGAAATCCGTAGACGAACGAAGGTCACCGACATAGCTCGACGAGTCAGTGAGCTGAAGTGGCAATGGGCAGGCCACATCGCTCGAAGAACCGATAACCGGTGGGGAGTAAAGGTTCTCGAGTGGCGACCACGTACCGGGAAACGTCTACCAGGCCGTCCCCTTACTAGATGGACCGACGACCTGGTTAGAGTCGCGGGTAGTCGCTGGATGCAGGTGGCTCGGGACCGGTCGATGTGGCGTACCATGAGGGAGGCCTATGTCCAGCAGTGGACGTTTCCCGGCTGATGATGATGATATAGTAGGAAATTGCAGGCGGCCACGTCCTCTTCGATCCCAATCTCAATTTATTTCTAAATCGTCACAAGTTGACTCCTTATTAATGACACTAAGTTAATTGAATTGCATTCGAATTAAAGATTAACAGGAATTTCCGTCCACGTTCTAATTAAATGCTTAAGATTTCTGTTTTCTTCTATAATTTATGTTTTCAAAGCTCATTCACTTTTACCTTGATTTATTTTATTAATATTATAATTGAAGAAGAGCGATGCCAGCTAACACAATATTTATGTTTTCAAGTGTAGCTTCAACTACATTATTTGTAATAATAAATCTTCGTCTCTTCAAAACATACCCTACGCCATAGAGACTCACGAAATATCTCAAAAATTTAAATATTTCTCCTCAAAGCCAGCATTTTATTTCAAACTATAGAAATATTACATGAATGAAACGAAAAAATAAAATTCTAATAACACAAAAAACGAAGAAGAAGAAAAAGGAAGGACGAATCAGTAAATATAGAATGGGAGTGTTCATTTGTGTGTAAACGACTTTTAAACGAAACGGTTAGGAAAGAAGTTTAATTTAGAGTTTCTTTTGTGTAGCAGGATAGAACAGTCTCACAAAAGCTGTACGTATTAAATGCGCACAAGACATAATGAATTGGACTGAATTTCCATAGTTGATGCGTACTATTCTATTTAATATGCCATCAATAGGTATTTGCATCATGTTGTGAATGCAACAACGATCAGCAATTTCCTTTACTTTGACACTGGCAAGTGGCTATCTCACATCAATATATAATTTGTACTCCTTACACTTCAATTGAGTTTCTATTTGTTATTTTATACAGCAAAGCGTCGTGGGTAGCTGGCGTCTTGTAACACGATCAGCACCAGTCTCTCGCTGATATACCTTGTTTAGACTATTTAAGTTTGTACCTAAATTTGTAAATAATTACGTATTTTTTCTCGCGAGCTGAAGTGGAAATGGGCAGGCCACATCGCTCGAAGAACCGATAACCGGTGGGGAGTAACAGTTCTCGAGTGGCGACCACGTACCAGGAAACTACCTGTTTACCAGGCCGTCCCCCTAGTAGATGGACCGACGACCTGGTTAGAGTCGCAGGGAGTCGCTGGATGCAGGTGGCTCAGGACCGGTCGATGTGGCGTACCATGAAGGAGGCCTATCCAGCAGTGGACGTTTCCATGCTGATCATGATGACATATTTTTTGCCATGTTGTCATCATTTGTGATAGAAGTAGCATTGTTATAAATTAAATATCTCTAGATTATAGTGCCAAGTAAGATTTAGATTCTGTAGTTCGTAATAAATTAGCGGTTGGTAGACGGCGTGCATTTGAGTCCCATCACGTCGAAAATGTGCGATTTCTCAGTGATTTTGCCGAATTTCCATATCCACGCATGAAGTTTAAACAATCAAAAACTAACTAGGAGTAAGCACATTCTAATTAATTTCTCTAAACTAACCTAAAACAAGAGTTTTAATGAAAATTCGCTGAACAATCAACTGTTATTCATTCCGAAAATCATACTACGAACAAATATTATAAGACCAATGATCTTCACAATTTGGAAAGGGCACTGATTCATATATAGTGTCTGACGTATTACTTATTACATATATCACTTAGTGATGTTAATTCCGATTTCATCGCTAGTATACATAATTAAGAAAATCAAAGTAATCGGCCCACTTTTCAGGCGAGTCGAAACGATATATGATAAAAGCATTTCCGCGGATATCTTTCAAAAAGCAGATAATGTAGTTGTTATTACAGTAAAAAAAGCGATGTTCACTGCCGTATAACTTCATGATTTTCGTGAATTTGTTAATTTCCAGGATTCATTTTAAAATTTGGTTACTAACACATGCTCATTTCTAATTATAATTTTATGGTTTTTTGTTGCATTTATGTGTCAAGTCGCGAAGAGTTTGCACTTTCTTAATACGCTGGCAATTTTCAGGTAAGCACATCCATTGGTAAAATATCAGGTGGCGTTTGGATGCACTCAGACTCGATATTCTATAGCTTTTACCGGCCTCATTTTCGCGTACTCAATAAAACACGCACGCATTTGCCATAAAATCATTTTGCGATCGCGTAGGTACATCAGCTGCGAATGCTGCGGCCCGTACGCTGACATTATCTTCTTAGAAGATATAAAACTAGAATCACACATCACTACATCTTAGGTGTATAGTGTGTTTATATACGTACTTTCTTTCTTTAGCTTTCTTGACTACAGCTAGAGCTCAAAGGGGACTAATACAAGACGAGCACGCGGCATCCCCACATTGAAAAATTCATCGATCACTGGTTCGAAAAATTCTTAAGGGAGTTCAGTTTGCCATGAAACATGCTGCTAGAGTGTATTGAACGTGCTCTGACTACTGAGCATCAAGAAAAGATTCTCAGAGTTCTCAATTTGTGGGCCGATACAGATAGGTAATTGCATCGCAGAAGACAGATTCCGATTCTATTGAAAAGCCAATTCTCGCTGTCGAGTAGGAAATTTGCACAAATCCGCTAGTGGGAATAATGTCGGAAATCCAGCATACTGTTATTTCGTTACGCTTATACGTAGCTTCGTAGCTATCTGTTGTTACTGCGTCGGTTCAGATAATGGCCTTTATCTAGTAACTAGCTAAGCTAACATTATGTAATTGTTAATATATGAAGTTATTACAAAATACTAAAAGCTGTATAACTCACCAGAACGAATTGGTATTCTTTTTGAATTAAAGGTAGTGCTTTTACGTATACGATTAATTTTTAAATATATCAACTACACATATAATTTCATAATTAATTTCATTAGTGAAACTGTTTGTACTAAAACAACGGAACCTTGGACTCATTATAACAGCAAATAAAAACAATAGTTTTTAACTAATATGTGCTTTGTGCGAATTTTTTACAAACTATTACCTCTGATAGGTGTTTTTGGCTACGCATAACAGATTTCTAAGTATCTTATTATTTACACGAGCCCTGAAGCTAAATTTCAAACTTACGTTTATATAAGAAATTGCTAATAGCCACAGCCTTCTGGAATTCCGCCTATTCACCGTTTCCATTGAAGGGCATATTTTAACCCATCCTAAATGTCGTCCTTCCTCAAAATCAACATTACGAGACTGATGAGAATTGGCACGGTGAATCCTTTGTCATCTGTGCGAATTAGATTGACAAGTTACACAAAGTACCTGAGCTATTGTTTGTCGATTTGAATAAGCGAGTCTTAGACTAACATTTACCAGCGTTTCCGGGAACAGTTGCGTTTTAAATCTTCTTTGTGTTATATAATGTAAATCGCAGCGGTAACGAAAATTATCGGTGTCCTATTTCTACATAAAATAGACGATGGAATTATTGTAATGTAATGTATGTAAGACATAAAAAGGATAAGTTGTGGCCTAAAAATTTGTGATGCAACAATTTAAGTAACAGAATCATGACGATATTAAGATATTTTAGTATATGAACTTTTAACCAGTCATAGCTTGCCCCAGGAAGAAGGCAGATCGATCCCGTCATATGTCTAAAGACAAGTCCTGACAAATTTGAACCGATGACTTGAGAAGAAAACATATACAGTATAGACATGTCCGGCTGATGATGTATCACATTCAAGTCAGCTTGGGTTTTTATCTTAAATTTTCTGAGTTTAGACAAAAATTGAATTCATTATTCGTAATCATATACACATACCATTAGGTGAATGACATAAAGATCTGAGGAAGACCATTGTATATATATATATAATGTATAATCTCACCTTCCGCTTGGCTCTGACCACTTGCATCTGGTGGTGGGTGCACTCCCCGATTGCGCGCCCGCGCAGCGCCGCGCTCATGCGTGCGTACGCCCACACCATCACGGACATGGGTGCCGCGTAGGTAACAGCCAAAAACACTATGTTGTAGCTGGAACAAATACACCAATGGAGAACCATTCCGAGAGATTCACGAGCGGAACTACTAGACCAATAGCGACATCTATCGGTAATTTATTAGCACTAATAATGATGTTATTGAACACTCAGACTGGATTACTTTCAACCAGTGTGCTAAAATGCGATTTAATAAAGAATCTAACGAACCACGAGAAAGTTGTTTAAAAATGTTTTTTTTTTAATATTAAAAGATTATTATTTATTCAATGTCAACGATATTTACATGTCACAGTTTTTAAAATGTGTATTTAGGCATCGTTTCTCTGTGGCTCCTGTATCTGGTTGTGGTATCATTATTGAGGAAACTAGGGTATTTTCCAGCTGATTGTTATATTCAGAACACTGATGTTATTCTTCGTGTCGAGGCTCCTTAAATACATAATTACCAGTAGGCAGCGGTTGAATGTTGATGTTAACAGTGATGTTGAATACATTAAAGAAATGATATTTTGTAGACATGTACTCGTATTATGTGTTTCAAGGGGGCACGATCATCATTGTGAATTTAACGAGAAGAAAGAACTTAAACAGAGGGCAATCGAATGAACGTGTCAGTTATATGGAAAAAAAGAAAGCGGATATGCACTGACATTTCATATAACAGATATTGCCGCTCTTTAAATAAAGTAAAGAGAGTATTGGAATATTGAAATGTATATTCCTAGGAACTTTAGAATAGGCTCACCCTATATGTAACGAATTCAGCGAATATATCGCAATCTTCTTGTGAATGATTGCCATCTTACTGTGATACCTAGTCTGGAATTCTTAAAATCGAGGTTACCATGCGTTATATATTCAGAAAATCACTTCGATGAAGGACCTTTTGTCTATTTGTCTCCAATTTATGAATTAGCGATATCGTAGAAATGGCTTCTTACCAATAGTCCGTTCTAGACGTAGGGTAACTCCCATCCGGCCATTTGATGAAGCAGATTTCCCTCTCGCCATTGATGTACCTATAACAATATACATACTCGTATATGTTCTATTCACACACATTAATTAATTATATCTCGCCATGGTTGGTTTATTGGGATGAATGAAAAATAAATAACTGCCTTTTAATCTATATTGTGCCTAGAGTAGGATGAAATATGTACGAAAAATGTAAACTATTTTAATAAGTTCGGCCTTGCCCTCCTTGGTCAATATAGTATATAACCCTATGTGGTCCCTTAAAGGGATTGTTTCATTATTATGTCTCTTTTGAATATCATATTACACAGTAGTTATTTTTGTCAGAAAAAAGGCCAGTATACAGTTATTGTTTACATAAAAATTAACTCTCATAATATTAAATATGTTATCAGTCGCAATGTTTTTTGGGTTAGGTAGACAATAAAGAAACCTTAATAGTTTCACCGTGTTCGTATGTCCGTATGAATGCTTGAAAACTATCACAGCTGAGTAGGCTTTACAAGTTAACGAGTAATGGTTGACCAATTTATAATCGTACTTGGCGAAGTAAAAATTTATTGGAAATTCCATAGTCAATAAGTTAATACTCGGCGCATTGTAAGCTTGCATGTGACATGTTGAAAACGTTGGTAAATCTTTTTGTACTCGAGTGTACATTAAATTGGTGAACATCTGAACCTCAAAGCTAAACATATCATTCCTTTGCATTACTAATTCTTTGAATAATACAACGTGTAAGCATGATTGACAACCAACAGCCAACATCTGACATTGATAGGGAAACAACATGAATATGTTATTAATGGTCCTATTTCACGTTAAAGTAAAAATAGCCTCATGTCAAGACTTTGTATATTCTGTACAATATAACATACGCATCGCCTAAATTAAATTGGGTCTCAGCCATTAATAGTAACTTCGTTTATTATTCACACCTACAGACCTTTCACTGGCTAGGAATAGTCATCTAATAATAGAATTTATCCGTACTAATATTATTAAATGCGAAGGTGAGTTTGTTTGTTTGTCCTTTCTTAACGTCGTAACGGAGAATATATTGATTTTTTAAATAGCGATAGTCGAGGGGTTAAAAAAGCTTATATACTACTTTTTATCTCCGGCGAAGCATTAATTCATGTGGGGTAATTTCTGAAGTCCACGTAAACGAATTCGCGGGCGAACGCTAGCTCTATAAGTAATTATGACATTTAATTTTTGCGAACTGTAAAAAGAAGTAACAAATTCTTATTTCAGTTTAAAGCTGGATTGGATGCCCTAAATATCATCCTTTTTAGGGTTCCGTACTTAGAGGGTAAAAAACGGGACTCTATTACTAAGACTTGGCTGTCCGTCTGTCTGTCCATCTGTCACCAGGCTGTATCTCATGAACTTTTGAACAGTTGAAACTTTTACAGATGATGTATTTATGTTGCCGCTATAACAACACATACTAAAAACCTTAAATAAATATTTAAGGGGACTCGTTTACAACAGACATATTTTTTTGGCCGTTTTTATAGATAATGGTACGGAACCCTTCGTGCCCGAGTACGACTCGCACTTGGGCGGTTTTATTTAAATTACTTATATGAATTTATCATATGGATAATTTTTATTTAATTTTAACATGAAACCACTGGTTTCAGTAAGCATTCCATTAATATTCGACATCACTCACTATAATATGAAAATAATGAATGAAAATTCAAACGGAATATCAATTTTAAAATCAGTCAAATAAGAAAAGAAATATCACAGTATTTTATAGTCGTCTCAAGGAATAAAGGTGTACTCGTAATGATGGTGTAATAATGAGAATCGTCAAACGTTATAGCTATTTTTTATTTTTCACTATAAAAAATAAAAATATAGTTTTCACCTCTCCACCACGAAAAAGGTCGTTTTGGTCATCAAAAACTTGCAGCAAAGGTCGTTTTTGCATATACATTTGACAGTTAAATTTTGTTAAGACTGTGCCATCTATCAATAAGAACTTTTCTTTTTAAAGTTCCTCATTGTATGACGTTTTTGAGGCAAAAATATCCAAAGCTTTCTTTGCTTAAAAAGCCTTTCAAATAAATTAAAACGAAAAGGTATTCTTTGAGTTACAAAAGCGATGACTTAAAAGGTCTTAGTTTGGTAAGTAGAAATGAAATCAGTTGACAAGAGGATAAATTAATTACTTTCCTGAAGATGGGGAACAAAGATTAGGGAAACAAATTAAACTTTTTAATAAACCCTTCAATCAGATATGAATTCAGCGGACAGGTATAGATCCTTATCTCTTTGGAGACAAATAGCTGTTTTGTTTACTACCACAATGTTTCTTTCTAATTTCATGACGAATAACATTTACCTGAACAAGTATGAAAAAAGAAAATTTTATTGTAGCTGTGATTGATGCATCTTGTTTTGTACACTGTACTAGAGTGATTTTTTTTCTTCACCAAGTTATAGCAAATATAACCAATTGATCATATGCTGGAGTGAATCATGAGTTACAAAAACTTTACTGATATGTTTTCTGATATTCAGTATTCAAGTAATAGGAAATATGCATGAAAAAATATGTCTAATTCGACAGACTATGTAAAAATACCTCTATCAATTTTTTTTTCAATATGACTAATACTTTTTTTAAGTACAACCTGCCAAGAAGTAATTCTAGTCACGCGGTGCTAAAACGCTCCATACAAATCGGGCGTGTATAGTGACGTCACAGTCTATATTAGAGCGTTAAAATGTATGGACCTTATGTCGATATTTTGAGTTATCTCGTAAAATAATGTTTCTAGGTCTTATATACCTCTGTAAAAAACGTTCAAAATGAAGAAAAAAAAACTAAATCTAATAAGTATTTTACTGTTTGGGGAACTAGATTTTTCGCAATTTTCCTTGAAAGCTTTGTTATATGAACGAGAGTCGACTGGGTGGACTGAGGCCTTCATGCTCCTAGATTGCTACATTAGCAACTATGAGAAAGCTACCGGAAAATAAGTTGCAAGTTTTGCAGTGTTGCATATTTGCTAAACTTGAGATTGCTAAACTCCAACTACGAATCAGCACTAAACTAACGTTGGCTTCATTCAAACAACGTGTATTGCAATCCAAGTTATGCATCTACTAGTGCATTTATCTATGTTGCAGAATCTAGGGAACTGAGGACAATAGCGAACTAGATGGCATTCCTGTGTCAGACGGGAATAGTTTAAGTTTATATTCTCCCTGTATTGCAGTGTTGAGGGAATATGTTGATTCTCATTCTAAACCAAATTCGGCCTACATTTCTAGTAATCATGAGTTTCTTTGTCTCAGTTTCACATCTCAATCGTTCAATCGAATGCCACAAAATTTTGTGTGTCCCCCATTAAACCCTACGTCACATTTACGCTACTCGTACTTATGAATTGCGGTATGTTAGCTTGTAGAGTAGCCTGGGCTTAACCGATTTCCACATATGGGGTATCGACAGGCTTATCTTAACGTTAAGAGTGTCAAAGGCTTATTTTGAAGAAATCTATGTGTGATCTGGGTATTTTTAGCATAAATATTTAAAAGAAATTCTGGTAGGATAATCATTAAAAAGCATACTTACTTCTTTTTATATGTGTCCGAGTAGAGTAGACTGGGCAACGCAAGCAGTGCGCTCGCGCACCACACAGAGAAGAGAGCCGCACGGGCAACGCGCCGGCTTAGCCTGTGTTGGAGAGGCTTTACTATGGCCACGTACCTGAACAGTAACAAACAGAAGGAAAATTAAGAATCACTTTTTTCTGTCTGAGAACGAATGCAGCACCTCTCTCTAAAATATCAGCCAACTTTGTAATCTAGTTAAGACGCAAGCAAGAAGAAAGAAAATAATTATAATAAGCAAGGCGTACACCACAAATGCTTTGTGGCGTGCAGACTATTCCAAGTTCTACT
Source organism: Carcina quercana (assembly GCA_910589575.2). Classification (NCBI taxonomy): domain Eukaryota; kingdom Metazoa; phylum Arthropoda; class Insecta; order Lepidoptera; family Depressariidae; genus Carcina; species Carcina quercana. Next base: position 8,643,372 of record OU342436.1, read on the forward strand.
CATTGTTATCATAAGACAAAAAGACCGCTCCAGAGTAGCTATAATCTAGCTTTTACCATTACTTATTTATAGTTCAATTTAGTTACCCGATACGTGGTCACCACTCGACAACCCTTACTTCTCTCTCTCTCTTCGGTTGTCCGTTTAAATTTTTTATATATATAATGTTGAGTATAATTGTAGGTGACAAGTAAGAAATAAATCAAGCGATTCATCTATTTCGTGATCTACCCCTACTAAATAAAATTGATACAAAACGAAATATACTCAGAGGTATAAGCTTATAAAAGTCACAATACGTTTTCCTTATGTCTGTCACTGGCAGATAAAATGAATCACGAGACGAGACAATGGAGTGGTTACATTACACTAGCTATTTGTATCATTTTTCCCAGAAAATATTTACACCTCACATATATATTTCATTGCAAACGGTACACTCAGTTCCATCTGCTATCTACGCGGAACCAAGGATAAAACTATGTAATAGTTCCTGGAAAGGGTGAAGATTCCTCCTGTATTTGATTTTCTCTTTTGATAATGATGAAACGAGATGAATTCTCGGCAACTAAATTGGATTCTCAAGTATTTGTGTTCACGCATAAGTAGATAGACGGAACTATGCGATTCATTTACATTTTATGTGTCGTCATCTTCGTATCAGCATCGTCATTCAAAGATATTTTTTTGGTTATACTGATGTAAGCCTTATTTAAACTCCTCGACTTTGTTTTTTTCTAATTGGCCGAATGCAACAGATTTCTATTATAGCGGCTGCTTCTTTCCAGTCATGCTATCTTTCAATCCAGTGCGAGTGGCAAAGGCTGTGATGACACTCGCCAATTACACTTTCTACCCATCATCATCAGCGGGAAAACGTCCGCTGCTCGACGTAAGCCCTCGATGATATGCCACAATGATCGGTCCCAAGCCACTTGCAAGTACAGTTTACAGTCCATCTATTAAGGTGACTGCCTCGTACACGTTTCCCATCGGTTATTCGTTCAGCTCACTGACTTGTTGAGCTATGTCGATGACCTTAGCTCATCTACGGATTTCCTTTGGTGACGAAGAGAAATTACGAGCACAGCTTGTTCTATAGCTCGCTGAATGACTTTGAGCTTATTTAGCTTTACTGTCTACTGCCCAGCTTAAAATATTTCCGCTTTTGCCCTCCTTTATTTTGCATCCACACCCGTTTAACAATTTCTTAAGTCACAAATATCAAAACTTTCACATAAATAGTATTATTAAGTGGGATAACAACCGTGGCATGTTATTGCAAAGTTTTGATTTAAAACATCATGTCAGAATTTATTACAATAAACATTAACAATAAACAAAAAACATATCTCCATTTTAATGATAATTTTGTCTAAGTCGTGGATACCTATAATTAAGTTAATATTTTTAGTAATAAGTTATTTAAGTTTGTATTTTGTATTTGGAGTGTAACTTGTTGGTGTCTCCAAACAAATATATTAAAAAAAAAGACATTGGAAGCACATGGCACGTCAAGATTTATTACACTTAAAATTAAGATCAACCAAAATAATAATTTCCAAAATACGTTTTATATCTTTTAAACTGGAGTAATGAATTGGTACGTATGAATGCCTCCGTTTCAACACTTAATGGTTCCCCAGATCGGCAGGGGAAAACGTTATCTACCGAAACCTTAATTAAAATTCCGGTTATTTCCGTAAATCTTGCTCCAGGAGCAGTGCACAAAGATAAGAGTTTAAATTATTTCTGAGATAAAATTTAATTTCATGGGTGCTGTAAATCGTATCTTGAGTCAAGGAAACAACTGTATTTTTTGTCAGCTAAGAAGGTACTGCACGAAATGTTGTAAATTAAATAAACTGCATGCTGTTATTGACAATTATAATACTTAGTTTTATAAAACTTACAGTTAAATTAAATTATAAAACTTAGTTTTTAGTCCGCTCTGAACACGAGATGATTCCCATCGTCAGTAGCAAAATGTGTGGAATGGCGAGTGGAAAGGCAACTTTAGAGCTAATTTTGGAGGGAATTCGTCAGTGAGCCCACACCGGGCTCTACTATACTTTTGAGTTTTTCGTATAACGTTCCTAAAATGAGTATTGTATAATATGATCCCTCACTGATCGTAACATCGAACCGTGCATGGTGGGATTTTCTATATCTCACTTGTCTTAGCACCACGTTCAGTTAGTGGATTATTGATCGCAGTAATATTGTTGATACATTCGCCAGGCCATCTCGTCCTGATATTTTATTTTCGATTCTTTTGTACGACCCCCGCAATATAACAAAGTCTGTTCACATATTCTAGAACTAAGACCACTCTGCCATTTTACTTTACATAACTACCTGGCTGTTATGTCAAACATTAATTTAAGTTTGACTAAGCTTTACACTTTATCAAAACTAAAACCAACATTTGTAACGCCCAGTAGGCTTAGCTAGGCTGATGGAAATTGTTATTGACGTTCTGGAATAAAACTTTGAATCTCCTAGGACTACAGTTAGGAACTCATCTAAATCTCCGAGTACGTTATGAAGTCATGAACGTCGCTTTAAATAAATATAAGGCCAGTTGGTTTGAAAACTGATCGAATTGTTAAATGAGAGACATTACAATTAGAAAAAGTTGTAAGGCGTTGCACTGCTGTTTTAATGGTCTACTGTTCTGCTTCTGAGATATCATTTTCAATTCCAAACCTTGTCCAATTTACAAGGGAAACCAGAACAAAACAAGGCTAAGCCGAGCCCTCCGCACCGTTGTCATTTTACAACTGACTGACGCTGTGGTTTTGAAGTAATTCCGGAGTAATAGAGCCATGTCGGATTTGTGAGGATTTATTACGTTCCTGTTTGCTATTTCGAGATGCCAGTAAAGACGTCTTATGAAAGAAACAAACCCGGCTTCATCGTGTGGCATTATGTGATTACCAAAATAGAATGAAATTTCTCGGAAAAACATACATTGTATCCTACATTTGTGTTGTTTTTCCTTTGAAAATTAATACAACGAATCCACAAAAAATTCATAGCAGAAATATGGGGAAACATAGTTGATGTAAATTATGTTAAATGGTATTCTTTCAATTGCCCCCCAAAATAATTTTTGACACACGTACTCGTATAGGACGAACGACAGTGATAAATTCGTCGCAGGTCAATAAAAATTTTCTAATTGTTATTTAGTCGTACCGGCTATCTAATCATATCGAGGCGTAGTCCTGTCGATATTAACCCATTTCAACAATTGTCATATTGATTTTTAGAGTTTAAAAGATGCACTTTAAAAATGAGACATACATACTATAAACTACACCTAAATAATAAGTAGTATCAAATAGTTCATAATTACGGAACCGTTATGTAACAACACCTACACTAAAGGATTAAATTAGCAAAATAACGAGAATCGCTCACGGCCATTCATGAAACAAATGATAGGAACAAATCAAATGGTTTATGTCTTCAAATTATCAGAGCGTGTTGACTTTAAAATTATACAGAAATTGTTCGAGATTGTAAAGTGTCGCAGCAGTAGCTGTGTTGATTTAGCAATCAAGGAGCCAATTCAGCGCACTCAAGTATATTCAAGCCATTTGTTCATCTTGATTAGGTGAGAGGTTAGGAAGGTACTTGCATCCGTGACTTGGAGAACATGTTAAGCGGTTCCGGCTTCCGGCAGATCACAGTCATTAGCTCTCTCCACTGTTCGCAAACTGACAAGTTGAGTTGCTACATGAAAACCTAGACTAAATTGTAAATGAGTGAGTGAGCTCGTATTTACTAAACCTAGTCTAGGCAAGTAGGCTTTATTATTAAATGTGAAATTTTTAAAATGGAAATCTTAAAAGAAAACATGCAAATGTTGCGAGCGAAAGTCTAATCATATTTTTTGCTTTTTTATCTGGTAAATGACGTCATGTTAGTTTTACATCCATTCATACTAATATTATAAATCCGAAAGTAGAAAGTTTTGTGTGTTTCTGTGTTAGTTTGTCCTTCCTACCCTTGTAACGGAGGGTCAGAAAGACTTGATTTTTGTATAGGGTTAGTTGAAGGGCCGGAAAAATACATTTATTACTGTTTATCTCGATTAAACATGTCGTTCCCGTACGATACTTTTTGAATTCCACAGACAAAAGCTAGGTCTTAAATAAGTTAACCTGCAAAACGGGTGTAGGTTTATTTTGAGAAAAATGTATTACCTGGAAAATGTTCACTGTAAAAAATATACATACAAATGGTGAAAAAGTTCACCAACAACCGAGTATAACAGATACCCGTCATTGGGAATCGAACCCGCAACCGCCAGATTGTGCGCTAGGCTAAAGAGGCAGTTAAATGCTGACCGGCTTTTCCATATGATAATAGTTATGTGGATGTGGTTGGTACTAACCTATCAACAGTGATGGCGACTAGTGTGAAAACACCTGCGGACACAGTGAGGTTTGCAGTGAAATTACTAGCTGTACACGTGGCGGCCCCGAAGGGCCAATGTGCCGTCACTAAGAACACGAAGTTTGGCGCCCCGTTCAGGGTCGCCATCAGCAGGTCCGCCACAGCCAGGTTCACCAGGAAGCAATTCGTCACTGTCCGCATTCGGCGATGTGCTGCGGACAAGAGAAATCAAATTGCATTGCTGATGAACTAGATGTGAAATTATTCAAAATTTCAAATTGAAGGCAATTCTATAGACATTGCGTGAAGGTCTTCTACTTAATCAATTTCTTGTGTGAATTCAATAGTCCACAAACAGGGTTATAGAGACATGTTCCCATAAATTCGAACATCATCATCATCAACAGATGCAAAAGTCTCACACAGTTCAATAGATTTCATGAGGGGATTTAAGTTTTAGAAAAATAGTTTTAAAAGTGCAGCCAAACCGTGCATCTTCAAGAGAAACATTTTTCATCAGTTCAAGCCATAAAAAATAGCTATTCAGATTACATTTGCGAGACTGGTCTGTAGTTATTACGTCAGGCTGGACAAACCTCCAGTGTGGGGAGAAGGGGGGCTCCCAAAAAATTATAATTTTGTATTTGTAACTATATCAATTTTTTGCCAACAAAACTTCGAAGCATAGCTCATCCCACCCTTAGTTATGCATTAGCTTTTGCCGTGTAGTTTCGGCTGTAGATTATGACCACCCCATATTATCCCGCGGGTATCGTAAAAGGTGACTGAGGGAAACTTATTTAGGAGATCGGTAGCAGCATCTTTCTATATAACAACAACATCTTGCACCAAGCGTGGTTATTATGGAAAAGTATCATGGAAAATCCGACGTGACAATCTGAGGAAGGCTCATTAATATTGTCTGATAAAACTTATGATAAAATCAGCTTACCTAGGACTATCCAAATGACTAGAGTGTTCCCCAGCACTGCAAGGAGGAGCATGATGGCGAATATCATGAACCACGCTAGCTGCCCCCACCAGGGGGGGCTGTACGGACGCTCGCCTAGACCCATGCAGTTAGCTAGGCGGTTTCTGGAAAGGAAATGACATAACATAATATAACTTGTAAAAGAGTATATCTTATCTATGTATGTAACTGGTTAAAAATTAAAGCTACGATGACGGCTGCTTTAATATCAGAAATTAACCAACGGAAAGCCAAACGCTACACTCCGTGAATGTATGGAGCACTGGCCTGTACTTGTACACTACTAATTCGAAAATGTCATCATCAAATAAAAGTTATTAATTTAAATGTTTTTAATATTTTGGTCTAGTTTAATTGTACAAATACATTACATACACAAAGTAGACAAAACTTTAAAAAAAATGGCGTCAATGTAATGACAAAATCGTTATGCGGGAATGATATAGAAACATTTAAACTTTGCACACATAACACAACTTAAAAGCTAGTACAACCTTTGCCTGCAAACAAGTCCATGTCAGTTTCAGTAATCATCATTAGCTATCCATCAACATATGTTTTCATCACCCACTAGGTGGATGGTCACTCTTTTAGAAGAAAAATGTATTTAAATTTTTCTACATCAATCTAACAAATTTTACCTTCGAATACAATAAGGTTTTAAACAGGCCTTTGAAATAAAGGTATTGATGGTTCCTTCATTCATATTATAAAGGTTACATATACATAATTATCTAGATCAAAACCCCATAAAGATAAATTTTTATTTATGTATAGTGGTTAATAAGTTTCTTGATGGATTTATGGTGTAATCCACACATATCCACAACTCAAAAGGTCCCTAATAGCAATATTACCTAAGCAACCGTGGCAAAATACACGAAGATATTCTCTAGATCCCGAATTTTCTCTAGCTACCTTTTTCGCATGACAATCGTCCAGGCTTTCAGACCCTCATATTCGAATTGACACTTATTTATAGACCACCGACCAAATAAATGACAGCTGAAAGCTTTGCCCACGTAACATATTATTTGCACCACACTATATCACGATGGATATTACTGAAAGAGCGAATTTATACGGATGGATAGACCATATCCTTTGTCAAGTGTTACTTCACGTAAGTTGCATAATATAACTTTGAATAATAATGTCTAGAAGGATAATCTCACTTCTAAAAAATCAATTTTAAATGAATATTAAACAATACATGTTGAAATAAATAACACATATTTAAATTCATATGCAAGTTTATTTGTTATGTTTCTCTGATATATTGTAACACCCACTTATTACAGAAACTGATATCCATATCTAATATCGAAAGTGAGTGAGTGTGTTTGTCCTTCATTTACGTCGTAAAGAAGAGTCAGAATGATTTAATTTTTTGGACAGTGATTGTTGGCAGGGTAGGGCGGGGTAGGATATGGGTTAATTTTTATTACTATCGAACAAAGCGTGAACGGTAAATAGTCGTGAGATAATTTCTGGCTTCCACGCAGACGAAGTCAACCAGAAAAGCTAGTTTTACATATACTTAAAGAAATTAAAATGGACTTTGTACACTGAAAGACCAAACACGCAAACTAAGCTAGAATGGCTTAGTTTTATTGGATTCACTCGTCGCGCGCGGACTTGTCTTCTTTATTATTCGTGTGTCTATTGTTATTTTTACTGCTACTCGTATTTCTCACATATCAACGAATACTACGAAACTGACAGACATGGGTCTGAAACACCCAATGATAGAATATACATTTGGAATATTTGTGAAGATTCAAACGAATAACAAGAAATTATTCCGTCGCACCGTTAAAAGAGAAGTCATGAAACCGGTCTTTGCACACATTTTACAAAATCAAGAAAAAGTCTACATATAAAATGCCAAAATATGTTGTTTTGGTGCAAAGTAAAATGTACACAAGTGAAATTGTATGAAAACACGTTGTTATACAAGTAGATAAAACACATTACTTTCCGCCTCATTGAACGACGGGTAAATTGTCAAACTTAGGCATACCACAGAGTACTGTCAGGCAAACTTCCGAGACCGTAGGTAGAGGAAGTATGGTCGAGTCCAAAGTTTTAATTTATATTTTAGCGAGCATTAATTAAATACCAGCCGTACCTACAAGAATCTCAAATTTAATTTCCGCTTGGAGAGGCTATGATTGTATAAGTTTTAACAATGTTTTACAAATCATATTTATTACGTACTAGCGGCCCGCCCCGGCTTCGCACGGGTAGACATTTATTTTTTAAACATTTTTGGATAAGCGTAAATGTATTTTCAGCTTCATATCCCTACGCGACCAACGTCCCTGAGAAAAATGGTCTTGACAGACATAACACCAGAAGGACAAAAAAGTGATTCAGTTGTTAGTTTTATGAAAAATTTCGTAAATTAATTCACGCGATATTTTGTGGCTTACAGACAACCGACCGCGAGGGGTTGAGTTGGTGTTTAAAATGTTTAAAATGGTCAACTAATTTTGACGTTTCTATGAATTTTTGGTGTTAAGGGAGTTGGTCTGAAACCCCACACAGGTTGTTTGTTGTTGGCGAAACTACTTGCTAGAGAAAAAAAGATATCCATTCAGGTGAGATTTTTGATTGGTTAGGTTTCGCATTGTAGCTAAAACGCTGTAGCTGCCCGAGCGAAGCGAGCGGTTTTTTCTTTAACCACGCTTTATTTAAGATGAATTACATAGACATATATTTATTTCATCATCTACCTATATACGTCCCCACTGTATGAGCTCAGGCCTACTCTCCTACAGATAATGTATGGGGCATAGTCCACCACGCGGGCCCAGTGCTGATTGGCGGATTTCACATGCCTGTTCAAGACATGCAGGTTTCCTCATGATGTTTTCCTTCACCGTCAAGCATTCGAATAATGTACTTGAATTGAAAAACGCTCATAGGTACACGGCTGGATTCGAACCCGGAACCCTCAGATAGAGAGTCCGCGCCTTAACCTCTTATTATATACCGCACAAATTAGCATAAACGCTATTTTTGAGACTTTAAATTATTGCCAAATCCAAAGAAAAAATTTTAATTTTAGAAAATCCTGGTTTTCCGATTTATTCCTATGGTTGCGCTGTAAGACCTTGCTTCTTGTCAAATTTCAAGTTCTAGCTCAACGGGACGTACCCTATAGGTTTTGGTTTCTTTGCATTTTGTATGGAAATGGTCTGAAATACAGCTATATCTTTTTATTGCGTTGGCCTAGAAACTTCATTTTTTCACGGGTCCAAAGGACCGCAGATTCGCATTAATTCGATATTAATTTCAACTTGATACCTTCACGCGTTCCAGAGAAAAAGGACCTTGACAGATAGACGGACAACATAGTGATCCTATAAGGGTTCCTTTTTTCCTTTTTTCCTTTTGAGGTACGGAACCCTAAAAAGCAGCCGAGTGCGCGTCAGTCCACGCGCAGTGCAGGGCTCCGTAGTTGCTCGGAACAATAAGTGGTTTGGATTTAATGTTAATGAATTTTTCAGATTTTTAAAAGCACCAGTTTAGCAGATAGAGGGGAGGGGGACGCTCAACTCGGACAAAAATTCTCACTTTCAAGCGTAATATTTCAACGATACCCCACACAATGACGTGACGTGAAAAAATATTTCATCCCCAAGTTTTTTTATTCTACCACCACTTTGCTATCGTGATACCATGTATACCCATACCAAATTACAGCTATTTAGTAGTCAGGGTCTCTGAGCTAAGCCGCGGACAGCCAGACGAACAGAGGGATAGAGTGAAGCTATAAGGGTTCTTTATTGGACTAAGGAACCCTAAAAAGGTACCCTTAAAGGATCATTTTGTTGTCCGTCTGTCTGTCAGTCAATACCCTTTTTCTCAGTGTATACGTAAATGTATGCGTAAAGGTATCAAGTTGAAATTAATATCAAGTACTCAAGTCTGCAGTCTCTTAGATTTGTGAAAAAATCAAACTTCTACGTCAACACAATAAAAAGATATGTCTGTTTAAGCCGCACTTTTAGACAATTTTCTTAGAGAATGCAAGAGAATCAAAACCTATAAGGTATTTCCCGTTTGACCTAGAATCCTGAAATGTGGAAAAAGCAAGGTCTCAGCACATCACAACCATAGAAATTAATCTAAAACCATACTTTTATTTATTTATAACACAGAGAAAATAGCTTTTTGATGTTCTTGTTCTGTTGATTATTCATAGTTTTCGCAGCACATGCGATGAAAGACATTTTACGGCGTAGCACGTGGTGGACGACCGCTGCAGGCTGTATCCACTGTCTACTCTTCTTTCCCAGGAGATTTAAAAGAACCGACTAAAGGCTTTCTTAGGCTGCGACGCAATAATCACCTGTACATTCGTTGGCAGGTGCCTCGACCAAATAGAACGTACAAAATCGTCGGGTACGCTCGGACCGGCCAAACTTTGTAGGTGCCGTAAGAATTTGTGCTGGCTTGCGGTCCCCGATGTCTTCGTGCGTGAGTAGCTGGCGCACTCGCTGCTCTTGCGATGAAGACAGTTCCGTTCAGTTCCGTTTTAACCTTGTCATAGTTGTTCGCACCGGGAGGGTTTTTAACTATATCTTTGTTTTCTGACACGTATTTGAACTCAAGATTCGATATGACATAATTGTATTTGCTGTCTGCGGTGATGCTGGCAAGCACGAACTGTCCTTCCAACTGCGCGAACCAAAGCGCTGGCTCTTCGGGCCAAAATGGTGGCACTTTCACACACACGGCTTCCACCGTCGTTGTAGGTTTAATTTCCATGTTCCCCTCCGTCATTTTGAAGTTTAAAACAATCCTGCTAACCGTGCTTGCTGAAGAATATTCTGCGCTCGCACACAATGTTCGTTCGCTCATGTTCGCTCCACGGCAGGCCACGAAACACGCACGTTTCTACTCGGATGCACGTCGGACGCACGTCAGGTGCACGTGGAGGACGACCGCTGCAGGCTGTCGCGCAGCGGGCGTATCCACTGTCTACTCTTCTTTCCGGGGATATTGAAAAGAACGGACTAAAGGCTCTGGTTCAACAATAATATATTTAAGACTCGTAATAAAACATTTTACAATAGCAGCCGTTGTTTTTCGTAGTCATAGTTACAGATCGACTGACAGCGCTCGGCGCGCGTGCGTGGCGTGGCGCAAACCCGCCATAACGGCAAAAAATATTACATCTTGGTTTACATTACTGAAGTTTTAGTAATGATCTCTAATTTTTTCTAAAAATAAATATAGCCTATGTCCATCAGGGATAATGTCGGCTTCTAATGGTAAAAGAATTTTTCCAATCGGTCCAGTAGTTTCGGAGCCTATTCAATACAAACAAACAAACAAACAAACAAACAATCAAAACTTTCCTCTTTATAATATTAGTGTAGATATACTAATTTTTTCCCGCAATTTCGCCTCTATGGAATGGAAATCACCATGATATTGGGATATGTAATTGTAAGTATCCTTAAAAATCTATAACATATTGTATTTGTGTCCTAAATTTAGTCCAAACCCATTCAACCATTTATGCATGAAAGAGTTACATACGTCCAAATTTTCATAACTTTGATATTGATAGTATTTTACTGTTTGTTGTAGTCTTCTTTTATTATTATTTAGTGTGAGGTCGGAAATGAATTTCTAAAACAATCCCAAACCCTATGTTCATCCAAATGTCACTTAATATAAATATTATCTTATTAAATAATATGTTTATATCTGTTGTCAGAAAATCAGGGAAACTTTTAAAAATACATTTGCTCCATATGGATTTTCTTATGACGTAATACACAGGTAGTATTTCGTATCTGTATTCGCATTTCTTACATGGACACCTCCAAACGTGAAAGTTTTAATACGTCGTGGATGAGTTCGCCGCACCCTCATCAGGATGTTCTGTTTATAAGGAACTTTTCCAATTGCCATGAATTCTAATGGGAGATACCCGTTTGTAAACACAAACCGGATATGTCATAATACCTACTATTAGTTTATAACTTTTCGGGTCTAGTAAACGTCATGCATGACAAATTTTAATATTTATAACATGCATATCTGTACAACTCACTGGGGTATGGCCCTGTCCCCAAAACTAGGATGAAGTTTATCGCGGAGATACTTTGATTTAGAATGACGATTTTCTAAGCATTACAACGTCTCAGACATGTGTGGTTACAGCCTGTATATCTTCCCGTGTGTGTCATAAAAACCGGGGCTGGTAACTTTTTTTTTAACGGAGTGGAAATCTTCAGAAGCCTATGTTTCCGTGGGTGTCATACGAGATTGAGACAAAATTCCACCCCTAGTTTTGCTCCTATATCCTACCCTCCATCCCCAAGATAATTTCAGTTGCCTCAATTATCGAGTGCTTATATACAGTTGAACTCACAATCCGAAGGTCGCGGGTTCGATTCGCGTGCGTGTTAGCTCATGATACTTGGTTTGGTTGATGAGGCGGTGGTGGTAGGACATTTGTCTGAACTTGTGTGAAAAAAAAACGCCTCATCTGAATGAGCACGCTTTCCATACACGACCTCATCTTTATTTTATATCAGATGAGGTGTACGCAGTGCATACCGATTACACACCAAAAAGCAGCACCTGTTTATCACTAATTTATGGTGTGCTTACACTCAGTGGATTTTATCGGCTAAAAAATAACAGAAAAAGAATTAGATTGATACCACCAGCTTGTGTTTCAAATACATTTTCGCTCAAATCTCTTACATTTCATCAGCAACACCATAAAATTATATCACCCACAAAACTAACTGCTCCTGTATAGCGTTGTGGATACAATTTCGATGGAATGGGACCAGCCATATTCAAATGAGTTCCTTCGATCCTCGTGTATCGGAGGACGGCGTCGACGCGCCCTTCAAGTGACCTCTACGAATCCTTTGTGGCGCTTAAAGCGGTACTCTTTACCGAGTACGATAAAATCCAAACAAACCGTAAAGGTAATGTTTTTAGCCAGTCTGATTACGTTAAAAGCCAATTGTATTTATGCGCGTAATGTTCAACAGGAACTTCATTATGTTGAAAGCTTGGCTTGTAGACAGGTTAGTTTGGTAATAAGTAGGTAAGTGCTTTATGCCAAATGAAAATATTGAGTTTGCAGTCAGTAAGTGTGTCTGTCACACAATATGTGGCGTCACACTTTTATAGTTCAATATTATTCATGAAACTCATACTTTTTTGACAACCTTTAATAATAATCTCTAAGTATTTTCCTCAACTTGTGCAAAAGGGAAACATTTCTTTGTAAGTTTTTGGCTACTTTTAGTAAGAGTGTAAATGAGGTGTCACATCGTTTGTCACCACAAATCTCATATGGCCGACGTCTTACCCAGTCTTCACTTCACTTCTAAAGTCAAGTGGTTGTTCCAGATTTTATACGGATTTTGCCCATTATCATTCTTAAAATAATTTTGATGTAGTCAAAGAGAAATGGGCCAACGTTGTTAGCATCTAAAAGGCTAATATATTAACGAATAATTTAATCATGTAACTCTCTGTTGAAAAAACTCAATAATTATTCAATATCATCAATATTTATAAATACAATAATCATGATCTGTTAGTTATATACAACGTATAACGTATATCAGAAAGTATTTACTAAGCCCTGACAATATAAACAGGTAGGTCTCGAAAACAAAAAGTTCATGAAGTTACACGCATGAATTCAACGCCAATACCTTTTGAGCGCACCTAAAATATTCTACTGAAAGCTGCTCTACAAGCGCCCTTAGCTTACATAATAAAATCCAATATTTTTGTTTAATGAGAGCACCCACTGTATAGAGACGAGGTGAAAGATATTTTCTAGTAAATTTTATAATGAGAATGCTTTGTTTTTTTTTATCGATTTTCTGTTACACTTAAGTTTTGTGTGTTAAGAAAATTGTATTTTAAAATAAAGTGGCCAGTAATGAAATATTTTTGTTTGTTTCGTCTAAATTTAATTAGGCACATACGGTTGAAACTCAGTTCTGTGATTTTCTAATCCCACTCAATTTTACTCAAAGGAACAAGTAAATCAACACAGAGCTTTAAATTCAATATGGCATCAAAGGTTTGACCATCGTCCCTCTCCATTAATTTTCGGATTTTAGGCCTCGTTATTTTGTTTACACAAATTACTGGAATGGAAACTCGAGTTGTTAAACTTAATTAAGCTGTTTACTCGCAGAAACTATGTATAACTTGTTTATTTATCTTAGGGTACATTTTATTGAAGGTTTTTTTTTTCACTGGATTCGATTATGTACTTGTCAAGAGGCAGCGATTAATTAAACTGGATAAAGTAATGAAAAATGCATCAATTCCAAAAGTCTAACAGCCAACACCACAAATCTGGAATAAACAACCTCATACGTGTGCCAATTCAGCAATTTTGAAGTGTCAAAATAACTTTTCTACAGTCTTTGCTTCAGAAATATCGAAGCTTTTGAAATATTCATCCCCTTCTTGACTCTCTGAAGTAAAGGTTGAAAGAAAATTCAATGTTAGGCTGCCCCTAAAATATCCTGACGGTTATCAATAAATTTATCATCAAAACCTTTCTCTGAGAATTGTATTGATAACTGGGTCAGTAACAGTAAGGACTTAGCCATTTGTAAAATATATTTCATAGTTCGCCTATGTCTTCTTCCGCGTTGGAAATGATATTAAGATTTATCCAGTTGAATCATATAAGAAACACGCTCGCAATAGATAGAAACTCACTACGGCACGCAATCCTCTTGATCTCACACTGCAGAAGTTTTAAAAATAATTTCCATCTTTTGGCAGCCACTTGGCAGACGTTTAGTTAGGAATTCGTATTTTGTAGACTAACAACCGGTAGTTTAGTTTCACTCATTAAGACCCTTAATTACTCTGCAACCTTCGGTCTCTGACTAAATTATCATAAGGTTTATCGGCTCAGGAAGGTTTGGAGAAACAGAGTTAAATCGGAATTTTTTATTTTTTATTATATTTTGCATATAAATTATTATATTTTGCAATTCCTTGACTTGTATCCTTTACTAAATTCCTAAACGTGTTTACTAAATCTACTGTCTACTGTGTCTTGGAACGAGATTGAAATCATAGAGCGTTTAGCATCGGCCGACATTTATGTAAGTCGGTTAATATATTCAGCACGTGCTTGGGTTTGAAACGAGACATCTCGGCACAATACAATTTAATTGAAAGCTAAGTTGTGCTCCTCTCTTTGTGCGGGAGTTACAAGCACTGATAAATTCTGCCTTTCATAGAATGTACTAGCGCGTGCTGTTATTTCTAAGATATTCGTAGAATGCGAGTATACATAACTGACAAAGTAAAGTTTTACGGAGATATAATAATTGAGTATTCAAATGTATTTGTATCATTACCCTCATCAGTAGCTGCATAAGTCCACGTCTAAAACGTTTTTACAGATGTCCATGACGAACGACTTTAGTTGTCCTTCTGGACGCTATTTTGTTCAGATAATGTTCTAAGCTGTCTTGTTTGTCCATATAACAATCCTTTTCATTAATTGCTTCCCCAATGGGTGTGGAAATCATCAAAGAAATGTACTTAATTATATATTGTATTTAATTCAAGTTTCAATCGGAATCTTATTGATCTGGTCAAGCAGGGAAGCTTATGTACCAGACAATCACCGCCATGCTTGGTGAGCGGGTCGACGATACTCTATGTAGTGTTGGCGACAGTCCTGGAATTATACCTTAGCTAAGTCAACGTTTACGACACTTACGGCAAGAATTTCACCTAATGTCTAGAAACAACACGGACAATGAAAAAATAATTGAATAAATGTATAACCATAGTTCGTTATAATGCTGAGAGCCATTTGAGTTTCAATTAACCTTTGTCAAAGTAGATTGGAATTACTTCACAGTTCGTAAAAAATGGCCACGCGAATTCTGTATTGAAATTCTTCAAAGTCTTTAAATAGTTTTAAAAATATTTAAAAAATGTAGCATTGAATACTCGTTTAAATGGAATACACGAGTCTTAAGAAGACAATTTATATGCCCATTATTCTGCATAAAGGGATAAATATCTGTTCGGTCTAGACCAGACCGTAGGTACTTTGCTATAAATTTTTGTTTTAGCCCCCCTTTAGTTACGAGCTTAGAATATTTAATATTATAAGCATTTGGCGTCAGCTTGGGCCTTCATTTGAATATATTATTGTTGAATGGCCTTAAATACTGAAATCACAGGCTACATTTATATTGGTTTTAATAAATTGCCTCTTTCAGGTATAACAAAGCTTGATCAAAATCTAATTATCAAAATCATGTGATGGTGTGGCTGAAAACTGGTAAGAGTTGACCTTTAGATGTAATTATTCAGTCACTCTGATCAATAGTACTAAGCTCTAACTGCAAAACCAAAATACGGATTAATTTGGTTGTGCAGTTAGAGCTTTATGTCCTGCGATCTATAATAATAATTCTAACCACAAATATACTTTCTGCAATTATGTTAATCTACGATTTACTGAACATTTAAGATAAATTGAATCTAATCTAATGAAATTAGTCTGATAAAGAATGTATAGGTACAGTCTCTTCTTCGATTAATAGTAAAATTAGGAAACAAGAACTAGAAGTACATCAGAATTATAAAACATCAAATGCTCACAACATCAAAATTATGCATTTATATTTTAAAAATCATGGTATTTTTTATTTTGCGTTCACGTTACCTAAGCGGTGTACTCCTAAAACCAGGGTGTAAGCCTCCTTATCAAGAATTCTCAATTTGATGAGGCACCGCATACGAGTATTATGTGGGCTTGTCGAAAACTTATATAGCTGTTTAATAGCAGGTTATTGAAAATTTTTAATTTAATACCACTACTATTAACTATGAAATCGAATCAAGTGAAGAATATGCACAAAGGTTCACAGGTCAAAGTTCGTTATCCGTGACACGTCTTTAGCGCGTCGTCGCCTCATCATCGTGCCACTGCCCCATGAAGGTAAGAAAATTAGCGGGGTGGGTGGCACTGTAATATATCTTTATGCATAGGCCGTACTGATGGTGCACTGCCCCGATCGCATAGGATTTGTAAACAGCAAATGTTTGCAGAAATGATGGACATGGAAAAGACCGTCACCACTAACAGCTTTAGTGGCGAACAGTTTGATGACCAATTACATAGCCTTTATGATGTCGGTATTCTAACGTACCTTTTTTTAGAGGGGGAAATATTTTAAGGTTACCCGGCTCTACAAGAAAGAAGACCTACCTTAAGGACCCCCCCCCCCTTTTTTTAGGAACATTTTTGTCAGGTTGGTGATCGGAGAGATTTCAGTTGTGTATGGGTGAACGCTTCTGTCGATATGTCCTCTCGTCGAGATCTCCGACGTCCATGGGAAGACATGTACGGTGGTTCTATTTTAACATGGCTACGAAAAAAACATGATCTCTTAATTTTACATTTTTAATTAAAAAATCGTTCTCTCCATGGTAAATTGTTGGATTCCCCGGGCGCCTCGCGCATTTAGGCAAATATTTACATAAGGTAACCGGTCACAGATGTCGACGAAATATCGCACGCACATAAAACAGGATCACGAAATTCTGATAACGGCCCTTGTAGTACGGCCAGGGGGCAATTAGTCATTATTATTTCAACGAAACACTCTCTATTTATTATCCCTGCCCAATCGACAACTAAGGACGAAAGCGTCCTAACTTGACATATATAAACTGAATTGTTTTAAGGAACAAATTGACCATTACAGTATTTATTTATCAGTTTTATTAGTCCGTGTTTATGAAGAGTGCTACCGTGTAGCTGGGCGTCTCAGAGCCAGGTCTCGGGTTCAAGATAGGACCACCACTTATCATCCCGTGGTTGTCGTAAAAGGTGTCTAAGAGAAAAAATAGTAGGGAGATGGCGAGAAAATATTACTGCCATCAACAAACCGCCTGCCAAGCGATTATGGTAAGTTTTATTTTAAAAGATTGCTTAGTTACAAATTAAATTAAACGTGTCTAAAAATATATCTATGTAAATACATACAAGCTTTGGTAAAACGACCAAAAACTATCAATAGCTACAAATTGTCTTTGAACAAATTCTCGATCAATTACGCACATTCCAGCTTTTTAAAGGCCACTTGTTGAGTCCTAACGATCTCGTCATTCAGCGTTAGCTGGTTGCTGGGCTCTAACAAAAGTAAATCTGAATAAATACTTGTCAATTGTGACGTATCTTCTTTCGCTAAACACGGGACACTATCATAGACCGTCACGACGAGTTTGTCAAGAGGTGATTAGCCAATATAACTTGGTGTCAATTAAGCTAAAGTATCTAGCAAAAAAAATCTTTTAAAAATTTTGCTTTCCACATCGCCTATCTGAAAATATAGAATAATCGAATACAAGCTGTAGTAAGATGTCGGACGGAGGATTTTTTTATATCCATGGAAATGGATGGAGTGTGGTGTGTGTGTGGGCTTGAGGCTTCTAGGTTCACACGTTTTCCATCCAACGGCTTTATCCTCACTTACCAACAAGCACGATAAAAACCAAGCGCTACAGCGAAATATGCTAATGTAGTAAAGTTTCATAAAGACTTCAGACGGTAAGTCATGCAGTAGGCAAGGAGAAACGATAACTTATTGTGAAGCTGTTGGAATATGGTAATCTTCTTTTTGTGTCTCAAGACACAAATAAAGTAGGTAGTTTTGTTCATTGGCAATTTCTTGGAGATAGGTTTCGAATATTACACAAGTATTCTTATTGATAGTTTGTTGTAGGCATTTTGGTAGGTAGGTAGGTATGGTAGACATTTTGATAACTTTCTCATTGCTATTCGGTAGTTATTTTCCTGGCTGGCTGAAGGGGAGAGGGAGGGTCATCCAATCTTTCATTTGACGCATGTTTTATGTGTAGGTAATATTTTGTAATTGTTTATATTTTTATCTCTCGGCTTGTTTGAAGGCTAAATATTAAAATTGGTAACTTGAAATTTCTTTAAAACATTAAAGCTATGCTTTTAAGAGAGTAGGCAGTTACTTATTAAATTTGTGTCCGAGTCTATAGTAAATAGTCTATATAAAAGCCGAGATCCGATTCTTTGCCAATTTTTAAATTGCGATATTGTTGAATTTAATTCAGAAAAAGTCATAGCTGTAATAAATTCATAGATTAAATCTATTTCAGGGAAAACAGATAGCGATATCACAATGTCATCGTTTATTTTATTTGTTGGAAAATGAACAACTTACAGACAATTCGTAATACAGACAAATATAGAGGACAAAATATCAAGCCTTTAAAAAATTTCTCGAATAGTAATATATAATATAACAGTTAAGTATAGCTTGTTTTACGAGTTAACAATTAAAGTGAATCTATGTAAAAAATGTATTTCATTTAGGAGCGTTTTAAGCTATAAGTATGAATGATAGTCGTTTTGTTATTCAATTTTATTAATTAAGAAGGGGGCGGGGGAATATATATGTAGGGGAAAATACGAAAGTAAGTGTTTTTGAGTAAATTGTTAATAAATGAACACTCCATAGAAATTGGTAAACGGGAAAGTGGCTATATTTGGTAATAAATTATTTTATCTTTAAACGATTACCAATGTAATTTGATTTCCACCATTGCACACAGTCTGTATTTCTTGTCTCCATCGAGATAAAAGTTTAACTTATGTATATCAATATAAACATAAATAAACTCATCTCAAACTCTTTATAATATTTCCTAAGAGACCATGCAGCAACCCTCTAAAAGTAACCAAATAAAGACTAACATGAAATCGGTACAATATTGGAGATTGTTAATGGCAGCTTATTTTTGTAAGCTGGGAAAGTAATTGCTCAAGGAATGATCATCACGACGGCTTTCTATGGGATAATTTACTATAGCCCCAACGCGTAGAGCGAATGTTATTTATTGCCTATAAGATTTACTAAATAGATATAAATACTGCAGTTAATTCCTAAGATTTTTCAAAAGTAAATTTTTATGACACCCATGGGAAGATGGTTTACATGCAATACTTCTATAACCAAAATAACAAGATAAACTGACGATAACTTACTTCAAATTAATATCGTCGAGTATCTGGCTCGACAGCAGGTCCAGCAGCTGCGTGGCGTTTAGGTAGTCCCACGAACTGTCCCGTCCCAGGATCTCCTGGGTGCAGTTGAAGAAGTTCTGCAAATCTGTTTCGGAGTCCATTGCACTACACTTCACTCACTTTGTCAATTTTACACTTTCATATTTTGATTTGTTAACGATTTTATTTTTGATTATGTAAGTGATGAATTCAAGACATCATTATAAGCTGCATAACAGAAATTCGTAATAAGATTGCATTTTTGAAAGAAAAAAAATACGTCTGAACTCAAGTTTGTTGTATAGAAATTCGTGCATGTAGTTTTATTTCATTACGTAAAGTTATTTATATGCATTCGAAAGCAGTTGATTTCATTATCAGGTGGTATGAGAGCACCTGTCAAGCAGTTTTCAGAATTATTTTGAATTAGAGATATTCTTTGATCCGTCTACCGTTTCAACATTCCTTATTTTTTAAGTAAACTTGTGACTAATCAATTGTTTATTTTATAATATTTTTTCAGACATTATTCATTGAATCCAATCTCCGTCTTTTCTTTATTGTTATCTAGCCATGCGGTAGCGTGTCAAAACCAAGTTCAAGCTAACAGAACAGGCGTACAGCATTTTTGACCCTCTTATATATAATTCCAGATCAGAGAGTACACAAAAGAAAATTATAACAGATCATCTGTTCGCTCACAAACGGACAAGCCACTCTAAAAGTAGCTTCGACCCAATTACATAGAGAAAAGAACAGCCGAGAAAAAGTATAAGCTCACCCTTTTAGCCCGAATTGCCTGAAGTTACAAAACTGCTCACGTTGTTGCGTCAAAGCGTCGAAATCAATGGCATAAATGAAATTTTCTATGAAAATGTGAGTAGGGCGCCAGCTTATACTGTCTTTGAAGGCGTTAATAATAAAATACTTGTGTTACACGTAATGTTATGGATAAGGAACAACGTGTAATTGCGATTCAGATAGGGCTTCATGTAGTGGAGAATTAGTTTCTGTTCAGCCTTGCTTAAAAGTACTTAAAATCAGCCTGATTTTCTTTAAATATTCTTTAACTTTCTTGAAAAAGACATAAATCGTTACTCCGGCCACGGGTATTAGAAAGATTAAAACAGTAAATTGTTTTCTGTGGCAATAGTACTCAAAGTCTTCGATTTCTGCATACATATTTTCGGTCTCTCATAAACTGGTATCTTAATAAAAGAATTAAATTTCTGTAAGTACGAGTACCTGGTTCTGTTAACTTTATCGCAAAACGTCATCTCGATCTTGACATAGATATGCTTGACGGTTCTGAGTGCGCACGCTTAAGAGGGTATGCTGGTGTCAAAGCGCCCATACAAACGTAGTCCAGTCATATTTTGAGTATTAAGCTATGAAAATCTATGAAATTTTCAAGACACAATCTAGAAACAAATATCTGTGTCGGTGGTGAGTCAGATTTTCGTTTAAATATATACTTCCAGACTTACAGGGCGTCAAAGAATTGTATTTTACGGTACTAAAAAGCCCCAACTTTGACCCTGATTTACAAGAGTATGAATCAATTTAGAACAATTTGGAAAGACCACCGACTTCTGAAATTTCATTAGTATACTGTATTAGCAAAATGGTTACATAATATACTGTATCCTTCAAATTATCACTGGACTACGAAACATCCAAATAACGGGTGGATAACTTCGCGTAGTGTATGCTGTCTCACCGTACGCGCTCGGGTAGGATAGGGCTCGGATAGGGACAGCTACAAAACAATGCAACCTTGAAAGCGGCCACGTGCTCTAAACAGACAATCCTCTTAGCATCCCATGGCCTTATCGTCACTTACCATCAGGTGAGACGATGACCTATTGTACGTAAAAAGTATCTCCGCATATAATTTAAACATATAGCAAGTAGTGTTGATGACGCAAAAAAAACAGTTCTAACTAAGATCGTATTTTGAAATGATTTTACATCACGACCATAAAGCAATACTTGCCTACCCACTATGGATATTTGTTGTACGTAGATTTACGAGTACAATGTTACCTCCTCTACTTGCTTCACAGTAAAATACTTGGCATAAAGTGTTTTTCAGCAACGCAGTCAGTTTTTTTCGTTGCTATTTTTAATAAAAGTGTAGAAAATGTGCGACACTCTGTTTATATGCAAGCTTGGATTTGTGCAGACACTTCTGCAGGCGTTGTAGAGAATATGAAATGAGTAGAGAACACATGAAGTTTATAGATTTGTCAACACTAGGAATCAGGAATATATGCTGTAAGAAATATCTTTTAGAATTAAGCTGTTCCTTTTGTATATATTTTTCTGTTTTTTGTTGATTGAATGAATGGTTCAAATGAATAAAAAATATGTAGGTTTCCATTTGAACAAATTTTAACCACTTCCTATTGACATTAGACGGTGACAAGCCCTTACAAATGGTAATTAGAGGTCTAACGCCTAACTCTCTCATATATTCAATGCTCCTGAGGTATGGAGTTATGCGTAGTTTGACGTTCCGTAAACACACTGCCATACCGCTCCCATACCTCAGGAACAGAGTCAGTTATGCGTTCGACTGTAATTATGAACTTGGAATGGATTGAGGATGAATTTTTTAAACTTTAGCAACCAAACTACCAAAAAAATCGATTTGTCTCTCAAAATATTTGAAAGACATGACGACAAAGTTACTTAATAAAAGTAGTTTCATTGTATTTTTATTGTCTTGTAACTGTAACTAATATATGTATTAGGCTATATACTTTTATCGAAATCGGAGCTTGGTTATGATAATAGTTTTTTACCCAAAATTAAGTACATGTACACTCGAATATAAAAATATGTATCCACTTTTGAACTATGTAACATTCGCCTTTAATTGGCATTTCCTACAACACACTACATAGAAAGAGTGAATGTGACATGGTTCAAAAGTGGATACATATTTTTGTACTCGAGTGTACATTAAATGTCAAAATTCAAAATACAAGAAGTAATATTTCTTGTGATTGATTCAAAACTTGCTCACGATCTATGAATAAGGATTTACTCGTGAAAGATTTAGACATGAAACTATTGTTTGACCCTCATTATAATGAAAATGTTAACAACGTCCTGTTTTCGGAACTCCAGTATCTTGAAACTATTCATTGTAACTGAACTAATAAATATAATAAAACTAAAAGTGGTCTGAAAGCGTCTCAGTATCATTCTGTCCAGAATAGTTTGTCCGGAGACGAAAATTAGTTAAGTTTAATGACACAACTAACAATACAAGGCTCGTGGTCCGGTACAGTAAATGAATAAAACTTATTTTTAGATTTTTATGGAATTTTTGGGGACCCTTCGTAAATTGATATAAGCCACGTAATTCACCTTATAAAGGACAACAAGACTAAAACTTATTAATCATTAAGTAGATTTCTACCGCGTTGTTACACAATCTGTCAAAAACTGACAACTAGGTACTAATAAAATCGAACGAAAAAAGGAGTTCAGGCCAAATAAGATCCAGGGAACAGAAAATAATAATGATGAAAATCGTGTAAAATGTCGTTTTAGGTAGTATGTTTCTTGTCACAAAGATGTTATCTATTGCTAAATCGATGGAACCCTTAAATTTTTCTCTAAAATTTCTGTCACTAGCTTTCTACACCTTTACTGAACTTCATAAAATTTTATATATACGCGCATATATGTATTATTGGTAAGTGATATCATTTTATGCGGTCGCGACATTAATATCTGTACAAAATCTGCCTTAAAAAAATTAAAATTATAGTATGACACTTATTAGGAATAACACGATAAATATGGACTGAAATGTGTTTCTCATTTTATTACATTTAGTTGGAAGTAGTACTGATAAACATTATAACTAACACAATGAACAAGACTGCCTTTGACACAAATCATAATTATTTCTATCTTTTTCTTACACGAAAAAGTTATTTCTTCTTGGAAAAATGTAATTCACCAACCAATGAGAAGATAAATTACCTTGTTAGGCGGGAATCTCGATGATTTGCAGTTATTTGTTGGAATACCTTTTACTCGTATCCTCTCGGGAAGACTCTCGAACCGCGGTGAATTATACCGTCACGTTACGTAAACGGTGGGTCGCGATCAATTATCATTTCCTCGATTCAGCGCTCAATGGCTTTCACAATGCAAAGAGCCAGACACCACTCAGCTGTATTTCACCAGCGACAATATAGCCATTTCTCAGGATATTATTTCTTAGTATTCTTTTACTGAACTTTATTCAGTTATTCCATTCCACCCCGTTAAGTCAATTACAATGCCACATTGAATACTATTTTTTACATATATTCAAAATAATTTTCTCCTACATTTTTCGATTGTTTTGTTCTTCAATATTAGCCAATTGTTTCCAGTTTATGTAAAGATAGAAATTAATTAAAACAGGGTAATTGAATAAAATAAAATAAAGCAGTTTGAACGAAATTAATCGAAAATTTAGTGTCAAGTGTAATTATTCATTTAAATAAGTAAAACATTAAATATAAATAGTGTTTGTGGTACAACTTTTATGGGTTTAATTTTGTGTTGACATATATTATTACTCGTACCAGTTCGTTATCTCTTAGTACACGATAAAAATAAGGTAAATATATTATATCAACTCGAACACTGTAAGGGAAAACAAACAAATATGTAATATGTATCTAGACCAGCTCAAACAGTTTGGGTGCGACTAATAAGGTGCGTATATAGTCCTAGTCCTCTATATTTCTGTGTCAGGGTCAAAGCCCAAAGGAGATAGCGAGCAATTGGGCTTTGAGCCTTTGATATAAACAACTTTACTATTATTATTTTGACAGAATCTTAATGCTTCCCTGCTTTGCTTACAGAAGCACTTCGCACAAGTGATTTAAACTATAATAGTTGACAGTCAGATTATTGTTATATACCTATTCTTATTACGTAAATCACACATGAGTTGGTTAAAATCTAATGAAAAAATTCATCAGAATTCTGATCTTGGCTTTAGAATAGAATCTACCAATGTCATACGAGTATCATAGATTTCATAAGAGACGATCTAGGGATAATTTTGGAGTCAGGCAAAAGTATATGTAACTGTCTATTAAGAACAACTAACTTACTGCGAATAACACACAGAATGATGATTTCAAGTTCTAAAACATACACACATGCCTCATAAACAGATGAAATCGGGACTCAGTATCTTACCTACTAAGTAGTGTTTTGCCCGCGACTTTATCTACGTGGGCTTCGGAATTTATTTCACGGGAATGCCTTGTTTGATCGTGATAGAAAGAGCTCTGTGCTCTTCTCAACCTTTCAACTATCTCCGTACAAAAAACAAGTAATTATGACTCTCCGTTACGTCGTCGTGAAGATAGGACAACCATACTTACTTCCGCATTTTCCTAGTCCTACAGTACAGTCCTAGTTCATTAGTCAATATGTTAATACTTATGATTCTCTGTAATCGCTCGTGGTCCCTTCAGCTTCTGAAAGCTTGAAATACAAACACTAGTCCCTGTACAGGCAATATTGATTTAATCCTTACATAATGCACAGCCTCTCATCTTTAATGGA
Source organism: Carcina quercana (assembly GCA_910589575.2). Lineage (NCBI taxonomy): Eukaryota > Metazoa > Arthropoda > Insecta > Lepidoptera > Depressariidae > Carcina > Carcina quercana. The sequence goes on from OU342436.1 coordinate 8,668,460, forward strand.
GCTAACTTCACAGTGCATGGACATGAATTAAGTAGGTTCACAAGAGTGCCAAGGAGGTCGATGATAAAACTGGAGTAACAAAGCTGCCAAGTTGTGGAAATTTCCAGATATTGTTTTGCTCCCGACATCAAGTTTACCAACTGAATGGAAATTTCCGTGTAACGTTTAAAGAATCCGAGATCTCAGTCAGAATTATTTAACATTTCATTGTTTAATATCGATATTTTGGTGTTGGTTAGTCAGTCAGTGTAATCTATTGTTACAGTGACTTATGTATTTTATCACAAATTGTTATAGGGAATGTGAATTCCATTATCACAGCAAACGAACGTGTGATGGCATTTGGATATCAGTGATACACAAGCTGAAACTATCCCCTGCAAACCAAAAGTGCATGCGCCATAGCATACTCACACTGTCTCGTGTGTCTATTGGTTGGTTTGCTAAATGTCACTGTCAACGTGTCAATGACGTGGGAGAGTGTGGACGTTAAGTAGTACTGTAGAAATGGGGAGGTAGCGTAGCTTCGGTAGCGGGATCTTGTCCAGTGAAACAGCGTAGTTATGCTAGAGGGTTTATTAAATAACTCAAAGAATGTTACGTATACAATAGATGGGGCGGACACGCGGACCAAACACACCCACTTTAACTATATATTTCTAACTAGATGCGCACTTTTCAACAATACATTCAAGACTACCTATTGTTTTATTTTCATCTGTCGTCCCTGCGACAGATTCTCAAATCAAAATATAGGAAAGTTCGAGAGATCCTTACTAGCCAGTGCGCATCCACGTAGGTGCGAGCATGTAGGTTTAACTTCACTACAGTACTGACCACTGTCGTCGTGACTTTACTGTGGTTATCTTTCTAAATGAATACAATAAAACAAACAAATGGGTATCGCAATTGAATTCTCCAAACTCCTAAAACGAATCGTGATTCAATCAACATTTGTTTGAAGCGAATAACAATTCCAGAACCTCACAAGCCTGCTTCTACGAGTCTGAATGGGAAAAATCACGTTTACATAAGTAATAGAAAGATAAATCCTTTTAGATTGTCGTAAAGTAACGGAGTGTAACGAAAGAAAATTGACACGCAACTAAAAGCTGTCCCCAATGAAATGTCGATGGAAGGCATATTCGCTAAAAGTTTTAGGTAGCGTTTGTGAATGGATAGTTATGTTTATGGCAAATGTAACGTGCTAGACAGGAAGACGGAACGAACTGAAAGTTTTACGTAAAGATTTGTACGACTCTCGGAAAGGCAACTGAATGGCAAATACTTGTAACGAATGGTTCGCCAGTATTCTGCTCAAATGGAGAGTTTACATGTTTTTGTCAGCCGGAAAAGTCTACATGTGAACACGTCGACACGAGTTACAAACATTTCAAACACATATTATGTTTCGTATTGTTCCTTGGTTTCTGCAAATAATTTTACGGGTGTCATAATATATGCACTTCTCATCAGAAAAATCGAAACACGTTGTAAGTTTATGTTTTGCAAGAATTATCAGAGAAATGTGTATATTTTTGAATGTATGTCAAATGTCGTTTAATAGTGAATAATATGAGGTTTTCAAATGCTAAATCTATGCTAATGCTAAAAAATCTAAATTTTCTAAAAAATCTTTGGTTTTTCATTTGTTTGCTCGTTTTTGCTCGATATTGATAACGGCAACAGGTAGACGCTTAAAATATTCACAGAATACTTAATTATATATTAACTTTAAAAATATATTTATTTTAAACAAAATTTTAAAAAAACAATACTAACTTAAAATAAAACAATATACATGAAAAATACATGATTTTTTGCCGTTTATAAAGATGTACGGAACCCTTCGTGCGCGAATCCGACATGCACTCGGTGTTGTATGTCAAGGATCACTTTTAATTAAAATTTTATTTACTAAATATTGTACGCCATAGGATTAGGATAGGAGAGTATTATATTATAACTATATATAGATAACTTCTTCCACGCAAAAAGACATTTCATTAAACATTCTGTAATTCCTAGGTTTGAATTTTTTTCTACATTCTTAACCGATATCGAAACAAGAAATAGTGTGCATGAATTTAGTAACCGCGTCCGATTTCAAAAACAATATTGTAGATAGATAGACGCGGGTAAACCGCACAATTTCAATGTCATGACCATCAAACATCAAACTTCACTCAATACGCAGTACTATTTTGTGGTTTCCAATAAAAGCAAGAAAATAATTATTAGATACAATTCCAGACAAATATTGACCAGTTATTAAAACAAGGGTAATATGATTGAAATTATATCTCATCCTAATGTCGAAAAACGCTTGGATATTTTGAACCTTTTTTGAACACGGTACCATGAAAAACGATCGATCGAGATTCGAATTTCAAATTCATACAATACAACCCAATCCTAAAGCATTCCGAAACAAAAACGAAACGAACCAACTATTGTGGTAGTCGTTAACGTCTCATTATTAGGACAGTCATTATGATTGATATATAGATATGACAGTGATAATAATAGTATGTTATCACGGGTATACAGGAGTGTAATACACTAAGGACGAACATCCTTACAATGTCACGGATGTCTTTGGTGACGTCACATTCGATTTTGATTGTCGTTGCCTATGAAACTAAGGACATCGTCAGCAAACACATCCTTGAGCCATGGGGTGGTAAATACTTTAGTTCTTAGTGAATTTCATTCATCCCAGGAGATGGTGCTGGCCGAAGCCTGAAACTTTTTCTTCGTTTAAAAAAAATTGCGTAAAAAAATAGGGTGATTCTGAACTAAGTTTGAAGCCACAAACTTTTTGTACTCAATCCTTGATTGCCATGTGTACAAACATGTACACAGTGCGCTTGCACTTGACCTTCATTTCACTTGAAAAGAAAGTGAGCTCAACTTAAGCACTGTGCCATCTTTCATTGTCGGAACCAAAACACACCACTCCTTATAACACTGATGTTTGACGATAGATTTATCTAGATAACATGGTGGGAGCCACTATCAAAACACATAAAGGTACCTAAAAGTATCTGGATCCAAACGGCCCCAGATCGGTCACTGTAAGGTGTATAGAGGCGAGAGAGGCTTATGTTAAACAGTAAAATGACATAAATTCCCTAACATTTTTGCTAGTTTTATAGCTAGTCTGGATGTCTTTAATGACAATGAATGGTTACTTTAGTGCAAACGTTAACCGTGGAACGTAGACACAAGCTTATTTCTAATTATAAAAATATCATTGAAAGTCTTAAAACATTACATTTACATTATAGTGTTTCCAAGCGTGCTCCGTACACATTTTCTCGTAAGTACATAACAGAAACCGTTTGCTGAATAAAAGCTATTCGCTATGGCAATCTTTCAAAGGGCATTAGCTTTATATCTGCTACGTTTTTTGCCATGGCGACCCTTTATGACGTAGTGTGATGTGATTCTCGCTTGTAAAGAAACCTCCCGGGATAAATGTGCCGTCAAATTACGATTCTTATCCCATATTTCATTTCTATCGAAGGAGCGCGTTATGGTAATGTGTACCGTGCATTATAAGATGTTCAGTGTAATTTGGAATGATCCGCGTTAGTATTTGAGATGCTTTAGGAGGTTTGGGTCGATTTTTTTCCGACTTCAAAAAAGGAGGAGGTTCGACGACGGATATATTTCTTTGTTTGTTAACTCAGAACTGTTGACTGGGTGAACCGATTTGGATGATCCTTTTATATTTGAAAGCTGGTGCTTCACGTGTGATTCTATTTTAATTTGGTCCAGGTCTGAATAAAAGTAAACTTTTAGGGCAATTGAAGTCGGTTTCCAGTTCTTTTTGAACGCATTTACTTGTTAGTGGATTTGGACAATGGACAGAATCAGTAGCCCGAATACGAGGCTTTTCTATAAATCTCCGCGTTCAATGTCAAAGTTGTACTGGTATTATAACGTTTTTATGGAGTTTTCAACACAGATTTACCGCTGAATTTAAAACAATAGCACTACTGATTTATTTGTTTCCTACTTTAGATATAAATTTAAAAAATCCGAATTTCTTATTTTGGTATACGTTCAATGACGGATGAAGTACATTCATAACTAGCATGGCTTGAGTAATTATTTTGTTCAGCGTTGATCGAGCTTTATGTCCAGCTTTTGTAAGCTTATATTAGCAATAAGCACTTGAAACGTAATAAAGAGCATATTCTGACATGAACCTACATAGACACACATGTCTACCGTCATTCATAAACCGGAACCCTTTCTAGGGTTAAATGTACCCATTCGCATATGAACTGGACCGAGACCCCGAAGAGGACGGTCAGCACAAATTGGTAATATAAGAAAATGTACGGTGCACAAAAGCGGGCTTTCTTTTATGTGCAATTGGGGTCGGTAGCTTCGTATAAGAAAAGAATATTTGGTGAACTTGAAACCATTTGTGGGGGCTTATTCTAAAGAATGTGATTTTCATAATAATAGTATCATTTAACCTTTTTGAAATGAAAATATATACGTAAGGAAATGAGATGAGAAAACTGTAATATATCATCTGTTTGTTGTGAATTCAATATGAAAGACTAGCAGATAAATATCATTCGAATGAACGCTCAGCAGGTGGCTAAGTGAGTGTGTAATACGAGTATTTAATCAATAAAATCATTTTATGTCTAAATGGTGCCCCTACATTTGGACACCTAAAGCTTTAACTATTTATATTGCAGACGTACGCGCCTCTCGATTTTGATATCGATCTCGATAATTGAAAGATAAAAAACTAAAACCTTTTAAATCGGGAATTGTAAAGAAGACTGCAGAGTTTCACGTGCCCTACGTGTTTGAGTCAGCCAGTCACGAAATTGCGTAATTGTCTTTGAATCGGGGTGGTAATTACTTTCAAATTAACTGTAGTTTTGTCTTTTATTGTTCGTCTGTTTTGTTATGAGTTACAATCCCCAACATCGGTCTTGTTAAATGCTTTCAAAATGAAACCAACGTCTAATTTTGTCTTTCATTCATATTTAAAAAAAATACATCAATTTATTATAGTATGTATTTCTATAAAGGAAATGAAATCAATCGTGTATTCGGTCCTCAATTTTTTAAACAGAAGACCCAAAACCAGACAAAGCAAGATAGCATTTAAATATTGAACCTAGTCTCTATTTATCTGACTTCAAAAAATCTGCTCAATATCTTCGCTGATTCTCAGGGGTGGTTCCGTATACAGGATATGTATCCCGTTTATTAGATTTCACCCACATATCGTTAACATATAATACAACTTTAAACAGTCCAATTATAATGAAGCAATTCGTGGGCAAATAAAGTCAGCTCCTTATTTATTTTACAACACCTATAAAATTATTGGTAAATATCTTTTAAAAAGTTAAATAAAACAATTACATTTCGCTTTTCAAATTAATGCACTAAAATACGGATCGGATATTTCTGCATATAGATTGGCCGGTGCCGTGTAATTCTTGATTAAGTATAGTGCCAAATCAACATTTGTGGAAGTCATTAAATACGCCCGAGAAATATAAGGAAATAGTCAACAACATCATACTGTAAATAAATCACCCGTCGGGTTATTGATTACACCGCGAGGAAACCTATACGTATGTCGTATAACTATACTTCTGAGAAGAAATTAAAGAATGTAACAAAACAATAACTACATTCATGTACATAGAAGTTATCCTCAAAACATCGAAATAAATACATGTTACTAAACAGTCAATCACCCGTGTGGTCTCTGCTTTAGAATAAAGCCACTCCATGACATCTCGCGGGTGTCGTAAAAAGTGACTAATCGAAACAATACTAAGGAGATGCCTACCACTACCAATCCGCTCGCAAAGCATGCTGATTATAGAACATCTTATTGAATGTTTGGAGTGAAAAAGAACTAAGAAACCGACTTCAACTGACTTAAAACAAAAGCATTCATCCTCTAAAATGATCACCTTTAGAGGATATAATTATTTGGGTAGATTTTGTTGATTTTCTCAAGAAGCCCTAAACCAATTTTGGTAAAATTTATATGATACAATCTCTGAAGCATGATATACCAAAAAGAACAATCAAATTGATTCATTATTGGCGGAATTATCGAGTAACATACATAAAAATAACATCGAGAGCCTCCTCCTTTTTTAAGTCTTTTAAAAAATAAAATCAAGTAGATTCGCAAACAGTACTTTGTCATAATTAAATATGATGACTTGCTATCAATTTGGCTAATAACATCGATTACGTCACACATGCTGCGATACAGGCAATTAATATCACCCCCAATTCTATGGGATCGAAAACGCGTTTTCAATGAATAATTTGATCATTAATACTGTTTCGTTTCCCTTCGCAGTAAGTTCACAGCTTCCACCGTCGTTAATCAAGATAAAGCAATTTTGTTTTGCACGTTCCAAAGTACCTATCTGATTTCTTTCTTATTTTCGAGTTACGTGCTTTTCGACCAAGTAGAAGACATTAATCAAAGTTCTGAAGAAATTCTTTATTCGCTTACTAAAGTACAACTAAGCAGTAATGATGGCGAACCTTTCAAGAGTTTGAAGTTCCAAACAGATAATATTAAGCACTCATTAAATATCTATTGCGAAAACAATGAAACTTTCTAGGCCCGGGGTAAAATATAAGCGTAATTTTAAGGGCTATTAGCGTTTCTACGAGGCACTTCTAAATCATATGTCTGTCTGTTCAACCGGCCATTTCCTGGCTTTTCTTTAAATGCCACTCACCACATCCTGTTGCACTAAGAACATAAACTCAGTCAAATGATCGACACGAAATCAACAAACCTGACTAATTAGTAAAACTACAAAGAATTTTTCAGCAACGCAATCTCTTACGGAACTTTCTGCCAACTTTTACAACTTAACTTTCTTAATTTTAATTATGATGATATAATATCGTTAAAATCGTTGTATTAATTTTAAACACTTATTTTCTTAGCTGTTTGAGCACCGTAATAAACAATCTTTCATTATTAGTTGCCATGGCGCGGGATCGATTCCATGGGGCGTGCTGTCGCCAGCGCGGTCGGTATACTACTGAAGCGTCAGTGGCTTATCTAGTCTTTTTCACTAAATGCCCATCAAAACCGCCAACAATCTGTTTGCGACAGATGTCAGGGTATACGTAGATTATACAAATCGACCCCCGGGACACGTAAGGAACCTCTAACGACTAAAAAGAAATCCTGTTAACGTTAGATCCCTTCTCAGCTTACATTGTTTTGTGATTTTAATTCGTTCTACGGATGAAAAGAATTTGGGCAAGCAAGTGAAAGTCGACACTTTTGAGATTTTTGAAATTTGAAGACAGAATTAGAGCTGTATAATGTATATTATACGAGTATACCTATAGTATAGATCATCAATTTAATTAAACTTTTAGTATAATAGTTTATATTACTATTGCTATTACTGTTTATATTACTATACTACAACGGTTTGATAACATTCCATTTTACATTAATTTTACGCCCATTTTCTTGACTATCATAAAAAAGTAATGTATAGTATATCTAATAGGTTCTTCTCTGATTTAGATTTAATTTGTGAACATTTTAAAATTCATTACACAAAGAGATATTACATGTGAAAATGTTACACATAAATGGTACGAAGATCGCGGGCTCGTCTCGCAAGGGCCGGGTTTGTTTTACGAGTCGGTGTCAAGTGCGCAAAGGAGCGGATGCTCCGAATATGATAACGTGTTTGTAATTGAATAAATACTTAAGAGGCGCGCCATTCGTAAATAGACGACGTTGCGGACTGCGGGAAGAACGGGGAATTTAAAACACATGTATTACACCTCTAAATTCGAGAAAAGAGTCGTATCTTCATAGAAAATTCACTATTTATTAAACGGCCGTCCAAAAGCATTATCGCTTCTCACGAAACAATCTTTTCCATCTCTTTGGAGTTGATGGGAATAGCTTTAAAAACAATAATAAACAAAATATGTAGCAATTGTGATGTCGGTTGATGTCTCTTCACACCTCCTGGAATGATCCTGGATTGTTAAGGAGCGTCGCCCGTTGTATGGCCACACCGCTCCAAGTTGTGAGCACATGGGCGGGAATTTTCTCGGCGGCCATAAATCCACGACACAGGGCTTACAGTAAGCTTATAATTTTTGTAATGTAAAAATTGGCAGCTTAAATATAATTAGGTAAATTATTCATATTATTATCGACAAATAACTTAGTGTGTTCCTGAAGAGGTTAAATGACCACATCGTCACTTAACATCAAGTGAGATTTTGGTCTGTCGTGAACCATAATAAAAAAATCAAGACTCAATCATACCAACGATGGGCTTTTTGTTTTAAATAACTTGATTTTCAAGAATAAATATTTAAGTTAAGTAAACAAGGCTTCCTACTTTAGAATAAAATTATTAAATTGTAGATTCTTCAAACTTTTCACTACATCACAAGCTCTTATTCAAAAACTTCAGTAAACTTCGTAACTTACTAAGCTTGAAGGAATATTTCGTCAATTTAAAATAGAGCAATATATAAATAAATATGGGTTCAAAATAGTACCTACTGAACTTCAAAGTGCATCGTAATTTGTGAGGTTGCTGATACGCTATGAAACGGAATTCATTTTAATTATTGTGATAGTGATTCTAAATGTTCGAAAAATGAAATCGAAATGGATCATGAGTGTGGTCATCAATCCTCCGATCAAGCATGGACTCCATTCGAGTGACAATCTATGAAATAAGCTCATGGTTAGTCCATACAGTCCAGCAGATGGTGTTTTTATGCACAAAGGGTTATCACTGGTAGGCCATTTTATATACCCACCTAACAACTACCATGTTACCTAAGTCTTAATACCGCCAAACATAAGATTTCGCACTCTTACTATCCAACGGCCTTATCGTCACTTACCATCAGGTGATACGAAGGCCACGTTCAAACCCATTACAAAAACTGTAATCAATTATTACCGAAAGTTCATCACTGTGTTCTCTATTGATCAATTATAAGCTTTTCAGCAGTCAACTGCGGTATGTATGCTTTCTTAAAAGACGATTTAATGGCTAAGGAGAACTATAAAACAAGTCCAAAATCTGCAGATAAGCTTGTGCTCTAGCTTTGATTGGTAAATGATTTGTAACGGCTTGAAAAAGTTTTAAAAAGTCCGCCAGTACTTTCGTTGTAATTATGTACTCTGTTCCTATTTGTGACAAAATCTAAATACGAGTATTTACTAGTAGACGGTATTATTCAATACTGGTTTCGGTATATCCCGTACCGCGAAAGCTATCAAGAGAAAATATCACCGCTTGAATATTATTACTTTGCGTCAATCCCATTAGCTTCAGCTGCCTGACCGTTAATGGTGCGGCATATTTTAAAATGTCTGCTACAAGCTCTCCATTATTTATTTTACCAACCACCAACAAATTTAAGATGTTGCGTTGTGATATTGAAAGAGATTGTGATGATACTTTCTTCGTGAACCCAACGGCCTGTTAACGTTATATGTAAAAGGCTTTCTCTGCCGGTTTCAAGAGAGACTTCGGTTCAAATCCTAGTTGTGTCGAATATATTGTTTTTATTGGAGTGCTGTCATACTTTTTAAAATCTCAAAAATACTTGATAGCTTAGAGCAGTTGTCAAATACCTAAATAGTTTTAGTAGTGTGACTCGTCACGCCTTTATCTAAATTATTCCAAAAATCATAATTTCCTTCCTCCTAAAAACCTTTTCACCTCTCCAGCACGAGAAGTGTCGTTTTGGTCATCAAAAACTCGCAGCAAAAGTAGTTTTTGCTGCGAATGAGTAAAAGTCACACAAATAAGACATTCAATTCTTTCGATTATATGTTTATCTTATTTCAATTAAAATAAATAATTTTGCTTTTTGTTCGTCGTACTTAATATTTATAATAAATAGTAAGTATTAATATCACTTACTTCAAAAACATTATACTTTGTTTTTGATAATAATATCAGCAACATAATTTCGGAACGAACTTATTTAGAAAAATAAAAAAAAGAGATCACAATGCCCACAGAGTATATTGTAATATGTATCGCTCGCTACGCTCGTGATTCAATTCTAGACTACTTCACTCGCTCGAGATTTAATGTAAGCACTCGCACCAAAAACAACTTTGTTCACTTGTTGAACAAATAAATATATTATTTATCTAGTAATCAGAATATAGCATTTCAAGACAAAACTCTTTATAAATTAGCTGTTTTATGATTATAAATTTTATTTAAATAGCTTTCAACTAGAAACCTTTTATACAACTATAATAATAGCCCACTTTATATGTTACCACTTTGCATATCATAGATTCATTTAATAGACTTTACTTAATAAATATTTAGTGTATCTGTATTAACATATTTATAATCCTCTATCCAGACTGAATAACAAAGACGTGCCTAGAACTAAGTCTGTGTAGTCGTCTAGACTTTAATAAAAATCGAGAGGATTTGAGATACATGCTCTTATTTTTTTTTATTCCTGATTAGGATTATTGTTTCAATTTCGTAGTGCCTTAATTATCGTTTATATCCACTGCCACTAAGTTGTCTTGTCTTCACGAGACAACAAGTGGGTTTCTGATCGGCCACTGTACATTATACCATTTTTCAAATAGACGAACCCACGGACAAACGATAGTATTGTAATTGTTGGAATATACATCGCACGTATTCATGAGCTTCAATATTATCAGCGTTCTCAATAATACATCGTATTTTCGGGTACAATACTTGTATTCACTAAAAACTTGTGTCGAGGACTATTGAAACTCAGCGTCTCCTTATGGGTACGATCTTCGAATTTGGTGTTCAACTGTCTTGTAGAGAGCTGACCACAGAAACGAGATCACTGACCACATGCTGAATAAGTGGGACAGGGATGACAGTTCATTGTTGTATATAGTGTTAAAAAAATAGACAATGAGTTTTCACTCGATTTATATCACTCGTGATGAGTGTCGAATACCGTGTGGTTCTCGCCTTTATGATAGGATCACCCCATTTCATTATATCATCAGGAAATTAGCAGCAGCATCTAACATTTTTGATACATGTACAGATTTTGTACTTTGCCGTCATCTGACCTGATGGTAAGTGACGATAAAGCCGTTTTATAGAAAGCGTGCGTGCTCAGAAGCCTCAAGCCAATGGGGTAATGGTTCAACTGCTTTTGATGCCGGCACAAATCAGTGTCATTAACATGGAGGCATAAACTATGCCATACCACCAACCCAACCGAGTACCGAGACCGTCGTGAATCGGACCTGGGACCTCCAGATTGTAAGTCTGACGATGTAACTTCTAGGACACAAAGCAAACAATCCCATCACTAATAAGAATAGTATAGCTCTATTTTCTCTTCTTCTCCAAAATCTAATAAAATGTTAATTTAACATTATCAACCGAATTCTGAAGAACGAAATTGATTTCTAAAACAGAAAAAAGTTCTAGCTAACGCTTTTCCATTACATATAGTGTCTACATTCAATAACAGTCGCTGAGTCCGATGAACCGCATAATTTAATTGCGTGAATGTACAGTTCTACATACAAGATATCTGGCTATAAATTCCGAAAACCGCAATATCCAATTCAACCAAATTCCATCCTGAGAGTACGTGCACGTTACGAAAATACTTTCGATTTCAAGTAAAACCAACTGTGAAACATGAGTATTTTGGTATTACTGAAACAGAAACTTATTTTATTTTAATTTTTTTTGAAAAACGAACATTTAAGTGTTTAAATAAAATAAATAATTAACTCAACTTATGAATATCTATAAACTAATAATAAGTCTCCACCTATATAAATGATACAGATTATACAAAGTACAAGTTCAATATATACTACTATTATATATACATATATATACAATACAACCTAATTGGGTATGCCCTAAAATTATTCGCGTTTATATTGTGACATATTTTGGATGAAAACACAAATCTAAGAAACTATTTTAAATATTTTATTTCTAAGATCTATAAGATTTATTCATTGGTTTTAGATCGACCTTGATCACGACACCGCGTGAACTTATGACGTCATAAGTTCATACACTATGAAGCGAATCACCCACGTGTTAGTTGGATGAATAATAATAACAACCATGAAATGAGTACGGTGTTTAGTGTTTAATATGTCAAAAAGTGTCTACTGTCAATGTCAATCCTATTTTGCAAATTTTGAGTATTTAGGTAGAAATCTTTCATTACGAAATGTATGAATGTGGGGTCAAATGAATGTCATTGTGTGTTTAAAGAAATTATAACATAAACTTTAACTAATTCGAAAAGTAAATGAGAAAATATGATGTAACATCAAAATATCTTCAAATGGATTTTTTATTTTCATGCCTTATAAAAATCTTTACATACCCAATTGCTAATTATAGAGGTAGAAGGAAGGAATTAGCAGGTAATTCGATAAACCTCTTGTACAAATAGAATAACGATTGAATATAGGACATGCGTGTGTGATTGTGTATGTTTGTTCATTGCCCATTGATCCAGAATAATGGAACGTCTCATTACTTACATCTGTAAACGTCACTTGAAACATGAAACATATTTTTATATTCACCTCCATCAAAGTTTCATTCTGTTGCCATAATCTTTTATAATATAATAGCTGGATTTGTGCAGTAACTATCTAAAAATAGGACATAAGATTGTAATGTCGCGAAATGAGTATCATTAACATTCAACTTCATTTTTTTTTCAACAAAATTTTCATGGTCAACACTTTTTTTCGATTATTGTTCAAAGCGCCATCCATGAACCATTAGCTGCGTAACTGTTGTTGTAGCTAACTATAAAGTTGTAAATTAATGATATTTATTTCGCGACACTAAAATTTCATCTCCTATTTTTAGGTAATTACTCATCAAAGCCAGTTATTCTATTTTAAAAGATTATGGCAACAGAAATGAGTATGTAAGAATTAGGAGAGAGATAACGTTGATAGCAATAAAACACAAAAACCCACATTATTTTACAACCAAAAGTGAAACACCAAGGCAAATATAGTAAAAGGCCTAGGAAATAAGATGGTCAGGAGATTGACATAGATTACTTTTCATAATATACCCGATATACTGTTCCCGTTGTACAATTTCTGAAGTCCACTCAGACAGTGGCAGGCCAAAGATTGTCTAAAAATATATTAACATAACTTATATACGTAGGCAATACGTAGATATGAACTAGTGCTGCCCATGCTGAACATTCCGTACTAAAACAAGGTAACAGATGGACTGGGTTATCGGGCGAGCAACTTCTCATCCCGAAAACGGTTCTGTGGGACAAGTGTGGGACGCGATAAAGCCCTTGTTCCCGAAGGAGACACTTATAATTGTTAAAGCCTTGAAGTGATGTACGAGTAAAAGCGTTTTAGAAACATTATGATAAAAGTAGGGTAGTGCCGTCTGTCATCGACCTTACTGTCGATTTGATAAAAAAGAAGATAAAGATAAAAATAAATTATATATTGTAATACTACAGTAACATTAGGGAAAAAACGCATGTTCTGTGTGGTCACGACTTTAGAATAGAATCGTCCTGGCCTTCCTGTGCCTGTTTTAAAAAGGTAACAAATATAATTACCAGAAGTGCTTAACCAATACTTTAATGTGATCACCCACACATCTGACAATCTTATTTACTACATAATTTTACCCCCGCCTTCGTCTGCATAATAAGTGTATGATTGTCCTACTGGAACCCTTTATGTCTCTATTTAAAAGCACAAAGCGATTAATAGCTTTTCCTTTGTTATTAGATACATATGAATACGTGGACAGAAGTATTAACTTCGCCGACAAATCACACAAAAAGCAAAAAGAAAATGTCGGACTATTCGCATCAATGGAAATGTACGGTTACGTCTTAAACAACGTGATTTATGATCAAAGCAAACCTTTTAAATTGATTCTCGTAATATTTCTCTTAGAGTGGAACAAAAACTAAAGGTGCGGTTACTCATTATTCGTTGTTTTTCATATGGCTTTCAATTTAATATTTCATCTCTTCATTCGTCCATAACACATTAGTCTCCGGACTCATATACTCGTAATCACCCAGAAGATGTGAATTTCAAATAAATCGTCACACCGTGTGGTGCTCTTTAATGTTCCTAATTTTCGTATTCATTAAGACTGCAATGCTGCAATGAAATTTGTTCCCTCGATCAGCACTTTTGAGTTCATATAAATATAAATAGAAAGTTTTTCGTTGATTCGTACCATTTTCCATAGTTTTTCACGAGTAACTCCCATCATTATGAATTCGAGCTTGAGCTTGTTTTACGCATGGCGTGGCCCACTACATCACCACGTTACGGGCGTGTTTTTTCGCTGAATGCTTTATCGAAATTGGAAATAAATCTAAGGACAAAAACCAGTCCAGTATTTGGCCGTTGTGCTAAAGGTTCAGTCTGTACATATTACAAATTATTGTCACAATAAAATACCGGCTAAGTGCCAGTCGGAAGCGAAGAGTTCCGTATACCACCGTACAATAAATTAATGAAACATGAGATAGCAAAAACGCCAAAACAGTAATCGTTACGTATTTTATTTTTGCCTTTTTTGCTGACAGTCATAGTAACATACAATATTTGGAAAATGCAAATATCTACCATTGCGGTTCAAAAGACACATCCACGTACACAAATAGACGGACAATAGAGGCTCAGTAATAGGATCCCCTTTGGGTCCGGAACCCTAAAAACCTGAAATAATTTTGTATAGGTGTCGCAGATACAGCATTTGTCATTTTTTAACAATAAATGTATCTGAGTATTCATAATGGCAAACACAAGGTTTATTGATCTGTATTCATTATACGAAAGTTTTATTCCGAAAAACATCACTTGCCATTCGGCAAGTGTAAATAGTAGGATAAATTGAAGGCAATAAAGAAATTAAATCATTAACGTCCGGCGTAAACAACTGTTGTCTAAAGAAAATCAATTGGTCTGCTATTGTGTTCTTTTACAAAAAAACGGATGCTAAGATTTGAGGTAAATTCGTACAGAGTAGTCAATTAAAATAAAGTAAAAATATTTTATTCGTCACACCATTAAAAATAAAATAACAATAATGTACTCAGAATTTATTAACTAAAACTGCGAGTAAGTTAAGTTTTTAGCTTAGTCTTAGCTCGTAGACTTTCAGAGGCTTAGTCGTGCAAATCTTGCAATATAGATGATGACAATGCCGATCACGTGACTAGAATAGGGTTTTCAATGTTATATTGTGTCCGGGATAAAGCTGAGCCATGCACGCAGTACAGATGGGGCAAGCATTTACCGATTCTGCGTTACTATAGTTCGTTGAACCTTTTGTGTTCTATTGTAGGGTGTACCTTTGTTTATCCTTCTATTAAAGCCATCGTAACTAGGATCGTATTTTTCCTTTTACGCGCAACTTTGTCTACGCGAACTTCAGAGGCAGTTCTATGGAAACCGCTTAAGGTAACGCAATTAAATGTAACTATGTACTTCTATTCTAGACCATGTACCGGGAAACGTCTACCAGGCCGTCCCCCTACTAGATGGACCGACGAGTCGCAGGGAGTCGCTGGATGCAGGTGGCTCGGGACCAGTCGATGTGGCGTATCATGAGGGAGGCCTATGTCCAGCAGTGAACGTTTCCTGGCTGATGATGATGTGCTTCTCCATGTTATTGGCTACGTGCATGCTAACTTTTATAACGATTGGTTCATAACACGTAAGTCATACCGTCATCAACCAGTGGGGAAGTATGATTTATGGAATAGACATGTAAATATGTGGCCTAGTTACACCTCCTTCTAAATAGACCGAACGAAACAATGTTCAACGAAATCAATATTTAATATTTTCAGCATTTAAAAAATTGTGTTACTTCACAGAAAACACAAATTATTTCCGAGAAACAGATTAAATAGCACTTTGCCGATGGAATGTTAGAAAATTAAATAAAATGTATCAAAAATCAAAGTTAAATGTTTCTTTTCATTAAACATTAATCTAAAGTGCAAAACCATCGTTAAATTATTAATACTCGCCACTTTATTAATTTCCTCTCAATCTTAATGAAATGTATTCCCAATAATATAATTACACATTAAATGTTACACACATATTTTTACATGACAAGTAATAAGGCAGACCGCTCACGAATAATGTATGTGTAACTTAATACTATAATAAACAGTCTAGTAGACAAAAAAAAGAATGTGAAGTGATGCAGAAACTCGATTCTACGTTGTTCATTTCCGGCTGAAAGGAGAAATCGATGATTGCCTTCTTTATCAACCCCCAAAGGAACGGTTTCTTTTGTTTATTATAAATAAGGGTGCTTTTCCTTAATAAATATCTTTTGGGAGTAATCTTCGTAAAAATAATATTGTACAACTGTTGCCGATATTATTTCAGTTTACCGGAATTAGTGACGCAGATATAGCAGAGTATTTTTGTTACGGATTTCCGCCTCCGAAGAAACATGATATTGGGGGATAAGAGACTAATTCAGAGTTATGAGTCTTGGAAGCATTTCACGATAGATCGAGACTGTTCATTAGACCCGTGCGAAGCAAGGTCGGGTAGGGTCTTCAGTATAACATAAACAACTTAAAACACTAACAACACAAGTAGTTATTTACACTCCTATAGACCTGTTGCAGGTCGGGTACAATGTGGTTATGTTAAACAATGTCTCCGCATTACATTATGCATAACTACAGAATGCTTTTGAGGAGAACAAGTTAAATTCTACCTTTCGAAACTGTAGCAACTTCGCGCGGAAATACGAGGGGCATACCGAAAAGATCGGTAATCGAGTACTTTCGATTTAATTAGATTAAAAACTCTTTTTGATGAATAAACACTGGTTAGTTGAAAATCGAATACAATTGACAGAATTAAAAAAAAAAATTTTTTTAAAGAACAATATCAGTTTGAAATTGATAGGTCGATAAAAAAATGGAGCTTACAAGAGAAAGTTTCCGTGCCATAATTTTTTACAACTTTCGACGAGGATTATCTCAGGGACAATGTCTCGCTGAGCTTATATCTATATACAAGAGTGAAGCGCCTAGCCAGACGACAATATATCGCTGGTATTCTGAATTCCGGCGTGGACGTGCTTCTCTTGGCACCGTACCTTCCACAGGCCGGCCAAAAACAGCGGTTACACCAGAAAATGTCGCTGTTGTGCGCCGAATGATACAGGATGACCGACATATTACATATGAGCAGATTCGGGCTACTTTAGGGATAGGTATGACTGCGATACAAACTGTTTTACATGGTGAACTGGGAGTGAGAAAGCTAGTTTCCCGCTGGGTGCCCCATAATTTGTCCGAAGAGCAAAAGGCGGCTCGTGTCAATTGGTGCCGGTCTACTCTGCAACGCTTCAACGGAGGAAAGTCAAAAGCAGTTTATAACATTGTCTCTGGTGATGAATCATGGATCTATTCATATGAGCCAGAAAGAAAGCATCAGACGGCTGTCTGGGTCTTCGCAGGTGAGATCAAGCCAACAAAAGTTGTCCGCTCTCGCAGCGTATCGAAGAAAATGGTCGCTTCGTTTGTCGCGAAAACAGGACATGTAGTCACAGTTCCCTTAGAGGAACGGAGAACGGTTACCGCTGATTGGTATACAACGGTTTGTTTGCCACAGATGATATCCGAACTCCGTAGAGGTAACCCGAAACGACGCATAATCCTCCATCACGATAATGCGAGCTCTCACACCGCTCAGAAAACAAGCGAGTTTTTGAAGCAGGAAAACGTTGAATTAATGGATCATCCTCCATACAGCCCTGATCTGAGTCCCAATGATTACTTTACATTCCCTAGAATCAAAGATTTATTGCGTGGTCAGCGGTTTCAAGGTCCAGAAGAAGCAGTGGAAGCATACAAATCGACGATTTTGACCATGTCAACTTCGGACTGGAATTGCTGCTATAATAATTGGTTCGAACGAATGCAAAAGTGCATTAACTGCAACGGAGAATACTTCGAAAAGCAATAAAAATAAATTTAGTTATTTCCTGTATGTATTGTTTTATATTCCCGATCATTTCGGTATTCCCCTCGTATCAAAGCACCTTATACAAACTAAAACAAGTTAGTAAACAATTCTTGTCCATATTTTACATGAAGATAAAACATATATTTGCGCCCGCCCTATATGGAGCGGGGGCGGGCGGCATACCAAAGTAAAATCTGTTTATCTTCATGATATTTTGTAAATTGTTTTGTTATGTTTACTTGAGGTTTTAAATGAAATTCGAACGTAATTTCACTAATTAGGAATTCATTCATTCCTGACCGCTCAAAGGCAAATAATATTGGTCTAAAAAGAGATTCCTGATTTAATAATAGAAACTTAAATATACGGCATCAAGCTCGATTAAACGTGAACATTATTCAAGGTCATGGTACAGTCTTTTGCTCATTTCAATGCAAAAAACAGGATACCGGATTCTAAAATTAGTTAATACATTATTAGTCGAATATTTAGAATCTATATAACTCAATGAATGCGTATACATTATAATGTTTATAATAATTAACAAAAAACAGAAATTATAAATTTATTTTTATTTGCCAATGAATTCAGTTAATTTTACGTTTTATTCTTGCAAAATTGTAGCTATAGTTCTCTTAAACGTTTGAATAAATTAATCAGCCCATGCCAAATTAAGCTAATATTATTAGGTACGCGGTTGATGGGTGCACGTAGGACAAACTAACTTACAGTCAATCGAAATTATCCCACGGGAATACTTGAATGAAACTAGTATAATAACATCGGTTCAGCCGTGATAAGCACGCAGCGATAGATAGAAGTATGGAAAAAAGATATGTTTTTATTTTCGCACAATATTAGTGTGATTTAATGTGATAAACGATAAAATAAACTGATATTCTGTATCTTTTTTCTACTCGAAGTTTTAGTAGACTCGTGTTTATCCCAATTATGTGTGAAAGTTCAACCCACCTAAAGATAAGCATCCCAGGGGATTTCGTTCTCGTATTTTCTAATTTTGGGTTCCCTTTTTTTAATTTTCTCTTCGCACGAAATTAAAAACAAGGTTCATTGTGCTCCGAGATTGTGAGCCATCGATGTTCCACGAACTGGAAGCTATGGGAAAGCTGAAAAAGGTTACTGAAATTTCATCTGGCCTGGACCGGAACACACGAATGCTTCGCTACATTTTCTTGCGTAATTATCATTATTGGCAGGTTTTAAAGGATTTAATTTTATACTCTGGTGGGGTATCTAACTTAAAATGTTGTATTTAGTTCAATTTAGCTGCAGATAATGTTGGGCACAGAAATATTATGAATGCGAAAGTTTGACGATTTTACAGTAACAGCTGAATAAGCTCTATATTTTTTATACTTGACTATCGCCCTGCCCTGGCTTCGTACGGGTGAAATGTAGTGATATGATGTAACCCTGCTTCTAAGCAGTATATCAAAATGAAACATGCACTACATTTTAAGGTAGACTTCTAGTAATAGATCGGTGAAAACTGCATTTAATTTCATGCAGTAGTTGTAGAATGCATGTACAAACATACATGCATACAGACATGCACAAATTCTAAAATTTGTTGTTTGGTCTTTTGTTGCTTACTATACGTATACAGACATCGACCTGTTACTATAATTTTATTAAATGTATAGATTTGCATTTGGGCTCCAGTTATTTCCTAGAACAGACACTGATATTTTCTAGATATCGTGTGAATGTGTGTTATTGTTGTTATTTGTGACAAATACAAGTCGTGGAATTCCTTCCACTGCAGAGTTTATAGAAAATTGAACAGAAATGAAATATATAAAGCCGGAACAGTGCAGAAATCTTCGCTTTGAAGTCTGTATACTATTTATTACTCACATCCTGTGTATTTACTACGAGACATTCATTATTCTGCCGTGTGGTCTCGGCTTTAGAATAAAATCACCCCATATCACCCTGGGTGGGGTGGGGTGCAGTATAGAGCGTGGATTCTCTATCAATAACATATTCGAAGCGAATGATACTCGCAATTCAGTAATGACTGAAGGCATACAGATTGATTTTAGTTTCTTTTTATGTACATTTATCTTGGCATTTTCAAATACTTGCACATCAGGAAATAAAATACATTAAAATACTTAAACCTATAAAATATTTAAACCTAATTCACGCTCAACGCAACAGGCAGATTTTTAAAAATGTAGGCATACTCTCTATGCATATGCTCTACTGCCCGTGCAAAGCCAGGGTGTGTCGCTAGTGTTTTTATAAATAGGAATGTTACGATCAGAATAGAATAGCTACGAAGTGTTCAAACACTCTGTGCTAGCACGGTTGCTGTCGCTTAGCTGGTGGTGCGACTTTTTGGTATCTAGTGCTCGTGATTTCCATTACATATTGGCTGTCAGCGGTAACATTCCCACCAAAGTTTGGAACCGATCCTGGGGATCTCCCTCTGGATATACAGTCCGACCGAGTGGCTACGAAGTCTTCTTTTTACTACTCTGGAACAAAGGCGAATGTTAGCTGTAGTGAATGACCAATAGTTACAGATGATGCAAGCTCTGTGTCTTATACACTTAATAGTCTAGCTTTTCGCTTGTTAGTTCATTTATCAAGCGATAATTTTATATTCTTAGGCAGATTGGACCGAGTCGCTGTTGCTTGAACAATTTGCCCACTTTCATTGAATAGCATTAGTTTATTCATAATTCAATACAGTAATATTTAATCTAAGTTCATGCTGCACTGTAAATCTGAAATGAACATGTCTCAGAATGTGCTGCAGCAGTAGCTGCAGTGCAGGCCCAGAGTTATCCATTACCATTGTTATATTTTACAATTAAATAAGAATTTATTTAAAGTACATGCAAGAGTAAATTAGATTAGTAAATTGTGTATAGATTACCTACAATAAATGGCTTGTTGTACATTCATGTGTTCGATGTAGGTAAATATATATGTATATGGGAAAATATGTATAAGAATGATACACAGGATTATAGTTTAGTGTTTTATTTGGTACGGGCCTAATATAGAATCTTGTAGATTGCATTGGAGACACTATTTCTCGGCACGTATAAAACTTGTAATATAAACTAACCGCCCGTACAACGTGTCCCTGTAGTCATTCAGTACTACGAATAGAACCACTCGGAAACTTTGCTCCAACTTCCTTTGAGAGCCTCACCGTTGTACATCTTCCGAACATCACTTATCGATTCTCTCGACCCACCGGTTTCTACTTTAGAATTTAGAGTTTTACGAAAGTTTCATGACCCCAATCCTCAAAGAAAGTTTAGCTACTTTTGTTTAAACAAAAATCGTGTTTCGCGTTTGTATGGTACTTATCTTTTAGTACCCTTTGAGTGTAATATATTGTAGTCATTACGATTTATGAGATTTTACATTACCATCACGCCTGGCACGCGGGTTGGTTATCACAGTAAGATGTTATACATATATAGAGTCTACTGCTCGTGTTTTTCCAGATCCCTTTCTTGAGGACGAGATAGGGTGATCCTATTCTAAAGCCGGTATCACATGTACAATATAATGTATTAGACTCGACGTGTGATCTAATAACAATCCTGCCCTCGTTTGAAATAAGAAACGACACCATATGAGAATGATGATACACCACTTACTTCTGTAACACTAAACTCTTACTGCTTTCACCAATCCCCTATAGGTAACATATTTTCTATTGGTTAATATATAATAGTTTTTAAAGGATTTAGTTTCATTCATTAGACGAAGAGTTTCCTCCAAAGTTTCATTTTTCGTTAAGCAGAATTTCGTTAAAAGTTTAATATAAACTATTTTCTTATCGCTTATACAAATCTTTGAGACTGTGTGCAACTTAAGCGGTTTTCTGATCCCTTCAAATCCTCTCAAAGGAAATAACGAAAAGATACTAAACAAATGTATTCAGAACTTCCGTGAGATACTTATAGATATCTTGAGTAAGTCAAGCCAGTCATTGGAGATACGCGAACTTAGAAGATTTTGAACTGCTTTGTATGTTTAAAAACTGCGTTTCCCGGACACTAATTTAACAAAGCTTATTAAACATGTATTCCTGTCTCCGATAAAATAAGTATTTTGGTAGCAAAGTCACTCTATAATTTCCCGCAGGAATCGTAAAGGAATCTAAAGGTATAGCTTCATCCACCGAGTTCTAATGCGACAGTTATTAGAAATAAATAAATCTTGCTTCAACATTCTGAAACTCGTTCGCTTTGCGACTACTTATTTATAATACAGTGAGCCTCAAGTTGGGGTCACCATCATTACGTAACGGCAAAAATTTTCTATTTTCAATTACGAGGAAGCCTACAAACTGTCAATCATCAATTACGGTTTAGCTATGGAATCCTTTAGAAGTTTCCACAAATTTCCAACCCATTAGGATCTTTTGTGTAAAGAGCTTAGAGCATTGTTAGGTCGCTTCACATTCTTGGTACGCAGTTCGCACATTGTGAGCCACGATAAGCCTCACAAAGTTCATAAAGATTGGAGTATATATATGCCTTGACCTTTGCTAAATGGTATGTTAGTATATGGCCCAAGGAAATCTAAGCCAATGGACAACGGAAGGGTCATCCCAGATGTCGCTGCCTGGTTCGGTAATTGACCATAAACCGCTAGTATAAATATGTGAGTTTTTGTGTGTCTATGTTTGGATTGTAGTAGGTATTTACATTATACCTGTATTATACTATCAAATAGTTACAATTATAAGTTCGAAAGAAACTATCTTTGTCGATTTGTTGCCTATTCACGACTACAGCTAAACAAATCTTTATGAATTTTGGCAGGCAAGTAGCATATGACAGCAAAGATAGCATAAACAGATACTCTTACCCAGACGAAAGGATGATTTTTGATTCTAGAAAATAGATTGTTCAACCTCCTACTGATGCAGAAATAAGACTAGAAACGTTTGCCTCCGCCTGTCTATTAAATATAATACGTATTATAGTAATCCGTGATAATACAGACAGAATTCTGAGGTAGCGGCTAAAAATACGATAGTTTAAGCATCATATTTATAGGATATAAAAATAATTTAATTCGATATAAAGTGGTAGTATGTAGTTGTGTTAAAATAATTATACATAACGCTGTAAATAGTCACAATAATTCAAACCATGTTATTAAAATATTTAACAATTTAAAATATTTGCATGCCTCCAAATGTGGAATGTGATAATCTGGTGCCGACTCGTCTCAAATTCAACGTGTGTAGTTAAATAGTGATCTAACAGACGTTAAAATTTAAATATAACGTGTCTTGAAAAAATAATTTTAGGGCAAAGATAATGTCAAATATTTTGCACTGGGTAATATGGGGATAAAACATCAGTAAGGGGATCGAACATATGAGTCAAGAAATAAGGAAGTAAAAATCTTATTTACACCATTTCTATTGGCGTATTTTAGATTTCTATAATTTGACCAGTGAATAAATGGTGCCAAGAACAGTATAAATACTGTCAGTGACCCGTATGAAGGAAGGCTCACATATTTGTACATCACTTGACCCATATGCGTATTCTCGTAGAATCAGCAATTTGCTTGAGTAAGCAATGTTGCTCAGTAAGTATATGCCCGCCAATAGCAATTAGTATTTGCAATTGGAAGTTATGTATGTCGTTATGTCTATCACATCTAATATACTCAGATCAGCTAAAGTACAAGAGTAGCTATTTCGATAATATAATTTATAATAGATACAAAATACGAGAAAAAATTTTTTCTTCGTAAATTAATATCTAAAATCGGACTTCGTGGCGAAATTGTCTGAGCGCTACACTCAGACGAGCGCCATGAAAGTTCCGGCTTCGATTTTCATAGGGAATATTGTCAAATACCACTTTGTGAGACTTTGCCCAGAAAATAAAGATGATTTCGTGCTTTGGAAATTTAAAGCTGTGTTTTTCTTACAACTAATGAAGATTTCTTGAGTATAATAAGCCTCGATAGTGGAATGGAAACCCAGTAAGTTACGGATATATGTAGATGAAGGTAACAAAATATTTATGAAGGGGTTCAGAATCGCTAGCTTTATGTCGCCCTTTAGGGTCCTGAGTCACAAATATCCTTTAAGAGGCTATGCTGTTGTCAAAGCGCCCATACAAACGAAGTCCAGTCATATTTTGAGTATTAAGCTATGAAAATCTATGAAATTTTCAAGACATAATCTAGAAACAAATATCTGTGTCGGTGGTGAGTCAGATTTTCGTTTAAATATATACTTCCAGAGTTACAGGGCGTCAAAGTATTGTATTTTTCGGTAATAAAAAGCCCCTTTGAACCTGATTTACAAGAGTATGAATCAATTTAGAACAATTTGGAAAAACCACCGACATCTGAAATTTCATTAGTATACTGTATTAAAAAATGGTTACATAATATACTGTATCCTTCAAATGATCCCTGGACTACGAAACATCCAAATAACGGGTGGATAACATCGCATAATGTATGCTGTCTCACCG
This sequence comes from Carcina quercana, assembly GCA_910589575.2. Taxonomy (NCBI): domain Eukaryota; kingdom Metazoa; phylum Arthropoda; class Insecta; order Lepidoptera; family Depressariidae; genus Carcina; species Carcina quercana. The sequence continues at coordinate 8,693,024 of OU342436.1, forward strand.
TACGCGCTCGGGTAGGATAGGGCTCGGAGAGGGACAGCTACAAAACAATTTAACCTTGAAACCGACCACGTGGTCTTACCAACATAGCCTCTTAAGGCTAGTACTTCTGTAGCGACTTTGGACAAGGCTCGTGATAAAACGGCAGCGTTGGCCATGATAGAGACGAATTGAACCAATTCATCTCAGGTCCAATATAGGTAACATCAAAAAAGTTTTTACAGGCGCGGCATCTGTTTATACGTTCACCTTATATTCGTAAGTGTATGTATAATCAGAATGAGAAACTCGTACCACTGATTAACTCACCCACTCAATACGAAAGGAGTTTCAAAAAAAAAACTAACCCCTTTCTGGCAGGTTAAGATAACAAAAAATCATCTGTTAGTTGTTCAACGTAGAGTGCATTACAAAAAAATCTTATTTTCAAAATGTAACCTTTTCCGAAGTAAACTTTCGAGGTAACAAAATCGTATTGATTAAAAAAATGAAGATAATAATTTTCTTTGCTAAACGTATTTTTTAAATATTGCATAGATCGTTTTTTTAAACTGTTGGATGGAGCCGGTATATCTATTCATATTCGGGCGTAAAACACCTACCTACGAGTATATTGTTTTACGATTATCATCGCCTTCCATACAACCGCCTTATCGTCCCTATCAAGAGAGATGATGGTCATGCAAATTTATTAGACATAGAAATAATAATAATAATAATTAAAACTAAGTAATTCACAAACCTTTGCATTAGGTACTTTATAATGAAAGTCATTAGATTCCAAAACCAAAACCAGCAATAATGTTTAATCACAAAGAAGAAAATTTTCGAGGATAAAGTTTCTTTTCAAAGAAACGAACCGTTTGGCAACAACCGTTTGACCTAATCAAAATTTGCAATTACAGTTTTTTTTAATTTATACCTACTACAATTATTTTTATTTTGCACCACAATAAAAGACAACAATTGAATTGAATTCCTCGACGGAGTCTTTACTAATAGTCGCCACTATTATAATATTTAACTTTAGGGTATTCGTTAACAAAGTATTTGAAGCCGAGCACCAATCTGAACAAAAACAGCTCGATCACAATCTCATTAAAACAACAAAGCATTCAGTGGTGGGTGTCCCTTTCTAATCTTTAGGTAAATAAAAACTTTAAGAGTGATTTCCATAATTATTTATGACGGAATGTGACGTCACAAAAAAGTGCTATCACCAAAGAATTAAAAATATCAGCTTTTGGGTTTGTACTAAATACACGTTCATATTGTTGAATGATGAATTGATTAATATATCAAGTCCTACTCTAAAACATAGGTTACATACCTAGATCTGTCTCCCTCACAGCGCTGAATACTAGAGACCAGTTACTGCCACGAACGCGTTACCATTCCCTATTTGTGGCAAGGATGCGGAAACATCTGATAAACATATGAAGGAAAAAGTCAAAAACGTAAATTATTTGTGGCGTCATTTTTGACGTTTTCACTATGTGAGTTTGGTTGACCTATATTTTAGATAGTTAATTCATAAGCATAAGTTTTTTGGCATTTTGTGTTGCGTCTGGGTGAGGGAGAATAGGTCATCGGGACTACTCAAGTATTGATGACGTAATGACTATCATATCCGAGCACATCCACTTCAAAAATCGTCAACATAAGTCCACTGCGTAATCGCAATGCTGACTTTCCATGAGGGTACTCGTATACGCCATTACTACCACGCTTTGCAGGTGGCTTGGTGATCTCAGTTAATTGTTGTTGTTGTTACATAGGGCGATGATTCATCCACGGGATGATTGCGGTTAGCCATGCAGCCTCGGCTTTAGAATACTTGAAAATGTGTAGAAGAAAATGCGGATATATAAAAATTTCTGTTTCAATTCATGATGTATCACTCACATCGCGTGGGACTTTAAAAACTTTGAGTTGCTATTCAAATGTGCGATGGTGGAGACTTGGTTTCTGTATCACAGCGGAATTTAGTCAGATATACTATAGAGTTCACAATCACAAAGTCACGGATATATAAAATGTACCACGCAGATACTTTGTAGGTGTCTAACAAAACATATGATTCCTACTAATAATATTGTAGTTCATACAATACAACTTTATTTTGAAATCAACCCTGTCATCCACTTCAACAACTTGTTGAGCTTCAAGTCATTGGCAAAGCTAAGTCAATATCGAACGCGAAACAAACCAAATAAATAGCACAGCATACGAGTATAATGGCAACAGAGTTTTACGACTATACCTTTAAAATCCACTCACGCAGTTAGCTTTAAAATTTCCGAGCGTTAACTCATTATTAAATTCCAGCAGCCTGTATAAGCAATAACGTGAAGTTAGTAAGTTTATGGCCGTATTTGATCCGGGCTATTTGGTAACGACCTCTGTGCCAGTCCTATACAATCAACGGATGTTTATCGAGGTTTTGTAAGTAACACAATAGACACAAGATAAATTGAAAACCAAGACGTTTTGTGGTCGATCACGTTTATGCAACCGCACCGCAATAATAGGTTAACGCACCGTACTGAGCTAGAAATTAGGTTCGTTCTTCTTCTATTATTTATTATTTTTACTTATCATCTCCAGCGCATCATATATCTGGTTAAACAGCTGTCTCTGCAACTGTACAATACTTTTGTGACACGTCATAAACAGTTTCGGTTTCGTGTCAATGACTAACGTGGAAGCTTAGCTGTTGTCTGTTTATGATAATCGTAGAAGCGTGGATCAAAAGCTTTGTAATCCAGTGCAGTAACATGGTAATTGATTTCATACCATGATAAGTGTGAAAAAAGTACTGTAAACTAAATCCAAATTTTAATCGATTACATTAGCAAAGCTGTTATCGTAGATTCAGATTATTATTTCAAGAGGCAAAAATGACAAGCCCATTGTTGAGAATTTTTTTATAGTGTTGGTATAACATTAATCCAAATGATATTATGCTATTAGAAAATGGATTCCAAAATAAAACTGATGAGTGATAAATACAGTTTGAACATTTTATTGCCGCCCTAATCTATTGAAATATATCTCCTGAACTATTGTTAATAATACGTACAAAATCGGAAATAATATGGATGCAATGTATCATTATTGCCTCTATAATGTAGCAACATAACGAACAAACACAGTAATTTGCATCGTGTATGTACGAGCCAACGTACAAAACTGCATCGACAGCTGTCCGGCATTAGCATGCGCCGGCAATAACTAATATTAGCTAGCATTTAGCATAATTAAATCAGTGTTAAATTAGCAAGCAAACGGATCGGTTTTATTTCACCTCTCTCCATCCAAACATTCTAAATAACACTCACAGCATCAAACTCAGCATCTAACTAGCATCCATCTAGCGCGAGTGTAGAACCCTACATTCTTTTGGTCCTTCGAGCATTTAATGACCCCGTGGTCTTTGGCGGGACCTCGCGTCACTCTTGTACAACACGTGTAAGTGTAACGTGACTGTTAACAGTTCATCAAACTTTGGACGGACTTTGACGTCCCAATGCCAATGTTTTTACAGCTCGTGTTATTGAACTATTGTTTATTAACAATTCTGCAATTAACGCTGAATTAATTTGGTTTGATTTCTGTAAAGTTGCGTTTACATTAACATTTTTTGTTTCAATGGTTGGCGCTATGTAGGATACTCGCTTGGAATCATTATGGTTGAAACTTAAGAGCCATTCTGGCCCTGTCCACCAAATTGGAAGATCTTGTAATGTAGCCACCGAGACCCCCCTTGTGGCACAGTCGGCAGCGTTGTCTTCTGATCGTACGTGACTCCAGCGTGCGGCGGGTATGACGTCTGTAATCTGTTGCACTCTGTTAGCAACAAACTGTTTCCAACGATTGACATCTCCATGAAGCCACCCTAGGACTACCATGGAATCTGTCCAAGCTTGTATGATACCGTTTCGTTTATTCAGAGCTTTTATAACATTTTTCATTAACTTTGATAGCAACAAGGCACCACAAAGCTCGAGTCTTGGCAGTGAGACCTTTTTATTTAAGGGCGCTAATTTTGTTTTTGCTGTGACGAGTCTCGATGTGGACTCACCTTTATCATTTTTTGTTACTAAGTAAATAGCACAGGCGTAAGCCTTTTCTGATGCATCGCTGAAGCCATGTAAATACACTATATCGGCGTCACCTAAGTATCGAGGTATGCTGAAGCTTTCTACTTTCTTTAAGTCTTCGCATAGATGCGCCCATTCCCTTTGAATGCTGACTGATACTTCTTCTTCCCACGATGTCTTAGATTCCCACGTTCGTTGGAATAAAAGTTTTCCTCGAATAGTTAATGGGGAAAGCCACCCTAAGGGATCGTAAATTTTTGATATTTCAGATAGTAATTGTCGCTTAGTGTTATTGCACTGATCGGCGTTTTCTATTTTATTTACAAATGAAAATGAATCTGACGAGGGTGTCCATATAAGTCCTAGTGTTTTACGGGACTCGGAACATTTAAATTCAAATGAGGTGTTCAACTGTTCAGTAGACAGATCATTCAAAAGTTCTTTATCATTTGCAGACCATTTTCTGAGATTCATCCCTGCCCCCTTTAAAATCTCTATTAGTTGTTTTTGAAGTTCCTTAGTTTCAGCTATCGTGTCCTGTCCGCTGAGTAAATCATCCATGTAAAAATGATTTTCAAGTGCTAGAGCTGCGAGAGGATATCTGGATGCGTCGTCCTTAGCTAGTTGTCTTAACGTTCTGATCGCTAGGTAAGGTGCAGCTTTAGTGCCGTATGTGACAGTCGTCAACAGATGTTCCTGAAGAGGGTCACGTGGTGATTCTCTCCAAATTATTGACTGCAAAGGTTGATCACACGCTCTGATTAATATCTGACGGAACATTTTCTCGATGTCCGCTGTTACCACGTATTTATGCTGTCTCCACGTAAGTATGAGAGTTTGTAGGTCTTGCTGTAGGTTCGGACCACACTCCATCAAGTCATTGAGGCTGTGACCGGAGCTTGTCTTAGATGAGGCGTTGAATACAACTCGTAACCTTGTTGTTGTTGAATCGAGCTTCAATACTCCATGATGAGGTAAGTAGCAAGTAGGATGTTGACTATAAGGAGCTAATTTCATATGATCTAGCTGCTGATATTCTGCGATGAATTGCTTGTAACCTTCTGAAAACTCTTTATTTTTCGTCATTTTGCTTTCTAATTGCTTAAATTGCGCTATAGCTTTATTTTTAGAAAATCCGATTTTTTCTTGATAACCTTCTTTCATAGGCAAACCCACTTCATATCTACCGCTATCCAAACGTTTTGCAGTTGCTAAATAGTGATCTTCACAAAATTGCTGTTCCTTGGAAAGATGAGATGAACTTTCACTAATCTCTTCTAGCTCCCAATATTTCTGAATGTCAGATAGATTGTTTATAACCACGCTGCAGTTGAACGATCGCGGCTTCACACTGCCAGATAAAATCCACCCTAATTTAGTTTGCTGAGCAATCGGTGCGTTTGCGTTAGGACTCTTGATTAATCCATCCAAAATAATTTCAGAGTATACAGTAGCATCTAACAAGAGATCAATCGGCTTAGAAATGTTGTACTCTGGATCGGCTAGGTTAAGATGTTCAATATGAGGCCATGACTGTTTTGTGAATGACGCTGTAGGTAGGTTACTTATAACTCGAGGTATAACTAAGGCATTTGTTGTAAAATTATGGTCGTTGTAGATAGAGAGGCATTCTATTGAAACGAGACCTCTGCTCTGTTTAGGTTCGTTACCGACTCCTGACACGGACGCGCTACATCTCTCGCGTGGTAGACCTAGACTTTGAGCTGCGTTCTCTGACAGGAGTCCCACTTGGGAACCTTGATCTAATAAGGCACGCAAAGTTACATAAGTGCCGTCAATGGCTTTAACCTTTAACAAAACTGTAGTTAAAAGAACTTCTTGGTCGTTAGATGCTACATGATTAGATGACTTGCTGTTAGCCGTATTGTTATGATATTTAGCTGAATTAGTTGCAGCCGCTGTAGGCTGCTGTGTTGGCGGCATGGTTGACATTCGAGCCGAGGGCACTGACATGCACGCCTCGTGTAACAATGTATGATGATCGGCATTACATTGCTTACATCGCTTGGTTGAAGTGCAATTGCTTTTATGCTTAAATAAGCAATTGCGACAAATACTAAGTTTTGCAATTGTTTTTAGTTTCATTACCGCTGGCATGTTAATGAACTGGTGACATTTATACAACTCATGGTCAAAGTTGCAATAAGGACACTGATTTTTTGTACACGAGAAGGCAGCTTGGTATTCCTTCCTGTAGTAATTAGGCTTGTTGTTGTAAAACGATTTTTGTGGGGAAGATGGTTCCTGCCGAAAGTATGGTTTCTCCTTCTCTCTCTTATGCACAGGCTCAAGAGCTATAAACTTAGCCTCCAGGAAACTCATGAGCTCTTCAAAGGACGGCAAGTCCCTGGGGGACTTACGAGCCTCCATGTAGTCCCTGTAAGTTTCGCTATCTAATTTTTGTACCATGAGATGAACCAACATCGGATCCCACGTGGTTGTATCTACGCCTAGGTTGTGTATTGCGTGTATACACTCTGTGGTAGTGTCGTAAATACGTTTTATTTCAAATGATCCTTGCTTATGGATACTCGGCTGATTAAGAAATATTTCCATCTGCTTTGTAAATAATATCTGTGTGTTGTTATACCGATGAGTCAAAATATCCCAAGCCAGGTCATAATTATCTGCGGATATGTGTAAATGCTGTATCATTCGCTCTGCTTCTCCCTTAACTCTACCCTTTAGGTGCTGCATTTTTTGAGCTTTAGATAAACAGTTGTTGTTGTGTATTGACTCTACATACAAGTCACAGAAAGTCGGCCACTGAGTGTAACTTCCGGTGAAAGTAGGAATTTCCAGCTGTGGGGTTGATTGCTGATGGTGAGATGCAGAGTTGATTTTTTGATGAAGCTCCCGCTTTACTTTCTTAAATGAAGCTTCATAACTCCTAAGCTGATCCTCATAGACAACGTCTCCACCCTGGATGACATTGTCAATTTGCAAATGCAGAGCATCGATCGTGTTCCAACGAGCCTGAATGTTCTTGAGCTCGTCTTCCAACTCCCATTTGTCGGTTATCTCTGCTACCTTAATGCTACGTAACATTCGATCTAATGCTCTAAAGTTCGTTTGCTGCTGAGACATAAGCTCCAAAACGGAAGAATCTTTCTTTACCAAAGAAGATATTTTGAGGCGAACAGACAGGTAGAAGTCTTTAGTTTTCTGGAAAATTCCATCGGTATGGTAGTTAGTAGTTTGAATATCATGGAATAGCCCTAACTGCGTATCATTATTTTCGAACTCTCCCCAGAGGTTATCTAAGCTGTTCAGTCGTGATGCTAAATACTCTGCGGTTTTTCTGCTGGCAGAGTCCTTATCAAAGTTTGATTTTATCTGCTTGATAAGGTCAATGACCTCTACTTGTCGGTTGATAAGAGCTTCCATTATTATGTATATACGGGAACAATCTTACTTGAGAGGAAAAACTCCTAAGATGCTGCTGTTGAATGAGTCCTAAGACCCACTCCAAGATGCTGAAGCTGCGGGATGACAGACCCGACCGAAGATGCTGAAGAGACGGGCCACTAGACCCGACCGAAGATGCTGAAGAGACGGGCCACTAGACCCGACCGAAGATGCTGAAGAGACGGGCCACTAGACCCGATCAACGATGCTGAAGACGTGAGCCACGTAGACTCACAAATATCACGCTAATGTTAAGTGCGCCTTGCCACACACTTGCAACGTCCAAAGTTTGATGAACTGTTAACAGTCACGTTACACTTACACGTGTTGTACAAGAGTGACGCGAGGTCCCGCCAAAGACCACGGGGTCATTAAATGCTCGAAGGACCAAAAGAATGTAGGGTTCTACACTCGCGCTAGATGGATGCTAGTTAGATGCTGAGTTTGATGCTGTGAGTGTTATTTAGAATGTTTGGATGGAGAGAGGTGAAATAAAACCGATCCGTTTGCTTGCTAATTTAACACGAAACGAACGGTGCGAAACGTGCACTGGATAAGGAATACCGAGCTATTCTTGACAGCTTCAACTCAGATTTCTTTAACAGCATTAGCGATATGAACGTCGAGTGGTCGTTCAACTCTCCAGCGTGGCCCAGTGCTGGCGGTCTATGGGAAGCCGCAGTCAAGGCCTTCAAACGTCATTTGAAACGAGTTTTAGGGGAGCAAAGACTCACATACGAGGAATTTACTACACTGTTGCATCAGATAGAAGCGTGCCTCAACTCTCGACCATTGTTCCCTTTGACAGAAAATCCTGAAGACAGTTATTTAACTCCTGGTCATTTCTTGATTGGTGACTCATTATTATCTAGACCACAATCAGATCCTGATAACATCAACTTACCTGCGAGATGGCAAATGATACAGAGCATGAACAAACAGTTCTGGAAGCTGTGGTCGTCACATTATCTTCAACAACTACAACAGCGGTCCAAATGGAGGTCACCTAGAAAAAATTTTGAGCTCGATGACATCGTGTTGATCAAGGAGGATAACTTACCTGCTGGTAAATGGGCGATGGGACGAGTACACGAACTGCATCCTGGGAAGGATGGATATGTAAGAGTAGTGTCCGTGAAAACAAAAACTAACATTGTTAAACGTCCGATTACAAAACTGATCTTACTACCCGTTCATCGCGACCAAGAGCAGCAACCAGGACAGTCCAAGCATCAACAACCACTATCCCCATCAAGATAGAAACTTTCGTCAAGAAATCAACGTAAAGCCATACCCAAATGTTGAAGAACTTTTTCTCAGAAATTTTTACTAAATTAGACTATTTTCATTGAAGCGGAAGCAAATATCATTTGGCTAAGGCAATAGCCTTATTAATATAGGTCAGGGCTGCGTCCTTAAAAGTGACTCATATACAATAATGAATATCCAGCGTAATATCGAAGCCCCTGAGGTTTATATTCCCAATCGACATAGATCAGCAAAGCAGCCATAGACAAATGTATAACGATAAATCTGCTGGTAGGAAGCTTCCTTCTTTATCTTTTTCTGAAGCTGAGGAGGGAGCGACGACGCTTAGAGAAGCCAGCAGCAGCTGATCCCGCGCGCCTGGTGCGGGCGCCCACCGAGAGCGTGTATCGTGTGTGCGACACAGTGCGAAACAAGTGCAGTGTATTTAGTGAATACATGGGCAATCTAAGTGTTGTTGATAAAATAGTTTAGCAATTAGTGTCAAATAAAACAGACTGTAACTAATACTACTTAGACTTAACTTTACTATAACTAGCATTATGATTAGCGTAAATTATAGATAATTTAATATACAAAATTTTATTCTAACTATTGTACATATTACTATGGTACTATTACGTTTATGGTGTATAGATTCATTCTTTTCTTTAGTCTTTCTTCTTTCTAGTTGGCAAGATGTACGAGCCAACGTACAAAACTGCATCGACAGCTGTCCGGCATTAGCATGCGCCGGCAATAACTAATATTAGCTAGCATTTAGCATAATTAAATCAGTGTTAAATTAGCAAGCAAACGGATCGGTTTTATTTCACCTCTCTCCATCCAAACATTCTAAATAACACTCACAGCATCAAACTCAGCATCTAACTAGCATCCATCTAGCGCGAGTGTAGAACCCTACAGTGTATGAGAACGAATATGCACGCAAGGACATTCACGACACGTGACAGAATTAATAAATGATTGATTGCTTCGTTATTATAGGATAACTGTTTTTACTTATGATTAGGTTAATTTCAACACGCACAAATTGTGAAATACGCACTTTATTGTCGCAGCAGTACTCATTACAGTTTTGTACTTCTTTTACTTTTACTTTTTTCGCAGACGGGAAAATCACAGTCACAACGAAAAATGAGCCATGTGGCCTCCTACATACCTACCAAAAATATAAAAGACTACATTCAGGAGGATTTGTTATGCGTGTTAGATATTAGGTGCGCCGATAAGGTATTTGTAATCGTTTTTGAAATTTTAAGGGACCAAAATACAATGAAAAAAAAAAAAACGAACCCTTATAATCTTACTCTGGTATATGTCTATGTCCCGTCCATCTGTCTGTCACAGACGATTTATCTACGGATCTACGAATGCTATTGGAATTTGAAATAGTAACTCACAAATGCCGCAACTGAAATAATGGATCAAATATTGGTGGGTGCGCGAGTCCAACTCTTGGCCGGTTTTTATTTAAGAGATATTATTTCTTCACGAGCGCATGAATGGACAAATGCAATCAGGTAAGTGAACACATTGCTCTGTCAGGGCCTTGGAGAGTACCGAGTCTCACGGTACATTCAACTTTATATGCAGGTGCAATCATTATTCAGCGTAGTTTTCATTCGAGACGAATTTCGATAATGTCGTTGGATAATTTAATTGGATAGTTAGACAAGCATCTGATAAACTCTAGAATTCATCCTGAAAGCAGCAATATTCAATTCATTCGTATATCTGTAGGTACACACCAAAAAAAGTTGTGTTTTTTTACAAATGAGTCAATTGACTCGGTCTTACCGCAAGAAGCCTCCAGCTCGGACAACCATAAAATAGAGGAACAAAAGCATAGTAAGAAGAGCCACATGTAACAAAATAAATACATATATACGTAAATAATAGAAAATCACAATCATATGCCTATAGCTAAATGTAACTTTCACGTGAAAAACCACACAGAGTCTAGTCCAGACCAGATTTAATATTAATGCAGGATTAACCCAATATTTGTGGGCGTCCGAAATGCGGTGGACACACGATATCAAACGATATAAACGTCTCCAACGTATATAAATTACTTTAAGCCCACAGTTATTGACCTCCTGGGGACTTCAGACGTGGCTCCCTCCACGGTTTACAGTCGACGCCAACATCCGACGTAGGCGGGTGACGTCACGTACTCCACCGTTGCTCGAGAGTTGAAAAAGATTTACGAGTATGGCGATTAAACGGCTGAAACGAATCATAACACAATCTTATCCAAAATTTACATTCATTTTACCAGACAATTAAGGATGAATAAATGAACAAAACAATGCCAAAAATATTAAGAAGGTACTGCACAAAATTTTGTAAATTAGTCACTACTACTATGCGATGCATTAGTTAAATACTCATACATACATACTCATGTTGAAATTTGATACAATACAACCTTTATGACATCTCAATAAATATAATTTTTTTCTAGATGTCACTAATGACATGTATTGTTTATTAATTGTTTCTATATTTGAATCAAATTTCAACAAGATCAGGCTAACCTAAATAAGTCCTTTCAATGTATTTAACTAATTCAGCGCATAGCAGTAGTGACTTTAATTTACAAAATTTTGTGCAGTATTCTCGTAACTAGGATCACCTGACTTCAGATTTTTCAATAGCATAGATTTTACGATTTTATCCCGACATCATTTTTTTTTAAATATTAGTTAGCAATTACCAATGAGAAACCTACCTGGCACTCGATCGATTTGGTTGTTAGTGAATAATTTCTTTGTGTCAGTCTGTTTAGGTACTACCATCCTATACAAATTTGCTCAAAAACTTTTTTACTTACCAGCAAAGAAAACATACAGAGCGCAGCCCACTCAAAGAAGCGTATTTATTTTTAAATCTATGACAAACAACGAAAGCCGATTCTACGTTAGAAGCATAAATCAGGTTTAAATTATCCAATCTAGTCGGCACTTAAAATTTGCTAGCGAACCCACTGGTACGTTTTATCACAGTTCTAACCTTTTGCGGTTTTATCAGGGGAGTCCAGCGAAGGAGAAATTTTAGTACTTTATATTCTATGCATGCAATAAAATAACAGTAGCCTTTAGCCAATATTACTTACATGCGACACTTAATTATTTTTATACCAAACATATTTAGCATTCAAAAAGTTGTTTATAATATTGTTGATTAATTTAATGAATTAGAATAGTACTGCATCCATGTCATGGATTCCTAAAATGACGTTTTTGTGGCAGATAAAAATGGTGTATCATTAAATTTATCAAATTCACCAATTTGTTCGCTCGTTCGGCATTCAATAAGATCGAAATATTAAGGCAGAATAAGTAGGAAAGTTCTCAATTTCTGAAATACTCGTAATTTTGACAAAATATAAACGTCTTCACTACTAAATTGTCGCACCTGCGACTAATAAGCTAAAGCTCATAAAATGAGCGCGTGTAGGATTATATAAATCTCATTGTTTATTATTGTAAAAGTTACTCAAACGATTTAATGCTAGCATGGGTAGTCACCTACTTACATAGCAACAAGTAGAATACAGAGTTGTATATTAATGCAGTATGTACAAGTTCAGAAGTACGAGTACCTAAGTATATATCATCAAAATCGGTTCACTGGGAAAAACACACACCTATCCTAATAATCTAATTGCAAACAAAGATAAAGCCACACAATTTTACGCCGGCGTCGTAATCAGCTCAAATCAGTAATTAATTAGTCAATCGCTGGACATAGTCTAACTATCGCCCGCGACACAGTCTGCATGGACTTAAAAGTATCACACAGTTGTTGTGTACTGACATCCAGATTTTTCCCTTTAGTCGCCTTTTATGACACCATATTTTGTCCTAAAACGGGACACAATGAATTTAGAATTTATTATGAAATCGGGAAATGTACTAGAGCTTCAAACTGAAGGACACCTTTCATGTACAAATATTCGACCTTTTCGCTTCTACTGACATCGATACCTCTCACTTCATTGCGTTACTGAAATTTCTCCATGCTATGGAGGTATCAAGTACGACCCTCGCCCCCGAGACGATTTTCACCCCCGAGAAGTTGAAACTGAACTCCAAATCTAAGCTGTGTAAGTCGAAGCTAGGTGTAAGGTGATAAGCTACAGAAATATCGACTACGACACCGAGTTGATACGAATGGATGCCGAATTATGTTCGTCGGATATTTGGTTATCGAAGGCGGAAGTAACCCTCCAAAATGAATCCTGTAAACTTGTGATAAGCAAGATACTTGACGTCTGTGTTTAAGGCATCTACGAGTTTCGAATCTTTCTCATATCTATCCAATATGAATCGTAAAATATATATGTCTTTTTTGACGTCGCTGAATCTCCTAAAATTTTCGTAAAGGTTTCAAGAAATTACTTTTCATTGCAACTTTTTTCTAAGCAAACGAAAAGTCTGCACATCATAGTGTGATCATTTGTACGGAGCTTTAGTCATATCATTATAATAAATTACCAATTCTCTTGAACTTAGAAAAACTTAAAATATCCGGTAGAATTTTAATGTAGAAAAGAATGCTTCACTCATTTTAACAAAATTATCGTCTTAAAACCTAAGTACTCGTAACTAAATTAATTCAACGAAATAAAGCCAAATAGCTACTAACTGTTTCGATTACATAAAATTACTTATGCAATGGTCACTCAGCGAGCAATGGAACGAGCTATGCTCGGAATTTCTCTACGTGATAAGGTCCGGAATGAGGAAATCCGTAGACGAACGAAGGTCACCGACATAGCTCGACGAGTCAGTGAGCTGAAGTGGCAATGGGCAGGCCACATCGCTCGAAGAACCGATAACCGGTGGGGAGTAAAGGTTCTCGAGTGGCGACCACGTACCGGGAAACGTCTACCAGGCCGTCCCCTTACTAGATGGACCGACGACCTGGTTAGAGTCGCGGGGAGTCGCTGGATGCAGGTGGCTCGGGACCGGTCGATGTGGCGTACCATGAGGGAGGCCTATGTCCAGCAGTGGACGTTTCCCGGCTGATGATGATGATGATGCAATGGTTTAGAACTACTTGAAAAGGAAATCGTACAAAAACTAACAGCAAATTATATCGATGAAAATATCGATAGGTTCTTACAGGAATTCACGCAAATATTTCATACGAACAGAACTGTGTTCTACAGAAATATACATACCTACTGTAATAACTTATACAACATTATACCATACAATGAATTCAGGTTAAATTAGTATAAAGCCAAACGAGTATTGAAGCACCATGAATAAAACAACATTTGCTTAATGACTTTCGAAATTTATACAAAAATTAAAATTCTACTCCCATCAGACGCTGAAAAGCAAGAAATTTATTCGCATTAGAAAAAAAAGTTTCATAATTTCCTAAATTTGAGCACTGGGATGGGAAACAAAGAGAGCAAAGTATGTCTCACAACACACAGTATAAAACGGAGTTGTCCCGTCGGAAGATCCAGACTTCGAAACTACTGAACCAATTTTGATACAGTTTACACCGTTGGATAGGATAATTTTTAGGTCTACTCAAGTATCAACTTATTCAAATCTACAAACCTCGTGACAAGCGCGAAGCGTGACGATAATGTCAAACCCGCTCACGGTAATTCCGATTGACGTGATTCTCGACATGATCATGTTCAGAAATGAATTTATTGCACCACAATCCTATCGTCTATCTAGTTCACTGCTGGAAACAGCTTCTAAAATTGGACTCGGTCTTCTCCTTCCTGCATCATCATCACAATCCTACGAGTAACATGCAAATTACTTATCTAGACGTTTTTCTAGCCAGGATCCTATACTCTGGGTCATATATCATCATCAGCTGGAAGACGTCCAATGCTGGAGATGGGGAACTTTGTCTTATACAGCTGTCAATATTAAAATTTTTAGTTCGTATTCTACCAGCGCGCCCCGGAACAAGATTTTGGAGTTATTTAATGCCGCGCTAATTCACCTAATTCAATAGTTTGGAGCCGTCAGTGGAGTCGTACATGCCCGGAATAGGGGAGAGCCCACAGATAACAGCGAGCCTACTTTCGAATGTTTGCGCAAACTTTTCCTTTGTTTGTTCCTCTTTTGATCTCGACCAATGACCCTATCTTAATCTTAGAGGGATAAATTTAGCTATAGGTATTTGTACAGCAACGGAAAACAACAACTAATGTATAATACTCCTTTTGAATTTTGTGAAAATATACAAACATCTGTTTCTCAACATACATATACTCGTAGTTTGTTTTAAATTAAATATCCGGGCGTTTCTTTCAGTTGTTTTGCATTCTGAACAAATGTAATAAATATCATTGATACTTAATCAGTTTCTATTCAGTTAACGAATTCCTTGAGAAAATGTATTTATAGCATCTAGTAAATTATTCATGTACAAATAAACATTTGTGTATGAAATTAGAGCAGTGTGCGCAGAGCCAGTTGACAACCAGGACGTGCGGACACTGAGCACTAAAAAATAAAATAATTTAATTCACCATAAAGTAATATTAGTTTTCAAATAATATGCATAAATAGTCACATAAATTCAAGCCATGTTGTTTAAATATTTAACAATTTAAAATATTTGTTTGAATGTAAGAAACTAAACTTTTCTGAATGTTCGGTGCAAATAAACTTACCTTTATCACTCGATATCAACCTTACATGTGATCGACTGCCAAGCTGTAAAATAATAATTATTTTTGCCCCTAACTTTCTCTGTGTAAATTTCAGCAAGACAAACAAAGTCACTTTTACATTTATAATATTAGTAAGTAAGATTCCACTTGTTCTAATCCTATCACAGTCCCCATAGTATAACACCAGTTAAACGCCAGAAATGTTTTAAAAGACAAAGTCGTTTCCAAAGCTAAAAGCAAAGCCAGCCATACTTTTGCGCTAATCTTGGCTTAACGCTAATCTACGATTTCAGCGAGCAAAAATATTTTGCGACGGTACCTATTTAAAAAATGTTATACCGTACATATCCGGCAGAAGGCATAAGGCACTGCCATCTAACTTTACGTATCGCTTATGTAAACGCCATAGGAACTTTCACCATGCAGCAAGTGCTAGGGGACAACAGAATTGCTTGTTATGAAACTTATTTTATAAAACATAGATGGCGTTACGTGCCACGATTAACAGAGCAAAGGTAGGTATGTCCTTCAAAGGTACAGTATCCATCCGATAGAGGGCGAGCTGCTAAATAATTCGCATTTTTTACTTATTAAAGCCTAAACAATGGGGTGTTTGCTAAAAACTCAAAATACTTTTTATACTTTATTTGACGTAAAAAGTGAAACATAATTCTAATCTTAAAAACAAATGAAGCCCAAGGGACACGATGATAAATTAAAATACATTTTCGCAACATCATATATAAATAATGATCTATAAATTATTCCAAATCCTTTAACTAATTAATAAACGATTATTAAATGATACATACTAAGTTTTACAGAGTACAATCTAATTTGACTACATATGACATCTAAATGAAATAGAAAACTGGCATCAAAATCAGTTCTTCTTCGACAATATACAAAACAGATATTTATTTTTGTCAGATGCGGCTGATCGAAACCCAAATTTTGGAAGATATTTTCCAAATATATATACAATCCCAATAAAACAAGAGTTTCAAGAAGCAGCTATATGCGACTTATTATCTTCTATAACGTTGAATGAAAATCACATACATCCGCAAAAAATGTAGGATCACATTCCAAGCCTACCTACATTGCTACAATTCACAACCGAACCAAATAAGTAGTTACTGAAAAGCGTAAAGTATTCCATTAACACAAAACAGAAATTCGTTCGCAATCTAAAACAAACCCAAACAGGTATTTGCGTCGTTTGGTAATCAAGAAAAACAATGGGTTTGTTACAGTAGTTTATACTCAGTAGCTGTATAGTAATTGCATCCGCTCAATTTAATTGTTCTTCAAATATCCGTTTTTCCAAGTCATTTGGAGTCGTATTTCTAGAATTGCAACATTAGTACTATAATAAAATCATTAGCTTGGAAAATAGCGAACTAGAAGAAAAATATGAGATCCAAAATCAATACAATAAGAAAATCGTAAATTAGGAACAAAATGTCTTCAAGCAGCTTTCAGTTTAATAATCACAGAGAATAATAAATAATGTAACAATATAAATAGTCCATTGTTCCTACTATACTATGCCTAGTATTTATTGTACTTGTTGCGATTTCAAGAAGTGGTGTGGCAGAATAAATTAAACATAAGATTTAAGGATGAATAAAAAGGTTTTGTGTTAGTGACAAACCCAAAAGTTAAAGAAGATACATTCTTAAATTAATAATATTTACTTGACTTTTATAAATATAATAAAGAAAGTCTCTTCAAATAATATCAGATACTTAGGTTGCGCTCCACACCACGCAATTATTTAATAATTATATCACAAAAATCTCATGTACTCATGTGTTTTGCTACTAAGAATTTGAAATAACCTAACAGAGTCAACAATATTTATTATGAAAACCACTAAAGCAGTTTTCTGATTTGAACATATCAACTATGGCATGGTTCTAATACTATAATACAGTATATTATATATTAATTACGTAGATATCGTATAAATGTTTAAGAGGAAATAAATAGCATATAATATTGCATATTAAAACTTCACTGTATCTGAACCCTGTTAGAATATAGATTTATAGTGTGTATTCGACAACAACTCATATTCCTTCGCTTTTAAGTTGACTGTCCCACCCTCGTGTATTTTTAATTAAATGCCCACACCGCAGGCGATAGCATAATAAATTAGTTATACCTACAATAATAGCTACTTCAGTATATAATTTTGCTTGGCGGCGCTGCAGTGTTAGTGCTCATGGCCTGCTCTAAGGTGTCCAAGCGGCGGTAGGCGTGACCGCGACTGTTTCGACGGCGACCTGGCTGTCTACCTTCCACGATTAGTCCAAGAACCTAAAAAGTATATAAGCTTTTCATTTTGTCTGAACTTAAAATTTAAAAAAGAAACACATTCATTACCTACTCTATAACATGACATGCACTATTTAGTAGTGACACATAATTGTTTTTAACTTATACTGGCCACGCGAAGTAAATACACGTCACTTAACTAAGACGTCGGTTTAGTAGGACGACGGCCTGCTACACGTTTCCCGTTACATGTTCGCCACTCGAGTCGACTTTTACTCCCCATTGGTTATCCGTGCTTCGAGCGATGTGGCCTGTCCATTGCTATTTCAGCTCACTGACTCATCAAGCTATATCAGTGCCCCTAATTCATGTACGGATTTCCTCATTTCGGATTTTATCATGTAGAGAAATTCCAATCATAGCTCGTTCCATTGCTCGCTGAGTGACTTTGAGCTTGTTTTTTCGGCCATGTTATTTATTTGGATGCATCCTTACCGCAAATCTTCTTATCTAAAAGACCATAGTGTCTAAAAACAAAAGCGTTTAAAAAGTGAGGTCTTTTACTGTTGTCTGAATAAAATAAACAAAGTACAAGTCACTCAGTTATACTCGGAATTTCTTTGTGTGATAAATCTAGAAAGAGGTAGTTTAATCACATAGCTCAACAAAAGAATCCTAAACAGATATCCCACAGTAAGCCGAAGTAACAATGAGCACGACACATGGTTTGAAGAACGAACAACTGATGGCGGTCGATATTTCGGATCCCCTCTAGATGGACCAATGACCTGGTCAAAGTAGCGGAGAGTAGCTCGGAACCGGTCATTGTGGAGTACCATAGAGGCCTATGTTCAGCATTGGATGTTTCATCCACTGTTTTTCAGCTGATGATAATGAGATCTGCCCTGTAGATACTTTACTACTCTATAGTTACAATATCAACTGAATTAATTAGTAGTAAAATTTTTTTTTGTTTTAAAGTTATCTGCCTTCCTTCCTCACAGAATGATCCATTGTTGTGTTATAATCATTAAGTTTAGTCGATTTCATACTTTTAACATTGGTTTGTTTTCAAAGAATCACACTGTAAGTCTGGGCACAAAAGAGGCACCGACCACAGCCACAGTTGGTCAGCAATAAACATTTAACACAGTTTTTCATTCTTTTTATAGAAATCCACTGCACACATTTGGCCAGTTGTAGCCATTCACTCCTGCAGGGTCTGCGACTTGCCGTTTCGAGCCAACCAAAGTAAGTAAGCTAGCAAGCAGGTTGTAAATGCATGCAACAGCCACTTGTGCCTGTGGTCAGTGCCTTGTTTGTGCCCAGCCTTACATGAACAGTTCAGTTAGAATCTACTAAAATACAAAGTAGCTTACCACTTTGCTGACTTTGCTCTTGTTGTGGTAAAGGATGTACAATAGAACTGCTAAAATGACAGCAGTCAAGAAAAATGGGAAGAAGTGGTCATCGTCTTCAGGAAAACTATCTGGCATTGCATTAGGGAACAATTCTGAAATTACACATTAAATAGATTAGCTATGAGGAGTGAAAGTAATGAGTACCAGGCTGACTGGATCGAGGACTTGGTAAACTTAGTGGGGAGCCACTATGAATCAAAAATAAAGCTTCTATGCAACCATTATGCATAACACACTATGTATTTTTTTGCCGTAAAGGAATCACTGATGAAACTTCTTAAAATTTCTGAATATTGCTTATTTATACAACCAATTGCCTTTTTTACCGAATATGTATTAAGAATTTGTTTCACATCCTAAAAAATCTCCTTTCCTAAAAAAATACTCAATTAATTAACACATTCAAAAAAACTAGAAAACAACTTTAACTGCCCTAAAAGTCTACAGCATTTATCCTCTTAAATGTTCACCCTTAGAGGCAGAATTATCTGGGTATATATATTTGTTTTTTGGGTATTTTTTTAAAGTGCTAAATCAATTTCGATAAATTTATATGAGACAACCTCTGAAGTATGCTCTACCAAACAAAAAAGAATAATTAAAATCAATTTATAAATGGTGGAGTTATCACATAACATACATTAAAAAATATACAATTGAGAACCTTTTTCTTTTTTGTTTTTCCAGTTGAAAATGTGTACAGGAGAGCATTTATTATTCAAACTAATTGGAAACATATGTTTCATTACCTTTATTTACTGATGGACACCATATTTCGAATATATTAATTGCTTTCATTACAATCACCATAGGAATCAGTTACTGAGCACAGATAGAGGGGGATCACAGGGGGAAAGCCCATAGTAGGAGTGAGTGAGCACACACTCCAGTGCATGAATAAAGCCAGTAGTTTTGTTGATTGATCATTCAGTAAGATAATTAATGATATGCTTAGTGTACTATATTTACAATAGAGCTAGTCCCACCCAGAACCAAATCAGAAAGATAATTTTAAAAGTATGGTACTACAAATTTAATAAATAAAAATGTACCTTCTCTAACAAAAGACCTAGTATTGCCCGATGGGGCAACTTCCTTAAATTTGAGAAGACCTCCTCCTTGACTGGTCTCAATGGCAAATGAAGGATCATTAGCATTATCAGTATCCCGTGGGTCAAAACCATCCTTTCCATCTTCTGAATCTGAAAATGACATATATAGGTAGGTTTATAAATAGATGCTATAACTATTTATAGGTAAATAAAAATTAAAAGTCCGAGCTGGACTCACACATGTATGTGCACACAACGTACACCATTTAACATAAGATTGAGCAAAATATGATTTAAATTAATTCTTTTAATCTATTACTATTTGTTGTTATAGCAGCCATAGTACTACACTGTTAAAATTTATGTGTCCACTCATTACAGCTCCAAATATATTGCCCTGTAACAGACAGAGGACCCATAGTATAGTACTCGCACAATAAGTTTGCCCCTCTGATGATAGACGGAATGTGTGTCTATTATTTTCGATAATAACTATCCCTGAATAAGATTAAACACTAGGACATTTCTTTGCACCCATACCTCCCACTTAATAATTGATACTTCACAGTCTTTTGTGACTAACTTCAGAGGGGCAAACTTATTGTGCGAGTACTATAATAGGGTCCAATAGGGCACACTTAAGGTACAGAACCCTAAAAATAGAAGCATTGTTATACTTCAAATGCTGTCATTATTACAGTTCAAATGATATCTAGCAAGTTCAAAGCAGTAAAAAGAATAAAATAAAATATTTAATTACCCTGGTAATCTGGATCTATGTCGCCCAACTGAGGCTTAGCCATTTGAGGCTCTTTTTGATCAGTTTCCTCACTAACAATTTTATTCATAGCATCATCAGTCTGCTCAATTTCATTCTTCTTTTCTGATGTAATTACAACAGCAGGCTGAACATCCTTTTCTTTGGTGGGAACATTTGCAGGCACATCAGGTTTCTCTGTCTTAATAACTTTAAAATCATATTCCTGAAAGTCCACCCCTGAATTTTGAACTGGTGAAGATTGAGGAGTCACATCAGGCTTCATCTCTTCAATTTTCGGTTGTTGCACTTTTACATCAGTGGATTTGTCTACTTCTTGTGCTTTTGGAGGTATAACTGGATTCTGATTGGATAATAATGGAACTGAATTACCATTGCTTGTTGCTTCTTGAACTGCAGGTATACCACTCACTGTATTGACAGTAGGTGCCACTATGCCAACTGGAACATTAGGTTTCAGACTCAAATGGTTTGTACTGACTTGGTTTAGCATTTCTAATCCCCACTTATAGTATTTACAAAAGAAGTTGGTTTCGAGACTCATGGGGTCTTCAATTCCACAAACTTTGGTGCATCTTAGTGAACTAGAGAATACTGTCTCTGCTCTGAGCTTGTACTGTGGGTATTCTGGCATTGCTAAAACTTTCCACTCTTTAGATGCTGCACATAACTTTTCAACGTTACCATCTTCCTTTAATTTTGCGATGTTTTCTTCGTTCAAAGTTAATTTTGATGTAGATACAGCGTCACAAAGTTGACGGTTTATATCGTAGAAAATCAAACATTCGAACTGTTTTTCATTGTATGGAGGCACTACGACATTGCACTCAGGTATTTTAGCTATAATTTGAGCTTTTAGGAATGCGTTTTCACAATGTTCCGTGAGTTTTGTCAACGCGGTAGACAACGTTGCATTTTCTTGCAAGGGTAATCCTAAACTGATATCCCATGTGTTTGCTATCAACAACGATCCTAGAAAGAATCGAAACATGGCTGAGCACATGAATTTCTGGGCAAATACTTTATTAGGACGAAAATCTGAATAAGTAAACACGCCACAATAATGTCTGTCCTACAAGTTTTCTTTTTTCAACACATACATCCACAGATTACTTAACTTATGTACTATTCAACAATCAACAGTGAGCAAAATTACATAGTGATCTGGCTGTGTTTCTCAACCATGAATGAATGGAACGAATGAACAATTGACAATGACAGCTCAGGATGACGTTGACGGCCTATGACATAATTTGTAGCGATGGGGATAATCGAAACACATAATCGAACTAGCTACTAATTACTAATGAATGATATTCAATTATGAAATCAGTAATTACTAATATCTATAATCGAAGAACCATTACTTGTCAATGGTTCCGAACCGGAAGAGACAAGGAATTAGAAAACATTAGAAATTCTACTGTTTATGACAGAGGATTCTTAGCCCAAACTTAGAAAAATTTCGGATTATTTTAAATTTTAGTAAATTGGTAATCATACTAACTGCGTTAATTATTATGTATGTTTTTTAAAAAAAATTGTAATGGTATGATGTGATAGTGCATAAAGTGTCGCTGCGTTTTCTATAAAACTTTTGTGTCTGATAACCTTTACCTTTCCTTTAAAGGATAAAAGAAAAACAACAAATAAAAATTTAAACAAAAACTAGTACTACTAAATTGATTTGCACTAATCTGTCAAACATCGAAATTTTTCGATAGTTGCTGAGTGTAACCGCCCGAAAAATTGCCTTATAGTCGAAAAATCAAATCCTGTTTGTACATATTTCTTTATTTTCGTTATGACGTTTCAAAAATAGGCTAGCTGTATGAAATTACTAACGTAGTAAATTGGTAGTACTAATATTGGTAGCAACTATTTTAAATAATCGAGACATCTCGAATGATTCCAAATTTTGGTAACTAATTTCATTAGTATATCTCATAATCGCCCACCGCTAGCTAATCATTTGACATGACAGGAGGAGACCGAGACTTAGACGAATGAGTAAACCACGAGTGAACGAAATGAGAACGAACTATGCTACGCCTACGCGCATGACAAATTGATACCTATGTTGCCAGCTCTGATATTTGAATTGAAAGGAAATGTTAATAAAGGTAAATCTTTAGACATATATAGTAATTTGTGAGGTAAACGTTAAAACGTAATGATTAAATGCTCATAAGTAAACGTAGTGAATCTATCTTGTTTGGATAGACTCCGCTAATGTAGTGTTTAATCATATTTTATATTAAGATCGCAGATATTGTAAGCCTTCGATCATTTAGTCCAATTATACACCTATGGATGTTCAGCGGCATAGATACTCTTTGGCTTTGTTATAAAAAAATGTATAACGCGGCTAAATTGAGGATGCTTTTTTTACACGCATACAACTTGCAGCAAGGTACGTATTCCACTTTGTAGGGATAATTATATTATGCACTAGGGTGTAATAGAATTACGCACGCGGGGGTTATAGCTCGTTTTATGGACCTAAAAGCGATGTAATAAGGTTCAATTTACGAGCAAGTATGTTGAAAAAGTTTTTTATTCTTAC
The DNA here is from genome assembly GCA_910589575.2 of Carcina quercana. NCBI lineage: Eukaryota > Metazoa > Arthropoda > Insecta > Lepidoptera > Depressariidae > Carcina > Carcina quercana. Next base: position 8,716,586 of record OU342436.1, read on the forward strand.
TTACAGAATAGAGCGAAAGTAATAAAACAGCTTTTGTTGATTGCTATATTTACGGTCATTTTCAAACTTCTTCAAACTTACATATGCATGGACTTTTGCAGCTTTATTTAGCCATTTACATACTACGCTAGTTACGTAGGCTTCCGGCAACAATTCGGATACGTAGGCTTAGGTTATATACGATACACAAATCGTTATGTGCTTAGTGACAATAAAACCACAGAATAGCAACGTATTCGCTTTTCGAACCGCGACCAAAAGCCGCGACTCCAGCAGCTGACACAAATATTCGCAGCTAGGCCAACAATTTTGAAAATATTTTTGAAACTGTTTATTGCGTGTAGAAAATTAACTATTTCTATTATTTAGCGACCCGTAATATTTGGAATTGGAAAGCATTTTGCATGAAAATACTTATTCGGCCTTCATAGATTGTTAATCAATTTTTTATTTCTTAACTTTAACTTAACTTTAAAATTTATTTCATTATATATTCGATTTCAATCGAGTATTTACTTCACAATCTCAGTATAGTGCTTCGTTAATTGTTTAAATCGCACCTTAGAAACATTCTCTAAACATTTTCGAGTCAGCCTGTCATTCTTTCTTGCATCCACATATCACTATATGTACTACTCTTGCATCTTTTAACCAAGTTTTCAAAGTCCATTCTACGGAAACAAAGATGGGTAAATCTCACGGGATCATGTTCGCTACTTCCAAGTTCTTAACGTTCTTGTTTTTCACCTAAGAATGGATATTTGAGTGTTGTACTCCGCTAGAATAAAATACATGAATACTTATATTCTTTCGTAGCGTTGAAAGCTACCATTAAAGTGTTCATAAATGGGCACGCGTAAAGAAAGTCTCGTGTGTGGTCCCAACTTCTGAATATGACCACTTTAGGTCACCCCGTGGGCTCAGCCGTGGGTATGATAACAGTAGCAGATCAATTTTTTTTTCCTTGCCAAGCTTGTCAATAGGTATTCAGTGAATCAACTGAGAAAAGCTCCGTAGCGATACGAGTGTTTGTCGAAACTTTGTTTTGAATTTATCAAATACACTTATTGGGTACTTTTTATAGCCCTAGGTACAGTATAAATTTAGCTGTTAGAATGTAGTTAGCGACCTTTTTTGAGGAATTTAATGTTACAGTTCCGAAATACGACAATTGGACGCACAAAAAGACCGTATTTTCTTCCCAATCAGCTTCCTCTCCCACAAAATAGAACGAAAGTATATGAAAGTGAAGTTCACAAATAAAATAAAAATAAAATAAAATACTGTCAGTAGCAGTAAATACGGCAACTTACACAAACACTACCCTTTTGCCCGCGACTTCATCCGCGTGGACCTCGGAAAGTATCCCAAGGGACCTACACCGGACTGCCCGGTACTGGCACTCGGGTAGCACATTTTTGATTGCCCGTGCCTGGCTAATGACCACAATGAAATGTAAGTATGCCACCAAAACTTCAGTGTTTGATTCACGCTGCATCCGTACAGCCTTATTGTCACTCACGATCAGGTAATTTATAGGCCCGTCCATTTGTTTAAAAATATGTTTTTTTATTTAAATTTAAAATTTATTTAATATTTAGACTAGTATCGGAATGATCATTCCAACGAAGCATGGGAGTCGGATAAATTATGATAAGTTGTTGAGTTGAGAAAATGTATTAAAGTCCAAAGGCCTGCTCTGCTACAGATTATAAAGACAACAACACACAACAGGTGTTAAGGGGCTTCGCAAGAGACGAGAAGTGTCTCTAAGGGGCTCCCGTTTAAGAAGCAAAAGGGATGTTTTGTCACGTTTACCGAGAGGACTTCGCACAAAACGCGTGGTCGTTAACAATGCGTTATTGCGCACTTAATTCTTAAAATGGGCCACCCGTTCTAATGATCAATCTGTACTATTTCGTGCCAATTACTATCGCACGCATATCCTTTTGTAAACTCAAATCGCATGTGATCGCAGAAAGTTATCAGTTTAGTTAAATACAAATAGAAACTGCTATTTGTTATCTACTACGACACGGGAAGACATTCTATATAAAATTTGAAACTACGAGTACATAGTACTTTCGTAGTACTACACGGTAGTTTCGTTTATCAATGTCGTTTATTAAAGGTAGATCTGAGCGGTCATTTATTTAATCAATGCTGAAAATATGCCTCCATTATGTGTATAACAACGTGAATGTAAAATTAAAAATTTGATTTTTTTCCTTTCTATTTTTGCTAATGACAAAGTGTGCAAAACAAAGTACATAATAGTGGAATTCTTAATAACAACTAAATTAATATTGATGATTGCAAACCAGGATTAAACAGGTTAGTATAATTTGCGTTTTACTAGAATTTACACGAGGCAAAGATGAGTCTGAAACAGCGCAAGCCGAGGCAGACGGCTAAATTATGTTCAAAGTTTGCCTCGCTTTTACCACTTTATGTAGACCCGTGTCGCCTCAACCTATATTTTTACTATGTTATCATTATTACTTTCACTGGGATCTAAATAATATGTTTCTCCAAATAGAAATTCGTATACTATAGCTTAGAATGTATTCAAATAATCAAAAATTGAGACCAATTCAGAATTTAAAAAAGAAACGAACATTATAGAGAGTGCTAATTTTGTGAATGTGCGGAGAGTAATCGTCAGAACCAATTGCACCTATTTAATTATTTTTTCTTAAAAATTTGAAAGGAACACTACTCCAGATTGACTTGGCTGTATATTATGTACAAATATGAAAATTAATTGAAGATATGATGATTTTCGTCACCTAAGTCGGAAAAAACGCGCCTCTTGAGTGCTTCCGCGGATGTGCGCTGCGTAATTATAATAAGATATGGCTGAATATGATTATAAATGTTCTATAAAAAGTCAGCGACAGGTTATGTCTATCTTCTAAGGTTTACTCTGAGTAACCACTTCTATCTTTCAAATTTTAATCGAATATAATTATTTATTAACAAAGTGGTTTACACGATATGGTATAAAGTATTTAATTTAGACCATATTTGCCTTTAACACTATAAATTTTTTATTAATATGTTTCTATAGATATATAGATAAAGAATACAAGTTCTGATCTTACTAAAAATAAAAAGTAACCTTCTACAAGGTTGTACACGTATTGCATTGAAAGGACGACCATCAGCATTTTTAACCGCCTCCGTGACAGTTGGGCTAACGATCTGTCCGTCACGGGTTCCATTCCCAGGGCGGGATATCTCTGATACTCGGTTTGCTTGGTCGTATGGCCTTTTTCTAGTTCTGCATTGCTCAAGCTACTGTACCACTGGGTTATCGTAGTCTGCCACCAAACATCATTCTTAATAGCATTGTTTTCAGTTAAACAAGTGAGCAAAATGCACCAGTCTTAACCACAATCAATGGTGTGCAACTACTTCTCAATGACATAAAATCAGGCGTAGAATAAACGTATGACATAAGAATTTCTTGGAAACTTTGTATAACATGGTATCACTGAGATCGTTATACCATCACCAGCCTACTGCCCTTTACAACTGCACTCTAGATTATGAAATAACCCGATGTAGAACACGTACGTCCTGGCATTGGCATGGCATGGTTTCATATTTTCGTCCATGATTTCGGCTGACACTGTATTTACTCTCGTAATATTTGGACAAGAGCCAGCAGTATTCGTATGTCATATAATAGTTGTGAAACATGTGAAAATAAATGTTATACTCACGTTTTCGCTATGACACAACTGGCAGAAGACACATTTGTATATGAAAAACTGTTGTTTGTCTTTACATATATAGCAGTATCGGATTTTGTAAATGTATATATTTATAAACCAAATACCATTCACTCAATCATCACGATAATTTAGAAACTATAATCCTTGTAGCACATACATTATTTATACAATGTAGGCTCCCGCTAAGAAAGATTTTTGAAATTCAATCCCTAAAGATTTGAAAAATGGGTTATAAAGTTATAAGTTAGTATGTAGAACTGAAACTACAAAGTACAAAGGCCACTAACTTGAATTTTGCATGTAGGTTTCTTTTATAACGTTTCAATTAAAACCTTTAAGGGATGAGAAATTATTTCGAAGATAAGAAGATACGAGAGACGAAGATATCTTTATAACTACAACGTCTGACTAAAATCTGCCTGCTAAGCGAGGTGATTATGGCTAAACTCTCCAACTCGGCAATCTATGATGGACGCTCATGTTCAACAGTTTTGACTAACAATGATGATGATGAAATAGCAGTAGAAATGAAGTGAAAGAAAGAAAATTGTGTTATAATTCCATGTTCCAAGCAACACATGAATTACATAAAAGACTAAAAAACCAAGTACATTAATAATAAATGCAACAAAACCAACTTGAGAAACGGTGAGCAACTCAGCCGTGTTGCTGTAACATAAAAATCGCAGCGATTGATTTTTAGCTTGACCGTGTTTTATTGCTGAGTGCAAGTGCATTGGAAGCTAAGCGGGAATGACACTTCTATTTGTTTGTTTAAACTTCAGCGACTCCCCCTGACTTTCGGATTATCATAAACAACACAAAAACGTAAGAGAAGCTTTTAAAGAAAAATTAAGAACAATTCTCGCAATCGTTACTTCCTATTTGCTCTCGTCGGAGGAGATTTTTTAATATCCCATTTCGAAACTCGGGATTGGAACTTTCGTTTCATTTCCCATTCGAATTCATTACGCGTTTCGCCAAACTTTTACTTTGAATTTCAATTAATACATTCATGGTACCTACTTTAGATATGCGAGACTTCGAATAGCGACGTATCTTACATCTCACATTTGAATTTCATGAACACGAAACCTTAATACTGCTAAATAACAAATCGATTCTGTAAATAGGAATTGTTTGCCTCCATTACAGACGCGAACGGAAAATGTAAACATAAAATTATATGCAATATATAAAATTATAAACATACGCAAATTATAGGGTTCAGCTTTCTACTGGTATATATTGTATATGTATTAGTTATACTGGTTTCTCAATCACACAAATAATGTAAACCAGAACTTAATTTGACATTTCTAACAGAATTTTTAAAAATAATAACAAAATTAAAAGGACATAGCTTAATAGACTAGGTTACCCCTTTTCTAGTCTTAGTTTTTAGCTTAGACTTATTTTAGTGTTATTTTTGTATTATTATTTTTGGGGATTTTATGCCTTTGAATAAATTATTATTATTATATTACTCTTAATAGCTGTTAATTATGTGTCCTTTATCAAATCAAAATTGTCATTAATTTTTCTGTGCACTTTTGACGAAAACTGTCCGAAGATTCTGTTATAAAATTACATTTGTTCTATCAAATTTCACTGTTCCCAACACCTTTCCTTATCTTAGCGGAAATATTTAAAAACAGCGGTCTAAGCGCCTTTCAAAAAATTCTATACGCAGTACCTTGAAAAGCGGATATTTTCGCGGAAAATGCCCCGCTATCTTCGCAGAGATCCTTGTCGCCAGAGGTGTTGGCGAGGTACCTTCAAGGCTCTCGTTTACTTACAAAAGCAATGGATACACTACTTTAAGATAAGAACTCAAGTGGGCATCAATGTTTTAAACATAATATGTACAGATAAGAAGAACGTTCGAAACATTTTGAAAAACCGATTATCAATCTTCAGTCTTAACAGAATCGGCAACTAGAATACCCAGACGGTTCCCCACTACAACATAAATGCACTTTCTTGCGTCTTACTGGGTATTTAGTATATGTTAACTGTTTTATTAAACATTTTTGTTTATCCGGTGTACAAGTCGATAAGATATTGATCGGTGCGATGAATCTCATCGTCCCTTCTACGAGAGGTCTCACTATCTTTCCTTGGCCATAATCCGCCCACTATTGATAGCAACAGCACACCTATTAATTTTTGCAAGTCAACGCCCCACCATTGTTATCGTTGCGTGAATTACGAAGGTAATGGGCCGCATTTACAGCGTACGTGCCCCGACATTCATTAAACTGGCTAATTAAACCTGCGAGATTCCGACGAATCCGCCTTTTGAGACGCCGCGCCTCTACATATTTCTTTGGAGGAAATTTTAAACGCGGCGTTCCCTGTTTCCCGGCGTTTAATGAAAGGTCTTCCGCTTTACAGGATCTTTTTAGAGTGCTCCGTGTTTCTGCTAATTACTTGCGTTTAACTTATTCTAATGTGATGGTGAAGTGTCAGTGTTTGTTGTAGGTACTGCGTTGTCTGCGAAATGTTTGAGGCTGGGAGTTAAACACGCAGCCGTACATTTTAAATTTACGCGATTAATGTGTTTTCATAAAGTGAAACGCTACATTTTTTCTTGCTATAATTCACCTACATTAATAGTCTGGGTACTACAGATATAAATTTTACTCTGAAATAACAATGACAGTGATTAAAACAAAATTATGAGTACTATTATATTGTAATGCCTTGCGATACTGTGTGGATATTGATCCTTCTCACCAACTTTCGAAAAACAGTTACACACGTAGATTCATTTTACGAAGGAATAGTTTTCTCACTTTTTAACAGACTTCAAAAATCTATATCAGCTTCTAAACAAATGTGCCAAATTTCAAATGTGTATGTATGTTTGCCCTCGCATATCTCCGGAATTACAAGTTAGATTTACATAATTCTTTTTTTTTGAACTAGGTATTATACAAATTAGGATAGACTGCAAGTTTCATCAAAATCGGTTCAGTACTTTTTGAGATAGGGAATGTTAAGTGTGTATTAGACAGAAGACAAGCATTGCCTTAATAAAAGTAGACTTTTAGGACAGTTGAAGTCGGTTTCTAGTTCTTTTTGAACGAATTTACTGGTTTTCTTATTAATAAGATCCCCTAAATGTACGCTTTACGACGCACACACAAACATGATATTTTTTCATTAGAATCTTTTACTGTAATGTTCTGTTTTAGTAACGAGTCTGTTATTAACGTCATTTATTTTCATTTATTCTCTAAAATTACTGGAAATATATCGCAGGAGACCAACATATGTATGTTAAAATTGCGATGTTTTAAAAACTTAAATTTCCCAAAGTCCTTGATGAGCCTTATACTAGCAATGATTACAAAAAGACCGGCTTGGTTTTTGAAACTATACTTCTCATCAGAAAGATCGAAACACCTTGCAAGTTTATGTTTTGTAAGGATTATCAGAAAAAAACTATGAAAATTTAATTTGAATTTAGAACATTACGATTGGAAAACTTCATATTATTCACTATTAAATGACAGTTGTCATGTATTCCTAAATATACACATTTTTCTGATAATCCTTACAAAACATAAACTTGCAAGGTGTTTCGATTTTTTCTGATGAGAAGTATATTTTATAACTTCTGTGTTGAAAATAGCGAATGAGGTTATGTATCAGTATACGTATAAATCGTTATCGATACATCGATAATTACATCGCGATTTTAACACTGATTAATATTTCAAGTGAAGCTTTAAAAAATATATACATTCCCAAAACACAAATATTTTGTGAGGCTTATTAGGCATTACACAAACACTGAGTGCAGTAATTATGCGGTTTTCATTAGTTACGAGCTAATTACGTGGCAGTACGTGCACCGCCGCGTAGTTTATTATTCAGTGAAGCTCTACCTTCGAGGCATTCGCTTTTTAATGAAACACTAATAAACAAAGTGAGTCCCGCCACTGCACTTACCAACCATATACGTAAGTAAGCGAAATTAAGCGCTGTAAACTTTATTTCAAGGGACTGCTGTAGATGACGGCTTTCTCAGAGTTCAAGAATTATATAATAAGCTAACTGCATTGATGTAACTCTAAGGTTCAGTAGGTAAGTAAAAATAAATTGGACACGATTCTACATGAGAACGTTTTAAATTTTAGTATTTTCTTCTCATAAAAAGGATGTCAACATTGGAACTGTCAATTTTAACATTTTAGAAATTCAACTTTCTGTTCCTGGATGATTTATTTTAGTTATATATAATTTTTAGTTTTAAATAGTGAGTTCTAGTATAGTAATTGATTTTTATTCAAGAGATTTGCAACAGCATCGTTAATATATTTGTGCGACTGATTAGAAAAGAGTAAAGGAAAGTCATTCACAGGAATCCCGTTCTTCATTCATGACGATTTATAAGTTCACTCACGTCCGTTGACAAATGTAGCTGATTATGAATAAGAACCAATCCCAATGGGTTTTTAACCAAGAAAAATGTTTATAATTTAGATCTACAAAAAATATCATTTTAAGTATTATAAAATACAGCATGATATTCATCAACATATTTTCGCTGCTAAAAGAACACAGAAAATGTCGTTCAGCGACCGCTAGTATATTGCACCAGTACTGTCTTAAGAAGCCGCAGCTTCAAACAAAGGCCCACGCGAGTCCTTTAGTTAATGAGGAGGATTAAAACTCTCACAGAGCTTGCACCACCACTGCAGAGGATCATTCTCGTACTCGTAGATGCACCGGCCGGGGCACCTAATCCTGTTACGGTTTGCATATTTACGCTAAATTGCAAAACTTTACTTTTACGCGTTACGCCACTCACTTTATAGCAACTGAATATTAATTTGACTCATAGTTATAGTAAGTCATACAGAGATTATTTGAATCAGGATCCAAATAATTATATTTAAGCAGACGACCTGGTTAGAGTCGCAGGGAGTCGCTGGATGCGGGTAGCTCGGGCCTGGTAAATGAGACGTACCATGAGGGAGGCCTATGTCCAGCAGTGGACGTTTCCCGGCTGAAGATATTACTCATAAAATGACAAACAGAATAATAATTTTAATACATATTACTGAACTAGGAAGGAGTTCATAATAAAAACGTACACCTATACCAAAAAGGCCTCTGACTCAGCCAGTGAGTAAAATAACCAGTTGCAAAACAGGGAAAATCCTGTTTATTTGTAACTAGTTAAAAACAGTAAGAAATTTGTACATTTACTCCAATTTCCATGAACAGTCCTATACATGTATCTTTAGTGACCTATTTCAAGCAATACCCAACTGATAGTTGGAAACATGAGTTAGGCATAAATTAATCGTACCTTCTCTTACCATAGATCAACACGATTTAATGATAACAAAACTATATGCTAATTATGAGGATCGGTTTAATTATTCAATCAACCCAGAACAACATGCAATAACTTTAGGTAACTTTTAATAGATTTATGAGGGAACTAAAGGTATTAGTTTCACTGTCCATCATATCCTATCCTATCCTACTAATATTATAAGTGTGAAAGTTTGGATGTTTGGATGTTTGTGACGCTTTCACGGAAAAACTACTGAATGGATTTGAATGAAACTTTACAATAATATAGCTTATACATCAGAATAACATATAGGCTATAATTTCTAAAGACATACTGTGTAAATTGTAAAAAAATCACACTTATAATATTAGTGGGATTACATGGGCAATTTTGGCATAACAAAAACGCGTTGCCTAGCAACCGACCATAGAGTATTTAAATTCGTATATACAAACTTTCGCGTTTATAATATTAGTGTGAAGACTATTTGAATGTAATACGTCAGATATTGAAATTTATTTTGTTTCTTTAAATTATTAGACTACGTAACAGAATAAACACTATTTTGTACCTTATGCTGTACAATAATTTGTCATAAACGTCACCTGTGCCTATCGAACAAGTAGAATACATCCTGAAGTATACGCGGACTAAGTCGCGGGCGGAAGCTAGTACTTTATATACATACATTTGAAGCATCGTACGAATGAAACAGAAATATGTCTCTAAATGTTTAATAATGTAGATAATTATACAAAAATCTACAAAACTTAAAAAAATATGTTTTGACTTTGCTGTATAATATAATACTGGAAAACGTGTACCGGGCCGTACCACGACTAGATTGACCAACGCCCTGGAAGTCGCTGAATGTAAAAGTCTCGGGACCAGAATCAACTATTGTAAATATATCGTCCATTAATTACACCTCATTATTATTATTTATTTTTATCTCAGACAAAATCCAAGACAACTATGCAAATGTAAACAACTCTGCGGAGTTCTGCAGTCTTTTGATTTTGCAATTGGTCTTTATTAGAATACTGGACACATTTTTCCTACTCATCATCATGACATCTAGCGAGTCCCCACGATCGGTCCATTTTTCCTACTGTCACAGAATTAATATATTACTACGAATATAACGGGACCCCGTGTACCGCCTCCCACCTCACGACTACCTGCAAGAAAGTGACGGGTCGGTAGTATAGTCATAATCATAATCATAATTTATTGGTACTGCTGGTACAAGTCAATATTTTATAATCAGTTACATACACAAAAGTCAAAATTAAATTACTAAAGTTAAATTAAGTTAGTCAAATTACTATTAGTCATGGAGAAGAGAAGAAGTCATCTATTTTATAGAAACACTGTGTATAGTGCGGGTACTCACTAATACGTAGGCCAAATATGAGCCTGATGCAGTTGTAAATAATAATAATACATGCGTAAATACTGCTGCCCATCTCCTGAATAGTTTTCCCTTGTTCGCCCATTACAACGTTCTCGAGATGACGTATTATATCGTGATCAAAAATAACTCTAACGCCAACTAATAAAAAATGCGTATCGCGATAAGAATTCAAAGATGTAGGCAAGTTTTCGGCATTTACAACTGGAACAGAAATGCCACGAATGATTACCAATGGCTCTGACACCAAGTGCTCCGAATCCAAAGCGATGGAAGTCAAAGTGTGTAAACAGTAAGTCGATACGTTTGCGCAACGATTTCTAGTTGAGTTCACGTCAGCACTACGTTACCACTCTGTAATTAACCGTGCTCCCAAAGGGATCAAATGTCTCTGCACCAAAACCGAAGCCTTTCATTTGGCTGCCCAAATTAAAGTCGGTTCGAATCAGAGATGGCACACTCTTTGTTTTACTGCATATTGAAAATTTATCTGTTAATGGCAAATCGTCTAAAGTAGATTTCTTCATCATCGTTGATTTCCAGGGTTCATTTTTTAAATTACTTTTTACTGTTGTACTCGAGAGAACATTTGTATACCTTCGTTTACAAGTAGAAAAAACATATTCATAACCTTAAAACAGTTGAAATCTGCAAATCAAACATGCATGAGAGCTATAATTAAAATAACTATGCTTGCATGTTGCTATTTTTTACTGTACAATTATATTTTTTCTCTCTACTTAAGTGAAATGTAACATTTCTTTTCAGAAAAATATCTACATGCTTTAAACTTCCAAAGGTAAACCACAACAAAAAAGCAGATAAACTACAAATGAATGGTTCACCGACAAAGTTCTCTCTAGCTATCCCGAGAGTGAAACAAGTGGCCAGCAAGTGGACAATGGTTGCTAGAAATCATCCCAGTCGTACTTCACTTAAGTCTTTAATGCGAAGCATCAAGGTTGAAATTAAAGTGTCGAGTTGGTCTCTAAATGGAACAGACTGAAAACCCTAGATTCATCTTTATTATCTCCAACTATTGCAGCGGAACAAAGCAGCGCTTTAAAGCTTTTCGTCTTTTTGGCTGATTTACAAGCAGTTAAAAAGGTAATTTACAACAAATAATTACAATTTATGTTTGCTCGATGTCTTACATGGCCACCTTTGTTTAACAAACATTTAGCTTAGTCTTATCATCAATCCACCTGCCAAGCATGGTGATTATAGAAAACCCCCTCATGAAAATACCAATACGATGATTTATGTGGGAGTTATCTCTTGGTTTTTATTATACTGCTTAGGACTGTCTAGAGAAGCAGGTTCGAATCCTGCTCATGTCGTTTTTTTTTCTTCTAACTATTTTCAAAATAGCTATGACGATCATGTCCAACTGTGGGCTTATCCATCCGATTATGATGATTGATTGTACAATGTTAAATAATATGTAGTCATTTGTTCTTTGCATTAAAGCACCAATAAAGAAAAAAATGTCACCTATAATTATTCGCTTCATATTGTTTTTAATAAAGTGAAAAACAAACAGTCAGAATGAATAAACAGAGTCGAGCAGTATCGCACTATTCGTTTTTCAATCCAGACATCTCTTAGTTCTCGTTTTTTTAGAGCTTTCAGTTCAACTTCGAAATAACACTAGTTTAAAATGAATGCCACACAGTGTACTGAGTTTGTAGACACGCTCTTGGATTCCAGTTATTCGTAGAAATCGAAAATGTTGCTCTTGTAGTCGTGCCGTATTTATTTACGCAAATAATACTCATTGGATGAATGGCGGACTTTGGATAATATTTCAATTCATGTCAATATTTCATTTCAACCGTAACGATTTACTAGCTATATGGCTGTACATATCTACTTACCTATTAAAATATGTGTTATTTGCCATTAATACTGAACCGGGAACATATTGAGACTTTTGATGCATACACAGGCTGTAATTCGGCGTCTCACCTGACGGTACCATAAGGCTGAAGGAAGGAATCGTGACGTCACAAAAAATCAATTCAATTAGGCACAGGCTGTGTAATTTTGCTTGGCAGAGCAATCTACGTGGATTGTGGTCCTTGACTTTAAATTAGTATTATCTTGTGGGTGTCGTAAAAATGGCTAAAAGTAAAAATAAGAGGTGTAGCAGCATCTACTCGCATTCGAAAATAACTAGAAACCGACTTCAACTGCCCAAATGGACTACGGCATTCATCCCCTAAAAGGTTCGCCATTAGAGGTATAATTTTATTATCTGGGTAAATATTTGTTTTTTGTTGATTTTCTCAAAAAAACCTGAATCGATTAACAACGTCCTCCTTTTTTGAGGTTGGTTGAAATTACATCTCATTACGATCACTAATCCCCTTCACAACCGTGGTAATGATAAATTCACACTTCTGTGTACAGTGCAAAATTATATATTGTTAGTTGTCAATAACCAGAATATCAGTCCCACCGAATTAAACCCTTGAGATCATAATTTTCATTTCGACGACATCAGATTGATTTAGGGCTAGTTGAAGGACTGTAAAAGGGCATAGGCTACTTTTAATCAATATCGAGTGTGTGGGATATTTTCCGAAGTCTACGCGGACGAAGTAGCAAGGAAAAGCTAGATAGCTAACAAGCCACGGAACAGACTAAACACTAAACATATCAAGATACATTTCAAATTAAAATACACACTTCATGTAATGCAAAACACTAGATAATACTTACTATGTAAAACAAAACAAGCGAAGCATATAAATTATCATCCGAAAGATTATTTCACTAAGACATGTAAGATTAAAATCACACGCTCGAGCAAACGACCCCGCAGAGCATTCCTTTGGTTGTGACAAACGGAGTACCCTCAATCAAAATCTTAGCTACTACGTGTTGGAACACAGCTTTATTATACGTCATGACGAGAAGTGGGCGTGTTAATTTAGCTCAGAGTCGTGTGTTCGACAGAACTCGCAAACGATGGATTTTATGTCCGTTTTTCTCTCGTGAAATAAATCAAAGGGGAAACCTTGTTTTACCGTCCGCTTTTCGGTGACTCTAGGCATTTCTTCTTGACATCAGAGTATAGCCACTTTTATACACGAGTTATTTTCTCTTTGCAAAAGGTATAATGCTTCTCTGGGAAATAAGAAATCTTAATAACATGAAAAACTTGGTTCTTTAAAAGTTGTGGTTCAATCTCGTGAATAATAAAAACATTTGCGTCTCTAGAATTCGTTACATTGAAAACTTGATTTGTATAACGAAACTTATTGAAATTGTTTCACCATGAATTTGTTTTGTGCTATTACAGATATAGTGATACATATTTCATTCCTAAATATGCATTTATAAAGAATCAACTTTCAAAATTCGATGCAAAAAATTAAAAGAGTCATATTTGATGACGGATTGACGGTGAATACGACAAAATACGCTCGGTTTATCAGTAATATTATAAAACTTGTAAATAGTATATTTTTAATACTTCGTGGGCAAATGAAATCGGTTCCATTGTTCTTTTTGAATCCGCTAAATCAGTTCATTAGCATGTTATCGGAATGTACTTATCTAGACCTATAGTGGGATACGGAACACGATACTTTAGGTACGCAATCGCCGCCATGATTGATTTTATGTAGCGTCTTTGGTGTTTCATAACCCGCAGAGTGACACACGGATACTCAAATGATGCCTCATGTGTCACAACCAATAGCATTAAACAGATATAAAGGTACAGATGGACATCTTACAAACAGAGCTTTTTGAAATCATAAGTAGAGCTCCTTTGGGTTCGCCGTAGTCGGGTAATAAGTACCTAACTTGAAATAGTATACAAAAAAGTTTTCTCACAAACTTAACTAACAAAGTAAGTTAAAATATAATATGTATATGTTATGTAAAAACTAAATACTTCATCGAATGGTTGTTTGTATATAAAGAGAATATAACTAATACTTAGTAGTTAATTTGTTGTTCTATTTCAGGTCTCACGCATAACTTGAGAAAAAAATAAGCATACTAAGGTGTTCACCACCCGAACAAGTCTCAGAAATTCCACAGCCCTTATAATATTTTAGAACTCTTTAAAAAAACAACGTTTTTTGTGTGGGCACGGCACACCCTTTAATTTTTAACTTTTAATTTTAATTATTTGTTATAGATGATGGTAGAAATACGTACACATTATGTGAACAATTCACGTGTCTTTATATTACGCTTCCAAAGATTCAGCCCTATGTCAGAAGGATGGATGGACAGTGGATAGGCAATAGGCTCCTGATGAGCACCCTTAGAGTACGGATCCCCAAAATTAGCGAATATACATTTTCAGATCCAAAAAACTACAAAGTTATTAATTTTCAATTATCCATAAGGTTATCGGTCCGCTAGCCTTACAAAAATGCCGTGAGCCTGATTGGGGTTTACGTGCCGATTACAGGCTGACATTCATTAGCAGCAATCAGTCAAGCGAACTAAGCAGGGTGTCCTTCCGACAGCAGTCGTCTTACTTATCTAAATAAGATCGGCTTGCGTGATGGATTCCAAAGGGCTCCGGCCCTCGGCGGCAGTAGCGTTTTATAATTCAAAAGCAAAATGTAGATAAGTGCTCTTCCGCCCCAACAAATTGCCAAGGTTAACTTATTTATTGCTACCATAAAAGTAACAGTCTGTTTGTTAGGCTCAATTGTTAACATTGCTCTGTGCCCTCCCGAATGGAAGGACACTTTAGCTCTACAGAAATAGAATTGAAAAGTTTTCTATTTGATTGGAACGAATAAATTGAGATATTATTTCGGGAGTTCTTTCGTGAATTAATCGAAGCGTTGTTAAAATTTGCTTATTTATTTATATTATTTGAAAACTTTGTTATGTCAAACACAGAAACGAAATTCAAATTGAATTAACCGTCTTTGAAGATGTAGTTGAATTGAACATAACACACATTAATGTTGAAAGCACGTTTGTCTCATAAAGCTACCTCCAGTCACGGATTGGTAAGAATCATACGGATTCCACCTGTACGTGAGGTCAACAAAAATAAACACACACATGTGTAACTGACAATCACGTGCGCTGCATATTGACTGCCGAGTGTCTGACTTTGGTCGTACTTTGTGACTAACGAAAGTGTCTGACTTAGTTTCTTCATACGTGTTCTGTGGAACACGGCTTCCAGATGTTCTGATCTCTGTGCCTCCAGCATAGTACTTAAAAGTTCCTTGACGTCCTTTGAACGCCACTTTGTTTTTATTTGGGAAAACACTCATATGTACAAATATAGCAACAAATCTGTGCTACGAAATGATAATTGAAAGCTCAATCGCCTTCCCAAAACGGTACGCATCTATTTATACTTGTCTAATTTCATTTTGGGTGCGTAACCTTTAAGCGGTACCGTAAAATGTCATGTGCTTGACACGAATAACACATACAAGGTACATATAATAAGGAAAATTCAGATTAAACGTGACTGGGAGCGTCCCAGCAGCGAGGAGTCTTAGGGGTAATTCGCAATAACATAGCGCTAATGACCCCGCATTCACAAGGGAGAATTCTCAGCTAACTGCGACATTAAGACCTTCTTATTTGGCTATTCCACTTCGTTACGGGACCTTTGTGGGTGGTCCGTAAAAATATCCCGTTAACATTAAGTAGGTAAGGTGCATTTTGCGCGTTAAACGTTTTGTTGTCATGTAATGAAACCTGTAAATGAAAATTGGGTTTTTAATGTCCAATGTTCAAGTTTTTACGATAAACATGGACAGATTTCGGGAAAATAAACATAGTGAAGTATTACTTAGTTTCTGTGCACTTCAGCAGGGTCTCGGCCGAATAAACAAGCTCAAAGTCACTCAGCGAGCAATGGAACGAGCTGTGCTCGGAATTTCTCTACGCGATAAGGTCCGGAATGAGGAAATCCTTAGACGAACGAAGGTCACCGACATAGCTCGACGAGTCAGTGAGCTGAAGTGGCAATGGGCAGACCACATCGCTCGAAGAACCGATAACCGGTGGGGAGTAAAGGTTCTCGAGTGGCGACCACGTACCGGGAAACGTCTACCAGGCCGTCCCCCTGCTAGATGGACCGACGACCTTGTTAGAGTCGCAGGGAGTCGCTGGATGCAGGTGGCTCGGGACCGGTCGATGTGGCGTACCATGAGGGAGGCTTATGTCCAGCAGTGGACGTTTCCCGGCTGATAACGATGATGATGATGAAGCAGGGTCTCATTGAGTTTAAGCTTCTGTGTGATCATGCTTTGTGACCTTATCGTCACATATCATCAGACGAGATAAAGTCAAGGTTAAGTGTCACAGGTCAAATCATGTTACCCAGAAATCTTTCAAGATTGTTGTTTACATCTTGTAATGCACAATAAAACAAAGATTCATGTCTTGACAGTCATTGTCGGCGATGTTGATATCATCGACTTTCCCTGAAAAAAAAAGGGAAATAGAGACAAAAAATTAAAAGAGCTATTTTTTTAATATGTTCATTGTTTAAAGTACCACGAATGATTTCTTTTTGTGATAGCAAACATAAACTGTATAGAATATTAGTACAAGTTAGACGTGCCTTGTCACTTTTTAAATCAAAAATATTAGCAGAAAAATCTGAATAAATTGTATAAAACTGCAGCACTTGATTAATGTTCACCATTTGTAGAACTTGAATAAGAGGCTCTAATGAAAGGCTTTACAGTAAATTCACTCCTCGGATATTCTGAAACTATTCGATTTAAGCAGAGCTTCAACTGCAACTCTGAAAGACAGAAGATAGTCTAGGTATATCTTGTAGTATCTATACCGAATCCCTAGTTTTTGCAAGTGTAACTTGACACTCAAGAAACACTTTAACAAGGAAATCAATTCAATTCAATTCAATATAACTTTATTGTACACCAAAGCTTAAGTTAAAAATAAAATAAAAATAAATAAAAAATGTACAAAAGGCGGTCTTATCGCTGACAGCGATCTCTACCAGACAACCTTTGGGTAGAGGAAATAAGTAACAATATTTGGGTGGAGGTGTGACAGATATTGATAGATTATAATTAAATACTTGAATAAACACATATGTATACTTATATTAATAATATATAATATTAAATAATAATAATAATAAATACAGACAAATTAAATATACGTTATTTTATGGATACAATACATACTAGTACATAGGAAATCGTTCTCTTACATTATTTTAATTTGTATTGATACATATTTTACTTCGATTTCCCCTGCCAGAAGTTAGCAGAGGAGGTTTATGACCTTCGAAGTTGGTGTTCAAAGAGGTGGCTTAAATAGAAGTCACAAAATAGCTCCTTGCGGATTTATTATCAAGCTGGTGATGAAAATTTTTTTTAAAGAAAATAAACTGTCTGTTGCGATCTAGTATACAAGAGCATTCTTTAGGCAGTGGGGTTTTCCGTCTGAAAAAGTTAGTACTTTAAAAAAGTTCATGTACGTTTTGTGCGATGTGAGCATAAGGTATCAGCTGCCTAAGCATAAGTCGATTGCTGGACATAGCACGAAAGGGTTTCCCTGAAGCGGATCTGCTGAAATCACTACTTGACATGAGGAGTGGTGATCAGCAGGTAATCATGAGATGGAATCTTCTAGAATATTTCCCGCAGTCGTATTTTAGGACATCCATGAGACAATATGGGGTGATAATATTCTGCCGCGACAACACAGCTATTATTTAATCGTATGGCAATTTATTTATGCCATTAAGTTACTACTATAGTACAGCAGCTAAAGGTTGTTGCTCGTTTAGCGTGATGAGGCACAAGAGACACGTATACAGGGAGCTGACGGCCGCTAATATCCCTGGGTCATAGTTACCACGCGAGGACAATGCGGTACGTTAGACTTCATACTCACCTTTGAGTTTCTCCTCGCGATGTTTTCCTTCACCGAAACGCCGATGGTAATGATTTTTAGCATTCGTTCATCAATTCCAAATAACTGAATGGAACTCATTGATACGAGTCAGGGTCTAACCCCAACCTCGTTACAGCTAATGTGAGCATACAGCTTATCACAATGATTGAGCACTGCATGTGACTTGTTCGCACTTAGAGAGTGCACGCTAAACATACATGGCGATAGACACGGATTCAATTAGCGGGAGGTGTGCGAGCCATGTTACACGCCAGGGGTACATGCTGTCGTGCCGAAGCGCCTGCGGCTTCCTTCACCCACAGCACTTAGAATACGGTGAATGGTACAATAATTGATTGACTTCATATCTTTCTTTTCCCGTATGCTGACAGCACGCGGTAGAGAAACTACATTATTAAACTCAGTGGTCTGTTTTGGCGGTACCTCTGTATTGAACTAGTACTCCGTAACTCTAGTGTGAGTTTTTATCCGATACTATCGCGTTTGAGTTTGTATGAAGAATTGCGCAGCGCCTCTTGCGGCACCTTTACGTAACTGTGTTTCTTCATACAAATCTGACGTAAACGCAAAAGCGTCGGTTAAAAACTCACACGAAAGGTACCGGAGATCGAACTAACGAACTGAAAGTGACCGGCATAGCTCAGTGAGTCAGTAAGCAAGTGGCAATTGGCAGACCAAATCACACGAAGAACGCATCTGATGGGTAGTAATAGATCTCGATGGCGTCCTCGTGCCGGGGGTTATCTTCTGTGTATGCTTGGCTATCTACCACCATGCTATCTAAATTAAGGGAGCAGCGAGCCTTTAGCCTTATTGCCATTTCATTATTATGTAAGATGAAGCTCAACTGCAGCTTCGGTTCAATATTAAATTATGTACGAGGAACAATAGATACTCAATTGTTATTTTGTAACTTCATTCGATAGTTTTATCTTTATGGTGACATCGGAACAAAGTATATGACATTTTAGAGTATTATCTAACCCGATATCAGGGCAAAGGTTATATAGGACAATCTGAAATGCATATATGCATTAAGTTACAGTAATATATCACTGTTGTCGACGGTAACAACGTCTTTAACTACCGTCCATTGGTAAGAAGAATGGTATTACCACGCTGATTTCTTAAGTGTTGTAACTTAAACAAAGTAACGCTGCCGTCCTACAGATAGTGTTAAAACCTCTTTACTAGGAGCATTACGTCGCTATCAGCCGCTATCTTGCACTGACTTTGCTGGAACCACCTCCAAATTACATGACTGACACGCCACTACCTTCCATTCCGTTGCTAGTTAGCGTTCTTACCGCCAACATTAGATCACATGAGATTCCATATATTACGGTAAAAGCCTACCTTTTAGTAAGCCTGCTAGCATGTTTCAACATCCATATCTTTATAACGGAATCATGAATATAGATCCTGCAAATTCATGAGGGAATTCAAAGTAAATCCGATCCGACTGACATTACAATTGTGAATATTTATGACTTTTTCACGCCCTGCCTTTGCCCTGCCTTGCCTGGATTGTGCTAAGGACGTGTCGTCTCGGATTTCTAATAGGACCACCCCGTATCATTCTACGGGAAGGTAAATAAGGGAAACACCATTCAGGAGATAGTAAACAGCAACTGCCTATGTAACAAATACATCTTACTACGATCAACAATCCATCTGCCAATCGTGGTGATTATGGATAATTCCCTTATAGACAGTGCGACGCGGCGTGGTGATATATGTGGGAGACTCTTTTCTAACAGATAACTGTAGCACCTAATTGTATGAACTGTATTTTAATACTGTCACAATTTTTAAACCATTACAGTCCACCATTGACCATAAATAATTTTTTATTTGATTTATTCAATAACTAATTATATTTTCAATTAAATTTATTGTTTCAGCGATGTATTTGAGCATTTCACGAAAAACATTGCGGGATAAAACATCTAAAGTCTGGCCAAAGACTTACCTTGCTTTTGCGATGGAAAACTGGACTGTACAGGGTAGGTTTTGTCCAGTAGTAAAGGTAATAAAATGAGAAAAGTCCACCGCTGAACAAAGGCCAATAACTCCTGTTAGTTCCCTCACTTGCTACATACTAACTTATACTTAACTATAACGAACATTGCTTTAACATGAACTTATGTTGGAATCATATTGATGAGAAGTTTCTCGTTAGCTTTCAATCAAAATAGACCACCTACAAGTGACAAGAGAGAACTAAGAACAAACTTACTCTAGAACTGGAGCAAAAGCAGGGTCAAATTAACCGGGCTCGCTAGAGTAACAGAATTACCGCACCTCCATCCGTCGCGTTCAATAGTTCGCAACTGGCAGACTCAGTGAATCCCACCACATGCAAGTTTACAAGTAATTAATCTTCTAACGAGAAATACAAGATGGTTTTCTTCAAATGGTATGCTGTACTGGCTTTAGATTAGGACCTCCACATGATATCCCGTGGGATCGTAAAAGCATGTAAGGAAATAGTTTAGGGGATGACATCCATTGCCTCAAAAACATCGTTCTGTCAAACGGCAATTATTGCATATCCCGTAAACCCAATTCGATGCGGCAATGTATGGGTGGCTCATGTCCAACATTGAACTCATGAAACTGAGGATGAAAATAATAGCCTAGTGTCTAAGGAATGACATATTGAACTAGTAATATGACTTTAGTCAGTCGTAAGGCAGTAGGTCAACGTGTCATTAACTAGAAGCTTCCTTCTTCATCATCAGCCGAGAAACGTCCACTGCTGGAACTAGGCCTTCCTCATGGTACGCCACATCGACCGGTCTCGAGCCACCTGCATCCAGCGACTCCCTGCGACTCTAACCAGGTCGTCGGTCCGTCTAGTAGGGGGACGGCCTTGTAGACGTTTCCCGGTACGTGGTCGCCACTCGAGAGCTAACTGCTTCCTTGTTGAGATTCAACGACAGGTGAAGACTTTTTAAAATTAAGATTTAATTCACAAACATAACTGAAACATGTTCTGTGATCAATAATATTGTGTATAGTTTAACGAAAATTATGGCACCATAAATGTATTGAACGCGTTTGTTGAAGTGGTATGAAAATCGTCACACACTTGGGTGCGTACTTAATGCGTGGGTGGTAGGTAGATTGATATACATACATATATTTGTTGGTTCAATTCGGCTTTGTCAAACAACAATGACAAGCCAGCCCAATGTGCGAACCCAATGCGTAATCATAGCAGGAGTCTCCATTGTTTGTTACAAACAAACATACACACATTTAGCAGATATATTGCATACAAAAGAATTCATTTTGCAATGCCCTAGTGGAAAATTCTTGCCCAAATACATTGCGGACGATTTCCAACTACAGTTGATTATGATGGCGGTACGCCTGTGTCTTTTCGTGGGGTGATTTACACAATGACAATTAAACCGATTGACATAAATATATAGCATCTAACAATGCATAAAATTTAACACAGCATTTTCACGAACCCTGATTTCTACTGACTGTAATACCTAACTTATAAATGTAAGGTTTAATCCCCGAATCTGCGATGGATAACGGATGGCTCTCCATTTATACCACAGAACAATTTAAAACCACAATAAGCTGCTAATGCTCTTAATGACGTGATATTGGCCAGCAATAACAACCAGTGGTAGCAACAACACATTATCGCAGAGCAAACCGCAGCCTTCGAAGTAATTAACAAGCGCCGATGTAACTCGCTGCGACATCGATAGCTGCACATAAACACAACCGCAAAGCCGCTGCGGTCCCGAGAAAGCTTTTAGCCGTACAGCTTTAAGCGCTTTGTTTTATAACAAAGATAACGGCGAATCTAGTTTTAGTTTCAACACTTCCACCAACCATTGTTCGCTAATGCAACGTCAAACCTACCATTCTCCGACCACTTTCTTCGTAGGCTTTAAGGTCATTAAACATTCTAAGGCGGGCGGGCGGCACCCCTTTTCATTTGTGTCTACTATCCATTTTCGTAGTCTCTTTGTATTGTTTTAATAGACCACCGCACCTCCATATAGCGCTGGAATGCCTTTTCTGTTAATTCCCGTGATAAAGTGAATTTTCTGGTCTGAAAGCGAAACGAAAGCAATTAATTAAGCAAAGTACGCGATTTATGATAACAACGTTTAATTTGAAATATCATTTCGTTAATAGATTGACGGTGATTGTTTAAACCACTATTAAAATATCTACAGTGTTATTGTGGGATTGTAGACTGTTTAATGTTTACATTAAGATATTTACGATACGATACAACGATGGAAAGCAAGCTACAGGTACTGAAACAAAGTTCTTTGTTGCGACCACATAATTGTCTGCCAATGGTTTTTGAGGTGTCTCAAAAATGTATAGCCGCTCTATATCTCGTTTGTGATTTAGGCTTAGGTTTTCGTGAAAAATTTATTTATTTTATTATAGGAAAGGGAACAGTATCATTACTCACGAGCTTCATGAAAAGTCTAGAACTGTACTGCACGGTAAATAATAAAAATATGTTTTGGCATTTCCATTATTATCTCCACCCAGTTTACTTAGTGATTCTACTTAGAAATTTAGGCAACCCTATGTTTGACCGTTTTAAAATTAAAATATTTTATCAATAATTTCGCTTGCGGCACCTGTGGGTCGCCATTTCCCTTAACTGTTTTAAATTTCAAGTCGATAGATACAATACTTAGTTCCTGATATAATCAGTTGTGACAGACGGATAGACAGGCACCAGAGGGATTTTATTATAGTTCCATGTTATCGAAATTGTAACATGGAATCCCTATACCAGAGTACCCAATATGTTTTACAGCCTTAATCACTAACTATAAAGTGAGGCCATTGCCAAGTGGAAGCCCACTGTGCATGAAAAAAAAAACAATTATAAAGTCGGGACCACACTGACAAAGAACAATAACAGTTACATATTAGGTTTATAGTGGATTGTCGGCTGTAGTTAGCCGGATCCAATGCACCCGGCTGTTGTGAATTGTTTTCAGTGTCGAGCAACAATTAACAAGGCGGGCCTGCTGCGGCGCGGCGTGGTCCGAGTCAGTGCCAAGTTTCTGTGAGCTCTGACGGGTGTACGTAGATGATGCAGTTTAGTGGAGGAAAGAAAGAGAATTCATGAAAGGTACTGCGTTCTTTCAGTCGTTCTTCTCTACAGAAAGCATTTCTGAAAGTCGTAGTAAATTTGTAGTTAAAATTTGTACTCTTTAATTTTATTCATTTGGAAATTAACCTCTTACAGACATTACATAACATACAGACAAATATAAAGCATCAAAAGTCAAGGATTTACAAATTATCTCTAATCATACAGTAGAGCTAGTTTTATGAGTTAAAAATTAAAATTAACATACCTAACTAAAAACTTGTTTCATTTAGGAGCGTTATACAGAGTGAGTTAAAAGTATGAATGATAGTCTTGTTGTTCCATTATATTAGCTAGGAAGAATGACTGATTGACAGTACTGTATTTGTAGGGAAGAAAATACAATGTAATTGTACATATATAACTTGATCAGTGCAATGAATGCGTGGATATCTTAATTCGCAGGAAAATTCATCATCATCAGCCGGGAAACGTCCACTGCTAGACAAAGGCCTCCTTCATGGTACGCCGCATCGACCGGTCCTGACCCACCTGCATCCAGCGACTCCCATTACTTGAATATCGAACTAAGCTGTTTACTGACAATGTAGGTTTACAATTTTCTTAGGAAGCGCAAAATATGTTTTATAATTTACGCTGTCTTCCTATTTCGAATCTGGCTTAAATTGAAATAATGTTTAAATGATTAACACATCGATGAAATAGTAATTTCCGTGTGAAAACAGAGCTGTGCCATTCTGTAGAATTTCAGTGCTGAATATGGGATGAAAATGTCAAATATACCATGTCGAGGTTGAATTAACGTTTCCCACTAACCGAATAGTAATTACATAACCGAATACGAGTGACATAACAAAACATATAGTGTGCAATGTGCATAACAAGTGAATTAAAATAAAAATTCATATAAAAACTGCGTAATAAAAAATTATTCAATTTAATGCCAAAAATGCCTATCAGCAGCTGACACTCTTCAAACCTTTAAACTACTGAATTGATTTTAACCAATTTTTTTATAAAGTTAAGAACCGACGCAAGGAAACTTGCGTTCACGTAAAAAAAATTGCATCCGAATCTTCGATAGCTACGATGCCAGAGAGACACACACATAGACATATCAAATTTATAACACCCTTCTTTTGCGTCGGGGGCTAAAAATGCTTGAACCAGAAATCAACTCTGTGCAAACGGAAATTGGACCGGGTTTGTCATTGAAACTATTGGTTTGATTTTTTATTCAGTGTAACATTGTCAAATCACATTATCATCGTCAATAAAATATTAGAGCTCATTTCGTCTATTTGAACGAAAAACAAACAACAAAGATTGAAAAATATATTTTAGTCATGAACATAAAGATAGGTCATTTTCTAGTACACTTCAAAGATATAAGTTCATTTTTGATCAAAGCACGTATAAAACTTTTTAAATCTATGACCAAAAGTCCAGAACAGACCGTCGGCAATTTCCGCTGCACCCACGCCTCTCGGCGCCACCTGGGCTCACTTAAAATTACTAGCTTGCATAAAAAACCTATTCTTTTAAAATTATTCCTAAACCTCAAATTCAACGAAGCAGGTGTATGTACCTCGTTGGTGCAGAATGAAGCTTTAGAGGTATTACTGGTGAACCATTGCCTACAAGAGTTATTGCTGCTTTAGCTCGGATACGTTTATAATTTATAGATGAATTTATCAATTGGTTAAACACGATGGCAATTGAATATTGGTAAAGGACTCTTTGTATGCAGACAGGTGTATTGGCAAGTTCAGTCTTTCCACAAAAGATCAAAGACCGAATGTTCGTGATTCCGATTTGGACAAACGTTGGAACCGTCACACCAGACATTGTTGAAATGTATGAAAAGCGTTATTATAGTTGATCCTATCCACTAGGCAACATTCTATTTACTCCTGTTTTTTTTATTATACTAATGACATTTGTAATACTATATAACTTCTTAGATTTAGTGCTCATACGTCATCATTATTAATTAATTTGGGGGTTGTTAACAAATGTTTGAAAAGACAAACTTTTTCCAAATAAAAACACTTTTTTTTCTTGCTTAATCTCCTATCAAGTAGCCTAACATTTTATCAGTACCTATCAGTTCATCAGTGGGTAAATTATATTATTATTAAGTAAGGTTCTTGTTTTTCTATTGGTTATAGGCTATATGACGGCTCAAAATCGAAAATGGTAGCTTGTATCACGTGTTGACAACACGTCCAGTTGTATATCTAATAAAAGGTCGTGATGTGTACATTCCTAAATAATATAGGATGTATATAAGTACACATATGCAAATTAATTTTAATGCTACGGCTTATTAGTTTATTGTATAGGAGACTGATTTTAGTTTTATCTATGTCCGCCTATATCGTTATCAAAGTCTCCCGCAAAACAGAAGTATTGACATCACTGTGTTTTGATAATGAAGGATATCATAGTCAGAGTCTTATAGACGAGGTTTATAATTGAGAGAGATAGAGACTGAAAGACTTTGAAAAAGGTAGATTTTAGTATGTGATTGTGTGCATAAAAATGCATTGTCGATTTTATAAGTGACAGTGAATATTAGGTCATGTAATCAGCGACAATTTTCCAAGCAAAAAAAACTGCTTCTCGTAACAGTGAATCCAATGCAATAAGGCGCAAGTATTGCTTGACGAGACAAATCCGTGCAATAACTGAAAACGCAGCCTCGTCCGGGCTCGCTTAATAACAGTATTAAGTTAGCAGACGTTGAATATAAATGTCAAAACTTGGCAGCCTTGTTCTCAAACTAGGATGAGCGCTATAATCTGTTAGCTGGGCTTAGACTAAGCCAAAAACTAGATACATATTACATCGTCTCGTGCCAGTAAAATAGGCCAATAGATAACAAGTTCCAATGCATATGAATTCACCTACCATTATGATAAATTTATTAAATGCGTTTCGTCACAAAAATCAGACATAACGTTTAATTAACGTAATAAAAAGACACGGCCGATTATATTCACGAGTGCAAGCGAATGAAAGCCCGGACTCTGAAATTAGGCAAGAAACAAGGTCTTACCGACAACAAAAGTAATAATAACTCTGAAAACTCATATAATTAGTTGTGACTTGGGACGCAGTTATTAGGTCGTTTTTGCTCGACATTGACAAAGGCAACAGGTAAATATTCATACATATCCACAAAATAAATAGTTAAATTCAAATAAAATAAAACAAATATTTAAGGCTGGCCCGGACTTTTTATATATGGTACGGAAACCTTCGTGCGTAAGTCCGACTTGCACTTGCCGGTTTTTGAGCTAGCCTACCTAATAAGTAGAAATGAGTTCACATCTAAAATCTTATACGTAAGTGGCAGTAATTTTTATTAGTATAGTCTAAAGCTTGACGAAACCCAACTAACAGAACCCTCTACAATGTTGGATAGGTAATTAACGTGTCAGAGTTTTAAATAGTGTTTGCGCGAGTTTTTCTCCGTTCAGTTTACCGAGCCACTCGACTTTAAAATTTGTAATTGAGCTTACGGAAGGGTTACTGAGAGCCTGATTTTACTGGAACTAAGGAGATTTCTTTAAATCTTGTAGGAAAGTAAACGAGTACATTATTTTGTTTTTTAGGGTTCCGTACCTTGAAAGAAAAAATGAACTCTTATAGGATCACTTTGTTTTCCGTCTATTTGTATGTCTGTCAAGATAATTTATCTCAGGAACGCGTGAAGGTTTAAAGTCAAAATTAATATTAAAGACTCAAGTGAGTCTCTTGAAGCTGCAAAAAAAAATCAAACTTGTAAATCAACACATAGAAAATATACAGCCATTTATTTGGTACATTTCGCCGATTTCGCACAAGAATAGGAATAAATTTGAAAAGTATAATTTTATAATTATATATATCTTACTAAAATCACTTTTTAACCGACTTCAAAAAAGGAGGAGGTTATAATTGCGATGGGTATGTTTTAAAAAATGTCTGTTACCTCAGAACTTTTGACTGGGTGAACCGATTTGGATGATTCTTTTTTATTTGAAAGCTGGTGCTTCCAGTGTGGTTGCATTTCAATTTGGTCTAGTCTAGTCTGGATATAAATCTTAAATTTGCCTAAATAAAAGTAGACTTTTAGGGCAATTGAAGTCGGTTTCCAGTTATTTTCGAACGCATTTACTTGTACGAAATAAATCTGTGAAAGCACCTGTCTAAATTTTAATGTAAATGTATAAATTAAGAATTGCTCGTTAGTTTTTGCCAGGCAAAATTTATTTTTATAAAATATGATTTTGAGTATGTTAATTATTCATATTCTGTACGGAAACCTCGGCGAGCGAGTCTGACTCGCACTTAATCCGTTTTTTTCTTTGTTTCAGCTTTTGCCCACGGATTTCTCTTCGTGGCGTACAGAAATTTAAAAATTGGAAGGAACGCGCAAACAATATCTTCTGTCCGTTGTTCAACAAACTAACCAACTTTTGAAATATTTGGAAAGTTTCTTTAAAAGTTTCCAACAATTTTTAAAACCAACGTATATAAACAAGCTTTGTGATGCGTTTGATATGCTCAAATGTGTCAGCCTCATGTTCTCGGCTTTACAACGGGATAACCGGATATCTACTCGTGTAGCGCGTAATGTAGGTCTTAGTCAGGGAAAATTCCTGGAAACGGAAGTTCAGTCTACCTGTGTATCACTAACATCTTACTGTGATGAGATCAAAACGAGAAAGATGTATATATACTTTTTTGTCTTGAGCAGCGTACATTGCTCCCAGTATAAAGGTTTATAAAAAAGGGATGAAGGGAAAACAAATCAACGATACATCAACAAACAAAACCACCTTACAAAACTATGAGAGTAGTTCGTATGTCCGTTAACCTCGGATTTAAAAGCGACTAAAGGAACAATATGCATGAGATTGTGAGCAGAATATACTCATATATCAACATCTTATTGCGATTACTAATCCGTCTTCCAACTATGGCTATTATGGCAGTTTCCTAAAGTCCGACATGGCGATCTTTGAGGAAGTCACATGTCCAACAGTGAAATGACTTTAAAAGTAGTAAACCGTAACCTAGAAAAAATATGAGTGGATTGTAACAATCTGCTTTCAAAATGGTAACACTCAAATATAAGTGCCCACATGATCTAACTATAAGTAGGTAGTATAGTGTGGTTGCTATGAAACTAGACCAGCTCTCTCCATCCGGCAGCAGTTAGCGGCACCTGGGGTCGAACCAGATACACGTCCCGCCTTACGCTCTCGTAACAATAACATCACCCCGCCACCACCCTCTCTGGCACGACTCAAATAACCACCCCACCATCAACAGTGGAATTACCACACTATTACCTATTATAAACACACGCT
Source organism: Carcina quercana (assembly GCA_910589575.2). NCBI lineage: Eukaryota > Metazoa > Arthropoda > Insecta > Lepidoptera > Depressariidae > Carcina > Carcina quercana. The sequence continues at coordinate 8,745,441 of OU342436.1, forward strand.
CTATGAAATCTAATAAATAAGAGTAATATTGGGATAATATTGTTTTCTGTACTTTAAGATATTTTGACATAATTTATTATTTGACATTGACCTACTTATATGTTAATTCAAAGAAAAATTTTACAGTACTTCATGCGTACATGATGATGATGATTGTTGGAAGATTTCACTGCCAGGTTCACGTCACGTTTTCATGAATCGACGTCAGTTAAATGTTTGCAGAATTTGCAGAGTCGTTGATTTATCGAGCTCATTTTAAAAATACGTTCCCTCTATCTATACAATCATATATTCAAAAAAACTTACCAATCGTCGTAATAAATGACAAATTTTAACATTACCGTGAAATTGTGGAATTATAACGATGTAACAGTGAACATGTACGGATCTAGTAAAAGTTGAGACTTTTATGAAATCAATTGGCTCGGGAACGGTCATTGTGGCTTACCATGGAAGAGGACTATCTCTAGCAGTGGAAGTTTACCAGCTGATGATGATGTAGAGTAACCCTTTGCTCAGGTGAAATCAAAATATAAAAATACATGTATAAACGACAGAAATGGGACGGCCGTAGTATTAATTATCTTCGGTTCTAATTTGCCGGACTTTAATTGTATATCAGTAATCAATTAATTGCTATATTTTATATATTTATTATTACTTAATCGTTTTAAAGACCTCTCACTCGTCACGGAATTAATTCAGCGGCTACCCTCATTCAGTCACTGCCAGCTTGCGCAAGTCGTATTTCCGCTTGATTGATAACAAAACTACGAAATAACAATATTTATGAAACGTAATTGTTATTACTATTGTCCTATATTTATATCTGATACGAGGGGCATACCGAAAAGATCGGTAATCGAGTACTTTCGATTTAATTAGATTAAAAACTCTTTTTGATGAATAAACACTGGTTAGTTGAAAATCGAATACAATTGACAGAATTTAAAAAAAATTTTTTTTTAAAGAACAATATCAGTTTGAAATTGATAGGTCGATAAAAAAATGGAGCTTACAAGAGAAAGTTTCCGTGCCATAATTTTTTACAACTTTCGACGAGGATTATCTCAGGGACAATGTCTCGCTGAGCTTATATCTATATTCAAGAGTGAAGCGCCTAGCCAGACGACAATATATCGCTGGTATTCTGAATTCCGGCGTGGACGTGCTTCTCTTGGCACCGTACCTTCCACAGGCCGGCCAAAAACAGCGGTTACACCAGAAAATGTCGCTGTTGTGCGCCGAATGATACAGGATGACCGACATATTACATATGAGCAGATTCGGGCTACTTTAGGGATAGGTATGACTGCGATACAAACTGTTTTACATGGTGAACTGGGAGTGAGAAAGCTAGTTTCCCGCTGGGTGCCCCATAATTTGTCCGAAGAGCAAAAGGCGGCTCGTGTCAATTGGTGCCGGTCTACTCTGCAACGCTTCAACGGAGGAAAGTCAAAAGCAGTTTATAACATTGTCTCTGGTGATGAATCATGGATCTATTCATATGAGCCAGAAAGAAAGCATCAGTCGGCTGTCTGGGTCTTCGCAGGTGAGATCAAGCCAACAAAAGTTGTCCGCTCTCGCAGCGTATCGAAGAAAATGGTCGCTTCGTTTGTCGCGAAAACAGGACATGTAGTCACAGTTCCCTTAGAGGAACGGAGAACGGTTACCGCTGATTGGTATACAACGGTTTGTTTGCCACAGATGATATCCGAACTCCGTAGAGGTAACCCGAAACGACGCATAATCCTCCATCACGATGATGCGAGCTCTCACACCGCTCAGAAAACAAGCGAGTTTTTGAAGCAGGAAAACGTTGAATTAATGGATCATCCTCCATACAGCCCTGATCTGAGTCCCAATGATTACTTTACATTCCCTAGAATCAAAGATTTATTGCGTGGTCAGCGGTTTCAAGGTCCAGAAGAAGCAGTGGAAGCATACAAATCGACGATTTTGACCATGTCAACTTCGGACTGGAATTGCTGCTATAATAATTGGTTCGAACGAATGCAAAAGTGCATTAACTGCAACGGAGAATACTTCGAAAAGCAATAAAAATAAATTTAGTTATTTCCTGTATGTATTGTTTTATATTCCCGATCATTTCGGTATGCCCCTCGTATATGTGACATCTACTTTAACTTACAGCAGTCTTAGAATCTATTTATCTATCTCTCTATCTAGATGTTATTACATTTTTCTAAGATTTGTGATTTGCCTACTTAATAATATCTCTGCTACTTTCCCAAACTGTTGTACTAACGACATCCATCTCATTGACATTTTTTTACATCAGCAGGTAGACATTTGGTGAACTATCTCGTGCCTCATGAATCAATGAATCGCTACGATGAACCAGCTTTTATTAACGAGCAAAAGAATATTAAGTTCACGCGGACATCTTACTGTGTCGGCTTATCCCCTGTGTAAACCTTAGTCGCATTGTAAGACAAACACGTGAAAAAATCCAAAACGATACGTCAAGTGTACTTAGAGATGTTAAATTATAACCAAAGCTCTTAATTATTTCTGCTTTAATGAGCGCGTAACCTGCGTAGGCCTCAACCATAAAGTTGAAATGAAATTGAAAGAACAAATATTAATCTTAAATATTGCTATTGGTCTGGATTCTTCCAATATACTGGATACGTAAGATCGAAGGAGTGCTTTAAGAGAGAAAATTTATTCAATAATATGGAAGAGAGGATTAACTGAGCTTGATAACGCTTCAGTAGAGCCGAAGTCATCCGCGGAGCTATTGCTTTTTTGAGCCTCTGAATTTCATATACTAACAGACTTGGCTCGTGGATTGGCTCTGGAATCTCTTTTATAACAACTTTGTTTGCTTTGTGATGGATTGGAAGGAATTCATTTTGTCCAGGCACGTATTCTGGAAACCGAGATTAATCGAGGTATTGGAAATGTTTCGACCGCCTACGGTTCGATAAAATCTTTTAAGGCTTTCATCTTGTATAAGATGAAAAGTGCCTTAGATACTGTAAGGTTGGCCCGAAGGTTGTATGTATAGTAGAGACTATGACACTCTGATTTATGGATACAAATATTATTGTTCGGTTCGTTTTTACTGTAAAGAAATCCTGTTTCATTATACCGGCTTCGATAAACTCTATAAAAATTCCAGTCATTGAAGGGTGTGTAGATTTATTATTTAGGAGCACTTTTATGTCTTGAGTGTGTGAGAGTCATGAGTTCCACAAATTCTATCCCCAATATAAACTGTCAATACGATCCTTTTCACTGTTAATTATGTATCGATATGTGGTGATTATATCTAATCCCCTCTTGGAAAATCATCGTCGCAATCTAGTGGGAGACTTGTAACCCACAGTGGACTTATACAGATGATTAATAAACCAGGAAGTCTTTCTGAGGGGCGCATGATTTCAAATAAACGAATTAGCTAAGAGTTTACAGTCTCCACTGTTCTAGATACTAAAACAACACGTTCGGCGCATATCGTAGAGACTTAGGTGGACAAATGAGTTAGCACAGGAACGGGAACACAGTTTGTTGCAGTTGACGTAAACCAAGTTCCGAGGCTTGTTTGTTCTTTAAATTACGCAGGACTATCTACATACGACTCTATGTACCCTTAGCCTAGGTGCGTTGTTCGCGCAGATTGCTTCCAAGTTTCAATCTTGTTTAGATTCCAACGTTGCGGATGGCATACGCTTAGTCTAACGTTGTTTATTCTTGCCTCTTCCACTTTTAAAATGATGGTTTTAATGTGTAATGGCATGATGGGTTTGCACTTGGCCTTCATTTCACCTGATGGTAAGTGACGATGGGACCGATAGGTAGTATGCGTGCGCTCCCAGAAGCTTCAAGCTAATGAGGTACTGGCTCTGCTGCTTTCCATACCACAACACAAGGCGGATATAAAAAATGCTCTGCCACCAAACAAACCGAGTACCTGGGACATCCCAATTGTTAGTGTAAGCGGTTAAGTATTTTTTTTTTATTAAAATAAAAATTAGAAATGATTAGAGCACTGTCATAATTAAAAAAAAATACAAAAATATGTGTATCTTTTCGTTTCAGTAGCGTTAAATTAATTTTCAAATATACGTGTGGGTTTGGCTTTACAGTAAGACCGTATCGTAAAAGGTGATCAAGACAAAAAATATTTAGTAACAACAACACCTAACGAATCACCTATCCGTTTGGCAAGCGTGAAATACTATAGCGAATTCCTCCATGTGCAGCTATTTAATCATGTATGACAGTGAAAATATTCAGCCGATTGTAATGATTGTTAATAGTCTTTTGATTTCCAGCTTGAATACTGCCTGCTGCCAGCTGCCTACTAAGAAATGGTATAGAAAGAAACATCTATTATGATTATTTTGAGAGTCCCATAAGTCCAAAAGATATACCCGTCCCCATTGCATCAAGCTATAAAGAATTCAGACGGAAGGATCGCAACGGAACAGATAAATAAACAATGAGGAAATACGACGTACGTACTAGTACATTTGTTTGTACATATAACAACAAAGTAAAGAAATAAAGTGCGCAGCGTTGATGGGGTCGAGTAAAATGCAGAATAGCCGCTCGGGCAAACGATAGCCGTTGCACTCAACTGAATTTTATTGTCCCCTTCACTCTTGCTGCTGATCGAACAGTGAATACGAGTATCATCCGCGGCTTCGCGTCAGCTCAGAACATTTTTATAGAAGGATAATCCTATCGTAAATGTGTTTGCCGTGGTTATTGGCAGCGTAAATATCAACAGTGTTCTGAATTTATAGGTAAAATGCCATGAACACATGTCTTTTGTGGTGGGTATACTAAGATTACAGATAGTAGGGTCTGCGTGTAGGCGATCTGCAATCACCAACATGGGCAAGTGAGCATGAGTAAAACAAAACAAAGATATATCGATTGTCTATAGAGATCTGTAAGGGTAACTCAAAGCGGTTAACTTATAAGCTATGACATGCTAAGAAACAAAATTTTGTCATTTTATCATTAGCTAATTAATCCGTATGTTTTGCAGATGCATGGTGATGATAATAAACAAACAATATCACATTCGAATTTGTAATATTACTGTGATTATAAATCACGTTTGCGATGCAAATCAGTTTACAGCTTTGATACCAATCCCTTACCCATGACTTAACTAATAAAAAATTCGTAAAAAACTGAAACAGACTTCGGATTCATGAATTTTTATTAACGGTTTAACAGCTCTCGGAAGAGAATGTAACGCTAAAAGGAAAACGCCGCAAAATAGAAGTTTCCAAGGGAATGCAGAGTGGTATTTAAATACTTTTTTGTGTCAATTGACCACCACTTGCAATGGAACAAAGAACAATGACCTGCGATTCGAGTTCGAAAACTATTTCCATAATAATACGTTGCCAGGCGCGCGGTCCGCTAGCGGCTAGCTGCATGCAATTATATTTCAATAAAATCACCACTCTGTTATTAGCTCCGTAAAAACATAATGAGGTTACCTTAAAACCAACTGTGTTCAGAATTTTTCAAATTAAGCTTCAATTTTTTTTAAGTTTGAAAGAGTTGTTCGGTTTTGTATTTCTACTCGTATCGTCGTAAATTTTACATTTGTTTAAGGTGCAAACATAAAAGTATTGTTCAGTTTCAGGTTTGTAGCGTGGGACATAAATAAAGGTGCGGACAGAATGTGTTTACAATGGTACTATTCACATTGTGAGCGAGATATTCCAACCGTGCGACAGGTATTTGTACCATACGTCTTTATTCTATTGGTAATATAAAGCTTGCATTTATAAAGACTTGTTTGAAAGAATTTGAGTGTAATATTACAGTGATAGTGAACTATGAATTTTTTAAACGACAAAGAGGTCTTTTGAGACTATTTTCGCCCGGAGCAGTTACAATTCACAAACAATGGCTTGGTCACGTTCTGCTTCTCAAATCCAGTCATTTAAATTATTTTTCAATTACTTTATTCCAAGTACTACAGCAAGTAATTTTTAAATTCAAAATTTGTGCAAGAGCAAAATTCTATAACAAGGGTATTTGTTTAGTACATTTTTAGTGCCACACAGAACTGTTTACTTTCATTATTACATGAAATACGATTCACATTAATTTAAAAATTGCTCACCCAAACAGATGACCTAAACGAAGTAATTTTTTGGAATTTGTGCTCTGATTTAAGTTTATTTTGATATTTTTTAAAATGCCAAGTGCGAGTCGGTCTCTCGGACCAAGGGTTCCGTACCATTCTCTATAAAAACGGCAAAAAAATCACGTTTGTTGTATGGGAGCTCCCTTAAATATTTGTCTTATTTTATTGTAATTATTTAATTTTCAAGAGAATATATAACTAAATATTCTGTAAATATTTCAAGCGTCTACCTGTGACCGTTATCAATATCGAGCAAAAACGAGCAAAAAATTCACGTATGTGCATGAGATCCCCTTTAAGTATTTATTATATTCTTATTTATAGAATTGTTGTTATAGCGGCTACATAAATACATCATTTGTGAAAATTTCAACTGTCTAACTAACACGGTTCATGAGATACAGCCTGGTGACAGACTGACAGTCTTAGTCATAGAGTCCCGTTTTTACCCTTAGGGTTCGGAACCCTAAAAATTAAAGAAACTCAAGCCTGTATAATGTTTGAGATCTACTTAGTAGCTTTCTTCAATTTCATCATCCTTAAAATGAACCTCATAGGTAATTCTCGTAAAATACTCGGTATTAAAATAATCCTGACGGCACTCGCTCTCTATTTGGCTAATGGATATATCAGCGAGATTGGTTTACCACATAGGCAGGAACATGTTTTCTAGTTAAAATGCCACGAGTATTTCAACCAGTACACACCCACTATGAATTCAAAAAGTGTCTGCTATATGAAATCAAATCGGGGTTGCATCGAATTGGGATTAGAATTTGTTATTGCGATTTTCCAGCTCCACATTATCGAGACAAAATGTTAACATTTTTGATGACAGCTTTTGCCTTAACTACTGACAAAATTATGTTGCAGCATCGACTGCCCTTCAGTTTGGAGTAGGTTTGGGCCGGTATCCTATTTAAAATTTTCGCCAAAGCTTGAATATGAGATTCCAGAATGCCATTCTCTCTCCGTAAGGTCTACTCCTAAGTTCTAGTTCTGTATCAATGTTTAAGTAGTACATAGAGGAATTTGTTACTGATTTCCATTTAACTGGTAGGAGTTTTGTTTCTTTTGGTGTAGGGTCACTACAATTAAAGAGAAGGTACAGTTAACATAAATACATAAGAACTAGTCAACGATACCCCAAACAATGTGGTAGACGTGAAAAAACCACTTCATCCCCAAGTTACGTGTATGGGAGCGCCCTAAAACATTTTTCAAGATTTTATTCTACCACTTATCGGCGTGATTAATGTGTATGTACCAAATTACAGCTTTCTAAGTAAGAGTCAGAATCTCTGAGATAAGTTGCGGATGGACAGACGGACAGAGTGAAACTATAAAGGGTTTCTTGACTACGGAGCCCTAAAAAGTATATCCATTGAGGGTTAAGTAATCAATCTTACCCATGTTTTGCAAAGTTTATCCACAAAGTAGTCATTCGATCAATGATGACTTGGTCTGCTATTGTAGGGATCAAACTATCCGTTTTATCAAACAAATAACCATGCTCATCGCCATGTGAGGCACCACCAGTCGTAACATTATTTTCCGTCTTAAAGAAATTTCGTCCTCCATTGTATGAAAACACATAACGGAAAATCTTTTTTGCCCCGTTTTCAATATACTTCTGAACACTCCTTTCAATTGGATAATTTATATACAAGTCAGAATCAAACTTTATTAGTCCCCACTTTGCTTTATTATTTACTAGTTTGAGCCCGCGACTTCGTTCGCGTGGACTTTATGACCGTAAGAAACGTTCATAGAATTTCTTTATAAACAACATTGGTAGTTTTCCCTTCGGGGGCTAATATATAAAGTCCTGAAGCGTTACTGACCCGCGAGAAAGCAACATAAAGTAGTCCGTGTGAAAAGCAACCAGATCTCAGGTCTACACCGGAAGATTTCAGTCTGTCCCTGCGACTTATTTATTGTCATTGCAAAACAAATTGTCACAGGGAACTATGTGCGTTTAAACTCAAATAGGAAATTTTTGTGAATGAGTGGAATACGTGGTATAAATGCAGTTTCTCCTGCACCACACCCAGATAGAATTTCAGCTTCGATTATATTTCTCTGCAAAGCACTTACTTTAGGTCGGGTTTAAGCTATTGAAAATTAGGCCTAAACTGTTTCAGCTTTCACCGCGTGGAGGTACTACCAGCTTATGTTATTTATTATATAGGTAAATGTAAATGCTTATCAGTAAAAACTATTTTAGATTTTTCTTTAGCCGGTCTGCTATGCTTCCACAATAAAGTATTCCAGATCTTCGATTTTTATACACCTACAGAAAGTGCACGCACTTTTCTTAGGCGCTATTTTCATATCTCTCATAATATAACTGTACTGCTAAGGTTCCACGTCAGGTATTCCGATCTTCAGAATAAATTTATAGCCTAGTAGATGCCCAGAGTCAATAGCTATACAAAAAAAAAGTTTCATTCAAATCCGTTCATTAGTTCCGGAGATTAGCGTGTACAAACAGACAGACAAACAGACAGACAAAAAATTTAAAAACCGTAGATTCCTATTCTGTTACTAATTTTACATCGCCCTCAATTAGTTTTAGGTAAATATACTCAATGTACAGACACACTGGGTTTACTGTTTTATTATATGTATTGATATCATCATCACTATATTCAGTATCGCCAATGTAGAAGTGTCTCACTATTGGTTCAACTTCCAGTAGTTCTACTTCTTCGATATTAAAGCATGCTTTTAGCTCATCGTAGAATGCGTTTATTCTTTTTATAGTCTCAGGTTTAGCATTATCCCACTTTGTCAGCTATTCATCGCTATAAAATCCCAATATAATCGGAATAGTCTTAACTTTGGGCCCATTGGAATTGACAGGAAAATCGGTAATAAAACGTTCAACGTTCTCGTATTCTTGTTCAACAACTGGATAAAATTGAAGGTCTAATAATTCAGTGGCTTCTATCAGAAGCTTTGATTCAATTTTAGCGAGAAATTTAAATGCTGCATTCTTATTATTTGTATGAAAATTAAGCTGTTCAGATATTTTGAATATTGCTATAGGATCTGGTTCAGATATAGCCCAAGGAGCCGAAGCTGAACCACTTTGCATTAAAGCTTTTTCAAATAATTTTTCATTATTGAAATACAAATGATGATCTACTGATGCTGCACTTTCATCGAATATACTCGTAGTTACTGTATTAGCATTGCCACCGAATGCATTTATATTATTCTTAATCCATCTGAGACCAGTGAGTTGATCTTTAAAACCTTGGTTGCCCGGAACTTCAGGTGTATCTAAACTCATAAAGCCATACGGTCCAGCTCTATACGTCAACAAAACTAAGATTGTCATGCTGTATTAAATATTTTGGTGCGTGCATATTTCTCCCTGAGATATCTTTATAAATTCCACCTTTGGAAATACAAACCATTACTGGAAGAAGGTTTTTAGAACACGGTGGTACGAACGCTCTGCCATATTGAAAATTCGCCGAGTCTGGTACGTATATGTTTATTCTAAGGCAATCAATTGTGCTACTAGGGTCCCCGCTCCGTGGGCATACCAATGAGTCGTCGTAAGCTTGAAACTCTTCAAAAAAAAACTGGTTGCGGGAGTGAAGCCTTAAACAAAACTAGTGTTACTCGTATCTTTATCTATCTATCTTCTTCTTCTTCTATCTATCTATCTATCTTCTTCTATACTATAATAAATCTGTAGAATCGACGTGTCTGTACAGAAGTGTAAGACGTGTAAGAAGTGTAACAGAACACAATAAGACGATTTAAAAAAAAATTGTCTGTCTGTCTGTCTGTCTGTCTGTGCGTGTCCAAGTGCGAGTCGGACTCGAGCACCGTGGGTTCTGTACAGAATAACTACAATTAATTATAAATACAATTAATTTCAAATAGCAAAGACAAAAGAAAGTGCTTTAGTGGTTAATGTTTAAAAGTGATTTTAAAACATTACCTCAGTGTTTGAAGTGACTGATTGATTGACACGTGTTTTTTTTACATACGATAGGCTTCCGTTTGAACATAATCTTACCTGATGTTAAGCTACGATGATGTCTAGGATAATTCACGGTTGCCTATAAATAGTCTATTCACTCTGGCCTTGAAGTAATCGTAATGGTATCGCTTAGGAAACACAAAAGCCGGCAGGGAATTCCACTGCTTAGCTATAAGCACGTGGTAAGTGACAATAAGACCGTTGGATAGAAATTATGTTTAGCCAGGAGACTCAAACTAATAGAGGTACTTAGGTGCTATGCTACCTCACACCTGTAGAATCAACGTGTCTATCTGTACATTGAGAAGGTTTGCCAAAAATTGTTTGAGGTTTATATAGGTAGTATAACAGAATACAAAAACCAGCTTAGTGCGAGTCAGACTCACACATCGTGGGTTCTGTACAGAATGGCTACAATGCCTGACTAATGTCAAATAGCAAATACAAAAGAAGGTGCTTCAGTGGTTAATGTTTAAAAGTGTTTTTGAAACATTTCCTCAGCGTTAAAAGTAACTGACTGAGAGAAGAAACCATGTAGGGTAATGAGATTTTGCAAATATGTTCCTTTTATGATAGTTCTGCTACCCGTCTTCTAAAAAGGCTTATACAACTAAGACCTAACGTAATGTGAGGTAAAATTAGCGATGTAAGTTTGTAAAGTTCGTTAATAGTTGTTTATATTTGATAGTTGTTTGTATGGGTTTGTATTTGACCTTCATCTAACATGATTTTTTTACATTTGATAGGCTTCCGTTTTATTACAATCTCACCTGATGTTAAGCGACGATGTGGTCTAGGATCGTTCACGGTTGCATAGAAATAGTCTATTCACTCTGGCCTTAAAGTTATCTAGGTTGTATCGCATGGGAAACACAGCCGGCAGGGAATTCCACTGTTTAGCTGTACGCACGTGGTACGTGACAATAAGGCCGTTGGATAGAAATCATGCTTACCCAGGAGCCTCAAACTAGAGGCACTGGCTCTGCTTCCTTTCATACCGGAACACAACAGTGCTATTAACAATTCTGGTTGGTGGCAGACTTAGGTAACATGGTGGTAGCGAGCCAGGCAGACAAAAAATGGCTTACCACCAACCAAACTGAGTTCCGATAGATACTGGGAATCGAACCCTAGACCTCCGAATTGTGAATCGAACATTTAGCAATTAGGTAACTATTCTAATTTTAACGAAAAACTGAACATTTTAATATACAAAACAAACTGTTATAGACAAAACAATACATTTCGAACAATGTTCACATAACAGACTAACTATAATAAAATCCAGATGGGCATAGAAAATGCGTTCACCATCATCATCATTAGCCAGGAAACGTCCACTGCTGGACATAGGCCTCTTTCGTGGTACGACACACCGACAGGTCCCGAGAAAATGCCTTACCGCCAACCAAACCAAGTACCGATTGGTACTGGGACTTATGGTCAAAACTGTATGTACAAAAACAAAAAATCAATTAAAACATGGGACCTCAGGGTTGTTAGTACAAACATGTTGACATTTTTAAGACACGGAGGCAGATAATTTTTAATAAAAAAGGTATTTTTTTTAGGTACACATTTTGATTTAATCTTATATAAAATTCAAAGTCCTGACTAACTGACTTATATATCAACGTACAGCCTAAACCACTGGTCCTATGGCCATGAAATTTGAAGGCTGCGTTCTTTGGAAAGTGAAAGTATTCGCTAAGAAAGGATTTCTCGAAATTCCACCCCTAATAGGGTAAAATAAGGGATGTAAGTTTGTACGAAAGTCCGTCATTTTTGAAGATAAGTTTGTATAGGAACTCTGTTGTTTTTGAAGTCAATATCATGAAAATTGATACTAAGTAAGTGGCTACATTTGAAACAAAGAAATACGTGTTCCACAGGTTATTAACGGGGGTGGTTCATTTTGTATGATAACTCTGATGTTTTGTTAGAGAGTGGAAGCAGATAAATACGTGTTTCCGCATATTTTTAATGGGGGTGAATAGGGGTTGAAAGTTTGTATGGGTACTCTGTGTTTTCCGAAGTCAGCAGCATGAAAATGGGTAGTTAGCCTTTCTGATAACAATATAGTGTGACGTAGTTTCACACATAATGAAACAATCTAATATATAAAAATGTATGGGTTTTTGTGTTCGCACTTCTGCGAAACGGCTTGACCAATTTTTATGTGAGAATCTTGCACCCTCTTACCCCCCACCTCTTACACATATTTTATATCGATTTTAAAATTGTAGTATGAATAATATCCAAATAATTATTCGTTGCCGGAAAGCGTCACGTCAGTTTCATATTTGTTATGTAGTTGATTTATCCAATGGGATAAATCCTAAAGTCCACGCGGGCGAAGCCGCGGGCAGAAGCTAGTTACTAATAAAAATAAATAGAATAGACATTATTGACTTACCCCAAAAGGATTGCTCATTGAGTATTAGTATATCAAACATTGAGTATTCCCCATCGACCGCTCGGATGAATCCAACCTTCGTATCCACTAACGGGTCAAACTTTCCACGACTCGTGACATATTCGAGAATAATAAAAAGGAATTGAACCATTTTATAGTACTTTTGAAACATGTTGGTTTACTGCCAGTGATAGGCGTACCAAAATAATTAAAATTATTTGTATGAAAACAGTGAACTTAATAATCTGGTACTATGCTCAGATAGAAACAACTCTTCAACTAGTTCTGTGCCCAAATTCTGATCTCACACACAGTCTAGTATTATTATAAACTAGCTTCTGCCCACGGCTTCACCCGCGTGGACTTTAGGATTTATCTCATCTGAGCTACTACATAACAAATATCACACTGACGTTACACTTTCCATCAACGAACTTCCCTTCAATTACTACACGTCTACAATTCTAAAATCACGATTAAAATATGGGGGTGGGGGTAAGAGGGTGCAAGATTATCATACCCACCGAATATTAAAAAAAACATATAAAAATTGGTCAAGCCGTTTCACAGGAGGTGGGTTACAAAAACCGTGACACGAAATTTTTATACATTAGATAGCGTCCCTGCGATGATGGTGATGGTGAAGGCATTTAATATGCCCACCTGGCTAGGTTGTGTTCAAATTGAATATTCTGGGACTTTACAATTTCATAATATGTCTAATTGAATAATAATATTATGATGAGTTTTATAGTCACAATAGGATCGTTTGGATATTGATGTTTACACAAATCTATTTTTCAGACTTGTATGATCTGTTCCACATAATTTAAAATTAAATCTGTAATGATTTATGTCTATCGTAATAATAAAGAAACTATATTAGGTTACACTATAGCATCACATTAATATTACAAACTCGATAGTGAATTTATGCTACCACATGGTATTTACACTGCACAGGCAATCGTTCTCTGGTGAGCAAGTAGTCTATGGCATAGACGGAAATTTGTTTCTTTTATACCGTAAAGTGTTACATAGAGAAATTTCTAAGGTTTTTTGAGCTATTGATCCATTTTGCCTCATTAGCTTATCAAAAAACGTTCATCTGTATAATACAAATGAGAATCTACTAATGCTCCTTCAGGACGGTCTCAAAAATAGTAAACTATAATATTAATCATCGTCATCAGCCGAGAAACCTTCTCTACGATCTTGAACCCATCTTAGAGCTGTTCGTTAACATTTCTTACCTTGATTGCCAGTCACGTCTAGTTTACCCCAATTTGATGAAAACATTCGGTATACTAGTCTGAAGTCTGATCAAGACCAAAGTTTCGGTATAACGAATTAAAAAACTTCGCCCATTTAAATTGGTGAGAAAGCTTTTTGAAAACCGCTTGGATAACTTAATTTTAACTGGAATACTTTGTTTATTGTGTAAACTATCAGTATTAAGGAATTACAATCAATCTAAACCACTACCAGAAACCCATCGCCATCATCTGCACAAGTCCACTGTCGGACATGTGCCTCCTCCGTAGATCAGCACATAGGTTGGTAGGTTTTCCCATAATCACCCATCAGTTTTTTCCCCTTAGGCTCTTTTTAATACACTCACCGTATAATATGTGTTGAACCTATTTTAAAGCATGACCGATCCAAAACACTTGAGTAATAGCGGAATGATCAATTAATTATAAATCTAATTAAAGATACAGAAATGGAACCTTTGAATATAATAATATTCTTATTTGAGGAGTTTGCAAGAAAATACAATGATGTAAACAAGGTGAAATGAAAGACTCTCGTAGAATTTTGCAAACGTAACGCCAAAACTTAGGGAATAATTTTAATCAGTGTAAGTATAAACTTGTGCATGTTGACAATGACATTTTATACAATTGCATATAATTTTATTAAGTGTACGTGTGCGTGTTTTATTAGAAATTTATTATTGTAAATAATGTTATACTCGTACACTTAACCATCACATTTAATTTTTGAGCAACTGATGTTTGCTAGCATCAAATCTTTTAGGCCGGTATCCGGGAATTGATTTTTGATTCAGTTTGTAGAAAACATCCCAGAAAGCCATCCTTACATTAAATGGTCTGCTGCCAAGTTCTAACTCCAAGTCTATATTCAAGAAAAACATTGAATCTTTTGTTACTGGATCCCATTTCACCGGTAAAAGGTCTGTTGTTTCTGGAGTAGGGTCACTGAAATCGAAAAACAATATTAAAATCACGAAGTTATATGTGTTCGCTGTAATCAAAAGCTTCAATACCTACCTATACTTTGCAAAGTTTGTCCATAACTTAGACATTCGATCTATTATGAGTTGATCATCAGGTTGAATGTTGGTAGCACCCTCCACGTCAAATAAATACCAAAATTCGTCACCATGCGCTGCACTGCCTATGGTAACGTTATAAAGCTGTTTTACAAAATTCCGTCCGCCGTTGTATGAGAATACATAGTGAAATATAGATGAAGCTCCATTTTCATCACTTTTTTTGATAGTCCTCTCTGCTGGGTGATTCATGAGGATATCTGAATAAAAATCAATTAGTCCCCATTTAACATAGTTAGTGTCACTTAATTCATTATCACCAATATAAAAATATCTGACTAGACTTGCCATTTCATCTAATTCCACTTCCTCAAAACGGAAATTTTTTTTTATCTCTTTGTAAAATGCATTCTTCGTTTTTATGTAATAAGAATCTGCATTAGCCCATTCAAATAGCCATTCGTCATGGTTGATTCCTAATAGTATAGGAATGTTTTTTACTTTGGGCAAATCCATATTTATTGGATAGTCTGTGTAAAATACTCGTAATTGTGCACAGTTCACTCACAAATAATACATATTACTGACGTGGTCATCGCACCGTGGTGCTGCTGACAGCCGAGTGTTGCCACACCAAAAACCTGTATACTACATCCCTTCCTTGTTTTAATTAAATAGGAATAGCTCCGAATAGAACGACCGATAAAATTACATCAATTTTATTAGTAGTGTAATAATTTATACTCATCTGAGAAGATCAATCTATGACTTGTTCATCATCATCCAACGGTCCCTTCAGCGTTTCCTACTTTATATCAATAACGTTTATTCAGAAACTTATATCCTCAGGCAGGAAGAAGCCTATACCTTTTCCTTATTTTATCTTATTTTTCTATAATGTCAATCAAAGTATATTCGTACTGGTTTAAGTTCAATGTCTGCCGCTACAGGTATTTTATCGCGAAACTGTGAGAGTTCGGCCGAAGTCCAGGCAGGCAGGCAGTTGATGCATGCTTTAATATTGGTCACAACAGGTCTTGGTAATTTCTTTACTTTGTAGTATAAAGTCAATGTTTCAAGATATAATTTCTATTCCTCTTACATATGTTCCTGATTGTTTCTACTCGCGGGCTCGTAATGTTCTTCACGATCTTAGTTTATTATAAAATTTATTGACATAATAATCGATTAGGACCAGGAGATAATCATTTGATAGTACTGGTCCTAGGAAGTATTATATTTACCTGTCAACTCGAAAGTCAATATAAGTTGGATGTGGCGGGTTAGGAGCTTTACAAGCTTTACCTTAGTTCTCTACATATTTTCTATTATACTTTTTGGCCACCATATCTTAGCCCTGAGGCGAGACCTCTTGAGACACGAGACTACAGTTCCCTCGATGTTGCAGACGTTTCCTCGATGTCATGTAGTGGACCTACAACTAGTCTTCTATATTTTAGGGTTTCATATATATACTCGTACACCTATAGTGTTTCACTTGAATGTTTCTGCAGCAACAGATCGACTAAGTTATTTTCAGACACTTTGTTATGCATGTTGACAAGCCATTATTAGTAGTTTATTTCCATAATTGAGGGTCCACTTTCCAACATAGCCTATACAACGCAAGTGGTAATTCTTGTAAACTTTATGGCTGAAATGTACCTAATAAGTGATATTGCTACCAACTTAGCAATTAACGTCCCACTCCAATCCAATTTCCAGATAGGCATCACCCTACACTAACTTTGCTGATTATGACTAAAACATCAGATGGAAAGTATAGTTAGCATCTTTTAGTTTTTTACAATTGAAATTATTTTATCAGTGTTCTCATTTCTTAATTGTTGTTTTTAATTTCCAGTCATTTTCCTTGACTGGGGTACCCATCAAATATCTGACTCACATAAATAATAACTTCTGATGTAATGATACAAGTGTAGTACTGCCACGTCAAACAAGTGTTCACTGTACTCCGAGTCGTTAAAAGTTCCTGATGATTATCCCTTATACTTATACAGATCTCCCTTCTGTATCAAATGATATTCCTTTTCAGTCTAAACTCGCCGGTGAGTTTCGAGTCGCTTTCGGTGCTTGCCTCTGCAAAGGGCGATTACCTCGCGTTCCTCAGTGGTTAGTTACGCTGAGGTAATGGTGTATTTCACTGGTTGTTGAGAACCTCGATGCTTTGGATATTACTCTGCGGATCTTGTTTTGGGTCCTGTGCAAGCACATGATGTTTGAATTGCTGGCTGTTCCCCACTTCAACAATTCAATGCCGAGCAATTCAATGCCGTACGTCCATATTGGTATAGTAGGACTGAGTTTCTACCCAGGGGTTTCGTTTCCTTTGGATTTTATGTGGTTTTCCATGTGAGGCGCCTGTCCAGCAAGAATCCAAGGTACTTGACACCGTCTTGCCCAGGGTTTCAACTGTGTTATAGCAGTTATTGCTGAAGAGTGATTCCGTAAATATGTAATTTAACGATTCTATACTTTGGGTCTTTCACAACGGTTAAACCCAGGTTCTAAACCTTTCTTACTTAGGCATAACTTAATATTTATTAAATTATTCACTTGATTTTGCAGCCTCAATATAAAATTCAAAACCATCCTCTTTGCTCTTCATTAGTCTATATATACAATTATACATACATCTTTCTAATAGTTACGTTGTAAAGATCAATAATAGCACACTCTTCAACGTATAAGACACTGGCCATATACTTCGCACGCTTCCTTTAACAATATAAGCCTTTGACTATTAGCCTTTATTATTGTTCAATAACATTGTCATTTCTTATTGATGTTTAACTTAACTTTCTTGATCTTAAATAACCTTGGCTTCTTTATTGGCCTTTAAACGCAACAGACTCTTTTATTGGCTGTTGAACGTGGTTGAACACATTGGTCTCTCTTATTGACGTTTCAACAGAACAGACTTTCTTGGCAATTAACAACCTTTGCCCCCCTTATTGACATTCGAACACTATTGACGTTTCAACAGAACAGTATTTCTTATTGTACGTTGAATAACATTGGCCCATCTTATTGTCCTTTCAACAGAACATACTTTCTTGACAATTTACAACCTTTGCCTCTCTTATTGACATTTGAACACATTGGTCTCTCTTATTGACCTTTCAACAGACAGTCTTTCTTATTGAACATTGAACAACATTGGCCTATCTTATTGACCTTTCAACAGAACATACTTTCTTATGACTTTTAGCTACCTTGTAAGTCCTTTCAATTTCATTTCAATTTCACTTTGATTCAATTTCGATTCAATTTGCCTCTCTTATTGACATTTGAACACATTGGTCTCTCTTATTGACCTTTCAACAGACAGTCTTTCTTATTGAACGTTCAACAACATTGGCCTATCTTATTGACCTTTCAACAGAACAGACTTTCTTATGACTTTTAACTAACTTGTAAGTCCTTTCAATTTCATTTAGATTTCACTTCGATTCAATGTCGATTCAATATCGATTCAATATCGATTCAATGTCGATTCAGTGTCGATTCAGTGTCGATTCAGTGTCGATTCAGTGTCGATTCAGTGTCGATTCAGTGTCGATTCAGTGTCGATTCAGTTTCGATTCAGTTTCGATTCAGTTTCGATTCAGTTTCGATTCAGTTTCGATTCAGTTTCGATTCAGTTTCGATTCAGTTTCGATTCAGTTTCGATTCAGTTTCGATTCAGTTTCGATTCAGTTTCGATTCAGTTTCGATTCAGTTTCGATTCAGTTTCGATTCAGTTTCGATTCAGTTTCGATTCAGTTTCGATTCAGTTTCGATTCAGTTTCGATTCAGTTTCGATTCAGTTTCGATTCAGTTTCGATTCAGTTTCGATTCAGTTTCGATTCAGTTTCGATTCAGTTTCGATTCAGTTTCGATTCAGTTTCGATTCAGTTTCGATTCAGTTTCGATTCAGTTTCGATTCAGTTTCGATTCAGTTTCGATTCAGTTTCGATTCAGTTTCGATTCAGTTTCGATTCAGTTTCGATTCAGTTTCGATTCAGTTTCGATTCAGTTTCGATTCAGTTTCGATTCAGTTTCGATTCAGTTTCGATTCAGTTTCGATTCAGTTTCGATTCAGTTTCGATTCAGTTTCGATTCAGTTTCGATTCAGTTTCGATTCAGTTTCGATTCAGTTTCGATTCAGTTTCGATTCAGTTTCGATTCAGTTTCGATTCAGTTTCGATTCAGTTTCGATTCAGTTTCGATTCAGTTTCGATTCAGTTTCGATTCAGTTTCGATTCCATTTCGATTCCATTTCGATTCCATTTCGATTCCATTTCGATTTAATTTCTATCTCATTTCGATTTAACTTCGATTTAATTTGGATTTAATTTAATAAAATATAGACTTTAAACAACCTGAAACTTTATTTCAAACCTTCTTCAAAAGGAGGAGGTTCTCAATTTGGATGTATGCTTTTTGTATGTATGCCACGCGATTAACTCCGCCAACCATGAATCGATTTTGATGATTTCCTTTTATTTGTTTGGCAGATACAGAGGTGGTTCCAAACAAATTTTATCAAAATTGATGGAGCGCTTTTGAGAAAATCAACAAAACATTTATCCATATAATTCTACCTCTACGGGTGAACATTTCAGGGGAAGAACGTTGCAGATTTTTAGAGCAGCTGAAATCGGCTTCTTTGTTTTTCTGTAGCTCATTATCAATGTAGCTCTTGTTGATTTTTTGAACAGAACATACTTTATTTATTTATATATTTACTTTTAACAACCTGAAACTTTATTTTCAATGTCTACTCTTTTTTTTTTTAAATCTTTAAACAGAACATACTTTATCAATCACTTTTAACATCCTGAAACTTTATTTTCAATGTTCAACCATTATTAACGACCGTTTACAAATATAACATCTCATAAAGTAGCAGCACTATCCACAGCTATCCACACACAGTGTGGCTTGGCATACTGTTACTCTAAAGCAATATGCATGCTTTAATAGTATGGTTAGATGACATGAGTAAAATGTTTTAGCTTTGCAACTAACTCTAGTTCTTACCAGTGTTTCAAAGAATGGCTGTCCATACATGAATGGGTGAGATGCATCTAATTTTATTATTCCAATAATCAGTTAATAAATATTATTTTACTATTACTTTCATGGTAAACAATTCACTGGTACTGACTACTTGATTTACTAACGTAAACATTTTTAACAACTAACGTAACAACACATACAAAATTGATAGCCAACAGCTAGCTATTATTATGAATACATGAGGTGTTTACATGAAACCTGCCCTCTACTTTATTTCACTGTAGCCAGCAGTGATATGCAGGTAAACGTATGAGCTATTTATGCCCTGTGAATGAGTCCATTGGAGAGAAGTGTCCTATTACACCTGTCAACCATTACAAGTTAAACAATTCAACGTACCTTCAGGTTTGCACTCATTGTAACAAGATAGTGTTATCAATTACCACTCAAACTCTTCCTGTCTCTGCTTATATGCTCTCTCTGCTAGGTCTCTGCAAACGCAAACGTCAGGAACGCAGTGTCGCTGTTCGTGGTAACTTCATAATAGCGGTTAGCAACAAAGTCATGCCACCATTTTAGGTTATTTCTTGTACGCGTAACCAACCATCCCTTCCTTTATCAAGAAATTTAATAAGCACGCCTCGAAAGTTTTCCTCGATCGCCACTTGTAAAATACTCGTAATTGTGCACAGTTCACTCACAAATAATACATATTACTGACGTGGTCATCGCACCGTGGTGCTGCTGACAGCCGAGTGTTGCCACACCAAAAACCTGTATACTACAGTCTGTGATGAAACGATCTACGTTGCTAAATTCTTTTTCTACAACTGGGCAAAAGAATACGAAGCCTAATTGGTACGTGGCTTCTATGACACGTTCTTGATCAGCAATGGAAAGAAATGACAGTGCTTCCCTTGTGTTGTTTGTATCAAATCCAAGTTGTCTAGATATTGACAAAATTGCTGTTGTGTTCGCTTCTGTCACAGCCCAAGGACTTAGTGCAAATCCACTTTGCAATATAGCTTTATGGAACAGTTTTTCTTCAGTGTAATATAAATGGAAATCCACTGACGCTCCACCGGCACTTTCACCGAATATTGTTATTTTCGAATGATCACCACCAAACGCTTCAATGTTGTTCTTTATCCACCTTAAGGCAATAAGTTGATCCTTTAAACCTTGATTTCCGGGTACTTCTGAAATATCTAAGCACATGAAACCGTACGGTCCGATTCTGTAATTCAAAGCAACCATGACAACATCGTGTTTTACTAAGAACTTCGGTCCATACAGTCTCCTACTTGCAAGACCATATTGGAATCCGCCTCCGTAGATCCAAACCATAACAGGTAGACGGCTTCTTGTACTGGCTGAATCTGGTACATAGACGTTTAGCCGGAGGCAATCTAATGTGGTACCAGGAAACCCAGCTTGAGGACATATTGCGGAGTCATCGAAAGCTTCATATTCTGTTTCGAATTTCGGATACGGAGATGAATGCTGAAAAATAATAATTAAAAAATGATCAGCAGTTGACGTGGAATAGCGATCATATTAGTATGTCGTTGTCACCATTAATTAGAATAACATATAGTTATATATAGGATATAGGATAATATATAGTTAAATATAGGATAATATATAGTTACATACGTATGTGTCTCAATGCTTATGATTGATGATTGCCTATATGCTGTAGGTGACGTTAATAAAATAAATAAATTAATAAAATGTATGTTCAAAAATAACAATTGAATACGAGTATTGATAGTAAAATTAGTGCGTAGCGAAGAAAATCATATCTTCTATGGTAAAATTTGAACAACCCATATGTTAGTGAAGGCAAATGCATCAAACTTCATATATACATGTCTTTACCTGTAAAGATTTATTTTGAAACATAATATTTAATAATTTATCTTATCTATTCTGTATTTAAAATATTTTGCGTGTTTTTTTAACCTTTTTACATTGATGAATGCTCACATTAAAAACTATTTCGTTGCAAAGCTCAGATAACCAGTTTTAATTCTGAGGCTGAATGCAACAAATGAAAAAATTCTGACATCCCTAGGGAAGAACATACGATTTTCATAATGCTGCTTAGATAATGAAATACCTACTTTCAGAACAGGAGGGATGAAAAATATCTGACATACATTTTTATTTATGTTATACGTATATAATACATACATACATACATACTCTTAACCGGAAGAAAAAAAAAAGTTCAAAATTTATGGGGGTATAGCTAGAGTATAGACTATATAAAACTATGACTTACCCCAAAGGGATTGCTTTGATTTACTTTTGCGTAAGGAATGCCAAGAAACATGGAATAATTCCCGTCCGTTGCTCTCAGGCCCCGAATAATTCCAACCTTCGTATCCACCACTGGATCTATTTCGGGGAAGCCATACACTTTTTTTAAAAATATTGAAATTAAAAAAACATTTACAATTTTGTGCCACATTATCACAGCGATTGAATGGCCACAGTTATTTGGTTTCGTAAGCAGATATGATGTGTGGATACAAGTGTGCAAAATAAAACCAGTGAAGTTGAAGTGAAGTGAAGGTCACTCACACTCAGGTTAACTCACACTATCTCTATATGATAAACAATTAAGTCGTTTAACAAATAGAGGAATATTAGTATAACAATTTTTTTTTACATTAGTACATTAAATTACGATTATCCCAAATATAAAAAAAAGAATCGACTTAAATTACAACGTTTTAATAGAAGTAGTTTTAATAATTTCCTTGCGTTAAATTACATAATTATAATAAAATTGTAACAGATGCCTTTACATTACAGATATTGAAGAAATACTAGTATGTGGAGTCATTATTACAGCAACAGAAGTGAAAACATTATTAAAATTGTTTAATGTCTGTCTGTATGTTTGTACGTGCATCACGCAATCACTTCTACACGAAATTGAATGCGATTTTCGCAGAAGTATTTAAAATCTGGTGTCTACGCCACGGCGTACTTTATATGATGTGCCCCACCGATGCCGAGTTGGCGGCCATCTTAACTCTTCTAATTGTACATAAAGACTGACTGGTTGACCGTCCGCATTATAATTAAGGTTAATCTGTAAACCTAACTAAAATAATTAAAAGTTGTAACAATCAAACCTTTTGTTTAGTTAAAGAAGCCTAGACATCTGGTGTATGTTTCATATTCACACGCCGCCTAGAGTTATGTCACATACCATTGCATCCGAGCGAAGCAGGGGCGGGTCAATAGTATTATAATGCATAAAATAGTCCCGAAATACATAACATTCTCTATCCATAATCATACGACTAATATTTAGTAGAACATTACAAGGAAAATTCTAATACACTTTGCAGACACATTAGTGTCACAGCAAACAATTAAGTTATGAAACAAATAAAAGTTTAATATCCGCGAAGAGGTGCTCTACCAACAGAGACGTCTGGGTATCCTTGAACAAATATAATAACAGTTGCCTTACTTTAACATAATACGCTTGTATACATATATAAACGTGTATATATTTACCTACTCGTAGGTAATATATATCCTATCTACTCGTAGCGTTAAATATATTGTCAAATATACGTGTGGGTTTGGCTTTACAGTAAGACCGTGTCGTAAAAGGTGATCAAGACAAAAAATATTCAAGAAATAGATCTACCTATGTAACAACAACACCTAACGAATCACCTATCCGTTTGGCAAGCGTGAAATACTATAGCGAATTCCTACATGTACAGCTATTTAGTACATTTTTAGTGCCACACAGAACTGTTTACTTTCATTATTACATGAAATACGATTCACATTAATTTAAAAATTGCTCACCCAAACAGATGACCTAAACGAAGTAATTATTTGGAATTTGTGCTCTGATTTAAGTTTCTTTTGATATTTTTTTAAAGGCCAAGTGCGAGTCGGTCTCTCGGACCAAGGGTTCCGTACCATTCTCTATAAAAACGGCAAAAAAATCACGTTTGTTGTATGGGAGCTCCCTTAAATATTTGTCTTATTTTATTGTAATTATTTAATTTTCAAGAGAATATATAACTAAATATTCTATAATATTTCAAGCGTCTACCTGTGACCGTTATCAATATCGAGCAAAAACATTCACGTTTGTTGCATGAGAGCCCCCTTAAGTATTTATTTTATTCTTATTTATAGAATTGTTGTTATAGCGGCTACATAAATACATCATTTGTGAAAATTTCAACTGTCTAACTAACACGGTTCATGAGATACAGCCTGGTGACAGACTGACAGTCTTAGTCATAGGGTCCCGTTTTTTTTACCCTTAGGGTTCGGAACCCTAAAAATTTAAGAAACTCAAGCCTGTATAATGTTTGAGATCTACTTAGTAGCTTTCTTCAATTTCATCATTCTTAAAATGAACCTCATAGGTAATTCTCGTAAAATACTCGGTATTAAAATAATCCTGACGGCACTCGCTCTCTATTTGGCTAATGGATATATCAGCGAGATTGGTTTACCACATAGGCAGGAACATGTTTTCGAGTTAAAAATGCCACGAGTATTTCAACCAGTACACACCCACTATGAATTCAAAAAGTGTCTGATACTCGTATATGAAATCATATCATATATATATAATCATACATCAATATTCTTATTTGAGGAGTTTGCAAGAAAATACACTGAAAGACTCTCGTAGAATTTTGCAAACGTAATGCAAACATATGGAATAATTGTATTCAGTATAAGTATAAACTTGTACATGTTGACAATGGATACATTTTATACAATTGCATATAATTTTATTAAGTGTACGTGTTTTATTAGGAATTTGTTATTGTAAATAATGTTATACTCGTACACTTGACCATCACATTTAATTTTTGAGCAACTGATGTTTGCTAGCATCAAATCTTTTAGGCCGGTATCCGGGAATTGATTTTTGATTCAGTTTGTAGAAAACATCCCAGAAAGCCATCCTTACATTAAATGGTCTGCTGCCAAGTTCTAACTCCAAGTCTATATTCAAGAAAAACATTGAATCTTTTGTTACTGGATCCCATTTCACCGGTAAAAGGTCTGTTGTTTCTGGAGTAGGGTCACTGAAATCGAAAAACAATATTAAAATCACGAAGTTATATGTGTTCGCTGTAATCAAAAGCTTCAATACCTACCTATACTTTGCAAAGTTTGTCCATAACTTAGACATTCGATCTATTATGAGTTGATCATCAGGTCGAATGTTGGTAGCACCCTCCACGTCAAATAAATACCAAAATTCGTCACCATGCGCTGCACTGCCTATGGTAACGTTATAAAGCTGTTTTACAAAATTCCGTCCGCCGTTGTATGAGAATACATAGTGAAATATAGATGAAGCTCCATTTTCATCACTTTTTTTGATAGTCCTCTCTGCTGGGTGATTCATGAGGATATCTGAATCAAAATCAATTAGTCCCCATTTTACATAGTTAGTGTCACTTAATTCATTATCACCAATATAAAAATGTCTGACTAGACTTGCCATTTCATCTAATTCTTCTTCTTCAAAATTAAAAAAATATTTCAGTTCATTGTAAAATGCATTCTTTGTTTTTATGTAATAAGAATCTGCATTAGCCCATTCACACAGCCATTCGTCATGGTTGATTCCTAATAGTATAGGAATGTTTTTTATATTGGGCAAATCCATATTTATTGGATAGTCTGTGATGAAACGATCTACGTTGCTAAATTCTTTTTCTACAACTGGGTAAAAGGATTCTAAGCCTAATTGGTACGTGGCTTCTATGACACGTTTTTGATCAGCAATGGAAAGAAATGACAGTGCTTCCCTTGTGTTGTTTGTATCAAATCCAAGTTGTCTAGATATTGACAAAATTGCTGTTGTGTTCGCTTCTGTCACAGCCCAAGGACTTAGTGCAAATCCACTTTGCAATATAGCTTTATGGAACAGTTTTTCTTCAGTGTAATATAAATGGAAATCCACTGACGCTCCACCGGCACTTTCACCGAATATTGTTATTTTCGAATGATCACCACCAAACGCTTCAATGTTATTCTTTATCCACCTTAAGGCAATAAGTTGATCCTTTAAACCTTGATTTCCGGGTACTTCTGGAATATCTAAGCACATGAAACCGTACGGTCCGATTCTGTAATTCAAAGCAACCATGACAACATCGTGTTTTACTAAGAACTTCGGTCCATACAGTCTCCTACTTGCAAGACCATATTGGAATCCGCCTCCGTAGATCCAAACCATAACAGGTAGACGGCTTCTTGTACTGGCTGAATCTGGTACATAGACGTTTAGCCGGAGGCAATCTAATGTGGTACCAGGAAACCCAGCTTGAGGACATATTGCGGAGTCATCGAAAGCTTCATATTCTGTTTCGAATTTCGGATACGGAGATGAATGCTGAAAAATAATTATTAAAAAATGATCAGCAGTTGACGTGGAATAGCGATCATATTAGTATGTCGTTGTCACCGTTTATTAGGATAACATTTAGTTATATATAGGATAATATATAGTTACATATAAGATAATATATAGTTACATACGTATGTGTCTCAATGCTTATGATTGATGATTGCCTATATCCTGTAGGTGACGTTAATAAATGAAATAAATAAATAAAATGTATGTTCAAAAATAACAAATGAATATTGATAGTTAAATTAGTGCGTAGCCAAGAAAATGATATCCTCTTTGCCAAGAAAATTATATCGTCTAATCGTCTATGGTAAAATTTGAACAACCTATATGTTTGTGAAGGCAAATGCATCAAACTTCATATAGACATGTATTTGCCTGTAAATATTTATTATTAAACATAATCAATACATATAATAAAAGAGTAAAACCAGTGTGTCTGTACATTGAGTATATTTGTCTAAAACTAATTATGGGCGATGTAAAAATATATTTAATAATTTCTCTTATATAATCTGTATTTAAAATTGTTTGCGTGGTTTTTTTTTTACCTTTTTACATTGATGAATGCTGACATTGAAAACTATTTCGTTGCAAAGCTCAGCTAACGAGTTTTAATTCTGAGGCTGGATGCAACAAATTAAAAAACAACTTAGATCCCTAAGGAAGTACATGCGATTTTCATCATGTTGCTTAGATAATGAAATACCTACTTTCAGAACAGGAGAGATGAAAAAGACCTAATCTAACATACATGTTTATTTATGTTATATATAATACATACATAATATCCTCTTAACAGGAAGAAAAATTAATGCTTCACAATTTATGGGGGTATAGCTAGAGTATAGACTATATAAAACTGTGACTTACCCCAAAGGGATTGCTTTGATTTACTTTTGCGTAAGGAATGCCAAGAAACATGGAATAATTCCCGTCCGTTGCTCTCAGGCCCCGAATAATTCCAACCTTCGTATCCACCACTGGATCTGCTTCGGGGAAGCCATATACTTTTTTTAAAAATATTGAAATTAAAAAAAGATTTACAATTTTGTGCCACATTGTCACAGCAATTGAATGGCCACTACGTATTATTTTGTTCCGTAAACAGTAAAGTTGATAAGGTTAATATTCACACTCAAGTCGACTCACACTATCTCTATATGATAAACAATGAGGTCGTTTACCAAATATAGATATATATCCATTTTTACATTTGTACATTAAATTACAATTATCCCAAATATAAACGAAAGAATCGAGTTAAATTACACAGTTTTAAAAGAAGTAGTTTTAATATTTTCCTTGCGTTAAATTACATAATTATAATAAAATTGTAACAAGTCGATGCTTTTTCATTATAGAGGTATACACAGATATTGAAGAAATACTAATATGTGGAGTCTTTATTACAGCAATAGAAGTCAAAATATTTTTTAAATTGTTTAATGTCTGTCTGTATGTACACGCATCACGCTAACTCTACTACACAAAATTGAATGCGATTTTCACTATCAGTGAAAGTCATTTCTAGAGGTGTTACTTAAAATCTGGTGTATGTTTCATATTGACACGCCGCTTAGAAGCAGAGTTATGTCACATACGATTGCATCCGAGCAAAGCAGGGGCGGATTAATAGTATTATAATGCATAAAATATTCCCGAAATACTTATCTACATAAAATTCTCTATCCACAATCATACGAATGTTGAATAGTTTCGTAGAATTAGTAGAACATTACAAGGAAAATTCTAATACACTTTGCAGACACATTAGTATCACAGCAAACAATTAAGTTATGAAACAAATAAAAGTTTAATATCCGCGAAGAGGTGCTCTACCAACAGAGACGTCTGGGTATCCTTGAACAAATATAATAACAGTTGCCTTACTTTAACATAATACGCTTGCATACATATATAAACGTGTATATATTTCCCACGAATAATTTTCTAAACGCATCCGTGCCCTAGTAGCTACACGGTTGGATATCCATGACACTCGGTTTGGTTGGTGATTGGATATTCTTCTATTTCCGACTGGCTAGCTACTACCATGCTATCTAAACCTGCTGCTAAACAACAGTGTCAAGTGCACCATAATATTGCGTTCCGATGACAGATGATAATTATTATACATAATTAACTAGTGCAGGGGTTCTCGAAGTGTAAGGCATGGTGAGTTGATCCCCTATCATTATGCGAAACCACAAATATTCGCGGGTACAGTTCTCGCAAACTATGTTTACCCCTCTGAAGTTAGCCACAAAAGACCGCGAAGTATCAATTATTAACGTATAAGTGGGAGTCAAGGCAAATTAGCGGGTGGAAAGAAATGTCCTAGTGTTTTATGTTATCTAGGGATAGTTATTATCGAAAATAATACACACATATTCAGTCTGTACATATTTGAAATTGCGGAGAACTAGCTTCAGAGGGGCAAACTTGATGTGCGAGTATACCAGTTAAACAATATCTGTTTTATTTTAAAAACAGTTCAATTTAGCAAATAAAAGTCGGCTCCATAAGTACTTTGTACAAAGTTGCACAACAGAAACAACGGACAAACTCCGATTCAAATAACAATAGCTATAAATGACGAATCGATCACAAAACTCTCATCGGGCGCATTGCAGATGAAATGAGCGACATTCCGAGAAAACCCTTTAGCGATCCGAAGAATACAAGCACGCTTGATTCTGAGAGCCTCGTTTATTAGTACAGAGCGCTGTAGATGCCAACGGAGGGAAACGTGACGAATTCGGCTAAAAACGCACGTAGACAATTAACCAAGGGCCGACGTTTGCAGTGATACATGAACACTCCCGAGGGATGAGGCAAAGCGACCCAAATAAACATGGCCTTTACTTTCTTAACCTTCCTTTTTGCTGAGCAAGTGTTTAATGTTTATGGTATGATACGCATTTAGGGGTCCGTGCTGAAACTGTAAAAGTTAAGAGGCTATGTTGGTAAGACCACGTAATCGGTTTCAAGGTTGCATTGTTTTGTAGCTGTCCCTCTCCGAGCCCTATCCTACCCGAGCGCGTACGGTGAGACAGCAAACATTACGCGATGTTATCCACCCGTTATTTGGATGTTTCGTAGTCCAGGGATCATTTGAAGGGTACAGTATATTATGTAACCATTTTTTAAATACAGTACTAATGAAATTTCAGATGTCGGTGTTTTTTCCAAATTGTTCTAAATTGATTCATACTCTTGTAAATCAGGTTCAAAGTTGGGGCTTTTTATTACCGAAAAATACAATACTTTGACGCCCTACATACCCTCTTAAGCGTTCGTAGAAATCAATTTCTAACACCTGCTTCCAGGAAATTATTTTACAGGCTAGAATTTATTGTCAATGTATATATGGCAATATTTATTCTCGACTAGTTGATAAACAATGTCAGGTTAAATTCAAATATTTAAAGTACTTTATTAAATTAGTTTTTTTAATGATCTATTAACACAGATTGTATTTATGTACACAGGAATCATTAACCCTGTATAATAAGGACGGACTTTCGACATGAAATCTTTAATATTGAAAGGTAACAAAAGCTACAAAGTAAGAAACACGTGTCACGGCCAAAAAATTAGAGGAATTTGGAGAATTTCATAACATAAATCTTGGCAGCGTCTAATTACAAGGATCCAGCTCTTTCCGCTCTTTTCTGAGCAAACTTATGGCGGCCATGCGTCATGATGTTTTTATGAAAAAATAGCAGCGTCCCGCAGACGTAGACCCCTTGCAAGAATTATGAAGTCCGTAACTTACCGTGTATTTTAAACATGTTGGTAGATGAATTCTCCGAGAATGTTACGAGGGAATGTTTGCGTTATTTCATTTGTCATGAAAAATAAGAGTTCCTGCGTTAAATTGAATGGGGAAAGGAGTACGAAAGTCTTCTACAATTTCATATAAGTTTGATGGGAAGGCAGATAGCTGCACAGCGAAGCGGCTCACTTGAACGCAGCCTGTGTGTTCACCTCGAGGGCCCTCATACTCGGGAGAAAAATAAACTGAGCAAATACTAGGCTAGCTGAGCCGAGGAAATTATTACGAGTGCAAAGTTTCAAATACTCTCGACTGTCGAGCCAACCCATACTAGTGTATCAAATGTGGCCGACAGACCTGAAAATTGAAATAGTAACTCTGTAAACGAATACAAACACATTTTTATGTTTTTACTAATATATATGACGTAAGATAAAAGAATATAAACTTTATGAATAGAACAATGAGATCGCTGTAAGTAAAGTCTATCATATAATAAAATACACATGTTTCGGTTCGTCGTTTTGCAAATAAGAAAGTATTTGTAAATGTGTTAATGTATTATTGTCTGTTCTAGGATTTCGTCTTGTCAGTAATTATCTTACCCAGTGGTAATATAATAGGAAAAGAAACTAGTCTATTTAGGTTGTGTAACTTCATTGGAAAAGTGCGTGCGACGCATATTTTACGAAACCTCTTAACTACACTGCCAGATACAACAGAGTGCTAGGATAGATTCATTTAGCTAATTATGGTGATGGGAATTACAGAAAACTGGAACAGAACCACATTAATCATGGTTTTAAGGGTTCCGAACATTCCGATGAATAAACGGAGACGCATTTCATTTCACTATGACACTGTCTGTTTGTTTGTCCGCCTGTCTCCCTCCGAACCGTTCCGTTTTTCAACCAACTTCAAAAAGGAGGTTCTAAATTCGGTTGCATTTTGTTTTTTGTATGTATGTTACGCGATCATTCTGACAATTATGAATCGATTTTTATGATTCTTTTTTGTATAAATTATATCGAAATTGAATTAGCGATTTTTGAGAAAATCAATATACCCAGATTATACGTCTAAGGTTTAACATTTTAGGGGAAGAATGCTGTAGACTTTTAGGGTATTTGAAGTCGGTTACTTACCTATTTTTGAACGCGTTAATTATTTATATTCATATCATTAAAAATGTTTATAAAAACACTATCCCCCTCTCTATCTCCGAAGATTCCAAACAGTTTATAAATAATTAACAAACTGAAATCATAACTACGTAATAGGTTTCCACATAACAGGCTCTATATACAGGAGTATGGGGAACATCCTACAGTTTTTGGCTCCTTATACTCGCAAGGAAATCGTTAAAAATATGCGTTATAAACAGCCGTATCTGTTATTTCGTTGACTTATAAGTTTAATTTTTCAAAGATCAAAGGAATTTCAGACTTGAGACCTTGTTTAATATTACAAAATTCAAGAAAAGGGGTTTTGACAGACGGACGGATAATAAAGTAATCCTATAAGGCTATAAGGGTTTCTTTTTGAGATTTGGAACAATAAATAGAAAATTCATCACATTTATAAGATAGTAAGGAAACATGTCAACAACAGGCAGAAATATGAGGTGACGATGAAAGACGATTTTCAATAATTGAGAGGCGAGGAAGACAGAGGAAAGATGATAAAAATGGGTGGTATTTTTAAAATAAATAAATAAACCAATCCAGGATACGAAACAACTATTATAGTATGAATGTTCATAATGGGATCGTATTCGTTTGAGATAGCCAATTGATGCCATTGCTAGTAGCTACAGAGGCAGGAGTGGCAAGTGTGCAGTGAGCAACGGATGCGCGCTTTTGTGCGACGCAACCTTTTGTGAGATCAACTGCTTGTGAAGCATTAACGATTTTGTGAGAAAATTCACAATCCACCTCTGCAAGGCGCATTGTGCACAAAGCGTGTGTATTTGTCTTCTTATTTATTCTTTCTCTGATACGGAGTATTATGTTTATAATGCGGTACTCTGGAACCGGTTATTGTGACGTATTAAGTGGAAGGAGAACAAGTTCTATGATATTGATGTTCTAGTGTGCAAATTTGATTTAGAAGTAAAGTTCTATAGATATTATTGAGTTTGCTTGTTGCCCCTTATAGATGCTGTACTCATTAAATTCGGCAACCATGTAACCTATCGTTTGGAGTTGTCTTCTTTGTATTCCTGAAAGTGTTCCTTTGTTATACAATCTAAAATATAAGCAAACGAAGCCACGGAACTAAGAACAAGTTTTGAAATATTTCTTTTTGAAAAATCTACTATTGAAAATTTTCCTACTTATAAATCGATACCAGGTAGGGGACGCTCAACTTTGACAAAAAGTATCACTTTAAAGCTTAATATTTCGCAAACAGATCCCTTAATCAAAAAATTACTAGACCCTCAATGTTTTTAAAAGACCTATTCAACGATACCCCACACAATGGGGTAAACGTGAAAAAAATAATTCATCTCCTAGTTACGTGTATGGGAGCCACCCTTATAAAAAAAATTTCAAGGTTTTATTCTACCACTTTGTCGGCGTTTATTTATGTATACCGGTACCAAATTATAGCTTTCTATCAGTAAGGGTCTCTGAGCAAAGCCGCGGACAGACAGACGGAAAGACGGACAGAGCGAAACTATAAGGGTTCTTAGTTTGACTGCGGAACCCTAAAAACTAAGGAAATTTAATCTGTAATCAAATCAAATACAGTTTAATTTTAATTCACATCATCACACTTTTTTAAATCGTTCTCTACATTACTTGTATACCTTCTTTCTTCTTTCATTTTAGTTTGCAGCATCAATATATAATCAATCAATATGTTTAGTAAGTATACATTATTATCAATTTCTTGTTCAATACCTCGATAATGCATCAAGTGTATATTGACACTCGACCCACTTCTCGCAGCTCACAACGAAACTCCAACTCAATGTGTGGACTACGTATTACTGTTTATTATACGTACAGAACACGATATTGTACTTCATATAACAAACATAACAAAGCAGTCAACTACGTCAGTAACTAATCTGGTATTACGTTACTATCCCTCTTTTGTGACCACTACAACCCCCAAGTCATAAAGTATAATCCGTACAACGTCATAATATTCAATAAAGGCCGAGCACATTTCTCTCAAGAGACGCGAAGGGATAAAGAAAATCGTCGGTCGCGTCAGTAACAATAACTATTGTCACATTCAATCAAACCATTCAAACAGCGTGCGCCCCCGACAAAATAAAAACGGGGAAGTTGGTAACAATCCCCGGGATCCATACAGTAAAAACAGTGGGATCTCATCCAATTTTGCATTCAATCTACGACCACGAGAATTGCTCCCTCCGAGATGACCCGCCACTTCCACTCGCCGTAAAGCGATGACCTAATCCGGTTTATTTGATTTGGGTTCCTGACTTCAGCCTTCTTTAACAATTTGTAAGAATAATGTTGGATGTAGGGCTCCACAAAAGTAATTTTTGTAACGCGATCCCTGTTACTTTTATTTCCGAATGTATTCACGTAATGTTTTCATCCATTAAAATCGGTTGGTGCGCATTTAATTTAATTGCAACTTTGCCGAATAGGCTTATCTGGAACAAATCTGCCAATTAGTCAAAAAATGGTTTTAATATTCATTTATACACAAATTATATGTGGAAAACCTCACAGACCCGCAGACAGAATTAATGTTAAATTGGCAAAAGTGAAAACACTCATTTTGCTGAATTGGAATAGTCTGCCCGAAAGCGTCCAAACCGAAACCAAAATAATTTTCCTCGACGTTCACTGTGAGTCCAACTTTCCAGTTTTTCACTTAGGACCGCTCCATCTGGCCATTTCATTTGTCGATTTCGTTTTGAAAATTGTACTTTATTTTGAGGACCTTTCATTTAGCACAAAATAAGATAGTCCCAAAAAGATTTCTAGATAAACAAATCATTATAAAAACTCGCATTTTTCTTGCAAATTATGTTTTTTGTTTTCTGGTAATATTATATCTGACATATATACAGAAACGTGATGCCCAGTATACACCAGAAGGTAGCCATGCCGATAGCTTCTTATACACTGATGGACATAGGCTGTAGTACTACATATATTAATTATGTGCCATAGGACTCTCCCAGCCAGAGAGCTAGAGGGCTGTCCTACCTCGATCCCAAGAGGGCAGTGGAAATGGTGTAGCTTACTTTTCGCTGTAGATTGCGCTCTATGAGAATGCAAGGACTGACACATCAGCCCGAGAGGAGCGAAATGCATCGCACGAGGGCAGCGGATGGCTACTGGATGACCACCGGAGGGGCTTAGTGGGTAAGAATCCCACATAAACTGTCTCTTCCCCTAAGGAAGTATCTTCAAAGTATATTTGAGTATCTTTTCAAACCAACTTCAAAAAAGGAGGCGGTTCTCAATTCGACGGGTATGTTTTATAATCTCAATGGTTTCGACTGAGTGAACCGATTTTGAGGATTCTTTTTTTATTTGAAAGCTGGTGCTTCCTTGTGTGGTCCTATTCCAAATTTGTCTAGTTCTAACAATGGCATACATGAGAAAACCATGCAAGACTTAAATTTGCAGTAGACTTTTAGGGCATTTGAGTCGGTTTCTAGTTTTGAACGCGTTAACTTGTTAAGATTCCCCTTCGTTAAAAAAAGACATGTCCCAAAGTGAGCAAATCAACTTGGTCCTACACTCTCCTGACCTATTCATGTCCGCTGTATGCTTGTAAAATTTCAATTTACTTCTTACCATTTTAGTTGCGGCTACAAATTATGTGAACTGATAAATAAATGTTTACTTCGCTGTATCATTGCATATTTAGAGTCACTAAGACCGTTAATAAAGTAAATGGATCCTCTAAATCGCAGTCTGTTTTGTGTTTGTTCTCGTGAAAAGTCCAAGTTACTACTGAAACGTTGTGTGCTTGACACGAGTTGCTTTGATTCGCCTAATTTTACGTCTCGTTGAATTAACTCTGAAATTCTGCAACACAGAACAAAGAAAACTTCAATTTGAAAATCTTAATTAACTAGCTGAGATCGCTCCAGTCAGTGAAGCACTTCCCGAATACTTTTTAATGAAAATAAATTTAAAACTTCAAGCCTTTGATCATTTCGTCCATGCAACTACAACAATATACTAATATAATGCAATATTTTTAAAACACTGTGAAGATTTATAAAATATAAAATCTTGTAGTGTATCTTTATGATTTTATGGGAAGATGGGAGATATTTTTGTGTTATGAGAATCAGCCTGTCATACAGTTATTTCAAATAGGTCTTGTTATTAACAAAATAAACAGTCTTATAATATAGATCCAAATACAATTTTGAAATCGGCGCTGAAAAACATCATGAACTGTCTTTACAAACAAAAGAGAATTGCAACGAGCAACATTTCCATTGTGGCTTCGAGTCTGGTAAGAAATAAAGAAGTTCCCAAGAGTCGCGAGGGCAGGAATAAACAAGACTGGTAGTGGGTCATGTGATTAATTTCAGCGAACACTTTCCGGCCACAAATGGCTTGTCAGAAAGTTTATTGCAGTAAAAAGCTCGAGTTTGTACCGGGAGAATGACGCGAGGCTTACACTAATGGCCCTTGAAGTTTTGCCCATTAAAACCGAGTTTTTTTCTCATATAAAATTTTGGGTTATAAATATACTACTGAGGGTAATATTTTCTGTACTCTCACGATATGTGTTTGCTGGGCGGTTGAACTCGGCTCCGACTGTTTATTTTATTCTAAACAAATATTATGGAAGCCGTTTTGGGGGATTGTTGCTTACTCAGCGTAGCTTCGTCGTCTGGACAAGGCTTAGGAACAAGGTTAAAATTTAGTGAGCTGATACAATCGCGAGCGGCATGTGTAGTTGGTGAGTTTTGGATGGCACGGTAGCAGGGAGTGAAACTATGAGCAAGCTTAATGTCACTATGCACAAGCTGAGTGACATAGTCAAGCGGTGGCGAGTGCCGGAACAAAATTATGCTAATTTCTCAATAATTGTTCATATAAGAAGTGGCAAATAGATCTTATTGACAATTTAAAATAATACTTACCAATAAATTGTTTATAATTCGATAAAACGTAGTTAATACGATAGTCTATTTTCCGGTATAAAGTGCCTTTCGACGCTACAGATGAAAACGTTTTATACAGATATTATGATTAGATATTGACCTTGCTCTCTGATTTTGAAATTTCAGTGACACATTTCTTCTGATTGTTTGTTGTTGATTTCAATAAAAAGTAGGTTTAGTGGATGTAAGTTGGGGTTCTTCGAATTATATGGAAAGAAAGAAATGCTTTCAGTACTATTTAACAAAGCTACAGTTAATAAAAACGGGCATTTCACTTGCACTTCACTACAATAAATTATCTGCAAAATAATTCGCTATAGAGAAAGTCACAATTTAAAAGAGGAAAGTTGTATTTACACATTTGGTCAAATAAATTATAAAGTCTGTTAATTTAGTTACTGCGTGTTCTTTAACTGCACAAATTAGTCTGTGTTTTGAGAGGAGATGATCAAAACAAACCACGATACTCAGTTCACGAAACAATACGTTATTTATTCAGATATTACACATTTGTCTTAGATTAGACGAGAATAATGTATGACGCAATAATATAGCGCTGTGCGCGCGTGGTCGGCTAGGGGCGCGGGGAACGACTGGCGAGCCCCGAGTCGCAAAACGTCAAGTCAGCATACTGTGACGTATGCGCCCCTACATCACACCCCCCTAGAATTTGGTACGATGAAAAATACATAAATTTTGAAATCACAAACCAAATTATAACTACTAAGATATGACTCGATATAAACAAAGAATGCACTGCGATAAACCTACAACAACAATGCGTAACATGATAGCTTTGCTTACATCATGACTCTGTAACAGTTCAATGTTCATGCGAAATCATTAAGTATACATTGCTGGCAATATACATTACTGTTTGTACATTATTAAATTTAAACAATCAAGTTCTTATATACTAGATCAAATATTTTTTCTTTACCAAACTGTGAACGAAATGCCTTTTATTAAAACGTAAGTAATATTTGTGAACTAAAGTGAGAAAAATAAGTAAATGCTAAAACACTTATGAAAATATCACCTTAGTGGGTGTGGGCTGCTTTACCAAATAAATGTAAGGTTAAAAGAAATTGCAATAAAGTACGCACATGCCTAAACTATTTTGCTTACCTAGATGACCTTAATTACTAGAAACGTGCTGGCATCTTTGTTACGCGTCCACTGCGCGTTTTCTGCAGCGGTGGTCTATCACCGCGTACATTGCCGTGCACTGCTTCCGAACCCGTCTTGATTTCTGTACTTGGTGGCGCAACCGTGCTTTCCGAATCATTAAGAACGTATGCCGGTTTCAGTCTATCGATAGAGATATTTGCCCGCCTGTTTGGTAGCTGCAGTTCGAAAACTTTCGAACCTCTTTTAATGACCTCGAAAGGACCATCATACGGGGTTTTCAAAGGCTTCCGAACTGCATCATCTCTGACAAACACATGTGTGCAAGATTTTAAATCTCGATGCACGAACCAGTTTTGGTTACAATGATGATTAATAGCGATAGGTCTGAGCCTGCTAATTGCTTCGCGTACGTTCTCAAGGACACCACTTGAGCCACCCTGTACAGAATTACCTGTTGAAAAATAGTCACCTGGTAATCGTAACGGCTTGCCGAACGTATATTCGGCTGCACTGACGCCGTTGTCGCTACGTCCCGCAGCGCGAAGTCCTAATAACACCGTTGGGAGTTCGTCTACCCATGACCTTGCGTCTAGGCGAGCCATCATCGCTGCTTTGAAACTGCGATGCCAGCGTTCCACGATGCCGTTAGCCTGTGGATGGTAACTAGTGGTCCTTACCTTTTCGACCCCTAAGTACTTCATCAAATCGGTGAATAACTGGCTTTCGAATTGCCGCCCTTGATCCGTTGTTATTCGGCAAGGACAACCGTATCGCGTGATCCAGTTATCATATATTACCTTAGCGACAGTTTCCGCCGTAATATCCTTTATCGGTACTGCTTCCGGCCAGCGCGTACCTCTGTCGACCATGGTGACAAGATATCTATACCCTTCCTCAGTCGTGAGTAAAGGTCCGACAATATCAACATGTAAGTGTTCGAAACGCTCTGCCTGTTTAAAAGCTCCGTATTCTGATATTGTATGCCTACCGATCTTTGCTTTTTGACACCTAATACAAGACTTGGCCCACTTACCTACGTCTGTGTTCATACCCGGCCAAAAATATCTTTTCGCAACCAATCTGCGTGAAGCTCGAATTCCTGGATGGCTTAAGTTATGCAAATTATCAAATACCTGACGCCTAAATTCCTTAGGTAGGTAGGGTCGAGCGGTCGATGTTGATATTTCGCAATACAACTCGTGGTCACATGTAGGCACAAATATGCTTTTAATGCATACGCTATTGTTGTAGTCTGTATGACGTCGTTGCGAAATGTAGGTGTCCAATTTCTGCGAATCGGCCAGCCGTTCCAAATCTAATGGTGCTGGGCATGAAATCGTCGCTACACGCGATAAGGCATCGGCCACACTATTGTGTTTACCTTGTACATGCCGAATATCGGTTGTAAACTCGCTAATGAACAATAGCTGCCTTGTACGCCTCGGCGTCTCCGCGTCAGTAGCTGATTTTGATCTTGAGAACGCGTGTACTAGCGGTCGGTGGTCCGTATATATGACCAGCGGTCTGCCTTCGAATATTTTTCTAAAATATTTTAAGGCAGAATAAATGGCTAATAATTCTCGATCATACGTACTATAACGCTGTTGCGGTGTCGTCAACTCCTTAGAGAAATACCCAAGAGGCTTCCACAAACCTTTTTCCATTTGTTGTAGAACTGCCCCTATGCACGTGTCCGACGCGTCGGTCATTAGCGCCAACGTAGCGTCCGCGCTCGGGTACGATAACGTCGCAGCGTTCTCCAGTTGCGACTTACATTCTCGAAATGCTGATTCCGCATCCGGTGTCCACACAATGTGTGTTTTGTCGTTCTTCTTGGCGTTACTTAGGTACCACGTGCAAAGGACTCGCCCACGAGCTCTTTGATGGTCTGCAGATGCCCATTTCCTGCATATTTTTAAACTCATCTCTAACCTTTTTGTAGCGGTCCGGTGGCAGCGGACGTGCCCGTGCGAACACCGGTGGCCCCGTGGTCTCTATGTGATGTTTCACCGAATGCTGTGGAGTCTCCTTAAACGAAATTGGTTTTGTTATATCTGGAAATTCATTTAGTAATTTACTATATGGGTGGCATTCGTCTACAGTTTTGATTGATGACACAGAACTATTTACGACACTTGCAATTATATTTTTTTTAGTATAATTATCGATAAGCCTTTTTGTTTTAAGATCGACAAGCAAACCATAATGGCTTAGAAAATCCGCTCCGATTATGGGTTGCTTGACGCCTGCAATAATAAACGTCCATTTAAAAATTTTACCTAAACCCAAATCAATATTCATACAAGTTGTACCATAAGTATTTATACGCGTGTCGTTTGCGGCGTATAGATTATACTCGCTTTTGTCGCAACTAGCTTTACGCCTAACTACACCAACAGGTATCACTGACACGTTCGCTCCTGTGTCAATAAGAAAACTTTGACCACTATTATTGTCTTGCACACATAGACGGCGATTAACATTGCCTATGCAGGGTCCCGTCGTCGACTGCACAGCTTCTAGTTTCCCTGGTTGACTTTTCCTTTCCAGCTGCAAGGACTCCTGCACTTAAAAGCCTTTGCTCCGAAACGCTGATGAAAATAACACAGCTTCCTGCCCGGCGGTCGTCCTTGCTGTGTATCGTAGTCCTTGCGGAACTGTGTCCCGACGCGGCGATCCTCGTTCCAGCGTCTTCTCTCTCTACGCAGCTCCGCCACTTCCATGCTGAGCTCTTCCATCTTTGCTGTAACACTGCTCGCTTCGCTACTTCCGGTCGACACGCTAGCTAATTCTACTGGCTTCAGGCTCTCCATAACCCTATCGGCCATCGCTGCCAACTCCGTCAAAGCCGTTACACTGGAGGCTGCTAACGCCGTTCTGACTGCAACCGGTAGGTGGCCTTGCCATAGCGTTCTGAGCGCGTTATCCTGGAAGCTAGTGCCAGCCAGGTTCTGCATACATCTAAGCAACTGAGAAGGCTTCTGCTCACCTAGCTGCATCTCTCCAACGAGCCTCTGTAGTTTTCTATCCTCTGACTCCTGATAGACGCTCAACAACCTTGCTTTGATTGCCTTGTACTTCTCCCTTTCCGGCGGCTTCT
The DNA here is from genome assembly GCA_910589575.2 of Carcina quercana. Classification (NCBI taxonomy): domain Eukaryota; kingdom Metazoa; phylum Arthropoda; class Insecta; order Lepidoptera; family Depressariidae; genus Carcina; species Carcina quercana. The sequence continues at coordinate 8,785,898 of OU342436.1, forward strand.
GAAGGATGTCCGTTACCTGAGGTAAAACTTGCTTGCCCAATTTCGTGACAAGTAGCTGGAACTGTGCGGCATCACTGGCATGCTGCGGCAAAACAGCAGCTTCGTACTGCAGGAACCACAGCTCCGGTTGATCCGTCCAGAAGTCCGGTACGCGTGCGTCGACGGAGATTCCTTTGACCTCCTTATTCTCTTCCGCCATTTTTACACGCGCGGTGATAAAAAAGGTAGTTATATATCTAAGATAGCCTACCTAGCCAACCGAAAGTGAGTCGCCCCCTAATAGCGTGGAACTGAGTATGTACAACACTGGAACAGTTCACTAAAACGGGTCACCAATATAAAGTCTGTTAATTTAGTTACTGCGTGTTCTTTAACTGCACAAATTAGTCTGTGTTTTGAGAGGAGATGATCAAAACAAACCACGATACTCAGTTCACGAAACAATACGTTATTTATTCAGATATTACACATTTGTCTTAGATTAGACGAGAATAATGTATGACGCAATAATATAGCGCTGTGCGCGCGTGGTCGGCTAGGGGCGCGGGGAACGACTGGCGAGCCCCGAGTCGCAAAACGTCAAGTCAGCATACTGTGACGTATGCGCCCCTACAAAATTGTATCAAGTTTTCTATTTCCTTACAACTGTGGTAAAGCCAAAACAATACAACTTTGCGGACTGTTTATAGTGGGCACCTATCTTCCCCCAACAGCGATGACCTGCCAGCGTAAATACAACAATATTCGCAGAGTGGGAATCTACCTCTGCTAAGACAAAATGGACTTAATGAGGAAGAATTTTCAGGTCAGTTTATAGACGGGACTAATTTGCATGTTATCGGGGTGTGGACAGAAGGTCAGGTCGCGTGACAGTGGGCACGCATTACCATAAGAATAGCCCGCCGAGGTGAGCGGTTTGTTAAGATCCCAACCAATGTCCCATTGTTAACTAAACTTGCTTCACAATGCGCTTAGAATTACGTTCTCAAAAGGTGGTTCACGATTTATTTGGACGTTTCCTTTTGGGACGCGATGGAGCGGATCCATGCAATTGTGCGGTAGATTGGGCAAATGTTTTACTCCAGCTGGACGGAATTGGAGCTATCATATTTGACTTCTTAATAAATAGACGATAGTGGAGACGGTAAAGAAATTTTCAGGACATTTGCAAAGCAAAGTAATTATGTCAAAGAACTATACTTCTAAAACCGTTCGTGTCATGAAATCTGTAGAGGGCTGAGTGTTCGGCAGGAGCACTTCCTGACTAGCACTGATTGTGTTTTAATGCTCAACAAAAAATATTTACATTAAAAACACGAAAACTTTTGTTATTACAATATATACTAAAGAAATATGTGGAAAAATATGTTATGATTTAATTTTACCACAATAAGTTCTGCATAAGTTTGTGTAAATACTTCTAATTCAGGACCAAGTGTTCTACTTTATAGTATTTATATTACAGTATTCCTTTTCTTTAGTAAAGCGTCACTATCAGACTTCTCATAGGAGAACATTTTATAATGACGTACACGCGATAAAATATTTCTCAAGTAATAGAGATGTTTTAATCATTCAAACACCTTCGGAAGATACTTAATGTAAGTGAGCACTACGCGATCAGTCCAAAGAAAATTTCCTCAGGCAGTCTATTTCACGCCGTATTTTTCCATTTGCGCCGCTATGTCCTTCGTTGTCACGGTGTCACCAGCCAGGTTTACTGTCGCATGATCCAAGGCAGTTTCCTGCCGACTACAATTTAGGGTCTATAAAATTGATGAACAGCTTCTTAATAGAGCCTTTCCTACGAGTTTATTTGGTCGGAGAGCGCAACGAGGTCGGTGATGTCACAGACTAAGTGACATAGACACGAAATTCACAGCTATTACAGGTGGAGTACAACCTAGTGGTGGTTGGTTACACTGTTAATATTTAGGTCTGGGTTGAATTCTGGCTCAGTAAATTGTAAATAATTTCCGTTAAGCTTCGTTAAAGTGTAGATAATAAAGACCAGCTTTTGCTTTATAGTCTCAATGAAAATATTAAGTGGAAAACTAAATATTTTAATCACCTCCTTGGCCGGAGTACTACACAGTAAGCCTCACGATTCAGGGGAGCTGGGTTCGATTACCAAAGGAGGCACGTCTCGGTACTCAGTTAGTTTGGTGGTCAGCCATTAAGAGGGTATGCTGGTGTCAAAGCGCCCATACAAACGTAGTCCAGTCATATTTTGAGTATTAAGCTATGAAAATCTATGATATTTTAAGACACAATCTAGAAACAAATATCTGTGTCGGTGGTGAGTCCGATTTTCGTTTAAATATATACTTCCAGAGTTACAGGGCGTCAAAGTATTGCATTTTTCGGTAGTAAAAAGCCCCAACTTTAAACCTGATTTACAAGAGTATGAATCAATTTAGAACAATTTGGAAAAACCACCGACATCTGAAATTTCATTTGTATATTGTATTAAAAAAATGGTTACATAATATACTGTATCCTTCAAATGATCCCTGGACTACGAAACATCCAAATAACGGGTGGATAACATCGCGTAATGTATGCTGTCTCACCGTACGCGCTCGGGTAGGATAGGGCTCGAAGAGGGACAGCTACAAAACAATGCACCTTGAAACCGACCACGTGGTCTTACCAACATAGCCTCTTAAATTTTATTTAAGTTGCAGCAGAGGAAGCGCCTATGAATCTTCAGGTTTCATATGAGCAAGCTTTCTATTCAAACGGCCTTATCTTTAATTACCAAAGAACATTTTACATTTTAAAAAAAACTGATAAGAAATTTGAATTTGTTGATTAATCCGCATAAACCCAAATCCACAGATAGTGTTTTACATATCCGCATAGTTTCTATCAATTCAGTACCCTCCAATGCCCTCCATCCTCCTGGTAGAACTGAGCAATCGGATTTGGAATCTTTAGCACAAAGCGCTTGACATAGAGCAACTTGCGTAAACTAGTCAATTTTTAAAGGTATATACTGAAAATAAATTCACATTCAAAGACTTTATTCTTGTTATTTTATTTTATCTTATTATTTTTATTAAATTAACTCTTGGTCACGATCTAACAAGATGGTAAGCAACAATGTGAACTACGAGTAGGATGGTAGGCGTTAGTAATAGAAGGTCACTCTCAACTCATATACGTGAGAATTTACACGCCGGCAATACATTCCACTCTCTAGCTGTACGCAAAATAAAGTTGCGAGACATAATTATATTAAGTATGAACTGGTCAGAGAGCACAGCTGTGCGTTTGTTAGATCGCGGATAAACAACAATAGAACTTGTGCGCAAAATTTATCCTATAGAATATAGAGGCAAGCCACCTCTCATTATGTCGAGACTTTGGGATGCTTCAGGTTCGAGGATTTGTAGTTGGTCTGGAGGCGATCGAATCTGTACCAATACGCGCAACGTTACACCGAGACCAGAAAATCCAACTCATATTTAATAGAAACATCCCAAAGGTGACACATATACTTTATACACGATCGACCGTGAGCTCCATAAAGGCTCAGCTCAGTTGTTCAGGTGTAAAGTACCGTTTCAACTTGGACAGATAGAGAAGTTGGAAGATAATTTGCCAGAAATCTTTGATATGGAGTCAATGGAACTCCCAAAGTAGAGAGAATCAATAATATACTGTTCAATCGTATGCTACGAGAACTAATTCAAACCACGCGTGCTACTGGAACTTACAAATCCGAAATTAAGTTCGACATTTAAAAATTGTTATTAGTAATATTGTCATTTCAGTCTTTCATTACATATACCGACTTCATTTTTATCGTGTCTGTGTTGCAATTGTCCTTGTGAGAACCAATTTAGTCAAAAAGCATTTTGCTTAGGCCGCTAGAGGACAATATTTGCAGCCGAGCGCTATATTTGAAACTACGAGTGTTGCTGTCGACTTTATTGGAATTCGCGATGCTGGGCCAAATAGGGCCAAAGGAAACTGCAGTGGATATCTGAAACGAGTGTTTGATAGTGTTTTACTATTTCGATGAATACTTAGCTTCGTAACCCCACAAGCAGATTTTGACTTTCCTTTATGTTTTATCTGGTTACAGTCGGCGAAAATCATAAATAATATACTCGTACACCGAACACTTTTCTAACGAATACACCTAAATACCAATCATTCGCTTTAGTTTAGTTTTGTTCCGCGTCACTAGTAGTTGCCACTAGTACTATAAATAGAATCTCTCAAGCAAAACCATCTTTACTTTGCAAATACGTATAGGCTATTGATGATGAATATACTCAAAATATCGAAAAAAACACTTTCTGCCATGTCGTGATCAATGGTGAATTGGACTCATACATTTTTGTAACTGCTCCAATTTTTTCCCTAGTTTAAGAAATATTTTTTTTTAAAACACCCAAAATTTTCTTTATTTCAGTCTAGAGAATAAACAATTTTACATTGTGTCTGAAATAGTGAATATGTCAAAAAATACTTTAAAACTACACACACAAAAAAGCAACTAATTATAGAATAGTATTTAGGATTTATAAACTAGAAAACATCAAAACAATACAAACGCTTATTCAGAAAAAGTGCTTTTAATTTTTCTTGGAAAACATCTGAACAACAATGAAAAAAATCATACACTCATTCCTTTGAGGCGATGATAACATGCATCAATTCTAGGGTTTTATTGTCACTATCAGGTGAGATAAACGTACAGAGTGCGCAATCATTATACATCTTGAGTACCGTTCAAAGTACGATATAGGAGTATAACCCAATTTGTAAAAAGTAGACGCTCCCAGCTGCATCGATCGTTGTCAGTTATTGAGCAGAAGTTGTATCAGTAATATCTGCTCTAATTGGACCTGGCAATGTTTTTGCCAACGGCATTGATTTGTCGAGTAACTTTTGAAATAGTTTTTTAGTCTATTCATAAAACTACACTTTTACAGAGGAAATGAAACTATCTCCAACATACCTAAGCTTGTTATGATTGGTTCGAGAAATGTAGGGATAGAAATTAATATAGCACGATTTAATGTAATAATGCAATGACCTTAGGAAATAGAGGTTTCATAAGGGCTCAAAAAATTCCTTAATTTATTTAGACAATGGTAAAACCGCAAGGACAAAGTGACTTTGGCCATCAGTTGAATCCCTGTAAAACAATTCCTTCTGAGAAAGCTTTCAAACTAATTTACGTGTGGTGGGTGTTATAAAAGGCGACTCATGGAAAAATATTCAGGCGAGATTATGCCCTGGTGGTAAAGTCATTATTGAAAAAATGGACAGCAGCATTTACAGATGTAACTACAGCATCTTACTCCAGCAACCGATCCGACTGCCAAGCGTTCATGTCCAGCAGTGAACTTATTTAAAATGCACTCCTTTGTATACTCGTAGTTCCAAAATTAATATGAAGTAAAATAACATAAATTAATAAACTTTTATTTTATTTTTTATTTTATATTATTGCAAAACCACACTGAAATTTTGTAAAAGATATTCAAATTACTCTTAGTAAACGGAGCATATATATATCGACTCTTGCTGAATGCAAAGAATTACACAAAACTTTATTTTTCTCAATCAAACCCCTAAATGTTGAGTCTCTAAGTGAAGCTCGCCCTTTATCTCGACTTATTTGTTCAATGGCGTGCCTAAGAGTGGAACGAACTGGAGCAAAGTCACGCGACACCATAACTCTGCACATCATTGTTTGTTATCTTGCTCAGTATTCTAGACATGACATACTTAGGCAACCAGTTGAGGAATATGTAAGAAACAACATCACTAGTGCAGTAGAGGCGCTAGAAGTTATGTAATAACAGGTGTTGCCATCGGCCATTTTTCTCTCAATTCTCATTTATACAAATTAAGTTGGTAGTTTCAGTGTGATTTAATTTGGATAGATATTCTTAAAAGAAGGACTTTTTAGGCAACGCATATTAGAAAAAGAAATCTAAACCTGCAGCAGACTGCTCAAAAGATTGAACTAAGCATTCAATTTAAAAATAAAATAATGATAACAATAATTAAAAGGTCACATTGGTCAGTAGAAATATGTAATAGGGTTTCTTCAATTGTTAGGACTAGTTGGTTAAATTTCTTACTTCATGTGTTATACGAAACTTTCAAATGTCAAAACAATGTAACAAAATCACACGCAGTGCGAACAAGGAAAACATTTTACTGGTGTGGTGTGTTTCGAGCGTTCCGGAAACTTTTCGTATAAAACCAAAATATTTATGTGATATGACAATGTGTATGTTCACAAACAACAGTTATTGTGTGGAGTGAATCTTCTTCTCTACACTCATACTCGAATCAGAACCAAACATTGTTAAAAGAACCTGCTGTAAACAATACACATTATTGGTAAATTAGTAAACTTTACGATGAGTAAAGCATCTCTTTAATATCAGAAAGTCTGCAAAGCTTTAAATTGGCCTTATAATAATTGTACAGCCTTATGCAAACAATTAACGCGTAAATCACCGCAGCGCCGTTACCTGAATAAAAGGAATTTAAAGGAAAAAGTTCTCAAGTATTCAATGGTGCGAAATAGCCGAGTTTGGCAGAGTAAGCGTTATTAAAATCTGCTTACAGTTCCAAAACTGGCGCCAGCCAACGGACAGAAATGAGAAACGAAATTAGACGATTTTTCAGATTGCGACCCCGATAAGTTGTGCTCTAATTTTTTTGCGAGTCGGTAAAACATTTTACTACTGCCGTCACTTTATAAATGTTTTGAAATAGTTACAGTTGTGTGGGCATTGACGTATCAAAGATTGATGCGAGAACTTAAGAAAACAAATTAGCTTTAGTCTGTTTACCCAGAAATTGAGTTCTGGACAAATGTAGATAATAATTTTAATATTATTTGTATGTAGTGTACAAACATAATCTGAAAAACATGGCTTCATATCATACACCATAATCATTAGTATCAATGAAAGAAAGTTCTACACTTTCCAGGAAATATTTCGACTCAATTATAACCTATACATACAGTAGATTCTAATTATAAATTTATCAGTTAATTTGTTCATCTTTTCTTTACCTCTAGATAAAATAAGAACCATCTTTTTGCGTCAATTTACGTTATTGATATTCCAGTATTACGCCCAAATCGTTTCGCTTTATAATATCATTCTCTATGCGCACCGCTACGGAGAGATATACTCTGCCAGCTTTTGTATTTACCTGTACAACCCAGAATCTCTTCAAGGCTCAAATGTATATCCTCTTGCAAGTCAAGCGTGTATCCTCGACCGTCACTCAACACCAGTGAGATTTGTGGGCTTGACCACAAGGTTATATTTTATTTTAAAAACTGGCCAAGTGGGAGTTGGATTCTATAGAAAATGGATATTAGATATAATTTTAAAACACTTTAAACCATAAACAATATGCACCGAACAATACTCTAACGAATACGCCTCGATTTAGTTTTGCTACTCATCACTAGATGGCGCTCCTGATACGTTAAAACGCACGTATCCAAAAAGTCTCGTCTGTTGTATGTGAGTCTCCGTAAATATTTATTTTATTATGTTTTTAGTATTTGTTGTTATAGCGGCAATAAAAATATATCAGTGAAAATTTCAACTGTCTAACTATGAGATACAGCCTGGTGACAGACGTATAGACAGACGGGCAGCGGAGTCTTAGTAATAGAGTCCCGGTTTGGGTTTTTGAGTGACTGATATTAACGTCCGTTTCGAGGGTCTAGTTTCATGCCTTCCCGTGGGTATCATAAACGTTTAGAGAACGTGATGAGTGAAAAAAATCATCTTTTCAGACTAGCAGCATTGTCCACCAGCGCACCGTTGACTCTTATTGAAGGTTGGGTTGATCTAGTCTGGCATGGTGATGGTGGTATATTCCTCAACGTAAATCCCATTTGTTGTGGTAATCTATAAAAGAGACTCATAGCAATGGACATGAAGAATAAGACATATACTAATATCATCATAATCAGCCGGGGAACTTCCACTGCTGGACATAGGCCTCCTTCATGGTACACCACATCGACCGGGCCCGAGCCACCTGCATCCAGTGACTCTCTGCGACTCTAACAAGGTCGTCTGTCCATCTAGTAGGGGGACGGCCTGGTAGACGTTTCCCGGTACGTGGTCGCCACTCGAGAACCTTTACTCCCCACCGGTTATCGGTTCTTCGAGCGATGTGGCCTGCCCATTGCCACTTCAGCTCACTGACTCGTCGAGTATACGAGACATACTAATATGCTTTTTATTTAAATTTACACCAAAATATAATATCACTGACTTACACACAAAAAATATGAGTGCGTTTACACAATCCACAGAACACATTGGCCTCTTATCCCCATGGGCGACGGAGGGTTAATGTGCGTCAGAGTTGTTAGCCGTACGACCGTCATTCCGCCGATGGCCATCAAGGGTTAAGCAGAAAATATAAAGGTTATCGGAATAACTTTACATGACCAAATGTGAAGGAATTCTCACAGTGTAACGTGAACTAAAATCGATTTATAAATTTCAGTTAGAAAGAGTGAGAGAGATAGAGTGAAGGTATAATTATAAAATGTATTCTTCTATGAAAATGACTTCCAAACACATTGCTTAGTTTCGGTTATACTTATAAATATTTATTAGATAACCCCCATAAATGAAGAAAAAAGCTTATATTGATATAAAATTTTCTATATATTATTGACTTTGCCATGATCAGGTACATGAGGTCAATAAACTGTTTCACTGTGTATGTAAACGTTCCTGTGAGTTTAAAAATTTTTAGGTCAAAAAAGCTACCTCAAAATGTTACTTTTTAAAGAAACCGAATAGCAAATTACTCCTTAACTTCTAATCTAATCTAATCTAAAGCTACACTTAAGCTGTTACATGAAAGTTAACAAAAACGAATAAATTGCGTCGTCTTACTTTAGTGATTCTAACCTCTATGTGAGAGATAACGATAATATCATTTTTCCATTAGGGGCTAAAGTGCACTCCAGTGGACGTATTCATAGCCGAAGCTTATTCATTTTCCAGTACGAAACCGTTTAAAACGTATGTACATATGTTGGGATAGCTCACATCTCAATTTCCTTTGTAAATCTGTTCGAAAAGAAGATCTTTCAAGGATGGGCTATTTCATAATTACTACAGTTTCAGATATATACTCTATTCTGTATCAATACTAGTCTGTAGTGACACTATTTTATAAGCACCTAGGTCCCCTTACTGCAAAGTGATATGAAAGAGAAGTCAAAGAAACAAATTAGAAATAAACTTCTATTGAGCTGGAACTCCAACTACACATACGACCCTTGCCGTTATTAAAGCGTGTTAGAAACAAAGTTATGTGAAACTTTATTAATTTGGAGATGGGCATCACAAATGGACGTCTAATTATTGTATTGGAAGTAATGTTTATTGATTCTACGTCAAGATATGGTGCAATTTTAGTTTGACTCCTATGCTATTATCATGATACATGCATTATATACAATTACAGCTTTCGTTCACGTTCCGTCACGCTCATAGCTGAAACAAAATGTATTTATATTTTTACACAGTAGCTATGTCATGTGTCGTTTGAGTTTTCAGGTTTTTAGACTCGTGCCGAGGAACTGGCTTGTGTCTGGCTGGTTTATCCTACTAATATTATAAGTGTGAAAGTTTGGATGTTTGTGACGCTTTCACGGAAAAACTACTGAATGGATTTGAATGAAACTTTACAATAATATAGCTTATAAATAAAAATAACATATAGGCTATAATTTCTAAAGATATATTGTGTAAATTGTCCAAAATCACACTTATAATATTAGTGGGATTCGCGGGCAATTTTGGCATAACAAAAACGTGTTGCCTAGCAACCGACCATAGAATATGTAAATTCGTATATACAAACTTTCGCGTTTATAATATTGGTGTGAAGACTATTTGAATGTACTACGTCAGATATTGAATTTTATTTTGTTTCTTTAAATTATTAGACTACGTAACAGAATAAACACTATTTTGTACCTTATGCTGTATAATAATTTGTCATATACGTCACCTATGCCTATCGAACAAGTAGAATACATCTTGAAGTACACGCGGACAAGGTCGCGGGCGGAAGCTAGTTGGTTATAAATCCCACATCGCCCGGCTTCTCTCCCAACTAATTAGTTATTTGTAGAAGGTTGCGCCCTCAGAAAGAATGAATATGTACCGCTTGATGATGACTTTAGGCTAGTTATTATATTATTTATACATCTCAAAGAGTTCATTTGAAGATATGTTGTCACCAAAGCTAGAGTTCGACCTTCTGGAGAGATAAGAGTATCTATATCATAGAGGGAAATTTTTAGTATGAAAGAGTCTAAATTAGATGTTTATTATATTTTCAACGGGTCGCGTATGTGTGTGATCTATCAAGATAGGCCTGAATTGTTCAGATTTATGTCACTCTTGTGTCTAGAGTCAGGCTATAATCTTAAACAAATAAAGTATAGTTTGGAATACATGGAGGTGGGTAGTATAAATCTGTGATGGATATAATAATATATATATTATTCAAAGCTATCTGAACTATGTTATCCCATTCTTAGTAGCCTGTTGCAGGACTATTATCCTATGCTTTATTAAATATAATTCTAGTCGCAATTATGATTACGCAAACTGCACTCCTTGTTGGCCATGTATATTCTTTTTTAGAATTATCTCAATCCATGTCAACCCGGGGACTACGTGTAGTAGTAGTAGTCATCTCTCTATGAAACATTAGCGTCTTACAGCTTTTACGAATCCGTTTGCCAACCAGGTTATTTGTGCTTCTCTTCCAGCGTTATACAACCAGGCCGTCATAAACATAGCATATCTCCGAGTCTGTCAACAAGTACATCGCAGTGATTTGTACTCGACTTCCTATTTATTCATGTTGTTCCTAGAGACGATTACCTACTCGACCGCTCATGAATAAATCTGAATAATGCCCCGCCGAGGTGTAAATGATGCAAGTTTTTGCATTTAAACCCGTTATTAATCACTTTACTTTTTCCCTTGACAAATTATAGTCCCGCAGCGTCGCTAGTTTAGATTAAAATGTGTTGCAGTTTTTATTTCATGAAGATTTTTCATTCGCGTTATCTGAACTGACCGCTCTGCTAGTTTTAATAAAGTTAGTTATTTTTAATTATTTTCTTTAAAAAGAAGTCAAGTGTTACAACGCTTGTGCACAATATTTGTTTGAAAATGTCAACCTGTCCAAAACAAAGTTCTGCTAAAATAACGACATAATTTACTAGTAATTTATTTACGCGAGCTTCAGAAATAACCCCACGGGAAATACTTGTCGATCAGGATCAGTAAAATCCCTTTTCAAACCTTTAACTGTCCCAATACAAAAATAAAACTGGCCAAGTGTGAGGCAGACTTGAGCACTGAGGGTTCCGTACAGAATATGAATAATTAACATACCTTCTGAAAATCATAAATAATGTAAGGTAAGGTAGCAACCACCGAACAATTGTATAACGAATGCGCGTAACGAAATTAACGGGCAATTGTTAATTTACACATCAAAATACAAATTACGTCAGGTGCTGTAACACTTTGTAATCGCGAAAGCGATTTAAATCAGACATGATTAAAAATAATACTTTTAAGATGTATTCCTATACTTGTTCCGTTGGCCTTGTCTCTTGCAAAACTTCAGGATTATACTCGTAGTTCAATGGGAAGTATCCTATAAGTTTTGATGCGCTTTCAAGGGAAATCGTCAAAATAAAGCGGAATAAACGTCCTTATCTTTTTATTGCGTTGACCAAGAAATATGATTATTTAACAGCTCAGAGATTGTAGGCATGAGTATTTGATACTAATTTCAATTTGACACCTCCACGCGTTTCTGAGAAAAAGGGTCTGACAGATATACAGACATACGGACACCCAAGTGATCCTTTAAAGGGTTTCTTTGGAGATACGGTACCCTAACAAGTTAACGCGTTCAAAAAGAACTAGAAACTGGCTTCAATTGCCGTAAAAATCTACAGCAAATTTAAGACTTTCTCATGGATGCCAACTGAACTAAATGGGAGCACACGGAAAGCACGTGCTTTCAAATAAAAAAAGAATCATCCAAATCGGTTCACCCAGTCAAAAGTTCTAAGGTAATAAACATAAAAAACATGCCCAATATAGGCATGAATTATAATTATTCTGTTTGCTTAATTTTCTTAAGTTAATTTTATGTAAAGTTTCATGTTGCGTCCCTTCGTTATTATAACGGCAGGATGCATGCTGCCATATTTATGTAGGTAATTATGTATGTAACTTTCGAATGTTTAAATGATTTAAAATTCATTTTATACGTTGTGGATTCTAAATATACAATGATCCATCGAAGGTAAAGATAGTTCATAGTTGCTTATGTAATACCAAAATGCAAATCAGTTTAAATTTAATTTTAGCGAAGGCATAAATAAAATTCAACCCGTCTGCTCTTGTCCATTGCAAAGTCACACAAAAGGTCAAGAGTTTCTCAAAATTTACCAACTAAATATATTGCTACGAATTCTCAAGAAGATTGAATTCTTATTAAGGCTGAGTGTTTTCATAGTGACCTAGTACAGTTCTGTACTTTACGGTTCTTTGACCAACAAGAAAAGTGAATTAAATAAACTAAGGTACGCAGAATATCACTATATAAAACTGTCATATTTCGCGTTTTCCCGCAACTTCTCCTGCGTGCACTTCAGAAATAATCTAAGATAAAAAGTACAATATATCTGCTTCTTTATTTTAACTTTAACTTTTATTAACTTCTTCCTACATACTCTATAACTGTAACTGTATCTGTACAAAAAAATCCATTATGACTCTCCGATATCAGGCGAAGAAGAACTTACTCACCCACTATCACATTTATAAAATCAGTATACTCGTAAGTATAGATTTAATCGCCTTCGTGGGCTAATGGTTCCACGACTTGACTTACCATCCAGAGGTCCCGGGTTCTATTTCCAGTAGCTAGCTACCACCATGCTACCTAAGTATGTCACCAAATAGCACTAGTAGTAGTATGACAAGATCCAGCGCCTCATTAGCTTACGTCACTTACCATCAGGTGAGATGAAGGCCAAGTGCTTTGATTAAATAACGTCTTATTCTATAACACGTTATTTTAAGTTTTCATCTTGTTTATTAAGGTTAGGTTTATAATGATCATTTTAGTACCTTATTCAAGTTGTTATTATTTCATTGATCTATAAATTTGCATGCTATATTACTCTATTATAAGTAGTGGCAGAGTAATTGTACATTATTACTTGTTTTATGTGTTCTCCGTCAGACATCCTAAATAATAATAATAATGACTTTTTGTATTTATTATTTTTGTACAATTTAGATAAATATCTGCGTAAATTGTAGTCCCCGACGCAAAGATAGCGGTGTTATTATATGTTTGATGCCTTTGTATATATATCTAAGACATAACTCTCAAATGTATGGACTGATTCAATTTTTTCTTTGAAATAAGAAGGGTGACCAAAAATCTCTGAAGTCATTTAATGTGAACAGAGAAGAAATCTAACAAAGTATAATGTACATGGTCTTGCAGTGTTATGTCTACTACGGATTCCACGTAATGGGGAACATTAATCCATCAAGCACTATAGCTTGCGGTCAAGCTGCAGCTAGTTATTAGCATCAATGCTGTAATGCCACCGTAAATGCTTATTGCTGGTGTGAGGTTTCACTTGGTTTCGTGCGCACAGCTTGTTAGGATTCCTGCCGCGCTGTTAGCGAGAATCGTTGTGGACAATGTCTAAGGTTGATTTGATATTACTATTCTGTTAACTACTTTTCATACTTCATTACTCCATTTTTATTAGCTCTTCCCTTACTGTGTGGATTTTAGGGATTCCCACACAGCACGCTTAAATGGAAAAGATTTATCCCTCTTATAGGCTATGAAGATGTCAAATTCCATCAACACTTGTCGACGCCATTTTTGATTAGTTAGATTTAAATTTGACTTTGTTATAAAGATGTGTCTAAATTAATAAATAAAATAATAATACCAACGGAGGCTAGGAAATATTACTTTTATATAATTGATATTGTGCAACTCATGCTCAGGAGTGGACTCCGATAGTAAACTATTTAGGTTGAATAAATTAAAGGAAAAAATTCAAACATCAACCGTCATAAATTATATTACTTCAGTATTCGATAATTAATTTCATTTTATCACACTCCTTATGGATTTATTCGAAGAGAATTTGGTCCTCTCAATTGTCAGTAGATGAGAAAGCCCAGGTAGGATAAGACAAAGCAGCCAAGTGCGTGTCGGACCACACGCAGTGTAGGGTTACGTAGTTGTCCGGAATAATAAATTCACGGGTCCATAACACCGGGTCCACACAGGACGGTGTAAAGTAATTTCAAACGGAATTTTTACGAAACTTTCATCATGAAATCTCAGAGTATATTTTATAATTTGGTCTACTATAACTCGTTCACCTGTAAAGCTATCTTAGTCGTGATAGTTTTCCTTTTAGGTTTAGTATACATGCTACTATTGTAAATTTTTCAAAATTTTAATAGCAATTGTGTAGAAGATGGTGGTGGAAGGCAGACTCTGACAAAAATTATCACTTTAAAGCTTAATATTTCGCAAACTGGTCCCTATATCAAGAAGTGGTGTTCCCAGACCCTTAATTTTTTAAAGACCTATTCAACGTTATCCCACATAATGGGTTAGACGCGAAAAAAAATCATCCGCAATTTACGTGTATGGGTGGCTGGACAGACACCCTTAGACGTAACTTGGGGAACATTTAAGGGTTAAAAAAATTATTCCTCAAAATTTTATTCTACCACTCTTAATGTATACTCGTACCAAATTTCTCTATCTATCTCTAACATACTCTGAGCTAAGCCGCGGACGGACAGAGCAAAACTATAAGGGTTCTTTTTTTGACTACGGAACCCTAAAAAGTACAAGGAAAATTTCCCGACAAATATTTTTGGGCAATAAAAGTAGTTACAATCACTGTCTGTCACTGGCGAAGTTTCTACTTATATGTAATGTCACTGGAGACGGACAGCACCACTTTACTAAAGTAATAAGGGCTTCGAGTGCTGTGTTATAGTTCCTAAATCAACTGTCAGTATTTTTTGTTGTTTTGCTATGGACGAAGAAATAGTATGCAAAATGCAGAGTTTAATCCCATTGAACAGCTGAGAACCTGAAGAGACAGAGGTCGTCAAAGACTTCTATGGAAATTCTATTGTTTCGTTGTAAATAGAGTGAAGCATAAATCTGGATTATCGATGTATCAACAAATGGCTGTGTGTGTACACACGCGACTGTTTTGATAGGTAGATTAAAACACATAATGCGATTAAACAGTTTCAGTCTGACTGTCTGTAATTTTAAAATGAAACTACATTCAGCACTTTTGTACTGTACGCTTCCTACAATTATCTCTAGTAATAGTTATAAAAATTGATGAAAAATCTGTTTCATGCATTATTGATACGAGCCTCTATCATAGACGTTACACTTTCCATCTGGCAGATTGCTTATCTACAGTAATAAAAATATATTTTTGTAAATTAACTCAAGCAAAGCTTAATCGGGTACTCTTTCAACGCCATTCAATTGAAGGACATTGGGCTAGAATAAACTTTAGGAATCAAGAAATGTTTTGAAAAGCTATAAGATGAATGTTAACTATTCGATTAGCTAAATACGATACGATTTATCTTTCTAAGTAAACTTTTAGTCCAAAAACAAAAGTCTGAATGTGTCGTTACATATCAGTTGATTAATAATATGATAAGATAAACTTTTACTCGTATTTCCTATAAATGTGGTACTTTTATGATGGTCAAATAAATAAAATTACAATTAACTGCAACAGCAAATCCGCCTGTCAGAAACCCCCTCAGACAACTGTTGATGATGATGATGTTTGCTATCCGTACAATAATTATTATTTAATAATTTTTTATAAATAATTTTATAATACCAAGCCGGCGAGTGGGAATCTGTCTTTTTTGGTAGTAAATGCAAGGCGCGTTGCTCTCTCGATATTCGATTCGATATTCCAGCGATAGCGTCGACAGGCGACAATGAGACGAATTTATGACGGTAATGCGGATAATGTACGATAGATGTCGATTTTGACAAATATCCGATTGCGCTGGCTCGGCAAATAGTTTAACATTGCTTTTGAATTCGAACCACAAATAATGCGCGTGTGGCGGGGAATTTCCCGACTTTTTGAACCGGGTTGAAAGTTTATTTTTACACGCTTTATATTAGGTTCACTTGTATGTTACTATCTATCTATCCAACTATGTATGTAAATAAAACTAGCAAGTCAATTTAAATCTACTTCTAAACGTCGTGGCGATTTGAAACTTTGCAATTACATGTAATTCGGATGACAATACAATAATTTTGCACCATCGAGCTGATCTGACCCTGGAATCAGGAGCTGGATGGAGAAATTATACACAAAGCCCTCGAGTTTTTTTAAAAATTAGGATGCTTGTTTCTTTCTTTTTTAATCTACACTCCGACAATAGCTTGATTGATAGTTATTGTGACGATGTCGCTGTCACTCGTGTATTTGTCAAATAATGTTTGATTGTTTATCGATAAAATAAATATTTGTTTTAAAACTAGAACCGCTTTAAGTACACTAAGCGCTAGACAAAACAACGCAGCAACCTAGTATCACAGGAACATTCGGAACATCAGTGAAACCGCCAAACTCAACCGACCGCCCCACCAGAACATTTTAAAATAAAAAGCTTTTTGCGGAATTATGGACCAAGTGAAATAATCACAAGAGATAGAAATTAATAAATGAACAGTTTCTAGTCAATGCCTGCAGGTCCATTCTCCATCTCTACAAAGTCTGTGTGAGTAATAAATACGTACTGGTATAAAAGTGTTTTACGATTAAAAAGCTTTTTAGTACGACACTCGTAAAGCGTTTTTTAGTTGTTTTTTTAACTAAAATTATTCTTTATAAAATTTTTAAATATCATTAATGTTATCAACTCTGTCTGTGTTTCTGTTATCAAATCTCGATCCCCTAGCTCGAAGCGATACTTTATTTTTTATATCAAGTTGTAGTGAACATATTTCAAGCCATTAAATTTAATATTTTGTTTTTAATAATACCGCATAATTGTTATTTGAGAATTAAATCCTTCGCATATGTCCTTTGTCATTCCTTTCCGTCGTAGCATAGGGTCAAAATGTTATTTTATTTGTCCGCATCGAGCAATTAGTTCCCGTGGGATAATTTACGAAGTCCACGCGGATGACGTCATGGACAGAACACTAATAATTTTTTCTGTAGCATACACGTAGAATAGATATTGTAGTTAGTGCCATAGCCCCTAGCTACTTAATAGTGAAATATTTTTAAACATACCTTTTTCATGTATAATTAACGCGTTCAAAAAGAAAAAAATCGACTTCAATTGCCTTAAAAATTTGGTTTTCGTTGATCTTCTCAAAAAGCGATTAATCAATTTCGATTAAATTTATATGGGGCCACCTGTGAAGTGTGCTCTACAAAACAAAAAAAGAATTAAGCGTAGTTATCGCGTAACACACATACAAAAAAACATACGCGGCGAATTGAGAACCTCCTCCTTTTTTGAAGTCGAAAATACTAGAATACTCTTTTACAATAGAAAGCACGTTCCTTACAAACACACGAACAATGTTTCATAAAATTAGAACATATGGCTCACGTATTATCGTAGCCCAGTAACCGCAGAAACTTCCAAACATTCATATGATAAAGCTTGTAGGAATACAAATGGTACACGTTTAGGAATCCTTGCCTAAAGAGCATGAAATAAAACTAGAAATACTCGTGCCTGTCTACGAAGAAGAATACAAACAACAAGCTATTCACAGAGAGGACACTCGTGCGTAAAAAGTTTTACTGAAAGGTATTCAGAAGCGAAAGTCGAAGGAATCAAATGTTAGAAATATGATACCTATAGATATTACACTGTCAAAGTATGCTCAACAATGTTAATAGGACTGTTGTGTTCTGGTAAAAAAGTAATGCAAGACCATATGGCAAGTACCTCATTAAGAAAATACTTCTGGATGAGCACACGATAACCTATGGGTAACATGAAAGCCAAACCCAAGCCTTGTGAATGATTAAAAGTGTAATTTATTATTTCTCTACGGGTAAGTTCTCAACAAAGGAAAAAATGTACTTCTTATTAAAATACGACTATATTTTTTAAAAAATTAATACAATTAGAAAAAGACATACAACAAAAAAACATGTGTGCAATTCACACGTAGTAAAAGTGAAAACTTAAAAAATTTTGAAATTTTCGAACACGTTTAATTGAACTTTTTGCCGTCTTTTTTAATCCTGTTTTCCCTTTTTTCTCGATAGTCACGACAATATTCTGCATTCTTTTTCATATTTGAAATTTTTTACTGTAAATAATACGTACACGTATACAAAACACCGCTGTTGTTGTGATGCCTTTTCTCAAGCTTTGTACCACGCATGCGCGCACAAACACGTATTAACACACAACGCTGAGGCCCAAGCAAACCCCCACTATGCCTTGGTAAACATGAGTGGAGGGGGTACGAAACAGAGCACAAAGATAACCCGAACATAACAAACACTTCCTATCTCATTTTCTCCCACGTTAATTCTTATGAATTTATGTGTGTGTCGCTTTTTACTGTCGCTTTTTCGTTTCATCGACTTTCAAATCACAACGATGCTAAATAAGTTTTCGCTTCAATAATCTGGTAAGTGAATATTTTAATAACACCTACTATATAACCCTTATGTATCTCCTCTACAATTATCTAACTCGTGTAAATAATAATGTAGTAGTATAAGTCAAGTACAGCGTCATCTCTTTTTTTCATTTAGTAGTACAAAATTATTTAATTTTAATATCTATAGCGTTAATAAAAATAATAAATATCTTCTCATAACCGGTAAACAACATCGTGTGTTACATTTTTGTCTAATCTTTCCGAGCATCATGTTTCATCTGTGACTTCCTAAACTAAGATACGAAAATATGCTTGTATCACAGGTTTCGTTTCTTCTATCCAATGATCGATCAACATACCAAGTAAAGCAAAATAGTTCTATTTTTTTGGGACGTTGACAATCGCTTGTCGTTGTATCTCTGCAACGAAAATTTTCTAAACATAATGCTATAGTGTAAATATGAAATGAAAGGAAAATTACTGAGAGCGCATAGCTGTAATATTGTACAAAGATAAACGTTATTTGCTTGAAACACGGTAAGGAACACAGCTTAGAAACAGCAGTTTTACACAGTCCTTCTGCAAAAAGATGTAAAGATTTTGTCGACTTAAATGGTCAAAAAGTGTCCATGTGGTTTCGGGTATCTCATGTATACATATATACTATATATAGTATATATAAATAATTAATTAATAATTGGAAAAAAAATTAATTTTCAAGTAATGAGTGTAAGTACTAATTGAGTGTACATAGAAAAATATATAAAAACTATAATATCATCATCATCAGCCAGGAAACGTCCACTGCTGGACATAGGCCTCCTTCATGTTACGCTACATCGACCGGTCCCGAGCTACCTGCATACAGCGACATTCCGCGACGTTAACCTGGTTGTCAGTCCACCTAGTAGAGGGACGGCTCGGTAGACGTTTCCCGGTACGTGGTCGCCACTCAAGAACTCTTACTCCCCATCCAATATTTTTATAGTTCCTCGGAAATTGTATTACGATACGTACCGTGTGTTCATCTTACGACAAGCGAATTAAATTAAAATTGATTAAAAAACTACGCAATAAGCATATATCCATTTTATGCGAAATTAGCAATCATTGTTAAAGCATCAGCTGATCCTCTTCAAATTGCTAAATCGATTTTACCAAATTTAGCTAAACTTTTGATATTACATAGTTTCATTCCACAGAACAACATCTTTCGACCTCTGTGAAATTGACACATCTTTTCGTTTACTACTTATAGTAAAACGGTTGAAAGCAAAGTTGAAAGCAACAAGCAATTTAATAATGCTTTATGACACGGTTGATCAACCGGTGCGTAAAGTGTCACATGCATTCATCGCAGACACGCAACAGCAGCAACCAGACAGGCATATCGCGGACTGGATTTATGTTCTCCACTTAGCTGCACGTCATACTGTCGTGTCCAAATATCCTTTAGTAGAGATATAAACTGTGATATCACTCTGTAATTGCTACACGGTTTTAGTATGAATACATAATTATATAACAGTTCTAAGGTATGATCATGATTTTAAAATATTTTTTACCTTTTATTTAAAGAGCTTAGTTTGACTACATAAACGGCATTTCTATAAGACCAACACTTGTCAGTTTTGGTACGTTTGAGTAACCGGTGCAAAAAAATAGAAGAAAGACGACTACCTGCAATTTATAAATTGATTGATCGACCGGTGCGTCATCATTCGTCATCAGCCGGTAACCGTCCACTGGACATAGGCATTCTCCATGGTATGCCACGTTGACCGGTCCCCAACCCACTTGCATCAGCGTATCCCAGTGACCTTAACCAGGTCGTCGATCTATCTAGTGGGGTGACGGCCTGGTACACGTTTACCGGTACGTGGTCGCCACTCGAGAACTTTTACATCCTAGTTCGTCTACGGATTTCCTCATTCCGGATTCTGACGTATTCCGGGCCTACTTTGAGCTTGTTTATTCGGTCCGGTAGAGGACCATGTTTCGGTGCTTCTAACAAGCAAATTATTTCTATTCTATTCTATTCTAAATAAAACTCTCAAATTTTACATATAAATATGACATGGTTGATCTATCGGTGATTGACAGTGGGTTGTGCATATACAATTGCAAAACGTCTGGCAAGATTATGGTAGCTACGTCATATTTTTGTTTTCATTAAACAGACAGTCCGTCCAGGCGAGGTCCAGGCTGATGACACCAATATATGAAACAATAAAATATAAATTCCACTACCTCAAAATTATAACGATATTAAAGAAGGAGCACTGACTCTATAAACTGTTTTATACATGTTCTTCTAGAGACAACAAAATATAATTTTCCTAAAAGTTTGTTTCGCAAATTTATTAACATAAAACATCATGAAAGTAGAGATTATAACCAACGCTCCTAGCAATTAGCGATACCGACAACGACCTTACAAAATGATCCACAGGAATACAAATTTTATCCTTATAATGATGCAGATAGATCGTAAAATCCTAGTCAACTTCGTTGAGAAACCCGCGCAGGGTTTTACAGGACTTTATTTAAAAACAAGTCAATTAATATTTAATGTAAACAACTCGTTTCGTAAGCAAGTCGTTGTGTACAAAACAACTTTATTTTTTCTAGGTTTAATGAAGGGTTGGAGAAACGTCCAAGATAGCCTCATTTGGACATGTAGCAAATTTACACGGAGCAATCTAATATGGGGTACGCACGTACGAGATTGCGACTGTATCTAATCTATTGCTTTAATTTACTCTGTTAAAGTAGATACCTAAGGCAATTCCTGACGCACACCTACGCAGCAAACAGGAGCATGTGATTGTATTTTTAACAAAATCTCTGCGCCAATTTTATCAAATTACGCACTTGCGGATACTTTGAACTATACATTTATTTCATTATTTTCTTGCTTGTCTTTTAATTCAACTTGTGATGTTGCTTTTAGTATTTGCCAGTATTACCTTGAATTGTGGGTTTGTAAGAACCATCAATATTAATGAATATATTTTTTAATTTTACTTTAACTGTCTGTCTCCAAATTACTACTCTGTGTGTCAAAACGTTTTTGAAATCTATAAACAAATCTTAATAGATTCTATTCCAGGTTAAGCATATAAGTTTTATTTTTGATTCTTCCAACCTCAGAAGCCTCTAACAGACAAAAGGACGGACAAAAGTTGCATCAACAATATTAAAGGACTCCCACTGGATCCTTCGTATCCTTCGTATCTCTCTTCGTAGGTCTCTCGGCAAGCGCTAGATTACGACTGAGCGCAAATCAAGAAAGTCGGTAGTTGTATGAAGATCAACCCGGATTCTTTTCTGGTCTAGGTAGATCTGAACAGAATTGGTAGGTGTGGGTTCACGCTTATTAACAAAGTTTCTTACATCAAGGAGATGTGTGTACAGCGTAGAGACGGAGTGTAGAACATGTGTGCACGCACTACAAAATTAATGCAATATCAAATTAAAAAATGTAGTCCTAATTAAAGTCCAATTGTTTACATTTTATTTTTCCATAGCAATACCATTTAGACGGCTATCGCATTTTAAAAGAGTACGGGAACAGAAACAGGAGGTTATCGTGTCGTTACGTATGACCCGTGGCGGAATCTGGAACCCTGAACTCCTTAATCTCAGGTATGTAGCTCGCAGGGCGCTTGGTTTGACCTGCTCCAATGAACGGCTGGCTGACTGTCGCCTTGTGCAGTCGACCATGCTTGAACTGTAGCACGCTGCTGCTGATCTTCATCGGGTCCACTTGTTTTTGGTAAAACAACCTCCAGTACCCTTCGGAGAACTGCATGTAAGCAAACCCGTACGTGTTCTCCACCAGAACGTTTCTCACGTCACAGTAGCCGTAGTCTCTGAATTGCATTGCGTATGTGACGTCACCCTTTTTCTGATCGGCAGGCTTCATGTTAAATTGTTGGTCTTCCTTTCCACCTTCAACGTGCCTCAATCGGAGCATGTTTCTTGTTCCGTCAAAGTATGGAGTGATAGTCAGTGAGCAGCCACTGAAGTTCGGAGTGAACACAAAGTGCGGTTCGTCTTTCCTCGGCTTCGCCGGTACGTCCATATGCCCACCCTGCGGCACCCAGTAGCCTCGCTCGCCGCTGTTTCGTGTCCCCAGCTGGAGAGCTAACAGCCGCGTGTCTACCCCATTAAATGTGTACTCCAGCTGTGCAATCATGAAGTTTTCTTGGACTCCGGTGTTGACCTGTAGCTGCAGCGTAGCCGGATGGGCAGTGAAGACGTACCTACCGAACGACCCGCGTCGTAGTGCTACGCTTGGCTTGTGGAACTCTGTCGCTCTGGCTTCAACGAAGTCTCCTCGATGGTTGACGACGTCTACGAAGGGGGGCGGCACGGGACACTCCCGGGCGCGGCCCGTAAGCAGGACTCCACCAGGCAGCTGCTGAAGGAAGTCCACGTCGGCTGCACATAGCGTCACCAGCAGAACCGCACATACCACGCGACACGACCACATGGTACTTGTTCTATCTCCACTCTAGCTACTGTACTGATGTTGACGGTCGCTGGTCTCTCTTTATGTACCCATCGTTGATTCATACAATATGGGTGTTTATCAGATTCACTTCGTACATCATAGAGGTTTTCCCGAATACATGAATTACCAACAAGAGATTTATTAACGTTATTCAATTTTATTTTGATTAAACATTGCTCATAGACAGGATAACACATTATTACAATAACGTAACTCATAACACGTAATGTACACAGGGTAAACAGTTGGCAATAAGTAATTAAATATATGTAATGGGTTTTTTGTAATAATAGTGTGTTAACACAAATCTAGGTATATTTCTGATTTTACAAATTCATGGTTCGAATGTAAGGAAAACCAACGTCAGATACGTATAGGTCATTGTGTGAGCAAACCTCATGAATGGAGAATAAGACTGACCTCCATTCTAATTTTTTTAAGAAATTATTATTCTGCTCTTCTAAGTCATACTCGTCACTCCACCTTCTGAACGTCATTACATCTTCAAGTCTCGCGCCTCGAAAAGGGCTTGCGACATACATTAGCGGCGTTTATGTATTGTTCCAAAACTTAAAAGTAAAATCTATAGAAGGAATTTCTATTTTATATGGATATTTCCACATAAACAATACTAAGTTCCAAGCAGCATGCAATACTTGGTATAGCTGGCTAGTTATGTTTTATTAAAGTTGTAGATCCACATTTGATTTTAACAACACTTATTTAGACACGCTGTTATAAATACCACTACTTGAACGTATTAACCGTATCATCCAGAATTCCTCGACAGCCCATCTCTCAAATCTTTCACATCCCATTCTACAGAACAAACACTGGCAAACTGTCACCTTTAGTCAGAATTTGTAAAGAATACAATGAGCTATGTAGAGACTCGCTGGAGATATAAATATTTTCTAAGTCATTACCCAAATTTAATCGGACTTTAAACATTCATCTAGCGTTATAATAACTTTCGGCGAATTCCAATTTTATATTTAATCTAATCTCCATTTCTTCTTTAATATGTAACTTAGTACAATAATAATAGTCTATAAATTTTTGTATTAAGTCGTAATAGCGGGTTATATCGAATGTTGTGTGCAAATGTAATTGATTCTCGTATCACATTAAAAACTTTTTATTATATAAATTTAGAGATTCAATACGATAGGCTGTTGATGCTCATTATTTAATAAAATAAAAAATACCACGTATTTTTTCAAAGTGGTCTTCGTAAAGCCTAACGTGCTTTAGGACAGCCTATGAACCATCCTTTTTAATTAAATATTTCAAACTGACTATTTCAATTTTTCGCAGACTAACCCATTGAAATATCAGCGCTCAGTCCTAATAATAAAATGAAGTGCATTCATTGAAGCTATAAAAACTTCAAACATTATACTTATTTTTAAACAGACACTTGGAAGGAGTACAACAAGAAAACTGCGACTCACTCGCTAACTATCTAACTAAACATCTTACCTTATTACTTCACATTGTGGACTCTGTATCGCAAAACTCGAAACAGATGCTCCTAATGTACCCCAATATCAACGATACACCGACCTCTGAACCCTGCACGTTGGGGACAACGGCGACAATATTCAATATTGATAAGGGTACAAAATTTAATATAGAACTATTGAGATTATAATTTGTTATGAACTTTCATATAACTTAGTTCTGATTATTATCAAGAGTTAGCAAAGTTATTGAGATATTGAATAGGTGGTTGATGCATTTGTTCACTGGTTTAAATAAACGTAAAAATCCATTTTATGATTTCTAATCCTTTACATTTTACTTTCACGGTCTTAGTATTTCACAACTGAAGGCGTATTGCGGCATAATCTCAGGCTCTGGGTTGCAATCGGCCAGTGTGTGACGATATATGTAGTTTGTATGTAATTATCGGCGCTTTCTGACCAGTCAGCACGTTCGTACTGGGGATGCTGGCCGGTTGCTTTCTGAGCGGACGGTTCGGGTCGATAGGTGAACGATCGGTACATTTTGTATGGCATCTAGCCTTTCAGTTTCAATTCTGATCTGATCTAGGTAGATCGCGATAACAGTCTACGTCAGGGGCTCCCAAACTTGATTTAACCACGACCCACCTAACAATAGCTTCCATGATTGTCATGAAGAACTAACGAGCCATAACTATATGACTGTTACAGTTCAAATGACAAAGATACATAAGAAACAAGCAAAATTAATACTTAAATATAAGGATATATGTCGATGTGTAAGTGCTATTGCAATGATAAAGATGTATTTGTTTCCTATTTTTATTATAATTATACAGGAAATAAAAACCATTCTAAGAATCTCGTACTAAATGTAAGGCAGTGTTTAATGTCAAAATTTTGGATATTGATGCCATTTTACTTATTAGGTAACGTACTTTCGATATCAGTTTAATTATTTTTTTCATATCTGTAATAGTAACGGAATACTCACTTGTGCCCCACTTAACGATTACAGTCTGTATATAAGAATTTAATAGGAACGACGAAGTCAGTCAGAAGACGAGTAACAAGAAATTCATAATGATACTGATATGACTTGTGAGCTGTAGATTATATTCTGAATTTCAGCAAAGTCTATGTACATACATATGTATCTGTAAAATAAGCAAACATTGAGGCACGTATCTAGTCAAACATCTCGTCTACAAACTAAGCGTATCTACAATTTCCCAACAAGAAGGAAGTGCAAAGAGAAGCTAATTTAAGTTTATCCTGAAGCCGCCATAACTGGGATCGCCGAATTCATTTTCAACGAAAGATAAAGGGGGACAGCAATTCTGTTATCGGTGAACCGGATCACAAAGCATGTTTTTAACCCGATTCCGGCAGAATGGAATACTCTGTCCCTGAGGCTGACCCGGAGAGATATTAGGCTAGTTGGGTTGCAATCGGGTAACACGGGATACAATACACAATCCTTTTTATCGAAGAACATCTCATGAAATGAATCACATATGATCCAGAAGCTAATTGAAATGTTGAATTATAAAGGATTTTATTTAGCTTCATTTATTATTTTGTTTGATTCTGTTTTTGCTCCAAGTCTGCAAGGTCTTTAGGACTACGAACATCCGATAAAGACGGAACCACTCTGGTTGTAAGTTAATATTATGGGATTAAATGATATATTGCCGTTATAAAGTTCTGACTACTTTGAATTTATACAAATTAGAGCTTTGTTTGTCTAATCAAGCACAAATACAATCGATGTGTATGTTATAGAGAGGCGTGCCAGATACACGGATGTATATAAATACATATACTATACATGTAGATATATGTGAAAGGACGTGCGGCCGGGGTGGGGTTTCCATCACGTAGAATAATTAAAAGCAAACAAACTGCCATGTCCACGGGCGTTTGAGATAGTTACGTTTGTGTTCAATACGGTGTGAACTAAATCGATTTTAGCTTTTTCGATTTAAAAAAAGATTGTAATATTAAGGTACATAAATCGATTTGGATTTTGCTTTCAATGTTACCTAAGGCTGCCGCTAAACAACAGTGTTAATAGCACTGATGTTACTTTTGTGTTCCAGTATGAAAGACAGCAGAGCCAGCGGCTAATTAGCTGATGGTTTCTGGGTGCGCACGCTTACCATCCAACGGCCTTACCATCACTTACCATCAGGTGAATCGAAAGGCAAGTGCAAACCCATTTTAGATTTTTTAAATTCCATCACATAATCCATTACATATTCAATTCCTATATACTTTTCAGTATGCATTCTCCAACTTCAGAACTTGTTTTTTGAAATATTCTGCCACTTTTCTGCCGTACTTGTCGCAACTGTATTCGTTGTTGCCACTTTCAGTTTTGTCAAACACAAATGATCTTTATGTTGTGTTCCTTACATCCAAAGCTAATTAAATGGGATCGCACCTATATAGAAGTAATCTTATAATTTCATGGCCATGTACCATAAATAATTTTATTGCAAATTTTATAATTAATATTAATGGGTCTGTGTTGTTCTATCGTTTTAATAGATTTCAACAAAGAACAATGTGAGCGATATCGAAATCGATAAACGCGATCAATGCGGATTCGTGCAGCACTATGCGTGGTGACACATCTGTCTTTGCTGTTCTCATCTACCCAGATCATCCGGAATGAATACCATAATAAAATAGAATGCCATACAAAATGAACCAATCATGACACTCCTGTCTATCCGCACCGTCAAGCACGCTCGGTCAGCAAGCAACCGGCCATCATCCCCAGAGAACGTGCTGGTCGTTCAGAAAGAGGCGCGAATTACATACAAACTCCATATATCTGAGAGAGACACATAAATTTGTCTCAGTATGCCTGCAGTTGTGCAAATCAAGAAAACCCGGCGACCGGTAAGTGTGACGCGATCTAATCTGATCTAGGTCATTCTAGGTAGATCAGAACTGTAAAGACAGGTGTGTCCTCACGCATAACACCAAGACGGCGCTGCCGATGTGCGGGTATGCAAGGCGTCCCCTCTTCCGCGCCTCAGCTCAGTCGCAAAGCATCAATGACTGACAAATTCACGAGAGCCGTAAGCGAGTGTGGACTTGAAGTAGTAGCACGTAATACTAAACAAGTGGGTATTGCCGAGCCAGTGAAATGATAGTTAAATGTACGGACGAACAATATTTTAATATTTCAATGTAGATAGAATATATTTAAGTCATGAAACAAAGGCTAAGGACAGCGAGTATTAGGTATGCACCACAGTTCGTCCTCGTGGGACAACCGCAAGCTTTCAAATCGAGTCCCAGCTGCAGAATAAGCAGATAGATTTTATCGGTCCCATCGCGGGCTTTACTTTTATCTCGCTCACACGCTCTCTGGAGCCGGTTCATGTATTACTTTTAATGTAGCCAGAGCTAATTAGTTAATTTAATTCTCAATATTACGGTTTATAATAACGCTCGCGGTGAGGACCGTCTCTCACAACCGTCTATTAAATATGTACGTAAAGAGTACAGATTGCGTCAGAGTTTAGTCGAATTTTAAAGTACAGTCAAGTACATAAGTATCTAGCAAACTCTGTATCATGTGGAATGATATGTTGAACTCAGTTGTTAGTAGTAAAATTGAATGTAAAATGTTACTAACTAGCAGTGGCGAAGGGTCCATACAACCCGATTCCCACCGGCTTACCTTTCAAAAATCCTTTCCACATATCATTAATGTAATGTACTATTAACTTTTATACGCTCAAAATATTACTACAAGAAACGCCTGTGCGCAATTAAAAAGCAATACAAAAAACGCCTGCGCACAATTAAAAAGCAATATCTATCAGTGGCGAATGGTCCATACAAGCCGATTCCCACCGGGTTACAGATATTATCTATAAATTGTCAAAGCCCGCCAAAACTATACCACAGTTCCCGTGTCAACTAATGCTCTGTCTCTTACGCTCTCGTAGTAAACGTCGCTTTTTATTTCACGATATAAGCCGGTGAATTTCGGGTTACTCGATCGCCAAAGTTATATTATGATTCTACCGCGGGCTTTTCAGATAAAGCTATAATGTAATTAAAATACAATAAAATTGGAAATTACCACAGAAATATTTGTTGGGCTTATACATAAATAATATTTCAAGGATAGAAATAATATATTCACAGCCAATTGCAATACATAATTATATTTATACAGCTAGCTTCTACTCGCCGGTTCGCCCGCGTTATCTGTAGGATTTATCCCATGGGAACTACACATTCCATCGGGATAAAAGTAGTCTAATGTCCTTCCTTAGCCTTTCAACTATTCTCCTGCAAAAAATCAAGTCATTCTGACTTTCTGTTAGATCGTTAATTTATGAGAAAATGACTTTTCTGCTATTCGGTGTGGAGAGAAATATTAAAATATAAAATCGGAAAAAGCTGTTATAAAGTATAAAGACGGATTATTATATACTCGTATACGGTAGCTTTTCTTTTTGACGTTTAAGGAAGTAAAATAAATAAATAAATATTTTTGGTCATTTTATTGCCCATAACCATGCAAATGTTTAAGAGAAAACGATTAGATCTTTTTTATTATTTTTTTGGCTTGAGTGCAATTTTTAAATGTATAACTTACGCAACTATACGAGTTTCGCCCACTCATTTATGACAATACATTCAATATCCAATTAATTTAAATATCGACGAATTCGCTACTATATTACGTTGCCAATGTGTCTACGCTTCTATGAAACCGCTCAAATTTCGACAGCTACTAAAATACCATTAACGTACGTTATTATTACCGTGACCAAAAATACGAATACATGTAAAATATGGAAATACCTATGCCGAGTAAAGGGAATGAATATCACTGAAAAATATACGGACGCAAAATGACCCTTGTGCTTTTAAAATGCAAATTGCGCGGAGTACATTTTCTATATCAAAAGAAGGTTGGCGGTTATATTACGAGCTGCGGATTTTATTTAGTCCATCTACAATTCAGTGCCAGATAAAATTCAAATTTGCGTGTATATTGTTATGTAGCTGTCTGTTTCCATGAGTTACTTTTTCAGGGATCCGGTTTTTTGTGTTCATGGACAAACCTGTTGACTACTGAGGTTTTCAAAAGCTTTCAGTGGCAATTTGCAAGTATAAATCTTTGTTATGTATAATGCCTGTCGCCGGGTTGTTCCAGACTCCAGATTCTCTTTATTGTCCTAATAATATAAACATTACACTCAGCACGTCAAAATATTACATACTCGTATATGCATATTACAAGTATACTTAATTAGCCTAATTATAATAACCCGAACGTTTGAATGAACATTTCATTGGTAAGACGTAATTCTATAAATTCGTCAATAGAATAGAAGGAACTGATTTCTAAAAATGATTTTAGTTTTTCCTTGAATTCGCTAAAAGGCAATCGGCAAATGTCAAGTGGGAGTTTATTATACGTTATTATTTTTATGTGGCGACCTTGTTTCAATACTTTACTTAATTTAGTTCTGGGGTGTTGAATTCTTTCTTTATTTTTGAGGTTTATTGTTTCAAATACAGAACCAGAACAGGTGTACTGTTGACAGAGAAAATTCTAAGGACATCCAGTTGGGTCCACTTTTGTTTACAAAACTTTCCGCGTCCTCCAACCCACCTTTCAAGCTTAACAATTTTAGAAATCATTTGCCTATTGAAACCTTGTTCATTGATGCGTTATTAGATATGTTAGGGAAACATGTGTTCTTTAGAGGACTATTATATCGGACAAAGATCTGTATGAAGTCATTATTACAAGAATATTGGTGCGATACAAAATAAGTACATACATAGCTACTTGCTATATAGCAAAAAAACTGATGTACATAAATAAAAGTTCCGAGTATGCCTTGTGGAATATTCCACAATTATTCATATTATTACTCGGGAGTTTTATAGATTTACAGGTGATTACACGTGTGGCTGTACTTACTCGTAGATAAAGGCGTAAATTACGGTCAAGGTGAATCTCGCGTAAGATGTATTTGAAACTAAAATATATTTTTCATACAAATTGAACTTACTGCGGGAAAAAACGTACTTATTAAATATTAGTTTACCTATGTCCGCGACTTTTTCTGCGTGGATATATCTGAATATTTTCGCGCGGTGTCTCAAAAATGGTTTAATTTTTGTGCGTGTTAATATAGAGAATATAATGTGTGCTTAATTTCACTAAAATACGTGATTTATAACATTCAAGCATCCACATTTTCAGTATTCGTATTAAACTGCACTTAAAATTCTTGTCCCACAAGTGAGCGTGTCATTAAAGTTACTATTATTTAACATATAGATGCTGAAGGGAATATTCAGAATCCAACCAACTTGAAAAGCATATGAATTTAAAACTGAAAACTAGGTAACATTATATAAGGCAGGCTCGGTATACGCGGAGCAGTTTCTGCCGTTAATATTTGAAAAAAGTGCCTCTGAAAGGATGCTTCACAGAGTTTAGACTGAAATATTCATATATTAGGAAGGCAGAAAAGTTTTAGCGATCATTTTAAATAGGAGCTTATTGCGTGTATTACTAATATATATTATAAATGCTGACATTAGTTCGTTTGTCTGCTCTTTCTTTACGTCGTAACGAAGAGTCAGCATCACTTGATTTTTGTGTGAGGATAGTTTATGGGTATAAGAAGGATATTTGCTACTTTTTATACCGATTGAGTAGTTCCTGCGGGACTTAGTTTGATATTCAGATTCATAATCAGTAGTGTTGGATATATTTTCATGGCTAAACGCCTCAATCAATCAACATAAAATTTTTGTCAAATCATTCCCGTGGGCTAATTAATAAAGTCCACGAAGACTGTGGGTGTTGAAGAAGGCGGCTAACAGAAAATTATGTTGTTCAGTCAAGCACCACTTAACCTCACCTGCGATCACCAATTCGCTTGACGAAGGTTTTCTTGGCATATCCTCTGAATGAAAGTTAGTTTGTCGCGTATTTTTAAGTTTCGCGTAATGTTTATCCGTCAGATTGTCATATCAACTCTCAGGCCAAATCATTTTATTAAGATACTTTAAATATGGAACATGGATTTAAGATTATAGAAAACTACACAGACTAAAATGATAAAATCACCAATCACCCCTGAGTGGATGAAAAAGGTCGATAAGTTGTTGTACTGACGAACCACTTGAGCTAGAAATTTGAAATTAGAAACATAGATTCATTTGACGATTTAGACAACAACTAAGAAATTTCCATGTGGGCAAAGCCTACTGGCAAACCATCTTTGTGTTGTTGTCATGTTTTGTGTTATAAATGCCGAGTATTATGTAGATATATTGGCGTATACATATATCAACTCTGAGTTATACTTTAATAATATTATTTACCATCAGATAACAAATACCCATAGTTATATTTACAATGCAATAAATTACCATAAAATTATTACATAGTACATTTTCTACTCATCGAAGTTACGCGGAAAAACACGCACTCATCCTAGACCACTGCGAATGAGCCTTGAATGAGTGAATTTGGTAAAATCAATAACCTTGTAACAAGCATACAGTTTTTCTTTAGAGTTTAGAACCTTTAGTGTCCTCTCTCAACAATTCCGGAATACAGAATCAAGTATAGTTTGAGGTCTAGATTTATAACGAAGACCAGATTTGTTATACGACTTCAATAAAGCAGTAAATTTCTTTATTCTGTAAAAATAATAATCAGCTCAGTAAATATCTCTCATACCTATATTTCACAAACAATGCAAATATTTACTTAAGTAAATCAGGCAAGCTTTTATACGAACACATTGTGTAGCTCCAATGAATGTGTAAACAAAACAGCCATATCTCCAAAGGGACGGTCAACTGATAAGAAAACCGCCGTGGGCCCATAGGACCAACTGACAAAGACCTCCTTTGCGCTCCAAAAAACACAAAAGACTACCCTAAGTAAGCACAAACATAAGTTTACAAATTACTTTGAGGTCCGATTTATTCACAGGTCGTCTTTGGTAAGGTCAAAGGAGGTATTTGAAAGCAGAAAAATAGTAGGGTCGGTGATTGCTTAACTAACTCATAACATTTGAAATGTTACATTACACCCGAGTAATTTATTAGTTTTTGTTGATAAAGAAACGGTTGCTTTCTATCGACAATGAAACTGAGTTGGACTTTTTATTTTGTTGTTTAAATATGTCATCGAAAGGTCACCACCTTTTATTATCATTCTGTTACACCCTATCCTATTACACCCTATACCACACTGCATATTTTTATTGTAAAGAAACACACAAAATTCTTAAAAAGATATAATTGGCAGGTATTATACATATTGAACACGAGACGATTCCTTATTATGTGATTTTGTTCGTCTATTTTGGTAATTAATTATTATTATTAATTTCTATTGAAAAGGGAAAATATTACCTTTAAGAGTCAGTAGAAATGTCAACAGGAAAATTTTGGTAATTATTGTGGTGTAACTAATTTCTTTTAATTTACAATGTATTTTTTGACCCCTGTAATCTTGTTTATGTATCAAAAAAACTATTTTAATGTTGGTAACTTAATCATATTTCACATTACTCCAATGTTGTTATTATTTTATAAGTGAATAGCGGCCGGATATCGTAGCCCGCCGCCACTTTCCTGTAATTCTCGTCGCGAATTCGAAACTGTTTATAATTCGGAAGCGCCAGATGCTGGGTTAACCGAACAAACAACTTGGGTGCAACTCGAGCCTGCTATGAAACATAACGCGCTCAATTAACTTAGTCTCAACTTAATTTACTTAAGAAAATCACACCTACCTTTTGCAAATTTTTAGTATTCCGTACCTCAAAAGGAAAAGAGTAACCTTTATATCACTTTGTGGTCTGTTGGTCTGTCTTTTTTTAAGAGCTTTTATTTAGAGACAATTATTCGCAGGAACGCGTGAAATCTGCAATCCCTTGTCTGTGCAAAAATCAAACTTCTGAATCAGCGCAATGGATTAAGGTTGCTTTTTGGCGAGAAGCATGCTACCACAAATAAAGAAATAAATCTGAAAACCAATATTTTTTAATAATAACACTTCCAAACACAATTACAAACTTAACTTTGATGTTGAAAGCTATACATCGTCTATGTTATTAAACCGCAAAGTAAAGTTGGTTCTTGGATTGGATTTACATTTCCCGGTAGAACTTTGTTAATTGTTTATTACCGTACCTATTATTTATGATTTTCAGTGTGACAATTATTTATATAAAGTACGAAGCCATCTATGAGTGATTTTGTGAGAATTCCTTCATTACGATTTTTTGAAAGGTCAATACGATTACGTGGCAAATAAACTTCCGCTATCACAATATTAAATAAATCAAATTTTAAATACGTGACTAAAACACGACGTTACAAATTATAAAAACAATCAAAAGTACATAAAAAAGTTACCTAGCCATTTTAATCCATTTTCAGCCACTAATCGCTCTTAGAGGTAATGGACCAAGTGCAATGGAATAGATAACGTAGTAAGGCCTCTAATAAATTAAACTTCTCGAGTAGTCGACTCAAAACTATCCGCTCCCGAAATTCGTAGTCTGTAGAGTCTGTGGTTGGCAACGCATGTGCAACGGGGCGCGCGAACTTACCAACTCTGCCCGGTCCCTACCCCGAGGCTATCCTGCAGTCGCGCTACGGAGCCCACCGAGGCCACACGTAGCACTCAGCTACGCGGCCTCGCTCTCCTAACTTCTACGAAACTGCAACGAAGTGGCTACGATGGCGCGCAAAGTGTGAAGTTTATCCCAAAGTTGAGATGTGATTACCATGATGCTGTTAGGAAAACTTTTGTTCTACATACATTTCGGACTTGTCTTCCATGTAGTGATTTGTTTTAAGGACACAGTTGGTAAGAATAAAGAACCTTAAATACCTCAATTAGTCTCTGTCGTACTGAGTTACACTGAGTAACTGAGTAAGTAAGGGTAATGGCTTTAGCTGGTATCAACTTAATTTACTCGCGATAAGGCAATTTTCTCCTCGTAATTTGAGTAAATTAAGTTAAACGCTTGCTTTTTCTTATGCTTAGAAAATTTTATTAGTTTAAAAAATGATTGTTTTATTGTGGTAGACCTCAACGGGATTGATATCTAGCCTTTCTTTAAGAAGTCAAAATAGCAGTATTTCATTTTTGTAAGAAAAAAGATATTTAATGAAAATTTTTGAAAACAATAAAAATCACAATGTTACGATTCTGGATACAAGATTTCTTACAAAATACTTATTTTGAGTTTGTCTCCTTTTAAATTAAGCACATCTAATGTGTTTATAGTAAAAATTAGTTGTATGTACCAAATGTTAGCTTGTAGATTTATTTTACTATGTTTTGGGTCCAAATCGGAGTCCAGTCAGAGCAGTGAAGAAACTCTGTCTGTCTCTCTGTTAGAAGCTTCTAACTCATAAACAGAAAAATAGACAAACTTGCTATTTACACATATAGTTTAATTCCGTGAAATAACTTTATGGGTTATTGAAATAATATATGTGAAAAATTATACTTAATTATATTGAATCATACATGAAAATTCGCTTAAATAGTAAAAATTAATTATTCAAGCTATAGTTGAATAAGCCTTTTTAGTACATAAGTACAATACGTATTTTAATTATTTTTTCTAAAATATACCGTTTCATTACTTATTACTTATTCGCTAAATATTGATATTTTAAGGGGGAATCTATACATAGAAAGAGGGTAGGCAAAAATGAAAACATATTAACAAGGGTATCGTATAATACAACTATTTAAGTACATACATAACGAATGTGTGATTTTAATAATTAACGCATTCAAAAAGAGCTAAAAACCGACTTCATTGCTTTAAAAATGTTCATCCTTAGAGTTAGAATGGTCTGGGTACATATTTCGTTTTTGTTGATTTTCTCAAATAGCGCTAAATCAATTTTGATAAAATTTAAATGGGACAACTTCTGAAGTATGCTCTACCAAACAATCAAAAACCATCAACATCGGTTCACGATTGGTGGAGTTATAGCGTAACACAAACAAAAAACATACAGTCGAATTGAGAACCTCCTCTTTTTTCGAAGTCGGTTGAAAAGAACTTTTCATTTACGGGCTAACAAAGTCGCCGTTTATTTGTCAGTTTTTGGTAAAGGTACATCTCAAAAAAGCTTTGATACACGAAGCAGTACGTTTAATAATTAATTTATTATACCCTCTACAATGTAGAGGATCTACATGACCAAAAATACTAAAATTTTATGAGTTATTCTTTATTGTTAGATTTTACGTTTAACACTTCTTATTTACGGTCAGATTCTATACAAATATAAAGTTAGTGACCTCGAATTAAGTTGATTTATGTTTTATATTGATTATTTTGATTTATATATTAAGGCATTTGAAAAATATACTACTTCAAACGTAAATTCGGAACCCTGTATTATGCGAGTATGACTCGCTCTAGGACTCATATATTAGTATAGTATTTCATATTTTATTATTTATTATCCTTTTGTAATTATCGAAAATAAAAATGTGTCCCTAATAATAATATTACTTAATTCGCTATCGGGTACATTTTAAGAGTAGTTATTACCTCCATTTCGTTTTTCTGAACTGCGATAAATCAACGGTAGCGCTCAAAGCCTATCCAATAAATTTCTCATCTGAAGTCAAGCCTGAATTTCGCGCCTAGACTGAGAAAAATTGAATGTTAGATATATAAAAACGACTAAGACGGATGCCCTTAGATAATTTGTTTATTCATTAGATTTAATAACTATTTAAAAGAATTCATTTTTATTATACACGCTCAAAAACGCTACAAATTACGAGTAGTTCAATATGATCCGCTGCATTAGTTCACTTTCAGACACGAGCCTCCCACATAGATCGCAACATGGACTTCCATTTGGATTTCGAAGGCGATTAAATAAATCCTTGGAATAAAAACGACGTCCAATAATTTAATTGAGCTAAAAGACCTAATGAGGCTAAAGAAAATAAAGAAGAATTTAAATGTGTTTCATGTAAAGAAAACAATATCTTTGATAAATTGTAATAAATACAAAAAGGCAGTATTGTTATTTTAGGGCTCTGAATCCGATTGTAGAGATTGTAGTCCGTATTTGTGACAGAATCTTCGAGCTCACGGTAAGAGATATTGACCTGAGATTGCATGTATCTACAGTATAGAATAATTACGTTAGTTCGTGACTTAAATTCAAAATTTATGTCAATAAGTATATCGTATAATATAAAAAGGGAGGTCCAGAGGGCAGGGGAATAAGACTATTTAGGTAAGCTAGTATCAATTTTGTCTAAATAAACTGGTTTTTTTCTTCTTCTAAATCATTTAATTATTATGATGAAGCTTACATAGCTAATAAGTAATTTTAATCACACAATCACAATAAACTGTCATTACTCAGTGATGCTTACTGGAGTATGGGAAGTTACTTGTAATCTTAATCTAGACTCACACTGGGGTCACACTGGCCTCTCACTCACACCTGGCCAACAATTGTGTTTTGTATATCTTGTGAAATATATCGCTGTAAATATAATTAGTATATTTGATTACGTCTGCGTGGGCTTGGATGCAGGATTTCGGCCATAGAACTACTTGTTCGATCGGCATGAACAGTAGCCAATGTCAATTTCCGGTTTTCAATTATCCCTACACAAAAAATCGAGGCATTCTAACTTTCTTTTAGGTCATGAATGTATGAGAAAATGAATATATTTCTAAGTGAA
Organism: Carcina quercana; assembly: GCA_910589575.2. NCBI lineage: Eukaryota > Metazoa > Arthropoda > Insecta > Lepidoptera > Depressariidae > Carcina > Carcina quercana. The sequence goes on from OU342436.1 coordinate 8,823,432, forward strand.
TTTTTCCCATATTTTAATAGTTTATTCTGCTATTCGGGTAGGAACAAATTCAAAAAATCAAAGATGCAACTAACCGGACTTTGTTTTTATATAGGCAGATCATAAGGCAATCTTGAAATTTAAAAAAAAACTCTTTCATAAAACTGTCCCCATTACAGTTTTCGCAAACTAAGTTTGCCTCCCTGAAGTTAGCCACAAAAGCCAGCATAGTATAAATTGTTATCGTATAAATGGGAGGCAAGGCAAGTTAGTGGGAGGAAATAAATTTCCTAGTTTTTTATCTCACCTAGGGATAGCTATTATCGAAAATAATACACAAACATTCCGTCTGCACATGTTTAAAATTGCGGAGAGCTAACTTCAGAGGGGCAAACATAACGTGCGAGTACTGTACTATATTCCAACCACATCGTACTCGTAGGATGTCTTAAGCAACCTTTTGTTAGTTTGAAACGAAACAATGTGTACCTTCCCTCAATTTGTGAAGTAAACATTCAGTTGAGAGTCCACGGGCACGGGCGGGGCGAAGGAAAGCGTCGACTCGTCAAATTAGGTGTTTGTTCTAAAACTAGAACGTTTGAGGTTCTCACATCCTTATTAAGAGCCTACGTACGTGATTATGTAGCTGTTAAGATACATTCTAAAGGAACTTGGATATACAAATACTACTCCTTTCTAACACGCTAACACGAGGTGGCTCAAAGTAACCTATCAGTGTGGTATATTGTCGGGTTACTATTATCACAATTTACAGCGAGATATTTCAATGGCTAGCTGATCGTATACTTGTTCTGCTAGGGGAAGAGCCTTGCCAAAATCACCACTCGTAGTTGATCGTCGTGGTGATCGCAGTATGGGTTCATATACACGCTGCTGAATGTCTCTTGGAAAGTTTCCGTGCCTATATAATATGAACTGGAAGAAATGGAGCCAGCTTATTTATAACATGAGACTCTTTAAGCCACAGAACAACGACACTTTCTTCGTCTTTGTCAAGTCGAGTGCGCTCCAGATTCAATCGCATCCTGAACACCATACTCGTAGAGTGTAAATTTGAATGTCCCATTATGCGACATGTAAAGCTTGACAGACTCGGCTGTGACATATACTTACTAACATAGCAGTACTAACGATTATATGGATCTTTGACATCTGATTATAACATTATTCTATTTATTTATTAAAACTGCCTCATTCTACGATTCCCCCTCACATTTGGATTAGTAACTTATTCATTAATAATAACAATTTGAAGAAAAAAAAAATTAATGTCATATTCTTGCCATAAAATTATAAATAGATGTACATTTGTTACTTTTATGATGCTAAAATCTATTAGTTGTTGTTTTTATCTCGGCACCCATTCTGTAATTTAGTTGTACTTTTACTTTTCCTATTTTCTTTTCTTTTTTCGTGCTTTCAAAAACCGTAAAAAATTATATTTCGGTATATATAGTTTCATATCCTTTTTTACTGAATTAAGTTGGCAATTTTACTACCGTAAATACCTCTGTTCGTTCAATTAATGTGTTTTCCTTCATTATCGAACACGCATATTACGTAATAATGAAGAGTGAGAATAACTTGAATATTATATTAGGACAGTTGAAGGGCCGACAAATGATATAGGCTACTATTTATCCCGAGCAAATACTTCCTGTGAAATAATTTGTAAAGTCCAGCCAGACGAAGTCGCATGCAAAAGCTAGTACGGTTATAATTACCATAGCCCCAAGGTGAACAAGGTATGTTTTGAAATCTCTCTGGACAGCTTGTTATTATGAACCCCCACGGGCCTAATCTGGTTTAGCGGACAAGTCTCTTAACTTTGCGAAATCTTACCTACCGGTACCGTTGCTTTGATAGTTAAGTAGCAAACATTTAAGTGAAATAAATGTAATGTATCGGTGCGCTGTGACTCATTATCGAATGGAATCATGTGTTAAACATAAGTGGTGATTTGATTCATCGGGGACTGTCACAACAGAGCTATACAGACAGTGACGCGCAGGATGTTGCGACTGCGCCCCTCTTGCCCAAATATATATAAAAAGTCGGTAAGATGTTGTCTCTTTATTTTGTTCATTAGTCAAAACTAACAGATGCTTACAGATGACATTGGGTAATTCTAATTTAAACCCGAGACAATCAACGCTTAATTTTTGTTGATAATTATTTTAACGTGAATCATATGAAATTAACCACATCTAACCACACGAAAAAATAATAAAAGAAAAGTACTTGTATCTATAGGATAACCTATTACACATTTTTTGATCGTATTAACACTTATTCTGATACTCAATGACAGGCTAATAGTTAGGTATGACAAATGAGAACTACAACGTATTTGGGACAACTTTACTAATACCTGGTCAGTACGTGTTCTCAGCTATAGGATAAGACCACTCTATGTAAGTAAACAGCAGATGGACAGCAGCATCTATTTACGCAACAACTTGGTGCGATCACTAATACACTTGCCAAATGTGGCGTCACATATTAAGTCCAAAGTGACGAGGCTCGTTTCCAACATCATCAAACAACGATCGCTGGTAATACGAAATATGTAAACATCTAAAATGTAGTGTCTGTTTTTGTCCTCCAAAATTCATCTTATACAATATTAACATATTCGCAACTCCTAGACGGAATGATATGTAGGTCGAGTTAGGTAGCCTTTAAAGGAGGTCAATAAAACTAGGAACATTCAGACTGCCCGAGGCGAGGACAGGCGTAAATAAAGAAATCTGTAACGTAGACTTTCGGAAGTTTTAGTTCCAAGCACATGAGAAAATCTTATTGTGTAACGTAGCCTGATTTTGACATCTGTTTGTATCTTCCAAATATAAACACTACCTGTTTTAGCTTAGAAATCTGACGCACGGCAATAGCCTTATATACCTTAGTGACCTTATTGTTCAACAAAACGTTTCTCTGTGATTTATTTGAAAGAATAATCCATAACCGAAGTGAATTCTCGGGTAAGTTGATTCCGTTGTTGGAAATTCTCTTGCAGCATGCAATATATTCTATGGAAAAGCTTTCGCATTTGCACATGCACCCTTTTATGTTACATAATAATGATTTCCGATGTTTTTAGTTTTACTGTATACCGTACTGTCAAATATCAACATTATCATGTTTCACACAACCTAGTTGAGCAGTTCTAACGACAGAATCAGGACATAATTTAGTGTTTTGTTTTATGTTCGTTATTGTTTTTAATGACCGTTTTGTATTATTGTTTAGTAACTTTTTAAGTATTGATTATTAACTGTATGTTTTATTATATTAAGATTTACAAAACTTTTTGAATATTTCTGTATTTTGCATAGTATTATGCTTTAATTTAGTATTAACGTACGATGTGCACAGGGGACTGAAAACCATCGCTGAACCAGAGTTAACCCTTTGCCAGCCTACTCTTTATCTTTTTCTCTTGTTGTACAAATTGTATGGTTTCTGGTTGGCTGGCATTAAACGTATAACTACTGCTTACATAAATCAAGAGTATATCACAATGGGTTTTAGCGTAGACAACGTCACCAGTTCCAAATTGGCAATTCAAAATTTTAATTATTTTGGTTTCTGTGCGAAGGTACCTACTAGATTGCATAATTCTCTCTCGTGAGGGCTCGTTACCTTAGCATCATAAAACAATTTTGATTTCGTGTAAACGTTCTTTTCTACATTATCGCGCAACATAATTCCGTCCATATATCCCCTTTTAGAAACACACTTTTGCCCGCGACACACTACAAAAATCATCACACTGGAGGATCAATCAGGATCATCCTTCTACATGTCGTGGGCGGCGTGTGCACCCATATTTCATTAGTATCGATTTTGCTGTTAAGTATTGAAAAGGCAACGAACATACAGAGATACAGACCGACAGAGCAACTTTCTAATTTGTGATGCCTGCGGTGCGGTGCATAATTTTTTTAAATTTTTTATAGATGTCTATAAATCTCAAAGATTATTTTAAAAGTATGAACATTCGGGTGTTTCTGGCTCATGAAATCGCCTTAAAGTTGTACGATAATGTTATTCATCTCTCGACATTATAATACGATATGCTATTTTTAGATAATCACTTATCAAAGCTAGCTATTCTATTTTGAAAGATGTTGGTTTTGAATGATTTCAATTTTTGTATTGAAGTGTTCTAAGAGAATTCCCTTAACTTCGAGTTTTGGGTCAGTTTGTATAGTCTTGTAATTTTTAGTGCATTTCTGGCAAGAGCGTTTTCAGTTGTTGTTTAAACTATATTTTTATTACTTTGGAAACAAATTGCTTTTAAAAGAAAAAGGCAAATTACTCGTATATGAGCCGACAATTTTTCGTGACGATAAAACTTTGTATTTATTTATTCACAGTGGGTTTGCGTTCGGCCTTCATCTCACCTGATGGTAAGTAAAGATAAGGCCGTAGATACACCTAGATACTTATATCCAATGTCCATACATTAATATCCTAATTAGCTCCCGTAAAGCTACTGTTATACATGATCCTTACACATACATCGCCAAGTTGGTCTGTCCTAGATGGAATTGTCCATTTTCATCATGCTTGTCCATATTACCTCTCATACTCGTAGTCACTTATAGTCTGAATGAATTATGTATTGACAAGTTTTGCATCATTTCGTCACAAAACATTATATCACGCTTGATCCTTAAACACCTCTACATCTGCAAGAAAAACTATAATTTGTTGTTTAAATTTTAAACCTCAAATTAAGAATAATATAACTGACCAGCCATAAAAATATATGTAGTCCATTAGAACGTTACCGCCAATCAAATCAACTATGCCTCTTAAAAACTGTACCACAAAGCAGAAAGAAATATTTAACAAGTAAAAAAATAAGTCTATGTTTATCTTTAGCAATCGATAAAATAAGATTTTACGATAATGGACATGAATAGAAATGAATAAGCAAGTGATTCAATGGTTTTTCTATATTTATAGAAATAATAAACAAAGACTTTGCGATCCCATACACATGCAAATGTTGGCAGAGTCTAGAGAGAACGGCATTGTTTTGATTTATAACAAGAAAATGCGTTCAAAAAGAACTGGAAACCGACTTCAATTGCCCTAAAAATCTACTCTTACTAAGGCAAATTTAAGATTTATATCACTTTCTCATGGACACCGTTAAAAAACTGGACTAAATTGAAATGGGACCACACGGGAAGCACCACCTTTCAAATAAATAACAAATCATCCAAATCTGTTCACCCAGTCAAAAGTTCTGAGGTAACAAATAAAAAAATAAAAAACATACCTGTCGAATTGATAACCTCCTCCTTTTTTGAAGTCGGTTAAAAATAACTCTGAATTCATCATGCAACAGCATACTACCTATTTCGGGGCTTTCTTTTAGAACAGATTTAAGGTCTACTTCAACCTGTTGCAATCCGTGTGATCTTCAATTACATCTGTACTCTTCAAAACACAAGTATTACAGTAAAGTTTTATTAGTCAGGTAAGCACCTAATACTCGTACTTTTTGCTCTGAGCACCGATCGTGTCTGTATTTTACGAACCAAAAACTGTAATGTTTCACTTTTATGGATGTCAGTGTTTCTGATAAAAAGTTATAACAATGTGCGTCGTAAAAACTGAGAAAATTATGTCCCGCGGCAGCATGTTTGATGTCCGCGGGTCGTGGCTCCTCTTGAACGTCTGTCGCTCCGATTATAGAGAGTAGGAAATGTCAGATAAAACAAGCATCATTAGCGAAATCAGAAAGAAATTAGTTTGTGACAGTAGCTGTCACTAGCAAATGCAAGTTACTGTGTCGATATTTCCTCCACCGTCTTTATTATGTTCGGCATTACGTGAAATATTGGCTCACGTATAAAAACAAACAGTTGGAGAACACGTACAGATCTTATTAATAATTGGACAATAATTGGTCTGATGGGGCTCGCTCTATCCGGTCACGTCCTCCAAACTTCCGGCCAGCCATTAAATTAAGAGCAACTAAACTTCATTTATCTCGGCTTGTTACTTCCACGGGCGATAAGGTTCGGGAACACGGCGGCGCGGCGCCGAGTTCCCCAACTTGCGGCTAACTTCGCCGAAAAGTCGCCGAATCATGACGATCGACCGCAAATTTGTTACTTACTCAATATTTTAAATAATCTCCGCGTCACTCGTTATCTCGGAAAGTTTGCGATATAACTTTGCTTGACTATTATTTAGATGGTTTAGTCATTAATTATAGTCTGAATATTGACAATATTTAAGCGCGTTATCTACTTTGAGCTCCTTTTATTATTCTTTCCATTATTCTACGTTCATTATTTCTGAACACACCGCGTCCTTTACTTTATTTTGTTTCCAAAAAATTTTAATTATTTAAAATATTTAAATATTACTTCAGTGATAACAATTGAGTTATTTTAATTATATCTCGAAAGATAAATTATGCAATAAAACTATGATTTTTTATTTATATATAAATAAAATCTTCATTAAACCATGATATTTGTCAGAAAAAACAATGACTATACCAAATCTGAAATGAGAAACACTAAAACCTACATTTACAAATTATTATTCCTTTAAATACGTCCCCAGCGTCAGCGTCACCTTACGGGTATCATAGCTGAATTTACCAATTACCAGATATTCGTGCTCGGTATCACTTATATCGTCGGAATCTCTTCCAAAATTACACATCATTTGGAGCGTGGTATATGCCCCTAATTTGCAGTGGAGGTCGATAGTGGAGGGGTATTTAAAGTGGAATAAACTTCTTACACTGAGTCGGGAGGTCGCGTGACGGGATACGTTTGGAAAGGCGGCGCGGGCGGCGCGGCGTGGCTTGATGCGATACGCAAATATTTATACCACTACACTCACCCGACGGCACAAGCCATCGTCTGAAAGCGTTGTCTTGTACCCCAGCTGCAAAGAAATATTGCCTGTCGATAATTCTACTTAGTCACGGAACAATTTCACCATGCGCCTTGGAATTCACCAAATTCACAAATTGAGATTAAGTGAGCCAGACAACGGAATGATGATTTATTCTGTCAACACTTTACCTTATTAACTTTAGTGGGACGTTTTTTGGTGGGTACACTTTTGATTGAAACGTGACTTTGCAGGATACCGGAGATCTTTTATCTAAAAACGTTTTAGAGCCCGTTTTCTCAAACCTCTGTTGTTACTTGTCAATTGAAGGGAAATAATGTCAATATATTTTCACATTACGTGAATAAAGCCACCACGTCAAAGCGATTAAAGACAAGGGGTAAATAAAATATTATTCCTCTTTGTGGAATAGACTGTTCACATGGCAACACGAGTCATTGTTCGCTATCCATGGTATTATGTCACGATAAAAGAAAGATTACTTACTTATCCTTCTTTGTTTCCTCATTTTAGAAGTGGGCTATCGTTTTCAATAATAGCCCAGGGAGTAATGTAAGATGAGCACATCCTTCAAGGTTAGTAATAGTCGCTACTATCATCGGGTCTCGTGATTTGAAGGCTGTACGTCGTATATGACAAATATCGGTTTCTCTTGGTTGTATCTGTATCTATGTATAGCGATTACTAATTAATAGCGCGTAAATTGTCGAAACGGTAAACACACGTACCCAAGTCGGTGTCAAACGTAAACGTAACATTAAAACTGTTAAAATAATTTAGTTTATCGCACCGAACTTTATAGTATGCTATAGCACGGTATGCAAATCAATATGTGATGAATCAAGTGTGCTTAATCAAATGCCTAAATTTTAAGGGTATAGCTATATTACTTTGCTAGCCGTAACGCAGCAATGACAGTAATTATGGAAGATTTAAATGACGTGGTAGTATTAGTGTTTAGACACCCAAGACCAAACAAGATTCAACACCCAACCATATATCCATTAAGTAAAGAATATTCTCATGTTATAAAAATATTACGTACGAACAGAAAATGTTGTTAACGAAATGTATTTATCTCAAAAGAAATTAATATTGTATTTCATGAGATTAGTTAATATTAACAAACAAAAATGCAATGATGTTAGTGAGCGTCGAGGGGTACACATTTACAAAGTAAAGAGTTGCAGTTGAATACAATAAAACAAACAAGGTTAGCTAACATTTAAAAAGCTGCCAAGTGCGAGTCGGACTCGCCCATGAAGGGTTCCGTAGCAGCAAGTAACATAATATAAAAGTTATTGTAGTTCGTTGTAACTTTGATCGATCTTTTAATAATAGTGCATTTGTATATTTGAGTTGATTGAATGAAAGGTAAATTGCGGTTTATATTACGACGTATTAAAAAAAACTACTTACTAGATCTCGTTCAAACCAATTTTCGGTGGAAGTTTGGATGGTAATGTACAGCATATATATTTTTTAGTTTTATCATCTCTTATTTTAGAAGTTACAGGGGGCGGGGACACATTTTACCACTTTGGAAGGTCTCTCGCGCAAACTCAGTTAATTTTTTTTATAATTAGAAACCTCAATATCATTTTTGAAGACCTATCTATAGATAACCCACACATATGGGTTTTATGAAGAAGAAGAAATGAGTTTCAGTTCCAAGTATGGGGAAACCCCAAAGTTTATTGTTTTCTATTTTTGTGTGAAAATCTTAATGCGGTTCACAGAATACATCTACTTACCAAGTTTCAACAGTATAGTTGTTATAGTTTCGGAAAAAAGTGGCTGTGACATATGGACGGACAAACAGCCAGACAGAGATGACGAATCCATAAGGGTTCCGTTTTTGCCATTTGGCTACGAAATCCTAAAAAGCTGCTTAAAATAAACTTGTAACTATACATACTTGATCCTGATCTTGGGGTGATGGTACGTTGTAAGTGAAAACATGCCTGTTACCGAAAACATGCATTTCTGAACACAGCCCCCATAACGACCGTTCCCGATCAGGTACTGCACGAAATTTATAAATTATACATATTTCAACTTAGATCGAACAAAACTAATTTATACATTACTAAATATTCAACGACCTCTATTGTAGGCAAAGCCTGTGTCACAGAGGTCTACCTTCCTGTTGCACAAATAATTTTTATAAATGTTCCTGCAGACAAATCTAATATATATAAACAAAAAAGATTATGAGATAAATTTTATTTAAATATTTCTAAAGCGGCGTGAGTGTGTGTGTGAAATTAAAATCACTACAACTATGCGATGCATTAGTTAAATACCTTGATATTACTTATTTAGGTTATCCATATCCTAGAACCAGGGCACGCACTTGTTGAAAACTTGATAAAAATTTGATGTTGTCATAAACTACATGTATTGATTATTTATGTATTTCATCAAATTTCAACAACAGCGTGCCCTGGTTTAAGTATGAACCTAAATTAGTCATTTCAATGTATAACTAGTTCAGCGCAAAGTAGTAGACTTTAATTTATAAATTTCGTGCAGTACCTTCTTAAGAAAATACAAATTTAAAAATCGTTAAAATTACAGCGCTTCCAAAGAACCAAGGGTTTTCTTAAAGTGTTCTACGCAGACTAGCCCGAGGAACTGAACCACAAATTATTTTATGAATAAATCTCCGTATTTATATGCAAAGGAATCTGCATAAAACGTTTTCAAAGTACCTCTAGATAGTCAAGGCTTTGTGCGTCTTTTGTTATGAAAGTGGAACTCTCAATGAAGTGGGTAGGTGTCATATTCTGTCGTGAACATGTTTACGAGTCTGTGCCTTTCAATACGATACCGATACACATGTTAGCGTGTGATACAATGCGACATTGCTACACTGAAAGTTGCGATGCGTTAGTATACATTGCTACTTGCGTTACTAGCTACGTAGCATTAGGTGACAAACCATGCCAGTTAAGACCATAATTGTAAGCCTCATTGCACGTATTATGCTAAGAATGTGTCTGTATAACATGGATGTGTTTGTCTATTGCTCTTGAATGTTAGAAAAATAATAGGGTAGATCCTGGACAAGTGCCACGTCATGTTTCGTGAATGCGCGGCGCTATTCACGTCTCAATTATATGCGTGGCGGCGGGTGAAGTTTTTGTATTGCGTCGTCGTACCGCGCTTTTATGTGTGTCGGTTTTTATATAACTCACTTCAGCTCAAAAAATACTTCCTCGAGGCCGAAAACTATGTAATGTGCATAAATCATGTAAAGAAAACATGAATCGGAGACATTGTTGACATCATCATCAGCCGGGAAACGTCCGCTTGCTGCCATTTGCTGGCATGCCACGGGAGAGGCACGTGTTCAGCAAGCCTCGGCATATGCCTCTCCCGTGGCATGCCACAATGACCGGTCTCGAGCCACTTGCATACGGCGACTCTCAGCGAGCGAACTTTCCTAGATGGGATCGATCCAGTTTCTCGGTTGACAATATAAGGTCAAAAATATTAGGCGAAATCACAAATACAAAAGTTTCGGGTTTATAATAGATCCACCAAATAAGACTAAGCTGGCATTACATGGAACAAAAGTATTGTACACAATGTATATTAGCGATATCTTACAACGATCGCACATCTCTCGATCGATCTACCAATTAGCGTGGTAATTTTGGTTATGGTTAGTCAAATCATATAAACCTCATTGATACTGAGATGTTTCTTATGTTACTGTGAGTTGTTGCGAAATGGTCTGTGCTTTAATAAATAATGTTCGTACTTTATTTCAAGTGTATTATTTATTGATCCACATAAGGATTGTACAATTTTAGAAGTAGGTACACCATATTTTCTTTCAAGGTAATCGTTAATTAAGTACACATCTTCAATCGATTCTAAAATTATTACGTCAGTACGTTGTAGCGTTGATTCTCAATGCCTTTAAACTTTTAAAATGTATGGAATTCACCTGTCAACTCTCATGGTACTTAACATGTTTTAGATTGCTATGGTTAACTATATATTAAAATCTGTTCCCTTTTTAAACTCTTAGTCAAATAAGTTTGACGTGTAACATACTAGACACACATTATTTCATGTGTATAACTTTTTAGTCATGTAAAATATATTCGTAATTGTGAGAATAAAAAAGTGTGCTGTTATGAACGAAGCTTTTCTAGTCAGTGTATGAATTAGCTCTACTTGTGCAATACATTGCAATAACCCTACAATATCTAGCATAACAAACAAATCTATAGCCGGTTGAGTTACCAAAGGCCTATCTTTTTATCGCGATAAGCGGCACGGGTTCCCCTGGGGCAAAGTACTATTGGAGAATTTTGCTGTTGATCGCACAATTCTCCACAAAAGAAAACTCGCAGTGAACACGATGCTTATTCGTTGAATAGTCATTATGTCATAGTCATACCTAGTTTACTAGCTTTTGATCTGTTTGCAAGGATTTATCAAATTACACCACACTTTACCATCTCCCTCTCCATGATATGTGCTATTTGCGTGCTAAATTTCATCACGATTGTTAGAAATATTTGATTGTCATATACCTTTACTAACCTTCTCTTTATCATAATGTCATAATTGCGAAAGTGAGTTTGTTATATCTTATTCCCTCAACCTTACTTACTAGAAATGACGATTAAGTTTAGCGGTCGGAAAAAAATATAGTATTATATCATTAGCACATGCTATTTAATGATGATCAGTTGAATAGTATCAACGTGGAATAAAAATATGAGCGAATCATAATTCATTTATTACATATCACATTGGGTTGTTAGGTAGTAGGTATTGCCATGAATTATTCGTATCCAAAAAAACGGTGGGGCATAGCAATGAAAACAAAAACAGAATTGTTTTTATCTCTTCACAAAATCAAGTAGTATAAAATTTTGAAGAAAAACAATACATAAAAAAATTTAAGATGTATTTTATTTACTGGATATTTTATTTATAGATCAACGCTTGGCCATGATCTCATCTGATGGTAAGCGACGATGGGGCTACGATGGTGCGCGTTTAAGGTGCATGTTCACCCACGACTTGAATACCCCCAAGTTGTAGTTTTCAAGAAATATAGACGCTGGCAGTGCGTTCCACTCCCTGTCCGTACGCATGATAGAATTAGAAACCAAACGCTTATCAAACATCTTTAGACAAAATCAATAAAATAAAAAGTGGCTGATTTCGTGAGTTCGAGGGCTGTGGTATAGGTAGCTAGATCGAACACATCCAATTAATTAATATGATTCAGTCATAGGGTGTCGCTCAAATTAAGTAGCTGTCTTATGCGGTTGTTAAAAAGAGCACTTCTTCAATTTTCTGCAGAACTCGATAAAAATTCTAAGGTAGCGGTAGCAAATACGCACTTTATTTTACATTAAATTCTGATACTGGTTTAATTTCCTAGCACTTGTAACTGCGAATTTTCCTGATAGTACATACCTATCGTGGACAACCGAGACATAGATACTGCACTAGCGGGTAATAAAACAGTAACGAGCCAGTTTCTTCGCTTTTTATTGTTTGTTATATCATCAAGGTATAAAAGCTCTTTAGCTTACCCCTTAAAGCTTGTTTAGGTTGATATTTCTAGGAGCAAAGTACAAGTGGTAAACTGAACCGTTGAGTGAAAAGTTTAAGAAAAGTCTCTGAAATTTTCTGCTTTTTTCTTCTTCTTACCTCTTTCATAAGGATGAAGAATATGAATGAGAATGACATGCTCTTTTTAGACACAGTATTAATTTATTTAATAAAGATTATACTACTTTTATAATTTTTCAAAATTGTTCATTTATATGTTTTTGAAATTTCATAACGATTGGTTGTGCCTTTGACGCTTTAAGAGGCAACACATAAAGTCACTTCCACGTTTAAGATAAAATTGAGCTCGTTTGTGTAGTCATGTGGTTTGGATTAGCGGGTTCGAGTACGGGAATCCCTTAGAAAATAACATGGTTGGGCGAAGTAATCAGACCCAAAGGGACAATGCAGACAAGTAAATTTCGCACAGGTATACGTAAAAGAACACTTTAAGCTGTAATGAATGAGCTTGTATGTTAACATAAACATCGGACGGTGCACTGAGTCCATGTCACTTACTGCGACATGGAAAAATGTGTATTTAAGGTGATACGATACTTTACTGCTATGCAAAGTTTGAGTCTGGAGTATGACACACAAATAGGCCTTAGACTCAATAAAGCGTAGTACCACGTGCCTGTTTGGTGGCTTTTTGTTGATCGACGGCAAACTGCAAAGCTTTGCCCAAACCAGTGTAAAAATCTAGTTTTAAGACTTTTACAGGCTTCACTTCCGGGAATGGGTGATTGGATGCCACCGTGTCACTTTTATACTAAGACTTAATTCAACAGTTAACGAATCCGTGACCACCACGCTTAGCGTCTAGTCTAACAAGTGTCTGGTATTTTTCCTGAATCCCCTTTTGTGACACCAATTCAGAAGCTTAAACTTCTCTAAACTCATTAACTAAGGGTTATATACCGCCATACAATATTTAAAACAAGACCGAGCAACAAAAGCACTTTTTTTTTTACAAAGACCACTTTGAATGTTTCACTTTTTTATTTATATTATTAATTCACTCTGTGTGGCACACTCAAACAAAATTTTTAAAGTGTATCTATTACAGTTTAAAAGATACAGAGCTGTAATAGAAGTACGGATAGCGAAGACTCAGTAATAGGGTCCCACATTGTCTCCTATTAGACTTGAAATGCAAAACATCATTTTTATGGGCTGTCAAGAGTAAGTACCCTAAATAAGTACTTATTGAGCGCTCTATGAATAAAATTAAAGGTACGCAAAAGGTACGACTCATAAAAGCATTTGTGAAAAATCGTAAAATCATTCATTTTCAAAAGACTTTGGGCGCATGAACTGTCTTATCTTAATTCTAAAATAACATTTTACAGCACTGTATATATTCAATGCTTTTTTCAAGGAAGAATATTACAACTGGAGTATTTGTTTCTCTATTCAAAAAAAGGTTATTCAAATACGCTTTATAAACTTGGAAAATTTTGGAAACTTTTGGAAAATCAAATTACTACGGCATTAATATGGGCAGGGCGTGACAAACACCCGGCAAGTGCGAGTCTGACTCGCGCAACAAGGGTTCCGAACCACAGAGAGGCACAGGCACAGAGTATCACCTATATGTTATTACCGAGTGTTACAGTGCATTTTCCGACCGCATAACTAAGTTTGTTGGTCAAGGTTTTTTGATGATGCATCGTTTTGTTCGGTGTATATTACCTTACCTATTATTTAAGATTTTCAGTAAGTTAATTGTTCATATTCTGTATGGAACCCTCGGTCGATAAAATGAGAAGATGACATGTAAGTTGTTTATTTAGTAGCCAAAATAAATATTGAATAGTTTATAAATAGCAAATCCATATGAAAATATTAACTGGTGTCATACTTTTTAGGGCGCTATTTTTCAGGGTTTTAGTTTTTGAACGTAATATAAGGAACTTTATATTGAATATCCTAAGTAAAGGTACAGTTGTGCTAAGAAAAATATTTAGTTTGTTAATATTTATCCACAAACATAAAATAAAGTAAAAAAGCTGTTAGCTTTTCTCGAACCAACACAAGAGTATCTTACATCAGTACCCATTTCACTTCCACACATGAACATAAAACATACCTGTAACTAAAGTAAATATAACGTAACATAATAAAATAACAGAATTATGTCCGCGGCAGCACCTTGCATACTCTAAGCACCGGCATAAAAGCATTTAAAACTTTCTTTTAGTGACTCTTGGAGGTAATGCCCCACCATAAATTCTCCTGGGGCTTTCTCCCCTCTGTCTGCCCGTAAAGCGATAAGGATCATCTTTTGTAGCTTTCCGTAGAATTCCCTTCCTTGTTTTTGTATTTTTAAAACCTTATTAACCTGCCGTTTCGAGCAGATGCGTTTTATTTCGATACTCAATAGACTACGACTAATTTGCTGTATTTCTACGTGGTAACGTTTTGCTTTGAATATTGTTTGTTTGCGTATTTTTACTTATGTTACAGTCAAGTTCTATAATAGTGGTTAAGTGGGTCAAGGATTTATTTATTTAATTGTCACAGTAATTATTAATTATTCATGTACGGACGTTTTCCTGATTAGGATTAAATTGCTACTTCAAAGCTAAATACACTGTCTCCGTTCCGTCGCGGGTAAAAACTGCCAAGGTTAATAGCTCTATTGTGTGACGGGTATAAAAGATGATATAGCCAAACGGCTCATTCTTTAAAATGTCATATTTTATATTAATGTAAATATAATTAATAATAAGCCCTTTAATTCCACAATCTTCCAAAACATATTATTCTGAAAACTAAGTATATATCCAGGGCTATGTCCAGCAGTGGACATTTCCCGACTGATGATAATGAAAGTTATCGGAAGTGAGGGTTTTTAGTTTGAATACGGAACTCTAACATATGTTATATCTTTGCCACAATTCTCTGCCTGTAGTCCGTGGTCAACAATATTAACTGCATATTGGCTGTCTCTATTCTGTTTATATATGTAATACGAAATATTAGGAATGCTATAAAACGAGCACGGAAGTCGAATACACGTATTATCTGCATACTACAAGCAAATAAATAAAATCTCCTTCCTGGGAAGTAACTAAAATTTATTATAACATAAATCTAAAGGTAAGTGCGGTATATTTCCATATCAATAGAAGGCTCACATACATTTATAAGGGAGTTATTAACTTTCCTTTAGGATTCCATAAATCTTTCGACCGTTTCTAAAAATAGCGATTTTATTAATTTCATACGAGTGAGCAACTGAACATCCTTGGATATTATGGCTCTCCATGCGAGCAAAATCTGCGCGATCCACTGCCATAAAGCCTCCCTAAACATTTTATTGACAATCAATACCGTTATCTTATTGTTTATTTTGCTTAATCTCTACTGCTATGCCCCTATATAAACATTGATGTTCTTGAATATGCGTGGCTCAGTAACTTTGCTTTACATGTTCTTGGAATCGTTAATACTAATAGGTTCTACGAGTAAAACTTTGATATGAGAATATATATTTGAGCAAAATACATTTTGAACGTCAAACTTTTCATTCTTGTTTATCAATATAATTAACATTTCCAAAACTTTTAAGTGGCGCGTTAAGAGGGTATGCTGTTGTCAAAGCGCCCATACAAACGTAGTCCAGTCATATTTTGAGTATTAAGCTATGAAAATCTATGAAATTTTCAATACACAATCTAGAAACAAATATCTGTGTCGGTGGTGAGTCAGATTTTCGTTTAAATATATACTTCCAGAGTTACAGGGCGTCAAAATATTGTATTTTTCGGTAGTAAAAAGCCCCAACTTTGAACCTGATTTACAAGAGTATGAATCAATTTAGAACAATTTGGAAAAACCACCGACATCTGAAATTTCATTAGTATACTGTATTTAAAAATGGTTACATAATATACTGTATCCTTCAAATGATCCCTGGACTACGAAACATCCAAATAACGGGTGGATAACATCGCATAATGTATGCTGTCTCACCGTACACGCTCGGGTAGGATAGGGCTCGGAGAGGGACAGCTACAAAACAATTTAACCTTGAAACCGACCACGTGGTCTTACCAACATAGCCTCTTAAACACAATTTGAATTGCCTTTAACCAGAAAATATTTAGATTCACATATAATGAACGCTCACTATAGTTTATTATTTATATATAATACGAATACTGGATGTGACAAAAGCAATTTAACCCTAAAATAGAGGTAGGATTAGGTATGTCTCGTAGGTTTGTTATAACTCAAATACTGGTAGAAACGTGATACTAACCGTTTATTAGCAAGATAAACAAGCAATTAAATTTATTACTAACGGTAATGAAGTCATAAACCAGTTAATAGCAACGGGTTATAGAGAAATAAAAATATAGTAAAGAAATGGTTTATTCGTGTATTTTTATTATTATCTCTGAGTTCTATTTTTCAAGAAATGACCTGACTTTTAGAATGCATGCGTGAGGACACAGCTCTAATTGTCATCTATCCAGATTTCTCTAACAACGTATTAACATTGTATCATTCGTATTATTTGCATCCCTCCTGTTCTGAAAGTAGTCATTTCACTATCTTAACAGTGCAGCGGTATGTAAGTCACATTTACATCCCTAGGGATTGTCACACATACTTTATTTCCTTTCCTCACAGACGAAATGAAAAGTAGAGTGTTTACCACGGGTGAAAGAATCATGCACCCTTGAACTATAGACGCCTCGCTCGGGTGCCGTAAATATATCGGATTGCAATTTATAACTTTCATCCCTTGTGTAACAATCTACTATTACATGTTATAATACAGTCAAAAGCTACTGTAGATTCACTTATTATACAGTCTAAACGATTCAACAAGAAAATTAATTTTCTTGAATTTACCCTTGAGTATATCT
Organism: Carcina quercana; assembly: GCA_910589575.2. Taxonomy (NCBI): domain Eukaryota; kingdom Metazoa; phylum Arthropoda; class Insecta; order Lepidoptera; family Depressariidae; genus Carcina; species Carcina quercana. Next base: position 8,840,801 of record OU342436.1, read on the forward strand.
ACCTCTATTAAAACTCTTTGTTCTGTTACGGAAACGAATAATTTTATTTATTTATCACTTTATTTCAGGTACAAGACCCATACATGTTTTACAAGTAGTACTTATAAATAAATAAACTTAATTGGTAACTAATGACTAATACACCTACATATCAGCATTGACACATGTTGATTTCGATGACCAGCATGTGTCAATGCTGTTGAAGATATATTCTGACAATTTAATCATTACTGCGTTTTGACTTGTTATCATTCTATCTCTTATCGAGTATATTCGTTTTCTTATTATCACGTCACATTCTTGCCATCGAATTGGTTAATCAGTATACTAAACATCCTCACAAAATCATGACGTAATTCCTGATTGACGAAACAACTTTCATATACGGATAAATAACACGGTATAACGATCTACAATTTGATTGTATTATACCCCTATAAAATTCCATTGTTGAGGCATATAGGAGAGGTACTGTACCATTACTCTTTATTGTACCTTTAGTGTATTGACTCCTCTCGATAGGAACAGAGAAAAAGCGTTCATTATCGGCTCTGGTGCGCAAATAAAACGCGATGGCTCCCCAGAGGGCGTTCTCATGGATATTGCGACCCACAAGCAAATTTGCTCTAGGAACAATAATGTTTAGGGACTATTCGTTCGTTTGTACATGCGTGTACATTTTGAGGAAAACTCCACCATCCTATCAACGTAATGCTGGCAGAAGTACGTACTGATTCCGATGTACTTGTCCGTAATTTCCTTGATCGGACGTAATTCCTTTGTCTTTTCCTTACATGGTTCGTGCATTTTAATACCTACTTATGTGATTTGTGATGGACATCGAGTGGTTCAAGTTATAAATAATACTTTTTTGGGTCGGCTAATTTCAGCCCGCTTATATCGTTCTTCAGAGGAGTATCAGTAGTAGTTCTAAACGGTACATTAGTAGTTTAATCGTGTCGGTCGTTTGTCAGATTATCTAGTTTTTTTTAAATTCTGATTATTTTTGATCGTTATAAAAATGTTTGAAACAATATATTTTATCGAACAGCTAACAAACCTAGCTGCTAACCGGACGTTCACTGCCTTACACCGATCTCCGATACGTACCTCGCTACCCCCGAAAGAAAGTGACCCGTTCCGGGACCGGTAATATAGCGCGCGCGAATCCCCTCACAAATGCGCGCGTATACAAACGTGATCTATTTGATGTATGGGAATAAGAAACGATATCACGACATTTATTTGCAGTGCCCGGCCTGAGACTAAACACGATATATTAAACTTTAATTATTATTTTTGGAGTAAAACTCTATGTCCTCTACAAATCTTCGTGTTGGATTTTATGTGACGTCTACTACAACCCGCGGAGGAGAACAATGCTGCCAATAATACATTTCATATATTTTCAAAACATGACGAGTGGTTTAGAAGATAATATGAGGGAACAGATGAATATTTCCGTTTGACTTCGCTGTAGTCAGGTAATTAGAAATAACCCCTAGCTTGATTTAGTCTTGCTAGTTATTTAATTTAATATTAATGTTTTCTTGTTATACTTATGTTTAATATTTACCAAAATAGCTTCCAAATTAATAAATTAATAGAAAATTATATTCTATACGGACATCAGTTTCATAACGGGCACATGCTCTTATATAAGTGTACGTAAGCGGTAATATTAGCTTAGGACTGAAACACAAATGATAACGAAGTAATATTTAACTAAATTAATGTTCGAGAATAGGTATTTAATTATTGGACGCTCTAGTCAAAGGTCGCGAGAAGCATTTGGATGCGCGGTGTAGCAAGTCCGTTTTGTATGAGGGGGCTCAGATCTATGACAAATTACCAAAAGATAAAAGACTCCAAAAGCATTACAACTTTTAAAAACTACTGAAGTTTTGAACCTGTACTTAGTATATAATCTGTACCCGTATTCCGTAACTCAACTTATATATCTGTTTCTTTTTTAGATTATTTATTACTGTAGTATTTTTATTAGACCCTATAGATATTATCTAGATTTATACATGTGGAGACTTATTATTAGTTTATAGATACTCATAAGATACATTATTTATTTATATACTATATACTGTTAGTCTTCAAAAAAATTGTAAAATAAAAATAATAAATAAATAAATATCACATAACAAGAATACAGCTTAACCTTAAGTAATTCTAAAAAGTATATTTTATTTATCTTATTTAAAAATTACTTTTACTTTTCGATACATATTTACACTAAATAACTTACACAAAAGAACATTTAATCACATAAAACAATACCACATCTACTCGTAGTTGCGCTTGATCTGTGTATTGCGCTCCTTCCAACGAACAGCCCATACTGTTCTTAGTTAAATAGTGACTGACCGTCACTTAAAATTTATTTTATTTTTACTATATGCACGATGTCTTCTAAGATACCCTAGTGAATAAGTATATGTATAATTTCTCATGTAAGTGAAATGTAATTTCTATATGAGAAAGAAAGTTCTTTAACCACAACTACGAATATGTTCACAAGTATCCCGTCTGATAATGATAAACACATTTGGTTTGTCTCTATTTTGATATGAACAATTGAAGAAGTATCTATTTTGGAACTACCAGTTTTTCCTCTAGCGAGGTAGGAACATTTGTGAGGTTTCTCTGGGTCAGCCTTTGTTACATAACATTACATACAAAATTCACAAGAAACAATAAATTGCAAATAACATTTTATAAACTCATTTTTACGATTCCGTTATAGTCGTTATGAGCTTAACTTGTTGTGTATTATTCTGATTTGAAACACTTGTTCCCGAGCTAGAATTGCCTCTACGAAAATATTGTTGTTGAATTAACAGAATATAATAGAATTGAAGTAATTTATAGGTCTAAAATAAACGGACTAAATATTCGGCTGTTGTAACGTCTTATTTTGATATTAGAATTTATGTTGAATTGTTTGTATTTATAAATACAAAACTTTTTCGGTCGTTTCATCCTACAGTTATACAGTGTTTCCATGACCAAAACATTGTGTTAAACTGCCAACTGATTTGCAAATATGTAAAAATATATACAAAGAAAAATTTGTACATCCAAAAATAACAGCTTATTTCTAAAAGTGAAGGTATTTGGAAGGATCCATTGATAATTCCTCAACATTGATATTTAGTGGAAAATAAAGCCCAATTAGCGTCATTATATTTTTTTTCTATAAATCTATGAAATGGTTTATAACGTGACAACCTACTCAAGAAAAAAGCTTCTACATTAAATTGTAGTTTCATTGTATTTATTTGGGAACAGTTAGTTTGCACTTTACCTTTTTCTCACATTCGTTATGCTCAGCAAAGGTCGAAAGGATATTTCTTTCCTTTAAAAATTAGACATTTTGTCTTTAAATTATTGTATCATATATTATATTATTACTATTGAAATAATTTGTTAGGATATACTCGTAGTTCAATGTTTAGTTTTTTTATATTGTAGTCTTAATTATGTTTAGTGTAACATAAGTTCCAACACAATATACGATTGCTTTTGATAAATAAACAAAATGATCAGTGATCACCCAGAAGGTTCTTTAAAAAGACACTGGACATCGTTCAACAGTAAACTTATTATTTCTAAATTTTTATATAAACGCCTCGAGGTACCCTTAAAGCTAAATAAAACAGACTTTCTAATGCACTAAAATCGGATCATGGATACTGACAACTAGCGTTTACCCGCAGCTTTGGGTGTGTTGAATTACAAAATTATCACAAAGGAACACTGTAAAAGGATATAAAGCATCGTTTGTGATAATCCAGATCATATTCTATTTCTCTGCCGAATTTGCATATGAGTAGACGGACGATGTTTCATTCAGTCACAAACACACAATTACCTAAACTTTCGCATTTATCATACAAGTCTTATGTGATTTTAATTTACTTCACAGATATGAATAATCAACTATAAATAAAAACACAACCAAAAATTTCGAAGGACATGATCACTTCTCGATCAATCAATTTAAATAGTCATTTATTTTGGATGTCGGATGGCAATAACTAATGTTGTTACTCGTATTTTACAACGAGACAGACGAAGCCGCGGAACACGAGCAGTTAACAATGGATGTTGCGTGTCAGGCGTAGCTCTGTCAGTTAACTAAGTCTTTACCAAGAAATTAATGTACAAATTAGTTAGTAACAATTAATTAATGTTAGTGTTTTGTTTCAGAAGTGCCCCGCTTTGAAGATAGCCTAAACAATTTAACCGTTTCTCTGGGGAGAGAGGCGGTTTTCACCTGCGTCGTCAATGACCTGGGATCTTATAGGGTAAGAAAGAACATTCTAATTTGTACTTCATAAGCACCAAAAGCCATGGACATGATCCTCCGTCATAAATAAAAATTATCGGCACTTAAAGCTATCTCTATGTCTTAACCTAGGTTACAGTTTGGATATTTTTATATAGTTATGTACACTAGCATACAAACTAGGCCGAGCCTGTGTCTTAGATCCTACTTTCTTCCAATGACGTTTTAAGTAATTCCAAAAAGTTTTGCTATTTTAGTTAACCTTATTTTAGTTCAGTTAACGGTATAGATAAACCTTCTTATAAGATTTGGTACACTATCTATAATTCAATACATTTAAAATTCATGTTTTGTAAATATAGAATAGAGAAATAATCAGTAACTTTTATAAACCCGCACTAACATTCGTCACCAAAAAAAAGGAGGAGGTTAACAATTCGACGTGTATGTTTTTTTTAAATGTTTGTTGCCTTTTGACTGGGTGAACCGATTTGGATGATTTTTTTAAAATTTTATTTGAAAGGTGGTGCTTTCCGTGTGGTCCCATTTCAATTTGGCCCAGTCCATGAGAAAATGATATAAATCTTAAATTTATCTTAGTAAATGTAGACTTTTAGGGCACTTGAAGTCGGTTTACAGTTCTGTCTGAACGCGTTTACTTGTATTTACTAACAATGGCTAAACGACAGTTAGACCACAAGGAGTGTGAACTGAAACAATATTGAATGTTATCACTGCACATTGAATTATGTTTATTAATTATTAAGGTTAATGTGGTGGTTATAGAATATTATTTACTTAAAGGCTCTTCCCTGCCTCCCTCAGCATCACTCATTGTATGTGGCAATAAAACGGTTGATTTTAAAATGAAATAATCTTCAATTGATTGTAACACAATATAATAATTGTTCAAGTTCAAAAATAACACAACGAATATCTTCTAATAGGCACTAATAGTAAGATCTAACACTTAAATATCAGTTTGATAATCAATCTACGATGATTTAAACGGATTTAGTTCACAGACGTCGGCGATCCGTCAATGCTTCGTAACGCGACATATCTTGACCGCCGCTCAAGTCAATATGGCCGCCCACCGCGCTTTGACGTTTCACCAGAGCGAGTTGCAAGCAACTTCACTCTCGTCCGTGTCAGATTAGTTCACAAGGATAATCATAGATGGCGCTTTGCGAGAGCGCCGTCACGGCCGGACTGACAGTCGACCGTCCACGGGCGATCATTGATGTAGTCACTCTGTAATCATAAGTGAAAGACAAATATCACACGCTCGTCCAGCCTGACATAACACATCCTAATATGTTGGACCGGACAACTACGTCCTTTCGACCATACCAGCGTATGGACCGGACAATAGCGTCCTTTCGACCAGCGTTATCTCTCTTAATCTCACAGAATAAAGTAAAGTAGACCACTGCGTCCCTTCGACCATCCTCAAGTATGGACCGGACAACAGTTCCACTTAAATCGAGTCAACGAAACATATGGACCGGACAAGCGCTTTCTCCAAGCACCGTCCCTACGACCACACTGAAATTTTACATCCACATTCTAAACACTAATGCGTCCCTGCAAACGAACCAAAGCACATAGAACACTATTACTTGGGTTTCGAATCGGACAACATTATATTACAAGCCAGAAAGAAACTGTTTTACTGCAAAAACAAAAGAACTGTTTAGTACCTCTGGTTTGCGGACTATCTTTCTCATTACGCCTCTCCTAGATTTGATTGTCAAATAATTCATTTAAATTGTAATCGCCATATTTCATTTTAATTTCTTTTTGTATTATACGCTGTAATTTTCGGAACAGCAGGAGATAGTATCTGAACCTGCAGTCATTGTGTCTGAGTCAGCAGATAAAGTATCGTAACTGCGTACGGATATCGTGTCGCTATTCTCATCACAGAGACCCCCATTTCTAACATCATCTGGCGCCGTCTCGGCCTCCTCGTCGCTACTTTCGTTCAACATGCTCATAGCTACTTCACTTAACCCTACATGACCTTCAGGTACGAGACGCAAGTTTTCGTGAGCGTATTTGTATGTTCTTTGAGACCCCTTAAGATTTTTTAGTTCGTATCTATCATTATCAAGAACTTCGGTTATAAGAAAAGGCCCTTTAAATTTTCGGTCTAACTTAGTCTGATTACGCTCAGAGTTTTTAATAAAAACATAGTCCCCTTTGGAAAATGGTTTTACAGTGGCTCGACCTCGATTAAACCTCTCGGTATCCGATTTAGCTGCTTTTTCTATATTTTCTGAAGCTTCCATTCGAACAGAAGTCAGATCAAGGCGAGGATCTGGCTGTATACTAGAGGAGATTTTAGCTAAGCCTAAAGACTGCACACGAATACCGAACATGAGTTCTGTTGGGGAAAATTTGGTGACTGATGATTTTGTGCTATTGAGTGCTAATTGAACCTTGCCAAGCTCATCGCGCCAAGTTTTATTAGGATCGTTTTCCACGATGGTCAAAAGACTTTTTAATGTCCGCATAACCCGCTCAACCTGCCCATTTGCCCTACTCGATCCCGTTGCGATGAAATGGAGCTCTATGTTGTTCTCTGAACAGAACGTTTTGAACTCTGTACTTACGTAGCAGCGTCCTTGGTCTGCTATAACGCGTTTTGGTGCCCCAAAAAGATTCACTGCTTTTTCAAGGGCGACTACAGCACTAGCGGAATTTAGGGAAGAAGTGTGTTCGAGTAATACATATTTTGTAAATCCGTCTATGATTACGGAACAATATTCTTTTTGGTCGCTTTTTCCACTTAACTTGCCTGAAAAGTCTATGTGGATCGTATGCCATGGTACAGATACTTTGGGGATGGAGTGGAGACGTACAGGCTGCGCTCCGGATGGGCCCTTGGAAGCTTTACATATGATGCAGGAGTCAACATACTTGCGAACACATTTTGACATCTCTGGAAACCAGTAGTGCTCGTACAACTTGTCTAAAGTTTTGTCACTTCCTAAATGTTGGATTTCAGAATGAACATGGTTAATGAGCGTCCATATGAGTGATCGAGGCACAATTGGAAGCCAAGAACAAACCTTATTCCTACTGATCTTTCGGTAAAGCAATCCGTTGCGGACATCATACGTACTCGCTACATTCTCAGGAAGCTCTTTATTAGAATGTTGCTTGATAATGTTTTGGATTTCAGTATCCCGTTTTTGCTCTACTAACAGCCAACCCTCATGAAGTTCCGTAAAGTTTACTTCCCTATGCTGCGGTAAAGAACCGGAAGAATTGGGTTTCACATTATCGACCAAATGATTTCGTGACAAATAGTCAGCGTGCTCCATATTGCGACCTTCACGATACATAATGTCAAAGTCAAAAGACTGTAGGTAGGCCCACCACCGATGGACACGTGGGGTCAGGTCTGTTTTGGACTTTGATGCTTTCAATGAGTTACAGTCTGTGAACACTGTGAACTTGTGTTTGTGACCAACAAGGTAATGGCGAAAATGCTCTATTGCTCGTACTACAGCCATCGTCTCAAGCTCATATGAGTGATATCTTGACTCAACTTCGGTTGTACGGCGGCTGTAGTACGCTATGACATGAGGCATAGAGTCTTTTTTCTGTATGAGAATTGCACCATATCCCTCAGAGCTCGCATCAGTGTGTAATTCGACTGGTAGTTCGGGGTCGAATATCGTCAATGGATACAAGGGGCCAGCAATTTTCGAGAAATTAGGGATAAACTTCCTGAAGTAAGAAGCCAGTCCTAGAAACTGTCTCACTTGTGTTGCAGTCTTGGGAGGTGGAGCATTGGATAGAGCCTGAATTTTAAGAGAATTGGGCTTTATGGTACCTGATTCAATAGCATAACCCAAATATTCTATTTTAGTTTTCATGAATTTACACTTTCGCAAATTGAACGAGAAGCCTGCTTCCGAAAGGGTCCGCAGCACCTCATCCAGTCGTTGAAGACCATCAGTAACATCCGAGGAGTAGCACAGCACATCGTCAATATAGGCCAGAGGTTTATCATCTAAGGGCTTCTGCTAACTACTTTTTGTGGGTCTTGTAATTTGATTTCCATTTTCCCCGTCTTGACTCGCTTATTGGGAACACCCTCTATAAAATTATCCGCATATTTATTAAGAATTTCAATAAGTTTCGACCTATCGTTTCCCGTTAAATCAGTGTCTATCGCATCGAAATCAATCTTACTTTCCTGTACTTTACATGTGTTAGTTTGCTCTATAGTTTTAATCACAAGGTTATTGTTATCAATTTCAACACGAACCCCGCTGTTAAGAATGTCCCTACCTATAATAATAGGGTCACTGATGCACGTATCAGGGACAACATGGAATAACAAGGACGTTGAAATGTCCCCTATTTTGATGGCACTGTAGATTTGCGTTGTGCACTTCAAATCATCGCCTCCTATGCCAGTAAGATAAACTTGATTTTTATGCATGTTACCCTGAAAGCGATTAGCTAAACTCTCTTTAAGCAATGAGCAAGATGACCCGCTATCGAAAAGAAAAGGGACTGTCTCACCAGATGACGTTGTAGGGGTACCTCTTGATGACTTGTGCTCGCAGGTTTGTACGCTTTCCTTGGCCGTCGATCCGGTAATCTTCTTTTCGTTGCATGTGGTAGACAAGTGACCTAGCTTGCCGCAGGAGAAACATTTCACTTGAGGTTTTTCATTGGCACGCTGTGACCCGCTACGTGCATCACTAAATTTATGTTGCAGATGTTCGTTTTGGCCACGCTTTCTGCAATCTGCTTGCTTGTGCCCAGGTACACCACAACTGTGACACGTTCCCGTAAATTTAGTGTCTAACAGGCGTGCCTTCTTCCTGTCGGGCTCATGACCATCATTTCCTTCTGCGCGCCGTTTCAAGGAAATGCCACCGAGTATGCGAAATAATTGCGTCCTGGTATTAATGACATGTGAGTTCAACTCGCGGCGTATCATTCCATCTTTGTAGGATAGTACCGAAATAACGAATCCTGTGATTACTTCTTCAGCCATTTCGAGTTTCGGTATGCGCTCGATCATATTCCATAATCTCATGGCAGCAGCAGCTGCTGTTTCCTTTTCGCTGATTTGAAATCGCAGAATTTCATCAAAATAATCTTGAACGCACTTTGGTTTCGTAAACTTGGCCAATAGCGATTCCTTTACAGTAATCCACTTCAAGTCATTGAGATTGAGCGTAGTTAAACAATTTGCAGCCCGTCCTTTTAAAGCGCTGGTAAGTGCCATGAGTAAATCGACCCCTGCTAAGCCCTTCTTTTTTACAATCATCTCTGTAACCCTGCACCATCCTTCAATGTCCGTATCATTGTCGTCAGGGTTAAACTGGATAAAATGGGCATTACTTGTACTCACTTGCGTTTCCGACTTATTCAGGATACGAGATAGCAAACTTTCCATGTTGCTAAAGAAGTTCATCGCGCTATGTTCCGAGCTAGGTTTTTCATTTGTGGGGGGGTCTTTTGATCCCACTTCTGATAAAGGCTCTTCCCTGCCTCCCTCAGCATCACTCATTGTATGTGGCAATAAAACGGTTGATTTTAAAATGAAATAATCTTCAATTGATTGTAACACAATATAATAATTGTTCAAGTTCAAAAATAACACAACGAATATCTTCTAATAGGCACTAATAGTAAGATCTAACACTTAAATATCAGTTTGATAATCAATCTACGATGATTTAAACGGATTTAGTTCACAGACGTCGGCGATCCGTCAATGCTTCGTAACGCGACATATCTTGACCGCCGCTCAAGTCAATATGGCCGCCCACCGCGCTTTGACGTTTCACCAGAGCGAGTTGCAAGCAACTTCACTCTCGTCCGTGTCAGATTAGTTCACAAGGATAATCATAGATGGCGCTTTGCGAGAGCGCCGTCATACTTATATTTTAAAAACATATCTTGTCATATGTGGGTTTTTGTTATGATTATCTATTCAGTACACTCGCATTTCAATTTAAAAAAATTCGTAACTTCTTATGCTTGCCCAAAATTATCACATGAGAGTATTTTCACAGTCATAATGAGTTTTTAGTTGGCCTTTTTAATTGTGATGTTTTATATGACAAAAAGAAACACTTTCGCATTTGTGATATTTTCTATATTACGAGAGTTATTCCCGCGACTTTGTCCGCGTAGACTTCAGAAATTACTCCACGCGAACTACTAGCTCGATCAGGATCAAAATTAGCCTATATCCTCTCCGAACCTTCAACTATCCCTTTACAAAAAATCAAGTCATTCTGAGTCTCCGTTACGACATATTATGAGGACAAACAAAGACATGTATATGACTTAATTCATCGTGATATAAACGTTTCAATTACATTGTCTGGAATTATTTATCATTTCATCACAAAACCGGAGCTTTTAGCTGACCCAAATATTTTCTTATAACCACCTCACGAGAATCCTGTATTTCCAACGTAATCTCAGCCCTGACCTCCGAGCTATGACGTTCATGGGTCACTTGCTAACCCGAGCTGCGTGTTACTTTCTCTACGTTTCACATTTGCCTTTACCTCTTTGGTAAAAAGCCAACTCAAGCCTTTGAGAGAAATATTCTTACCGCATGGAAGTAACAAGTACATTGAGAGTGATTTATTTAATGGATGTATTTTAGCTATCTAACAATGTAGCTATTTATGAAATAAAATTTTCGCGTTGGTTTCAATGGCATGAAATAAGAATCTCAAAATCGATTCATAATTGGTAGAGTTATCGCGTAACATACATACAAAAACATACAGTTGAGTTGATAAACTCTTCCTTTTTTAAAGTTGGTTGAAAACAAACATTTACGAGAGCATGTTTCGTGCAGGTGGCGTGGCTACGCGTGGACACGCAGACGATCCTGACGATCGCAACCCACGTGATCACCAAGAACCACAGGATCGCGGTGAACCACAGCGATCGCAGGGTGTGGTTCCTGCACATACACGACATACGACAGTCGGACCGGGGCTGGTACATGTGCCAGCTGAACACAGACCCCATGAAGAGTCAGACAGCTTATCTAGACGTTGTTGGTAAGTCGAAGTATATGTATAAACTTAACATTGATTAAATTATTGAAACTTTCGTGATTCATTTTTTTATAAACGGCTAACTCACGTGAAATTGGTATATGTACCGTCATTGTGAAACGGGCCATGATCGCGAACTAGTCTCACAGTTTTTTGGTCCGTTAGTAGTTTCCGTAGTCAACAAGGAACCCTTATAGTTTCGCTCTGTCCGTCTGTCTGTCCGCGGCTTAGCTCAGAGACCCTTTCTACTAGAAATAGGTATACATATTAATCACGCCGACAAATTGGTAGAATATCCTATCTAAACTGTTTTGTGTAAAACTATATTTCAACACGTTAGACTGAAACTAACTTATACTCTAGATTAAAAACCAATTTTATGACGTGCCAAAAACGGTCCCCACTCAGCTTATAGATGCTGGTCTTCAGTGGGGCCTGAGAATTCTTATGCTGTTAAAAACAAAAATAGAGGTTTTAAGAGTACACACACTTTTAAGAAAATAAAAATAATGAAAGTTTAGTTTTAAGATTACTTTACATCGTCCGAACTTATTGTTCCGGACCACTACGGAACCCTACACTGCGCGAGGCCCGACACGCACTTGACTGTTTTTTTAACATTGATAACATCAGGTGTATGAGTGGGGATATTAAGAATTTCCTCTTATGTTGAATGGTTGGACGTAAAGAGTACGTTGAATAAAAAATGTTATCAAATTAGGCAAAAGTTAATAACTGCTTGTGAGTTTATAATACGACTGTCGCTGGCGCCAGCTCACTGCCAACACAACGCCGCTCAGCCTTCGTTTCTGTCAAATTCTTAATCTAACTGACCAAAACTACTACTCACCTACTGACCTGCATGTTAACCCGCCATCTCAAGTCTCTAGGGTAAACTCGCCCTACATTAATCAAAGCGTTACAAATACAATAATAATTTTAATGGAAACAAGTATACAACATATCTCAACACGATAAAACACCCACAATCTGTACAAAATAAAAAGGTTGAGCTCTACCTACTAAAAGCAATCAGAATTTCATTAACGACATTTCAATCGCATCCAAGTGACGAGATACGAATGAGTATAGGATTTAGTTCAACGAATTCCTGACCATTGAAAATTTAAACCGATTCCTGAAACTGAAATTAATCCCTGTTGAGGTTCACATAAATTACAATCGCACGCCAGGTTCTCTATTTGGTTATTTATTAGTGTTAACGTACGACTGCTGTATATATGTATATTCTAGGACTATTTCTTTCAACTGACGCCGCGACTCCTCCAGACAAGTCGCTTCACCTTTCCACTTCCATCTTTCGTCTCCGTCCATCTAGAATCACGATTGAGTCCCGATGCTTCTCTTAGGCATCTGAATGTCCCAGCGACGAATAACGATCCAGAAGCGTGTTGCTGCAGTAGAGGCGCACATGAGTTTTAACTTATAAAATAAGAAGTTGACCCTATTGGTTGGGTTCTGCATGCTAAGTTTAAACCCCCTTGTCAACCCATTTTGGGATACATTTTGACAAAATCTTCTTATTTAAGTTGCTGTTTATGGAAAAATCAGATTTTTATAGCTGTTTGCTATAATTTAAAAGCTAAACTTACCTGGAAATGTATCAGCCAGTTAGATTTTTCAGCTTCCAACTTTTAATACAAATTTAAGGCAAAGTTTGGAATGGACTTACAGTACAAGTACTAACATCAACACAATAATTTAAATGAAAGCTGAAAAACTTCTTTTCAACTTATTGAAAAATTTCAGACAGAAATGACGAAAAGATTATAATTTTTAAATTTCAATTGGCTTAATTTACATTAAGTAGGGAACTTAAGATTGAACTTAATTTGTAACTTGATGAGCACATAGAAATGGACCATTCACGTTATAAGCCTTCGTCCGGAACAGGTACCTACCGAAGTTACTACCTGTTTACACATTAATTATTAAAAACATATTACACTGAAGTCTAGCGTAAGTAATAACTAATTTGTATACAAAACCCTCGGTGTATTGTTGAATCCTCATAATCAATTCATTTAAAACTTTCCCTCGTCTGAACTTCGAAATGAGTTTAAGCTTTTACTTCATTAGCAGTCCTGTTGTTGTTAGATAGAAGCTTCTTACGTTTACTTTACTGGAGAAATCTTCATTAATCGAGTACAAAAATATCGTGACTAGCTTGTCTAACTTTCTGAAAGTAATAAAATAATTGAATTGAATCGCAGTAACTACAAACTAAATCTAGTTCATCTTACCATGGCATTTATTCATTACCATCGACCTATCACTTGATACTAATTAATTAATTATTCGATTATTTTAATATTTGACACACTAATTTAATTTGACATACTATTTTAACTTAGAATTTTGACTTGACTTTTGATTTTTTTAAATATGGACTGACAGTCTGGATTAAATGATTTTCATTTCATTTATCAATAAACTGGTGATTGGTGGTTGGTAAATAATGATTATTTCTATAATTCTGCTGACCGTTGCATGAAATCTTGTCTAAAACAGTACTGGAGCAATTTACTAAGCACAAACATCCTTACATCCTCACGGTTCAAATATATCTTTGATATTGATCCTTCGTCAGCCAAGATTGAGGCTGGAGTTGATTGATTGAAGAGTTCCCACACATTTCTTTAGCATGTAGTGTAACTACTTTGTAGCTGGATAGCTGGTCTACATAACTACAAGCACTCCTCTTTTATACAAACAAACATGTCGACGACCTCCGTAAAATAAAAACATTACAATTTTACTTGTCCATTCGGGATTTTAATTGGTAGATATTTCCTTCTTCTAGCTATGTACTGTCACACAACTCCTCTCAGACGACCGTACTTTGATAACAAATGTCTTATATGTCTATCACTACATTCCAGTTCCAATTTCAAATTTTACTAAGGTTTTATTCTTTGTTTAGTACGAGTATGAGATTCGACAGGACATTCTAGAGCAATTGGCAAACCATTTAAAAACTTTGAAATTTTGTAAATTGTAATTTTTAACTCTTCCGACTCAAAAGGTCGCTGACCCCTATTCTATACTCATTCAAAAAAAGATTTTAAAATTGTTTCCACTATACATTACCCTAGTACGATTAACAAGGTTCGACCTCTACATACTTGATATTGCGCCATTCGACTACATCAATCATTATGCCTTAGCGCAGTGAAATTCCTGGAAATTCCGCGCCGGTTTCTGTGTTTACTTGGTGCTATCGTAAAAATTTTCAAGATTACACAGAATACCTGTCAGTAAGAGTGTGTGAATACAGTGCTGTTTCGTTGTATTCTTGACTCAATTGTCACCAATAACAGACAACATGTTTTGTCAACACAAATCATCCACATGAAATCTAAAACACATAAAAATTTACATCAATATATGTCGTAAATATTGTAGATTATGACCTGGTCCTTAATTCTAGGAGGTTAATTTTGTTACCATTAAGTATTGTTTTCCTAAAGAATATTAAATGGAACAGATATAAATTGAGTTGGAAAATTGAAGTGATGAAACGATACTTCCTTCGCCTCGAGGCGTTCAGGGGAAGTTTCAAAATGTTCCGAAAAAACGATGGAACATCATAACATTACCAATCTGCACGCACCAATCTACTATTATATAATATGTAGGTTAGTAAACTAACACACAAGCAGATGTTCTTGTCCATCCTTACAACTATACCAATACCACAAGTCAAATTATACTGACTCTCCTTTACTTTTATCATGATAGTACTGAGACTTCTAACCGACTCCGTGGTCTAAAGGCTACACGTTTATGCTGACAAGCCGGAGATCCCTGGTTCTATTCCCAGTTGCAGTAGGGGTAACTATCGATACTCGATTTGGTTGGTGGTTGGACATTTTCTACGAGTATGTCCGCCTGTCTAGTTACCACCATATCACCATATTAAAGGAATCAGAGTCAGCGATTACCATCAGCATCATAGTTACCATCAGTTGAGATGAAGGCCATGCTCAAATCTATCAAACATAAAATATAGATTTTAGATGACACTATGTATTTGACTATTATTTTCTAATCGCAGGATATGTACTTTATATGTTATTTTTGTTGGCAGTGCCACCAGACATCCTGGACTACCCCACAAGTAGTGACCAGGTGGCGAGAGAAGGTGCCAACGTGACCCTGCGCTGCGCCGCGCATGGAGTACCCACGCCAACGGTCGTGTGGCGACGAGAGGCCGGCGACCTCCTGCCAACCTCTAACTTCAGTGACACGCAGAGTATGTACTATTCAACTGAGCTTTGATAAAGAGAAAATCGGCTAACCGTCGGTATTACATCATCTTTAGAATAGGAAAACCCAATATCATCTGGTGGGTATAGCAAACGGTGATTAAGATAATAAACAAGAGACGGGAAGCAACATCTACCTACATATGTATCAACATCATCTATATTACAATCAAGCTGTCAAGCGTAGTTATAATATCAAATCCTCTCATAAATAGTCCGATGTGGCGATCCACGAGGAAGGCTCATTCATGGAGTCCAGCAGACTAATGTACGGTGAAAAGAATTAAAGTAAAGGAAAAAATATTGGGGGAAAATGCGAATGGAAATAAAAATACAAGGAAAATACGATAACAGTAAAGAAGTCTAACAAATCCAATCAAACACAATTCTTAAAACTTCCACACAACCAAGTAAAAGTTACAATTACCAGGTTAACAAGTATTAACTACTAAGAGAAGTGTGGCCACAAAACGTACCCCGGTTCTCGAAGCTACAGGGTGCTTCCTGGAGGCGTGCTACGACATTAGACATCCTGCAACGCATTGGAATGAAACTGTTTGCCTAGAGTAGCCATCTGGCTTCACTTCTAAAGTACAGTGGCTAAAATGTGCGGAATTTACCCAAAGAACAACTAATCGTTTTACTCGTACACGTATAAATTATATCCTGTTCTATTTGCCAAAGCCAAAAAAACTAAGAAAACGATGACATGAATTTGAAGAATAAGAAAAAATGACAATACAGTAATTGGCATAACAAGTTCCCAATTACAATATAATTAAGACATGTTTAGACTTGAGTCTTACGCCCACCGTAACTGTCATGGATACCCAGTCAGCCTAAATAATTGGCGTGGGATGAAAATCGAAATGGAATTGGCTGTTAGGATAAATATTCATCCGTGTGCTGTAAAAATATGAGAGTGAGGAGGAATTAGCTATTAATACATAACTTATGTATATAGAACTATTATGTAACACAATCTATATAAAAAGCGTTATAATACTTCTTATTTGCTGATCTCATCAGACTTTAGACTTGGCAAATGATCATTATACTTAGGGTTGAATCAAACGAAATACGAAAAACAAAGAAACAATGTAACTAAATAGAGATTTTCAATTTACAAAAACATCAAAAGTCTCCTCTCGTAACAATTACCAAAAGTCCTTAAGAATCTTCATTAAATTAAATGGACTTTCTTTTACAAACAAAAATTAAGAATAACGTCTACAAGAAGTCAGGTAATTTGGTTAATTCAGATTAATTAAAGAGATTGCTCATGACGCGTAAAGTCAGCGAGTTGGATAATTACATCCTCTTTAGATGATCACCAAACCGCGGGGTGCGAGTGAAAAAACAATTGTCATACGCTTACCTATGTACGGACTGGGATATAAGTAATCTCTTTAGAAAATCAATGGAGATTGCATCAGTTCGAGTAAACTTTAAACGCCTTGTTACTCGCACTTCAGAATGGTAAGTGACAATCTTAAGCATGAAAATAAATGTGCATGTAAGTCTTCTGCTAAGTGACGGAAACTTATGCCCAAATTATGCCGTGTAAAAAGATTTTACTATAAAAATATAACAAACTAGCTTTTACGCGAGGCTTCGTCCCTGTGGACTTCAGAAGTCATCCAGTCATCAAGGGAACTATCGATCGGAAAAAAGTTGCCTATATCCTTTTCAGTCCCTTCAACTATCCCTGTAGATATATATTCATTCGGACTCTTCCTTACGAACTGAAATATGGGTTAAAACAACTCACTTTCGCATTTATAATATTAGTATGGATTAACATTGCAAACAAATATGCCAATTTTATATTTTCATCAGAAAAAATATGTAAATACGACCTTAATACGATGAAAACTATAAATGTGGTATGTGATACCAAATTACACCGTGCAACAAAATGCATTTTGTCTCAGAACCATGCAATGGACTTAGATTTGGTAACTGTAATTTTCGGTTAGCGAGGTACCTTGATCCCATTTACGCTGCAAACTATAACGTCATTTAGAACTGGACTAACTTTAACTACTGTAGTCACTGCAGTACTCAAAGACATGGTTATATTGTTAGCTGGCACTTCTAGTAATAATTTACCAACGCAAATGCTCGTAAGAAGCTTCGAGTAAGCTGTATTAACGGGCGTTCTAATGCTAAATCTATATGCTTGTATAATTTACATAACACCTTAGATATACACATTATATATATATTGGCTTTCAATTACCATCATAATTTTCATCCTCTATATGGTTGACAATAATCTGCACGCTTCTCAGTGATTACAATAATGTTTTTCATATAAAGGTAGACGTGTCCCTCTTCTACATGCCCCAATCCAAGGAAAGACATGGAATGATATTATTCTAAAACTAAAACAACGCGTCGATTACCTCACCATAATATATCTGAAATAAATAATACCACCTAAAAAGATAATTTGTTTAAGTGAATCTACGGAAGCTTTTTACTGAATTATAACATTTAAACCATATTACGAGTGACTTTCGTACAAAACCCCTAACCTGTTACAAAAGTACGTCGTTCCCTTCTTGCCACACTCACCACTCAACCTAAAACAACCTTAAATCTTCTTGTTGTATTTTCGACGAAAACAGCAAAGCCGGTATAATGGAAGTAATGATGTCTTCATTTTAGAAACATCAAAGTATAATCTTCTCGTTCCCGTATTCTCTATTTTATACAAGGGTTAATTTTTCCATGTCGTCGGTTTATAAAATGAAACATTTATTATCAAACCCTTAGATTCGTCTGTGAGCGGAGCGGTGCTACACTTGATGAAAGTGTCTCGCCTACACATGGGGGCCTATCTTTGTATCGCCAGCAACGGAGTGCCCCCGTCTGTCAGTAAACGAGTCATACTCGTTGTGCATTGTGAGTAAACCTTTTTTGGCTTTTCTAAAGTTCCTAATTGAGTTACTATACTTATTGAATCATTTCACAATCCTAACACGGACCTTACATTTTGTAAACAGTCCAATCGTGCTCAAAATTGAGCCAACTGACTATGATGCAACTTATTAATTAATGTCTGTTTATATATAAAAATATGCATTTTTCATATCTCTACATTTACTTCAATGATTGAATACGACCATTTCATACAAATGTCGTTAATACTGTTGTTACACTTCTAGACAGTGACTTATTCAGACCTAAGTCATTGGAAACAACCCTTACCACCAACCGAAACTTCAATTACTAAATGATGATGAGTTTCAAAGCTGTTTCGTTCTCTGGCCTGTGTTTCCCGACGCCATTGGTATCAAATTGTGTACAATTTTAGTCCAAAATTAGTATGCTTTCTACGCTCTCGCAAGCGGAAAACTCTTTCAACTGAATACGATAATCAACCTTGAGCAGAGGCCTCATTTCGAGGTTCGTTTGCTTTTCAGGGCCTTATTTTGGCCACAAACTAACTTGCGAAGATTCCTAATGTTCTAATTATTTCTCCTTGTTACAGTTCCACCAATAATGACAATACAAAACCAACTGGTCGGGGCCAAAGAAGGTGACACGGTTCATCTAGAATGCCACTCTGAGGCATTTCCCAGGTCCATCAACTATTGGACTATAAATGATCAAATCATATCACAATGTGAGTCACTCATAATGGTTTTTGTAATGTAACTAGATAATACGAGTAAAAAGACATCCGAGTATTAATTAGTTACAAGATATTATGTTACCAATTAGTGGAATAATAAATAAGACAGTTGGAAATAGTAATTGTTGTTTATGTTTGCAGCGGACAAAAGGTTCGAGATCACTGCCGTAGAAAAAGGATATGAAGTAGACATGAGGCTAAAAATAAAGAAAGTGGGAAGATCAACATTTGGTACTTATAGCTGCATTTCGAAGAACTCTTTAGGAGATACCGATGGAACAATCAAATTGTATTGTAAGTTCATTATTTTTAACGACAACCTAAATACGCATGAACTCGTCTATTTATATATTCTGTATTTCGCATATAATTAGCGTCCGCATTTGTTGTTATTGTGACATTTCGGGCATATTTTTTTTTAAATTAAGTATTCGAGAGGTACATATATACATTTTAAATTATTTCTTATGAAAAAAAGGCCCTAGAATTGAACTGAACTTACGATGTCCATTATAAGCTAATTATTGTTTTACCCCAACCGGAGCTCTAATAATCACAAGAAAACAAGAAAATATTGAAATTCCAAACAAACATTGTGTAAAGAAACACCGGCGCCATTAAGGATTGGAGCAAATCAAAGTAGGGTGAGTTAATGGTCAAGTCGCTCGAGTAACCCGATATTTTCCCACGTCCGTCCAACTCTCGAGAAATTCTAACGCGTCTTAGAATACGGAACAGCTTGCCGTGTTTTCGTGCAATGATATATCTTTAGCTATGCTCTACCTTTCAACTCATGCCCGATAAGACAGACAGTCGATTAGCGTAAAGCACATTTACTCAAGTGCTTAGAAGCTATTATATTATTCGTATTAGGAAGTATAGAATAGAATTATGGTTTACATTTCAAAGATGAATTTAATCATGAAATGTGCCACGAAGTAGGGAGCTACAGTAAAACAACTTAAGGCTTTTGCTCGATTAGCACCACCCATGGACATTTTTAGAATACTAACGGTAACAGTTCCATTGCGGATTTATAGACTTTATACACATTTGAATTTATTTAGGGTTGTACAGATTTCCTCATACTATTTTTTCTTCACCGAAAAAAATAATGTTACTAGTTTTTAATAATATTAATTAGGTTGTAAACTTCATGAAACTCATTACAATTCAATCGCAAACGACGTACAGAGACTCATATTTCATTTTCTTTTCTAGTTCAAGTTCAAGTTCTTGTTGTTCCTGCTTTAGTAAAAGGCAACTATGATGATAACTGGTCTCTTTCTCCCACAGCGTTATCCGGCAAGTTTGAAGAGATGCAGTATAATGAAGTGCCCGACATGGACGAGACGCCTGACGTCAGCGAGCTCGAAGCACTTAAGCGCAGCTTCTCTCCCCGGCAGCGTGCGCACGCGCCGCTCGCCCTCGCCCCCGCGGTAGCGATAGCTCTCCTCGCCACATTATAAATAGAACTCTTTGTATATAACTGAATATATTGTTACGATAACCCTTTTGTTTTATTTATTGATACCTAATTCAATAACATAATTTGGGGCTGTTAAGGCACACACACGATTTTGTTTATGACAGATTTTGGTCAGGTTTCACTATTTTAGTCCGGAATAATAAATTACTTACAAAACCGTTAGTAAACACGAATGTTTTTGCTAGAGTTATCCCACATCCTTTAGTATGAGTACTTCCCACTTAACATTGTGATATATATAGTAATAACGTACAATTAATTTCAATTCTACTTTTATAATAGATAAGCGTTTTGCCTGCAACCTCGACGACTTCGACTCGACTCGACTCTACTTCAGAAATTATGACATCGGGACTACTTGATCGATAAAGAAAATTTTGCTTATGTCATTTTCCGGACTTTCAACTATCCGTATCCAAAAACCGCCGTCATGATGACCTAAAGAAAAGATAAACAAACTCACTTTCGCGTATGGATATAACCATATAGGTCTACAGTAATGTGACTACATTACTGTAGACCTATACTATCTCAACATTACATATCGAATCGAACCTTTTTTATTATTTTAGGCATTATAACAAAGACTTTGATCAAATAAATTCTTCGAAAACGCACATGTTAACTTTAAAGACAATCATTTTTAAAGTGTCTCCGAATATGATGTTACATACTCATAATATTCGTCAATTTTATGTAACGTATCACCTTTCAAATCGCGGGGTGCACTACCACTTAGTAAATATAGATATCACGTAATAAATAACATAACAGTCAATGTAACATGACAATGTGGTGTGTGCGCAGGGAACCTATTATAAGATTTCTTTCGAACTGGGTGCAAATTGTATGTTTTCGATATTCGGATTGTGGGCGGATTGCAATCGGTCGTATCTTGTAGTAGGTGCCCTGGAGATATATAAATTATATCCAAGCGTAGTTTATTAAGGCTTGCGAAAGATATTTCTAATTACGTAAACGGCACATATACCAACAATTTACAAGCTAATTTTCTCAAGAATTACCAAAATATCAATGTACTTTGTACATACAGGAGTATCAAGTAATACCTTTATTTGTAAAATTCAATAAGAAATAAATTCTATACGGGCACTTTTAAAAATTAATTGAGGATTTCATTCATTTGCCGTACATATTCAACCAAGCCAACTAACATTCAGGTAACTTTTTTTCAAGGTGCGATACACGATTTTGTTTATGACGGTCTTCGGTCAGGTTTCACTATTTTATCCCTAATAATAAATTACTTACAATACCGTTAGTCTAACGCCCTGTCTGGCGGTTCTCATAATAGTGATGAATATCATACGGTAACGAGAAGCGACCGATTGCTTAAATGGAAAAGCGTTAGTCCAAGACTGGCGAGAGACGTATGTCCAAATCCCACTGGTGTTTCGACGCTATTTTCATTATTTTCAAAATGTTAGTGGCAAACTGCGCCTAAAGCAGTATATACAGAACCAAGAAATAATTCATGTAACTTATTGCATAAAATACTTTATTAATTTGTTGTAGGCATTATACTCTAATTTTATTATTGAGTGTTAGGTGTGTTAAAATGACCTGACATGAACAATTTTAAATACAGTCTAAAGAGTGTCGATCTATTAGGAATCACCTGGCCGCTCGTACGCTCTACCACTTTAAACTTTACCTTCAATCAGTATCAAGAAATGGTGCATCTTTTAAAAGCCAACCTGAAGTATAATTTTTTAAAGGCTATAATTTCTGGGTGGAAATTTCTGCTTTAAGTGTACCGTGTTTCACACATAATGTGTAACAAATGATTTTGACTGTCAATCGATAAAATTCAAATTCTTTTCGAGTTACTCTAGCTATGTTGTGGAAGTTCTTAATAGTAAATGGATGCCTATTATAGACAGTTGGTCATATGGTCTTTAGCATAATTCATTCATGGCATCATCCTTTGGGTGTCATCTTTTTTCTAAATATATGATCGGTTTGCACTTGGCCTTCATCTCACTGATGGTAAGTGACGATAAGGCTGTTGGATGGAAAGCGTTACTGACCAGAATCCTTAACCTAATGATGCGCTGGCTCTGCTATCCTTCATCCTGGGACTAGGGTTGTGGCAGACAGATTAGTAACCATAATATTATTTATATTCTAAACGGTTCTAGGGTCTACAGATAGACCCTAGAACTGGTTGTGGGCGTGGTGGAACTGGTGGTGTCATCATGCGTTATTAGGAGTGTCTTGGCAAACTGATCCCGCGATCAAGGACTACGGTACTGGAAAGCGACACCAGATCAAGACCACTCGAAAGCGCTTCTAGCAGGCTACACTACACTTTCCTTAGACAGAAATGCTTTAAGAATTCTGTCACGTACCCACAGGGCATTGCAAACTTAACAAGCACCTGACCTACATGCGTCTAGAGGACGATAAGATTTGCAGATTCTGTAAAGAGGAAGAGGAGACACCTATCCACATCCACTGTCACTACGCTGCACTCCATCACAGTAGACAAAAGTACCTTGGAGGCCATATCGTCACACCAGATGATAAGGTCTCCATCCCTAGAGATATCGTCCGATATACGATCGGAGTGGGCCTCGGGGAAGTGCTTTAACATCATAGGGGTCACAATAGATCTATCAAGGTCGCATTGAGTGGTTGGGCCCGGTGGATCACCCCCCTTGTCTCAAATAATAATAACAGATAGACCCGTAGCTGTCTTCGACGTAGTTACTTTTAATACTGATCAAAATCTGATAGAACGGGTTTTAAAATGATAACTAGAATGGAATAGTTCGCCCCTAAATTTGCCAAAAAGCGAGAAGACAAAGCTCTCATAAAATGCACATGATATATGTGTAGTGGTGACGAATGCTACGAGGTGTGAATGGCGAGCGGTGGCTGCTAGTTCTATATTTCACGTCGTCGGACCGGACGGGCTTCAGGCACCTGTGCCCGCAGCGGAGAGAGACGACGAGCGGAGGAGGAAGTGGAGCTAGAAGGCGAGAGAGATTATTACGCGATCAACGGTTACAACGTGAGTGTTCGAGCTTTTACCGATTCTTTTTAGTCTAGATCCTTAATAGAACGAATGCCACTAGTAACCCTAACTGTGTACGAATTCTTCAAATATAAGATGTGGCCCAATTCTATTCCTAGACCTGTCCCGCTTGGAAGATATTTATTTATTACTCAAGGTAATCCTACTAATATTATATACGCGAAAGTTTGTATGGATGGATGTTTGTTACTCTTTCATGCAAAAACTAGGGAAGGGATTTTGATGAAACTTAACAATAATGTAGCTTATACATCAGAATAACACAGGCTATAATTTATAAAGATATAGTGTGAATTGTCCAAAATATAACGATAAGTGTCAAGTAAATAGGATAAAATAACTTACTTATGTTTGCAAGCCTGCATGCAGGCTAGGTGCGTATTTATGAATACTTTAACTTATGTCTACCACGTAACTAGCTAAGTGTGTATGCAAATAAATATTTGACACTCTCTTCATATTCTTCATATCTCTTCATATCTATTAAACTCTCGCACATTTCCGTTTATGTGTAGTTTTTATATATCTGTGGAGTTTTTCCTCATTTCTTCTTTGCAGAACGTCAAGCCGAAAATGGCAATGAAAAAACATCCGCATATATAGTGGCCCCAGGTTGAAGATGTCAAAAAGATACGAGACTACACTTTTGTAAGGCCCCTGCAGCGTCCACAGTGTTGTTTTATGCCTACTTAAAGTTTTGTATGACTGCATATTGCCCAGTTATGTTTCTTATAACCTTTATAACTCGCGTAAAGATGGGTTTATTTTATTTTTACATTATTATTTAATAAGGAACACCTACATAATCATGTATTTTACCTCTAAATGTATACAATTCTAAAATTTTGACTCTGATACGAGCAGATACGATTCTAGTTTGTTAAACAAAAACTCAAGATACATAAACTCTTCCTAATGACATAACGTATTATATAATAATAAAAAAAGTCCCCCGCCGCGACTGTATGTCAGTCTATTCGCGATAAACTCAAAAATTACTGTGAGTCTCACAACCATGTGATGACTGAAGTCGTATGTTGTTAGTTTAGTTTGTTTTTATTATTATGAATGTATATCGTTCTTAACATTTTCAAATACATGTATTAAAAATAAAATAATAATATCCAAGTAGTGCTATAGCAGGTAATTGTGTAGTTAATATGTTACATTCTGCAAAAAATGAAGGCATAGGTATATGCTACACTGTCCCTTGCGAATCCGAGGCGGTTCAATAGTTGTGGAATATTTAGTAAGCTCCAGCTCACTCCCATTTCATGGCCCTTAACTGAAGCTTCGCGACTCGCATGTAAATTTGTCAGGCGACATACAACGGTGTCACGTGACGAGTGTTATCTCACTTATGGGTTGTAGCAACCATTCTCACGACGACTTCACTTACAAAATACACCTACCGAGGAGGAAACATTACAATTCACGTCGCATACGCATCTAATGCCCACGAGATTATTTGATACAGGCAGCGTTTAGCGACGTTGTTGTTGCGAAGTTGAATTCAATTAAACATGATGTGATGGGAAGAAATTCAAAGGTGTGTGTGAACTCTAACAATCCGCACTGGGCTTTTGTGGTGGACTATGGTCCATACACTCTCTGTAGGAGAGCAGGCCTGAGCCCCTGCAGTGGGGACATAAATAGGCTGTTGATGATAATGATGAAACAGAATGTGATTATTTTTATATATTATTATTTACATAACTAATTATATTTTACCTTTTATGAGAGAAATGGTTCATCGGGGAACCGCCTTTTTAACTGTCAATTATCTACAGTGGATGTTAGATTGCTACCACCACAGAGAAAATTAATTGTGGCATACCATGGGGATGGCCTATGGTTCAGCAAATGACGTCTATTAATATACTGCCACTTTCCAATTCAAAAGTGTGCGGCTAACAAGAAAGGGCAAAATAGCACAAAAGCTATCGCATCTTAAAAATACTCCTCAAGCAAGGCACAGCATCAGATTGAAATGTAAAATATCTCACTACCCCAATTACGCACTCTATCGCTTGAATAGCCAACACAACACTCTAGTATTTGTAAGTAACTAGGGTACAAGAAAGTAGCTATTAAGTAGTGTCAGGTCAGGTAAAGAGGATGGTCACGCCCTCGGAGGGTCCGGATGCATTCACTCGAATACAAGCGCGTCCATTCACTTTGAATCAGATACAGGATTACGCTGTTCGTGACCTGAAACCCGTATTAAATACTGACATTGTTGGAAAAATGGAATGAAGCAGAGGCGCCTACTGAAGGTGCCCCTTCGCTCACGACTGTATTACACGAGTTGCTGTTATCCCTCACGTACCTAATATCCTTGTGCTAACTACTATAGTGTCGTATCGGGTACCGAATAGGTTTACGGGTCATTGCTTTGGTTTCTAGGACATATTTTCTGCTTTTCCAAAGTAGTTCATTCCGATTTCTTTGTCGTGGTCGCTAAAGATTGAAATTCAAAGCTTCAAGGTCCAAATCATTCTTGTATTTCTGAGTTTATTCCTTTGTTTTTATGACCTTAAAAGTAGTAGAAGACCATAAATTACGCCATAGATTTATTTGTTTGACGAGATAACGATTCATAGCTTCAAAATAATGCAGAAGGCGAAGCACTGCAGGTGTCTAGCTCGCTAATTTCATTTATAGTTGTTATTATTATTAAATTAAATTTGTAGCAAATTAGAATAATAATTTCAAAACACCAGAACAACTGTTTCTTCAACTAAAACATTTTATCTCTCAACTTCCTTTGTACATAAAAGCTGGGAACTTCAAAACGTTCTAATCATCATTATTAATGTCAATTTTTCCGGCAGACTCAAGAGTCGTCGACGAGGGGAGGTTGTTCATTATAATGAGTATCGTCATCTCCTTAATTAAATGCCGTTATACTCCGTATAACGTGGGAGTCGATGGTTCGCTTTGTAGTCTTTTAAGTAGCCGAAATAGTCGAGTAAAAAGTACAATAGACTATTTCATTGCAGAAGAATGTCGACACGATTGCAAAAAACTGTTATTCTGGCCTTCTCTAAAAAGATTTACAGCTATCTAGTTCAGAATGGTAATCAATAGCCTTATAAAGAACAAAAAATATTACTTTTCAGATGACTCGTTCTGTCAGAATACCATAGCTCAAGCGGCACAGAACATAACAGGAGTTTACTCACAAGGAGTGGGTTCACTTCAGTCAATAAGCAGACCTCACAGCATATGCTGAGTCATCGCCACCTTTTCCCACATGTTTTGTTGTGAAAGTAATTTTGTCTATCTTTCTAACCTATAAAGGACGATTATAGAATTAAAAGCATAGCGAACCGATGCCGTATAACGAAACGTTGGACGATTATATATACATACTTTTAGCCACACTGTCATTTAATCTCTCGTCATCATCATCATTTTAAATCAATTTCAATAAAAAAATTGGACCTAAATACGATGTAATCTTAGGTGGTTTCTCCTATTTTAACGTATATATATATATATATGCATTTGTTCTCTTCTTTTACTTCAAAACGATAACACAGTTTTTTCCAAAATTTTCCAATGCGAACTATAGCATTGCTTTACCTAAATTAAACGCCTTATCAGTAGTCCTAAGGATTATTAATTAATATCTCATTACGATTTCCACTTAATACAGCAAACAGAGTGAACGGAGTGAAATTTACTAGAAATTACGATATCGCACGAGGTCGCCTCCCCCGAACATACAGAGAGTATAACTGAGCCTTCGCACCATTACCACTATCCCAATATAGATTTTATCGTGAATATTGTATGGAGCGGCAGAGTGCATTTTCAATTAATTTGACAGTTCATGATCTAAAGTTGTAACTACAGACATGTTCGTGAAAGAAATAATCGCCCACGTAATAGTTTAAATCATTTTGAAGCTTGTTGTAACCGTTGATACTGTTTATTTTAATGCATTTGCAATTTTATATTCAATGTCTAGGAACATCACAAAGTCAAAAAAATGATATTTTTACATTTCGAACACAATTTTCATATATGTTACAAACATTGACTATCAAAACTGTTGTATCTTCTAAGAATTGATTGATCACATATTTTGCTGTGGTAGTTTTAAATATATATATTTATCGAAGCTATATTTTATTGATTTAATATACAGTTGAAAATGGTAGAAATAATATTTTACAGGTTTTATCAATCAAGATTTCATCTAGAAATATCCGGCACGAAAACCAAGTCAAGTCAGGAAAAAAAATCAAGCCAACTTAGTTTCGTAAAATATAAAGTGTGTGTGTGTGTGTGTGTTTGTGTATACTAGAATTCCCGTTAGATTGATCGGCAGGTTTTGGTAATTAGTATTTGTACGTAATATATTTATAAATACATATATCATACCCAATATGCCAACAAGTTTTAGATAGGAAACTCTTCTATCAGCGCTGTGCCCCTTAAATTATTTGCTCCTTCTCTTTCTAACGTGTCAAGGCGGCTGTAGGTATAGGTAGGTATATTCGCAAGTTTTAAGTACGTAATATAGTACTCGCACAATAAGTTTGCTCCTCTGAAGTTAGCTCTCCGCAATTTCCAACATGTATAGACTGAATGTGTGTCTATTATTTTCGATAGTAACTATCCCTAGATAACATAAAACACTAGGACA
The DNA here is from genome assembly GCA_910589575.2 of Carcina quercana. Taxonomy (NCBI): domain Eukaryota; kingdom Metazoa; phylum Arthropoda; class Insecta; order Lepidoptera; family Depressariidae; genus Carcina; species Carcina quercana. The sequence continues at coordinate 8,869,304 of OU342436.1, forward strand.
TTTCTTTCCACCCGCAAACTTGCCTCCCATTTATACGTTAATAATAATTGATACTTCGCGGTCTTTTGTGACTAACTTCAGAGGGGCAAACTTATTGTGCGAGTACTATATCTAGCTATGGCTGTTTGGGTTTGTTAGTATCAAAAGTACAATCAATATTCGTTCGTATATATCAACATAATAATAGCCAGGTGGTCAAAGGAATGCCTGCAGCAGCAGTCCGATCGTAAACCATAACGATCAAATCAAGTTCGTACGCGATAATTTAGTTACTCGTTAACAACACGATTTCAATTTCATAAAGTCGCTACTGGCGAGGAAATTAACTCTAACCGTCACTTATTTTAGTGAATTGTTACAGGCTGGATGCCATTACCCGGTGAACAGCTAATGAAATTATATTAGACACGCACTATAAACGTCAAACACATGAAGCTGAAATATTTATCGATGTTAATACAAACTGCTTGATGTAGAAAAATACAAAATAGTAACAAGAGTAGTATAGCCTTAAAACTTTACCTTAACCAGCCATAAAAATGATTCACCGTGTTCCATTGAGGTTTTTGGATTACCATGGTTCTATCCTATGGTATCACTACCACGTGAGATAGCATTGGGACTATAAAATGAGTGGGGTTTTGTCACATACATCTTATATTTTCGTTGATTTAGACGTTTTCAGTCTTACCACAAAAAATATTTTAACTCATCAGTTAAATACCAGTTTAGTTAGACAGTATTAAAAAGATAATCACACATACACTTCTTTTACACATATATTTAATGCCTTACATACTATATAGGGCTTTTCTGAAAACCAGCGCTATGGCTACTGCCATAGCAGATGCTGAGATTAGTTTCTGTTTCTGTTTTCTGTTTCATAGACAATTGTTTAATTTTGTTTACCACAAAACCATATCCAACGTTTGTTTACTTAGGCACGATTTATCTTGACGTATCTTTATTTTATGTTGACACCTCTAGAAAACGTTTCATTGAAAGCATTTTTTTAAATTTAACATAATTTTTATTTATCAAATTGATTTGATTCAGTAATTTCTACATTATAAAAATATACGAAATATATACTTTATGTAATATATAAACGCACGCTTGCTTTTGTTGCCGTACATTTGGTGGATTGACAATGCTAAACTTTTTTAAATAAACAATTTTATACATCCAATGGAACGTGATTTTCACTGACATGAGGTCAGTGTCAGGTGTCAGGTTAATTTTATTCTCTCAATCGAATCTGTGAATCGAATATTAAAATTGAGCTATAGTTTATGCTATCGTGAGGAATATCGTCCTTAATTATATCAACGATTATTCGTCTCGAGTCATGCGTGGTTTCGTGTGGACGTGACTACGTTTATTTTATTATAAATTGCGAAGCGTGGCGCTAGCCGCTGCGACGTCAGCGTCATGGGCGAGGAAAAACTCGTGGCGAACTCCTCGTGTTCCTGCAACAGAAGCTGGATGTGATGGACGAAGTCAGAGCGTTGCAGATATGTAAGTCAAGCTTCAGCGAGGCTGACATAGCTGCGGCGAGGAAGCTGCAGTACGCGGCTCTCAATAAGAGCGACCAGATGATGTCACACAGACGTGAAGGGACACCGAAGAGCCTGCAGGATATCATCACTGTGCTTAAAGAGACCGATCCTGACGACGTGCCTACGTTTGTAGCGAAGGAGTTGCACAAGCTGCCTCCCGTCACCGTGACCATGTCGACGTCACCAGCCTCCTCAGCCTCCAGTGAAACAGCTTGCTGCTGGACACAAAGAAGCTGAATCACCGCGACGTGATTTTGCTTCAGTGGTTTTCGTCGCTAACAAACGAACTGTTCAAGCCCAGCAGCCGGTGTTACCGAAGGCGCAGACGACCACGAGCCAGCAGCGGACGCGCGTCCGATTTGATGACACGGACGAGGATGTATTTCAGAAAGTCAAGACGAAAAAGGCGTACCGTAAACGAGTGACTCGGAACCGCTGCGGAACCGCACCCACAGGGCCCAACTACCTGCTGCGCGCTGAAGTTCCAACCACGGCCACGTATCTGTCACGCCTACATTTCATCACCACCATGCAGGACGTCACAGAATATACGAGTATATAGCAGAGGTCCAACTAGACCGTGAGGATGGCGCAGCTGGAGTCACGCCACGGTACATCATTCAAGTCGTTCGTGGTTCGAGTCCCGACCTGCAAGCTGACCCGTCGCTTCAGAGGAAAGATAGCGACCAACACCACCAGAGCGGCACCAACGTGCCATAGTAAATAAGTGTGCAGAATATTTTTGTAGTGTGTAGTAGTTTAACTTAATGTATTTTATTGTATTGTATATATCCTTATGGGTCATTGTTACCTGAAATAAATGAATAATAATAATAATTTCCCCGAAAGTTTTACTAAATCTGTAGCGTTTTCGAAAGTTGCGCTCGTTGTAATGTTCAAATGTATTTATTCGCACTGTTAAAACGGTCACGATAGTTGTCCATTAATTCCACGTCTTCAAAATCATTAAAATCAACAAAGTCTACGAAATCTATTGCGAATTCCGGCAGAGAATGTTATGACAGGCTACAATTCAAATTAAAGTTTTATGTTAAGAGGCTATCTTGGTAAGACCACGTGGCCGCGTTCAAGGTTGCATTGTTTTGTAGCTGTCCCTCTCCGAGCCCTATCCTACCCGAGCTCGTACGGTGAGACAGCATACACTACGCGAAGTTATCAACCCGTTATTTGGATGTTTCGTAGTCCAGTGATCATTTGAAGGATACAGTATATTATGTAGCCATTTTTTCAATACAGTATATTAATAAAATTTCAGATGTCGGTGTTTTTTCCAAATTGTTCTAAATTAATTCATACTCTTGTAAAACAGGTTCAAAGTTGGGGCTTTTTATTACCGAAAAATACAATACTTTGACGCCCTGTAACTCTGGAAGTATATATTTAAACGAAAATCTGACTCACCACCGACACAGATATTTGTTTCTAGATTGTGCCTTGAAAATTTCATAGATTTTCATAGCTTAATACTCAAAATATGACTGGACTACGTTTGTATGGGCGCTTTGACAACAGCATACCCTCTTTTAAGCAGTGTCTAAGCTGACATCGGCTAAACATGCATTTGTGGTAACATTTTTTCAAAACGTGTGTCTAAAGCTTGTTTATCTTTTTTGTGGTAAGACTGTTTATGTCCAGCTTTGTATTTACATCGATATTCGCGTCGATTGTCAAAAATTTGTGATCAAATGGCTAAGGGAACGTGAAAATGCATTTATTTGTTAGAAAGTCTTGCCAGAGCCTCAGCAGACACATATACGAGTATAGAATAAAACACACGATGTCAGACACTCTCTAGAGGCTGGCTGTCCGTCGCATTCTCGCTCTATCTAGCAAAATATTTATCAAATCTAGTCTAGACCCCATTTTAGTTTGGTTTTTTCTATAGCACACGAGTGTCCTTGGACTTTGGTATACAATAATATGGAAATTCTTCTGTCGAAATAATAACATTTTATATATATGTATTCCGGCATGCTATGCTAATGATAAGTGTTTCCAACGGGTCAATAAAGAGATGTTTATGGACTTCATTTTTACTGGCGAGTTATACAGTAGTTAAATTGAAAAGATATCTGATGGTAAGAAGCACATCACGTCTTCAGTGGCTGGTTGGGTTACGATACGTTATAAAATCCAGGTATTCGATATATGTATGCTGGATTAGGTATAGCGCTTAAAATCACATAAGCACGATATGAATTCGAGCGTCAAAATTTGTCCGAGTAGTTTCTCTTTTAATAAGCGTATGTAAAGTCGGATAAGTCAGCTTTTATGTCAATGTCTCACCCTACTGCGACGTCTTTGTTGCGAACCTCTTCATTCTTTCAAACAATCAAATGTACAAAACATATCATCTGACTTCACTCATATCCATTGAAACTCAAAATCACAAAATACACCCTTACGAAAGCTTTTTAAAAGCTTTTATTTAACTTGCAATATTTGTATGTATGTATGTTCGGGTCAAATCTTGCAAGCTGAATTAGAAGCACTTCCTCTTATCCTAGGGAGTTGAAATTTTGCAAGTTGGTTCAGTTCCGATGACAATGCGTTTTTTTGGTACTATCGAGCTGGTCTGATGCTGGAGTCAGGAGGAATAAAGAGAAACTCTTCAATGGGCCCCTCGAATTCGGGCTCATCTCAATATCAGAATACCAGGCTGACATAAGTGCAAGGGAGCGTGCTATATCGTTTCTGTAGCGCAGGTTAATTCCTTACAAACTACTAAAAAATCATTTGAACCTGGTACCTCAAATGATTTTTTAAGATAGATAAGATAAGAAACAGAAGTAGTTTTGATTTAGCTCACATGACATGTTACGCGCGGTTTATTCTACTAATGAGAACGTGTAGCTTCTGTCACTCCTTTCTTTTTAAATCTAAATAGATTCATTAACTTTAGACTTTTTATTTGAAGAGTGTTTTAGGTTCAAAATGCTATTTGTCGCTTTTTGGCCCAAGGGAATGAAAGAGTAACCACATAATCAAATCAAGGCGTGATAAACGTGAACGGGCGGATAGTAGGTGCATTATATCAGTACCTAATCTGTGCAAAGTCTGTGATTATATCCTCTGCGCAAATGCTGAATGTCATGCATAAATGTCAAAAATACAACTAAAAAAGCGCGTGTTTATGTTCGTTTGGCAATGGTTTTCTAAATAAATTTAAGACAAGATAGTGTCACTTAGTTGAGGCTGGACAAGGCAGCGTATGCAACAATCATCGGCTACAGAAGTCCACTGTTGGACATGAGTCTCCCTCTTATGGCGCGCCCACACATGCACGGTGATAGGGCCGAGCCACTTGCATCCAGTGACTCCTCGCGAGCTTAACTAGGTCATCGGTCCTGGTCTGATAGTCAGAAGAAATAAAGATGTACTTTTCAATGGTCCCTCGAATTCATCATCATCATCAACAGCCTATATACGTCCCCAGTGCAGGGGCTCAGGCCTACTCTATAGTGCAATATCGTTTATGTAGCGCAGGTTAATTTCCTACCAAACTATTGAAAAATCATTTGAAGTACCAGGTTATCAGAAACAGAAGAAGTTGATGACATATTCCGCGCGGGTTTGAGTAAAACTAATTTTTTGAAATGAGAACGCTCAACTTCTGACACTTCTGTTTGTAGGGTTGCGCAGTCAAACTACGAACCCATTTAGTTTCGCTCTGTTGGTCGGTCCGTCTGTCTGTCCGAGACCCTTACTACTAGAAAGGTGTAATTTAGTACGGGTATACATATTAATCACGTCAACAAAGTGGTAGAATAAAATCCTGCAAAATATTTTTAAGGGTCGCTCCCACATACACAAACACGTAACTTGGGGATAATATATATATTTTTTATACATGTGCTCAAAAAGTGATACGTTTCGTAGCTGTTTGGCGTGCTCAAAGTTCATGATTTCAGAAGATTGCCTGAAAAACACAAGGCAAGCGTGCCTTTTTCTTATTAACTAGTTATAAAGCAAAAAGCAGCTTTTTTCTTATTAACTGAAGGAATGTTTTTCATGTATTTCCTTCTAAAATCATTACTAGTATTTTTGACTATTCACTGGGCAGTATTTGCAACACACTCTTGGCCACCATCTCAATTACATACTGCCAGGTTGACATAAGTGTCAAAGAGCGTGTGAGATAACTGTTCCGCACTAACCTCCGTACAAAGATCTCGGTCTGTTTAATTAGATACTTTTTGCTGCATTGACATGTTCCAAGAGTATTGGCTTCAGTGCGAGTGTTTTTGAAATAAGAACGCGGGCCTTAGCTTTTTAAATATACATAATTATTAAAATTCGAATGTTGATAATGATTTCATTTAATTTTATGGGGATGACAGAGACCGTATGCCAAGATATTATATATCTCTTTTTCTCTCTTTGAAGTTGTAGTTAGACTCCACCTTACGTATGAGGTCCTGGTACTTTCGTCTTCATATCATCCGATGTTAAGTGATTAAAGTCAACAAATGGAAGCGTGCTAACCTAGAAACGTTACTTAGGTTGCTAGCTATGCTTTCTGTACTAACCGGAACACAATCATTTTCATCATAATTATACTATTTGTTATATTTTTTCGCAAATGTATTAAAGAAATGTCGTTCGAAACTAGTTTCGAAATGTACTATTTTCGCGTTTCCCCCCGTATATCTTTTAAACTATTGCTTTTAAAAATCTGAATACTTCACAGTAGTATGTACACTGAACTTAAAAGAAAAACTATCACGACTAAGCTGGCTTTGCAGGTGAACGAGTAATGGTCGACCAAATTATAAAATAGACTTCGAGATGCCATAATGAAAGTTTCGTACAAATTGCAATCAAAATTACTTTACATCGTCCTGGGTGGGGCCTAACTTGCACTTGGATGCTTTTTAAAATTGAAATAGATTCAGTAACTTAACTAGACTTTTTTAGTCTTAAGAAACATTTACACATCGATAACTAAAAAATAAAAAATAAATTAATATAAAAAAATTTCATTAAGAAGCTTTTATTTAAATGCTCTAAAAAGAAGAAAATAAACTTTAAATTAAATCAAACCCATCAATTGATTACATTGAACAATTTATATGCTATAAAAGCTTGTCGCGTGATTTACTAGTGTAGATGTGTGTAGATTTACCTATTTTATAAAATACATACTTTTTTCTCTAGATCAGTTTACATAATTATTGTATTCTGGTTCATCAACACATAGGCCTTCATGGTACGCCACATCGACATCAATACAATTAAAATCACGCGACAAGCTTTTATAGCATATAAATTGTTCAATGTAATCAATTAATGGGTTTGATTTAATTTAAAGTTTATTTTCTTCTTTTTAGAGCATTTAAATAAAAGCTTCTTAATGAATTTTTTTTATATTAATTTATTTTTTACATAAGGCCAGCAGCCTGCCACCATCTATAAAACATTCGGTTTACACTGAGAACTACGAGTATACTTATCTCCCTTTTTCTCAATCAAGCGAAATACTCACGCCTGTACTTAAAAGCACATTAGTAATTTAGCAATAATGAACGCTTTTAAAAAGAACTAGAAAGCGACTACTACAAATTATTTATTGTATACAATTAACCCCTTAGAGGAAGAATTACCTGGGTACATATTTGATTTATTTTGATTTTCTCTAAAGCACTTTATCAATTTCGATAAAACTTATATGGGACCACCACTGAAATATGCTCTACCAAATAAAAAAAGAGTCAACAAAATTGATTCATAATTGGTGGAGTTATCGCGTAACATACAGAAAACATAGAGTCAAATTGAGAACCTCCTCCTTTTTTGAAGTCGGTTGAAAATGATACGTTATGCTGTTTGTTCTGTCCCCCACTCGAGGCCAGGCCTGTCCCGTGGGGGAATTCTGATTATTATTTTATTATTTGCTACCATGAAATTTAAGAAGAAACATTGGCAAAAGCATAATCTACAATATTTATCATTTGCCCAACGCCTACACTTTCGAAACTTGAGTCGTATTTAGAATCTAGATTAATAATAACTCGAGGAAAATTCCGGAACAATGAACAGTGCTTGACATTTCATAGGACTCTCAATAAACGTTTATAGTTTTATTACGTTTCGTCTACTAACTGGAATTACTGTCGGGTGAGTGAGCAGAAGCCAGGGCTGTAGTGAGAGGTGATCATCTTCATCTTCTTCTTTATAACATGTATAAAATAACATGTGTAAAATACAGGAAATTGCACCTCACTTAAGATGATTTTATACTGACAATTGATGGAATGCAAAAGTTTCTCCACGGCGACCATACACTCTTGTACATACAATAAACTGTATATCAAGATATCAGAAAAAGTATCTACTAAAAATTTACTACATAACCACAGAGCATAGAGATCTAACGGTTTGTACTCGTGTCTAGTTGCTCTGTAGCTTAAATAATGGTGACGTCATATCAATAACACACTATTATAGTTCTCTGTGATAACACCATACAGAAGACCAACTTCCAAACATTGCACGATAATTCGGACATGGAAGAAATAAATCCGTTACGTTGATCGACTTTCAGCAACGAAAGTACACTCGAGTACAAAAATGTGTATCCACTTTTGAACCATGTCACATTCACCTTTAATAGACATTTCCTTCAGCACACTACATAGAAATAAGCGAGGGTGAATATGTCATGGTTCAAAAATTAATACATATTTTTGTACTCGAGTGTACCATATGCGGAAACGGTCGCGGCGGCTCTGTGAAAATAAGACGCAGCTAATAAACTCAATTTCCAATTATTAGAGATAATCCCCTTTTAGCGACGTTCCACTGATCGCCCGATCAGTCTTTATGAAAGTACAGTAAAAACGCTTCAGAAAAACGTCCGGTCCACCAGTTCCACGCCGATCTTTAGTGGAATAAAATTAAAGCTAGTGGAAGAGAATTCGTAGCCTTTGTTTTAATTTATTGGAATATATTTATAGTGCTGTTGGAATTCTCAAACTAAAATTATTGTGGCAAAAGTTTATGATTGCCTGAGATTTTTTACACAGAACTGCGAAAGATATTGTGTTATAATTACGAGTATCCACACAATTTTTTTAGTTATTCTATGGCTATACACTTAAGGATATAATTGCATAGGCATAATCTAGTCGTAACTCACTTATTGTAAACTAACATATAACTGACATGTTAATTATGGTATGAAATTGAAATGAAATATTATGTCATGGTATTATTAGCTATTTTGTGGTGTGCCATGGATAAGATATAAGAAAAAAATGTTCTCACATAATTTTTGAAAAATATCCAACCTACAGCTTTCATAACTCAAAGAGCGCCTTAGGACAAAGCCTTTGCCGCACAGTTTACAAGACTAACAAGCGATATCATCTTAATATCGACCCTAATTAGACAAAGACAGCCTCCAGATACAAACAGACAGGTAAGCTCATTTCCCGCAGTTCTAATTACATCATCTTGGATAGGTATCGTTACTGGAGGAAAAAATATAAAAAAGATTTTATCGAAACGATCCGCCGAAAGAGGATTTACGCAATTAAAGAAAAGAGGCAGAGTCCGATAAAAGAAAAATATTTATTTCTGGCATTTAAATTACAGTTTCGGAAATAAAACCCTCATAAAGGAGTTGGGAAATTTTTCCTGTTTTATTTTATCAGGTATCGATGTTGAATCCACCTGAAATGAAATGAAAACAAGGTAAATTCTATCGTGTGATATTTGGGGTGTTTCGTCTTCAATCAGTCGGACTTCCAGAGTAAACTGAGCGACGCACGTACGTGTTCGGCTTATGGATCAGAGACTAACCCTTACACAACACTGCTGTGTATCAAACTACAAGCAAACACAAACTATACGACTAAGGAAGAAAAGAAACAATCTAACTGGAGGACTAGTCATTGTATTTTCCTTATCATCCCAAAAACCTCATCATCATCCGAACCATAAGGTCACTGTTGGACAGAAAAGTCGTCTCTTACAATAGATTCTGGATGACATGAGTGATTATATTCTAAAGACGAGAGTTATTCAAAGACCTGCGTACCTATGAACATTACTAGGTAATAAATAACGACTGTTGCAGATGTTTATGAAAGCGAATTTTACTGAATGTTTTTTTAAATGTATTGATTTATTCATGCACCAAATTATGAACTTTTAAAACATCAATTAATCAATCAAATTTTTATTAATAACCTACGAAGGAATTTTTTATTCATATATATACATACATTACACAAAATGCGTCGGTGGCGCAGTGGATAAGGCGCGAACTTTCAATCTGAGGGTTCCGGGTTCGAATCCAGCCATGTGCTTGTTGTTGTTGTTGCCATGAGTTGATGATATACATACATTAACTCACGTAAGAGTCAAATTGACATAAATATAATGTATATTTACATTACATCGCCGATTACCAAAATATATAGAGTTTGATATGACACAAGTTTTAGGCCAAAATATAAGTTTACGTGTACTGTGTTTTCCAAGAGTTGGTGACCTCAGAATGTTACCCTACTAGGCATTCTTTTCTTACGAAGCATTGTAACAGAAATGAGTTAAAATCTTGATTGCAGCGCCCCCTGGTGAGCTAGCGCCATACCACCTATCTAAGAACCATCGCTGACGTATCAGCAACCCTTTACAAAAAACCGCATTTAAATCGGAGAAACCGTTCTGGAGATAAGTGGCAACATTGGTTTGTATGTACACACAAACAAACAAACAAACACACAAACAAACAAACAAACAAACATCCTCTCACCCTAAACGCATACACTGTCTCCGTTCCGTCGCGGGTAATAAAATAGCAACCAAAGAAATCCAATATTTTACGACTTGTTTGATTGGCTACAAAAACGTGATAACAATATTCCAATCTGATGACACTATTTAAAATTATTCAACTGGATCAAATCAGAATCCCGTTTTGAATAAGTAGCGCGTCTTTGAATATTTTAACGCCCAGGCTTTTTTAATTCCGGGAATTATAAAAGGAATGTCTCGCTTGAATGCAGTGACGTGATGCAGCGTGGCATCCGAAGTGCCCTCGCTGGTAAAAGTAGGCATCAAGTTGGGTACGTGCCCCGGGATGAGAGGTTTACGTGCTGGATCTCCGTGAAGCTCGGCTAGCACGAAAAGTGAGGGAATTTAAAGAAAAAGTCGATTTCTTAGGGGACTCTCTCCCCTTTACTAAAGGATGCTTTAAAAATCTAATCACGAATATAATCAGTAGATAAAGTTTCGGTCGCTGTCAAGTAAGTGTATAAAATGAACGGATCACGATTGTTAAATGATATTTAAAATTAATACACTCAGACCGATTTATTAGATTAACTAAAGAAATCGTTCCTGTTGAACACTTAAATATATGTATATCTAATTAAGTTACAATATAAGTTTATATGAAAGTTTTATGGACACTAGCGTCTAAACTAAGACGTATCGTATTTCTTACTCTTTCCAGTATTCGTACCTGTAATATTGAAGACAGTTCGAAAACTGATGAATCGTGTAAAGTACTTCCAATGTCCGAAACATTCGACGATTAAAAAAGAAAACACACTATGAGCGCCTAAAAATTGCTTTTCCGATTTTATTTCTGGAAAACTTTTTTCGCGCTCTTGTGTGATATCGATTTGTCAGACACGTCCCAATGTTGATGTGCATCGGTCTACAAAATTTACCCTCGATCGTCGAGTTACACTTTACTTAGCACTAGAATTCAATACTGCTATATTGTGTTTTGACAGGAGGGATCCAATAACATTGCGGAACTAAGTGAAAATAAGGACGCTCTCAAACTGTCATTAGGGGACAGGCTAAATAATTATTTCATTTTTCCTACATTTTCATACGAAGATCGTGACTAACGGTAAGGCGGCATGGTTTTAAAATTCGAATAGAACAAAATATAAACACGACAATGTTAATTGGTTTTTCATTGTCAACTTACTGTGTAGCTCTTGTTTAATTTCTTAAAATTGAAGGACTTGAATTTGAGTAAAATTTCGTTTAGATTCTGAGAGTGCCTTTGAAAATCAACGCTTTTACTTACTCCCTATGTATACTTCTATTCGCATCAAATGCACCATATGTATAGTTACTAAAGGAAACATTCAATGCATTATTCAATAAGAAACAATTATTAGTAATTCGTCTATGAACTCGTTAAATCAGACCCCGTGCTAAATCACCTGGAAACCACAATCACTCGTCTCGTAAAGAGCAAGTGTGTCCCGCAGCCCTGGCCCTAGCTCGGGGTGCCCAACTAATGGCTCTCGCGATGTTTACCCGTCCCCGCTGCCTCCCGAGTTATCCAATCAGTCCGCACCGGGGAAGCAATAAACTGAGCATCACGTACGTACGTGTCCTCCCGTGACAAACTACGGGACCCCAACGGCAACTAGCGCAAAACGCTCGCCTACACTATATGATAGCGAATTTAGATTTATCACTGGTTTATCACGCGTGTTTGGAGTTGAAACGAGAAGCATTAGTTACGCTTCACTTTTGGACCCAGAAAATCGATTTAATTTTATAAGTTTGTACATGAAATTGCAAAAAAGTTCAAATGATTATAAAGTTACTGTTCGGAATATCCTCGGTTACAATAGCAAGCGATTCGATTCGAAGCAAAAATCAAATACTAAAATTGGTATAATTAATTTGTATTATCAAGGCAGTAAACTTCTAAACTGAGCAATTGCGATCCTCGAAGCAAATTATTTCTTGGAACCGGATTTGTTGGATGCGGACTAAATTGATTCTCAAGTTTTACTGAAATGAATGAATCTCGAAACGAAAAGAGGAATTGTATGTTCAGCTCAACATAACATTTCGTAGTCTGCTGTCGCCACTCTCAGTTCAACGTTGATTTGTTAGGTGAAGGAAAGGCAGCCTATTTGCCTCTATGTTTGACAAAGATTAGCGGCGCGTATCCATCCATCACCTGCCAAAGCATGAACAGCTTTCAGTGGCAACCGCGTTGCGTTAAACTAATCGCAGATTATCCGTCGTCCTTATTGATCCAATCAATCTGCTTCAATCGCCATTCAAATCTAATCGCACCGTATTTGCATTGCGTGTTTGTAACGGCATTGTTAATGTGCCTATAACTCTTGTACTTATGAATTATGGAATCACAAGCTCCTAGCTCGAGAAAGGTGTGTGTTATTATTACCTTGAATATTCGTAGCTTTACTAAAACTCTGCAAAAATAATTGTCAAAATTACCGACCTATTTGCTTAACTAAACCCAGTTTCTAATTATTACCCTGGTTTCATTTATTAGCAACAAGTTTATACAGGTAGCTATAATTCTCCACCACAAGCGATAAACCTGGAGCCTATCAAAATGTTAGTTTCTCCAGATCTGATATTTTGATCACATTGTGCGTGTTATTGAAACTTTTAATGGCCTTTCGGAAGGGGCGGATTGAGTCAGAATCGTTTAGGAAAGGTCGTACACTAGAAACCGAGACATTAAAAGTTTCGGTTTAATCCTCTAAGGTATCTAGGATCAAGTTGTGTAAACCGGAACGGTTTGATATAATTTCACCGAGCCACTAATCCTCCATCAGTTTTCATATTAATTTACTCTTTAAATTATCCTTCGCTAAATTCCTAGCGCTATGAAAAACAAAAAATAATACTCAACTCAATGCTGCGTACTGTATTTCCAAAAGCTGAATTTTCCATCATCACATCAAACAAATTTACGTCATCATCATTATGTTGCAGACCACTGTTGAGCATGAGCCTCCCTCATAGATTGCCAGGTTGAACGTGATGATGAAAGCTTGGCAGGAGAATTGGTGACGGCACGATTTGGTATTATTATTATTTGGACATGAGGGGTCCAGTCTGTGTGTCGCATGTCACTGCAACCTTTGTAGATCTATTGTGACAGTCGCCTATTGATCAAATCACCTCCCCGAGGCCATTTTTTGTCATGAACCTTATGATTAGTCGGTCGGTCGGTAGATTAAAAGGTCCTGATGCTGTCCATTGTGGCAGTGTGGCCTCCTGTGTGTCTGTTTCTGATGTTATGAAGAGCATCACAGTGGCAGGGGTAGCTTGCAGTGCCTCCTTAGAGTCTGGGGCAATATCCTTAGTTCCTGCTGGGCTTTCGCTTTCGCGCTGCGTTTGGGTACTAGTTGTAGCCATTTAGATGTAGAAGTAGATCTACACCTCCGTATTTTTTGATTGACACATGGGGTGACCCTATACTAAATAAAGAAGAGGCTACGCGGGAACTTTGAACTTCAACACCGAAATGTACACCTTTGGATCTTGAGCTTCAGAACTTTTAAGATTGTGTCTACTGGGCAATACATAATTATTACTTTACCTGAGTGGCATCAGATAAGAGTGAATAGTTTAAGTGAGACGTGTGGCGAAGTAATGGCAGAAACGGACAGGAAGCGGAAAAACGAAACGGTCTGGTATTTACGACCACCACATCCGCCCGGTGGGCATCGCTGCTGCACGCACCTACCAAAATAACGATGTCTTGGTTCAAATGCAATCACTAGCTTCCAACCTAAATAGTTTTTAAGCCTTTATTAATATTTCTGTCTGTGTCTATGTCTGTAGCTTTGAAGCACTCAAATCGATGCGGTTTTTTTAGAAGGCTGGTTTAATCGGCATCGTTTCTAGCTCTTTGATTAAAATTTATTCAGCCGGTTCGAAGATAATGAGCTTTATTCCTGATTGGTGTAGGGATCTCAGTGATGCAGTATAATTTTCGGGGTTTAAAATTTGAAGTTATGACAATGATGTTATCTATCACTACATTAGTTCATCCACTGCTTTACCTGTGTGGAAAATTCTTAATCTGTACCAGAGTGAAGGATTGTGAGGAAATAGTGGCTTTACTTTGGAGCGACCTACCTATTGGCCAGGTATGTTTAAGGTTGCGCTATAATAAGTTGATCGAAGTTGAAGTCATTATACTTTGAAATACTTGGAAACTTTGTGTACATTTTATTTAAATAAGAAACATAAATAATTATATCAAATCTGTCAAATACTTAATACTGGATACTTATTTTGTAACTAAACAATATTTTGCCGCGTCAGTATAAAAAGCAATATTTGTAAATGTGATATTGAATAGCATGAAAATGGAAGTGAATGTACTGTTAACTACACATTTCCTATTGGAAAATCATAAGTAACTAAACACGCCCGCACTATCGAGCGCGTTTTAAAACTTCTAGCCTAAGGTATGGGCTAGCCATAAGTCAAGGAAGTTTTTGGGTAAATTATTTACAGGTGGACAGCGACTCCTACCTGAATATCGCCGATTTATATCTCGATCAACAATCAAAACAATTATAGGACTTTCATCGCGGAAAGTATATTCGTCATGATTGTATGCATGAGTAAGCTCATTATTAGCAGATTTATGTGACTAAGATATAATAAAGAAGGAAGATATATCGAATATACCACAAAATTCGAGCATAGTTATATGAATTTATAGCTCGATAGCAGAGTTTGCACCGACGAGGTTTTCCATGTGGCCCATTGTGTAGCCGCAGTCCATGCCGTACTAGCTAATTAGCCAGCCGCAAGATAAATGTCAGCAATCACGAACGCGCTCCGCCTAGCTACCCTTTCCGCGTTCACAGTTAGGCCCTTTTACACTGTGGACGATTTAAGCCTTAAAACTGGGTATGGTCCCGAATCTCCTATAGAATTTAGGCTACCACATAAAGCAACTACGAGGAAGATCAAATTTCAAGACTCATTGTCGCAGTTTAATTGCTAAATAATCTGTTTTACATAACACCCAGATGTTTTACAAAACAACTTACATTGTAAAACAGCAGAACGACACAAACAAGCACAAACTTTTTGCTTTTATCAATGCAGCAATTTAGAGCTTTTGTAAAACAGCGTGGAATTATATGTAGTTCTAAATTTGATCACAGTGGCATAACCAAAAAAAGAAAATGTTTCATCAAAATTAACGAAGACAACCAGTTAATATAAGTGGAAATGTGTCAATATTGATTTTAAGCATATTTTTACTATAAAAAAATCATCATGGTCGCCTTTCACCAAACACTGACTGCTGACTGCCATTCTGAAAAACGTCAAAGCATAGCAGTGCATTCATCAAGGGATACCAACAGCAACATAAACCACTCCAAAAAAAACATAGAAAACAGGTGACCAATAGCTGCAGGTCTCCGCATGTAGAAACCAAGATAAATAATATGATACTTATACAGAGCTGTTAAATACACATAGCGCAAATAATAAAGCTGGACGCTGCGCAGCTGTTTTTCATATCGGAGCTGTTTTTAAAAACAGCTATTGGTTATGTAAAACAGCTAATTAATCAATCCAATGCCGATATTCGCACAACATCTTACAGTAATCATAAATTTGGTTCAGGAACGTAGTGATTGAAGGCTCATGTCCACCAGTGGACGTATGAAACTGATGGTAATAATATAAATGTCACTATTATATCAAGAACATGCCTAAGCCTCGACCCTTTTCGCCCGGTTACAATGCACGGTTTTTGTCGTAAGGCATGGTCCTAATTGAACATTATTCAAGGAGAACGCTGTCCTCGTCTTATTCTATAAACAAGAAAGAGGTGACAATTTCTAAGTTTAGTTATAATTTATTCGTACAGCTTTTAGTACATATAGTAATGTGATGTTACAAGCGACAGTACATCCAGCAAAGGTTGTTGCTCACTTTGCATCACCCGTTGCTGACAGGAACTGACGGACATCTCAGACCGGTGGACGGTGGGCCAAGTGCGAGCTTGTAGGCAAGTGACACACACACACCTTCTATTTTATGTTCTTGGAGCAATTATAATTAGACCGCATTTTGTCCACAATAAAATTATGACGGCAGTCACTATATTAATATTATATTAGCAATTATATTGAATGAATAGACGTTTTCACGTCAAAATGTTTTTGTCACTGACTACATCCCTGCTCAACAACCTCTAGTTACATCCAACAGATTGCTTACAAACTAGCATCTCGCCTTCATCCCTCGATTCTTATTAACAGTTTTTATACTCGGGACTCGCCCTAGATCTGTCCGGAGAGGAATTAACTTTATTAATAGCCGATGATACGTTTAGTAAGCCGCTTGTAGTCTTTATTTTTCTTGTAATGTTTGCTTGCTCTTATTGGCTGAGCGATCTGGGAAAGAGACATCGCTTATCTTCTCATGGATGGGTGTCGAGTACGATGTAACTGCGTTGATATCTTTGCTACTGTGTACTCGTACTTGATGCAATTGTAAGTTTATGTGCGTATTTTATAAATATCTGTTTGACTTCACGTCACTATATAGTGACCGTATTTTATGTTGTAGATAGTTAGATTACATCATTTTTATATATTTACAAATAAGATAGATACCAAAAACTCTTTTTGGTAGACTAACAAACAGTAAGTTTTGGAGAAATTGTAGAGTATTATTGATTTTTAGCTGCACTTAGGACAAATGTGGAAGCGCTTAGTCTGAGCTATTATATTATACTTGTCGCTTTTCTGTTTGACATAAATAGCTTCCAATAAGCATAACAAACGGTTCCGATCCAATATTTAAGACAAGATAAGTCAAAATGCGCTAAAACCCCCGGTTCTTCTAGGAACAAATGAAACAGGACAGGTGAAATATGTCTGTGAAAATTTCAAGTGTCTACATAACAAAGACATAGCATTGTGAGAGTCCTATATTTTAGATATAGGGTCCCGTATTGCACCCTTGAAGTATGCAACCCTAATTACACATAGAGCATAAAGATTTCACTTCATCATCATCATCAACAGCCTATATTTGTCCCCACTGCAGGGGCTCAGGCCCTACAGAGAGTGGCACTTCCATTGCTAGGATATTCTGATAATGAATACCGAAACAGTTGTGTGACTGACTACTTGTTTCTGATTTTGTCCGACCTCGTGTATATTCTCCATAATATATCCAAGAGCATTAGAGCTGAAACTGAACCAAACAATATCACTTATTGCGAACATAATAGTGTCCTTCCTCGCAAATGTCAATAGTTGAACTTTTAAAGGTCTACGTAATGATAGGGGTCGACGTCACTGAACCGCGACGTTGTAAATCAATGCTTTACGTAAATATTTAAAGGTGAATTAGCTTGATGAAAGTTCAGCCTGAACCAAGGGCTGTAAATCAAGAATGTTGTTTTAGGTCTAGACCTGGGAAATGCCAGAGGCAAGGTAAGGTAAAATAAATAAATGGAACTACATATCTGTGTTTTAATGGATTGGCTCTGCAAAATCTATTCAATTATGTTTTATATAATTAAATCACAGAGTAACGCGATATCCAACGCGGTAATATGTAGTTTGTGGAGCGTGGTGGTTTGAAAAACTTTACTTTATTTACACTTAAAGAAACTAAGTTGAAAAATCGTTCATAAGTTTAATAAAAAATTGTCAGATTTATATACATCTTCTATAATGCTTGCATTGATTTTGGCCATATATCAATGCAAATAATTTTAACTAAATTAATTTGGATATAAATTTATCGAAATCGAGTCGAGGTTCGATATGTCGTTGTCCTTTCACTCCTGCCTGTTATTCGTAGTGGGGAAATGAAGCCCATAACTGAATGTTGTTTGATGACATAATAAATAAAAACATTTGTTAGCTTAGGAGGCAGACATACAAAGTTATCGGATCGGAATCAGGAATCGAACCTGCGGCCTCCGGTCACCATTGCAATAGTTGTATCAACTATGGCCATGAGCTTTTCACGGCTAAGAAATATTATAATAAAAATTTATTTTAAAAACCAAAATTAACTTAAATATACAACCAGATTTACACAATTAGTTTCAAATATTACCAATTCATAAATAAATAGCCAATCCGAGAGCAGAAGACATAGCTGATTAACAAACTTGGCTTTTCTTCGCAGGTTTCATTGTAATCTTGGGGCGGTAATGTTTTACGCGATGCTTACGCTAGCAAGGCTGATCAAATATAACTCACTGGATAAATATTTTATCACCGATTCAGTGTTCTTACAATTTGTGCCTACACTGAACTAGTGGTGTCAGTTTAACAGAAAACTTTCCTTTTAGTCATGACAACAAAAACAGAAATAGTTTTGATGCGAAGCTTTTGTCAACGAAATGGTTTCTATTTGATTTTAACAATACTGACGTTATTTTAAGCTTAACCAACCAACCAAATTTATTTACGTACATACGTTCACAGTTTATACGTACCACTAAGATCTGGAATTCCCTACCGTCGTCTGTGTTCTTCTCCGCTCGGGAAGCGCTTCGGTCTGGATGTTTTCCAGACCAGAGTGAACAGAGAATTCGAGACCACATAAACGACGTCAAAACTATTTGTTTTAGCCTATTTGTTGTTAAAATATGCCGTCTATTTTACGATTTTATTAAGGCAGAAGGTAAACGTATCGAGTTTGAATAATGTTGAAAGAGAACTAGCACAAATAAAGACTATTGACTTCTATTGTAGCAATAGATATCTATCCACGAGCATTTCGATTCGATTGGTTTTTATAAAAAGCACACATTTGACCTTCCTAATGGAAGTTGCCGGCAATTTCAAAGAAGTCTATTCAATTCAATGTTACAAAATAGCCCACATTCAATGGACAACATGAGGCAGTATTTTGGGTAACGAACCCGGAACTGCACACAGTTTGAGTAACAAAAGGGGACCCGAAGTTTATTTATCCGGCAACCTGCCAGTCCAATGTAATTCCATTGGAATTGGACTTCAATCAACGCCTTTATCAAGCTTCTCGGAACTTTGCTCAGTAGAACCGTGTTTATGTTGGTTTGATATACTAATTTTAATCAACATCTGCCCAGAACATTTTTGGTTTTGAGCAGATATCAATTAGCATCCTTACAAACGACAAGGAAACTCGTAAATTAAGACACATTGAGTAGAAATTGGACATAAAAGTGCTCTATAAGAAATATTAGAAAACATATTTTGTACGTTGTCCGTTTATGGACATGACATTTTCGTATGACAGACCTTTGTGAACAAATTTAAAAAAATTGAAGTAACGATATTTAAAAAATCCCTACCAGTATACGAAGACATTAAAAGAAACGTATTTACCTAAAGTTTTTTTGTTTATTTATGGTCACTTATAAAGGTAAAGTATATATTTTTGTATGTATTTATCAATACCATGATTACTTTGGGTAGTATTTCATTTCCTCTACAGACCACCATTTTGATCTATCCGTGACGTCATGTAACCTAAATTATACCGCATATGTCACAATACGACTAGTAGTTTAGGAGATATGAGGGGACAGATGAACATACATACAAAAGTTGCTAAAATCATAACCCTTCTTTTTGCTTCACTATAGTCGGGTAAAATGAGGTGATTATCTTAGGCGGTTGCCAAAATATTGTTTTTACCGAACACAGCCAAGAGTCATACAGACAGATACACGAACAGGCAAACATACAAAATCACTGTCACTAATATCCGATGCACATAGGTCGACACATCGTGAAGATCAATTTGTCCATTTTAATTATTATCTTGTCCTTGAAATATAAAAATTGAGCTTTATATTAAACATTATTCCTGTTGGGATAACAATAATGCCACACTAAACTTGCACCGCATTTTGCATATTGAATAAACAATATCATGTCATCGTAGCTGGTCGCAGCTTAGCTTGGTGCATAATAGCAAAGATAATGATGTCAAGAGGCGGAAGAAGCAATTACGACCCAGAGTCAATGTTGTAAGGCAGAGGGGGTAAGTAGACGAGGTTTCTCCCTTCCAACGACAAGCAAGGGGGAAATTAGCGAATGATGTTACTGATGTCAACTTTTGTGATGATATTGTTATTGTGACGCAGATTTATTATGGTTTAACGGCGCCATTTGTAGAGTCGCAATTGAAATCAGGTTGTAGGGTTGCCGTTTAAAAATTGTTGTTTTTATTCAAGGAATTAGGTTTCTATAAATTATTATATTGTTACGCTTTCTATCTAAAGTAATGATTTTTAAACTGAAACCGAAAAAAGTTTTTCTGTCTTCCATAAAATTTCTGGGAAATTAAAGAACTAAAAATCTTTTTTTCTTTTTATGTTGACAACGTATCGATTTTTTTACTTTGTTGGAAAATTAACAGCTACAGACTAGATAGTACATGTACAGACACATAGTAATTAAAAATGAATGTGATTAATCTTCAACCTGATGAGACTCATTAAAGTCCTCTATACATAGAAATCAATGCTATTGTTAAGTTTTTTGGTAATTTGCCGTTTAATTGCACAAAATAGATAAATTTTGTGATCAAGTGTGGCCAGCTTTCTTTTAATTTTAGCCTTACCTGATAAAAGGTTGGCGACCGATGATCTTTAGATCGATTAACTTCACTTTGTAAAATGGTTGGCCAAGAGCGAGGCGTACTCGCATATGAAGGGTTCCGAAAGAAAATTTTGTCTAATACATAGTAAAAATCCCCCATAACATATATCAAATCTAACAATAACAAAATTAAACAAAAAAATTCATACTGGCCTGGAATCGTATTGAATCTGACCTTTAATAAAAATTGAAAATATGTCCAAGTTACAACTAAATTATTTTTATTATTTAACATAATTTAAATATTTGCTGCTTAATAGGAGAACATGAAAAATGTTACTAAAATTACAGCTTCATGTGTGACAAAGCATTTTTGAGACCTATATTACGTCTAAAATTGTAAACTTTTGATGGTTTATAAATCGGCATGTTTTGAAGCAGAAGAAAACAAAATTTTAATCTTTTTTCGTAATGTACTAAAAAAATACTTCACAAGCCTAGGTTATTACGTTTTCTTTATTTTTATTAATTTTTGACGTATCGCGACTGAAATAAGCCATATGTGTAAATCTCATGTCTATATCTGTTTAAGGGCTAGAAACCTCTGACTGGCAGACAAACTGACGAAGTGGCCTTCAACAGTGGGGCTTCGACTGGATCCTACGGGATCGCAACCCTAACATGTCTTATTTTCAACCAATTAGTTCAGTTTGTAAAAAACTTGGACACTTAAAATTTTCAATCGGCAGAGCTACGAGTATGTAAATTACGCCTGAATACAAGTAAGCCTAGTAAACAAGCCAGTAATAAGTTAATAACTTCATCTTAGCCTAAGTTATGCCCAAACAAGCCGTATGAACGTGAATGGCCATAAATTCTACAAACAAACACCTATGCGTATTGGATTAGACTGGCTTATATAAATTACGAGGATCGCCTGACAGATTTTGTGAGAATTACCGAAAATTAATAGAAGCTACAAAGTACACCACGTTAATTATTTTATATTTCGAATTGCGGCTTACACTGAAATTGTGTTGGAATATTTATAAGAAAAATAACAAACAAAAACTATGGACCTCATAAATTCATTATCGTTGTAAAAACTTTAATGATGTAATCGGCTTATGTCGAACGGAACGTGCATTTTGCAGACTTTGGAAGTATTACCGCAGCCACGAGTTTTCCTCCATAGCAACTCGACATCAGCCGAAAAACATCCAGTATCCAACACGGAATATAACACCAAAAATAAAACCTACTGTAATGGACATATATCAGTTTTTATTCATGTAAAATCACGTAAAATATAAATGTTTTCTTGAGCTCAAAGGAATTTAAAAACAATGTTCGTTGTTATTATTGCTATAAATAAATAAAATAAAAAGGGGTAAGTCTTCTCTTGTAGAAAAGCAGCTTAAAAATAATGAATAGTTGCTATAAGAAATGAGCATGAAACCTTAAGTCGAATTTACAAGGTAGTGCATAAACTTCTATCAGACTGTCAGCTTTCCGCTTTCTGTGCACTTCGTATATCTCACCTCACTTCGACAGATCGAGAAGTCGAGAATACACTTCGATAATAAAACTGGACAAATGTGAACCAGACTCGCGTTTCGACGGTTCCGTACAGAATATGAATAATATATGACTCGCAATTGACCGTTTTTTTTTGTATTTGTTCAAAACACCATCCATATTCTAGATCATTAGCTGCGTAACGACTATTGCAACTAACATTAAAGAAGTTCATTGATAATATTACTTTCTTGTCATTACAATCAGAAGTCCTCATCATCATCAGCCAGGAAACGTGAACTGCTGGACATAGACCTCCTCCATGGTACGCCACATTGACCGATTCCAAGCCAGTTGCATGCAGTGACTCCCCGCGACCTTAACTAGAACGTCGGTTTGAGATTATTTATTCGGCCAAAAGTAAAGGACCATGGTTCCGTTGTCATCACTGGCAACACGCACTGATTAAAGACAAAAGTATTTAGGCACTGAGGTATGGGGTGCTAGGTCAGGTAACCTCCTCGTGCGCCCGGTGGCTGCGGGTCCCTTTTGGACACGTCTGGGGGGAAAAGCAGCAGGCTGGGCCGGTGCATCCTGGGCACTAGTCAATGATTCCCCTTCCGGGGTGTCATTGGCTGGTGGCTAATAACCTGACAGGGATGGAGCGTTTCTCTGCGTGTCCCTCTGACAAGCAGAGGGCACAGCAGAGGAATGAGGGCGGGCTCGGCGTGCACTAACCCTGCAGCCGAGCAGGTGTGGGAGGATCCTTCCTCCTCTGCTACCGTCGGAAATCTCGTAATTTCGTATTGAGGTGTCGTGGTCACGTCTCGCAGCTTCGAACGAAACCGAGGGCCTTGGCTTAATCGCCCGGGCCGCGAGGAGACAACCTCTATAAAAATCCTCAATTCTCGGCGTTGTGGTTCGCGACGTCGGGATGCTCATAAGAGCGGCTGGGGAGTTCATCAGTCACTAGCGACCAACTCTGGGATACCTCCCGACCTCCCAGTAGTAATAGGGTTATCCGGGTACAGGGGGCACTGCTCGGATGGACTTTTATGTCCCCCAAACTCGTGGGAACAGAAATGAAATCATTCAAAAAACAAAATAAACTTACAGAGGATGCCGCTGACCGTTCTGGTCACGGATCAGAAGAGATGGTTAATCTGTCAGGTACAGATGAGAACGCAGGTATTAATCTGCCAGGGATGGCTGAAAGCTCATTATGCTCGAATAATGTGTTTGGGATACCTCAGACGGCAGCACCGTTGGGAAGGCGAACGCGATCGACGCGCTCACAAACGAGCTCTCAACGTGAGAGCGGCGAGGAGACGGATTGTTCACTGATGTCTGAGTGTTCTCAGTTATCATCGGCTTCCGTCAAAACGAGAAAGAGACGACCAACCACTAGCAGTAATTCCGGCAATCCGAAACGAAAATCGGTTGCAGCAGAAGACTGGAGTAGGCCGGAGGGGTCTGTCCAAACACCAACTGAGCTCTCCGGAGACATGGTGGAACTGCATACGGCTGATCTCACAGCACAGATTCTGAAGAGTCTTGGTGATGTCGATAGAGTTGTGGACGAATCGCGCAACCTCAAGGGCGACTACGCCCACTCTCTTCGGTTAGCCGTGAAAACGGTTAAGGCGGCTACGATAGAAATGGCAAAACGGTCATCCGCGGATCACCTAGTAGCCGAAAATGCCATGCTGAGATCTCAGCTTGCTGACCTAAACACCAGGTTTGACTTGCTAACGCTAGAACTATCTCAATTACGCCAAGAGCAAGTGGTTCGGAAGGACTCTACCAGGAGCCCTGATCATGTTATCTTGGAACAGGTCAAGGCTATCGTTGACGGAAAACTGGCTTTCATACAAAGCCAAATCCAGCCAGAAGATGTTATAAGACCTCCTCTGTCAAAAAAGACTGTGAAGCCTAAGTCTCAAGAAGCGAGACCCACAAGTTCTGGCAAGGGTAAAAAGTCCGAGCACACAGTGTCTTCAAAACCCAAGTCATCGGCGGTGTCTTCTCAAAAGACAACAGCAAGGGAATCGGGCGCGGAAACTTTGACTCCCTCCGCAAAGGGGTCTGATGTACCAAGGGAAAACACCTCAGAGTCTTGGTCTACGGTGGTGGGAAAAAAAAAAGGGAAAACCACCAACAAAGTGACACCAAAA
Source organism: Carcina quercana (assembly GCA_910589575.2). NCBI lineage: Eukaryota > Metazoa > Arthropoda > Insecta > Lepidoptera > Depressariidae > Carcina > Carcina quercana. Next base: position 8,893,925 of record OU342436.1, read on the forward strand.
GTGGCTCCCACTTCATCACCGCCTAAACATAAAGCAGCTAGTAAGGCGAAAATGCCAAGAGTGCCACAGACTGCAGCTATCTCTGTGACTATACTAGATGGGTCTGAAATCACTTATGCTGAAGTGATGTCGGCTGCCAAACAGCGGATTAAATTGGCTGAAATTGGTATATCCGAAATACGCCAGAAGCGGGCTATCAATGGGGGCTTATTATTAGAAGTGTTGGGGTCGGATGGATCAGAGAAGGCCGATGCGCTGGCTAATCGACTCAGGGAAAATCTTGCCGATATGCCGGTGCGTATTGCTCGTCCAGTGAAGACTGGTGAGCTAAGAGTCGTGGATCTTGACGAGTCCATCGTCTCCCAGGATGTCGCAACAGCCATCGCCAGTGCTGGTGGTTGTGATGTTGGGCAGGTAAAGGTGGGTGAGATTCGTCTCACACCAAAACGTCTTGGCACGGCTTGGGTACGGTGCCCACTAAGTGCAGCACGCAAAATTGCATCAGCCAAAAGGTTGCTGGTGGGCTGGGTATCCGCACGAGTTGAGGTGCTAACTGTTCGGCCTTTACAGTGCTTCAGGTGCCTTGAGAAGGGCCACACCCTCCTCCAATGCACTAGTGCTGTAGATCGCAGATCATTGTGCTTCAGATGTGGCCAGTCTGACCACAAAGCAGGCCAATGCGAGGCTACGGAGCCAAAATGCCCTATGTGCTCGGCCCTTGGTCTTCCCGCTAAACACAGGATAGGGGGCACGAAATGCACCCCTCCCAAGGTGAAAAAAGGTGGTGGAGGGAGTAAGCAGGCTCCCACTACCGCTGCTTCCAACAGTGCTGGCAGGGCCCATAAAACAAATGTGGCGCCTCAAGTAGGCAACAAGCCTGCTGTGGAGGCTATGGAGGCTTAGCATTCACGCCAACCCTTAAAGTACTTCAAGGCAATCTAAATCACTGCCGAGTGGCGCAGGACCTGCTACTGCAAACACTCGTAGAGTTGAAGATTGCCTTGTCAGTGATGGCAGAGCCGTATATAGTACCTGATCACCCTCGTTGGTTTGGTACAAATGCTGGCACTGTTGCTATATACTGGGGAGGGGGAGAGGGTGATCCTCCATGCCTTTTACAAGCGGATGAGCCGGGTATAGTTGCGGTGGAGTGGGGGTCACTCATCGTTGTGGGGTGCTACGTTTCCCCTAACTGCAGCCTTGTCGAGTACGAGGCGTTCCTGGACAGAGTAGAAGGAGTTATTCGCCGACACCTGTCTCGGCCGTTACTTATCCTCGGTGATTTTAACGCTCGTTCTAGCGAGTGGGGAGACCGCCAGGATAATTCAAGAGGGAGAGCCATTTTAAATTGGTCTGCGGAGTTAGACCTTCGACTGCTGAATCGAGGGTCGACGAGCACTTGTGTTCGGTGGCAGGGGGAGTCAATCGTAGATCTTTCGTGGGCGACACGCTCTGCGGAACCGTTAGTGTCAAACTGGAGGGTGATGGAAGAAGTGGTTACTCTCTCTGACCACCGCCACATATCATTCCAAGTGTCATTTCGCCCTACGGATACCACAGGCAGCCGTCGCATCAATAGTCGGCAACGTTGGGCTCTTAAGCGGTTAGATAAGGATAAGCTGGTGGCCGCGGCTCTCGTCGCCGCCTGGTCAGAAAGCCTTGATCCAGAGTCTGTACTCGAATCGGAAAGGGAAGTTGCTTGGTTTCGGGTCACCATGACGTCCATCTGCGATGTCGCGATGCCTCGAATCAAGGCTAGGAGTGTTAGTGAAATGTACTGGTGGTCCGATGAAATCGCAAAATTGCGTGTAGTATGCCTCGCCTCTCGACGTTTGTACACGAGGGCTCGTAGGCGTCGTCGAGCGACAGAAGAGGAGAAAAAGGACGCCTACTCCGAGTATCGGGTGGCAACTATGGCACTGCAAGTCGCAATAGCCGATGCCAAATCTCGGGCGCGGAGTGAGCTCCTTGCGAGCCTAGACCGAGATCCTTGGGGTCGACCGTACAAAATGGTCATTGGAAAGCTTCGTCCCTGGGTGCCACCCCTGACAGAAACCCTCGAGCCTGACTTCGTGAGAAGAGTTGTTGACGCACTTTTCCCGCAGAACACCGGAGACTTCATCCAAACTCAAAGTTTGGCGCTGGTGGAGTGGGAGGACGGCCTAGATGTCTCGGAGGCGGAAATGACGCGGGCAGTTAGACGTCTTGGGGCACGAAATACTGCACCGGGTCCAGACGGAATCCCAGGTCGGGCCTGGGTGTTAGTGCAGGCCGTGCTAGGCGATAGGCTGAGGCGCTTGTTTAGCAGCTGCCTGCGTCATGGATGCTTTCCAAAAGACTGGAAAGAAGCAAAGCTGGTCCTATTGCGGAAAAACGGAAGGCCTGCGGACTCTCCGTCTGCGTACCGACCGGTATGCTTGTTGGATGAGGTGGGAAAGCTGTTCGAGCGGATTGTTTCCTACCGTATCCACAAGCAACTATCGGGTGATGGCCCAGATTTGTCAGACAGCCAGTTTGGCTTTCGCAGTGGACGTTCGACAGTGGACGCGATTCTTCGCGTCCGAGCACTGTCTGAACAGGCGATATCCCGGGGCAGGGTGGTGTTGGCTGTTAGCCTCGACATAGTTAACGCATTTAACTCTCTGCCCTGGAGTTCGATCAAAGAGGCGCTGATCTACCATGGCATGCCTCAATATCTGCGGAACGTCATTGGATCGTATCTGTCTGACAGAAGCATTTGCTACGTGGGTCGGTATGGAAGCATCCAGCAGAGGGAGGTGGTGTGTGGGGTGCCACAGGGCTCAGTGTTGGGCCCTCTATTGTGGAACCTCGCATACGACGCCGTCCTGCGGGTGGACCTGCCTGAAGGCGTCAGTGTCGTGTGTTATGCGGACGATACTTTGGTGCTCACTGAAGGGGAATCCTTCGACAGGACTATAAGCCTGGCTGAACTTGGGATAGGCTGTGTTGTGAGAAAGATCTGCGAACTGGGGCTACAAGTGGCACCCCATAAGACCGAAGCATTATGGTTTTATAAACCACGCAGAGGCATGGTCCCCCCAAGCTCTCGAGTGCGGGTGGGTGACGCTGAGGTCCAAGTAAGTCAGCACATGAAATATCTGGGCCTAGTTCTGGATGGCCGATGGAGCTTCGAAGAGCACTTCGACCGCCTGATCCCCCGAATCAGAAGAGTAGCAGGTGCTATGCACGGGCTGCTTCCCAATCTTGGGGGACCGAGGGAAGAAGTTCGCCGTCTATACGCGGGGGTGGTGCGATCCATTGCGCTGTACGGGGCTCCCGTATGGTCGCATAGACTTATGGGGGTTCGGCGCCTTGCAGCTAAGCTGAACGCTGCACAGCGCCACATTGCAATTAGGATCGTTAGAGGTTACCGAACAATTTCATTAGACGCGGCAACTGTCCTGGCCAGGTTCCCTCCCTTAGATATTTTAGCGGATATGGACGCGAGGGTATATGCCCGGATTCGCGACCTCCGCCAGAGGGAGGGAGTCGTGCCAGAGAGGTCGGTCGTGGAGCTCCGGCGGAGAGCCCACCAACGCGCTTTAAATCGCTGGCGTGAGCGGCTGCACGAGCCGCGAAGTGCGCAACAGCGCGCAGTGCGGGCAATCCTGCCAAGCTTTCAGGCCTGGCTGGAACGGGATGGACGCGTAACCTACCGACTGACTCAGATGCTCACCGGACATGGTTGTTTTGGTGAGTATCTGAGTAGAATAGGAAGAGAAGACACAGCGAAGTGTCATCACTGTGGTGACAATCAGGACTCTGCCCAGCACACGCTCGAGCAATGCCCAGCATGGAACACCGAGCGGCAAGTCCTGATTCAAATTACCGGATTGGATCTATCCCCACCGGCCCTTATTGCGGCGATGTTGGGGAGCCGGGTGGCGTGGGATGCCGTGGTCGCATTCTGCGAGGCCGTCATGCTCCAGAAGGAGGAAGCAGAACGTGACCGCGAACGTTCCGATCCCACTCGTAGACGGCGACGTCGGGGAGGCGCAAACGCTCCCCCGCGTCACAACGATGCCCCAGATTAGGGGTGCCTGGGGTCGCGGGCGGCCAGAGTAGGAGCTCTGGTCGTCCTATTGGTGCAAACCGGCGACCACTAGAAGGCAGCGGTAGTACGGCGTGGTCCCGTCCCGCTGCAGCGCGGAGCTGCGGAGACGTCATGGCTCACTGGCCAAGGGAAGGGCTGATTGCGAAGCGCTAGAGGAGTCCTGGTGTGTTCCTAGGAGATCCCAGGGCTCTTCGACTTGCGCGGAGGACGACCACCGAGGGGGTTTTAGTGGATAAAAATTTCACATAACCCGGCTTCTCTCCTAAGGAGTCGGGTATCTTCAGAAGATTTCCCCCTCGAAAAAAAAAAAAAAAAAAAAAGGCACTGAGGTATTTTGGACGAGAAGATATTCCGTAACTTTCAGAAAGCTGCCAAGACGAGTTGACCTCTTTTTCCAAGTTAGACCTATCTTGTTGAACGATCTGTCTCGGGTATACATCATCAACATACACCCGAAGTCCTATTTTTAGGTAATTACTTATCAAAGTTAGATATTCTATTTTAAATAAAAGTAGGTAAACGAAATGTTTTATGGAGGCATTCTAAAAGAATTACCGTTAAACACAGACTCGGCAATAACAGAGAAATAAAATCCCTGCGACGGCGGGATACAACCGGACAAAGAGCTTAAAATTACCAGGTCATAATGATGTTAAGAATATAAACTACTTATCTTCCTATTTCAAAATATCGTTTTCATAACAATGCGAGAGGAGGCTCGACAAATTCACCGTCGAAACAAAGTCGAGGTAAGTCCCAAGTAATTTGTATTATTTCGCTCCATGTTCCGCTTAATTATTCGCTACACCTAGACAGGCAGGTGCGACGAATCTGTATTTATTTGCATTAAAAATAAATTTCGCCGGGAGACTTGGCGTAATTCAGGATTATGATCCGACAGCTGTGCCAGACAAATTCGAATTTGCGGATTATATCTTAATTTTGCTATCAAGTTGATTAATACTTTATCGTGTGTGTAAATAATTTTGTGGAAAACGCCGGCGCTGGCTCCGGTTACCTTTGAAGTGGTTTCAAGCGTGTTCGTTTATGCAGGATAATTGTGTGTAAAATTACATAAAATAGGCTTTTACATGCTATTTTTCTTTACGTAGGTGCTCTTGTCATGGGTACACTTTGTTGTCCTTAATAATATTTATTTAAGTTCTGTTTGCAATTCAAAGTAATTTAGAGGGTCGTGACTAAAGACGCGTCTAATGCTACATGTATTAATGTGATATTCGTAAATGTATACCTATATATGTTAAATCTTTACATGCATGTTAGGAAAATTCAATACCTGATTGAATTCGCTTTACTAACAAGCTTTTTAAGAGAATTGACATAATCACCATGTGTGGCAGGCGGGTAAGTGATTGTAGGTAAGGTTTCGGTGCACACGTTCGTTGAACGCTACTGTGCGTGTCGCTTGAATTTCCTTAGTCCCACGGTAAGACATGGAATAATTGTATTGCACCTCACATCAATGTGTTCATTTTAATTTACCACAAACTTACAGTATGTTCCTATAATAATACTTATCGACCATTTTTATGGCGGAGAAGATTTTCACAGTTTACTCAAACGTAAAAATAAAGTATATGTTTCATATTTCCATGTGGATACAACTTTAATTACTAGGAAATATTACCCATTTCTTTTACGGTGGTATAGAATGAATATGAATTCTTTTATTTCGCAGATCCACCCGCGGATTAGCCCATGTGGAAAAAAGCAGTGTCTACATCATCAGATGGTACCTATATGTTCTAAATTTCAAGTTTATGCTACGAGTGAAATGAGGCTAAATATGTCAATTACATATGATTTTGTGTTACAATTTTTAATTATTAGTCCAACGCATGCGGACGACGATTTTTAAGGTTGACTTAAAATGCTTATTTACTGTTTGTTTAACATCTCCCAAGTTCTATTCTTCAGAGAACAAGTAAACTAGAAAGACGTTCCGATAAGTTTTTCCGTTTCAGTTCCAATTTCAACATGCGTACAGCTAAATATACGCATGATAAAAGTGTAATTGAAATGTTTTGTGCGAACTGTGGGAGTTTGAATATACTGATTATTCTAAAGAAACGTGGTTAGTAATCAATACTTATTATTACAACGTTCATTCGATAGCTATTGGATAACATTAGCATCCAACATGGATGCATGCATATGAGCTGTTGTGAAATTGAATAGGAGCGTGTAATGAAACACCCATTCGCTAAAAGCTCCACAAGTTCTGCGAAAAGCTCTTAACGTACACTAAAATAGAACCACAGTCCTTTTTCGTACCAAAGGGCCTATTAAAATCTAACAATTTCATGTAATTTGTATTTTGTTAGAAATAATAAAGCACTGAAAACGCCGCGAGGCGGAAGCTCTTCAGAGCGCGTGTGTTTGTGTACGTGGAAATGAGACCCTCCTTTTGAAAGAGTTATTACAACGCAAATAATGTCATTTACGATGGTTTATGATATCTGATTTTATGTTGGTAGCTATATTCACATGTGTTGGTACCCTGAAGTACCCTGGTCTCCGTCTCACCGCTCTGTTCCGAACAAAGGGCTGCCAACAACAAACAAAAACGTGATTTAGGTGATTATGGCGTGAAGGTGTGTGCGGAATTGAGGGTACTTCTCTAATTATTATCATACGTAGTCGTAAATTGTACACGTAAATTGTCTGACAGTTTGTGCTGCCATTCCGTGAGGCGGTTTCGTATCCTGGTAACCACTAGTCTCGTAGGATTGTGTACATTTTATACAAACAGAAATGACACTGATTTCCATTTGCAAAAACCAAAAAATTTAGTATTGCAATGTAAACCTTACAATTCAAATATAGCTTTTTTATCTTACATATTTTATTTTTCCTCTCTTATTTATGTTTTTATGTACTTTGGACTCGTAACTATTTTTTTATCTCAAATATTACTAAGACCTTCAAAAGCATATTAATAATTTTAAAATACAATTTATATATATATATATATATATATATATATATATATATATATATATATGCCACAAAGGTTTCGTTGTCAGAGAAATGTATTTATTTCTCTCATATATCTACTGTAACATAGCCAACGTTACTGTAAATATAACAATGATCTATTCTTTGATATCACCCATGGTAACGCCCTTCTATCTTGACGTACTTAAATCGACATACCGTATATAACATCCTTTCACATGAGCGTATATCAAAAATACTCCCCTGAACATTCATAAGGCAGAAGAATTTCCACGGGAAACTCTGTCCTCCTTATGATATCAAATTGTAAAATAATGACGCTCACTTTGATATGGTGGTAATAACTCTTTCCCGCGAGGGACGTACTTTTGCCGACAGAGTATTTGTCCTAAATCGCGCTGAGGCTATAGGCATCAGTATCCTCATTCCACGTCATTTACTTGCTTGCTTCTGCCGATGGAAGTCGTTAGACTTCACAACAATGTAAAGGCATGTTTTGTTTCGTGTAAATGACACGTTGTGTGCGGTAAACAAGAGCTCTTGAAAATAAATATCTTAATGTTTTATATCAAACCGCCGCCGTGGCCTAATGTACTCGGTTTAGTTGGTTACAGGACATTTTATATGTCCGCCTGGCTAGCTACCTTCATGTTATCTAAGTCTGCCGCCATAGAGCTGTGTAAATAGCAATGTTATGTTCCAGTATGAAAGGTAGCAGAGGCAACTAACTCCTCGTTAGCTTGATACTTCTGATTGCGCTCGCTTAATCGTCGCCTTCAGGTGACATGAAGGCCAAGTGCAAATCCATCATACAAAAAATAAATTTTTGTGGAATTTGTAGCCTAAAGCTAGTAATGCTATATTTATTAACAATAAATGTTGTTTCAACAAATATCGAACAGTGTATATCACAATTCCTTAGTATTTTTTTGCCCGTTACAAATATTAAGTGTTAAACATGTCAAACCATTATTAGACAGGACCTAGCATATATTGTTCCAGAGAGCCAAAAGGATTGTAAAGAATCACCGGGTGGCCTGTACCAAGCAGTAGAACAAAGTTTTTTTAGGGTTCCTTAAAAAGAATAAATGGAACCCTTATATGTTCAAATTATTTTTCCGGTGTATGTCAAGCTGTATGTCGAGACTCTTTTTCTCAGGAACGGGTAAAGGCAATAAGCTAAAAGTATTAAAAAACAAGCTTAGATGTCAAGTCAATAAAAAGTCATATCACAAATTTTGATACTTTCACTCACTTGTCAAAATTACAGAGTACTTGATTACCTTTTGATTTGTACCCGTTGACTTCGAATCATGGAATTTATAAAGAAGTAGGGTCTCACAGCCCAAGTAAAGGGAAAAAATCTGTTGTTGTTCTGCATTTCTAGGTATGACTTTCAGTAATTTAATTATCATATTCTGTGGTATAGTACAGAACCCTTAGTTGCACGAGTTTGACTCCCAGTTGGCTGGTTTTAATTTAAGTTGTGATTTATACTCGTCTGTCTGATATTCAGAAAACATTAACTCTGCAATTTAATAGGGTCTATAGCTACAAAATACTTGAATCAGAAACTAGATCACTGATGTTCCACAGAATCAAGAAGAGTGTCAGAAAACACCAGGCCTTTGCCAAGCAGTAGCCATTGATATTTGTAAAGAGGAAATTAACTGAGATCTGTGTAGTCTCGTATTTTCATCATCGTTTGAAAGTCTACACTCGTAAACAAGCTTGTTGCGTCTAAACACACAGTGCGGGCGCTCTGTGACCCAGTTGCTGCATAATATTTGCATTTCTCCTGACCGTAGATCCGCGGGCACTTGTTTTTTTAACAAGCGGGTGGCTGGATACTGCACGGGCGAAGCGTCCGTGTGTTTGGAAAACATTTTATTTATTTGTGACAAAAAGCAGTCTGGACTGAGCTAACAATAAGCCGTTATTTGGGGCATCATTTTTGACAGGCTACCAAATGAAAAGCTTCAGGCAAAGTTGAGAATGCTACATCCAGTGTTCCATACATTTCGCAACATATTTAAAATGCATTCATTTTGTTATGGATTTTTGACAAAAATGACGATATCAAGGTTACATATAAATGTAAAGTCACACCAGCAGTCTGTCTATTCGACGAATAAGAAAGCCTTTATAATATGTACCGTACTGAAAAGCATAAATATTGATAATTTAAATTTGAATCTGAAATTTCAATATCTACAATCCCGAAACCCTGCTGGTCAGCTATGAATTTAAAAATAGGCGATTAAGACTTTTTTCATTGCCGTAATCATTTCAAATCCGAGAAATATATATGTGTGTTAGTTATATTTATGTAGCGCTGCGTGCAAGTTTGTTGAATAAAATATTGTTAGAGTAGGGTCTGGCTGAAAATCAGACATTTTTTATTAACTTTTGTAATGTTGTGTGTGTGTGTCTGTGTAATTGTCTGTGGCAAATAAATGGTTTAAATAGTTGACTGATAAACGTGAATAAAGACTTTGCAGTGACGTTTAATATAATAAAGTACAAGACCCTGAAGAATTTCACGTTCTCGAGGCGTCTCACTCGATTAGTCACAACCAAATCCATTTTATCAGCATTTAGCTCACACTTTTGTTCCAACGGGGACCTTTTTTCTTGTCCACACTCCTCCTAAAAGGGTTCTGGGGATTTTTACGCTTCTTCAAACACACTGGCGAAGATAAAAGTGCGTGAGAAAGAAACAAGGTGGGGATTTCTCTGGTCCATTGGGCCACACAAATGAGTCGTTGCATTTCACTTTTATACGTTAAGCTCCAGGTGTAACTAGCGTAATGAACATTTATGTTAGAGACAGTCGAGCAGGAAATTGTCTGTCCCGAGTTATATGGTGTTAGTCGAACTTTAAATTGGGTGGTAACACCTATCACACTTTTCACAAGACGTAGCATACAGATTTTCTATTATACGATTTTGAAAAGGGAAGATTACTAACCCAAGTCGTAATGAACGTATTTGGATAAAATAGGATCCCATTTAAATACAAAGTATACAACACACGCTTTTAATTAGTTATTCTAAATTATGCATTTAAAACTCTTTATCCATACATTTCTAGGCATGTCGACGCAGCATAAATATTACCTTAAGGCGAATCCATTTCGAACCACAATGTAGTGTCAAATGAACAAATAGCTATTTCGGGGCAAACGGTCAAGACCCGCGGTAATATTGTGTGCCGAGGAAACAAATTGCAGGGAACTTTTAAATTATGAGGCCATTATGACGGGCAGGGGCTTGCTCGCCAAGTATTGCGTCACATTGACAATACGAGAGCACCAATTTTGACCTTTATCTGACGAGAACCTTGGAAATTGTTGGCTCTTTTATTTTCCGCTTACCTTTGTATACATTTTCGTCGCGGCATCGCTTTGAATTAATTTAACGCCGGGGTGGCCGTTTGTATTTCTTTTGTTTCGAAGGTGGGGACGCTTTCGGTCCCAGTTAGAGATATATTTGGGCCGTTAGCACATTGCGACAACTTTGAAGCCGGCTATTTATTTACTTGACTCAATAGGCTCCGTGGCGGCTCGTATTTCAGATTTAATCAAGTCTGACAGCATGATTAACGCCACCTTTCGCATTCGTCGGGCTATCAATGAACGCCGAGACTTGATTTCGACTCTATTAGTAAAATGCTTTTAATGGAACTCGTTTCATTTTGTTATTTATTGTTTCCTTAAAATGTTTACACGCAAGTATGCTCGCTAAGTTAGCGTGAATGGGCCGATTCCTCAAATTGTGACGGTTCCGGAGGTCAAACGTACATTTAAGCGATTCATAACATTTATTTTAATTTTGAGCAAGTTACCAGTAAGCAATTGCAAAGCAAAGTAAGCAGTGGGATTTTAAACCATATTAATTACATACACGTGTAGTGTTAGATGGATAGATATTTTTAATTTACAGAGGAATACGAAATATAGCTCACATCCCTTGAAAAATTATGCTAGAACTTTGTCATTGTCCATCTCCATTGGCCAATTCAAAATCAGCACGGTGTTGTATTTATATGATTTTTGATGATTGTTGATACAATTAATGAATAGACAGATCTAGAGATTCTACGTGGTTTTTTTTTAAATTATTGTGGGTTATTGTTTTACTTTTATTGATACATTTTGTCGGGATCTTACCACGGTTAGTTTTGCACTTATAATTTATTCGTAGGTTTCGCATGAGTTACCGATATTTCGTCGCTGTTACAAACGCCATGAACACGCAGCAACTGAATTGACGAGCTGGTGGGTAGTCCTACTGTTTACATTGTCACGCACTACCATCGTTACTCACTACTAATTCACTTCGACATGCTGCACTCACGGTGTCACTGCGTTTTGTCCGAGCATTAGTTATTTTTGCATTGTCTGTACTAATACCAATCACCGGATTCCACATGTTCGACAGTCCATCATCCCATCTATTGAAATTTTTATATCTAGTTATTTCTTTCGCTTTCTTGACCATTCGGGGTATATAATGTATCTCTGCGAATATCAGAGAAGGCTTATGTAATTTTACATGGACATACTACATATGTTTACTATATGATATCCACAAGATGCATCCATCCAATCATGTAATCAAATAGTACCAGAAGTGTCTGACAAGATTGCATAGTAGTGGCTGCTATCAACAGGTGCCATATTTTAATGATAAACTTTTCATCGTGTAACATCATACGAGAATTATAACTGTTGTATACAAGTTATAACTCCTTTTCTTATATTTATGAGTGATAGATAAGAGATAACATTGCACAAAGTTAAAAAATAAGGCTTTTTTTTAAATTTCGGTTGAGTTTTTCAATTAGAATCCTTTTAGCGCTAATTGAGTTACCTGTCTCGTAAAATAATGTTCGTATCAGCCTCATATTGTAAATAAACGTTAAAAATGTAATGAATAAAACTAAATCTAATAATCTTTTCACCCTCGAATGGTATCTTACATGTAGACATTCGTTTTCAAACATATAATTCGCGTACCCTAAACCCTTTAAAATATTAGTTTTGTTAATCGATGCAGGGTGTGGTGAAAAAAACAATTTGATTGCAATCCAATGTTGTGTCAACCACCAATATTTGTATGAAGCTAATATATCACCGTACTCGTACACCCGCACACATGCGCACATGTACCATTTAATTTGCGAGCCATAATATTTCCGAGCTCTTCATCTCGATCACGACTGACTTATGGCACAAAGTTGCTCATGGTGTGCGGCTTTGCCTCTGACACCTGGCAGTAATTAGGTTTAAATTTATAGCTCCACTCATACCTTCACCGTCACTTGGTGTAAATCATTGTTTCATTTTCTATCTGACGCGGGACGCTGTATGACGGATACCTATAATATTAGTTTGAGGCAACTTTGCAAAGTGTCACGAGTTTCAAGTTTGGAATAGTTACTTCCGTATCACTATGTAAAATCATTCAATATCTATCCGGAAGTTGTCAAACTTAAACAAAGGGCAACAAGTTTCACAGTTCGATTGTTTTATCGAGTGTACTCCGATAGTGATGGTATGTAATCTATAGCAAACAATTAGTTTTCGTTGTGTACCTTGTCTGGCAAAAAAAAGCTTGACGAAATAAGCTTTTATTTCCTTCGGTCTTATGTCAAAACTTGGCGTCGCTTTCTTCATATGGTCATTAGTATTTCGTCTAACTACTCAAAAGTTGCATGCGGCAATAGAACTATAGCATTTTTTTTCCATAAAACTTTTTGCATTGTATATGGATTGGATATACATAATCCCAAGTATAACAGGATTACAAAAGGATAAAGTTACTTTCAAAACGGATATTTAAGGAACCTAATGTGACACCACTACCCCGGATTTTGTATTTTTAAGTACCTATAGTAAAATAGCGCCGTTTGTCTGTTACTGGTAAATATATACGTAACGTTTCCTGTTACAGACAGACGGAAAGATATAGAAGGCTAGAGCTTTAATTTGGGTTCTGGTAAAAGGTGATGAGTATACATCTGACACATTTTTTTAAAAAATTTACAAGCGATTGTAAACTACATGACTTATCTGGATAACGACTTTTACTTGACCATAACCATACGCTTTCGGTTTTACCTTTGTGATTGAGAAACAGAAAGACCTATAGATAAAACATTCTGATGTGATAGCTGCAAACATTAACCAACGGATGGATATGTGGAGACTACGTTGTATACAAAAGTCATTATAAAAAATTTATGGAGAACTTGTCAGCTTGCTGCATGGTGTTTACGAGCGTAGCGATAGAACTTCCTTAGTTAATATCTGGACTAGTAATCAAGAAATTCACAAGAACCTACATTTATCAACAATTCATTGCACGAGTAATCCGTAATATTATATAATGGACAAATTATATGTCGCTTATTTAAAATGTAAACAAAGTATTGACAGTATATTTTAATCTTATTGCAATGGCTCTGAAAGCGAACGAAGCTGAACCTTGTTTTCAACTGTAATAAAAAGCTTATAGAAAAATAATGTCATTAATTTTATTTCACCGCAGCATATGAAAGCCCTGCCATCGGCGTCACGTCAGAATAATTTATGAATTTCCCCTTACGTATTTAAATTTTCGCCAGCTTTGTTTATCCTTTTCATTAAGTTTCAACGTAAAAACCACATAGCCGCCTGAATATTTAGTCTCCAAAATGTTGCAGAAAGTAACTCCATTACGGTAATGGAAAACAGTGGGCTCGCGTTGCTAGATTTTTCCCTTTTTGCTACAGTTTCGCACCGATGCCGCACTGCAGTTACAGAAATACATGTATCAAAGCTCTCTTTCATTTGGATAGAGGCTCACAGCTGCACCCTGCAAATATATCAGCTTTTATTAAAGTTGAATTGAAACGCGAATTATGAGATGCGCCTTTACTGGTGTTAGTCTGATTGAATCTCAAGTGGCCTTGATTGAAAGGAAAAGCTTTCGAAACAGTGTTACAAAAAGTATACTAATTACCTTAGTATGTTTTAATACATTAAATTACTTTATTCTCGATAGCATTTTTTATTTGAGATTGTAACGATAATACGTACGCTGATATCCTAAGGTAGATTTCATTGTCATCATATTAGAGTTCGTAAGTCTACTTTGGAGACGACCTTCCCGTATAGAGCACAAAGTTCAAATTTTCATGAGAGAGTTTTCCTTAATTCACCATTCTTGGCAGGCGAATAGGTGATCGTAACAGGACGTTGTCAATATATAATATTGAATTACGACAATTGCAGGGTTACATGGGGAGGTCATATTCTAAAGCCAAGACTTGGCAGTTGGCATGGATTTCTTTATATTAACCCACAAAACGTCGACAGCTGACAGTCCCGAGACACTAGCAAGTGTGGATTTATTTTAGTCAAAAATTACTGTAAAACATGCATATTAATACCAACCCACCGACCACGTACCGGGAAACGTCTACCAGGCCGTCCCCCTACTAGATGGACCGACGACCTGGTTAGAGTCGCGGGGAGTCGCTGGATGCAGGTAGCTCGGGACCGGTCGATGTGGCGTACCATGAGGGAGGCCTATGTCCAGCAGTGGACGTTTCCCGGCTGATGATGAATACCAACCCACAAGTTTCAGGTCGTAAACTATCATCGTCATAACTTGCATAAGTCCAGCGCTGGACATGAGCCTCCCTCATAAATCACAGAGTCACTTTTCTTAAGGTGGATTTCCGATCCACCAAAACAAAAGTTGACTATACGAATCGAAAAGGACGTTACGTGGTCATGGTATATTTTATTCATTCCCAATGTCCACACTGAAACATTTTCTAAAAATACGCTAAGCAAAAATATCCGGCTACATCCCTCCATCTTGGCATGTCCATTTGAGTCAAGGGCAGGCCTGAGAGGGAATGTCCCGATGTAAGACAAAAATAAAAACATACAAATGCGTACACATATGTATATCTAAAATCTATATGCATAATGTTTTGTTCCTAATATTTTGTTTTGTTACGCAGATTTCGCCAACCACATATGTATAAATGTTTGAACTCATTCGAGTTAGTATGCTATGTATGTAGTATCCAAAGTTTGCTATGAACAATCATAGGAATATTATAATCTTGCACACAACAGCGGTGCAACGAATCAACGATATTTTTGCATATAAACAGTTTATGGGCCGCGGTGATATAAAGGCTACTTTTTATGCCGGTTCAGTGATCCCGTGCAATTTTTTAAAATCTACGCATACAAAGTCACGTAAAAATTCCAGCAAAGGCATTATTTAGTGATTCAAACTGTAAAAATAAGAAATTAATTCTTTCTCTTTCTCTCTGGTTCGAGTGCAAAACTCCGAATACAGATAGGTGTAATTAATTATGTATATAAAAATGTATTTTTTCATTTATTTGTCCGTATGACTCCTATACATGGCTATGGGATGAGATCTCTGGTATTCTTCTTAGTCTGAGCTTCCGAAGTTTATTTCTTACCCTACTTTTCCTTTTCGTCGGTCGCCAGCAGTTCAACAGTTGTTCATTGGACAGTAAAAGCCTTACTTTTATAGCGTGCTCACTAAAACGTATGCACCGTACCGTTACGGACGCGAAAATTAAGTTTTACCCTCACCGCTTTGCGTACGTAGTGAACTCCGTTATGCAATACACTGAGAGCACATCGTGCTTTTCAGTAATTCATTCAATCCAACTTTATCTCCCTAATTTCGTTGTTAATTTTTATTAGAAATCGTAAAGTTATTGGGATGCTGTCTCACATTGGAAAGGAGATCTTATCTACTTTTCAAACAACCCCAGTTTTCTAATTTTCTAACAGCTTAGTACCTCTCGTGTGAGTTTTTAACCAACCAATACTATCATGTTTCTTACGTTAGATTAGTATGAATAATTGTGCAGCGCCTCTAGCGGCACGTTGACGAAACTGTGATTCGATAGTACCGGTTAAAGACTCACGCTAGAGACACAGGTACCGATAAAGAAAATAGATAAGTAGGGGACGGCTGTCACCGAATGAACTATAATTGGTCAGACGGAAAGTATAAATGACACTAAAGTGCAATGACGTGCACACCGCGACAATGTGCACAGGAACGGGCATTCTCAAAGCTACTCGTAGTTAATGAAGCTCACTTTACTAATTAAGGATCTTATGACAATTTAAGTAGATACTGGAGTGAAGATACAAATGGATCCGTCGATAGTGAAATAGCGCTGAGTCTTGGTTGAAAGAGACGTTATTGACAATATGGATTTGTATCCAGGAAAATTTACATTTGAGTACAATCATACTTTAACGTTTACATTTTATAATTTGGCAACCTTCTGGTGCCGTGCGGTAGGGACGCCCCCACCACCACCACCACCTTTTAAACTGTTGCTTTTAAAAATCTAAAAAAAATACAGTAGTAGTAGTAGTACATATGCTGAACTTAAAAGGAAAACTATCACGACTAAGTTGGCTTTACAGGTTAACGAGGCGACCAAATTATAACATATACTTGGAGTGGTCAAGATGAAATTTTCGTACAAATTACGTTTTATAAAACCAGTTAAACTACGGAACCCAACACTTCGCGTGGCCCGACATACACTTGACCGGTTTTTATTCACATTTATAATATTCTGAAGAAGAAAAAATCCATACAAAGTGTAACGGAAAGGGAGTAGGTCCTAAGCTGTGAAATAATTGAGCATCGAGTACCTATTTACTTCAGCTACCCTTTTTCTGTTGCAAGATGTATAACTTTTAACTTAAATTTTCGGAGATTAGTTGAACAAATAAAATAAAACGTTCGTGTTGTAAATGAGTAGTAAGTACGATCAGTCTCTATGAGACCATCTACGAGTATGCTGCTGTTTACGTTTGCACGAAAAATCTATGAGGGAATTCCATTTTCAGCAGTGAACTTTTAAGGCTGTCAAAGAAAATTAGGAAATTGTGAAGCTAAAACGAAACTAGAATTTTCAGACATTGCCTTCTCCTATACTACGAGCTAAAAAACATGTTCAGAGTGCAAACTGTGCAGAGTGAAGAGTTCTTACCGAGAAAGATATAAACGGACTTTGATTCAAATCGCTTTTAAATTTAGCATACTGAATAAATATCACAAAATTTTACTTGAGTTTTTTTGCAAATTTTCGAATGTAGGAAAACAAACGTTGCTTGTATTATTCTTGTTTTATCTTTATCTTTTCGATAGATCACCTGTGACTTCATACGAGTAAATAAAAAACTTAATTTTAATGTAATTCCTTCGGTTACAAGAAATGAATGTTACATAATTACAAAAGAGTTATCATTATTCGCTCCGTTAGTACACTGTTGGTCACAAGCTACGTCGAAATTTCTATAACGAGAAAAACGAAAGGTAACAAAATTGGATTTTTTAAAACACAATCGTATTGTTACAAATGCGCAAATTGTGAGATAAATCTTAAGTGCACGCAGACCGATTCGCGGCTAAAAATACTAGTTAATATATTATTGAGAGTTTCTGATAATTCGAACAATATTATGTTAATGTTGAAAATATTTTACAAACAACAGGCCGGTTATTTCAATTAATATCTAGGTCAATAGTATATTATCTCCGTGCAGCACACAACGCGGCCAAATGGCTCAAAGACTAACTGCATTCATTAGTTTAAACGGAACCATTACAAAGCAAATGCACCTTAATTATTCTCCACCACAACTTTAAAGCCCGGCAGAGTGATTCTGAACGGATCGACACGTTTCCGTAGAAGCTAAGCTTCTTTTAGGATATTATATTCTAGACTAGCTCTTAACCGCGACTTCACTTGCGCGGATACAAGAAACCTAAGTATGTCACTTTCTAGGCAAGTGAAAAAATCACATCGACCTAGCATCGAACCGTCTCTTCGTTGGTGAGTGAAAAATGACAAATCAACAAAAATACTTTTGGTTTTTTTATATTTGTTATGCCAGTGTATTTAACTTTTCTGGTTGTCTATTTTGAAAAGGTATTTTTTTCCTTTGTGTAATTGTTGTTGTGTGCTGTCTTGTTAAAGTCGAATAAATGATATTCTATGTCTATCGTCTCGGACGAAGCGTCGGTGGCGCAGTTGGTAAGGCTCGGACTCTCAATCTGAGAGTTCCGGGTTCGAATCCAGCCGTGTACCTATGAGTTGTTTTCCAATTCAAGTACATTATCCGATTGCTTAACGGTGAAGGAAAACATCGTGAAGAAACCTGCATGTCTTAAACAGGTATGTGAAGTCCGCCAATCCGCACTGGGCCCGCGTGGTGGACTACGGTCTACACTCTCTGTATGAGGGTAGGCCTGAGCCCCTGCAGTGGGGACGTATATAGGCTGTTGATGATGAATGTCTATGGCGTCGTGAGTGTGTGTGAGACAGAGAAATAGAGATTATACTGTATAACAGAGTGTGCTCAACCAATAGCCTTAAATTATTGAGAAGCTAGCTATGTTATCCATCCATCCATCCATCCATGCTAAAACACAACAGTGACATGAACACTTCTTTTTGAGGGCATACTTTGATAATAGTGTGCGTAAGACTCAAAAATACTACCAACCAGTACTGACAGGTACCCTCGATGCGAATCGAAGCCGGGGCCGCCAAACTGTGAGTCTGTGTGGCTACTCGAGGCTAAAGAGGCTATTAATTTTTTTTCGCACTTTTCGCGTATTTAATCATTATTCGTGCAATTTGCACTGACTTGTTTTCGTAAACATTACTACCAAATTACAAGTTATCCGTGCGACTCTCATAAAAATTAACAAACAGAGGTCTAATCAGAGGTTTAAAATTTTTCAAATGAGTTTGATCACTCATCGCTTCATTCAATTCATCATCATTGAAGAATGCACTTAGAATATTTTTGTTAGAAAACTGATCACCCAGATACATAAACATTCATAGACATTACATTACATCACATTATATCACAGGCATACATAGAGCACACATATTAACGATATATAAAAAAGGACACGCACAAAAACAAAACATAACACTAGAGGTTGTTAGTGTTGGTGCGGGAAGTGTGAAAAGGGTGGGTGTGTTTGTGTAAGAGTGTGATCGTATGTATAACTGTGAAAAGGGCTTGGCTCAGCATAGTATTGCAGTGCAATGATATGAATCCTCTTAACACTAACAAAAATACCGTAACATTATCTAGAAAAGTTTCTAAAATGACCATAGTTTGATAGCATATGAAATCACAGTTTCACCTTCCATTGCCCAGTTTCCAAAACGATGACACTTAAAAGTTGATCAGATCGCAGGGCTCCTCGCAGTCGACAGCTCATCGGTATTCAACACAAATTCCCACCGACATTTTCTTTGTTTGCGAACAATCATATTGTTTATCGATTCTCGTCAGCATTGTTCCTCAAATCCAATCAATTGAATAAATTAAACAGTGGCTGTCACCTTCCTGTGTTTGCCAATCTCCAATCCAAGTGTTGTAATTGTTATTTTATATATAAATAGCAATTTATACTTTTATGTGTTTTTAAATTTTTTGAGTTTTTGATGTATTTTATTCTTGTGGCAATTATCTCTCTTTCAATGCTAGTCTGTGTATAAAGGTAAGTCGTAGAGACTTTTAAATAAATTTTTGAAGAAAATACACCAAGAGATGAGTTCCTATTTTCTATATCAACAAGGAAACTTGGTAACAATTAGAATATAATATGCACAGCCACTGAAGTATTTTATAATTCAGGCAAAGCTGGATGTGGACCCGGGGTAGATCATCGTGACGTACCATGGGCAGAACTATTTAACCCTTCAGCTACAATCTATTAAACTTTTTTTTTTTCAAGAAAAATGGTTAGGTTTGTAATAATAATTATTTTATTCAAACTGGTATTTTCGCGACAGTTTTTCGGGGTATTCTCCCGACGGATGATGATAGTGGCTAAATGTTATATACAAAACATGAATTTTCAACTTACTAGATAAATTATTTTAATAAATTAAATACAATTATTATTAAAACATAATTATTATTAAAAGACACAACCGTCATTTATCATTCGGCTTGTATTTCCGAGTATTTTTGTCCGTTTTGAAGCTGCGGATGTTGTAGAGACACCACTCGATCGATTTCGTACGGACGGATGGGACTTTCAATGCCAATTGTATTTATTATTCAAATTATGTGTAAGACCTACGTTTGCCAACCACATTTCACACGAAACACCCGGGTAATTAAAACTAAAATTAAAAACTTGTAGAATAAACTTACTGCGCATAAAATAAGAAACGCATATCATTTTACTTTTTGCAGGTAGTAGAAATAGAATAGTATAGTAGAATAAATAGAAAAAAATCTATTTTGGACAAACAAAATACTACTAAAATGCAATTCTAGTATATTTTTAAAAATAATCTTGATATTTCAAATCAAAGGTCCAATTTGAAACGTCTCTTTTATGAGATCATTTTGGTGAAAAATATCGTAATATATTTTTCTAACTTCTTTTAAAAAATTGCCTATGAAAAACTAAAAACGCCAATTTCTTCACTAACACGATGCTAAATTACCAAAATCACCAAGATACTAGTAGAATACAAGATAGAATGAAGTAAAATGTGTTTAATAGAGGAAAACACAAAAAGACTTCACCAGTACAATTAAACTTATTAAAAAATTATACAGACAGTAGTAGTCTTTACTGATTGTGGTTTTCGTCTAAAGCGATGCTTTCTAGCATGGACTCCGTCGTGTTTGCTGGCATTCTATTTAACGCCCAAAAATATGGCTATTCATCAGTAATAGGCCTGTTGTCTCCACACGCATTCGCCCGAGATTTACGGGTACGTTTTACTCGGCAATTTGCATAGTAGTAAATAACAGCTCTGTCGGTCGTGCCTCGCTTATTTAGACGTTATAAACTGATTACGCACTCGATAACGCCACCCCACATGTAAATGTCTGGCTGCGGTGGTAACCGGAATCCAACAATGTATCCAGCGATATCAATAAATAACAGACCCCCGAGCTATTTTCGGTGGATTGTAGATGTAAAAGTTTTATTTCTATTTCATACTTCATTTGCAATTCCTTATATACTGTTTAGAGTCTTATTTTACAGTCTTAATAATAAACGCTTAAATTTTGTGAAAATTACAATGATATTATAAGCACAAGTGTTTTTTTTGCTTACAAAATTAACATAACCAATCATGGATGGAGTTATAAATATATTTTTTATTCTTAATTACGTAAATTAGTCTATTAAAATCCAGAATTGCTTTGCAATTTAATTTTTTTATAGATGTATAATTTAGAGCCGTGGGATAGTTCACCCAAAAGTTGGAATTTATTTATCTTCTAAAATAAAATAATCTATAAATGACAATAAAGGCAAAACAAAGGCAGTACTTATGAAACTATTTGAACATAAACAAAGAAATAGCTTTCTAAATGAACTTATTGTAACTAGCTTTTCCCCGCGACTTCATGTGCGTGGAATTCAGAAATAATAAAAAGAAGTATGTCATTTTAGTATGGATACAAAGTATCTTGAAATAGTTACTACCTTATAGGTTGATTGACTAACCGACCGAAATCCCGCAAATACCAAAGTAGCGCAATAATGAAGGTATATTTTAGTGAGGCAATAAACTTTAGCCCTAAGGGCGGGCAGTAAGCTCTATACGATGTTCTCACAATACTACACCAATTCCATTTAGTAGGTAGAGCGTAAAACCTAACTCGACGGGGTTACGACCCTTTCGCACATCGGAAACTTTTTTGACAGGCAGTCTCTTGACGAAACTTGAGCAGTAAATAACTTATTACTTAGCTTACAGCATCTAGTTAAGTTTATTATTATCAACTGTATAATTTATATCAGGTCATATAATTTACGGACGGGTGGCTGAGACTGGTCGGCCAGTTTTTCAAGTAGCAAAGAAATGTGAGTGGTATCGTAGCAATTTTACACAATGATAGAGAATAGCTAATAAAATTTAACTATCTCTACTCAGTTTATACCTTATATCAGTATACAGTACCCATTAGGGTATATGGCATAATCACCACGCTTGCCAGACGGGTTGGTGATCGCAATATTCGGTTAAATATCTGCAGAAGGCTGTTGCTCCTCCTCTCGGTATTGTATTTCCCTTAGTCGCCTCTTACTCGTACGACGCCCACGGGAAGAGATGGGAGTCGCTGGATGCATGTAGCTCGGTACCGGTCGATGTGGCGTACCATGAAGGAGGTCTATGTCAGCAGTGGCTGATGATGATGCAGTATCAGTATATCATAATTTTAATTTTTTCCAATGTATAACAAACTGCCAAAATAATCAAAGAAAACTCCAAACTGCACATTTACAAGAAAGACATTAAAAAATAGATCGGTAATGTTCTGAATCCGTCTCTGCTCAAATAGTCTCATATTTGTATAATTATTTTAGTTTAGTTCACTAATGTATTTTGTCAACAACATTTTAATAATAACCTACTTTGTTTCCTTGTATTCAACTAGAACTGTTTACTTTATTACTGTATTCCCTCGCGAATGTTCACTGATATAGCACTTTTATTTCTGTTACTATAGTCTCATGAAGTGAAATGTAAATTTCTTTTGATATAAATAAATTTCTTTACCCACAATTTTAAGGGAGAGGTGTATGTTAATGATATGAATATTGGTGTCCAGTGAAATAACCAGTAGGTCACATGCCGGTTTTGGGAATTCCGTACTTAGTTGTTTTCTCAATTGGCAAATTGATCGATATTATAAATTTAAAGTTGGTCTAGTCTCTAGCTATATATGCATTTTTTTACTCTAATAAAAATATATTCGTAAATGAATTGTGGTACCGAGTCAAAATCGTCTCGCTTCGAGAATACAGCCACTAAAACTTCAGCCAGTTTATAAATGTAAACATACGCATAAAATAAACAGTTTTGAATCCTACTAACTGTACGAGTAAATCACGTATACAACCCCCGGGATTTTAGTGTAGGTGGTCAACTTTCATGCCCTATGTTTACTTATAAATTGTTTCCATAATTTATTAGGCTTATACTGGGTAAGCCTCAATCAATATGTTGTTTTATAGCCTAAACCAATAAGAAGATAATTGATATACAAAAGATTCAATTTAAAATTGTTGGCAGCCTTTATTTTGCGAAAATAATAAACAGCAACGATGTGTGTTTATTTGTTAATTTTAAAACAACACATGGATCTATAAATGGAAATTTAACGAGAAAACATTATTATCGATATACTGTATGTGAGTTTATCCTGCCTTTCAAATATTACAATCATCAACAGTCCCAATATATGTCCCCATTGCAGGGGCTCAGAGGCTCTATTTTTTATTCGCCCTACACGCCGCGAGCGCTCGTTTTCTACTGATATTCATTCGACTTACGAAATTTTATATTTTTGAATCGCTCTTCTGCAACGAGTGGTCGGGACCACTCTTTGTGGAGTTGAGCGATAGACTAAACGTCATCGTCGAACACTGACTTTACCACTTATTGACATTGACAGTAGGAACTGTTCTATGAACTTTGCGTTCCGTTTTCCTTGCATTAATTAACGGTTTTATTTTTCTGCGTGAAACGGATAAAATTAAACATTTTAAGTTATATCGGCAACACCTGAGGTGAATAATTGAAAAAATACGGTCAAATCTGTTTCCATGCGACTTGTAGTCGATCGTGACTTAAGTCGTGTGCGACGACGCAATGTCACACGAGCGAATCAAAAATAGAGCTCCTGGCGTACTCTCCTACAGAGAGTGTCACATACTCGTAGGTATACAAAATTATCGTAACAGTATCCGTCCAACCTTTATACCTCTATAAATACAAATAAATACATTATCCACACAAATCCCGTAACCCAAAGTGGGATTTACTTAACTATGCCTACGTAATATTATAAATGTAAAAATGTGTTGAGATGGGTATGGGTGAGGTGAAACCTTCAGAGTGAAGTTATCCAAATGCAAAATCATTATGAATGAACGTTGCCCTTGTGGAATCAGATATATTCCATCAAGTGTGTGTGTGAGGGTGGGTATAGGGTGTGTGTGTATGTGTATGCCAAATTTCGTTTGAAGCTGTTTATGCATGAAAGAGACAAAAATATCGGAACTCATAGATTTTCACAAGTATAATATTAGTTAAACTGTATATAAAATATGTGAATATAAAAATATGTTCATTAATAATTCACGTAATCTACAAAATGCACAGCCATTCTAAATATTATATTTAATGTTATGAATACATAATAAAATACTTATTTTATAACATTATTATTGTGTAACACCTTACGAGGGCACAACAACATAGTGAGGCTTAAATTAAAAATTAAACAAATTAAAAAATTATAACGTCAAGAAAAATAAAAAATATCATCAACAGCCTGTACGAGTATATGTCCCTACTGGAGGGGCTCAGACCTACTCTCCTACAGAGAGTGTATGGGCCATATTCTACTACACCTATTAATTTCGTCTCAGGGATGTGCAGGTTTCCTCACGACGTTTTCCTTCACGGAAAAGCTAATGGTAATAATTTGTATGTTTCGTACACAAATTCCCGAAAACAAAATGGAACTCATTAGTACGAGGCAGGATCAACCCAGACCTCGATTGTTCAAGGGCCTGACCTGACCCAACTGAGAGCTACCACAGCTTTATTTTTTTCAAACTCAAACAATATATGAAAATAGTATAAAATGAAACGATATTGTGAATCTGTTACGAACAAATATAATTAATTACATTAATTTGTTTGTGACTTATTTTAACATTAAGGATATATATGGAATGTCTGTTAAAATATGCCTTACTACAGTTCTAACTGTAGATAAATATGCACTGGTTAACTATAAACACTTACTATCAAGCACGTTAATTTACATTTAATCTTGTGCTCAGTGTTAGAGTAATATGCACAATTCCAACTTTTAATTACGAATGAGAAGGCGGGGGCTCACTCCCGCAAATAAGTACATATGTAATTACATTTTGTTTTGATTACACGAACGTTTTAGAGTTCCCGTCAAAGAAGCTTTGTAAGCGCTTTTGTAATTTTATTTTATTTGTAAACAATCGTTTTGAAACAAACTTTTGGTTACTTTAGAATTCTAATTTTGAATACAGAGCGCTGTAGTAAATGATCTTTTGGAATCCAACATATCCTTTCATTTTATCACAGAAAGCTCAGTAAAGTCTTCCGTTTTTACCGCTCAGCTGACATTATTCGCTGGTATATATAAAAATCTTTTCAACACCTAATAACTTTTACCTATTGAAAGTTTTAACTAAATAAATAAATATTAATGAGAGAATAAGCTTAATTTTTATTTATTTTTTGGGTTAGAGAAGGGAATTTTCGTCACTTTTTAAAAGTAATATAATATTAGGGAACATACTCATATTATTGATATACGTGATATTTTTAAGATTAGTATTATGACTAATAAAAACGTCGTCTAGGATTACAATGAGGAAAATCATTCTTCTCCATCAATATTGGACAGTTTTTTTTAAAAAAAACGTGATATGTGCCAAGACCCTCAAGTCAGATCGAGAGGGAATCGTCCCCCCCCCCCCCCCCCCCCCCAAATGACTCACTTATTTCACCCCCTACTGCATCAAATTTCTAGAGCTGCAGGAAACAGCTGCTGCAAAAACACCTGAATGTTCTTGATATATGAGTAGATGAATACCTTTCTCTATAGAGCATTCATCGAAGTCAAAGAGACATTGCCCACATCCTGCTGGAGTGAGGAGAAGTGCCTATAACTACAGGCTTTCTACTTCAATACACCGAGATCGCTCGCAGAAGTCTTCAACAACTCTAACGAGCTATTGAATAGTTAGTATTCTGTGCTACTGAACTGTCTGCTAGAGCTGGTATGGAACGAGAAGTGCTGCGGGAAGTGTTACCGTAAATATTATGTGTACTTGGTGTTAGTGTTGCTGAATTATATCGATAGTATAACTGTCGATAGTTGACCTCTAAAACTAGTCACAATATTAATTAACGTCAATAGAATCGATTATATCGATAGTACTACTTCTATATTTGTTTTCGATATGACTTATACTTTTTTTAGTAGAACCCGCCAAAAAGTAATTCTAGTCACGCGGTGCTAAAACGCTCCTTATAAATCGGGTGACTTAAATGACGTCACAAGTGTTTTAGAGCGTTAAAATGTATGGAGCTTGTTCGATATTTTGAGTTATCTCTCCATATGTTATATACCCATATAATTATCTTATAGGGGTATATAACATATAAAAATGCAATATATAATAAGCATTTTACTATTCGAGGAACTAAATTTTTGAGTAGTGTTTAAATTGTATACTCCGCAATCTATGTGGCCATGTGTACCCATATTTTGTTGATTGACCACTTTATATTTAGCTACAATAGCAGTTACGCAGCTAATGGTTCATAGATAGCTCTTTCAACAATAATCGAAAAAAAGTGTGATTCACTGTGAAGTTGTATGTTAATGATAATCATTTCGCGACATCACAATCTGATGTCCTATTTTTAGATAGTTACTACACAAATCCAGCTATTCTATTTTAAAAGATTATGGCAACAAAAATTTAGCATGAAGCTTTGATGGAGGTGGATCGCCGTAATAATACTTTTGAAACCTGTGCTAATAAATAAGAGCATCCTATGATTTACAACCAAATGACGCTACGCTTTATGCACATTTACGTCAGCGCGTGGGCGGGGCGCGCGGGCGGGGCGGGGTGCCTGTTTACACAGCGGCAGCGCCAGGGGAGGCAAACTGCCGGTAGCTCGGTGTGCACTCACTGATTGAAGATTTAAACTTGTTATGGTGAATGAATTGATCGCTTTTGATTGCATTGCCAATCTGGTGCATTGACTGGTTATTGGGAGTATTGCTTTAAAATAAGAGCATGATTGGAGAGAATAGGGATGATGACTTAAAAAAATATTATGCGCTCATTCGAGAGACTGTGTGAAAAGATAAATAACCTTGTAAAAGATTTTTCGATACGACTTATACTCGTAATTTTGTAGAAACTTTATGTAGAACTGGATCACCTACACTACAGCCTATACACAATCAATTTTGTTACCATTTTCAAATTAATCGAAAGTACTCGCTATCGAAAAGTTCAGAACTGTCTGGCCGAAAAAAAATCACGACCTACCTGATTCACGATTCAGATTTTGATTTTTACATAAGCCAGTGGTAGTCCATTGCTGAACATAGGCCCGTGCCACTGCACTCAGCCCTCTACTCTCCACATGCATTCTACCTCAGCTGCACAAATCATCATTCCACCTAGCCGAGGGCATATTACCTACGTTTGTAATACGTTTGCCTAGGCGTGGTTTCAACTCTATTTCACATGTTGGTTTATTTCATACAAATTTTGGTGCCCATGACTTTTAATCTCTAACTTTTATATATCAAACCAAAGTTGAGTTAGTTACACTATTTAACTCAAGAATGTCAGAAACTGTTTTTGTTATCTTTGCTTTTTTTAAATTTGTCTTCGACCCAAATAGCACAATAACTATGAAAACATGGGATAAATTCACTAAAAAATTTTCTCATACATTCACGACCTAAAAGATAGTCTGAATGACTTGAATTTTTATACCTAGAGTAAACCTAGAGGGATAGTTGAAAGAACATGTGGTACTTTTTTGACGATCTAACAAGTAGTTCCCTTGGGATAAATCCTAATGTACACGCAGATCGTCGCGGGCAGAAGCTGGTTTTTTTAATAAACAAATCTTGAGCCATAAAATAAGCCACGTTTAAAACTCACAAGGTTCCGATCCGATCGAAACATTAAGAAGTAATCGTCTGTCGCTCGCTTCAGTAAGTTACGCGGCGGCTGGCGGCAAGATCTCTTCAATAAATCACAAGGAAGTCGACTCAAACAAGGAGACTGCATCCTATCTGTCACTTGTCTCCCGGAGACATGTTCAACGAATTGATGGTGAAGAGTATTCTTTTGAATGTCTATCCAACTTTGCAACTAAAGTTTGATCGTAGATTGACTAATAAATAAAGACAAGACCAACACCAAAACAATACCATAAAATTACAGAGCGTTCACGTTATCAAAGTATTTCTAAGATTGCAGCATAATTTAAAGACTATAAGTAAGCGATGTTTGGGTTTCTATTTGTTTACTTACATTTCTATTAGATTGTAGAAACGATACAGCATGTATATTCAAAAATTGATAGCTTCATAAATTTTTGGTACCTGAAGACCAGATGTTTCCATTTAATTGCACTTAGTTACAACATTTAGGTCAGGATCATTATGTTCACTTGTATTTATGCAATTCAAGCAAGTCAATCTTAACCCACTTCTAACCGTCGTATCGATTCGAAACTTTGTGATTGAATGTTAATTTGGGTATCAATACGATGAATTAATCGAGCTCTGGGATCGATCCTGGCTCGCACCAATGAGTTCCAATTTGTTATTTGGAATTTATGTACGAATGATAAAAATCATTACCATTGACTTTTCGGTGCAGGAAAACATCGTGAAGAAACCTGCACACTCCTGATTAGTAATTCAAATGTGTGTGAAGTCTACCAATCCGCATTGGACTTGCGTGGTGGACATATGGCCCGTATACTCTCTGTAGGAGAATAGGCCTGAGCCCCTGCAGTGGAGACATATAAAGGCTGGTGATGAAGGTCATCATACAGAAGACATTCACCATCGTCAATCAATAACACAATCACCAACCCGCCTAAAACCAGCCTGGTGATGATGCCGAACCGAAACCTATGACACTGGTAACAAGAAGAAAGTTATACAACTAAAACCTGACTACTACAAGAAGCGTATAAACCGTAGTAGAAAAATTAAGATTTCATTTTATGTCACTTATGTATATGTTCTTATATCTAGCCTCTATATTTTTGGAATGTACTCTTCAAAAACTTCTACTTGATACCACACATTCGAGTCGCATTATGTGACAATATACATAGCGTATAACCTGCGGACAGACATGACGCTTTTAATGACACCCCATTCGTCAAAATACAACAAGTGGTTTAGGAGATATAAAGGAGCGGATAAACATACATACATAGGTACATATAAAGGGTACTAAAATCGTAACCCTGATTTGGCTTCGCTGTAGTCGGGTAAAAATGACAAATATGTCAACAAGGATAAGTCATGTCATTAACATAACAATCTCCCAAAACACGATCATTCAGAAGAAAACCATTCAAATCAAGGTAATATTACTGCTGCCAATTTGTTTGTATTTGTTGACCACAAAGTACCCGAATCCTGTTCTGACAAGTATTTGCAAGTAGCTGTCTACCAAATGTGACTTAAATTGAGACGGGATGTAAGGAAATCGACGTCCTCCGAGGAATTCCTTGCAGAGATAAGGCAGTTGGAAGATTCCGCGGTCTCCAGCCGTCGACTTTATTCTACATAAAGTACACTTGTTAGTGCTCCCAGATAGGAAATAAACTTCTTCTTCACTGCCTAGCATTTCTGTGGTTTTACGTTAAAGTTGAAGAAGCTCTTTCAATTTAATCCATAGCTGCAGAAGAGCCAGTCAAACTTTGTTATGTCCATTCTGTCGGCCATCCTTTGCCTTCGTCGATCACAAATCTACCATTTATTCTTTTCCACGTCTATGTTTATAGTTGATGTTCTAAACAAGTGACAAAGTAAACTAAGAAGAAATTGTGATATACTCTGTGGTGTAATTTATGACTCAAGGCCGCACAAATCACATTGACACTTTATGTCTGGGTATACTTGTATTTAGTTCACACAATTATTTTTCTATAATACGATAACTGTGATGTTTGAACCCCATTGCTTATCAGCATGACCCTTTACCAACAGTGAATCGCAAATCCACAAGCTCATCCGTTTTAAATCTTCTGTATATTAATACGTGAAGCAAATACTTTGTGCCCCTTTTTACGAAAATTGCGCGGACGGAGGAGTATGAAATTTCGCACACTTATAGTTTATATAGAGAAGCAGAGCAAAATAATACTATTTTAAAAATTTAAAAATTAATTCTGGTCGAATTTCGACCACTGGCCGGTCGACCAGTCTACTTAACTAAGTAAAGTTTAGAGTACGAGATATAAATAGTAAAATCAGAGTATTTCTTAAAGAGATCTTTTAAAGTATGAATAAGTAGTATTTTACTAAACACACTTCTTCAAGTAGGATGTCTTTTTCTAGCTAAAAAAAACCAGCTGGGCAAGTAAACGAGATATCGTAATAGAAGTTGTACTTCCGTTTTTCTGTGTTCAAAGGCGTGATTTCATTTCCTCGTTTAAAATATAATTTGTTTGTTCCTTTCTGAAAGAAGTTTTTGTTTGACACAATACTCATAATTCGTGTAATTTTTAGGTATTTATCTATACGTACGAGGGGCATACCGAAATGATCGGGAATATAAAACAATACATACAGGAAATAACTAAATTTATTTTTATTGCTTTTCGAAGTATTCTCCGTTGCAGTTAATGCACTTTTGCATTCGTTCGAACCAATTATTATAGCAGCAATTCCAGTCCGAAGTTGACATGGTCAAAATCGTCGATTTGTATGCTTCCACTGCTTCTTCTGGACCTTGAAACCGCTGACCACGCAATAAATCTTTGATTCTAGGGAATGTAAAGTAATCATTGGGACTCAGATCAGGGCTGTATGGAGGATGATCCATTAATTCAACGTTTTCCTGCTTCAAAAACTCGCTTGTTTTCTGAGCGGTGTGAGAGCTCGCATTATCGTGATGGAGGATTATGCGTCGTTTCGGGTTACCTCTACGGAGTTCGGATATCATCTGTGGCAAACAAACCGTTGTATACCAATCAGCGGTAACCGTTCTCCGTTCCTCTAAGGGAACTGTGACTACATGTCCTGTTTTCGCGACAAACGAAGCGACCATTTTCTTCGATACGCTGCGAGAGCGGACAACTTTTGTTGGCTTGATCTCACCTGCGAAGACCCAGACAGCCGACTGATGCTTTCTTTCTGGCTCATATGAATAGATCCATGATTCATCACCAGAGACAATGTTATAAACTGCTTTTGACTTTCCTCCGTTGAAGCGTTGCAGAGTAGACCGGCACCAATTGACACGAGCCGCCTTTTGCTCTTCGGACAAATTATGGGGCACCCAGCGGGAAACTAGCTTTCTCACTTCCAGTTCACCATGTAAAACAGTTTGTATCGCAGTCATACCTATCCCTAAAGTAGCCCGAATCTGCTCATATGTAATATGTCGGTCATCCTGTATCATTCGGCGCACAACAGCGACATTTTCTGGTGTAACCGCTGTTTTTGGCCGGCCTGTGGAAGGTACGGTGCCAAGAGAAGCACGTCCACGCCGGAATTCAGAATACCAGCGATATATTGTCGTCTGGCTAGGCGCTTCACTCTTGAATATAGATATAAGCTCAGCGAGACATTGTCCCTGAGATAATCCTCGTCGAAAGTTGTAAAAAATTATGGCACAGAAACTTTCTCTTGTAAGCTCCATTTTTTTATCGACCTATCAATTTCAAACTGATATTGTTCTTTAAAAAAAATTTTTTTTTTAATTCTGTCAATTGTATTCGATTTTCAACTAACCAGTGTTTATTCATCAAAAAGAGTTTTTAATCTAATTAAATCGAAAGTACTCGATTACCGATCTTTTCGGTATGCCCCTCGTATACTTACCCTTACTTGTTTCAACAAATATCATCTTTATTCCCTTGTAAAGTCAATTGGAGCTGTATATTAAACACTGTCGTCTGCGAGCGACGAGACCAAATGAAATTTTCCTCATTCCTTGTCAAATTACAACATCTTTACCGTTGAGTTTGTTGCTGTACGTTTTTTTGAAGCAATAACGAGTTCGAGTTAGATATTCAATTATGTAGTGCACTCACTGTACCGGAAAATATAACGTTGCTTTTCTGTAGATAATGTAGGTATTCTGATCGGCAGTGTAGGTACACGGTACAGACAGGCTCAGAATTCGTTATTAATTATCATATCCTTGTTGTGTTTTAAGAATCTCAATTTGTAAGTAAAATACCAATAACTCCCTCACTCATGATGCTATCTTAGAAACTATTAACTACAGAAACTAGAAATTTATCAGACAGATTATACAGGTTCTCTAAGAAAGGAATCTACGGAAATCAACCACTAAAGGCATAAAAATGGTTATAGCATATACAGATCTTTAAATTTTGCGTGTAAGTATCTTATATATATCGTACAAAGTTCATATGTAGTTTTATTTTCAAATGTTTTTAAAAAATGGGTTCAAAGTTTGTAAAAGGAAAAAACAAGGAAAAATTTAAGCACACAAGTTTTAAATTTAGCTGTTAGGTAAAATAGGTCATTATTCCAATGATAAACTATAATAGAAATAACATCTTTATGCAAATTCTACCCCTGGTTAATGGAAAACTGGAAATAACATATATACAACCTTGCTAGCATAACTAGCAAGCAGGACCTAACCAGCACGATGTAAATATGTATGTTTTTAATTCAACTAGGGGAAATGAAAAATGACTTATAAGTTAGTATATAGAACTGAAAGAATGAAGCTTTTCAACTTGAAATTTTGCAGATATGATTGTTTTATGACGTAGAAAACTTAATGTGTTAGATTTTTAAATACTCAACTTTTTATGGGGTTAAAATTGGATTCAATGTCAGTTTGAAAAACCGAAACCATAAAACCAAAGCCTTTACAATCCTGTCGACTAAAATAAATAACGTCCGTGAGTTTACCAGCACACGGTAATTCATAGGTATACCTTAGATGAGTATTGGTCATATTGGTGATTAATTGTTGCCAAAAAGTTTGTACTCGTGCGGTCTACTGCTCGCAGAGCTATCAGTTAATCTTTAGTATTCTACACTAGTACTCTTCAGAAGTAAGTAGTTCTCATATCAGGTATAAACTTATTTATGACACATTTGTGATGACTATTTAACCTGGGCATTATGCCGAACACTTTATGCTACGATTTTGTTTAATTTAAGTTTTGGTTTTTTTATTATTGTTGCAATTTTTAAATAATTCCATGTATAGGAGATCAGGGCGAGAGACATATATAATTAAAGCCGTCTTGTTATATCTTTATCAAGTCAAAATTTATTTTGCTTTAATAATACTTCTCTTTAGCAACATCATCATCACTATGTGACAAAGTGGTCATACAGTGAGCGCCTGGCTTAGAAATGTGCACGATTTTCATTACAACATTAAGAAAATCACTTAAGAGGTTCAGAGAAAGGACGAATATTGTAAGGCTATAATGAACAAATTATAAGTAGGTAACGAACTCGGTCCTCACAAACATCTTTGCTCGCGTGTTTGGAGACAAAGTTTGTGAATTAATTTGCCA
The DNA here is from genome assembly GCA_910589575.2 of Carcina quercana. Taxonomy (NCBI): domain Eukaryota; kingdom Metazoa; phylum Arthropoda; class Insecta; order Lepidoptera; family Depressariidae; genus Carcina; species Carcina quercana. The sequence continues at coordinate 8,927,416 of OU342436.1, forward strand.
AATAACGCTCGAAACACGAGATTTAAACTTACCACCCAACTTTGCTTGTTAAATGTTAATTGTTACAAAATGGAATATACTTATGACGCCGTCTAGTGATTAAAATTCCTCGTCGAAGTATTGGCAAGAACTCTCAAGTCTGTGGTTCGTCAGTGCCAGTCCAGCTCAACTTATTATAAAGCAGAAACAAAGGCAACAGTCCTATTAAGGTTTACAGGTCCAGTTAAAATCTCTCTAAATAGGAGCTCACTGTATGGTCTCATAACAGCCGCGGAATATGACAGGGAGAATTCTAAGGGAGACGGGAAGCAGCGGCCACCTAATATGTACCACTCATTATCGTCTAGAAACGGCTGTTCGGCGAAGGAACCATCGTGAGGAATCTTGCATGCTTCTAGAAAACAAATCTCTCTAACAATGTTTATGATGAAATAAAATTGAAAGTGTTCCAGGTAGTCATTAAAAATCCTTAGAAACTAATGTTACAGAAGTAAGATTGAAAACCGAGTGTGTGATTTTTAAACCGAGGATTTAAAATACCTTTCACCAAATGGAGCATGAAATTGCTATCTCAAACCCTTAAAACATTAGAATATTATTTAGAAGGAGAAATCAGCAACAGTCTCATAAACTGTACCAACACCAATTACCCAAATCCAACTGATGTTCAGGTTATTACATTCAATACGATACACATGAATAAACATTTGCTTGTCAATCTCATATTACTTTCAGATAACAACGTAGGTATATTAGGTATAATACATATTGCAAATGATATCTGTCATCAAATATTAAGAGAATATTTATTAAATTTGCTTTGCGCGCTCCCAAACCGGGCTATTCTATCCGCAAATTTTCACGTGCATTAAAAATTCACTAGCGAAATTGGGGGTGTATAATCAACAAGATTGTATTGGTATGTTGGTAAAAGTTATCATACAAACAGTGTTTTAGAGAACCGTCAAAATATAGTCTAGAACAATGTTATTCTAGATTTTATTGGTATATTTGGATACGACGATACCTACTGAATCTAAATGGAGGTATCCGATCTCGGAAACATAAACAAGGGACTAACCCTGACACGTACCTTACACATATTTCGTTGTATTACTTAGGTGTTTCATAATCAACAATACTGTTTCAGTCTATTTTGTATAATTAATAACAGCAGAACAACCAATCGATTAGGATTATCTACATATCCATATCCATACTAACATTTTAGATGTTAAAATGAGTTTGTTTGTGTGTCTTTCCCTTACGTCGCCATACATAACATAGAAACATATAACCCGGTTAAATTTGTCCAATAAATAGGGGTAAGGTTCACAATATTTCGCATAGAGATAAAATTTGAAAGAATATAGGTTCCCAGCGTTTAGACTTCCGCGGAGGATGATCAACGAGGGGGTTTTAGTAATCCAAATTCCACGTCACCCAGCTTCTCTCCTAAAGAGTAGGATATCTTAGATTTTCCCTTGAAAAAAGAGAACACAATTATAAATCAAATGTGATAAATCCCCATCGATCCCAAATTCAAGGACAAAGTTCAGCCAAACGGTAAGTTTTATGATATCATATAAACATGTAGATTTTAGGTAGAGTCTTTAATTTTACAAATTTAGTTTTTTTATTTGCGGTCAGAAATGAATACATAAATAATGTAGCTACTAACCGTAAAATAATTTAGTCGACGTTTTATTGTAAGATTTGACTTATTGTTTGCGGAGTTAAAGCTTCAAGCTTAAACTTCCATATTCGAGTTCGACTCGCTCTTAGCCAATTATTTATTGTTCAACTGCATAAAGTTGCTTGCAATGTCCATTCTTCTAGTTATTTCATATACTAAATCGAAATATTACAAAATTCTTGGACATGTCAAATCAAGCTGCTCGTTGATACCATTAAAATTGTTTTCGCTTAATGAAGACTCCGATAGACTAGATAAGGCGGATTCAATTTTTAAAACGGATTCATGAGGGCGCATTACTCTGCAGGAAATGGAATGTCCTCGATTTATTTTAACCACCCAGGCTTGTTCCAAACCATTAGCTTTTTCAATCCAAGGATGGATATAAAGTGGTAATGATGACACAAGAGTGTTATTTTTATTCCTGCGGATTCCTCTTTATGTGAGTTTAATGCTGAATGCAAATAGCTTTAGTTTATCGCCTTAAAACTTCTTACGAAATATTAAAGAAGGAAACTGATTTTAAAACCGTCATACCGTCTGAATTAACATTTAAATGATTTATTTTCAATCAGTTTTTTTTCTCAATAATCAATGATTTTTTTTAATGTTGGGTATTTGACTACAAAAATATTTTTGTTTCATTCGATAGTACGTGTAAAAAGATAAATAGCTCTACCTATATTTTTTTCGTTTTAGTTAGTTAGTAATAGTTTTTCTAGCAATACCCGCCGAAAATGAGTGTATTTAAAGGCCAAAAAAGTTGTATTAGAGCTATGTTCAACCTGAGAAGAACAAATAGCTGTGTACCATACTTTAAAAAAATGAAATTAATGACATTACCTTCCCTCTACATATATGAGTTGGCTGTTTTTGGAAAAAATAATCCTAAATTATTTGCATTAAATTTTGACATGAGTACAAGAATTCTCCGAAATAACAATGACCTGTGTCTGGTAAGGTCTCACACAGCATTCAAACTTGGGAGCATCTATTGTATGGCACCAAAAATTTATAATAAATTACCGATGTATCTAAAAAACGCAGACCTACCTGTTTTCAAAAGTAAACTGCGAAGATTATTATTAGAGAAATGTTATTACAAAATGTCAGATTTCCTTAATGAAAAATCATTACTTTGACATTTATATTCTTTTATCTTACTATTATTTTGACATTTGAATTGTATATTATAATATGTTGACATTTAAATCTAATTACTTCATTATTTTGACATTTTGTATTATATATAAATGTAATATTTGTATGCCTAATAGGTAAGAAATAGCAATCTATACCTTTATTCTACATCTTACTGTAATTTACCTATTTCTACAAATAAAGTACTTTGACTTTGACTTTGAAAAGTGATTCTTGTCACGGTCGGTCAAATCGGGCGTATTTTGTGTCGTCACATTACTATATTGGAGCGTTAAATGTATGAAGCTTGTTCGATATTTTGAGTTATCTCGTAAAATAATGTTTTTATGAATTATATAATTATATACCCATATAAGAAAAAGTTCAAAATGCAATGACAAAACTAAATCTAATAAGAATTTTACTATTCGAGGAACTATATTTTTTCGCAATTTTTTAGACTTTAAATTATTGCCAAATAAAATTTAAAATTATTACGTATTTTTTATTTTAGAGACTTTCTTTTAATGTCCGTTAGGTATAAAATACAATTCAACTCCAAGCTTCCAATGAATAGGGTAAAGATTCTTCGACTGTACTACGAGTATACGGTAAGAATTCTGTAAGGAGGGCGCAGAAGCGCAGTATCAAAACACACTAGCACCCGACGAAGGGCGCGACGCCAGCGAATAGTTTCAATGTATTGAGAAGGGATGTGAAAACAGTTTAAGTAAAAAGGATAAGTGTGTTTTCGTAGCATGTGTAGAGAAATTCGACACCCACTCGGCTATTTACGGGCGATGGTGCGATAAGCATTTTCTCTTTCAATACCATCAAAGAGACTGGCCGGCTATTCAGGGCCCACCCGACAAAATGTAACCCATAAAGGGAATAAGGAGATTGCAACGCCCCAACTCTGACTGGCCTTACAAAAACAGTATTTCAATAGCGTGTAACAGAAGCCTCGATGCTTGGCTCTCGGACTTTTTCATTCGAAGTTCGCGTTACGAAACATTATCCGGGCCCTCTCGACTCCTGATGAAGCCCATCAAATCATTTGTCGGCATAGCGACGCCAAACTTGGGCTATTATTCCGGTCGGTTTCCTAAAACAAAAGTGTCCTTAATTCTTGATCTGGGATTTCATGTGATCATTACTTTCCTCGGTTCGTTTGGCTCTCCCCAAGCACAACGCTCGCGACTACCCACCACGACTCCACGGTACGCGTTCCAAGTCGTCACGAATTACATTTACCAAGTTACCAACGATAACACGCATTATTATGAAAATTAATCTTTTAGGCGACGTCGTAATAAGACAGTTGACATAATTTTAATGAGTTTTATTTTGGTTTGTAGTTGATTACATTTTATAACAAGTAAAGCGATAAAATGTATTCATTTCTTTATTGAAATCTGAAATATTTTTTAAAACAGGTACAGGCATCGTCATACGTTTCTACTTACATACTTTGTGCTATATCGTATTAACTTTTAAATGACATTTTCCTAATATACATAACAATATCAGGTCAGATGAGTGTGCCATGATACAAAGTTGCGTATATACATGCTGACCGTACACGAGTCAATTTGACATGTCTTGAAAGAACTTGTCAACATCCCTTCATGTACTACTATTGACATATTTATTTGCTTGTATTACCTATATATATAAGTATTCCCTGGCTGATTGACATACCCAATCACACCCGAAGCCGCTCTGTGAAAAAGAAAGAAAACAAGAAACTTGAAATTTGGAGCATCTACTATATCGAAATGATTTTCAAAAATTTCGTCTCTGAAGAATTTCTGTTTCAAATATCGATCAATTTGAGAATTTAGAGTATTTCAGACTATCATACTCGTATGTTCCAATGAGGAAGTATTCAATAGATTAACTTTGAATTAACGCTTTCAAAAAGAACTAGAAACCGATTTCAACTGTCCTTCAAGTCTACTTTTATTGAGATAAATTTAGGATTTATATAGTTTTCTCATGGTTGCCATTCTCAGAACTGGACCTAATTAAAATGAGACCGCACGGGAAGCACCAGCTTTCAAATAAAAAAGAATCATCCAAATCGGTTCACCCAGTCGACAGTTCTGAGGTAACAAACATTTAACTAATACACACTTTACACCTCAAAAACTACTGAACTAATTTTGATGAAACTTGCAGTCTTCCCTAAGTTGAACAATACTAGTTCAACAACAAAAAAGAATTAATTAAATCGAAATTGTAGTTCCGGTGATATACGAGGACAAACATACATATATACATAAACATATACATACACTTTTGAAATTTGGCAAACTTGTTTAGAAGCTGATATAGACTAACATATATACGAAAACTGGGCAGTTCTGGAGATATTACATACATACAGGTCGTACTGATATCCTCATTTTTATTCATATTTTTTTTGACCGAAGCCTGCCTGTGCAAAACAAACTACCAGTATTCTAGGCATAATATATTAAAATGCTGTTCATTTCACGATTAATAGTTGCATTTCTACTCCGTATCGCAAAAGTTGACGTCATAGCTTATGCAACGCTTGCATATTTTGAAGGGGTGTGTTTTCACTCACAGATTTATATGCTCGCAGTGAAACGAAGCCAGTGAATGAAACGAAAACTATTACACATTAGCCTTCGCTTAAATATTTGAATAAACTCTAAAAGGGAATCGTACACTGCATTGCCGCACTTACCGACTTCATTTCCATGTTCAGTTTCCAAACTTAGTTTTCTTCTTGTATTTATCTCAGTTTGGAAAATCTGTATGGTTTCAGGATAATTAGGTTCAATTTCAAATATTTCTAACAAGTCATATACGACTCCTTGCTACCTTTACTGAGTGTGATGAGTTCGTTTATTTATTTCCTGCCAGCACTTCCACGTCACAACTAATCGTTTTAAAAATTGGTACCTTCGGCGAATACTGTTTAGATGTTCTGAGTATAAGGTACGCTACCTTCGCTGAGACACTCTCCACCTTCACTGCATTGTTGACTATAAACTTCCGAATGATAAACCCGACACCCTGTGAAGTTTTGTCGCCTTCTCGGCAATAGAACAAGTTGCCTAACCTTAATTCGTACTTCCAAAAATCCTATAACGTCTCATCGCAACTTGTCTAATTCTTTCTACAGCTCAACGATTTGATGTCGACTGGCGTTGTCTCCTTGTTTTTGGTGTTGGCGTTGGTGTGAATTTCTGTTGTTGTTCTTTTCTTCTGTGTATCTGTGTTGATGAGATGAAACGATCTATCTATTTATCTATCTATCTTCGCGACGGTACTCAGTGTCCACGATTTATACGTCGCCAAATCCTGTCGGCGTTGGTGCTGGCCGGATCTTTCGGAGATTCTCCCCCCCGCCTTGACTGCTACTATATTGGCTACTATAGTCAGGAACAGCGAGGCCGGCGGGGACTGAGGGACACGCCTTGCTTTCATGAACGGTTTATGGTATAGCCACCACGCTTGCCAGACGGGTTGGTGATTGCAGTATTCGGTTCAGAAAATAATTTAAGAATGTTTCCAGTTCACGATTTTCCTACACTGACTTGACAATAATCTTCGATTTGACGATCAATTGAAAAACACATTTTCACTGATAAAACTGTAGTAAGTAATTTAAATGTCCCCGTTGCTTGATAAACAAACAAAAAAACAATTGCGGGTCGGTCGGTCAAATAAACACTCTACAGTCAAGCGCGAGCGTTGTCGCCGCGCCGCACGTTATATTATGCTAATTTCTTTATCGATGGTTAAACTCTGATGGATGCGTGTATTGATTGCTCGCAATTGGGGACTCAGTGTCGACACTATTGTAGGGGTAGTAAAATTTATATTTGAACGTGGTTTTTTAACAGTGTTTATGCATGGTTCCAAGCCAGAGTTGGCTGTTATTTATAAGATTAAATGTGTTTGTTTTCACAGAGCTTATATAAGTATACGTTTTTATGGTATTAAAGCCAGTTTTATATCTATTGCATTGTGTAAGGCATACGTACAGCCGATCTTTTTTTGTTTGAGACTGATTAGATTACTCTCACTGCGACCTTGAAAGATCTATTGTGACCCATGTGTGGTCAAAGCACTTCTCCGCGGCGCACTCCGATCATATATTGGACGATCTCTCTAGAGGTGGGACGATATGGCCTCGGAGGTACTTTTGTTTACTGTTATGGAGTGTATTGCAGTGACACATCACAGCTGTACAGTTGAGAGCCTTTTTTATTCGTGCTATCAGGAACCAGTGGGGCATTTTCGTAATAGTATATAATATTTTTGATGATGATGGTTGAAAAGCGTGTACCTACAATAGAATAGCCTCTTTGCTCTCCCCCTGGTCAATAGCACTTAGCGAACATAAGATCGTATACAAGAGTCGTTGTGTATAAACAGACACGGCAGGCATTTTTTTCTTCATATTCCATTCCAAACACGACACACTACAACAAACACAAAGAAAAATATGTTTAAACTAAATCTAGAAAAATATGTTTAAATTAAATCTAGAAAAATAATCTAATTTAAAATAAACTAACAAACAACTATATTAAAGAAACAATAGTTTTACTTTTTATTTACTTTTTAAATTAGTTTACAGAGATGGCTCTATAAAATGATTTATAACAGGCTTACTGCTCTCACATATGGGGGATGTGGGACTGTGGCGGAGGTATGTAACCTCTTAAACCCAATAAACATGTAACCGGTGAGTCTTTCCTATACCTACTCAATTCAAACTCCAATAATAAAGCAGGTGTGAGAACGCATACAATAATATTTATGTATTTGTAAGTAATATTTTCTTATGTTTATTAAAAAAAACGAGTTAAGATATTCCAAAAGTGAGCTACGTAACTTATTACGAAGTAATGTTTACGATAAAAGCAGTGAGCCGTAAAAACTTTCCTATTTCCCAACTTAGACTTAACCGAACATGATAACAATGTATTTAAGAATACCCATTCAGAAGGCGGCGCGGCGCTAGAGCAGCACATAACGTTTTATGAAGAAAATTGCGCTCCAAATTTGATATTCGGTTGTTTTGTTTCTCATGTAGGGTTGTTACAAAAATCGCTGTAGTTCCGTGTGAACGTCCGAAGTGGCGGAACTTGGCGGAAGCTTTTTCGCTCGTAAATCCAGCGAACGCGGCACATCCGCTTCCACGCCCGCGCCGCCTGATTAAATTCTCCAACATTAGAGCATTCACGGCACCAGATAATGTATTCAATCGACTTCACTCACCGTTCGAACCATTGATTTATTCTCTGTAACGGTTTAATCGCACTTTTTGCGCATGCAAACACTGTTCTCTCGCTTTATACCCGACTGAAGCCTCAATAACCGAATGTGGAGAGTTTTGTCCTTTTTAGGCGTATGCGTGCATTTGTGTGGTTTTTTAACGTGACGCCAACTGTGATAGGTTTAATTAAAACTGGTGAAATACGAGTATTTTCATCAATTTTCTTCAAACTTAAATGAAGAAAAATGAAATTCACTCTTGCCTAGCAAATAAAAATATGTACAGAATCACCAAAATCTGACAAATGTAAAAATACCGGTTGCATTGAGAACCTCCTATCTTATGAAGTCGGTTTCGTTTCTAGTACATACTTGTATAATATAAAGGAATCTATGGCGGTGTAGTAAATGAGCTTTCTCTTAGCCACCTGCTATCCAGAAGATGATAATGATTGTGTAAATTAGCAAAATAAAGTTTTCACTGTTCATTTATTCAAAGAGGATCACGTACGGGTTTTTGGATGCGGAACCATTTAAAATAAGAAAAAATTATTCATATTTGTATTCCGTAAATTAATCTAACTGCATGGAAATATGCAGTTATATTACAAATGCGAAAGTGAGTGTGTTTGTCCTTCCTTTACGTCGTAACGAAAATCAGAATGAATGACTGCGATGACTGCGCCAGAAGAAGGGTTATGTTTTTCGAGAGTATGTGTGTATAATTGTTTGGCACGCTCTGCGGCCTGAACGGCTCAATGGATTTTAGCTTGAGATGTGTTTTTAGGTTCTTATTTACTGTGAGAGTGACAATGGGTATATCAAAATCATAAAAAGTTTAAAAATGAAACAGTCGGTTTTTTAAAATTTACTTTTCATGCACTTGTTAGTCCGATCAAACAAGGAGTCTCCCCACGCAGGCGAAGACACCAGCTAACGTTTTAGTGTAGAAATAATTAAGTACCAACGGCTAAACCCGAGCAATAAAGCATAAACTTTTGACAGTTCACGGAAAACCTAACTGCAGTTCAGAAAGAAAAAACTTGGCAATACACGCGTTTTTTATTTCATGTAAGAAGAGCCCGTCATATAAGACGAATTGCTAACTAGCGTGTAAATTTTTTCTATTTATAATTTAAATCTGTGGAATTAGCCCTGAACAACTTAAACCTACCCACACACGAATTGTCCATTGTCATCTCCATAATTGTTTATAAATTAGATCTGGCTCGAAGGACCACTTTGTAATTATTGTACACTTGATCCAAAACACTGACAGAGAGGTACTAATTTTTATTTACATTACTCACTTACAATACACTTTTAAATACAAAAATTTTAAGTACTGGAGATACTAGTGGGCGCCTCCAAACCAGTCTATACCGCAATGTATACGGCTAGCAGCGCAATCTATCGGATTCGTTATTAACGTTTCTACAGTTATGTTGCTTAAATTTTAGGGATTTTAATATTCGCATAAAGGCTCAAAAAGGTCTGTACCATTTATTTTATAATTATTTTACATAACACTAAGATATAATGGAACTACCATACTTGTAGCTACAGGCCAACAGTTTTAGAGCGACACGAGGCTCAAACATTTTTCATGTTTTCTATTAAGGGAATCAACAATTGGGTCAATGTAAAATAATACACACAAAAATGTACTCTTTGTTTGCGACCGGATTCAAGCAAACGTAGGTCTGCTGACCGCAAATTGAGTTGATTTATGTTTGCAATGCAAAAGGTCACATTATGAAGTACCATGGGGTGACTGAGACTATTTTTAGCAGTGAACGTGTCTTGGGTGATGATGACGATTTTAGTAATGATATATTTTAAGATATTCTCAATGCGAAAACAATTTTTTTCTAGTTGGAATCCCGTATTGTAACCCTTAGATTAAAGTTCTAAACGTATATTCAGAAGACTGCACGTTAGACATGCGCAAAACAGTGCTTTTTAAAGTAATGTTAGATGTCATTACTTTTCGTAATGCGTGATATCACTTCGAACCAGTACGCATCAATCGAAACATCACTTGAAATGCGCGCCGCGCGCTGCCATGCGACAGCGCAAACATTGTTTTTGCTATACATGTAACATCACTTGCTCGGCATTGAAATAGATAGAATGTAAGCCTTATCTGCTTTGTAATATGTCTTTATGGTTTTGTTGGAAGATCCTAGCACGCGCAGCGCGTGTTTTTGCTCGCGCCGCGCTAGGTGCGAGTGAGCGGTGCAGAACGTACAACGGCATGCCATGAGTAATGATGTAATATGTACTGTTTGAGATAGTCAAGTGATGTGTTCTGTAACAGTACGCGATCGGGTAATATCACGCGTATTGCATTACTCGCATCACTTACACACACATGTCTACTGCATATCAACACCTTACTTCGCGAACTGGCTAACTCGAGTTTAGTATTTTGTTCAGGAGAAACTTAAAACGTTATAATTATAATATTTTTGCAGACTACGTATGCAAAAACTGAAATTGCGTTTGATAGATAATATCATAAGCCGTTATTTTTGTCAATCTACAATCCTTTATATCCTTTCATTACATAATTACGGTATTGTTTTAGTTATTTCTTTTTCTTTGGCGGAGAGGCAGTTATGTAGCTGGTTTGCGAATTAAGATATCTATATGAGAATTTATTCGACTAATTACTGCATCATTTGATGAATAGATCTTATCACGATTATATACCTGAATTCCTATAAATGAAGGCCGGTATTTATCATCACGTGGAACAGTAAACATTGGGATACATTATGCAGCGAGTGCATGTGTGGTGTTTGCGCGTCCAGGTCGCCCGGACCGCAAATCAGCGGTAAATCAGATTGTTGCTGCGCCACTGCTATCGCAATCAACGGCCACTCGCGACCTTATGCAAGTAAGTGCCTGCCACTGCCCCACTCGTGCACTATCGACCTGAAATTAATTGTTCTGGTGGAAATTTCCTTGTTATGTTATAGGTATATTCATGACGTTTGTATCTCATGTTTCCTTGTGAATAACGAAATAAGGGACTATAAGGGAAAGTTAAACTGCATTGGCGTTCACCTCACTGACGTCTTACTCGTTTCTCTCATAGAAGAACATTCATTTTAGCGATGTATTGTTGAGGCCCATGTTCAACAGTCTTATATAAATCAGCTACATAATATGTAGTGTGGTACAACAGAACCTAGTTCTAAATTTCAAGTTTATCGTTGTAGTGTTCTGGCTAAACGTTAATATGTCATTCATCCGGGGTTTTTATATACTCATCCCTACATTTTTAAACAAATCGCAACAGTGTTTCCACTGCTTCAACATTCATTCTGAATTACTTTTTTTAAATTGCCTGTAGTCCATCCTTACTAATATTATAAATACGAAAGGGTTTTTTGTCCTTTCTTTACGTTGTAATGGAGAGTCGCAATGACCATATTTTTTGTATATGTATAGTTTTAGGGACGGTAAGACCATTATGGACATAGGCTAATTTGTATCCCGATCGAGCAAGTAGACGATGAGACAATGATGTGATGGAGAATTAATGTGGCACGCAACGCCTGTGCAATGTCTAACAGCAATTAAACATTGCTGTCGCTGTATAACGACAGATATAAGGCTTCTCTCTCTGACGTGCCGCGCGCTATTACAGTCACTAGCCAAAAATTGTACTCTGCTAAATAAATCCATTTTAATTACTAAACGTTTGTTTTATAATTATTTTATCATTTCATCATGATGTAATATGTACTGTTTGAGATAGTCAAGTGATGAGCTCTGTAACAGTACGCGATCTGGTAATGTCACGAGTATTGCATCACTTACACCCACATGTCTACTGCATATCAACACCTTACTTCGCAAACTCCAGTTTAGTATTCTGTTCAGGAGAAACTTAAAACGTTATAATTATATTATTTTGCAAACTGCTACTAAGTAGATCCCGTGGGATAATTTTTGAAACCCACGCAGATGAAGTCACGAGCAAAAACGAGTATATATGTACTATCCAACTAATCCAAAACTCATTTAGGTTCCATAGATACTCGTACATCACAAAACCATAATATGATCTAAGCAGTAATAGATTCAACTAGATTGTTCGCAGTATAAACGCGAAAACAATCTATCATAAATTTCTTTTGAAGCCCATTGAACGGAGCCATCTTTTCCATATTTATAAAACATATTTAGCATAACAATGAGTGGCTAGCCCCAGGTATTATTGACTGGAGTAACTTCCTCCGAGATTTAAACTTGGAAAATAAGATTGGGCCGCGCATCCACTGGTAATGGCTTTGTTGTGTACCAGTACCAGTTTGACGGCTAACTCGAATTTCCAGGATATTCCGTGGAACTTCCGGGTGCACTTCTTAGACAGTGACACTGCACGCTGCGTCCCACTTGTTCACTTTAACACTGCCTAAGTCTGTATAATGTCGGATTGCAAAGAAGATTCGGGACGAGAACTTTTATTTGCTGTCTACAGTCGCTAACGTTCAACTTTGATATTAAACTTCTGCTATTTATAAAGTTATTCGTTTTATTAAATAAGTTATAAGATATGTCTGTCTCTGTTGATCGGTTGAGTACTTTTCCATACATTTGAACATGATTCTCCGATACGTACATTCTATTCATAAACTCGTCCCAGCCCAGTATGAATAGGTCCGTCACCTTATATTTTTGTTGTGTAGACTATGACTATGCCCACGTGGCATATATTTTTATGTACAATTGGTTCCACTGCATTAGCGGAGATATTCGGTAAATACACACACAAAACATGGTTCACGTTTGGGCTTCATCACACCTCGTGCGATGTGATGATACGTTTTTAAGCAAATACAGATGATTTAAACATTGTTGTTTTAGACAACTGGACTCAAAATCCAGATTTTCCCGGGTTTGATTCCCAGAGGAGATACCTATTGGCATCGGTTTAGTTGGTGGAAGAGCATTTTAGAATTACGCCTGGTTAGCCACCATGCTTCGCAAATCTGCCACCGAACAGCAGTGTTATTAGCAATGTTGACATAAAAAGACCCAGCAGCTCATTGCCTTGAGAATTATGTGTGACCACGACTACATAGCATACGTTATTATCATTTACCATTAAGTGAGGCTAAAGCCAAATGAAAGCCCAGCATTAAAATAAGTGGGAATGCGGGTGGGACAAAAATGTATCACATGACTACCCCGATAATTGCCAAAGAGACAAGTTTGATATGAGGTAACTATTTTGAACTGGTGATTTTTGAAATGTCGATGATGCACAGATCAACTGGATTGCAACACATCCCCATAGTATTTCTCGATCATATGATTATATATGGCATAATAAACCAGGAAGACGTAAGTTAGATTTAGAGCTGAAACCACATGGCTAACCTAATCTATGATATTAACCAACATTAATTTGTTGTACCCTAATAAAATGAATGTTTACCTTCAGAAAATCATATTTGCTGGCACGTAACTCTGTTAGGCCGTTACGAGGAGCAATGAAACTTTTGCTCAATAACCAATAATCGTTCCCTAATATCTTCCACGTGAGTGATTATAGAAAGTTTGGTCATTTATTTTTATTGCTCACTCCACCCCATGGCAATAAAATAGAGCCTTTTATTTTTAGAATTTTCCTTTAGAATTCACTGTGGCTGTGAATAGTTTGTCCTTTAATCGTATTAGAACAGGGTGACCAGTACGACCTGGCTCAGAAATTTAGCCTCAACTAAATCCTATTTCGCACAATGGAATTTAACAAAAAAGTTTCTACCTACTATCTCCGAAACAATGATTAGAGATAGACGTTCTTTAAGGGATGTATTGAACTAGTTCCAATAACTCAAATATATAACAGTCTAGGTATAACACCTAGATTTGCGGTTATCAAAAAGTCACACGTACAGATGATGATTATCCGATTTTTCGTCTAAATTTTATATTTTAAATATAAAATATATAATATACCACAAGGAATGGAGCAGCAGAAATAAGTTACAACATTATATTATGTAACTGTATCACGGTCCAGATTGCACTTATTCACATTTAGTTTCAAAATATACTTCTCATCAGAAAAATCGCAAACACCTTGCAAGTGTGCATTCCATTAAGCCAAACACTTTGCAAAACGAAAAAGATTTTAATCAAAATCCGGCCCGTTCAAACTAAACCACCTGTGTCACAACAAGCTGTCAGGTGACATTCGATATTTGAATCAGCCGCGTGGCGTCCATAGTGTGGCGCCCGTGACGCGGAGCAAACCGCGCCCGGCCACAAATCAGCGGTAAATCAGATTTCGAACGTACGAGTACACGTCCGTGATTGCGGAAACGAATTTGTGTTGTGTTGTGCTACTGGCCACTAACAATGTAACCGCTTGCGCCATTGCAGTGGCATTCAAATTAGCAGTGATCAATAAACACGAATTGGTACTGATTATAATGTTCACTTAAGAAGGTACTACACGAAATTTTGTAAATTAAAGTCACTACTATTATGCGCTGAACTAGTTAAATATATTGACTTTTTCTTGCGTATATCACACTTTTACTGTTGGATACAGTGTCTATATACATATTATGCGATATACAAATCATCATTTGTCAAAAAAAACTGGCGCTGCCGAAGTACAGAAGTGCCGCCTGCGCCCATTCGGAGAGAAAACATTTGTATCAAGAACTGTAAGACAAGCTACTTAGGTGATGGAAAGCTCTTTCCACCTAATGCACGAGTTTTTCAAGAAGAAAGAAAATAACAGAACGGCTAAAACAGAAAACCTGCAAGAAACATTGTTCATTCGTAGCGGGTTGCGTAGCATATATCCGTAGCAATGGTCGACAGTCGCTACGCGCTACGCACTTTGTAAGAAAACGTAAATAATATTTTTCATTACTTTCAGTTGCATATTTAGGATTTTAAGACATGACTGTAGAAAAAATACATAATAATAGTTCATTTCGATTGCACAGAAAGCGGTAAAACTTACCACAAAAATCTGAATATATTTTTCCTAGAACAAAAGAGATACAAGTAAGTCGTCCGCTTGCATCGCACAATCCACTGGGATTGTTTGCATTTCATTAACTTCGGTCAACAAGAGATCTAATTTATTTGTACTTCCACGATTCCTGCATTATTCGACCGTTTGGTTTTATGTTCCAGCCGCTTATTAACAACCCTGCTTACACGCCGCGTCAGTGTGTTCCCTTCCTTCTTTATTATGTAATTACCGGAGCCCTATTTACAGCTCGTAAATGAAAATGAAAATTCTTTTGATTAACGGATTTGTTTATTTAGGACTATACTCATTTTAATACTGCGATAAACAATGCTTGACCTAAATTAAATCGATGGTGAGTTGCGTACGCCATACACGTACAGCGAGTCCTTAGTCTTTGGTCTACAGACATCAGATACCGTGTTGTGTTTATGAATATTTAATTTTGGAATACACTGAGTAAATTAATCCTAGCCTAATAATATCAGGTCTCTCCGAAAGAAGCCAAGGAATGACACAAAGCGGAAAAAAGTCCTATTGGACATACGCTTCCTTCATATATCTTTCTATTGCTTTCACTTAGAAGTTTGATTTTTTCACCGATCAAATTAATTTCAGACTTGAGTATTTGACATTAATTTCAATTTAATAAATTGACACGTTTCTGAGAATAAGGGTCAGACAGACAGACGGCCGGCCGGCCAAACAAGATACCCTAAAAGAATTTCCTTGTTTTTGGGCTACCTATTTATGAACAATATCTGAATGCGATGACCAACCCACCACCCGAACATAGATTATTTTGTTAACTTGCCATAGTGATTATGGCAAGTTAACACAAGAAAAGCACATTTGTTTAGGTGATCTAGGTCGGAGGCTCAAGTCCAGCATCCGATAATGAGAGAACCCGTAGTCACGGATCTACGTAAGAATTGCTTTAGAATACACAAAACATAGATATACGAGTATGTATACAGGTACGAAGCAACGTCAGTAATACATGGCAAACCTATTTATTTGCACGTACAAGTATATACTAACGAGGCAAGTAATGCTAGTTAAGCGAGATATCTCGGCAAAAGTTAGGCAATTAAGTTGTGCTAATATTTTCAAAATGAACAACTATCTGTCTCTCAAGTGCCGTTAGGTTACCGCGATTTATGTTCGAGCGTTGTCAGATACCGCGGATTGTTAAGAGGGTTGGTTATATCGTTATAGTAAAGCCTTTAGTTTCATTCATTTATTCAGTTTTGGAAAACTAGCAGATTAATTACGAAATTTAAATTTAAAACTCACATTAAACTATTATTCATAACAATCTTCGATATTTTTATAGCACATTTGCAATTTTTTTAGGTATTTTTAATATAATGTTAATTTTTTATACATTATACCTATTAGTTGATTACTCTGAGATAATACCTGACCAAATTGTCCAGTAGAGCATTTAATGACTTTATTTCCCTTGAATTATTTATTCAATTTCCCTGACTGCAATGTTCCTGCCATGTGTTGTTTATCACATCAGGACATAATTTACGTAAACTGACAGGTTGTACACCATATTTCAGGAGAATAAATTATTTCATTTTAACGAGCACATTTTTATGTACATGGATTTTTAATACTTTACATCCTTTACGTCATTGGTACGACTGTAATAAACAGTTTTTTGGTAGTTAACGCAAATATTTGAAGAAATTTACTGTATACATTGTATATATTGTAAAGTCCATGTTCACGAAGTCGACGGCAAGCACTGAGTGAAATAAAATATACAAACTGAAATTGTCATATTTAAAAGCTTATTTGTTTGATATTGTACACAGAAATCAATCACAAATGATACAAGTACAACCTATCTGTAAAAAAATATGAACGGTATAAGATAATATAATAAAGACACAATATTTTTGTTCGAGTGTATGCTATGGAAAGCCAACATGAAATTGATCGAATGATATTAAGAAATTACACCTATTTCCGAAATAGTTAATAATTATGATAAACTAATTTAAGCCAAATTGTATCAAATACAGCATATGTTTATAGTACTGAAATATAACGAACTCTTTCTCGAAAACATTGATAAAACAACGATCGATGTTGCCAGAACGGCTAAACAAATATCCTCTTAATAGCATTACATTCGAGCATTGGTAATGTACGTGGTATTAGTGAGCTAGGAAGTTCACAAATTCGTTAAATAATTTCAAGTTCGAAACGTTACCACAAGTTGAGCCTTGCTTTGTGAATTTATAACTTGAAAACAAAAGTTATGTCAAATTGAAAGCAAGATGTACTTTAAGTTAGATACCTTTTGATTTTATTATCCAGATTTCGTACTTTCAAGTTCGATGAGGATGGATTTATAAGGAGGGAGGACCCAACGTCCTATAATTATATAAAGCGTGAAAGGTTGGCTAAATCTGCTTTTAAGGTTTGCGTTAACCTGTATATTTGATACTTGGCGATCAAAATAAGTTATCCAATCATTTCCTTCTGGCTTGATCGCGTATTGAATATCACATTGAAATAATTTTATTCCCATCTTCAAAAATAATACATAAATTAGCAGGACACCTGCGGGTTTGCCCGAGTGGATACCTTCCAAGTTTCTGAGTGAGACTTGCTGAGGACACTCATAGAAGTTTTAGTATATGTAGATCATTCTGAGCTACTTAAATCTGAAACTGTTGTCAATAAGGCGGGCGAAGGTTTTGTACGCCATCATCATCATCCAACGCTCATCATGCCCCATTATTTGTTAATGGCATTATGAGATTGTCTGAGATTTTAGTTATAGCCAATATTCATTTAACACCACCAAACTTGAACTTGACCCCCAACAATGTATCTTGAATCCATTCCTGGCTTCCAACTTCAAAAGTTTTGAAATAAACAGTCATGTTACATACGAATAAAATATATGTTTTCTAATTACGTATGTAATATAATTTTTATGAAGCAAAATTGTAGAGACTCTTTTTCATATACATCGTATTTAAAGATAATTTTCGAAGACGCATTTCAGAAATGATTCATAAATTCCAATCTTATTTCTTAGCGTGAAAGGCTTGAAACGTTCTTGAAACAAAATAATTGCAAAAGAGGGCCTTTGTATGGCGTAATTGCAGGGATTGGTTTTATTTTCACGAACGGCTCTTTAGTTTGGCGAACCTAAACGAAGAACTCGGTTCAAGTTGTTTATTTAAAGTTTAGTAATGACCATTCGTCTTTAGCAAAAGATAGAAAGAAGAAAGATTTTTCTAATCGTGACTGCATTAAGTAGTGTCTGGTGTAATAGATGTCCTCGCTTCAATTGCGTATATTTTGGTTGATGACTGAGTAGTTACCAAAAAGGACTCGAAATTAGAGTTGCGTAGTCTAATGTTTAACCAATTACGAGAACGTGACGGTACTTTGAACATACAACACGTAAAAGCGTTCAAAAATAACCATAAACCGACTTCAACTGCCCTAAAAGTCTACTTTTATTAAGGCAATGCTTGTAAGTCAGCTGTCTAATACACACTTAACATTCCCTATCTCAAAAAATACCAAACCGATTTTGATGAAACTAGCATTTATCCTAAGTTGAACAATACTTAGTTCAACAACAAAAGAATTATTTAAATCGAACTTGTAGTTCCGGTGATATGCGAGGACAAACATACAAATATAAATACATATACTTTTAAATTTGGCACAATTGTTTAGAAGCTGATATAGACTAACATATACGATAACTGGGCAGTTCTGGAGATATTACATACACACAGGTAGGATTGATAACCTCCTTTTTTGAAGTCGATTAAAAACATACGTTGATCATTACCAGACGCACGTCTATCTTTCTCATAGACTTTTTATTTAGAGGGGATTTGCCATAATCACCACGCAAGGCAGGCGGACTGGCGATCGCAGTTAGGTTAGGTTGGAATGCTATACTTCCTTTCTCCAGATTTTCTTCCCTTAGTCGCTTTTTAGGGTACCCACGCTACGGTAAAAGTCATCTTACTTCATTCAATTCAAATATATAAAGTCAGTACGGTTTACATACTCGTAATAAAATGATATTACTAATCAGAAGTAAAACTAACTCCGTGGCATGTCCGTCCTAAAACTTTGGACTCACAATCCGGTGGTCCCAAGTTAGATTCCCAGTGGGGTTAACTATCAGTACTCGGTTCGTATGGACGAAGGCAGGCATTTTTATATCTGCCATTCCACCTATCACCATGCTACCAATGTCTGATAACAAAACAGCGGTGTCAGAACACTGTTGTGTTCGGGTATGAAAGGTAACAGAGCGAGCTCCTCATTGGCTTTTGACGCTTTCCATCCAGCAGACGAATTAGTCTTAGAGTACCATAATTAATACGCATATATATCGTGATAAAATCCGGAATGAGAAAATCCGCCATAGCTTGACGGGTCAGTGAGCTGAAGTGGAAAAGGGCAAGCCATATCGCTCGAATAACGGTTAACTGATTTGGGAAAAGTTCTCGGGTGACGACCACGTACCGGGAAACGTGTACCGGGCCGTCCCCTACTAGATTTACAAACGACCTGCGGGGAATCACGGGATGAAAGTAGCTCGGGACCGGTCAATGTGACCCATATCCAGCAATGAACGTTTCCCGACTGATGATGAAGAAGATGATAGTTGATATAAAATCATATCAAAGAAAAGCACCTTTGTATAAATCTCAAAGAATACCGGCGATCAAGCAGCGTCAGCATTTCATTGTTTCTGTCAGTCCGACATGAGGCATGTTGTATAAACAAAGTGTCTGTCTATCTATCAGGTGAAGAGGCGGAAGCTCGTACCGCAGGGAGAACCCTTTCATGCCGGTGACGTCCTCGAGAGAAATAATACGTAGCTACGTAAGTCTGGCCGACTTTATTGTTGTACATTTATGTGAGTGATAAACTACTTTCTGTGTTTTGAAGTACGGTTCGCTGACTCAAACGTCTCTTTTAAATTATGGCTGTTGAATGTTGTTTTGAATTTGGAGTATATCATCGTATACTGTATCGTAGAGAAATTGAAACTAATAGAAATACATTTTTTTAAATCATGTCCAAAATACCTCAGAGCCTAAAAATAAATGTTGCCAGTGATGACATACGCAACCGAAACATGGTCTTTTACTGTTGGCCGAATAAACAAGCTCGAGTCACTCAGTTGTATTTGTCCGCGGCTAAATGAAGTCACATGAAATTCAAAATGGCAGCTTGTAGGGGACATAAAGTGCTACAAAAATAATAATTAAAGAGAAAAATATCGTGTTTAGTATCAAATGAAAGGTCGTAATGAGTACGTTTTGAAAATATATCTGAAGTACATAAACACAAACCCTAGAAAAATACATTCTAGTTATTATTCTATGGCTAATACGTTCTTGTAGCATCTGGATCATAGTTTTTTTTAAGTTTTCTTGTTTAAAGTATCATTAAAACCAATTTCCATGAAACCGATGTGTATCTAAATGTGTAGTGAAAGGATGACAACGATTGACTACATTCAAATTAAACTAGTGTTACGTGTCTAACAGATACCGATTGTAAATGTTAGTGTTAATCAAAAGACAAACTAGATTTACGAAAGTAGAGTCAGCAGCAAAACAACTGTCTATGTAGGTAAACTCTACTCGTTGAAGTATATTAAGTAGAACTCGATATAAAATTTGGCCGCTAATTGATCGGTTGAGGCATAACAGTCGAACAAACAAACTCACATTCGTACTTTCCGTACAGTAGTTAATACAATATAATAGCCTTTTTTCTATTCTATTCTATTCTATTCGAATAGCAAACAAGAGCAAAATTATCTAGTGACCTTCTGAAAAGCAACGATAACTTTACGAAAAGATTGATAAACAAAGACGATTTTCAAGTTCCCAAAAGTTTGAACGACGGAGACTTTACCCTACTTTTATTGTATTAAGCGCCATGACTCAAGCTATTTTCGTATCAAATTTTCAATTCACAATCGTTAATTTCTAGGTTAACAACGTGTTAAACTATAAAAGCTGTTATTTGTGACCATTAACCTTGTAATAGGATTGCCGTCTATGATGTACTCGCAACTAATTTTTTCGGTCACTAATTATGTACATTCATGAAAATACTTAATTTATTGCAAATCCAAACTCCTTACATTCAAAGCAAAATTTATTTAAAAAAATTGTTATTCAATTAATTCAATATCGCCACATTCAGAAAGGCGGTCTCCCAAAAGGCCACGGAGGCAGTTAAGCGACGTATATTGATAAACTGAAGAATGAGTCGAACCGGATGTTACTCGTGTTTTGTCAATAAGACATTTTAAAATATATATATTTATATATTATTTAATTTTCGAAGGTGTAGATGTAGGTACGTACAGAACTTGATACTTATTGCTCAGAACATTACTCTCTACAACAGAATAATAACAGAATACTCTTACAGAAAAACAAACAATTCGTACGAATACAGATTTAAATTATAAGTAACTGCGGTTGTAGGATTATGCCTACCCGAGAAAACTTTGGGTTTTATTGTTAAGTATACGAGTATGATCCTTACTCCCACTTACACTGTCCCCATTTTCCGTCCTAGTCTCTTTGTAACCATTCTTGCAGATAAAGCGTCTAACAATGTTAACTAACTGGATGTCACTCCTCATTACAAAGAGAAAAGAGACCGTACGAACGTTATATACGCGTATTTGATACCTAAAGAGTCATTCAATCTTGTCGTTTCAAAATGAATATGAAACTGGATAGATAAAAAGAAAAGATGATTTTCGAGGACATTGATACATAAAAAGAAAATTAAAATAATGAGAGGGTGGCGGCTGAGCAGCTTCTGGGTGATGATATACATATTAAAACTCCGTTTTACTTACTTATTAAAACAAAGTGTACCATTATAATAATTATAGTCGTATAAGTAATAACCTTAAACAGCCAATAAAAACCCCAGAGTTGTCTCTGCCTATTTCCTATGGCTCCAACCATGAGATATTATAATCCTTACTAATACTGTAAATTCGAAACTGGGTTTGTTTGTCCTTCCTTTACGTCGTAGCGGAGAGTCACAACGACTTTACTTTTTGCATATAAAGTGATAGTTGAAGTGCTAGAACACCACATAGGCTATTTTTATTCTAATCGAACAAACAGTTCCCACGGGATAATTTCTGAATTCCACTCGGGCGAAATTACGTCCAAAAGCTTAATATATAAATACAGTATAGTACAAGTATTAAATTAAAAATAATAATAAAAACGACGCAATAATGTTACGAAAAAAAATTATGTCGAAAATTCCTAGCATCAGCTGATACTCTTAAAACGGCTGAATCAATTTTTCCCAAATATAGCTAAGAACCACCGCAAGGAAACTTACTTTCACATATAAAAAACGCATTAAACTCGGTTCATATGTTCGAGAGCTACGATGCCACAGATACACAGGCATTGGCGTCAAACTTATAATTATAACACCCCTCTTTTTGCATTGGGGGTTAAGAATATGAGAGCTTTCTTGTTTTCATTTGCGGCGTTATCTTCTTGTTAGGTACTATGGCTCTGCTGTCCATCCGTTCGTCTGTCACGGGGATGTATCTTTGGAACCGTAGTATTAGGTAGTCATTTGATATTTTGATTTGATATTTTGACTATGGATGCTATAACAACAAATTAAAAAAATGTAAATGGTGCAAAAACACCTCAAACAAGAAACGTATTTTCTTAGACATTCTCTGCTCAGGCTATCAGAGGCTATGTTGGTTAGACCACGTGGCCGCGTTCAAATTTGGATTGTTTTGTAGCTATCCCTATCCGAGCCCTATCCTACCCGAGCGCGTACGGTGAGACAGCATACACTACGCGAAGTTATCCACCCGTTATTTGGATGTTTCGTAGTCCAGGGATCATTTGAAGGATACAGTATATTATGTAACCATTTTTTAATACAATATACTAATGAAATTTCAGATGTCGGTGGTTTTTCCAAATTGTTCTAAATTGATTCATACTCTTGTAAATCAGGTTCAAAGTTGGGGCTTTTTATTACCGTAAAATACAATTCTTTGACGCCCTGTAACTCTGGAAGTATACATTTAAACGAAAATCTGACTCACCACCGAAACAGATATTTGTTTCTAGATTGTGTCTTGAAAATTTCATAGATTTTCATAGCTTAATACTCAAAATATGACTGGACTACGTTTGTATGGGCGCTTTGACACCAGCATACCCTCTTAAATATTTGTACGTTGGTAGGTACGGAACCTTTCGTGTGCGAGTCCGACTTGGACTTGATCCGATTTGTTAATATTAATTAGCCTGCTATTCGATGCGCAATACCATTCAATTAAACAATTACAAGAACAATTAACAATAAGGTGACATTATTAAGAAAAAACTCGGTCTTATTTCTACTCATTGTGCATAAATGTATAATGTTGCGTAAAAAACAACTTATCTCACCATCTATGCTGTATTGGAGTAGCCATAGCTCTAAGTACTTTGCGTATTATCTAATTTTTATGCATTTTCTTGAACGATTTTTTTCCCGTACAGTTCCGTGACAAAATCCGGAATGAGGAAATCCGTAGACGAACTAAGGTCACCGATATAGCCCGACGAGTCAGTGAGCTGAAGTGGCAATGGGCCACATCGCACGAAAAACAGGTAACTGATGGGTAGTAAGAGTCCTTGCGTGGCAACCACTTACCGAGAAACGTCTACCGGGCCGTCCCCCTACTAGGTGGACCTACGACCTCGTTTAGGTCGCCATGAAGGAGGCCTATGTCCAATCACGATCTCATCATTATCACCATCTGCATTACTCGATTTGTTGGACATGACGAAGGCCCATAAACCGCCGCGAATGGGCTTTCCAAGAGAGGATTTGCCATAAGTGCTACGATTGGTTTTGCGATCGCAGAACGATATTGTTTATACATCGATAGTTACTGCTGCATAGATCAAAAATACTAGTCATTAATTACGGCACCCTTGGTGTTACATTGAATAATTAGAAAAGCTTCGACCATGCAGCCCCAATAAAGATACATTGGACCGAATATCTCCGCGTTTTCAGGTTTCCTTCCGTGTTTTGTAATTTCACTTTTATGAAATTAACGGTTCGATTGGTACTGTTTTAAAAAGGTAGATAGTAAATGAATGTCACGTCTCTGTTCATACTCTTTGCCGAGTCCTAAACATGCTGCGAGTTAGCCGGGCCCCGGGGCGGGCGGGCGGAAATTTTCTCTCATAATCCGTTTAATAATTCAATTGTATCCCACCTAATTAATTAATTACGTAATTAATTTACATTTGTTCTAACCTCTTTGAGATAACAGATTGTAGTTTTACTTTGAATTTATTTTAAATGATTGTTACTAACCAAATTTGAATTCGAGAACCAGACGAATTAGATAAGTGCTAAATTTTTACAAAATAGCATAAAACGTGAAAAGTTTTAAAAATCAGGTACAATTTACTTGAAATACAAAATCATAATGAAAACATGCTTATAATTAGATTAAAATAGTACTTCACATTTATATAAGAATACTATGTCCAAAGCTCGTATCTTCTACAAAGTCGTTGATTTTTTTCTGTCCTGTGACTTTTCTTAGACTGATACACTCTTGCCATACTTAATCTAATATTCGCAATATATTTAGTTGTTTAAAGGTAACGAGATAAGGTATCAGCTGCATAAGTCCACTGCTGGACATGAGCCGCCCTCATAAATTGCTATGACAAAAAAGGTTTCCACGACAGGATCCGCCTCGTAATCTTGACGACTGGTAACGAGGGTAAAATCATCATGCACACATCCATACGTATTCCTCCCGTAGAAAAAAAAGTTTCTAAGAAAAATACTGTCGTAATAATCGTATTTACTGATATAATGTATATAATTAGTAATCTTCTAAATCACAGAATAATATCTATCTATAATTAGCTTCTGCTTATAATGTAATCCGTAGGAACTGCTCGTTCGTGCCTATGTCCTTCCTTGGCCTTTCAACTATACCTCTACAAACAAACAAAAGATTATACGTTTCTTTTCTTTAATTCTCGAATTATAAGTGTTCGAACAAACCCGACTTTGTTTTATGTATATTAATATCAAGATGTATAATAGATTAAAATAACTTTATTAAACAGTTTTCAGAAAATCTTCAAAATATTTTACTTTAAAACCCCAAAAAATATTACCATATACACAGCCAGTACAATTGCTACACAGAAATATAAACGTACAAAATGATCGTTACAAAATACCTCTACTACGTACCTACGACAACAATAATCGTTCTGAGCAAGCTCAGCATTTCACTCAAGATAAAAATTTGAATACGAAAACGACATTTTCATATTCTTCTCCGTGGAACGCAAATTAGCATAGACAGACGTAGACATTACTATGCGGGAATGAAATCAAAAAGGTTAACTTTCCCTTTGAAACAATACCTCTATTAAACGGCCGAGTAAAATATTCATTGTGGAGTAGAGAAAGGGACTGTAATCAGCGCCTGTCCAAATAAACAGATTTCTAATCAAAAGCCTTTTACGTAGAGTGAATAATTTCTTGCAAGGATCTGCGGGTGCGGTTTCGGTACAGTTAAATAATTGTTGGTTTTCCCTCAATAAGGCTCTGTGCAGATGAAGGCAATCAAATTAAAAGTTCCCGAATAAATCTTCAAAATGGCACCTTTGTTGGAAATTGTTTCTTTTGCAGAATTGTTTCAAGGGTCATTTAAAATGCGACTAAGTCGGGCAAATAAAACTATTGCGGTAAATAATACATATGCGCAAAAAGTTCAATGCGATTCTAGGACAATTGATGATAACAACAATAATACAACATGCTAGTAGCTCATTAATAGATTTTTAAATTGAAATTATGTCAAGTGACACGCAAAAACTACTGGACGGATTTGTATGAAATATATCATGATGATTATATCTCTCGCTCGCATTACACGACCTAATTTCATCTGCTCCTATTTACAACCCGTCTACCAGAAGAACGTCTGGGTCCCAAGTAGGGGTGCTTTGTTCACATTCCACAATTTTGCGGAATATATGTGAATGTAATCGTTTCACTTCTACATTTATTATATATATACACCTAAGGAGTTGAATTCCCTTCCGCCTTCTGTGTTTCCCTGGATATCTTCAAGGTAAGAGTGAATAAAGACTATTTCTAGGCAACCGTGAACCATCCAGGTGAGATCGTGCTCAAACGAAAGCCTACGTAATATAAAAAATCTACATTTGCAATGTTTTATCTCGCTACGATGACGAGAGCTTCAGATATAACAATTTCTGAAACCAATGCAGACGAAGTCGTGGGCAAATACTAGTTTTATATAAACTGATACTCGTATTCAGAAATAAATTTGGTAAATAGACCCGATTCAAAGTGAGCTAGGTAATAGTACCCGCACGCTATGATTGCCCCGCTGAAGTTAGGCGCCTGGAATTTCGCACATGTAGAGTCGGAGGCGTCGGTGGCGCAGTGGATAAGTCGCAGAATCTCAATCTGAGGGTTCTGGGTTCTAATCCAGCCGTGTACCTACGAGGGGTTTATCTTCAATTCAAGTATTTCCGATTGCTTAATTTATTTATTTTATTAATTATTTATTTATTAATTAAGGAAAACATCGTGAGGAAGCCTAAAATGTTTTGGACAGGCCTGTGAAGTCCTCCAATCCGCACTGGACCCGCGTGGAGGACTTATGGCCCGTACACTCTCTGTAGCAGAGTAGGCATGAGCCCCCGCAGTGGTGAGGACGTATTATATAGGCTGTTGATGATGGTCGGACAGTCGGAATGTATGTGTATTATTTTCAATGATAATTATCGCTAGATAACATACAATACAAGGACACTTCCTTACATCCACTAACTTGTCTTGCCTCCCATTTATACATTAATAATTGATACATCGCAGCCTTTTGTAGTTTGTAGCTAACTTCAGAGGGGCAAACATAGAGTGCGAGTACTGTAATGAAGATGCATATTATAAGTCTGAATCTATTGAAATTCGTGATCATACTCAGAGCAAAGTAAACATTTGACTCAGAACTAATTGATATACATATGTATTGTAACAACAACAACAAAGTTGTAACTGTCTGTATGGAGTCTGAACAATCACGAATCTGTCATGAAACCCGAGGACAGCTGTTATCACTCAAAAAGTATTTATCTTTTGTTCGTTCAGACCGGTAAGATAAAAATTACAGACTCGAGGTAGCGGAGGTTTTTTATCAGAGAAACAAAGGGTTGTTTAATGGTGGCATTAGTGGAAAGTTCGCGATAAATTCTAGGTCGTTAAGGTTCTTTGTCGCGCTGTATTGTACCCGGGACGAATGCCTACGTACCTCAAGTATCATAGACTAGTTACGTTATACATTAATTCAATGAGTCACTTCTCAACTTCTGTCGACTTCATGTGAAACGTAAAGAGGTGCCGTCTTCCATGCATTTATAATAAGTAATGTCACTTTTGCTTACTGCTTTTTTTGTTTATGTCGACAATCTTATATCAAAAATAGGAAACTGAAGCTCTAGAATTAAATTTTAAATTAATTTAAATTATAGTAATAGTGTTTGTTTCTATATTTCAATAAATAAATAAATAACGTTTTTTCGTAACTATTCCTAATTTAGTGTCGATAGCTTCGGTAGTTCTTGAGATTATTGTCTGTGACAGATGGACGGACAGACAGTCATAAGAGTGAGATTCTAAGGATTCTGTTTTTTATCGGATGTTCGTAACCCTAAATAACTAACGCGTTTATAAATAACTAAGGAAACGACTTCAACTGCCTTAAAAGTTTACATTTTGTTTTTTGTTGATTGTCTCAGAAATAGCTAAATCAATTTCGATAAATTTTATACGGATGAAGTATGATCTACCAACAAAAATAGAATCATCGCAATCCACAAATAAACATCATGAACATTAACAAGCAAAAAGTTATGCTTTACACTGTAAGGTTATTTATGAAAAAGCCGCTTCATAAGCCAACAACCCTAAGGAATTATTTATCAACAAGTTTTCTACCCACGGAGTGTCTCGCTTTACAAGCAAGATTAATCACTGAACTAACTTTAATGATTGGTTTTAAATTGGTATTCACACCTTCTCTTTTGCTATAATAAATTACTCGTAATATCAGAGAATGTCATCTTTCGAGGTCATAATAATGATATTTTTACCTTTTTGGTTATAAATGGTCAATAGTCCATAATAAAATTAATCATGTTAAATAAAGGCAGTGTCAAGCTCAAGACAAATGGCCATATTCTCTTTAAAAATTAACAGATGAGAATTAATTTGATTGAATATGTATCAATGAACATCTGCGATCACCAATCTGCCTGACAAGCTCAAAGCGTGTCCGCGTGTTCATTGAAGAGGCGCGCGTCCGAAAGTCAACATGTAGCTGATAAGTGATAATAATAAGACTTATTAAAAGCTTTTATTTTTTTAAATCACACTCACAATTGAGTCTATAGAAAAATATTTTGCGATGGAGTGTCAGTCACTGAACTGACACTGAACAAGTAAAACGAAAGAAACACTCACATAGTAAAGAGTAAATAAGTGCATTATAATTTTAAACACGAATGTGAAGGTTTTCAGTAATAAAACTCTTCGTTTACTCAATCCATCAGGCATGTGCATAATATACTTCAGTATATTCTCATCACACAGTTGGGAAGAGTAATGTTAACGTTACGAGTATCCCTCTACTAATCCTTCCATACAAAATTTATGTTACTAAATTTATATTTTAGAACAGAATAACTGGCTTTGATAAGTAATTACCTAAAAATAGGAGACGAAATTACAGTGTCGCGAAATAAATATCATTAATTTACAACTTTATACTTAGCTACCATTAGCAGTTACGCAGCTAATGGTTCATAGATGGCGCTTTGTACAATAACCGAAAAAAGTGTTTAAAATGAATATTGAGATTCGCTGTGAAGTTGTATGTTAATGATAATCATTTCGCGACATCACAATCTGATGTCCTATTTTTAGCTAGTTACTACATAAATCCAGCTATTATATTTTAAAAGATTATGGCAACAGAAATTAGCTGGCTTTGATAAGAAATTACCTAAAAATAGGAGATAAAATTATAGTGTCGCGAAATAAATATCATTAATTTACATCTTTGTTGGATGTGGATCGCCTTAACACAAATTATTTACATTTAATGTACATTTGATATATCAGAATGACATATACATTATTATGAATTGTAAATAAGAATAGAAACACCTGTAGGTAAGCTAATACTAATAAATAATCTTTACACGTAAACTGAACTAGTAGTTTAATAAAATTGGAACTGACCAATATTTGTGCACATAAGTATTTAAGAATAAATTTCGTTTTTTTTTTAAGAGCAACAGAAGCCAAAACAATTATGTTAAGAATTGTTGTCTGATCTTCTGTCTGTAGGTTTGTACGGGCATCACTCAAAAACTACAGCACGAAATTGGTTGAAGTCTAACTAAAAACCTGGTGCATTTTATCTTAATACGCCACCTAGAAGCAGAGTTTCAAATTAAAGATTTCTGACGCTCTAACCAATAAAAATAAAAACACTATGAATATGTTGTTTGCAAAAAAGAGCTCATCTTACTTCGGATAGGTATAAAATATATCTCGCATAAGCTAGCAAACAAAATGTACAATTCCATTTCCGGGAAACTGCGCTCATATTTGCGACCGTGTTTCCATTTCACTCAAAACGATGAAAGATAAGGAAAAATATATCAATTTCTTATCTCAAGTTTAGCTGAGATAAAAATAACTAATGAATTATTTTTAACGTTGCTACTAATATTATGATATCCATAAATTAGCTTCTGCCCGCGGCTTCGCCAGCGTGGACTTTAGGATTTATCCTATCCCATGGGAACTACTCATTCAATCAGAAGAAAAGTATCCTATGTCCTGAATTGACCTATCAAATATCCCTCCACAAAAATCAAGTCATTCTGACTCTCTGTTAGGTCGTGAATGTATGATAAATGATTTTTTGTGAATTTATCCCATTTTTTTTTTAAATGAAAGATTTTCTTGAGTTATAATTGTTGTAACTAATTGTAGCTTGGTGTGAAATTGGGTCTGTTTGTCATTGAAGTACGAGTATATGCTGTTTGTTTGAATTTCACGTCGTACGGAGAGTCAAGGACATGATTTTTTTTCACAGGTATAGGGATAGTTTAATGGCTGGCAAAGAACATGAGCTACTTCTATCCCGATCGAAAAGGTCGTTCCATTAAGATACATTCTGAAGTACACGCAAACGAAGTCGCGAACAACAGTTAGTAAAGACGTAAGTAGGTATTACATTACGTTGATGGTAATAAAAAGACAATTTCTCTCTCTCTCTCTCTAAGTCTTTTTCCACTCACTATCTCCGTGCCGTGTACGAGTATCTTCAGAGATCTTATGTTTACGAGGAACTGTGATCTTTGTTCCAGTAAACTCGTAGAGCTACAAATCCTAGGATTTTCTCAGCCTTAGAGCGCTGTAGATTGCATTAACTACGAGGCACACTAGGAAGTTCATTTGCAACTCTAGATTAAGTTCAATAAAAGCTATTTAATTCGAGTATACACGGGATTGGTTCAATGTCGAATGTTATCGTTAACCAAATCAATTATATTGACAACCGTAACCGGCAGGAACTCCCATTTATGTTCGAGTTTTTGGGGGTGATTTTGATTACATGATCCAATTTTCGTTCCCTCCCTTTGTGTTAAAATGATAATACATAAAATGCGTTGAAATTAACTATAGGTGCCGTTAAATATTCTAACATATTTGATAATTCAAAGGTGAATTAAAAGATTATCTCGCTTCAAACGTTCCAAGGATTGACAAATGTTTATGAAAAAATAACACTTCCTAACTATGTGACTCGCATAACATTTTTGTTTAAAGAAAATAGCGAACCAGAACCTTATCTGTGAATTTCATCAAACTCGATAGTTCCTCGTGACATTTACAAGAATTATTCGTTAAATAGTATAGGAAACATTTTGAAATTAGTATTATCATGAAAACTATGTTCTTTAACGTAGCGCACATAATAATGTTGTACTATAAAAGGAGCTATCACATCAGTATATGTATTTTATCAACCTCGATAAAACTGTTTCTGTGACGCAATAAAAAGGATACGCAAGCGAAACGAAGAATATTTATAGAAAGATAAATTTATCTTTCAAGGCAGTAAATAAAAATATTACAACGTCATTTAGCGTTTCCTAACCCCATTTCTTTATCCCTCTCGACCTTCCGTTTCAATTTTTTATATAATTTATATTTATTCTCTTTGTCTGTCGGTGTCCCAGAAATAATAAATCTTTCTTTTGGAAATTCAGAGTAAGACAATGTGTAGGAAGGGATTGAAATTGAGCAGCATTCAAAAGTATTGGTTGATTTTCTAATTTCCTGGAAAAGAATCTGTTCAATGTTCATGTTGTTTGAATGTGTAACGTCAGATACCCAAGAGCAGTTTTTTACCACGAATAGGTATTTGCCACTGTACTCTGATCAGCGGCTTGAACTGGAGATACTCGTAGATATCCATCCTCAGGGATTGTTAGTTTTTATTTGAAATTACCCTTATTTATATCTTAAATCCTACTGAGTTACAGCCAACGAAGTTTTCATTTCTTTTATATTACGTTCATGGTTAGGAGTACAATATCCAATTTTAAGTTTAGAATCAAAACGTGCAAATAGAGGAATAAACAATTTCGCCCGAGCACGCATCAAGCACTAGGACTGGAATAGCAGACCACAATCCATTAGCCCGTAGCTATTACTTCCACTGAGCCCGAACCACCGACACTGCTAGAGCCACAACAATCCAGCTAAAAACACTCGCGTGAGACCTACACACCTTTTTGCTCAACCGAGCGAACTCGCAGGGGTGACTTTTCAATCTCACCTTTGACATGAAGTGACTTTTTCAATTGTGAAAAATGGATTATTCCACCGCGTTGACAGGTTTTATCGTTAGCAAAGCCACACGAATACATCTCAAATCTCTATATAGGTATAAACTATTTGCAATAGTTCATATTTCCTTTTCAGTAGAACGGTTGAAATTGTGAGCAAAATGACAACACACACAATGTCGCATTCTAAATCATGTCTATCGGTATATTTAAAACGCTGTCCTCTTACAGCTTGAGCATCACTTACCATCAGATAAGATGAAGGCTGGGTTTAAATCCATAAGCCGCAACAGAAGTTTAAATGCATTCAAATAACTTCTACAAAAAGAAATTGTCTTGAAAATGATGCAGGCGACAAATGACGAGATGTTTCAGAATTGATTGTATATCCTTAACCTTTGGGATAAAAATCCAGACAGCTTGTAAGCCAGCGAATTTCATTTAATCATATTTTCATGAGCCTTTGTAATTTCGTAAATCTATTTCCGTCTTTCTATTTCTTTGACGGTTCTTCTGGTCGACTAAGCATCTTCAAAACATAGTATACTCAAAGATTTGCTCTTACAAAAGAAGGTAAGTAACTCAATATGGTTCAAACACATCGCGACGAGCCTAGGCAACTCGGTGCTACAAGTTATTGTGTACCTAACAAACTAACGTGAGGTAAATTATTGAAATCAATCATTTGTTTTGCCCGAACTTGCCGAATGTTTATCTAATCAATTACGTATTACTTTGCTAAGTCAGTCTACTTGACATGGCTTCGATTTTTGTGGTTGTACATCTATGATTTTCCATATGGGTACTTAAGGCAATTGGAACATTTTGTTTCTTTCTTTGTCATCTGGAAAAGTCCACAGCTGAACACGAGCTTCCCTCATTGTTCACCACAAAGAAGAGGCGCTATATGCTTCCTTAGTGATCATTTGAATTGTCAAAAGGAATTGTTTATTGCACATAAAAAATCTTATCACTTTTTTTCATCCCATTATTCGTGGGATTTCGAAAAATCATTACAGGTATCATCCCCCACCCCATCATCAAATGTCCGAAGCTTCATGATTTCTAGCTCAAGCTGTTTAATCTGCAGGTGGGTATGTCAATAAGTAAGTTAGAGAAATCTTTATAACAAGTATCTTTATATATATTAGCTATTATAGTAACAGCTAGTCAATACAATAACAACTTTACACCTACACAAATCTATTTCTGGTTTGTTCACAGACAGCATACGAGTACAACAATTATAGGACCCAATTAGCAGGATGCATCAGCCGGCACTTCGGCGTTATCTATAGTGGCTCTAGGTATATCCAAGCACATGTAAGTGAGACTGATATTTCCGATCGCGGTGCAGACTGCAACCGACCCAACGAACTATGACCTACATGGAAGCAAATAATAAACACGGTTCAGCTTTGTAGCTAAAATTACGGATGATTTCCCAATTAAACCTTATTATAAATTGAAAATTACACGGGTTGATTCACAATTCTAATTTCGTTGCAAGCTCGGTTTTCTTTTAGATGACGGTGTTCTTTCTGGTTGCGATTTCGCGTCAATTAGATACTTAGATTATTGAAATGAATAGTGATTGTACAGAAAATCGTTTGTTTATCTGGAGGTTGTGGACATAAACAAAGGTATTTCAATTCTTAGAATCGACTTTACAAAATACATCTACAAAAGTTTTAGTAAACATTTATTTACTAAACGAACGAAACTTTATATGTTGCTTACAATTAATTTTCCGTAACATTTTTATTGAGGAAAAGTTTTAACTTAGCAGACATGCGGCAAGAAAACAATTCATTTATTCATAACTCGAAGCAAACTCATTTAAAATGAGCAAAAACAAGGATCCGTTTTAGCGTAAATGAAAACAATGGCGGGCAGTAGTAGTTGCAAATCAAATTACAACTTTTACATTACGCGGGCTCCGAGATTCATTTAACACATAAACTTGTGAGGCCTTTTGCACTCAAAAGTTCCTCAGGGAAACTATACGGCCACAGTATCTATATATCGCCGAACGAATTGTTATTGTTTCCGAAGGGAACTTCAGACGGGGATTAAATTCAGACAAAGCCGCGAGGATGCTTTTTGTCGACAACGGAAATAAATAAACTATGATTCGTACTCACATATGATAAACACACTTCGTCCACGTTCGTAATTAAGATTTCATAACTGGTGGTTATTAAAAAGTTTTTTTTTCTTCACTGTTTCATAACCAGTAACAAAATTTTAGTTACTATCGTGTAGGAAGCTTTCTGAAGCTGATGATTTGACTGTCACAAATTTTACCATGAAACTTATCCACTCAATCTAATCAACAAATTCGACAAAATAATCCATACATACAAAGAAACCAATTTAGACGACTAATTCAAATTAATATACAAATAGAATGTCAACAAAAACACAAATGCACAACGGCTTTTAGTAAAATTGTATGAATATGCGAATGAAGTGTCGCTACGATGAAACTATCGAAAATGTGAACAAAACCGCTTTATTCACTTAGTGACTGAACGAATACAGCAGAGCGCCAGAGCAAAATGAACGATGTAGTCTTTCTAAATATTAAAATTCAATCTCACTCATTTTCTCTTAGCGCTGAAGACGCGAATAAGTTCTTTGTCTCTTTGAAATCTATTTTCCAGCGGTTTCACAGACATTCCAAGGAATGTTTTAAACGCTTTTATATACTCGTATCTAAGTGCAACGTGGTAAAGTTTTGAAAGCGACACCGAATAAAGTTCGCATTATGTATGGATTGTTACGAGTAGATTACGATGAAGCTCGGGTGTTATGTTTCGGCGACCAACAGCGCAGTCTTTCAAGTGCCAACAAGATTGATAGACGTATCGGAATCAGGCAGAAATGTAAAGTAGAGAAGGTTTTAGTTTTATACAAGTATTTCGACCATTTTTTTAAAATAGGATAGCTGGCTTTTTGCAGTAACTATTTGGGAATTGTAAATTCGAATGTAAAGTCGGAAACAATTATCAATAACATACAACTTCACAGCGAATCACAATTTACATTTTTACGACTATTTTTGATTTTGTTCAAAACGCCATCTAAGAACCATTAGCTGCGCAGGCAGGTTTTTTAAATATCTAAAACGCCCGTATCGTCACTTACAATCAGGTGATATTGTAAATCACCCTCCTGACTCTTTATCTATCGTTATATGATGGAAGCGTCGGTGGCGCAGTGGATAAGGCGCGGACTCTCAATCTGAGGGTACCGGGTTCGAATCCAGCCGTGTACCTATGAGTTGTTTTTCAATTCAAGTACATTATCCGATTGCTTAACGGTGAAGGAAAACATCGTGAGGAAACCTGCATGTCTTGAACAGGCATGTGAAGTCCGCCGATCCGCACTGGGCCCGCGTGGTGGACTATGGCCCATACACTCTCTGTAGGAGAGTAGGCCTGAGCCCCTCCAGTGGGGACATATATAGGCTGTTGATGATGATGATGATATGATGGAAGGTAATGTTCAACAGTGTACAAAGGAAATAAAATGAAAGTCTCTACATATTGTGCAGATTATCAAGTTATTCTGCAAATTGACCATTATTGCATTGTCATCGGACTTACTTCAGAGTACCCATCAGGACAATACAAACGAGCCCCAACACAACAGGATTAAAATGTGCGGTTTAAAAGTTCTTATGACCACCGTTCGTCTCCACCATAAAACCAGCTCTATGGTACCATAACATTATATTGTCACCTTACCTACAATAGTACGCTTTACAGCCTCAAACTGAAACCAGTCCCACACACACTAACAGGTGAAGTTAAAGAAAAGCTTGTAGAACAGGTTGGAAAACAAGAGTGTCGCCCACAAAATGCTTTTGCAATCCCCTTGCCTATGGCAACTAAGATTGAGCAGACGAACCAAGGAGGTCGCATCGACGTCCTTATGAAGGCTCAATTCGTATTGCATGTGTCCCAGTAATGTCTGCAGAGAATTAATTATATAGCCAGAGAGCCCTCAAAGCACAGCATTCCCGTACGTTCGTACGAGCATGTTCCCATTCACACGAGGGAATTCAAAACAACCATTAATGTTACTCTCGGGGTAATCATGAATATTTCATTGGAAAAAACCTTTTTAAGAGAAAATGTATCTGCAGTACGCTTGCCTACAGGTATATGTAGAAATAATTAATTACACTGGTTACTTAGAATGAATATACATATAGATAGGTATTTATAAATTCTCTTCCCCATCAAATACTTTTCTGCCGAAACATTTCGTGTCGAAACGTGACATATGTAACCGATTTTATCTCACACTCCAGCTAAATATTACTTTTAGAATGAATGCTCCTAAAAAGAAAATTTTGAAAATAATCGGCTTCTTTCTTTCCGTTGATAATAAATGTACTTGTACGCGTTTTTTTCAAGACAAAATTCTACTATTCAAAACCATTGGTTAATTAGGACAGTTTACGTACAATTCACGGTGAGAACAAAGAAAATTCAAAATTGGAAAATAAAACGTGAGGCTTTATGGAACTTGTGGAAACGGAAAGTTTTCCAATTGATAATAATTTCCATTGTAATGCAACACAAAGGAGAACAGAAAAGTATGAAGTTGTGAAATAAATTCTTAATTTAAGAGCTGACTGAACGCTATCTGAAAGGGAAGTCGGGATTAGAAGAACAAAGACTGACTCAGTTCACTGCGAGCTTAATTTTTTGTCGACTCGTATTTTGCTCTTTGCTGTTTGCGTAAAGAACTTGAGGAGTTGTTAGTGAGATCTCAAACCGAGAACAACGGCCAAAACAATGACATAATCAAAATCTTGCCAATATGAACATACTCCACAAGCTGTCTTCTTTACAATTTTTTTAAATAGGTTAGTGGCACAAGCCTGAACTTGCTTCGCGAATTAGATAATGGTTTTAATGCTTTCATTAACTAATATGAAACTGCCTACTTGCGTATAACTTTCTTGGGCATGAATAACTAGCTGTTCGCCTAATAAGTACATATGTATCTACTTTACTTAGTTTTCTCAACCGACTGCAAAAAGGAGGAGGTTCTCAATTCGACGCTTACTTTTATTGTGTGTTACGCGATAACTCCGCCAATAGTGAACCGATTTTGTTAATTCTTTTTTTATTTAGTAGAACATACTTCAGAGGTGGTCCCATATAAATTTTATTGAAACTTATAGATCGCTCTTTGAGAAAATCAACAAAAACCATTTTTTTACCAAAGGTTTTTAGTTCTTTTTGAACGCGTTAATTATTAACAAGAGTTTTTCCTTGTGTGGTTGAAATTATCAACGACTGTATTTATTGGTTTTTGATAATTCTGATAATATGTGCGTCTTTGCATTTGTTCAGTGATAAAATCAGTTGATTGAAAATATAGACTCCTTATACCTACCTCTATAGGAACACTGTAATGTACTAAACATTATTTTGCTTGGATAATCAATTAGAGTTATAAGAGATAAGCATAACAACTACGTTTAGATAACAATCTAACACACTGTCAATTTTTTTTAAATAATAGACTTGTTTTTAGTAAAGTGTTGACCGGAACCAATTTTCCGGAGTCCGATGATAGAGATAGTAGTTTTTAGACTGTATGTGGGCGGAAACAGCGGCGGTCATAAATCCACGGCGGTTCCGTGCCGGCGTGGCGCGGCCGGCCGATTACATTCCCATTCTGACTGTATGTACGGTTGTACGCCGGTTCCACGCCGGATCAGGTGCCGCCGCCGGCGCCTATAAATACAAGCAATTACGTCTACATCGGACAGGAATATATTGGAGGCAATCAACAAAAGTGTACCTTGCACGATAGAGCAGTCCACTCGTAGTTTACCTGTCAAAGGATATCTGACGGGAAATTAATTATCGCTGCATCGGGGAAGGCTCGGTATTGTAGGTGCAGTGCACATGCTATTGCGAGAGATTGCCGCTTCCGTGGTCTAGTAGCTAAATGATGGAATTACTAACTGAAGGTCCCGCGTTTGATTCTGCCACCCTGTTCCTAAGTCAGACGCTAAACACCAGTGTTAATAGCATACCATGGACGAAGCCTATGTCCAGCAGTTGACGTTTCCCAGCTGATGATAACGATGGAAAGCAAATCAGTCTATTAGTCATATGGTCTTGTCCATGTCATTCCAAAATGTATTAATACAACCTTAATAATGAGGGCTTCGCTCTTGGAACAAAAATACGGAATAAAATTGCCAGGCATGTTCCGAGAAAATATAACGTAATCTTTATGGATAGATTCTCACACATCCGGCATGAATCCGTCGGAAGCTGTCGAAATATACTCACGTCTATCACAACATAATTTATTACTCCGAATACTAATTAGACATCCGTCAACAAATCACTGAACACGTATATACGACAGGCTAATTACAGCCGCTGATTTACACCGCCAGCAATCTGTTATTAAAATAATCCCTTCACTCAACACATCACCTTTGCACCTAAAACGTAAATAAAACATAAAACAGA
This sequence comes from Carcina quercana, assembly GCA_910589575.2. NCBI lineage: Eukaryota > Metazoa > Arthropoda > Insecta > Lepidoptera > Depressariidae > Carcina > Carcina quercana. The sequence continues at coordinate 8,966,065 of OU342436.1, forward strand.
AATGGGCGAGCGCTAAAAGGGTTGTGTACTGGTTTCTGTAATTAACATCCCGCTGACGGGAGCCCTTTTCTTTTTCGATTTACAAGCGAAGGGTGGAGTCAAATCCGCGTGCTTTTAAAAAGGTTTGCGGCGGCTAATTTTTAAAAATACAAAAGCAGGAAGCGCTTAAAGATTGTTTTATTTTTCGAAGAGATACGAGGATGGATGGGAGAGGCTTTCATTGCGATGCACGATATCAGGATGTCGTTCGTTTATCCGGCGGCTCATTTGAATATTATCATTGACGTGGGCGACCGTGGCAGGGCTTCCCTGTTATCCTGCTCGCGAAAACTTACAACGGAGTATTTTATTTACTTTGATGAAATAAATAAGTACAGGAAAACTCATGTAGGCGTAATTTATATCCCAACAATAACATAAACGTGAAAAAGGCGCCAAGTTCGGTACAAACATCGTTCGGGATGCTCGGCGTCTCCGATAAACGAGTTGAGATGTAAGGGGTGCCAAGTTCAATAACAGTTACTTTAATCATAGTTATAGGAATGTTCAGTACAGTACACGTTCTTCGATTTATTTAAAGACAATGTACTAAATACATAGATATTAGATGTATAAGTTGGCATTTTTACTTATTAATAAATTACGAATAACGTGATTAACGTTGAACGTACCGATTGTGGTTGGTACCGAACTTGGCACTTTTTTCACATTGCACAAAAATTTGTTGGGATGTCACTAATTTTTGAAAGCTTCACTAACCTTTTTATCAAACTAAACAGTGAGAACACTCCGAAACTACATATATAAAAATTCTGCTAAATAGTAACCTTCCTTTTGGCTTCGCCGTAGTCAAATAATAAACGAATTACAAATACCTCTAGTTTCATATTATGTGCTTGAAACTAGCCGCACCAATAACTTCTACTCTAAACATCGTCGATAGCAAATTTTGAAGTTTTAGATTTTCATTATATTAGACTAATAGTAGACAATCGAAGTTGTAGACGAGTATGTATACCTGGGACAGATCGTTCAAATAGGTAGGTCCAACTTCGACAAAGAGGTCAACCGAAGAATCCAACTCGGCTGGGCAGCGTTCGGGAAATTACGGCATATCTTCTCGTCCAAAATACCTCAGCGTCTAAAGACAAAAGTCTTTGATCAGTGCGTGTTGCCAGTGATGACATACGGAACCGAAACGTGGTCTTTTACTATGGGCCGAATAAACAAGCTCAAAGTCAATCAGCGAGCAATGGAACGAGCTATGCTCGGAATTTCTCTACGTGATAAGGTCCGGAATGAGGAAATCCGTAGGCGAACGAAGGTCACCGACATAGTTCGACGAGCTAGTGAGCTGAAGTGGCAATGGGCAGGCCACATCGCTCGAAGAACCGATAACCGGTGGGGAGTAAAGGTTCTCGAGTGGCGACCACGTACCGGGAAACGTCTACCAGGCCGTCCCCCTACTAGATGGACCGACGACCTGGTTAGAGTCGCGAGGAGTCGCTGGATGCAGGTGGCTCGGGACCGGTCGAGGTGGCGTACCATGAGGGAGGCCTATGTCCAGCAGTGGACGTTTCCCGGCTGATAATGATGATGAGACTAATGGTACATCACGTCAAATGTTAAGTTTCTAAGTCTGTGATATAAAAGTGACACTTTTCAGACCTTAATAACTATATAATAGATTCATTCGTGAAATTTTGGGTTCTAGGTGTTCACAGAAGTGTTCATTTAATGTGCACAATTGCAAGTATGTAGATTTAAAAGTTTCCGAGTTATAGTAGGGTCAAAAGTAGCTCTAAACGGTTCTTATAAATATACACACTGGTGAGCCGGTGCGCCGTATTTTTCTTTACCGAACTTGGCTGATGTACGAAATATTGTTTGACATTATGTTTCGCAGTACAGTTTAGGATGGCGACCGCAGCAATGCATTGCTATCATTGACTGATCCGCTGAACCATCAGTTCATTCTATCACAAGCTCCCTGTTGAGATAATTGCAACAAACAGACATACTAAGCTACTTCCGCATCAATGATATTAGATAACGAAATGGCATGTATTTAGTCTAACTGTTCTATCCAGTTAAAATTCAAAATGTCTACCTACCTCATCTCCGATAGCTTCCAAGTGCTCCACTAGTAGAATTGCCGTCTGGTCGGTAAAAGCGACGTGTCTAGAATGGACCTTGATCACATTTCCATACTATCTCTATTGGCTCTGTTGGATAGTGAGGCGCGGGCGGTACGTTCGTTGGACAGACGATCAGGCGCTTTGTTCAAGCTGCCAACCATAATGTACTTTTTAATTTTTTAGGGTTCCGTACCAGAAGTGTCACCAACGGGACTCTATTACTAAGCCTCCGCTGTCCGTCCGTCTGTAAGCGGCTTGTATCTCATGATCCGTAATAGGTAGGTAGACAGTTGAAATTTTCACAGAATGTGTATTTATGCTGTCTCTACATATAAAAACAAATGATAAAATAAATTATTTAATAAAATCGCTACTTAACGATTAAGATTTCAAACTGTTACCGCCTACCGTAATAAAGTATTACTCAATGTGTAAATTAACAATGGCGCGTAAGGTCTTGTTAGACCTTCGTTAGCGCATAATTTAGTGCATATTCCCTTACCTATTATTTATGATTTTCAGTATGCTAATTCTTCATCTTCTGTACGGAACTGTTGGTAAGCGATTCCAACTCGCACTGAGCCGTTTTTTTAACTATATGTTTTAAATTCACAATGAGTTGTATAGTTGAGCTTTATCTTTCATGATAGCAAGTATGGACCCTTGGAATGGAATTGTGTCCCCTGGATTGTAATTATGGTCACCAAGAAGTCTCAATTCAATTAGGCGCCGGCTACACCATAACATCCATCCAAACTATTAGCCAAATACAAGGCATTATTTGTGGGATCATCCTATAGCCAAATATTTTGGAGAGCAAACTTGAATCTTGTTTTAATAAAGCAATCAATATAATTTGTTTCAAAATTAACGAAGGAAAGGTTATTTTGGGAGTCATCCGGCCCAGTCTTGTAGTCCGAGTCATCAAATACAAACAATCATAGATCTACTTCCGTTTTTTATAGGAATAAAGACGTATCGAAGTCCAGTGACGCCCTGAGACCGCGCGAGGGTAGTGACCTGAAATGCACTCAAAGCTTTGCAATTTTAAACTTACTTGAAAAAAATTGCGGTAGATACGCGTTGACAGGCAGATGAGCACGAAACGTTTCGAGAGATACCGATGGACAAAGTAAACCCGGTCTGTTTGCTTTTAATTAACCCATGGTCAACATCAAGCTTCATCCCATTCCATACACTTTTCATTAAACAACTCCACTGATGCATTTTATGTAGTGTTGGCTTTGAGAGGGTAGAGTTTTGAGTTTGTAATAAAATCACTGTAGGGTTTATGAAGATACCTTCTCACTCAAAATATTAGTTTGTATAAATACACACTAGAAAACCTTTTTTATTTGTCCGGAGTCATTGATTTCTTCATGTAATAAAAGCAAAATGAATTTCCGCTACACAATTACAGAAAAATCGGGCGCTCACTTTGGATAAAATCGATTTGAAAAAGCGATTCGATTGTAAGTCCAATGATGCAGCACAACAGACGTTTTGATGGACGTTAATTGCGCGTTCAATTTTGAATCGTCTATTTATCGAGTGATAAATCGATTTTAATATGAAACGAAAATTACTGCATTTCATCAACTCATCAGTTATAAAAGATTACCAAGATTGCCAATAACGTTTTCAGAATTTCCATTCGAAAGGAATGATTTTGATTTGAATACATTTCATATTCTACTACCTTCTATCACAGGTATTTTCATACTTAACAGAAGGTTTCAACTTTGTTACTAGTTATAGTGTAAAAGTGTAAACGAAATAAACAATTTTTAATTTTTTTTATATATATTTTTACTATACTTATATACCCATACCTATCTACCTAGACTACCTACAGGTTAACCCCCTATCACCCCATGGGTGTCGTAAAAGGCGACTAAGTAAGACATGTCCGATATGGGGGTAGGCTCATTAATGTTGAAGTTTATATAATGATAATGATTGTAAATAGAGTGAATCTTCGAACGGAAACCAATAGATATTAAATTTTTGATACAAAAGTTATTGCAGCTTTATTTGCTATTAAAAATAATAAATTTGATGACGATGATAAAATTAATTATTGTATTCATAAGGCATTTTTGTCTATTTTTTCCAATTATTTCAACACTCACAGTCACTTTATAGCAACAAAGCGATTTTTTGCCTTTCTTCAGTTACCTACGTTTAATAATTCTATAATCTGTATTGCGGTTTTTCGTTGGCTTATCGAACATAAATCCCAGTGGACATAACCGACCGCAAAGTGGTTAGCGGGTCTCGGCCCGCCGCGCCGCCCGCCCGCCCGACCGACGCTTTACGAAGATTCAACTTTGCACTGAAAAAGTTAAATGGCCCGGAATGAAGCATCGGTAATAGAAAATGGACGACAATCCTCATTTCCTCGTTCGATTCCGTTCGTATCGGATCGAGCATGTGATAAATACTCGACTTGTTGCAGAAAAAAGAAAATAAATGATTTTTGTAACCATTGATACACAACGAAGGCGGTCTATTTATTTGGTATGTAGGTGAGTGTAGGTTGTGTGTAAGTACATACACAGTATAACAGAAACTACGCTACGAACACCCTCCGGAAATTAAAATTTTCTAAAGCGCCTGCAAATGAAGGCATGCATATCGAAATTACTTTTCAAAGGCTTTTGTTATCAACGTCTACATTGCTCGTAATTCCCGTTTCGGGTGCCAAGGAAACCGTTGTTCTAATATAGCGATTTTTCGCTTCGAATTATTTGCTTAACACTCGATCTGAGGTTCAATAAAGCGATCGCTAAGATACGGACGAATTTATTCATAATGCAAAGGAAAGCACAATCAGATTTTCATTGGAGCCTTGGAAGCGCGGCTGTTTCCCCTCGCCTTGGTGTAAGAGAAATGAACCTTAGATCATTCAGACTCCAGATAAGTAAAAAAAACTCTTGCAAGAACAATTTCAACATACAACGGAGGCGCTTTCTTTAATCTCTAAAAATGCGAGTGAAATATACTTTCAATGAGGGGATTTGCAATAATCACCATACTTGGCAGGCCGATTGGTGATCGCAGTAAGATACTGTAGTTATATACGTGGGTGCTGCTCAATTTCCTTAACATTGTTTCTCAATCCTCTATCTATTGTGACCCCCAGCGTGGCGGGGCGAGGAATGTGTAGATACCACAATTTTAAGTTACATAGTTTTATTTCTGAGACATGAGCGTTGAGTTCTTTCGTGTTGTCTTGTCTTTGTCGCAGCTTACCTCGGTTCCAGTCCCGTCATAGATCGGAGAATTTTGCTTATAACAAATATCTAACCTAATTCTATAACTCATCTTCTGATTTTTGTTATCTTAGTCATCTGTTACGATACACACAGGGTGATATAGGATGGTTCTATTCTAAGACTATAGTTTAGGAGAATGTAAATCACAAAAACAAAACAAGTTGTTATTCAGTCGGAAAATGAACTTTACTTCAAGATAATTAAATACATAATAATTTATATACGTTTCTTTCTATGGCAGGTAACCCTTGCTGTGACCACCCGCACTTGGCCGGTTTTTTATCAACGACATTGAAACGCGGTTACCCGGACGTGCGTTACGTTGACGACTGACACCACAGACGCTGATTATCGCTTTTTGTGCACTTCATTTTCATCGCTAACCATTCCTTACGCCACTCATCAATGACAAATTCTTATAGCGAAGCGAGTCATTAATGAGCGCCGACTCCGGCGAACCGATCGGACGCGATTTAATTCCCTTCGAAAAATATTCAAGGAGCGCCACAAAGAGCCGTGGATCAGCGGCAAACAGGAGGAAGCCAATAGCGAAGAAAAATCGCACAAAACGGAAAAATTATGAACCAAGGACCGAGTCGACGGTTTCAGTGTTGATTTTAGGGATCCGTTCTTAGTCTGTGTCCGTGCATACTAGACAGTGGGGAAAGAATCACGCGGTAGGGGACGTTAACTTGACGTACAAATGAGCGAATTTACCCTGTAGTATCTGCTTTAGAATAGGAACACACTTATACGTAGGGTGTCGTAAAGGGCGATTAAGGGAAATATAATAGGGATATTTTTACACCTCCTAGTACACACGGCTACACATCAAGCTATACATTTCCAGTATACGCTGACCTCGCATTGAATGAAATCCCGCACGACGCTAGTTCATTTTATACTGGAAATATATAACTTGACCTGTAGCCGTGCGTACAATTTATAGGCTGCTCGACTAGTATTAGTTAACTTAGAATGCCTTATATCTGATAGGTATCTTTGTAACCTCGTTACATACTACCGTATTTTTTTTCACATTTCCCAAAACACCAGTTCATCTGTTTTGTGGAACTTGACTCTAACAAAAATTAGAAATTACGAGTAAAAGCTTTATATTTCGCAAACGGATCCTTGAATCGAAAAATGGTATACCGACCACCACAATATTTTTGAACGACCTATCCAAAAACACCCCAAACCATGCAATAGACTAGAGAAAAATTCATCACCGCTTTGCGAGTAAGAGTTCGTAACGTTCTTTAGGGGCTGTACCTAAAAACATTCCATAGAGGTTTTCTTTTACCACTTTGTCAGCGTGAATAATATTTATACTCAATCCACGAACTGTATTCGTCTCTGAACTAAGCAGCATACCTACGGACAAGGCGAAACAATAAGGGTTCCTTACTGGTTACGGTACCCTAAAACCAAATCTTTGAAGAAAGCGTATGTATACTTGTATGTACTGTAACATCAAATAAAGTCCCACTTTACCTTCAATTTCCCCTCCTCCACACTTCCTCCAACATTATTACAATATCACATCGCAGACAAGATTATTCGCATCGACTTCCATAAAACACACTCGAGTGTTCACAATAAGACAGAATCATCTGTTATATTCCATTGTTAGGTGCTGCCAACAATAACGTTTTGGGCTTATTCTTTGTAAGAACCTGCCACAGGTCTTGTGTTTGGATTTGGATAATATTCTATTTTTTCCAGATGAATGTTGTTTGGCATTTGATGTACTTATATAACCTTTTAACACAGACATGTCCTAGTTTATCTTTAAGCGACCTACGGAAAAAGTATGGCTTGAATTCCTTTCGACGATAAAAAGTAGTCTACTTTACTTTGACTTATCAGCCCGTGTCTCTCCACTGCTGAAGATAGGCCTCTCCCAATATATCAGTCCTCAGTATTCCTCATCCACTCGTAACTTGGCCAGGTCATCAGACCAGCGGTAAACATGACTCGAAAATGACTACAAGAAACCGCAAGAAAATCGTTTCTTTTTCAAATAAATTTTTATGTCTAATCATATTTATAATACACGAAGATACATTGAACAAAGTCGCCGGGAAGATGGAAGGATATCCAGACTACCAGCATGATGGAACTACGACGTCCGTGGAATAGTACATCGCTAGAGAGAGAAGTATAGACATTCAGGTTTTGCATTCATACATATTAATGAATATAAATTACTTACAAACAAATTTATTTACATATCTTTTAATGATTTCACGACGCAGATATTGTACATCAATTCATTCTGCAACTTGGACCACGCTCGAGTCGACGTTTCTTCAACCGATTCCAAGATAACCCTCAGCTCTTCATTATGAGACACAACTTTAGTGTGGCTTTTCAAAAACAGGCTTAAATAGGATTGTACTAGTTCAAAGTCTTTGTTGCTTTTCAACATCACACCGAGCATAATTAGAAACTGTTTCATAACGTGTATGGAACCGCCAGCATCAGGAGACATGCTCGTCACTTCAGCTTCTATGCAGGCTGGCGATAAAAGTTTTAATTTTTCTATACAAACTTCAAAGTTATCCTCACTGTCACATGATGCTAATTTCTTTCCAAAGACCGTCAATGTAGTCAGCGATTCAGGGATCAATAGCTTAGTATTTTCACTGCCTTCTCTTTGTCCAAATCGAATTCCAATTCTAAGCTTGGTATGGTCGGTAGAAAGAATGGCGCGGATTTAGGAACCGTTAGAGGCGTTTTCGGTTTGTTTCTTCGTTTTACAATGTCCAAATGAAGCAAATTCAACCATCTAGAAGTGGGATGGTCAGAGAGCGTGATCAGCTCTTTACTAATTTGTTCAGGAGACTTGTATTCTGGCTCATCGCCCAAGTCAATGATGCCGATGTCTTCGATATCAGGTTTTTCGGGTGCTGTGTTCGGTAATTCTAAAAAATAATATCGTTATTTTTAATTTCAGGGCAATAGACATCTTTCTTGTAATGTACATTTTTCTTCATTAAAAAACTCACAAGCCATAAGGCTGCTAAGTCCAATAAATTAACATGGTCAATCCAAGTGTCCAATACGTAGACGCGCTAATTTTTACGAACCTCAAACCTATTTATAGCCCAACTTTGAAAATTGATAATAATTACCTCAGGGCCACCACAAAACATTACAAGAGAAACACTTTAACTTTGTTATTGGTATAAGTGATTAAAATATAAAGACAAGACAGCATATTAATACTTACTCAATCTAGGAATATCAGCTGTCTTCCTGTCAATAGGCCTTAGAAATACTTTTTCATACAATAGTCTATTAGCCCAAAGGAATATGCCTAGTTCACCCACATGTGTTGTAGCCAAATAATCTCCCGTTGGCGACATGCTCAGTGATGTGCAGGGATGTTCAACCTATAGGAAAAATATTGTATTTTATTATATTGTATAAGAATATTACAAACATGGTTGAAAAACTCGTTTTAGATCAAAATATACTCAAATTCAAACAATATTATATATACATAACCTAAGGTAAAACTGTACTATTGTTCTATGTAATTCATATGTTTAAGGCGTCCCACCACCATCAAAGTTTCATACAAAATTTCTGTTGCCATAATCTTTTTAAATATAATAGTTGGATTTGTGTAGCAGCTATCTAAAAATAGGACATCACATTGTGATGTCGCGAAATGGGTATCATTAACATACAACTGTATGTACAATACAATCACAGTGAATCACAATTTTCATTTTAAACCATGAAGCTAAAAAGATGTTACTGTGCCGCCCGCTCCCCTGCTATAGGGCGGGCGATATTTTTTTTACCTTCATGTTTTAAAACTTTTTTTCGATTATTGTTCAAAGTGTGTATGTATGAACCATTAGCAGCGTAACGGCTATTGTAGATAACTATAAAGTTGTAAATTAATGATATTTATTTCGCGACACTATAATTAGATCTCCTATTTTTAGATAATTACAGCACAAAGCCAGCTATTTTAATTTAATTTAATAGACTATGGGAAGATAAATTTAATATGGAAGCATTAGGAGACATATAACATTAAACGTTTTCTACATTTATAATAATAATGTTCAAACTTACATAGAATATGTCTACCAATTGAGCGCTCGGAATGTCCCATGTGCACACAGTGCAATCCATTGAAGAACTGATCAACCACCTAGAAATTTACAAGTTATTTATACTCTTCTAGAATAACAGATTATAATATGGAATTATATTAGTGACAGATCTAGTTTTATGGATTTTTTAAAATATGATTACAATAATCTGACTACAAAAACTTGGGATTGGCTGTTACCAATTAGTATCAAAAATAGCATTAAAGTATTTTAGATTTTAGTCTGATTTAATACCGACCTATGAATCCTATCCTATAGTGCAGTGTTTTTCAATCTTTAAGATTTCGCGACCCCTTTACAGGTTGAAAAATTCTGGCGACCTCCTTACTATGTACAAAGAAATAATTAAATTAGAAAACTATATTCATTAAAGATATTTTGATAAATTTATTCATTATTAGGACTTTACACTCAGCAAGAATCCACGAGTTTTAAAAGTGGTAAGTTGGTCAAGCAGAAGAAAAATAGACTTCAGTTAGCAAATGATTTGATTATTAACTTTTAAAAAATATCACAACGAGTTTACAAACTTTTGAAAAATAAACAAGACCATCCTTCTCAGTATCATTGTGTTTTTATTGTAGTGTTGAGCCACGCCTTTTTGTTTGTTTGCGACCCCCTAATCAAGACTTTGCGGCCTCCCTAGGGGTCGGGACCCACAGATTAAAAAACATTGCTATACTGTATAATTGTATATGACCCATATACATATACAAGTGAATATACAAACTGAATCAATATTTAAAACAGCAATATCTTACCTGCTCTGCGTATCAAAATCAATGTCATTAATTTTTCCTACATGCCCTTCGAATTTCCTCACTATGTTCATAGTGTCAATGTCAATGAGGGTGATTGAGAAGTCTTCGTTTGCGAGGGCAAGTAGACCACTGTCTCTGTGGCACTTTGTGAGAGTCACAGATTCTTCTAGCCGTATGACATGGTAAGGCATTGTTGCTGGAAATATGTACATATTCATTAGAAAACGGACTGTATCAGGAAAAGAGTAAATGTGAGCTAAATCTTTACAACAAAATTGATTTTTTTTATTTGTGTAAATTAAAATATTGCTTGATGCGTGTTTCGCTGAGTAAGTTTATTCGTTATATATTACTAGCTTCCGCCCGCGACTTTGTCCGCGTGTACTTCAGGATTTATTCTACTTGTCCGATAGGCATAGAAGGCATCTATCTCCAATAGTGTTTATTCTGTTACGTAGGCTAATAGTTTAAAGAAACAAAAGAAATTTCAATATCTGACGTAGTACATTCAAATAGTCTTCACACCAATATTATAAACGCGAAAGTTTGTATATACGAATTTACATATTCTATGGTCGGTCGCTAGGCAACGCGTTTTTGTAATGCCAAAATTGCCCATGTAATCCCACTAATATTATAAGTGTGATTTTGTACAATTTACACAATATGTCTTTAGAAATTATAGCCTATATATAGGCTATATGTTATTCTGATGTATAAGCTATGTTATTGTAAAGTTTCATTCAAATCCATTCAGTAGTTTTTCCGTGAAAGCGTCACAAACATCCAAACTTTCACACTTACAATATTAGTAGGATAGGATTATTTACATGCAGAAACCTGTAATTGGTATATACGTTCTAAATGTTTCAAACTATATTGTATGTAAAAACTGATGGCTTTCCTAAATATATAAAATAAAATAAATAAAACAAGACTAGGTACTAAGTATATCAAAATCTATACAGTACGTATTTATAAGGAAGCAGGTTTCCGCATATCGACCTGTTTTGCGTGATTATATGATTGTAGTAAGTTTTATAACCCTAAATAGTATTAATTTTAATTTTTTAAAAGTTCTTTATACAGTTGTAAACAATTTATACCTGATTTAAAATGCCAGAACTTGAGTTTGTCATCAGCTCCCACTGAGATCACCCTTTGGTTGCAAAGGTCTGTCTCTACTCCACGAACAGCACCTTTATGTGCAAGCCTCTTCTCTTTACCATAATAACCTCGATGTAACCCAGATTGCATATTAAACTTGTGCACATGACCATTACTGTATCCTTAAATTAAAATATGATAGCATCATTAAATGATATTGCTATAAAACAAAAATTGACTTATCAAAATTAGAAAGAACAAGTTGATTTTTATGAAGGAACTTATTTTATCAAAATCCCTGAGTAACTCCTTAAATGAAGAAGGGATACGGTATGCTTTCTCTAATTTAGATAATCTTGATCTAAACAAAGAAAAACTTGTTGTTGAAAATACAATATTTCTGAAGTTACCAATAGACAAATTTAATTTTTGGGGTCAAAATTTAAAAGTGCCTTACCAATGACAACAAAGTTTCCACAATGAGTAACAGTAAGACAAGTTGCCTGTACACCCTTTTCCATGTCTGGTGGCTTCAACTTGTGTTCTCCCATTCGTATTTTGTTGTAAGACCATGTTGTGGCCATGTACATGCCTTCATGTAGGGACGCTATACTGTCCCACTGCTTGTCTCTTTGCATGCAAGAGCTCAATTTGATGATTGGTGGTAGGATGAGGAAGTCTTTTTCTAATCTTTCTGTTCAAGAAATAAATTAAGATATATTTTAGTTGTTACGCATACATCATATTAGATATTAAATTAGATTTTTATCCAAAGTTGTAAGCTCTATTGTAAATTTCTTTCGATTGTTGCTAAAATAAAATATGTAATTATACATTGATCTATTGAGGAGTGATGTTTATTGAAATATCAAAGCATTGATTTCTTCTTTTTAAATTTCTTGCCAAAATTGATAACTTTTTGCCATATTTGCAATTTGGGCTTTAGGTATTCAAAGCCCACTATGTGATACTACTTACTCTTTTTCTTGGATTGCTTCCTATCCCTTGAAGCTTTGCCCATGTTCTTGTTAAATGTTTCAGTGACAGTGTTCATAATATGTAAGCTGCTGTCACTCCCTGCTGCCAATAGGTTCTCACCAGCTGGTTCACAGTGCCTCACTAAGTTGGGAGGTAGAGAATGCCCCTCTCTGGAAAAAATATTGTACTTAACATCAGACTTTGGACAACATTCACTGTGGAATATGAACACATTGGTAATTAGATACTTCACACTTATTACACAAATTAATGTTACTATTATAGGTACTATTGAAACATTTTTTATCACTATTCATTCTCTTTTAAAGTTCTATATCACTATTCATTGGGAAGAGATAGGCTGGCTGGAATAGCCTCCACCACTTCCATCCTTCCACGCACAATGGCCAACATATAGCTAAGTGCGGAAACCGCCCAGGAAAAAAATATCACTATTCATTACCTACATGAATCCTTAGGAAAGGTTGAAAATAATGATCATAATAAAATATTTCTTAGCCCCTACATGGCTCCATATTTTATTGCTTAACTTCAATTTATTTTTATTTTAATACTAGAGCTGACCGTTGCAATGTCAAAATTTCAATATTTTATGGGCAATTTTATCTTTCCCTTAAACCTCACTTGGGACTATTTACTAACACACTACAGTTGATTTGATGTACCTTTTTTTCAGAAGTCTAGCCCCACCATCAGGCATATCAAATATCCACAACTTGAGTGAATTATCCTCAGAATTAGTCACCATAAGAGGTTCAGACATAAGACACTGAAGACCAGAAATGCGAGAGGAATGTGCTGATTGCACCTGAGACATGACTCGCTTCTCTTCAAGATCCCAGAGTACAATGTGGCCTTCTGTACTTCCTGTCACCATTACAGGTACTCCATCAAGTCTGAATGATAAGCTACTGACCATTCCCCAGTCATGCATAAAGTCTATGACCATCTGGTCATATCGTATGTTGTGTAAAATTATTTTTCCATTGGCCAATCCTATGGCAACAACATCTACAGCCGGCGCTGGCTCTGTGACAGTAACTGGCGAGTTCCAACCTCGAAAAGTGTACACCAATTTTGAAGTCCGTAGATTCCACAGCTGAAGCTTCCCTTGGTGACTTCCAAGTAAGACTTTGTTGAGATATGTAGGAGGATGGCAAAGTGTAGATATTTTGAAGTGTTCCTCATCGAATTCCAGCTCTAAGAATAGTGATTCTTCTTTGATATCAAATACTTTTAGCAGATTGTCTTCATCTATAGAAATAAGATGAATACCAAAGGGAAACATCAATATAACTGGTGCATTATGACCTTTGTAGACATGCTTAAGCTCACAACCACGTCTCCAAGCATATATATTGTTCTCACTAGCTGTATAAACATGGTAATTGTCTCCAGTCATACAAGTGATAGGGCCTGGGTGTTCGCCACTCACACTCAATAAACGGAACTTGTCACATCCATATGTATGAAACCACTTCCCTACACTGGTACACAGGAGTGTTTCTCCTCGTCTTTTGATAAATCTGGCCACGAATGGCACATGTGTGCTAACATAACCTAAAACTCTTGTGCCGGTGAATACTCTACTACTGGTCTTCTCTGCCATGTTAGCGTAATATAATTAGTTCCTTTTTTTGGTGTGATAAAACAACCTAGTCATCACATAATAAATTTAACAGTTTTCACAAAGAAATCACAGAAAAAACACAACAGACAACTGAATGCCTGCCATGCCTATTTGACTTTGACATCACTTTGACATTGATTGTTGCAGTTTAATTCTCCCGAATGCAATGGAATAAAGCCATACAGCCTACTCTGAATATATATCTTCTTTCTCATTTTCTTCTGCAGTTTTCTTAATGAATTTTAAGCTAATAAGCTTTTTTGATGATTCTTGACAATAATTTCAAAGGTCAGCCTTGGTTTCAACATAATTTGAAAGAATCCATATGTCGAATGTAATCGACATGGTAATCCCTTTCGATCGCGTCGAAACCCTCACAATTTTACATAATTGATACTATAAGACCGTCCGTGACACTTTTTGCACTATATCACACCATTATAACACAAAAAACACACATTATTAACGAATTACTAACGAGTATTATTAAGGAATTACTAATTAATTGCAATGAACCAGCATTTTTCAAATTCGCGCCGAGAATCCCATTGATTTGATGTTGTTGGTGTGGGTTTTTTTTCTCTTTAGCTTTTAGAGGCAATAGTTATAAGACTTTACGGCCTTTTCTTTAATTCATTGGGAAGTCTTAATACAAGACTAAACCAAGGCGCAAGGCGTCAACGAAGGCTTTCAAGAGTTGTTAAATGCGTCGACGCCACTGTACACACTCGGGGCACTTAGCAAGTAATCATTCGGGGAAGTTTTTTACGCCTCCTTATACCCTACACCACCCTACATGGTCTAGAAACTGATATGATACGGTTTGGATACGGGTTCAATGTAATCGAGCCAATTTTATTATAAATATTTATCTTACGTAGTTGCAAATATAGTCACTACCTACTAGTGAACAAATCCTTGGCGTTAGAGTTGGATAAACGCATATTTATAGTAAGTAACCCATAGTAATAATATAAATCGAAAGTGAGTTCATTTGTTTGTCATTTTTTCACGACGTAACAGAAAATAAGAATGAGCTTTACTTTTGGTATATAGTTGATAAGGGACGGTCCTTCATCAGCTGGAAAACGTCCACTGCTGAACATAGGCCTCCCCATGGTACGCAACAATTACCGCTCCCGAGCCGCTTGCATCCAGCGGCTCCCTATGACCTAGATCTGAAATCTTTCTTCGAAGAAATAAAAACACTTGTCACGCATATTATCTAACTTTATTGTTTTTAAACAACATAAAACCTAAATAATTTATAGAAGTCCTTGTCTTTTCAAATCTTCGTAAGTTTTACGATTCACGACGTTGCCCAAGGAATCTTCGAATTCTTCGTCATTTTCTGCGACGAACCTTTCGTTCTCCTTTTGGTGCTTGATTTTTTCCCACACTGAAACATAACATTTTAAAAAACTTTACAAATTACCTTGCCAAATTTTGTGATTTCATCACAGGTTAGGTTTTCAACGAGTAAAAGATACAACGGTCATCTCAGATTTTAGACCAATAATATACGATTGATTTAAGTAAAATGTAGGTCGTTTGATAAAATGTACGAATCTCAGTCTGGAGATGGTTGAAGTGTGTGTATGAAATAACTATGTAACTATTTCAAACTATCCATTGTTTCAAAATATAATTTGTCCATTTTCTGGGACGTCAACATCAATAATATTGTCAAAAGCGGTGCGTGTGGCGCGAAAAAGTGCGCGATAATCTATGTACGAGTAATTTTATAATTAACGCGTATAAAAAGAACTAAAAACCGACATCAATTGCCTTAAAAATGTTCACCCTTAGAAGTAGAATGATCTGGGTACATATTTGGTTTTGTTGATTTTCTCAAAAAGCGCTCAATCAATTTCGATAAAATTTATGAGACCACCTCTGAAATATTCTCTACCAAACAAAAAAAGAATGATCAAAATCGGTTTACAATAATAATTGGCGGAGTTATCACGTAAAAGTCAAATTGAGAACTTCCTCCTTTTTTGAAGTCGGTTGAAAATAAGAATTTTGAAATGCTATGACTGCGGCGCGTGCGACTTCCACGGCTTCAAATAGTGAATAATAACATCCCTACTTTACATCTATGTACTGCGTTATTATTATATTATTTTTTATTATTGTATTATCTATGATATTTAAAAATGATTTGTATCAAGTACATAAAGTTATATTGAAAGATGTGTTACTTACGCGCGAGAGCATCCTCGATCTGCGTGACGTTTGCAAAATGCGCTGTATTAGGTATCCCTAAGCAGCGCATGCCGTGGGCGTGCCTCCACTCCGCGAAGTGACGCTGGAACGCTTTGGGACCCTTGTACGTGTAGTTCCCGCAGATCTCGCACGTGTAGCTAATGTTCAGTCCATGCAGCTTGTATAACCAGTAGGGGATTGGCTGAAATTAAACATAAACATATACTATACAGCACGCTTTTGTACGAAGACAAAAAGCGCCGCGACTCTATTACAGACGAGGCCAGCACATCATCATCAAACACAATTTAAAAAAACCTTAAATATTTATTTTATTCTGCTTTTTAGTATTTGTTGATACAGCGGCAACAGAAATACATAGTCTGTGAAAATTTCAACTGTCTATCACGGTTCATATAGCGAGATAGTCTATAGTGAGTTCATACAGCACGGATAGCGTATGCTCGCGTGCGATTACGTACAACGTCTACTGAGTTACTGTTTCACAACCTTTCGAGTTGACGAAGATTTTTAAATAATTTAAAAAGAAAAAAATTGATATTTTTCCAGTTGAACTATGATTCGATAGCAGCGAAATGAGAGCAAATCATCCTGCTGAAGGAATACAAACACAAAAATTCATCCAGTACATAGCCACTCACCTTTCCGTCCCACCCTAGCGGCAGGTTCTTTGGGTTGTACGGCACCTCGTCGTCGTCGGAGTCTATGTCCGGGGCGGCGGACGCGTCGCTCTCGTCGCCGCTGTCGTCCCGGCGCTCGCCCGCCGCGCGCGCAGCCCGACGCGTCACGTTCTCGATCGTAGACGTGCGCGTGCCGGACACCAGACCAGCGAACCTAGGACACACCAACGATTGTAACCCATATCTGTGAAACCTGCATAAATTGGATAAAGGACCTGCAAATTTGTCATAATTAATGAAACCCTCTGTAAATGAAACATACCCTCTCTAAATATCTGGGTATCTAAGCCACTGGGAAAATGGAATACCATTTTAAGACTTTCAGTTTAATAGAGGTGAGAATAGTGGTTATTTCAGTTCAGTTAAAATGCCTATCAAGTTTAAAGAAAACCATTTGGAAAAAGTATTCTTAAAAATATAATCTCAGTAAAAAAGGCAAAATAAGTACACTCGCCGTCTCAATTATACAGGCAACTATGTGGATAAAAAGGACCAACTAACAGCGGTAATTCAGTGCTTAAGTTTAGACCCTACTTAACCAAGTTTCACTGTATATACTAAGAGAAAGAAAGAAAAGAGTGAACATAGGTTTTAGCACACAGAAAATAAAACAATGAAATAACATACAAAGCAATATTGCCTGAATGGGCAACCAGCTCAGCATACGCTGTGGTCTGAATACATGGCCAATGTATGCGAGTCACAAAGCAATCCTGCTGTTGCTGAAAGAGACAGATAGTCACTTGTGAAAATATGTACATCATCATCATCATCAGCCTATATACGTCCCCACTGCAGGGGCTACTCCTACAGAGTGTATGGGCCATAGTCTACCACGCGGGCCCAGTGCGGATTGGCGGACTTCACATGAATTGTTCAAGACATGCAGGTTTCCTCACGATGTTTTCCTTCACCGTTAAGCACTCGGATAATGTACTTGAATTGAAAAATAACTCACAGGTACATGGCTGGATTCGAACCCGGATCCTTCAGATTGAGAGCCCGAGCCTTATCCATTGCGCCACCGACGCTTTGAAAATACAACACTTTGCTATTTTATTTTACCTGTAAACCTGAGCTTCAATAGCCCCGATATCTTTGTGCCGCTGTTGTGTGGACGCCTTCGCCTTGTTTCCCCCTTTTTTTGCTACCAGAGATTTGTCCAAAGCAGTCTGTCCTTTGGTACTGAACAATCTGAAAACGAACATTTCACATATCAGAAAAATCGAAACACCTTGCAAGTTTATGTTTTATAAGGATTATCAGAATTCAGGTCATTGTGGCATACCAAGGTGGCGGCCTATGTCCAGCAGTGGATGTTTCCCGTCTGATGATGATGAAGTGTAATGGTCAACAGTGGTAGATCCTAGTCTAGAAAGTTTCCATCTCATTCTGGCTTTAATTTGTAGCTTAGAGAAAACGCAGTTACTAACATCGAGTTATACACGTCAGTGCATAAAAGTATATAATAACGTTTCTTTATTTAATACTAGCAGCCCGTCCCGGCTTCGCACGGGGTAGACAATTATTTATTTTTAGAAATTTGGATATAAAACACTTTTTTTCACAAATATTTTTATTTATTAAAAAATTATTATTTATTAATTATATATTAAAAAAAATTATTTCAGTGCCCCCTCCACCCCGCCCGCCGCGATGCCCGGCGCGCTTTTCAGACTGCATCGCAAACAACGGCCACGGCGCTATGGCGGTTTTGTTTACTGTTTGAATTTTTTAATTCGTAATATCTTTTGAATGGAAAGTCCAATTTAAATAATTTAAAAACTATTTTATAGGTAGTTAAATGGTCTTGACCATAAAATAATTTATTTGGATAAGGATTAATATAAACACATAAATAGCATGGTTTGAATTTGGTTAGCATTTTCATTAATGTTTAAAATGAAAAAAGTTGTTGTAGTGACATAACTACAATAGTTTGACATATGCTACCGCGGAGTTTTTTGTAGACATTATGATGTTCTTCAATATTGTTGTACATTATTTTGTTCTATCACTAATAGTTTCGGCAGCGCATTCGACGAAAGACATTTTAAGACTCATTTTTCTACACCTTCGGTTACATTGTTCAAATTTTACCAAGGATCCCTAATTTTTTTCAAAATGAAATATAGCCTATGTCAAATTGGAAGAATGTAGCATTCTATTGGTGAAAGAATTTTTTAAATCGGCCCAGTACTTTTTGAGCCTATTCATTACAAACATACAAACATACAAAAATAGTTACAAATCTTTCCTCTTTATAATATTAGTGTAGATTATTTACCTTTGTGCCCTTTCTTCTAAAGTGCCTCCGCATTTCAGTCCCAAAGCCATAAGAGCAGACTTGAGTCTATCTAACCCAAGAGAGGCCAGTTCTTCCCATGACGAAAATGCAGACAAGTCCAAATGTGCACCCACGTTTGTAAGGGCTCCTCCGGTTTCTTTCTGTAATGGAAACAAATATATGCAATAAACAACATCTCAAATAATTTCACGCCGCTGCAAACAGTTTGAAAGACGACTGGAGTTGGAGAGAGTAACTGGATGTAAATGAATAAGGAGAGCAAAGGACAGTATAGTGGCGGGCCTTGGACAGGCGATCCAATAGAGGGCAGTGCACTGTTGGATAAAATGTATCAGTCCCAAATTGTAGTACAGTGCATGTCTTAATTTTATAAAAATTTAAGATATATTTAAATGAATTACAGTTTAGCCTAATAATAAATTTAACAGAAAGATTCTGAAAACATTTACATATAAAATTTATTTAATTGCAAGTACTGATTTTCTGTTAAGAAAAGCACTATATTGATGTAATGTAACTTTTACGATTAATAGTACACTGTTCACCAAGGGAAGAAAGTGACCGATTACAAGCGAGGCAAAGCCGAGAATCTCAATTGACACGCGTTGGAAATAGCACTTTCCTCCGAGTGATAAATATTTCTGTATACTACACCTAAGAGGAAAACAGGCGTCATCGAATCCTCAATACTAATCAGACACCATTTTGAGTAACTTGTAATTTTGCAAATTGACAATTTAGAAAATGAAAGAATGCGGCTCCCGGGTAGATGTAATAATGTAGCGGAAAAGGCCACTTTCTTTGCAATTTTCTGTCAGTGAAAACAAATGGTAGTACATACCGGCCACCCGGGGAATGTTCCAGCCTCCCACTGTTTGACGAACTCCTGATGAGCAGCCGCCATCTCCTGCGCTTGATCGAGCAGCGGCTTCACTCTGCTCACGAAGTCCTTCAAGTACGTCAGCAGCGCTCGTATGTAGTTGCGGTACTCGCTGTTTTTGCGCTCGCGAGGGATATCGAACAGGTGGTCGAATAAGCTGAGGTACGTGATGTAGTCCACTTTCTGAAAGGGTTTCCACAAAAGTTTAGTGTCGAGAATCAAAGTCAGACCACTTCATTCAAAATGAGTTCTCAATACAGTTGTTAAAATGGCCTACTTTCAGGGGGTATAATTATGATCCGATTTTATGTCTTAGCATTGAATTCTCAATAAACATATTTAATTCTTTGATTTGGTTTTTACTATTTCCTCGAACTGTATCGTCGTCTATATAAAAAAGTCGTGGGATACACGGGGGTGTAGGTGATTCCAAATTCGTAACGTTAAAAACCCTCGCCTTCGGCTCAGGCTGTTAATGACAGCTCGTTTGTAATAACCAACTTTCCACCATTTTATCACAACGCCCTATAGTGTATGACGAAAACACCGCCAAATTACGAAAGATGTTCTGCATAGCAGAATAGTTGACAAGATTCATGTGCCTATAGCCAAATAGGCTCGATCATTATTTGATTTAGTTTTCATGCATGTTTGTCGAAAAAGGGGACTAAGAGAAAAAATACAGGAGACGGACACAGCATCTATGTAACAACATCTTCTCACCAACCCGCCCACCAAGCACAGTGATTATGGCAAATCCCCTCATTTAAAGACCAACACAGCAATTTTTGAGGGAAGCTCATATCATACCAAAAATTATCATAGGGATGAGCAATTTATAATTCCTGCTCATTAAAGTCATACAATAATATTGATACCTTCTGCAAGAATAACGACTGTTCTAAACAAAAATTGCATAGTTGACTTACCTCAATACCCTTCAAGTTTATGTACTTTTCGTAACACTCATGCAAATCTAAATATTTGCCATAGCCCTCTTCATCTGTAAACTCCACTGGTGCTGTGAAAATAAAGAGCAATTATTAATTTGAATGATTTTCTTTTCAATATTTAGTGCCAATTTTTTAAAGCAGTCAAGTGTGTGTCAGGCCACGCGTAGTGTAGGGTTCCATACACGGGGTTACTGGGAACAATAAGGTACACGGTTTAACGCTAACAACGTCTAAAATAGGACCCACACAGGACGATGTAAAGTAATTTTGAAAGGAATTTATACGAAATTTTCATTTTGACATCTCCAAGTATATGTATGATATACTTTGGTCGCATATTACTCGTTAACCTGTAAAACCACCTTAGTCGTGATAGTTTTACATTTAATTTCTGTATACATACTACTACTGTGAATGTTTTCAGATTTTTAAAAGCAATAGTTTAGCAGAGAGGGGATGGGGGCGCTCAACTCATAACGGTGCCCACTAAGTTTGTTTGTCAAGGTTTTTTGATGATTTCTCAAATACTTGATAGAGACCTCGCTTAGATTTAACTGTAATATTTACAAGTCCTATCTACTGGCATCTACAGGCACCAGTGAGATAAGGGTTCTTATCAGATTTTCATGACCACCTACATATAATATTGACTTGTTACACAGCTGGTCTGATCTGTAGATCACCGTTTCCATTATTTCCAGCATGTAACTATCGGTACTCAATTGATGGTAGAGCTTTTTGCTATGTCCACCTGGCTAAGACCACGTTTCCAAAATCTTCTACCAGAAAACATGTCAATAGGACTAATCTGTTCCAGTAATAATTTATAGCCTAGCTAGTTCTTCATTGCCTTGAGCCTTACAACAGTTCTATTATTATAACCTAAAGTCACAGGTGAGAGACATGTGCAATGCAATGCAATTTGCATAACTATAAAATAAAGATAGTATTGTCAAGGTAATTTACATAAAAAAACAATAAATACTAACTTGTGTAATCTTCCGATGGGTTTTCTCTCAAGTTTGCTAATTCTTCAAATTCCACAGACATTGGTACACAAATCTGAAAACACAAAAGCACAAAAGGACAGTTTAAATCTAATTTTAAACAATATGAAACAAGAATACATGAGAGAAGAAATTACAAATAATTGACATGTATTATAATTTTAGTTAAATAATATTACTAAGAGCATTAACACTATTGCATTGCATTGTTTTCTTTAAATAAATAACTGTAACTTGATTTTGATTACTCAGGTCATATTAACAAATGAACATGAACATGATGACCATTTACCTCATTGGGGTGTTTTCTATGGAACTCCTTGATTTGTTTCAATCTGGAGTAAAACTCTTGGAACTCATTTGGTCCTGACAGTGCTGCGATTTCCTCCTTGCGAAGACCATCCTTATCTTCATACAGCTCTTTTAATCTTAAAGTTGACTCGACATACCGCTGAAATTTACATTTTACAAATATGTGTATAAAAAACATAATAATATAACTTTTGTTTAGCAAAATCTATTCTAATTTTATTTATATTTAGAGTGTGCAATTTTTAAACAATAACATAGTTTTTATTTTACTGTAATAGCAATGTTGAATTTTTATATTAAACTAGTATTTGGTCAGTGTATATATATACAGTTTCTACCTGTTCACATTTACTTTTGTTATAAACTGTTAAATTTATCTTCATAGACATCTTAAAAATTCTTTAGCAGTAAATCCATACTTACATCATGCAGATTCTTCAAGCGATGATCACTATTTATTGTCTCCCGATGCTGAAAAATCCAATACATATCTATTATTTATGAATAATTATAATCTACTCATAAAGTCTGAAGATTGGTTAGTTACTATCAGTTGGGATAAAGAGGGCATGGATGGGATAAACAATAGGAGGTGCTTAACATTTTATCCCTCAGCCCCCTTTTGCGCACCAACTGGTAGCACTAAGAATTGTTCATAAAAAAAATCCCATTTGCCTCTTTCTGCACACACTATTATAACAAATTATATTTAGAATATCAGTTGTATGTTACAAGTAAGGTTATGCATGACAATGTGTATTTGTAAATATTCTACAAATATACGTATTCTTTCTTACACCTTTCTGTTTTAATTTTTTAAATGTTTCTTATGTTTGACATCAAACTTACGGTAAATTTTTTTAAAAGAACTTCTTTGACCATAGCATCCATCGTACGCTCCCTTTCTTCATGGTAACTGCGTTGCTGTTCCAGAATCGTATCCATGATGATGATTTGAACTCTGATAGAGTAGGAGAGAATGTAATGTAAGAAATTTTTCTACAATTTTCAATAAAATTCATATAATTAAATGAATCGTGGTCGAGTGTCTGTATATAATCAATTAATCAATCCACAAACACTCATTAACACTCCACAAACACAAATAATTTTGACATTTCATTCATATTAATCATTCATTAGCTCTTTGTCGATGGTATCTGCATCCACACTGGATCGATAAATACTTTTTTTCTCCAGTGACACCAACCATACTATAGCAATACCTAGTATTCAAAGCCGTGAAATATTTGGAAAATCTGGATTGGGAAACGTCAGCGCTGTCATTTTTCTACACGTTCTATTTATCATTATCTATCGCTTGTTCTCAATTTTTGCGAGTGACCGGTATTTAGAAATATAGTTACTAATCATGATTTATTCGACATGGATCAACAGATTTTATCCGTTTATATTCACAGTTTTTTCATTGGTGATGTGTGCTCAGTCAAATATACCGAGACCTCGCGGTGTTTCTTTATCTAAGGCGTCCCTGTATTCGCCGACAAAAGATTTTACCTGTTTCGATGGAACAATTACAATTCCTTTTAGTTATGTAAACGATGATTATTGCGACTGCTTCGACGGCAGCGATGAGCCAGGTACTTCAGCGTGTTTGAACGGTGTATTCCACTGTACGAACGCGGGGCACCGACCGCAAAACATACCCAGTTCTCGAGTCAACGACGGTGTTTGTGATTGCTGTGATGGGACCGACGAATATACAGAAAACAATGTCTGTTCTAACACTTGTGAAGAACTTGGTAAAGAAGCGCGAGCGGAAGCGCAAAGGATGGCAGAACTCTATAAAGCAGGTAGCCACTTGAGGGTAGAACTAATAGAGAAAGGCAATGCGAAACGTAGTGAAATGGCTGAACAGCTCTCCCAGCTCGAGAAAGATAAAGATGATGCTGAGAAGTTTAGGAATGAGAAAGAGTCCCTGAAAAATGAATTAGAGGCTAAAGAGAATGATGCACTCAAAGTTTACAGAGAAGCAGAAGAACAGGAAAGACAGAAGAAAGAAGAACAAGAAAAGGAGAGTGTTATCAAAGAAGCTACAGAACATTTCATCAAATATGATTCAAATAGTGATGATTTATTAAGTGTAGATGAGATCAGAGTAGTAAATGTTTTTGATAAAAATAAAGATGGTGAAGTTGATGAAGAAGAAATCAGATATTTCTTCAATGACAATGAAAATATAGATAAAGACTCATTTGTATCATCAACTTGGCCACTGCTAAAGCCACTGTTGATGATGGAACAAGGAATGTTCCGTCCAGCTGAAGAAACAGAAAATGATACAGGACATGAAACTGAGGGTGATGAAGAAGAGACTGCTGGTAATGAAGAATCTGAAGGCTTAGATGATGATGGTATTGATTCTGAAACACATCAGGAAGATGCTGAAGAGCATGACCAAGAAGTTGATCATGTCCCTGAACCAACAAGGTCATATGATGAAGAAACCCAGAAACTGATTGATGAAGCTAGTGAGGCAAGGCGTCAGCTCACTGAAGCTGAGAGGACAGTCAGGGAAATAGAAGCCAATGTAAGAAAGATCCAACAAAACCTAGAAAAAGATTATGGTCTACAACAGGAATATGCTACTTTAGATGGCCAATGCTTTGAATATGAAGATAAAGAATATGTTTACAAACTATGCTTATTCCAAAAAATTACTCAAAAGTCTAAGAATGGTGGTGCAGAAGTTGGACTTGGCAACTGGGGTGAATGGGCTGGTGGAGAACATAACAAGTACAGTGTCATGAAATATACCAATGGTGTAGCCTGCTGGAATGGCCCCAACAGGATGACTACAGTAAATATTCAATGTGGTTTGGAAAATCAACTTTTGTCTGTCACAGAGCCATACCGTTGTGAGTATAAAATGGAGCTAAGTACACCAGCGGCATGTGACGAGTCTGCCCCACAGCCTCATTCAACTCATGACGAGTTATAAACTGACAGTCATTTTAACACTTAGTGTTAGTGAATAAGTAGTTTTTTTAGAAAATCAGTCTTAGTTTCTCAACCATATTTTCACAATTGTATGACTGTCACAATAATTATATTAATTTTAAAATTTAATTTTAAAATTCACATGTTCAGGCCGGTTCCCGTAAAGGTGTATATTTTGTGTCATTCTATTAGGGATCCAATGAGATAGTTCTAAGTAGATAATAATTCAGCTGTTAGGGATAAATATGCAGTGCACATTTAAAACAAAATCATTTTATCTGTAGTTATTTATTTAGAAACTTGTACATCCAACATTCAATAACTTTTGTCTGATATGAAGACTGAAAGATAACATCATAATTTTATATATTTCACACATTCCTAACACAGAAGGCTGTTTTAGTTTGTGTATCTGTAGATGGAGTAAAATAAAGAATTGAACAAAATATTGTGCATGATCAATAAATGTTGTTTTTGATGAAATTGTTTTATTTTCTCTTATCTGTGTGCTCATTATATTTTGATATTGTAAGAGAGTGCACAGTCCAACAGAGAACATGTTTCAAACACATGTTTACCTGTCCATCATAATGGTACTTGATTTACATTGTACCAACTAGAAAAATCAATCTCTACTAATATTATACATATGAAAGTGAGTTTGTATCTTTGTCCTTCCTTCACGACATAATGGAGAGTCAGATTGACTATATATTTTTTGTACTGAGATAGTTGAAGGTCTGGGAAAGGACCTAGGTTAATTTTATCTCTTTAGAAAAGGGATATACTCTGAAATCCACGTGGATGAAATTTCTTACTAAAACTAGTTATAAAACTTGCAACTATGTTAGTGTTTTCGACAAATGTGCTAAATGTTACTTTAAAAATTCTTAACCTATACGTCAGTCTAAACATGTTTTTCTATTTCATTTTCATTCAATGCAAAGAGTAGAGTAATAATAGGGAGATTCAATGTCACCATGGTGATGTTTTTGATATGATTTGAATTTGCCATCGTGTACTCTATCTCTGTACAAAAAATATAGTCATTCTGACTCTCTGTTATGACGTGAAGGGAGTACAAACAAACGAACTTTCGCATATTTATAATATGCATATTAGATGAACATATTAAGTACGTCATCGTCAAATATAAATGATCACCTACAACGATTGTAAGAACGATTTCTCTATGGAGGAAAGGACGAATTTCTAATGTACGAGTATGGTGTGTCAGACTTACGTTGTTTATTAAACGTAATTCTAAATTACTATCCTTCGTTTGGTTTAGGAAGATTTTATTTATACACTATAGCATCGATATACTGGATATATATGTAGAAATAGATGTCAATGTACGCTAGCTTTTGCCCGGGACTTCAGAAATTATCCCGCGGAAGCTAATTGTTCCTTGGGGATAATAAGTAGCCTACATCCTTTTTCGGCTCTTTAACTATCCCTATACGAAAATTCAAGTCATTCTGACTCTCTGCGACGTAAAGGAATGACAAACAAACAAATACACTGTCGCATTTATAATATATGGATGGAGTCCACTGTAAACTTAAACCTCCCATAAAGATCGGGATTTGCCAAAAGCACCAGTCACCGAGGCGGATTGGTGATCGCGGTAAGATCATGTGCTTGGTGTTGCCCACCTGAATATATTTTTTCCCTCAGTCGCCTTTTACGACCTTGTGTATTATATTCTTTGTTTACGACCTAATTTATGACACTCGCAAGTTGACATGGGCTGGATGCTAGTCTAGTTAACTCGAGACTACAAGCGGAACTTTATTTACATATATGGATATTTTGAAAAACCGACAAGGTGCGAGTCGGACTCGCGCATCAAGTTTAAAATAAAATAAATTTTAGCGACCGCATTTGTGTCAAGGTTTCTTGAAAATATTTAAAAAACTGCTAGATCGAGACATCACTTAAGTTTTCCTGTAATATTTACAAAAATTCCTGTCTACTATGGTTGTTTTGGATAGGTCTTCGGAGATAGATGGGGTGAGATTATGCGTTTTATATACGCATTTTTCGTGACATAATATTATATCGAAACAACATTTTAGCTCAGAAAAAACATTACCCTCTTTCTGATGCAGTCGAGTAATAAAAACTACGCTTTTTGGTGTTTTTGATTGTGCATGTGTGCTGTGCTGCCTATCTTAATGTATTTTAGCACTAGCAATAGCAAATGCTAAGTTCGTATAGCGTTATTTCCTTTTTACTTAGCTGTATAAAAATGGGTCTGTCACAGACAGTAAAAAATAAAAATGTATGTCATGCATGTCAATGTCATTTATTGTCACTGTCTTCAAGTCGAGCATTGTTTTGGTTGAATTATTTCGAAATTAATTTTCAAAATGAATGCTAAAGATATCATCGCTCAATCTAGTTTTGCTATGTTAGAAGGGAAAGTCGATAGCAGAATACTCAAAGCAATAAAATCTATGGGTTTAGAGAAACCAACACAAATTCAAGCAGAAGTGCTACCCCATTTGTTACTCCAGAAGGATGTTGTTGGTGCGGCAAAGACTGGTAGTGGAAAAACGCTAGCTTTCCTCATTCCTGTTGTGGATAACTTGATAAAACTAGGTTTTACAAAAAAACATGGTCGGTTACAGCAAACATCTTCTGTTCGTATATTGCTCTTGGTTGACATAATGATCATATTTTTTACTTATTTCAAGGTACTGGCTGCGTGATACTATCTCCAACTCGAGAGTTGGCCTTACAAACGTTTTTAGTGTTGGAAAAACTTCTGGCAGATGTTGATTTATCTTTTAGTTTGATTGTTGGTGGAGAAAAGAAAGCAAAGGATCTGAGGTCTTTGAAGAAAGGTATGCACAGTTTTTGAATGATCCTTATCCTTTTTTTAAATAGATATTTGAGAAAAGCTACACCATAATATTATTTTATGAATACATGCTTTGGTTGGGGTGCACAAAAGGGAGTGCTAAGATGGGACTTAAAATCATAATAATTTTTTGAAATTAGTCCACTTTCTGTAACCCCCACTTCCCAATCAACATAAAATGGCATAATGACTATCAAGAGAAATTGTGAATATTGTGGTTAGGGTTGGGAAAAAGGGGCTGAGGGGAAAAAACTTAGAAAGTAGCACCTTAGCGCCCCCTTTTGTGTACCCCAACCAATTTTGTTACTAGTTTATAGTTAAGCTATTACTTGCACATTTGACCTGTATAGAACTAGCTTTTACCTCCAACTTTGTCAGTGTGGACTTAACCCCGTTTTTGTAACACTTTGTCTGATGTAACCCAAAAAGCTTGTCACTTAATGTCACTTGTAGTTTAGGAGATATGTGAGTACACATTTTATACATATACGTCTTGCCAAAATCATAATCCTGCTTTTGGCTTGGCAGTCAGGTAAAAAAGGGGTTGTGATTGATAAACAACAAAATAAAACTACATCAAGATTTAACAAAAATTACTTTAGGGCAACATATAATGAGAGCCCCTTCAACAAAACAGCTTCATTTTATAATAATTTGTAATTCCAGATATATAGCCATTCAAAATTATAATTCAATAATATTCATATAATATAAACTGTTCTAGTCTAGAAATAAAATAGCATGTACCTAATGTTAACATTCTAATTTGGTCTATTTCTTATTTACGTTCTGGTGAAAGCTAATCCAGTACCTGAAGATGGGACTGGACATATCCTTACCAACAACCACCAAGATTTCGTTCTTTTTGTTCTGCACTCTTTCCCTAAATGAGGCAATATGGATCCTCATTACAGTGAAAAAGTCGAGCACTTCCCACTTATGTATGTACATTTGTATATTTTTAGGGTCGAACATAATTGTGGGAACACCAGGTCGCTTGTTAGACCACTTGCAAAACACAGAGAACTTCAACTGCGATAATTTGAAATGTCTTGTAGTGGACGAAGCTGATAAGCTTCTTGAAGCGGGCTTTGAGCGGCATATCACCGGGATTATAAAGTTGCTACCAAGTTAGTGTTTTGTATAACATTGGTGTTGGTTTGGCACTATTGTGCTCTGCTAATGGTAGAGGATATTGCCAGTGCTACATAATCTTTGGGATGACCACACTTCTATCATTTAGTCTTATTTTCACTTACCAGATTAGATGAAATAGAAGTGGTCCAAGTGATTTGTGTATAAAAAAATTCTGGAAAATTTTCAACGGACAGCTAGCTGCTCCCTTTTAACACTAGCATTAAGCGTCAATTACCAGCCTGCTATAGTAATTATAAACCTAGTTACACAGACCACCCATATGAGAGAGAGATAGAGTGTGTTCTATATGTCTAATACAAACAATCCAGTCAAAACAATGAGGTGTGCAGAGGGGAAGGGAATGTATGATGATTGGCCTGGATACTGATTGGACCATTCAAATTCTCAGTATGTTGTAATGAAACAAGGTTAGAAAATTAGGAGTGCACAAATTGTTCTCACTCTATGTTAGGTGTCTCATGGATGGTCTGTGCTTAATCTTCAAAGATTGATTTTTGTGCATGGCGATATAAGGACAAGACTTGTATTTAGCTGTAAGTGTTTTGCTGGATAATACAGAAGAAACTGTTGATATTAGTTATATTTAAATAACAGAAGAATTCTTTATGAAAAGAAAAATTTGGGAAAAAATGAGGGCAAGCAAGGTTTTACCTACTTGTTTAAAAACAACTTGTTATTTCAGAGAATCGGCAGACATTACTATTTAGTGCAACCATTGATGGCAAAGTGGAGAACCTTGCCAAACTGGCAATGAGATCAAACCCAGTACTAGTTACTGTAAAAACTGATGAACAGTCTACTGTACAAGGGTTGCAACAAGGGTAATATTATATTGTGTCAATTATTAATTACAATAAATGACTTGACTCTCCCACATTAATATTTGTGTACAGTACCAAGAAAGTACTCTTCAAGTTATAGGACAGCAATGTCGAAAACTTTGGTCTTCAGTAAAATTCACCAATGATATCTCAGATCCCAGTCATTATTTGTTAAATATGTTTTCCTTAAACAATGTATGTTTTCTCATAATATTGACTAATATATGTACCACTTTACAGTTATTGCATTTGCCCAGTGGAAAGACGTATACCATGGCTGTACAACATGCTCAAGAAAAGCAAGAAGATGAAAGTAATGGTTTTCTTTTCGTCATGCAAATCCGTCGATTTCCATTATGAGTTCTTTAAAACTCACTGCAAGGCGACAGTTTTGAGTATTCATGTATGTATAAAATATTTCAAATCAAATATTATTTATTGTAACAGGAGACAATAGGGAAAAACATGATAAAGAATAGTATATGAGTACAAAAATATCTACCCATTTCATGTACATGGATTTGTAAAGAATATACATATTCAACCTCGCTTAATAATGTGTGAGGTAAACAAAAATACCCACACATGTGTAACTCACGTAACTTACACAGACATGCACTTCATATTGACGTCAGAGTGTCTGTGTACGGTTTAGTTCTACTTTTGTAAATGTACCTTACCATACAATAAAAAAATCTGATTTATTTCCTTCATTCGTGGTCAGCGGAATACAGCCTCTGATCTGAAATTTTATCATTGCTCCAGGCTCCAAGTTTTGTAATTTTGAATGGTGTATTTACATAATATTACAGTTAAAACTTTACATATAGAAACAGTGCATTTTCATAAACAAATATTTTTCTCGGTCATTACATTTGGGCGTCAAGTATTCCTACTCGATACGGTTACTCGCTTAAACCACATAGAATGGCTAAATCCGCGTAATACAAAAATAAGCGTGGCATGAAATTGGATTGCCTCTTACACTATGTAATTTATTTCCTACTGAAAGTTATGCCTTTACTTGAGTAATTGTGTACTCTCCACGTTTATCAGTTAGCTGCCTTGGTTTCAATATAGCGTCGTCGTTGGTGCTCATTATATACTATTAAATATTATAAAAGTTTCTTGGAGTGGTCAAAATGAAAATTTCGTAGAAATTTCTCTCAAAATGACTTTTTATAAAACCAGGTCAACTACGGAACCCTACACTACTCGTGGGCCGACACGCACTTGACGGGTTTTTATGTTCTAAGATGAACTTAGTAATACGCCATTGAATTTTGAACCATAGGTAATATTTCAAGAATGAAACAAGCTCTCCACCATAGGATCTACAAGGTCTACCGCATAATTGTGTCTGTTTTGTGAATACACCCTCCCGTGACGCTCCTATACCTTAGGAAAAGACTCAGTTCGACCAGTCACAATGAACTTAGTAATATGTCATTGAACTTTGAACCATAGGTAATACGGAAAGAATGAAACCAGCTGTTAACATTGGATCTAATTGCACAGACTCATTTGAGTCGCAACGGTAACCGTTGACTCGATTGTGAAAGAAATATTTTTCTTTACTTTCAGAACTTGGATATGTACCTATAAACACTTTGTTTAACAGTAAAATAGGAACTAACTAACAAAACCCAAAGTCCAAACTTTCATAGATTTATGCTACAGCTCATTGATAGACAATTCCTAAGCAAAATATAATACAGATATAGTCATTCGAGTCTAATCTTCTATTGTGTGATTTTACAGGGTAGACAAAGTCAACCGAAGAGGAAGCAAGCTTATCAAGATTTTGTCGAGGCACAGAATGGGGCATTGTTTTGCACAGACGTAGCTGCACGAGGTTTGGATATTCCGAGCGTAGACTGGATTGTGCAGTATGACCCTCCTTCAGATCCGAAGGTAGATTTTGACTTTAGCATTGTATATCTAGCACATCTGTTAGGATCTATACATAGTTTGTGGTCTAGCATAGTAGAAAAGAGTGAAAAAACAACAGCAAGTAATGAGTATAACATGAAAAAGATTTATATATCTCCCAAATACAGAGCAAACAAAAAACGTAAACATCATGTTCATATTCATTCATCATCATCAACAAATTATAGAATTTTATTAAAGGAAAGTATTGTTATGTATGCACATCTGAAAAGTAGGGTTTGGTCTGAACTGTATTATATGTATTTTCCAACTCGTATGTACCTAAACTCACACACAAAAAAGATTTCATTTCATTGTTAATTGCCTGGTCATTGGCGGATGCTAGAAGGCCTCATAGAAATTTAAAAAAAATGTTTTCGTTCTTTCAGGAATATATCCATAGAGTCGGTCGCACGGCAAGAGGATTAAACAACCAGGGACATGCCGTGATACTTCTGAGGCCAGAGGAGAAAGAATTCATTGAATTCTTGAAGAAAGAAAAGGCATTCCTGGATCAATATTCTATAGAGGATCCACCTAACGATGCCCAGGAAATGGTAATCTGGCAAATTGTATCAATGTATATGTACATTTCATCATCAGCTAGATATGTGAGATAGGTGTTAGTATGACGAATGATTACCTCACTGATCAGCGATCACGAAAGGGCATGACCAAATTTGCCAATTAAGGTCATTAGACGACGCTCACATGAGATGGTCATCATAATTTTTCCGTTAGTCGCCTTTTACGACACCTACGGAATGACACGGGATGCACCTATTCTGAAGCGGAGACGGGACAGCACAGCATTGCATTATATCCCATAAACTTTACTAAATTACAAAGAGTATTCTTGTTTCAGCTGGAGAATCTGGTAAAGACTAATGGAGTTCTCAAAATCTACGCAAGGAAAGCTTATCTGTCTTTCCTAAGGAGCTATAAATCGCATCCCTTCAAGAAGATATTCAACATCAAGACGCTCGATTTGAAATTAACGGCAAAGGCGTTTGGGTTTCTAGAGCAACCTGACGTAGATTTTGGTATCCTTTTTAATAAATACAACTCGAGGCAACTGTGTAAGGTCACTTCCATCCTTATGTACACACCATCACTATGAGATTAAGTCAGCATTAAAACCCAGTTTTTATTGAAAACTATGTGACTTTATTAGCTGAAAAAGTCATGAATTCAATCGGCACGACGAGCGAGACTGCTCTAATCCAATGATGATGTAATATACGTCTCACCTTTTTTTGAACAAATGAACAAAATTACTACAAGCAAGTTAAAAACCTAAAACCCGAGAACTAAAAGAAACGTAATAAATATTTTGCGGTTTATACATATGTCATGAACATCATATATACATCCCCACTGCGGGGGCTCAGGCCTACTCTCCTACAGAGTGTATGGGCCATAGTCCACCACGCGGGCCCAGTGCATATGTACGTGTAATATTTTCGATTGTTCTAATTGTAATTTTTTTGTATATTTTCTAAGTACGAGTATGTACGTGTAGTATAGTAGTCGTTCAAAAATTATCAAACTCAAAGGTGGTTCCGCTTTAATCAGAAATAAAAGATTATTATGAAACTGTGGATGTTTGCATATAGGTAATTAATTCAGGCATTTTAAATTTCAATATATAATACATAAAAATCTCGTGTCACGGTGTTAGTGGTCCTCTGAAACGGCTCGACCGATTTTATATTATAGATATAAAATATTTGGTAGGTTTTACAAATTTTTGGAAAGTATATTTCACTCTCCTATCCCCATTTTTGAA
This sequence comes from Carcina quercana, assembly GCA_910589575.2. Lineage (NCBI taxonomy): Eukaryota > Metazoa > Arthropoda > Insecta > Lepidoptera > Depressariidae > Carcina > Carcina quercana. Next base: position 9,000,016 of record OU342436.1, read on the forward strand.
CCGCGATTTTAGTATGAACGCATACTAACGATTTGTTTGATGATTCATATGGCAGAACGTTTGCCGGATCAGCTAGTGAAAAATATATAATCCTTAACTTGGTACATACAGTCAAAACAGGCAGGAAGAAATGAAGACAGTGACGTCGTTCCTAAAATACAACGCGAAGGTTACTTCTGTAATAAGGAAGCACATTGCCACAGAATGATTTCGATTGACGTTTTTGGAATAGATATGCATAAAATATATAGGTCAGTTTTGATTTAAATGTTATGCGATTTATTTACAAAGTCTTCAAGCGTTCTGATAACATGCAATGTAGCTGTGATAACGTATTGTTTTGACATGGAACTAATTTATAATTAAACGGATTTAAAAATAAAATGCCAATTTTAAAATGAGTTTTTATTCCTTATCGTAATGATTAATTAAAACTCCTTTTGTTTCCGCCTTTTTGACGGAAAATTTTAGTTTTCTCCGATTTGTTTTTATGACTTGGAGGAGCATTCAAGGATTTGAAGTAACCGTAACCACCTCCTCCTTTCCTCTTGGATGGAGGTCCTTTATCAGCCACCTTCAGCTCGACTGCGGGTGGAACAGTAAACCCGAACGACTTTGATACTTTAGCCATGTCAATAGTGTCAATATCGAATATTGTCTTGAGATGATGCGAGTCGTAAGCCCTCAAGTAGCTCTTGAAAGCTTCCTTTGCCGATTGGTTCAGGAAGTAGTTCCTTGATATAAGTTTCTCGAGCTGCAACAAAAAAATGAAACGCCAATTTTATGTAAAATATTTTTATCACTAGTAATTCGGTCTCTGGTAATATTTAAAAGTTTTTGTAGGGTGTTCAATACATTCATGTTTGACCATAAACAACATCTGTTTGTATCAATTAGTATGCGATGTCAAAAAAGATGTCATGACTGACGTCCAGGCCCGGACTGGCTCCAGGGCAGATCGGGTAAAAGCCCGATGGGCCGGACCCCCGGTGGACAGGTCGGTCGCTATGTCATGGCGCGGTCTGGGACGGTGAGTCTGCCATCAACTTTGTTCGATCGTGTATAAAGTATACCTCTGTCACCTCTGGATTAGCTCTGCTGTATATACCAGTTCGGTGCTCTGAACCAGTAGAATGTGCCTCTACTGGTTCAGAGCACCGAACCGAAAGACTCGAACACACACACAGTCAGTGGCTTGCCTTTTTATCTCTGTCTCTAAAGGATGCAAAGTGTGTGCAAGAACTAGATATTCATGTTGATTCCGCCATCGATTTCCATTCTATAAAAAATAAATTCTCAGTTTTCTTGTGGTAATTGAAAACGGAAAGGGCCGATTCTCTTTATTATGCCCAGGCCAATTTTAGGTCTTAGTACGGTCTTGCTGATGTCTATCTTTTTGCTCTGGTTAAAAATCATGGTAGCAAGAGTCGTGTCAGGCTTAATTTAAGATCAATTAAATTGAATAAATATTTTCTTCTAAGTTTAATGTTTTCATTAACATAGGGAGCTTATGCGGACAGATTGATGAACACGAAGAAACTATATAGGAAAAATAGAAATACGCACTCCTACACTGTTAAACCTGTCCCCTTCGTGGTAACAATGGTGGTAGATTTAAAATATACCAAAGTTACTATTGTTTTATGTTACGTTTGTAATTTTATCTTTCATTAATGGCATGTTCCTAAAAAATATACTCAAGCTGTTTTCGTAGTAAACAAACTGGTGGAGGCCAGCAGAGGCTGCGCTTTCATTGTGATAACTTTTAGACCTTCTTTATCAATGCAGGAAAATAATAATTATATGACTATATTGTTAGATAATGCCTGCAATCCAAAGTAATATTGCAAACAAAAACAAGGCCCACCTGTAACTGAATGTCGGCAACTTTATTCCACGAGAATTCAAATTCGTTGAGCGTCACTCTGGATTGCTTCAAGAATCTCAAGAAACCAAGTTCTTCAGGCCGAAGGAAGAGCAGGGCATGACCACTTGTGCCTAGGCCTCTTGCCGTTCTGCCCACGCGGTGAATATATTCCTGAGATAAAGAAATTATAATCATGTAAGTTATTCAAACTATATACACCCGGAGTCAGTGAGCTGAAGTGGCACTAGGAAATTCAAATCTCTTGAAGAACGTATTATGTGGTCGCAACTCGAGAACTGCCTCTTCAGGCGATATGATAGGGTCGAATGATGTGGACCGAGATAAGACATCGGATATACAAGTTGCCTAGTGTGTACACGGCTTTATCATCTCACTAGAAGACACCAGGACTTTACCTTACGCCTATCTGCGGGCAAATTTTTTTACCGCCTCCGTAGCCTTATCGCTAAATGTTGGACTAACAATAGAGGTCCTCGATTCGATTACCAGTGTGCTTACGGTACTTGGTTTGGTTGGTGGCATGGCATTTTCAACAGACTTCAAAAAAGGAGGAGGTTCTCAACACGACGCGTATGTTTTTTTGTATGTGTGTTACGCGATAATTCCGCCAATAGTGAACCGATTTAGATAATTCTTTTTTGTTTGGTAGAGCATACTTCAGAGGTGGTCCCATATAAATTTTACTAAAATTAATTAAAAAATTAACAAAAAACAAAATTTTAAGGCAATTGAAGTCGGTTTTCCGTTATTTTGGAGGGCGTTACTTATCTATGTCCGATTGGCTAGCTAGTTCCATGTTGCCACAGATAAGGGAGAGTAAGACAGATTGCTAACTTCATACATTAGTTCAAAACACGCTTAAAACTTATTATTGTCGCCGGTACCTCGTAGTTCGACTTATTATATTAGATGTCGCTACTATATTAGCTGAAGTATGATATACCTAGCGCCATCTATTGAACAGTTGATGGCACCCGTTGGATGTATTTGTGTGTATAAGTACAGTATGGCATAGATGTGTGTGTGATGGGAGACGTACAGTCGTACAACCCGTCGGAAATATCTGCGAACCTCGCGCTTCCCCCCGCACCTCGTCCCATTTTCGCCTATCCAGTAGCTATGTAAAAGTGTAAACTTGTCAAGCGAAAGATTTCAAAATTTCGCTACATGACGTAATGATGCATTGGCTATGTAAGTATTGGTTACGGTGTCTTGTTGCAATTACACCAATTTTTCCTCCCTTTTCAATATAGTTACAATGTATACGACAAAAGTAAAAAATGCAACTTCAAAAGACCACTACGCGCGTCTATTTGTTAGTTTCTGACGTCTGCTTGCACGTCCAGTATGATTACTTTAGAACAACGTACAATACGTATGTTGTACAATACGTATGTTGTACAATACGTATGTTGTACAATGTTCGATGCAAATCAACCGGCCAAGTGCGAGTCGGACTCGCACACGAAGGGTTCCGTACCATTATCTATAAAAACGACAAAAGCATGTCTGTTACATGAGAACACCTTTTTTTTTAATTTAATTATTTATTTTTAAAGTGAATATATAACTAAATATTCTGTGAATATTTCAAGATGCCGTTATCAATATCGAGTACATAACACGTTTGTTGTGTGGGAGCCTCCTTCAATATTCATTTTATTCTTAGTATTTGTTGTTACAGCGGCAATACATTATGTGTGAAATGCTTAACTGTCACAGTCACAAAAAAAAAGAAATACACGGAAAGAAAACACAAGCCGTAAATAATCGCAAGCGCAACGCAACAAAAGCAGAGTGAACGAGAGTGCGGCAACTTCATACAAGCGCGCAACAAAGCTTCATACAATACACGTAAAAAAGCGCGGGAAAGGAGAACCCGACGACGCTGTCTCTGCAAACGCGGATCGGGCAAACGTATGCGGGGCGGGTGGCTTTGGCGCGGCATCGGTCGCCTCGTAGGGCCTCTCGCGAACCCCGCTCACACTCAATTCGAAAAGACTGATTTTTAATATTTAAGATTATGTTCATTCCTCATGTAGATTTTTTTCCCTTGTAGTTTAAAAGTTGATTATTGAGAAGAATGCTCAACTGACCATAAATACCAATAAATACTATTTACAAACATATTATTGTGATGATTTAAACTTTTGATTACCCTAGCCAACTGTATATTAGGTTAATATATTACAATTATATATAAATCATGATCTAGAGCTAATCATTTTTTCTGGTCCCTTTTTTTAAATATAAAAGACATCAAAATTCACACAATAATAATTTAACGTGTTTCTCAACCCTAGCCGGTAGGTGCTGCTCGGTACATCGATTCAAGGTCACGGGACTGTTGCCGCACTCTCGTTCACTCTGACAGAAGTGACAGATATAACCGTTGTTGCCATATCAATGAAAGAAAAAACGTTCCCAAATATATTAAATATGCCTAGAAATGGGAGCCTTATATTTTCACACCCTAAAGGCAGCACACTCAAAATAAGAGATTTATTAAATCTTACGTTAATATACTTTGGGATTTATTTATTTGAATTTTTCGTATCTACGACGGCTTGAAAATTCGTAATAGTTTTATTATTTTAATAGTCTAGCAATACTGTGTAGTGAACGTTACAAATGTATGCCATCTACCGGAATTCCGGATAACTGCATGCTTTTACAGCTTACTAAAGTCAGGTCTGTTCAATCGTGTGCAATGAATTAAAATGTTCAATATACACCTCATTAAAAATTTTGTCTTTTCGTGAGTAATGTTAGGAAAGTTTTGTATTTTTACATTCAAAATAAATAAATAAAATGAACTGGAACAGTATAATTCGATATTTCGTCAATTTCAGACAAATTTTATTTCAAACGATCTATTTGTTATCTACTATCGCCATCTAGCGGAACATTTTGTACTATTAAAAATTTTATATGGAGTTAGCAATCTATTCTTATATGCCTTATCTCTGATGTTGCCTAATAAGTCTGCCGCCAAAAAGTAGTGTTAATAGCACTGCTGTGTTCTGGTATGAAAGCTAGCAAAGCCAGCGCCTCATTAGGGCGAGGCTTCTGGGTGCGCACATTTACCATTCAACAGGTGAAATGAAAGATTAGTGCAATTTTTTTAAAAATAGATTGAATTACAAACGAAATTATGCGTGTATGAAAGTATTTCTTGGTATTTAATCCCTATTTTTGAGGTTATTGAATGAATGATTAAAAGAGGTGAAACATGATGTATTTTAGAACGTACCTTAGGATCATCTGGTGGGTCGTACTGTACAATCCAATCGACGGCCGGTATATCCAGACCTCTGGCTGCGACGTCGGTACACAACAGTATGCCTGAATCGGCGTTGCAGAACTGGAAGAAGGTCGTTGTACGTTTCGTTTGCTGTTGTTTGCCCTGCGAAAGTAAAATGAGTGGTTTAGCTTTATATGTTCATAAATATTATGCCAATTTTTTTTACATGGTCTGTGGAATTTGTTCAAATTGGGGGGGGGGGGGGGGGGGGCTCTATTATGTAATTACTCACGTGTATAGACATGACAGGTAGATCAATGTAGTTGAACAGTTCGTGGTGATATTTAACAGACATACAGGTGGAGAAGAACACCATAACCTTTTTCTTCCTATTCTTCTTGAGGAATGTAAACAGGACCAACATTCTTTTCTCCGATGGACATACAATATAACTGCAAGAAATAAAGCATAATAATTAAAGCCACAAGTTAGCAAATTTTAATTACAATTTTTTGGTGCCCCAAAATGTTATTAGGCCAATCAGAAAAAGAGCTGATTATTATTAAAACGGCTGAAGTTACAGCTGGGAAGCAAATATATATACGATGACATGATGATTGCACAAACTGTTGTAACGATTTTTATGAAATTCTCAGATTAGGGTGTTTCGGGGCAAGGAATCTATCTTCGAGAAAATTCAACTTTTCAGTTGTCCCATACGAATGTTATCCAGGTGTTAACATACATAATAACATCACCAAAAAATTTAAATATTAAAATGTATCAAAGGTGTTCAACAATGTCGTCACTTTAACGACATTATTAATTCCAGTGCATCGCTATTCCCCGTGTTTGGCACTCGGTCTTTCTATAGAACAGATAAGCCAAGCGTGGCGAAATATACGGGGATAAATGAATATTTAGCATTAATCATGGTTCCGTATCTCAAACGGAAAAAAGGAAACTTTATAGGAAGACTTTGTTGCCTATCAATATCATTTTGCTCAGGAACGCGTGTAGGTATCAAGTTGAAATTAATATCAAAGACTTAAAGTCTGAAGTATCTTGAAGCTATGAAAAAAAATCTAACTTCCAAGTCAACGTTAGTCTTACAGCACAAGTATAGGAATAAATCTGACCTCTTATTATAATTTTTAAATATATCACATTAAAATAACATTTTTACAATTAAAAATTTACATTTGATGTTAAAACACTGATCCGATGTATGGGATATAATTTTTTCAACTGCAAAGTTAAGTTTGTGTGTCAATCAAACTTATATTTTCGTTAGAGCCTTGTTCGGTGCTTTATTCATATACATATATTATCCACATTCTGTAGGAATCCTTGGTGTGCGAGTCTGACTCGCACTTGGCCGGTTTTTTAACTGACGATGTCGTTACTTAGATGTTGAATTGACTAAAACTTACCCCTGTTCCAGAGAGTCAACAGTTGCCTGTTCTCTGTGGTCATCGACTCCTACATAAATAGGTTCGTGCTTCACAGCTAGTGCCGTCAATGCTTCCGTTTTCTTAGTCTGAGTGGCACTGAACAACATTGTTTGGCGACGTTCTGGAAACAAAATGGAGTGATTTGATGATTTTCTTAAGTATTAATCTATTCTATATTTTTATCTAGTATCCTATAAGCCACCCGCTCTTAAGCTTTCGGTTTGATATATAAGCTTATAAACTACATCATAGTCTGGCTACATATTTGAACCCACAATGTGGTGGTTGTAGGTTCGATCGGTTTCCGTCCTACAGTCTTATTACTCTTAGCAGCAGGTGAGATGAAGGCCATGTGCAAACGATGTATGTAGCAATAATAATAATAATAATAAAAAACAATTATGTTTTCATATATTTATATGAATATAGATAAAAATCATTTAGACAGTAGGAAGTACATACTGGGCAATAATTTGATGATCTGCTTAACTTCCTCCTCAAAACCAATCTCGAGTATCCTGTCCGCTTCATCAATCACAAGACATTGGAGGTTTTTGTAGAGAAAATCAGGCGTGTTCTGTAGGTGATCTAGCAATCTGCCAGGTGTTGCCACTAGTATGTTGATGCCTGGAAAAGGAGAGATTTATCTAACTAAACATCAATGCTTTGAGGTTTGCGGCTTTAAACAGGACCACCCCATACCATCGTGTCGTAAAAGGTGATCAAGTGAAAAAATATTTAGGAAATGGGCCATCTGTGTAACATCACACACATACTGTGGTCAGTAATCCATTGACCAAGTGCGGTGATTATGGCACATCCCCTCACGGAAAGTCCGATGTGGTAGGCGATCTAAGAGGCTTATGTCCAATGGTTGAGAAACAATACAATGTCGAATTATTTGTTAAAAGAAGCTTCTCAGGATCACCAACATTCTCTAATCCATAGATTCCAAAAGAGAGCGGTAGCGCCACCAAGTGGAAACTGGAGCTTTTCGTGGGGGCGGAAGCTGGCCCAATGGCAAATGGGGGGCGTTTTTTTCTAACAATTTGTATGGTCTTTGTCGGAATTAAATGTTATTATGATTGCATGTTTTTGTATTTTTAAATAATTAATAATCACGCTGAGTGACTTTGAGCTTGTTTATTCGGCCTACAGTAAAAGACCACGTTTCGGTTCCGTATGTCATCACTGGCAACACGCACTGATCAAAGACTTTTGTCTTTAGACGCTGAGGTATTTTGGACGAGAAGATATGCCGTAATTTCCCGAACGCTGCCCAGCCGAGTTGGATTCTTCGGTTGACCTCTTTGTCGAAGTTGGACCTACCTAGTTGAACGATCTGTCCCAGGTATACATACTCGTCTACAACTTCGATTGTAGTGTTCCCAACCACTACCGGCATAGGTGCAACATGGACATTTGACATGATTTTCGTCTTGTCCATGTTCATTTTCAAACCTACCTGTTGGGAAACTCTGTTGAGGTCATTGAGCATTGCATTCAGATCCTCCAAGGATTCTGCCGTTATGACTATGTCATCGGCAAATCGAAGGTGAGTGATGTAGTCGCCATTGATGTTGATGCCCAGTCCTTTCCAGTTCAGAAGCTTGAAAACGTCTTCCAGTGCAGTGGTGAAGAGTTTCGGGGATATAACGTCACCCTGTCTTACACCTTTCTGCACTTGGATCGGTTTCGTGCATTCATCCTGTACTCGGACGGACATTGTGGCTTTATTGTATAAACATTTCAACACTTCGATATAGCGATAGTCAATGTGGCACCTTTGGAGAGACTGAAGCACTGCCCAAGTCTCGATTGAATCAAAGGCTTTCTCGTAGTCCACAAACGCCAAGCATAATGGCCGATTATACTCCTCGGTCTTCTGTATAATCTGCCGGAGCGTATGTATGTGGTCTACGGTGCTGAAGCCTTTTCGGAAACCGGCTTGTTCGGGAGGTTGGAAGTCGTCAAACCTGCGTGCTAGTCGGTTCGTAATGACTCTCGAAAACAGCTTATAAACGTGGCTCAGAAGGGATATCGGTCGGTAGTTCTTCAGTAAGGCATTATCGCCTTTCTTAAAGAAGAGCACTCAGCGAGCAATGGAACGAGCTATGCTCGGAATTTCTCTACGTGATAAGGTCCGGAATGAGGAAATCCGTAGACGAACGAAGGTCACCGACATAGCTCGACGAGTCAGTGAGCTGAAGTGGCAATGGGCAGGCCACATCGCTCGAAGAACCGATAACCGGTGGGGAGTAAAGGTTCTCGACTGGCGACCACGTACCGGGAAACGTCTACCAGGCCGTCCCCCCACTAGATGGACCGACGACCTGGTTAGAGTAGCGGGGAGTCGCTGGATGCAGGTGGCTCGGGACCGGTCGATGTGGCGTGCCATGGGGGAGGCCTATGTCCAGCAGTGGACGTTTCCCGGCTGATGATGATGATGATGAATAATCACGACCCTCTGCCACGACCACGAGGAGCACGATTATATAATGTAGATATAGAGGGATAATTAATTTTTGAATATTTCATCAGAATACAAAGGTCCAGTATTTGTTAGTATAAACTTAAAAACTATGTCAGTACCAATCAAATTACAATTACAATTTTTAAAAGTCGGTAGTTGAGAATCTAGCCTTATCCAATCTCAATGAGGGTCGGTTACGTAATGTTACATAAAATTCAAATATACAAGTTACAGTGAATGTGCCAAATCAAGATTAGTTCAGCTGTTTAGTCATTAATAGGCAACAGACATAGGGACCGAGTTATGTTCAAATTTATATAATTATTGAGATGGTGTAGCAAAGTGGTACTACAATGATGTCAAAGTGACAACATTACTTTTCCCTAGGTGCTACTATAGTTTATCCCCTGTTTGGCACTCAGTCATTCCATAGATAGGAGAAGCCGAGTGTGGCGAAATACATGGGGAGCACAGAATAATTTTTTCATTCAGTTCCAAGATTGAAATTATTTTCTATTATTCAATTAAATAAAAAGTAAATGTATTAACAGATAATGAATTGATTTGGAATCTGACTTTATGTATGCATAATTCCTCACATTCAGTTGAAAACAAAATCAATTGATATGTAATAACGATGAATAAAATGTTAAAAGATAAAGCACAATTATTTTGTCTGTTAGCAATTTTCTGAAAATATAAGATAAAATGTAGCTAGCATGTTTTATGTATATATAGAGTACATTATTAGATGCAATAAAGCAAAAACCTCAAAATTACATTTGACATTTCAAGTCTTATCAAAATGAAACCATATTTTTACCTTTTGACAGCTTTTGCGCTTCTGTACTTCTATTAGCTCCTCCCATTACAAGACCATAAGTATGGTGATGGTATTTCATCAACTCCATTAGCACACCAAAAGTCTGCATAGCCAATTCCCTTGTAGGTGACAGAATAATCACTCCAGTACCTGGAAAAAAACTATGCTTACAAACTATATGGTGGAAGCAAAATTCGAAATTTAAAATGGGATGTTCAGATATCCATTCTGTGTTCATTTAATAGCTCTTGACATAATCCTAAAGTGCAAGTAGAAAATCAACCACAAATGTGCCTCAACAGAGGATTGGAGGCTCTAATCTGTTGTTGATTATTTACTGACACTAATCTGGATGTATGGAGCCCAATTATCATATTCGCCTTTTTGTCATCATTTAAATAAAAGTTATGGCTGAAAAGTATAGTGTCTTACATTGCAGGTGTCATATTGAATCTCAAGCATCATAATAGGTTGTAGATGTACACTAGAGTACAAAAATATGTATTCACTTTTGAACCATACATATACACATACTATAATGATAAGGTTATTTGAATTATCCCATTTAACAGAACAGGTTTTGCTTACTTTTAACTTTGATCTATATTGATTTAGACTTTGTTTGTTTATAGTACATATAAAAAATATTACAAAGACCATTATACTTAAAATAAAATTTGAGTTGCCTATCCCCAAAGAGAGATTTGTGTGTCATCTTTTTTATTGCTAGCAATGTTGAATGGATTTGCTATCAATTTAAAAAGACTTCTTTTTCATCCGTTTTAAAGGTATTTGGTTAAAGTGAATTAGGCTGTGCATTGATATGCCAATCAGTAAGTCAAGAAAGTCTTATATATAAATGTTATAATCTAGAATATTAAATTTGATTAAAACACAAAACATACAAACCATTTCTAGGCTTGAACTTTAGCTTATAAATCAAATCAATAGCCGGTATAAGGAAGGCTAAAGTTTTTCCGGATCCAGTTCTAGCTGCTCCAACTAAATCTCTTCCTTCTAGGAGTGGTGGGATAGCTTTAGCCTGTATCTCTGTCATTGTTGTGAATCCCATGTCTTTAACTCCCATGAGTGTAGATTCACAGACTTTGTCTTGCAGTGACGTGAATTTCTGATCTGACAGTATGCCAAGAGATAAACTGGAACCAGGCACTGAAAACATTTCATTGAAAATTGTAGAAATTTACCTAAAATTATATTAGCTGGCTAATATAATTTTAGCTGGCCTCATATTTGTCCTTGTACTTAGGAGTCCTAAGATTTAAAATCCAGAATTGTCAACTGATTCAATACAAGGAATGTGGAATATTGAGCTTACAGTTTAATTACAATACAAGTACAATACTCACATGCTGTTTGCCCCTCTGAAGTTAGCTCTTCGGAATTTTGTACATGTACTGAAGATGTGTGTATTATTTTCGCTATTAACTATCTCTAGATGATGTACAAGACTAGAACATTTCTTTCCAACCTCTAACTTGTCTTGTCACCCATTTATATGTTAATAATTGACACTTCCATATGTTACTAACTTCAGAAGGGCAAACATAGTGTGCGAGTACTGTACTCTTTAGAGTGAATCAAATGAAACAAAATAAAACACACTATAAGTAATGAATTGGTACAGATAGACAGCCTTATCACTAAAAGCTATCTCTTCCAGGCAACTTCTAGGTATAAGATTAAATTTAGAACAGAAGTGCATACACACTTAGCAGAACTCTTAATAAATATAATATGAACATATTATAATACCTACATTGGCTATCCTTCTTGTCTTCATCAGTGTTATTTTCTACATCATTATCATTTTGAATTTCATCATCAGATTTAGTACTTTCTTCATCAGACTCCAGTTTCACTTCTTCTGTCTCTTCCTTTACTTCAGCCTTCTGTTTTTTCTTCTTTTTCTCTAAAAATATATATGTATATTATATCATCATCATCATCAACAGCCTATATACGTCCCCACTGCAAGGGCTCACATATTATATTCATACAATGTAATAAATTAATTCTGAAAAATTAAGTCAAACATTTTGAAATATTGTGAACAGCTATATATCTTGCACAGAAATATCATCACACCTGATATTAAATGATGATAAGGTTTTATGAGAGAACCATAGTAATCCAGAAGCCTCCGGCTTATGAGTCACTGGTTCTGTTATATTTCAATATCTGAAAACTAATAGTACTAATGTTTATCTGAATCTTAATGTCTTTATCTTACTAAATAGACCGATGACATAGTAAAGGTCACAGGAAGTCACTCAAGTGGCTTGGGATTGTTCATTGTGGCATATCACGGTGGAGGCCTTTGTCCAGCAGTGGACGTTTCCAGGGTGATGATGAATATGTTAGTAGTTAGATTCCCTACCAACAGAATACCTAAGTAATGACATGGTATCCTACTGGGGGTTCAACCTAAACTTCAGATTATCAGGCTATTGATACCAGGCAACGGAGGAGGTAATCTTAAAATCTCTTAGTTCACAATCTGAAGCAGGGAAACATCCACTACTGAACATAGGCTGATGAAATAAGAGTTATTTAGAATTTTGCTTACTTTTAGGGCCAATTTGTTCTCCATTACTCTGTACCTCTTGTGGTCTTTTATTCGTTCCACTTGATGTAACATCATTGTTACCTAAAACATTGAATTAACAATTTTACAATATGCACTCTTCATTCCAGCCATGTGGTGTTGGCTTTAGATAACTATCACCACATGTCATCCCGTGGGAGTAGTAACAGCTGACTGAGGGAAAATTCCAGGAAATGGCAGCAAGCTGTGATTACTAACTTCCTGTGCTGATGAAGACGAACATACTTTTCATGGGAAATTGCCATTAAGTTTTACAACTTAATGGCAATTCCGTGCCATAAACTTATGCCGATTGTAATGTTCATATTACTAGGTCAATAAAGTGAATCTTGAATCAACGGGAAGTAGTAAAAGTTAAGACAATTTCCCATTCATTGAAAAGTATGTTCGTCTTGACAATGAATGCGGTGTAGTCTTTAGGAGCATTAAACAAGCATGGCACAAGAGGTTACCTGGATTAGGTTCATCAACCGATTTTTTTGCTTTTAGTTTCAATTTTTGTTTTTCACGTTTCTTTATCTTCCTCATGAGAATTTTATCAGGCGTAGGCATTTTTCAGTATTTCTTCTTAATAACTTTCAAAAACTACAACTAACTACAACACGTGAAATTATGACAACATATGAATGAAAGAATGAATGAAATTCACGTTGGAATGGAATGGAAATTGGAATGTATGAACTACGAATGAAGTAGTTCATAGACAAACAAAACTAACGCAATGAATGAACGAATAAATCGTCGGGGCCGAAGGTTCTCCTAAACCGGATTAAATTTATTTTGTAATGTGGCAATATAGATTTCTCATGACACATGTCAAAGAATACTGTGCAAATAATTTATGTCAGGATCCAAAATATTACCATTTTATGACCATTAAGAAAAAAACGTCCAAAAGTAAACAAGTAAGATTTTTACAAATCCATTATTATTTCTAGTAATGTGTTAGTAATTTTGATATTTTAACTGATGTGGAAAGTCTGTATCATAAATTGACTGTATATCAATGATATAATTAATTTCATTTTTGTATAAATACACAATCATTTTTCACTCAAAAGGATTCAAATCCTTGAAAACGACATGGACAAAGAAATCAAGAAAGTGAAGTTCAAAACTTTGAAATGTAAGGTTTCTCCAGAAACTTTGAGAGTGATCAAGCAGATGGGTTTCAAGTATATGACTGATATACAGGAAGAAGTGTTGCCCAGAGCATTAGATGGGGCTGATATAGTGGCTACAGCTAAAACTGGATCTGGAAAAACACTAGCTTTTCTAATACCAGCAATAGAAATGGTAAAAAAATGTTTAGAAGAAAAATTGGAAGGTTTGTACTAAAAATATATATTAGCAGTAAGTATGAAAATATTACATGAAATGTTGTAGAAAATACCTTAGATTTTTAATGACAGTCTATCGTCTTAATGTTGATTATGCAAACTGAAGGGAACTCTCTCAACCTCACTTTCATTACTGCTGCTGAACATTCTCACTAGTACTAAATAACTGATTCCTATTGTCATGGTATTTAAAATAAAAATTTCCTTTTATAGTGTAAAATAATAAATAACGGTATATATATGATAACATTAGGTGATAATAAACTGCCCAGTACTACACACTCATTCACTCCTCGGACTGTATAGCATACATATTATTTGCCACACCACTGTACTATGAATAACTTTGATTCCTACTGTGTTTCTGTTAAAATATTTTGGTTTAAGTAGGTAGGAACATTCTGATTCATACGAATAATAATAAAATGATTTTGAACTTTGTGTTATAGGGACCTGCTGTATTATCATTTCTCCCACAAGAGAGTTGGCCACACAGTCTCATTCAGTGCTACAAGATCTGATCTCTTGCCATCACGGTATAACATCAGCTTTATTAATCGGTGGGGAAAGCAGGAAGAAACAGAGTGCCGAATTAGAAAATGGTAAATATGAATTTAATTTATAATTTTACCATTTTGTTATTTAGATGTTACACATTATCCTTACATTTGGCCTTCATCTCAACTGATAGTTAATATTTACATAGGAGTGTATGATAGAAGTATGCTCATCCAGTAGACGAGTTAATGCTGTGTTATTATCTATTATGTATTGTTTTTTTCTTACAAGCAGTTGTGATAATGAGTATCACTTCCTTACTTACCATGCGGTCACCAAGTGTAAAATGTTGTCAGTAAACCCACAGTTTTAAAAATAGAACATTTAAAATCTTTCAAAACACAGGGCTGCTATGCACACATCAGCTATAAGCTGCTAGTTTATGAAATAATGATAATTGAAATTTTCAGGTGTTCAGATAGTAGTAGCAACTCCAGGCAGGCTATTTGACCACATGAGGACCAAATTCTTTGACTACCGTCATGTCAGATGTCTGGTTTTAGATGAAGCTGATAAAATATTTCAATATGGCTTTGAAGAAGACTTGAAACAAATCATAAATAGGTTACCAAGTAAGTTATGAACTAAGTAAGAAATGAAATAAAATATGTAAAAATTGCAGTAAACGAAAACTTTGTGTCGAGGGCGCTATGTTGTAAACTCTTCAGAAATCATTAAAAAACATATTTAGTTATGCGGCCAGGAAAAATGAAACTTATTTCAAAGCAATAATATCTGTATGCTTCTTACCATGGTTCATAACCCTTGGTGTGCGAGCCCGATTTGCACTTATTTCATAGAGCAATGAGGCAACATGAGATTGTGCATAAATACGTTAATGTTTATTTTCATCCTTTTAAAGTGTTCCCACTCGAGAACCTTTACTTTACGAGACCAGTTATCGGAAAACGTACCGGGAAACGTCTACCAGGCCGTCCCCCTACTAGATGGACCGACGACCTGGTTAGAGTCGCGGGGAGTCGCTGGATGCAGGTGGCTCGGGACCAGTCGATGTGGCGTACCATGAAGGAGGCCTATGTCCAGCAGTGAACGTTTCCCGGCTGATGATGAAAGTGTTCCCAATTTCAGAACTCCTCAGAGTCTCAAGTTTCAGATGACGTAATGGACATAAGCTAGTATTGATATATACACTTGTGTATATATATAGTTATATGAAAAATATACATATACAGTAGAACTCCAATTATCCGAATTAATGGGGACCGGGACCCATTCGGATAATCAAATATTCGGATAATCGGATTTTTTTTAAAAAAATTGCCATTGGAGAGAATAAAAGCTACGTTTTGATATTGCACTATTTTTTTATTGAATTAAATGAAAGAAACATGAAATTTTCACATGTTTTAAATATAAATAAAATGTACTTATGTACAAGTTTAGAAATAAAAATCATTGTTTTTAAACATCTCCGTTAATGTAAGCTGTTTTGCGGTCTTCAACCGTTTTCGCGGGGGGAAGTCAGTGTAGGCACAACGGCAAGTTAAGACAAGTCAAGTCAAGACTTGACGCGCAAACACTGGCTTCGCGGGGGGAAGAATAATAGCGCACTTAGACTTTTTTTGGACAATTTTTTGTGATTCGGATAATCGGCGATTCGGATAGTCGGAGTTCGGATAATTGGAGTTCTACTGTATTATAAAAAGAAACAAAATATTGAAAAATCATTTATGTTATTCTTTTTGTCAGAAAACCGTCAGACAATGTTGTTTAGTGCCACACAATCAGAGAGAACAGATGCACTTATCAAATCTGCCATGAAAGATGATGTCCTATCAATTAACACGGATGAAGATGATTTACAAGCAACAGTAAAGGGACTAAAGCAAGGGTATTTTATTTCTATTTTTAGATCTAATATTAAAAGCGTGATGCGTACAGATTTAGTCCTTTTAAAGGTTCTGATAGTTCAGTTGGGTAGAGTGTCAGGCCTGATCCTGGCTCGTATCAATGAGTTCCAATTAGTTATTTTGAATGTATGTACGAATGATAAAAATAATTACGGTAATTTTCGGTGAAGGAAAACATCGTGAGGAAACCTGCACACTCCGGAGAATAACTTCAGAGGTATGTGTGAAGTCTACTAATCCGCACTGGGCCTGCATGGTGGACTATGCCCCATACACTCTCTGTAGGAGAGTAGGCCTGAGCCCCTGCAGTCGGGACATATATAGGTAGGCTGTTGATGTAGAAAGGTTCTGTGGCCAAAGGGCGCCAATGGGACCGCATCACTCTCAGGCATACAAACTTTTGACTTCTTCCACCTTGTTTGGATAAATCTTGATTGATGGTCTCTGTTGTCCTCCTCCAGGTGGTTTTTATTGCTTTATTTGCAACGGGAAATATGGATCTTTCTTTTTACAGTTACGTCATATGCGAGACAGAATACAGACTGTGGTGGTTACACAAGACATTGAAGAAAACACAGCATCAAAAAGTCATGATCTTCTTTTCTAGTTGCAAATCTGTTGAGTTCCATCATGAGTTTTTCAATAGATATTGTGAAATGCCTGTATTGTGTATTCACGTAAGTTTACTAAAATACAAAATATTTAATAGTGAAAGTGAGTTGCCAATGGCGAGGTGTGTGGCCCAAGTCTGGCGTCGCAGCGCGACTTTGTTACGCCACTCTCAAGTCGTCAACACGCATGCATAGAGGTGTTGCGACGATAGCTGTGAGGTTTCGCGACGCTACCTGAAAAGTCGTGGTTTAGAGGAGGAAGGGAATACATACACGCTTACGATACGATTAGCCCCAAGAGGAGATAAGTTTTTAAATAAATTGTAATTTGTTTGAACTTGGTCTTCATATCACTTGAGGGTAAGTAACGATAAGGCCATTGGATGGTAAGTGTGTGTACACAGCATGCCTTAAGTTAATGAGAATCTTGTTCTGCCTACCTGTCATACTGGAAACCAACAGTGCTATTTAGCCCATTTTTGAAAATCCAATGTAATGTCTAACAAATGTTCCAACAAATTGAAGCTCAGTCACGGTAATCAACTCGTTTTTATATGTATCGTAACCTCGACCTGGTCTTCCCATGACTTCAATTATTTAATGAGAAATATACTTTTCTACAGATCTCTTTGGTTCCTCTGAACACATTTTAAGAGCTGTATTGCATTGCATATATTACCGATTGTGATGAATATTATTTGCTACTACTTCCTGAATATTAAATTGGTAAGGTATTATGTTATCCGTCTTGGCTTCAAAAGAAGTCACATGAGAGGTCTTCATACATCGTCACAAATAACTGATTTTCGTGACGATATTGATAATTTACTAACATTTCAGGGTAAGATGAGCCAAGCTGATAGGACAGAAACTATAAACAGTTTCTACAATGCTGATCAGGTGGCGTTATTCTGTACTGACCTTGCAGCCAGAGGGTTGGACATCCCTGCTGTAGACTGGATAGTGCAGTTTGATCCACCGGCTGATGCAAATGTAAGTTGTGCATATTATTATCTTGTTTTTATTATTGTTAGAAAAGCTGATGTTCTTTGGAGAAGCCAAAAGAAGGGTTATAATTTTATGAACATTTTAATTTAGAGAAATTAAAATTACGCGTTTGGTATCAAATGAATGGTCTACGAGTACGTTTCAAAAATATATAGCTTACATATATGTACATAAACCCAGAAAAAAATTTTTTTTTTTACACGGCAAATAATTTTCTTGTAGTAGTTGGGTTTAGTTTTTTTAAAACTTTTTTCTTTGTTTTACTTGACTAAAAAGCTACAGAAAAGATTGTTTTACTAGATTGTATGTGATGTGGTATGCTTTGGTGGTATGTACGAGTATATCATCTACTAACTGCCAAATTCTACTGTTGGACAAATGGCCATGAGTTTCCTACGACTTAGGTAGGATGGTGATCGCAGTAAGATGTTGTGTACATAGGTAGTGAAGGGCTGATCCTAGCCTTTAGTCCACATGACCAAACTCTGTCACCGTTTCCAGGAATACATACATCGAGTGGGCAGAACCGCTCGAGGTATTGGAGCAGCCGGCAATGCAGTGCTGTTGCTACGGCCTGAAGAACAGGAGTTTATTACATACCTACAAGAAGCTAAGATATACCTGGACAAATATGAGATGTTCGATAAATTCGCTAATTTACAACCAAAGGTGGGTTTTTCCTAGCAAGTCAAGTAACTCTTTTTTTCTTCGAATGGACTTAATGCTGTTGGTCCTGTGCCCTATACAGCTTCACCCGGGCGCTCAGACGGTTTCAAGTCATCGTTATATACCTTATGAGCATTTCTTGTTTATATAAATTTAAACAATTTAGATGAAATAATCATATTAGGGTGTCTAAAGTCTAACAAATACTTGGCAGATCAAACTATTGGATTGGTTAGGCCGAAGTCTTTGATTAGCCTTTTATTATCAAGACATTTAAAAAAAGGCTAACATGTATATTTGTACGAGGGGCATACCGAAAAGATCGGTAATCGAGTACTTTCGATTTAATTAGATTAAAAACTCTTTTTGATGAATAAACACTGGTTAGTTGAAAATCGAATACAATTGACAGAATTAAAAAAAAATTTTTTTTTAAAGAACAATATCAGTTTGAAATTGATAGGTCGATAAAAAAATGGAGCTTACAAGAGAAAGTTTCCGTGCCATAATTTTTTACAACTTTCGACGAGGATTATCTCAGGGACAATGTCTCGCTGAGCTTATATCTATATTCAAGAGTGAAGCGCCTAGCCAGACGACAATATATCGCTGGTATTCTGAATTCCGGCGTGGACGTGCTTCTCTTGGCACCGTACCTTCCACAGGCCGGCCAAAAACAGCGGTTACACCAGAAAATGTCGCTGTTGTGCGCCGAATGATACAGGATGACCGACATATTACATATGAGCAGATTCGGGCTACTTTAGGGATAGGTATGACTGCGATACAAACTGTTTTACATGGTGAACTGGGAGTGAGAAAGCTAGTTTCCCGCTGGGTGCCCCATAATTTGTCCGAAGAGCAAAAGGCGGCTCGTGTCAATTGGTGCCGGTCTACTCTGCAACGCTTCAACGGAGGAAAGTCAAAAGCAGTTTATAACATTGTCTCTGGTGATGAATCATGGATCTATTCATATGAGCCAGAAAGAAAGCATCAGTCGGCTGTCTGGGTCTTCGCAGGTGAGATCAAGCCAACAAAAGTTGTCCGCTCTCGCAGCGTATCGAAGAAAATGGTCGCTTCGTTTGTCGCGAAAACAGGACATGTAGTCACAGTTCCCTTAGAGGAACGGAGAACGGTTACCGCTGATTGGTATACAACGGTTTGTTTGCCACAGATGATATCCGAACTCCGTAGAGGTAACCCGAAACGACGCATAATCCTCCATCACGATAATGCGAGCTCTCACACCGCTCAGAAAACAAGCGAGTTTTTGAAGCAGGAAAACGTTGAATTAATGGATCATCCTCCATACAGCCCTGATCTGAGTCCCAATGATTACTTTACATTCCCTAGAATCAAAGATTTATTGCGTGGTCAGCGGTTTCAAGGTCCAGAAGAAGCAGTGGAAGCATACAAATCGACGATTTTGACCATGTCAACTTCGGACTGGAATTGCTGCTATAATAATTGGTTCGAACGAATGCAAAAGTGCATTAACTGCAACGGAGAATACTTCGAAAAGCAATAAAAATAAATTTAGTTATTTCCTGTATGTATTGTTTTATATTCCCGATCATTTCGGTATGCCCCTCGTACATGTT
Organism: Carcina quercana; assembly: GCA_910589575.2. NCBI lineage: Eukaryota > Metazoa > Arthropoda > Insecta > Lepidoptera > Depressariidae > Carcina > Carcina quercana. Next base: position 9,020,179 of record OU342436.1, read on the forward strand.
ATTAGACACTTAAGTGAGAAGTATAATATTTATTTATCATTATTCACTATTTTTGGATATTTTTTTAAGTATCATAAAAATTAAATTAGAAATGCATTTTTAATTATTTTTTCAGTTAGATGCAGGGATTTCAGACCCTCATTTCCTTAAATTGGCAGAAGATGCATTTGAAGGTTACATTAGAGCAATGGAAGTGAGAAAACAGAAGCAGATCTTCAACCTTTTGACCATGGACTTGGATTTACTGGCGAGATCATTCGGGTTAAAGGAAAAACCTGATGTAGATATTCGTACGTTGTTTTCTTTAACTATCTTGGCACCGCCAAGGTCATAATATGGTCACGTGTGCGACTATTTATGCTGAGTTTCAACAGTGGACTTCTCAGCAGATTTTAAATAATGAGTATATTATATATATATATCCTCTTTTTGTGACTACCTTGTCAAGAGGAAAATACGATCGATCGGTCCCTGCTCAATGTATAAAGCTGCACACTACAAAGAGGGCATCCTGACCTTACGGCACTGAAATTCTACTGAACCAATTTTAAACAAACACTGCAATTTTACAAACATTGCTTATCTTTCTAAGTATAATATTTTGAAAGTAATGCTTTTTCGTAATTAAATAAACCTTTTTATTTGCAGGTATTGGATTCAGTAAAAAACACAGACCAAGAAAAAGAATAGCAGCAATGCTTGCAGCCAAAAGTGAAAATGTGCCAAAACGAGGCAAAGCTTTATAAGTTTATAGTCATTCTAGGACCATTTTGTAATAAAAAGCTTGTCGATGATCTCACCTGATGATAACTGTATGATATGTATAAAATTAGTCTAGCTAGATAGTCTAGAAAGACGCTAGTTAATCCTCTTAAAGAGTTCCAGATTACAGCTTGTTACATACAAAAAGTTGAAGCCCAGAAATTGGAAACAATGTTGCTCCCTTTGCTGATGGAAAGCATCACCAAGGAAATAATTTCAAGAAGAGCCAAGAGCGATCTTATATTATAATAAATAACATTTACTGTAAAATAATGATCATTGTAAATTCTGTGAATAAAATGTTGGTTAATTTTAAAATTATGTATTTTCTTTAATAAATTGAAACTTACAAACTAATGATAAATGATTCAATCAAAATAATCTATTCTCTTGACTAGAATTCTAGGGTATATTTTACAAATTTCTATCCAAAAAGAAATATATTAAAAGAAATCAGGTAGAGTTAATCATTATTAATTATTTTACATAGGAACTTTACATTTTTTAAATCTACTATGTACAAGATATCAAAATAATTTTATTCTGGTGAGACATTCATTTCGTAAATATTATTTTTTATCAGCTTATCGTAGCAATCTTCATGGTTGTGCTGATGATTTATCGCATATATCATCGAGTCTATAGTTTCGACGGTGGCTGGACACCGGTTTAGAGAGAAGTACTGAACACATCTCCAAGACGTCTTGCCGTGAGTTGTGGAATGTTTTGTATAGACAAAGTTCATATGCACTAGTTGTTTGTGTCCCTTCCTGCTGTAGATATATTTGTACCGGCACGGCAGCGGTTGATTTTCACAGGATCCGTTCATGACTAAGGAGAGTGCACCTGCAAAATATATATATCATATTATTTGCTCTAAATTTCTAATGTATGTTTAGTTTGGTCATAGTTGAAACTATTCAAGCAATGTTATGTTACTTATGTTCAGTAAAATATAATTAAAAGTTTGTTCAATTTCGATCATTAAGGCCATAGAGCGAGAGTGGCGCTCAAAAACTAAGCCAGATTTCTTGTAGTTATTGCTGGTTTACAGTTTATCGATACATTATAGATTCCTGTTTAGATTCTGTGTAGTCACTATAAATTGAACCGCCTGAAGTGGTCACTTTTAACTGTTTTATTGATAGTAGCTGCACATAATAGATATGATGTATCGATAAATCGTAAGCTAGCAATAACGACAAAAGGTCCGGCTTTGTTTTTGAAATTATTGTATAATTGTGGAGAAATGTAGAAAAGAGCGAATGAAGGCGCCACTGTCGCGCTATGGACTCTTAATTGAAATGGAAAAAAACTAAATATGTATTTTAATGAAATTTCAATAAATAACAAGATTTTAATAAAATACATTGACGTTGTTTATATGTTACGTATTTATTTCAAATATGGATACAAAAATACATTCACTTAAAACTCAAAGACACACTAAGTATAACATCACACAAATGCTAAATATCTCACAGTTGCAATTTTAGCTTTTGAGCCATCAACACTGAGAATTTTGTCGTCACAAAGCCTTTTATTCTCTGGAATGTCATCTCAAATTTATTTCTAATATAAAGTGATATAATAAAGAGCTGTTCGTTAATAGGAGATCATTAGAAATTTGAGAATCCACTTGTGTGTGGAAAAATAAAATACACTAAAACTACAAACATTAGCAAAAAATCCTTACATAAATACAATAGACTAGAACATGAGCAATGAAGTGTTCATGATATGGCAGAAGTATGATGGCACAAATGTTTATCAAATGATTTGTAATAATTGTAGTTGCTCATATTTTTATATAAAAAATTATGTTATGTTCAATTGGCACTTGAGAGCATATTTCCAGTATCACAGTTCTTTACCTTAGTAAGTTGTGCTTTTTTTATTTTATAAAATAGACTTTTTGAAGCCAGTCTTCATTTAATTTATTTTTGTGAAAAATATTTTTTATTTGTTCTTCGTTTTGGTCCTCCAATTATAATGTATATTATGAATCTTTGATTCATTTCTGTGCAAATCGATTCTTATACATAAATAGCTCAATAAAGCATTACAAAAATATATGTTTAAATAATTATATCTTACAGCTACCTCTATAGAGGACTTAAACCTAATTGTAAAAAAATATTTTTATGTAGCATAGTAGACCCCTTGAAACTGAGTCACTTTGAGTATATCATTAAAATGAATTTCAAAACATGGGGTTTTACAGAAAGGTAATTCGCAAGCACTGCACATGAATCTTGTGTCCCTTCTCTTTCCAATTTTCCAGCAAAGTCTGCAAGAACGCTGGGGGTACTTCTTTTTACCATCCTCCTTCTGTGGTATAGTTACAAGGCGGTGATTGGTGTTGTTTGTTGGATACTCCTCATGATTTGAGCGCAGCATGTTGGTGACTTTACCGTTCACTAAGTTTTTAAGATCCATGAACAAAGAGTTCAAGCTGGTGCAATCTGAAAGCACGATGGGCATTTTCATTATCTCCTTAAAATACAAGTTGATTTTATTTACGTTTAGCAATGTTGAAAATGCCATCGTGTTTTCATAGAACAAGGATTTGCAAACAGAAAAAATAGGCAAATTATTGAATGAATGGAAATTAATGATTGCATTTTCAACAATCTCTAATATTAGAGATAACAAAAAAATGTAAAAGCATTAGTAAGCATAGCAAAGATTTAAGTAGAGAGTAAGAATATGCTTGCAATGAAACATCTAAAAAAGTTTATATTCATCAGTACTCTTTAAATACAACTATCCAGTAATTTTATTGATGTCAGAATAAGAATAAATCAAATAAAATATGAAGCATATTTGTATGTATTAAGCATAAGTAATACTTACTGTCTTGAGGTGATTGATAATCCAATGGTAAAGGTAAATCTTTTTTCCCCTCCCTGGAGCTATCAAAACTTTTTGGAGTTGTACAAATAGCAGGATCAGTAACTATGATGTCCAAATCGTCACATTCTGTTTTTAGTTCTATTGCCTCAGAAGACTGATCTTTACACTTCTCCACCTCATTATTTGTTAATTGATTCTGTGATTTGAAAGTTGAAGAAACATCTATATGTTCTCTCTCTTCGTAAAGATTCTTTAAGTTCTTATAACTATTGCTCTGCAGCAAATGGTTGAGTTTATTATAGGTTGGTTTTTCTTTTAATTTCTGTCGCTTTTCAGTTATAATGTCAGTGTAATAATTCTTCTGCAGGAATTCCTCAGATTTCCTTTTTAAGTTGCTAAGTCTTTGGAGCTTTTCAATGAACTGTTGCTGTTTTAATATCTCTAACTCATTGTTATGACTGGTTTCTTCAAAGTTGCTGTTGTCAAATGTTTCAGAGGCATTTAAATCAGTGTCTGGAGTTGTATTCTGAGTGTCATTGTGCTTCGGTAACTCTTCTTCCTTATTAATTTCTTCATCATCAGTCTGAAATACATTTGTTAAAATATGTAAAATAATGTATATGAAAGCGTAAAATTTAAGATTATGTCTTTGACAAATAATCGAAAGATATTTTTAATTTATTTAATGAATTAAAATACAGGACATAACTATAAAAAGTAGTAACTATGTTATATATATATATATACAGAAACATGTCAAAAATTTTAAAATCAGTTTTATTATTAAATAAAATTAACAAATTGTTCAAAGACATTTTCAAGTTCTGGTATTATGAATGGGATTTCATGTTAGATAACTTTTAGCCAGGTTTACAATAACTGCACCCTTTTCCAACCCTTCAACTATCACTATATAAAAAATCAAACAATTCTGACTCTCTGCTATGACATGAAGGAACAACAAACAAATTCACTTTCACATGTATAATATTAATATGGATAAACTAATATTATTAGGATTTTTTGGAATTAAATACCAACCTCTTTATTTGTCAATCCTTTAATTTGCAGCACCTCAGCTGTTCCTATAAAACTAGTGAGATCCTCCCGCTTCACACTGACTTCTCCATGGTACATGAACTGCAGCAAATCTTTCATAGCTTTGTATGTCACATCCCTCAAAACAACTGGAAGCAAAAATATATATATATATAAATTGTTAAATGGTCAGGTGGTTAAAACAAAACATAAGTCATTTGATATTGATTTGCTCATGTTGTGTGTATTTAGAAAATTGTATTCACATGTGAGTGTGTGTGTTTATTTACAGAATTCTCAATAATGTAGGATGTCTGGCCTTTTTTCCAAAATGACCGGTCAAACTGGCTGGTCTAGACGGCTCTTAGGTTTGGCGATCTGGCTACCCTAAATATAGACACTGATCTAGACATTTATTAGAGTGATTGATGATAACTCCAATGGAATTCTAATAAAACTTACACTGAGCAGGTATCATATAAGTGTATTAGAACCATACCTATTGGATGTTGACATGGATTCAGTTGGAACATTTTCTTGAAATACGGCGAACATATTGATAGGATCACTTTGTGAGCTTGCAGCAAGTGACCTTCCACGGCAATTGTCACGTCAACAAACTCGCCATTGCCCAACAAGCCGGCGAAGCCTTTCGTAAGATTTCCGTGAAAATTGTTCCAAGACAATGAGAATTGTTGGTCCATTTCTAACCAATTTTTGTAAGCATCTGCAATTAAAATAAACCTTATCAGGCTTGAAACATATTATACAAACTACTACTAAAAGGAAAAGCACTACACTCACTATTTTTCGGAAGAATTTGCAAATTTATTCATATTTTTATCAAAATAAAGTGTTAGGATTTGACAGATTGCAAAGCGAGCGGCGCGTCGTTTAGTGATGTACCGTTGCGGTTTTATATGCTGACAACTCCGTTTCTTTTTACCGATTTTGACAGAGAATAACGTTTATATTGAAATAAATAAATAAAAATAACTCATAGATATAAAAAAAATAAACTCTAAACACAATTTATATATAGGTATTCAAAGAGAAATATTTTTAGGTATTAGTGTGTTCGGCATACCATGGAGGAGGCTAGGTCCAGCAGTGGACGTTTCCTATCTGGTGATGGTATATTATGATATAGATCAGCATAAGATTATATGGTCGCCCAGTGGTCGAAACTCGTCCATAATTTTACTAATTAAAAAATATTAGCATTCTGTACTGCATCTTTCTCTATATTTAAACTATAAGTGTGCGTTTCATACCCCTCCGTCCGCACAATATTCGTAAAAAGGGGTACAACGTTTTTGCTTCAGGTATTAAAAATATAATAATAGATCCAGCATGAACACCATAAAGCTAACAAGATGTTACTGTGCTGTGCCGTACGCCCCCCTAATACTCGTATAATCGGGTGATAATGTTTTTAACCGCCGACGCAAAAAGAGGGGTATTATAAGTTTGTCGCCAGTGTGTGTGTGCGCGCCTGTCTGTGGCATCGTAGCTATCGAACGGGTGGTCCGATTTTGATACTTACGTGAAAGCAAGTTTCCTTGAAAATAGGCCTCCTAGACGGTACGCCGAAATGACCGGTCCTGAGCCGCTTGCCGAGCTTTACCTGACCCGTATTCAGTTGAACTATAAAGATCCTGGGATCCATTAACCGGGCACCACTCCCAATTAAACTTTTTATGGTAAAATATGTGTACAATATATCAATATACTACCTGAAGATTTCATTTGAAATGCATTCCCAGAGAACTTGGGTCGTCGTGATTTATAGTTAGTGAAACTTTAACTGGTCAGGAGGGTTGTTCAACTATTAAATTAAGTTCTAACTAAACTTGTGTTGGGATTCCTTGAAAACATTCCTCACAAAGATGTTTGGACACGGACCAGCACGCACATAGCGCAAACTACACTCTCCACATATGCACGAATTTCAGTTCGCTTTTCCTTCGAGATTCCCAAAACAAGTAAAAAACAACAAGCAGATAAAATATCATTGTTGCACTAGCAGTTATAGAATTATCATGTTCCGGTAATAAGAGATATAGTCAATGCTATATAGCTTAATAACGTCAAGCAAGTGTTACAGACCAAGGGCGACCCTTTGTAAATAAAAAGTTCGTTGTTTACATACTTTTAGTTATACAGTAGCTTTGGTAAGCTTATAATAAATTTAAAAAAAATTTAAATCTGAATATTTCAGATTCTACGACCTCTGTTCTAAGATTAAATTTTAATAGAGTATGTACGCTAAAATGAAGACCAACTTTGTAATGAATGCGGGTGCAGTTGTTGGCGTGTCCTTGCTACAACGTGGTACGGCTAAGTATTTTCTAGAAGTGATCTCAAGGAAGGTAGACTTGAAAACTGGAAAAATGTGTATATAATGTACTACTAACTTGCGTGGCTTCATGTCTGTGGACTTCAGCTATGGTCCCGCGAGACCAATTTATAGACCGGGATAAAAAGTTGCATAGTCCTTACCTATGAAAGTCCTCCAGGCTATTTGTATGAAAAATTCCACTACGATTGTTAGTGCCGTTGTAGTAACGGTGTCGTAACAAACAAACTCACCTTCGCTTTTGTAACATCTACATCTACACTAATATTATAAAGAGGAAAGTTTTGATTGTTTGTTTGTTTGTATTGAATAGGCTCCGAAACTACTGGACCGATTTGAAACATTCTTTTACCATTAGAAGCCGACATTATCCCTGATGGACATAGGCTATATTTTTAGTAATAAACATATAGTCACTAACATGTATTGTATGATCATATATTATGCATCGTGTACGAGTACAAATATATGCATCCACTTTTTAACATATATTCATCTTTAATGACATTTCCCTCAACTCACTACATATAGGAACAAGAAAGGGTGAATATGACATGGACATATTAAGTATGGATGTATGTACATATGTAACTCATCTATTATTACACTTTTGTAACATTGTGGTTTTGTTCATTTGTATTATGTGCCAAACAGTCGTGGCAGCTATCGATTATGTGTCACTCACAGGATCGCGAGTGTGGGCGCAATTACATCAATACATGCCTTGTCTCTAACGGAGAATATCCTATGCCTGCTACTTTACAATTCATACATATTTTATGAACGTTATATCTCCAGGTCTAGAGCTTACAAATCATGGACAGGCTGCGTCAGCCAAATGCTGGACATGTCTGAGGCTCTTCTTACAAAGTTGTGTATACGAACTCGGATGGTCTGCTCTCTCCATCCATTCACTAATCAAAGAAGCTAGAATAAACATAATCAGTAGCTGATATCTAAGTTAGGGATGCGGCTTTTATTCAGTAAGATAATGATGACTAAGTTATCTAAGTAAAAGTAACCAATATGTGTAATGTTGTCTACGAATCTGTGGTAACTTATATGAAACAATTACAATGCGTTCGAGATTTTATTATAACAGTTCCATCCAACTACAACAAAACGGTGCAAGCCATGATGGTAAAATAGATATCCCTCACGTCGTTTTATATGTAAGGATGCCCTAGCCAAGTTCCACCGTCAATTAATTAAGTTACTCAAGAGCCCAGTCACCCTATTTTCTAAGATAGCCCAAGCATGACCGGGCACTTTTAATTTTCTGGTGTCACGGACTATAGCTATAAAGCCGCCGGCCGCTTCCATGCTAAAGGAAAAGTATGCGATGAATGGGCTTCTTATTAAAAGTGTAGAAAAGTTTCATCAACACAAAGTTCTTTGTGTTTTAATACCATAATAAAAATGCTATGCTCCTCGTTCATGTTTTCGCTCTTGTTTTGAGATTTGTTAATTAAATTACGTATTTTTTTCGTCGGCACTTAAAATAAGCTCCCTAATCCAGATGCTAAGTAATCTTACGAATTTGAACTAAGTCAAACAAGCTCTGTTCAAATAAAATGCATACTATGTAATGAAATTTTATGCGAAGATTTTAACTGCTTCTGTAGCTTAGTCATTACATTGCTGGACCTATAATTTGGGAGTCGCGGAATCAATTCAATTGGGCACTTATCTAATAATCGGCTTGGTTGGTGGACTATTTATAGTCTATAACGTTTTTGTCAAACTTTGTATTGAATAATGATTAATATCTTGGCGACCGAGCTTTACTCTTAGTTCTTTAAAAACAAACAAAAACTTTATTTCTGCCCCTGGTTAGCCATAAAGAGTGGAACAATTTGCCACTAAAAATAATAATTACAAACTTGAATAATAAATAAATAAAAACACACAAAAAACAAAAATAAAAGCAATTTTCCAACCGGGATTTGAACGCGGATATCTCGGACGGAATGACACGTGTGAACCACTCGGCTAAAGTGATTATGTTTGACAGCGTGAAATTTCCCATCATATTTTGCGTCGAATAATGCGATGGAAAAAACGCATGAAAACTCAAAAACGCGCATTTCCCCAGACATGAGACTAACGTAGATCGATTCTTCGCCCCCAAAACCCCCTAAATACCAAATTTCAGCGAAATCGCTGGAGCCGTTTCCGAGATCCGAATTATATATACAAGAATTGCTTGTTTAAAGGTATAAGATAAAAAATAAACGATAAAAGATATAGCATCCATCTCTCAACCTAAGTTTTATAGGTGAGCTCGTATCTACCATAAGGCCTCATAACTTACCATCAAGTGAGATGAACAACAAGTGAGATTGTATAAAAAAATCTGGTTAATCTGTATTTTACAAACATCCCGTACTATTCGCCACCACATATACGAGTATACTTTAGAGTACTCGCACGCTATGTTTGCCCTTCTGAAGTTAGCTCTCCACAATTTCAAACATGTACAGACAGAATGTGTGTGTATTATTTTCGATAATAACTATCGCTAGATGACATAAAACACTATGACATTTCTTTGCACCCGCTAATTTGTTTTGCCTCCCATTTATACGTTAATAATTGATACTTCGCGGTCTTTTGTGGCTAACTTCAGAGGGTCAAACTTAGTTTGCGAGTACTATAGAGACTACAGGCCTTTCAGCAATAAACTGGCAAATCTAGAGCTAAAGAATCGGAAAAATCGAGTTTAGTAAGTGTATTTGGTTCGTTCCCAATGGCCCGGCATCGCGGTCACTAGCCGTACCGAGTCTGTCGGTGACAGGTAATCGATGCGCCGCTAGTTTATTTGGCTATCGGCTCGCTGCCGACATGTGTATCTACTCGATATAATCGATATCACCCCTAAAACGATACTTGGAGCGTATTCGATTCGGATGGGTTTCATAGCCAGACGACGATGTTTACGTACTCGTGTATTTACATATGTATACCTAGCCACTCGTACAGAGAGGGTGGGATTTTGATACGACACAGTTTGGGGATAGCAATCTGTAGGGAGATTCTGTAAACTATCAGCGCTCAATCTGCGATGAAAATCTCATTCAAAAACGCCAAATTAACTTGAAAAAATTGACTTGACGTTTTTCTGTGATGATAAGGCCGATGAATGGTAGGCGTGCTTTCCCAGAAGCCTTGCAGGAGCAAATGAGGAGCTAGCTCTTCCATAATGGAACACAACAGTGCTTTTAACACTGCTCTTTGGCGGCAGACTTGTATACCATGGTGGTAAACAGCGAAATGAACATAGAACATGTCCTAACACCTACCAGACCGCGTATAGATTGGTACCACTGGGAATCGAACCCGGGACCTTTGGATTCCATTCCTCTGGAGTCCAACTGTGATGCCACTATAGGCCACGGAATAGCCAATTCTTATATTCTAAATACTTTAGCCAGATCTCGTTACATTTGTATCTCTAGTACATATGCATTTCTTGTTTATAGTTCTCTTATGAGACGGAATAGTTCACTGCGGCACATGCGCCTCGCCAAGGAAAGAGCTTTCCATCATTCCCCATTTTTACCCGACTACAACAAATGCAAAGGAAGGTTATCATTTTAGCAACCTTTGAATGTATGTACGAGTATTGCTTATTGTTTATTGCACATAATAATAATTACAAAGTCAATTATAACTAAAATTGTACAATTAGAGTGGCCTATCCCTAACAAGAGATTTCTCCCGGCACTCACACTGGAGCTTTCAAAAAAATTATATACTGTATGTTTACGTATGTATGTTTATCTGTTCCCTATATCTCCTAAACCACTCGTTGTCTTTTGACAAATAAGGTGTATTTGAAAGCGTCATGCTTGTCCGCGGGTTATTGTCACAAAATGGCGGCCTGGCTGAAGTGAAGGACCAACACCACCAAAGCGGCACCAACGTGCCTTAGCAAATAACAGTAGAATATAGGGTTTTATCTTATTTGTAATGATTTTATTTTTATTTTATTGTACTGTATATATATTGTACAAAATATGGGTCTTTGTTACCTGAAAATAAAGGAATAATAATAGTAATAATAATAATAATGTGGTAAAAGATAACTTAAGATAAAATAACGTGTTTGGTATCAAATACAAGGTTCAATTTATAGAAAGTCAAATTATAGATTTCATATCCATAAATCCCAAAAAATAAATTTTGATTTTTGTACTACGACTTATCTTTGTTAACGGGATCCTGTCCGAAATCCGAATACCATACTACATTTCTGTTGACATAATCTTTTAATGTAGAATAGCTGTCTTTGGTAAGAAATTACCTGAAAATAGGAGATAAAATTATAGTGTCGCAAAATAAATATCATTAATTTACAACTTTATTGTTAGCTACAATAGCCGTTGCGCAGCTAATGGACCCTAGTTGGCGCTTTGAAAAAGATTAATAAAAAGTCTGTAAAAATGAAAATTCTGATTCACTGTGAAGTTATATGTTAATGATACTCATTTAACGTCATAACAATCCCAAGTCCTATTTTTAGATAATTACCGCACAAAGCCAGATATTCCATTTTAAAAGATTATGGCAACTGAAATTTAGTATGAAACTTTGATGGAGCGGGATCCCGGTAAGTTTAATTTGAACGTACCTACAAGTGTAATGTGCATTATTTAGTATTTCTTAGCGTTTTATAGACGGGAACTTTAGGTGAGTTGTGTTCGGCATACGGAGGTGTAAGAACTTCCCGACCTATTTACTGCATTGGATTGGTCTGCTCCGCCCGCCGCGTTCCCAGCAACTTTACCCTACTCCTATCTGATGGATTTACCCGATACAGTCTGACAATCTTGCCACTATATCGGCTGGAAACTTGAATAGAGTTATGGACTTAGGATCGCTTATGGTATGTAGGTTAGTCCTGTCTTAAGGGAAGGTAAATAAGATAATGTCGCTGTCATAAGTTGCGAGCCTAGAACGGGTCCAGCGATGGCGAACAAGGGACAATATGCAATAAACTCTGAAGGTATTATAAAGGCTTCTATTTATACTCGTAAAGTGCGAGAATTGTTCGCTGATCATAACTTACTTTAGTAAAAAAATATTTTTTAAAGTATTATGTAGTTGTGTGACAAGAGTGGTTTAATAAATAACGTACCTTTGCCCAAGAACAGCACCTTTGCAAAAAACACGTCCCTATGATGTTCTGTTGTTGCGTGAAAGAAGGACAAACCAACCAACTATCACATTTTCGCATTTAAAATACAAGCTTTGAGCCCGTGACTTCAATTGCTTAGTTACGCAAGTATGAGTCGGTATAAACGGATTAAAGAAATTAATACCTACCGCAGCGAGTAGTGACGGCATTACCCTAAGAATAAAATCATCAATCTCTTGAGAATTTTTCGCAGCCAAATCCGTCGAAGTGGCGCTCAACTTGGAGCGAGGACGTGCTCCTCGGGGGCCGGGAACTTGGAACCGCTGATTGGCCCATTGTGATCCCTCAATACTCCATCTCGAGCCCGCTAACTGAACCGTTTCGTGCGCACTCCGATACCTTATTTTCACTTGAGGTTTTACACGATTTTGCGAGGCGTAGGTTTTCTCTTAGTGACTTGACTAATGTAATGAGTTCTTTTTGTGTAACAGATGCACCGCCACCGTGGCATAATGGCTACACGTTTGGACTAAGAATCCAGAAGCCCAGGGCTCGATTCCCATTGGGGTTCCCATGGGTCATTCCCATTTTATATGTCCGCCTGTCTAGCTACCACCGTATTAACAAAGTTTACCGCCAAACAGCCGTTTTAATAGCACTGTAGTGTTCTGGTATGAAATGTAGAAAAACCTGAGCCTCATTAGACTTCTGAGTGAGCACGCTTACCATCCCACAGCCTTATCATCACTTACCATCACTTACCATCAGGTGAGCTTTAGGCCAATTATAATCATCATCAGCCAGGAAACGTCCGCTGCTGGAAATAGGTCTCCTTCCACCTAGTAGGGGGATTTGCCGATAGACGTTTCAAATTCGGCCTGCACGTGTACACTATTTAAAAAAGTAGTAATAATCTCAATATGTATAGAAAAATACTAGAATTGCATTTTAGCATTTATTTTAATAGTACAAAATCATTCTTTTTGCACTAACTGACAGCGTCAAATGTCATTTTATTGACGCCATCTTTGTTTTCAACGTCAAGTCTTACCTGTTTCGTGCGATTTATATGTTTTTTGTACAAATATACACAATATTATTTAATTTGGTCAACTAGTACTCGTTGACCTGTAAAACTTCACGAGAATCGGTTGATGAATACGTTATGCAGAGGCGAACAGTCGGACATCAGGCCATAAAAAACGAAAGCTTATTTGCCCAAGCTGAAACGGAGACGCTTCGCTCGCGCTCGCTCCGTCAATTATAAAACTTCCGGGTAAAATGTTTGACTGATTGAAATGGCTATATCATTTTTTTAAATCTCTTAGAATATATAATTACGACTCCCAATAACAGTAGTGGCAATCAGTCGCCCGCGGCGAAAGCCGCTCACCAATATCTCAGCAGTTGAATGGTCCTCAATTAAGAATTCCTGCTAACCTACACAGAACGAATTCTTTCGCCTCTAAAATTAGATCCCTTACAATAATTGAGTCCGCGACAATCGGAGTGTAGATTACATCCCTTCTGATGGATTTCTGCGAATGCTCTGAAAAATCTATAATTCAATCTGATGCCTGACACCACGTTTACATCGCGTCGTGAATTTTGAGAGATCAGTAAATCTGCGAGATCTGGGATTGACATTTTTTTCAAAACCCTTTATTATTTAGTTTACGTATTGGATTCATTATTTATTTTCAAAATTTCTCGTTTTAACATCGTTATCGTTGATTTTCAATTATGTCTGAATTAACATTTTGTATACAGCGGGTGCATTCACTGACGACAAACATCCTTACATACTCACGGCATTGATTAGATATTAAGAGGGTATGCTGTTGTCAAAGCGCCCATACAAACGTAGTCCAGTCATATTTTGAGTATTAAGCTATGAAAATCTATGAAATTTTCAAAACACAATCTAGAAACAAATATCTGTGTCGATGGTGAGTCAGATTTTCGTTTAAATATATACTTCCAGAGTTACAGGGCGTCAAAGTATTGTATTTTTCGGTAATAAAAAGCCCCAACTTTGAACCTGTTTTACAAGAGTATGAATCAATTTAGGACAATTTGGAAAAAACACCGACATCTGAAATTTTATTAATATACTGTATAGAAAAAATGGCTACATAATATACTGTATCCTTCAAATGATCCCTGGACTACGAAACATCCAAATAACGGGTGGATAACTTCGCGTAGTGTATGCTGTCTCACCGTACGCGCTCGGGTAGGATAGGGCTCGGATAGGGACAGCTACAAAACAATGCAACCTTGAACGTGGCCACGTGGTCTTACCAACATAGCCTCTTAATACTGCTCACGGCTCGCGAAGGTTTTTGCTGACGTCATTCGAATTTGATCCTTGTTGAATGGGAAACTGGAGATATTATCATCCAAGGTTAAGCTTGAGGTTTATACTTCACTCCAGTCATTTGTTAATTACACGCGTATCAGCTACATAAGTCCACTTTTGGACGTGATCTTACTTAACAGATTGCCACGTTGAACGTTCTGTTTTGAAATTTTTCCTATTCTATTCTTTTCATGCAATCTTTTGTTTAAACCTATCTTTTGTTTAGATCAATCGCACCCCTGAAAGCAAACAACGCTGCCCAGTCTGAATGACCAGATGTGCAGCTTGCATTCTTCACAATGTCGTTTTCAATGCGCCTGCCATCACGTTCAGTGGCTTTTTGTCTCTGTATTGGTCGTTTTCAGCGATATTTGGGAAAGATCCAAAAAGACAATGGCTGCTTTTATGTAAATGGCTCGTGTCATTTGAATGGCAGCTCGTTGCCGTTGATTTAAAATCTGCCTTCGGTTGTTCATTATTTTTCAGGTGCCTTAGTTTGAATAGAGAAGCAGGTAGAGTAAGGCACAGTGTTTATTATTTAAGTTCCTCTTTTTAGTTTTATTTCTTTTTAGCTAGGAAAGAGTAATGCTTAATTTGATGATCAAATACGTTATCACGACGATTGAGTTATTCGAGATAAGGTTGACCACTATCACCGTACACGTCAAGCAGGTTGGTAATCGCTATAGTATTCAAGAGATAAATGGGTAAAAGGTCTTGCACGTCCGTATACCATTTTAAAATAGGTAATAATTTTTGGGGAGTTTGTATAAATATCTTTATAAATTTATTCAACGTGACAAAAGTTTCATATCAGCTATCCTATTTGAAAAGATTATGGCAAAAGATATTTTGTACCCGCTCATTATTGATTTTTCCATTTCTATAAAGTGTAAAGTAACTTTACAATGGTTTCATTAAAAATGGTTATAATCATACAAATGCTATAAATGCGAAAGAAACTGGTCAGTCTGTGTGCTTGCTTCATTTTCACGGCTAAAAGGCTGAACTAATCTTGAAAAGAAAACGCCACACATAGGCATGAAGATAAAAATGCAACCTTGTTCAGAGGAGGGGAGGGTTTCATCCCATCAAAATATTTTTGCAGATGAAATCGTGAGCAAAAAGCTTGTATTAAATAATACGCACGTCAAATATGATAATAACTGATATCCTAATCGGTCGGTCTGTCAAAATGGATTTAAAGAAAGCAAAAACAACGTTTTCCGCAGAAGGCACAAAACTTAAGTAAGAAAATAAATGTTCTATTAAAATCTCTGCCGTAATTTTCCAAGTGCCACCGCAGCCTGTAAAGTTCCTTAAGATCTTGTCTGATTTCTACATCAACACGTTGCCTGCTTCGGACATCTGTAAAGAGGTTTTTAGGTAAAAAGCCACTTCACGGAAAGCCTCTGATAAAGGTCACGAGAGTGATGCCCGTAAAAGTGCCGTTTTACTTTAAAAGTGTTTTGTGAATTTTAATGTTGAAGTTTTTTTATCGACCGTGACATCAAAGTCACCTTTTATACGGGTATCTATTTACTTGTATGTACCTATGTATACATACGATTCGTTATTTTCACATTTTTTTCCTCTAGTTTATTTTTTGGAATTTTTATTCAGTTGTTACGAATATGTTTTACTGTGTGTTTTATGTTTAATTTGAAATTCGACTAATAATTACGTTTTTAATTTTGCGGCATGATTTCTTGTGAATCCGCATTACGCAACCACCACTGTATCAGTTTTGTTTACTCCCTACGACTACATGTTATATGTCAGAATAACCTTCACGTGCCTTCACCCGAAATTTCTTGTACTATAATATTTTAAAATACAATTGCTGGCTTCGATATGTAATTACTTATTACATTAAAATAGGGTATCAGATTGTAACAGCGGGAAATTAATTTCAAAGTAAACTGTAAACGTAAATCGTAAGCTACAATCACCATTACGCAGCTAATGGCGTGAGAGATGGTGCTTTCAAAAATATCCAAAAAATGTGTGTAAAAATGAAATTGTGATTCAGTATGAAGTTGTATGTTAATGTCCTATTTTTATATATTATTATTACTCTATAATATATATCCTATTTTAAAATCGTCGATTTAGATCTTCGTCGATCGTTTTCTGTTTGTGGGACAATATTAATCGAAAATTGGTTATAGTCATATCGTTTATTGCTCTCCATGAGTTTGATTGAGGTGTTAACATTTAGGTGTGCACATCATGGAACCCAGGCAGGGTATTGCAACATTGCACGCTGTACTTAAAACTATACATAATATTCACTTAAAATAATATAATTTCATTTACAAAATGTCAATAATTAATATTAATCTAATAATCAAATAGTCCTCCGCTGCCAACTAGCTCAATTCAAACCTGCTAAATGCCAAGAAATCAAATTCTATTACATTCTACAAGACGCGGTCTTGTAAACCGTCCATGTATCCACAAACTAAGAAATCATTTCATTTCATAATTTTATTTATATAATTTGTCAATTTTTAAAATTTATCGTCAAAATATTCTTTCATTGTATAATAATTCTTAGTCTTTAAAAATTTATTTAATTCCTTGTCAAATGTTTTTCCTTGGAGGGCCCTAATTTTGCTGGGGAAGTGGTTAAATGTCCTGATAGCCATACAAAATGGACTGTTTTTATACAACGCAAGTCGTGGTGTTGGCAACACAATATCATTTATTATTATAGTTAATTATAATCTCACACAGGTTGGCAGTCAGTATGAAAATGTCACTGGCCTGGCGTATACAGGGGCGGCCTATGTTCTACTCTGGCCTTGCCAAGCTAATGCTGACGAAAGAAATGTGTTACAAAAGAGCACGCAGGAAAATAATATGTATCCACTTCGACATAGTTGAGACGCAACTAAAACACAAACCGATGTTCTGTGTGAAGTTGATATTATATGAAACAAACCAAGCTTTGAAAGATTATGCTAAAACCATTTCGTTTAGATCCAACTCAAGTCTTTGTATTTTAACTCCGTCAAAACTTATAATATCATGCAAAGCTATCCACCCTAATCACTTCAGAGCACCTTACCAGTAACAAAACTTCGTCTGAACTCTTTCGCAGTTTAATCGGAAGCAAGACTCCAAGACTTGGCGTCACAAGTGACAAGTGAATGCAGGTGGTAAGTCTGGAGCGGTCGGCGGTGGGATAATGCCTCTCAAAGAGCGGATTATTCCCTAGCTGTGGAACGATTCTGCTTATCGTCGCCTGCCTCGTCCGCGCAATGTGACTGCGAACTTTGTACTGCACTTAGTGAGTGACATCGCTAGTTCCCGATGTTTATTTCAATCTGTGTCTAAAATTCGTTACTATAAAGTTGAAAGTTTCTTGCAGAGTTAATAATGCAACAAATTCCACTGTTCACTTTTTACAATCGGTCAACCAGAAGAACAACTGGGTTCCACCCCTACTGAATTGACATTCACAATTTCGCACGAAGCGATTCGCGTCGTAATTTATTATGCGTACAGCTAAGGAGTGAAATGAAATGAGGATTCTGTGTTTCTCAAGCGCTACAAGACCAGAGTGCATAGGCTATTTCTAGGCTATTTTAGGCATCCATCCAAACCAGCCAACCATCCTAAACCTTATCGTCACTTAAAATCATGATAGTGTGGTTAAACACTAACAAGCACACACTTTTCCCGTCTAAGAATAAACATACTTAGCCATCTAAAAATATTAATTCGCAATCATATGACTACTGCTGGATTTTGTCGTAGCTTTGCTACGTAGTCTTGCGTAGCTTCCGCTACGCCATTCCTTTTAAATCCTACTTCCTACTAATATTATAAGTGTGAATGTTTGGATGTTTAGATGTTTGGATGTTTGTGACGCTTTCACGGAAAAACTACTGAATGGATTTGAATGAAACTTTACAATAATATAGCTTATACATCGAAATAACATATAGGCTATAATTTATAAAGACATATTGTGTAAATTGTACAAAATCACACTTATAATATTAGTGGGATTACATGGACAATTTTGGCATAACAAAAAAGCGTTGCCTAGCAACCGACCATAGAATATGTAAATTCGTATATACAAACTTTCGCGTTTATAATATTAGTGTGAAAACTATTTGAATGTACTACGTCAGATATTAAAATTTATTTTGTTTCTGTAAACTATTAGACTACGTAACAGAATAAACATTATTTTGTACCTTATGCTGTATAATAATTTGTCATATACGTCACCTGTGCCTATCGAATAAGTAGAATACATCCTGAAGTACACGCGGACAAAGTCGCGGGCGGAAGCTAGTCTGGAATAATTTAAATGTCCAACATCAACGGTATTTTCTCAGATTTTAAATTTAGAATGGTACATAACATTTATGCCACGCATAAAACATACTTAATAGCAAGTTACACATTTTGCATTGCTATGCGCGTCGTAAATAAACTGTTTATGCCTGAAATGGGTCTGGAAGTGTTACAATAGGAGCATCACAATGCATCGAGGGGGGAGGTGCGAGGTCCGGTGGGGGGAGGTACCGCTAATGCCCGACGAGAGCGGATTACTTCATGAAACGGTCGCGCTTAGCGCCTCTCCAGCGTAAAAGCTGCTGAGATCTGTTTGCTGCCAGCCGCTGGATGGGTAAACCAAGTGCCTTAAGGAAGGCCTTCAAATGGTCGGAGTGTTTGGAGATTAGTTCGCGATTTTACGATTGTTTGAAATGCATTTGAATATTGCGGTGCTGACAAAAAAACCAAACAAATAATTTTTTTGCGGTTTAAAATATGGTGCTTCCAGATTGCAAGTATCTCGTACCGTATAATGAATGTTCTTTATTTAGTTTAAAATATACGTATCGAATTGTGAAATTAATTAATGTATTATAAAGAACTGGTTTCGTGAAGGAATCATACCACAAACAGGTTTTGATGTTTGTTACTTAACCACTATGAAATGTCTGAAAGATATCTGATTATAAGAGAGGTACTCGTAGGTATGCCCGACCTGTAAGAAAACAGTTTTTCAATATAATCTTCAGTTGCTAGGTGCTCGTCACGATGTCTGAAAGGAGGCCCATGTGCAGCTGTGTTCATTTCAGCTGGAGACGATGAATGTAAAGGGGATTGCTAGAGTCATACACAAGCATGTTTGTTAAAGTAAAAAAAGTTGCATGAAAGATTTTTACAGTTAATTGAAACAACAGGTTTCCACTTAATATTATATTCTTGATACAATTGTTGCTAGTGAAATATAAATTCAACATTACGTATTAATTATTTACAAATGAATTTGTTCATTTGTTATGACTACAGCACGGCACAAACAACTACCGGTAATAAAACTTGCGTGCTATGGAATGGAAAAAGACATTCTACTTTTTTATCCTTGATAATTTCCGACGTCCATCCGAGCGAAGTTGCGTAAAAGATAGAGAAAGTTAAAGATAGCTGCTCAAGCTTCATTTTTCCTTTAGGGTCATTGGATCATTAATTAATTAACAGCCATATCGGGTTTAGACCGTCAAAATTATTATCTATGACAACAAAGACTGTATAATTTTCGAATGAATTTATGAATAATCTATGTAATACTTGTAATTTAGTAAGTATACAATTTCTAACATCCATTAGCTAATCAAAAGTAGCTTTCCAAAGTTGGTAAGAGGTTTATTTTAGTGCTGTCGTTAGGGCTTCATTGTAGAAGGCTTCGTAAATGCTGAAGGAGAGAAAATAGGAATAACATATTTAGTTTCTATGTCAAAATTATATTCTGGTAAACAGGATCCAAGTAGATTGCCACAAAAATGAGGATCCTTGACAATCGTTGGTTGCAGGAAGATTTTCAGTATTCAGTTAGTAACATATTTATCGACGCAACTTTGTTTTATGTCATGTTAACTTTGAAATGTTATTTCTCTGGATTCATTATACAATATCAAATCAGAGACACTGATATATTTTACATTGTTGCCTAAATGAATGTGTTGCTTACTAGCTTATGCCCGCAGCTTCGCCCGCGTCGACTTTAGCATACAATCCCTGGGAACTGCTCGTTCGATCGGGATAAAATGTAGTCTATGTCCTTCCTTGGCCTTTCAATTATCGCTCTACAAAAAATCAAGTCATTTAAAACTTTCTGTTAGGTCGTCAATGTATAAAAAAAACATGAAATTTTTGTGAATTTATCCCATGTTTTAATAGTTATTCTGCTATTCGAGTCGGAGAAAACTACAACAAATCAAAAACAATGAAAATCGGTTCAGTCGTTCTCGAGTTACAAGTGTTCGGACAAACCCGACTTTGTTTTATATATTAAGATTATAGCACCAGTACTATGGTAGGGATATTGGTATATCGTTATCTAGCACCGTGTATCGCAGATTTTTCATTTGTTTCCATCGATCCTTCTTTCAACCGCAAAGCTTCGAGCCTTATTTTCCACTGCAAAGTTGGGACAGCAAGGCTCTGAGAACGAACAAATAATTGATCTCTGTTATTACATCTACGTACGCAATGTTCCCGAGGAAAGTTGTATGGAATTTATAACAAAAGGCGAACAAATAATTGAAATAATAATCATTTCATTTTCAATTATTTATTTTAAAACACCCAATGAACAATCTCAGCACATAAAAATAACTGCAGTTAAGAGAGTCGAGAGAGGATATATTCCCTCACTTTATCTAGCCAATTGTCGAACTTCAGTTGACAGTTGGGCAAACTTGGGAGAGAACTTTTTATTTTCATCCGACTTATTGGCTTCTGCTGAAACTTGGTCGAGTGCGAATGGGAACCAATAGTTATTGGCTTTAACTAGGCTTCAAGAATAACAACTTGATACCTATTTTTCAAGTTCTGTTTTTAAAATGTAATATTTAACCAACTTCAAAAAAGGAGGAGGTTCTATGTTCGAAGCTTTGTATGTAATGTATGTTCAGTTGTTCTTTGAAAATTCCGTTTTTGTGATCGTGGCATGATCGTGAAGTTAGTCATATTTTCACCAAATCAGAATCTGATGAGGGCATCAAATTGAAATTTCGTTTCATTTTCTTCGGCAACGGTTGACTGGAAGATATCACTGTTTAAGGATAGTTTCACGTCTGGTTGAAAAATGTATACTTTAATTTGGGTGTAATTAAATTTAATAAACTGATTTGACGTTAAGCTGATCGACAGTGATGTCGAACTTGCAAACCAAGAGTTTCGCACAAAATATGAATAAATAACTAAGGTAATGTAATAAGCACCGAACAAAACTAATAATGAAAATATAATGTAACAACAAAGTTTGTTGTTACTTATCTTTGCAGTTGAAAACATGTTGTGCCACCATCCGTCTAGAGATAAAAAACGATCAATACTTCACTTCACTTACTGCAAATGTTGCTTGTAATCTCGAAATCGATGAAATATGGGCCATAAACGGACGGATCTTTTAAATGCGTTGATTTAAAAGTTTGATTTAAATTTTGATATTAATTTCGATTTGGTAAATCTATTGCAAAATTACTGCGGTACAGCATTGCTGAGAAAAAAGATGATGAGACAGATGGACAAAGAAGTGATCCTATAATAGTTTCGTTTTCCTTTTGAGGTAAAGAACCCAAAATAATTGTTGAAAACAAGTGCGCAAAATCTAGTAAAAACTTCAAAGCTTTGAACCATTGCATATAAAGCTTGGCGCTGCCCTACAGTATTTTGTATATTAACATATTGCGGAGCGCGTAAATTTGACGACACGTTATAAACTTGTCTATCTGTCTGTCCACAGTAAAAGTTAGCACATGCCAGTCTATTTTCAGAGAGGAAGGGACCGTCACCGTCACCCAGACAGACATTTATTAAACGCGCTTTCAAAGTTAGTATAACGTTTGAGTACAAAGTTGCCTCGTGTTTCGCTTGTTTCAGCCAAAGGAAAATTGCATTGTTTATAATCAAGTATCTGTTCATTTTGTTCGCATGTGGAATGTTCGTAGCTCGTAGGAAACTATTCGCCGTGTTTTAGAAAATAAAAGTAGCACGAATGTGCTCGAGCTAGGAGAAAATGTGTGGAAATGTCCAGTCGCTTTTAACAAGAGCTTAGTTTTAGAGTGTATCAACACCGTGGCTGCATGTAGACGTGCTACAGGGGTGTTAGGCTAGAAATACAAAACCTTGCGAGTCAGATTAAACGCGTGGGCACATCGCTATATGCTAGTTCGGTTTTCATGTTGATACAGAATACTATTTGTTTTTTATGTCTGGACAATGAAATTATAAGATAATTATCATAAAATGGATTACACATTACCATTACAAACTGTCACAAATTACGTAGATATGCAAGAAAGCAAAAAAATAAACCTCATCATTTTCAATTATGTATTTAAAAAATATAATTGAAAATAATGTGGCACTAAACTTGTGGTGGGGAGTAAAAGTTTTCAAGTGGACTCCACATACCGGAAAGCTTCTACCGGGCTACCCCCCTACTCGATGGACTGACGATTTGGTTAAGGGCGCGAGGAGTCGATGGATGCAAATGTCTCGGTACCGGTTAATGTGGCATACCATGGAGGAGGCCTATATTTAGCAGTGTATGTGTAGATGTATATGCGGCCAGTAGTTCTTAGCAAGGAGGTTTGCGAGTTGCTTGCGAGTCTCTGTGGTAGAGGCGCGCGGCCGACGACGTCGACACCTCCCGCGCTACCCCCGCACTTCCCCGCAGAAGAGATTGCGTCAATCCTTCGTCCAAGAAGAGTGCGCTTGTATTGTGTCTGTTTAGGCTTTGATATAATTAAATTGTACCGAAATATAGTGGTGTTTATAATAGGTATACAATTTAGTCCATTCATACTCTATTTTGATTGTCTATAAAGTTGTATGATATTCATTTCTCGACATCACAGTCCGATAGTCTAGTTTAAAAAAAATTACTGCACAAATACAGCTATAAGAAGAGTTTTAGCACGAAACATGTATTAGAGGAATTGCCTTAAATTTAAAAAAATTGGCCTTACTAATCGCGTACCCTTACTGCAGGGGTACAAATCATAAACACAATTAAGAAACAATAATGGCTGTTACGTTGATTTGTTGCCAAGCTCTCGCCAAATGAACAGCGAGCTTGTACAGACAGCATCAAAACAAACGAAATAAAACTAATTTGGATGCGAAGTGCAGCAGCAAAGCTGGAGTTGTATGGCAGAAGGTAGGCGGGGCGGCCCGCGGCGTTCATCTAATGAGCATCCTGCCTCCCACAATGTACTGAGATGATATTCCGTGGTGCCCCGACGACTATTATTATATTCCGCCAAGCGAGTCGCCCGGGGCGCCCGTGCGAGCCTTTTCCAAATAACTACGTATATCTGCTTTAAAATGGACCTCTAACCAACATACGGGTATAATAACAGAATTCGTTTCGCAAAGAGCTGTTTTCTACAGAAATCCAGCTTTAGAAAGGAAGGCCGTGATCCGAATGTTGAAAATAATTGGTTGAGTGTTCAAAGATGGATTCCATGAACATTTCAAAGAAGGATTTCATGAACATGTTCATCAATTAGTGTTTGAGTGCGTTACGATGTAGTGCGGTATACGTATATGCGAAAAATGTAATATATACTTTGTGCTTTTGTAGACGTGTGTTTTGGTATATAATTCAGTTGCTAATTTCGGGAGTAATCAGTATTTTTATATTTTTAATGTGAATGTAAAAACTATTTACTTATTTTCATCCCTCCTGTTCTGAAAGTCTAAGTCGCATTTACATCCCAAGGGGTGCAAGTATTTTTTTTTAATTTGTTGCATTCAGCCTCAGAAATAAAGCTCGTTAGCTTTGCAACCAAATAGTTTTTAATATGAGCATTCGTCAATGTAAAAAGGTAAAAAAAAACCACGCGAAACATGTTTGTTTTTATAGAACTCTGAGCAAAGCTCGGTCGCTCAGATATAATTTATTTTATAATCATTATTTTATAAGAGAAATGATTAAATATTATGTTTAAAATAATTTCAACAGAGTCAACTATAATTGAGTTACCTGCCAAATCGTACACCCCAGAACAACATCTCTGAGTACCCGTAGTTTTCATTCCCACACATTATATTCAAGAGTAAGAAGGTACACAGGCGCCAGCGAATAGTAATGAAATTAATTAAAAGGCGAATCGAATTAATGAACTCGTGAGGTAATGAGTATAAGGGGTGTCTCGAACATACCTCTATACGTCTTCAATATACTCTCACGGGGGCACGGGGTGCGGCGCGGTGCCGGGCGCTCCTGACTCAATCCGACCTAATCTCGGCTTACAGGAGATCACACGAATCGTTACCGCCGCCGTGATAACGTTTTCCATTTGCTACAAATATCTGTTTGTACAAATACGTATGCCTACGTCGGACTCGCATTCCATCGATCGAAGTGACAACAAAAGCCAACTCTGATCGCCATGGGGTTGTATGGATATTTGTCTTTAGTTAATTGCACCCCAGTTATGAAAATAGAACATTAAATTCGGTTTATTCTAATATGTAAATCAAAAGTGAATAAACTAATGGCACGGATTGAGACGGCCATCAATTATTTTCCAGTATTAATTTACTTAGGGTTGAGATTTTTTTCTTCAGTTAGGACACAACAGATTTCATGACACTACTATCAGTAAGTCAGTCATTATCAGCATCATCCGGGAAACGTACACTGCCGGATATAGGCCTCCTTCATGGCATGCCACGTTGACCGGTCCCAAGCCACTTGTTTCCAGCAACTCCCCGCGACCTTAACCAAGTCGTCGGACGTCGGTACGTGATCGCCACTCGAGAACTTTTAAGCCCCATCGGATATCGGTTCTTCGAGCGATGTGGCCTGTCCATGTAGACTTCAGCTCACTGACTCGTCGACCTATGTCGGTGACCTTCGTTCGTCTACGGGTTTCCTCATTCCGGATTTTATCACGTAGAGAAATTCCGAGCATGGCTCGTTCCATTGCTCGCTGAGTGACTTTGAGCTTGTTTATTCGGCCCACAGTAAAGACCACGTTTCGGTTCGGTATGTCATCACTGGCAACACGCACTGATTAAAGACTTTTGTCTGTAGACACTGTCATACTAAACGAATTCAACAAGTGTATTCGTTTATTTTTTGAATTTATTTCAACTCGCTTGATTAACGTGTCACATGACAGTAGGATGAAAAAAGGGCTCACATTAATTTATAATTTACAGAAATGTTACTAAGTATCAGAAATAATGTTCGAAAATGTATAATGTTAAATTCTGAATAATGAATTTAAAACTTATTTGTTTAACATAACAACTTAAGCGTCGTTCGGAACAAGAACTTTGCTGTAACTCGGAGATATCCAGTGAGTCGAGTTCCTTGATGTAATATTTTAATCTTATCATTCGAGTCAAGTTTCATGTCTCTGAGGAAACTCTGATCCGGGGGCACAGATTATTAATTGTATGCAGACGCGGCGCTGTCCTGGTCCTCTTAAATGCCTTCCTTTTAAATAAATAACATGACGCAATTAAATGTCACTATCATCTGTGGTCCACTGTGGTCAATCTAACAGATTTTTAAACAGACTCGGCCGTATATTATTTCTAAAGTTAATAATTTTCTAAGTTGCTCTATTGCAATTTCATTTTAGATTCCCGGATTTGGATAATAGAATGGCAAATATATTTAAATCTCTTTGTAGAATAGTTAGTAATTATGTTTACCACCTCTCAGCACCATTGGCGTCATTGTCATCAGAATATTATTGCCATGCAACTAAGTTAATTTTTTCACCTGCATGACTATGTTAGCGTAATCCCTCCAAAATTGATAAGTTTTTTGGGTTCGGTAGTCAAACAAGGAACCCTCATAGCTTCGCTCTGCCCGTCTGGCTGTTACCCTTACTATTAGAAAGTTACGGGTATACATATTAGTCACGTCAACAAAGTGGTAGAATAAATACTTGAGCACTATTAACAACTAACTTATTTTACACGAGGAAAATTAATTAACTAAATGTAAAAAATATAAGTTTATTATCTATGTAAAATTATGAAAAAGAAAAAAAACCATGAATTTATTGTGACGGGCAACTACGGAACCCTACACTGCGCGTGGCCCGACTCGCACTTGGTTGCTTTTTTCGTTTGATAGTCTAGAATAAACTCTAGAAAATAAAATGTCAGTTCTGTTTGCGTAACGATTCTGAGGTTCGATTTTCAAGACGAGACCGAGATCCCGACTGTGACCCCAAGAGCTGTCTTTAGGTCGACTGGTCGTTCCATAGCGCGGAAATAAATTAGTATTGCAGTTCCAAACTAAGTTTCATAAACTATCCGTCCGGTACTACCTACATAGTTTGTAGACGATACAGAATATGTTTTAGTCGATCCATCGCTGGCGCTATGCTCGGAATTTATCGACGTGATAAAATCTGAAATGAGGAATGTGAAGGCAAACTAAAGTCACCGACATTGCTCGGCGAGTTAGTAAGCTGAGACAGCAATGGACTGGTTACCTCGCTGTGGGCAGTTTTTTGAGTGGCAACCACTTATTAAAAAACATTTACGGGGCCAACACTACACTAAAGGGGCCGATGAATTGGTAAAGGTCGTTGGGAGACCCTCGAGACTAGCTATAATGTAATTAACTGAGGTGGAAATCTACCATTTACGGATCTGGCGTTTAGATCTATATGTATATACGCTATGCCTATGGTAGCTTTTACTATCAAATATTATATTATTATTCTAGTTGTAGGCATATATTTAATATACGGTACAACAGACACACTATAAAAGCACAACCAGTTGTGATGAATGTGAGACGGCCTTAGTCTATGACACGCATAAAAGATAGTTTGGGGATGTGTTCGGTAAAGCAGTCTTAATTAGAATACAACTACTTTAACCACTTTGTATTCCCGTGGATATCATAAAAATATTCCAGTACAATTTTAGATAACGGTTTACATGCATTTTACAGTAATCATCAGACCTGTAAAGCGTGCTACGGTGAAAACGGCGTACAAGCTCTCAGAAAGTTCTCGTGATGCAGTACCGTCGGGTAAAGTCATGTTTATCAATCAACAAATTCAGCTGGATGATGAAATCGATGATATGTATGTACACGTTTTTTCAAATCAAGGCTTTTCTAAAGTACCCTACGTGTGTGTAATATAAGATTCGTGAGTGAATTTTTCACAATGAAGAATTTTCCCTCCACGTGAAGCTTCTGTAATGCAACTTCTAGTATGCGATTCAAGCTCGTTTCTTGCCAACTAGTTCAATACTTCGCTTATATTCGTAGCACGTACACTTGATGAAATGGACCGTGTCGTCGTTATAACGAAAACCGCACAAAACGATTCACTGTTTCTCGAGATCAACTTAAAAGAAAATTCAAAGTGTTCTGTCCATCATCTGAATACAAATTAGGAGTCAAAGTTTCATCACAGATTTATACTCCGAACGTGGCACCTCTTTGCAGCGCCCTCGTTTGTTACCAAGTTATCTCTTTGTTCCAGCTAGGGCTGACTAAGCACCTTCCAAAGTTAAGAAGCCTTGTTTGGACGTTCCCGATATTTGTTAAGCCCGTGTCGGTTTTACAAGATGCCAGCCTAAGATAATTAATGTGTAGAGCCTCTGGGGCAGGGAAACTCCTCGCTAGTAATTTAACAAACTTCTAATTGAATAAAACTAAACATCGTTGGGTTCAAGTATGTCTATTGTTGCGTGAGGTTGGTCGCCCTATAAATTAATTTCTTGTATAATATGAATAGTGACATTTTCATTAGATTTCATAGACTCTATTATATAATAGACTGCACTTTCAGTCCGTCTGTCACTAGACTGTGTATTTCGAACCATAATAACACTTGATTTTTTCTCATGTTAAATACTATAATTTTTATTTGGACATTATGAATTTTTATTTAGTTATAATTTCTTGTCAATGTTATTTGTGGAGAAAACATATATGAAAATGGCCGCTAAAATAGTTTAAAAGTATGTGATTTTTTTTGCATATTTTCCTTGTTGTGGTGCGAAACACTTCGTGTGCGAGTCCGCTTCGCACTTGGCCGGTTTTTGATGTTTAAAAAGTAATCAGACTCTCAAAAGTTCGATGGAAGGAGTGGTTTAATACTATGAGATCTGGTGCCTGCCACGTGAGGTGATCATGCATAACCCCATATCGGAAAGACCGTTCGTCAATCTGACGTTGGCATATGCTCAACAGTGGAGTGTTTCAGGCGAGTTACCCAAAGTAAAGTCAGTTTTAATCAAAATTAACATGACTGAAGTTTTGCGTCGTTTGACGGTCCGTGCCGCTCCCATACCTCAGGAACAGACTTAGTTATGCGATAGACATGTAAGCTAAGTTTACTATCCATACTTGAAAAGATAATGTGCTCAGAAATATTGTCACATAATGAGCTAGCATTACCAATTAAGTGGTGGTATCGGCCACGTGTCGGCGGTCGACCTATCAAGATGACGTAATGAATGGAGTCTCCCGGCGGAATTAATTGTTGTTGTGGAATGCACCCGGCTGCCGAGTGCAGTGATAACGTCCAAGATAAATAGTGCCCTGTCGAGATTTCATTTACTACCTGTTTTCGTTTTCTGCGCACTACGGAGTCATTTGATGCGAGATGTAACGGTTTGCAGAAAATTGAATTTCCAGCGCACTGTAGAATACAATTTTGATTGTCAAGGATTTTCGAGTTAAATATAAAGATACATTTTATTTGCATAGAATATGGTACTCTAGAGTCTTAGACGTATGGATGTAGCGTCACCTTTTCCACCATTCCACTTTTAGAGGTATGCCAGTATTTTAAATTTTTAAACATTTGAATAACAATTTACAGAACCATACACATTATTTTTAGTTCATAACATGGCTACTTTGTACAGCCAAACATGTGTTTATTCAAACGGTATATAAATTTTGGCTTCACAAACAGAAAATCATTTACTGAAAAAGCGAGTATTTTACTAGATAAATCAGACAATAGGAGATAGTGGCACGGCACCAGCTAATATATATGCATGCTCGCTGAATAATATAGACTTTTGCGAATGAAACGTTTCCAATGTTATCTTGAAACTGAAAGTACAAAAGGGAGATAAGGGCAAGCGCAGACCCAGCCAAGCGTGAACTCGAGTAGTTTCTTAAATCCGTGTAGTTTGATTACGTTGAGTAATCTTGCAGTTAATCGGAATCAGTCGAGGTAACGAGAGCCATAACTCGACTGCGTCGGTGCGGCTAATCCCGCCGCTCATGAGCTCGGATACACATAGAGAATAGAGTCACGATTAGTGCGGTTTGTTTAGTTTGATTGGAGCTCGGCTAAGCCTGTATTACTGGGAGATAGCACGATTTCTTCGCGGGCCGTGGTTGATAACTCCAATTCAGTGTAACAGCGGGCTAATCTGTAAGCCTGCCGGTTGTGTAGTGATGGGCACGTTTTGGAGGTCTCAGCAATGTTCTCAAGTAGGTAATGTAGTTGAGATTTCTCTGAGTTTTGGCTTCGGTGTAGGATTCGTCATTGCTATATTTGTCGATTCATACTATTACTGCATTTTTGACATGTTTGTTTGATGCTAGAAAACTACTTGATTTGTATGTATAAGATCGTAAATATATTCTGAGATTTTAGGTTATTTAATTTAATTGGTTCGTCAACAAGATCGACATTCTTAAAATAAATGTACCTAATACATAGTATACAATAAACACTGGGTATATGTGATCTCACTTATAAATGAAAATGCGGTAATAGAGAGGAAAACCAAAGCCAACTAAGATAAATTTAAGAAACCAATAAAAATTTACGAAGCATAGTAATCAACAATACTGAGGTAAATCATAAATACTAATAAGTATACACTAAATATGACTTTCGTCACATTCCTTGGTATCTGTTGCCTGAGCAATGCATATTTCTCAGCAAACATGTACCAGACAACATAAGTATCACATTCGGTTTACATTTCTTAGGCTCAAATAATTTTAGTTCAGTTTCGGATGTCATCCAACACTAGCGCGATGCGGATCTAAGTCAGATGTTGTCTGTCTTGCTTAGAGCGGGTGGAGTGGGTTAATGACTCGGAAATCATTCGGGTTAAGTTCCCGACGGATTGAAAGATAAGGACCAACAGATTTGTTGGTGTCAGAGACGATGAACACACAGGGCTCTACGTGACTCTGGGTGGGCACGTCGGGTACCTCTCGAGACGTAAAGTGGCCACGAGACATGCCCAGGGTTAACTACGGATTGGCTTCGGTAATTAGAGTTGGCGATTAAGCCTTTGTCTATCAGAAACGGTGGAGTTCGGTTCACTCGGATTGAGAGAAGGCTCACGACGTCAAACTTATTTCAATTTGAGATCAAACTTATCGCTTGTTGACCGGAGCCTCGCGATCGATTTTGTTGGTATTTTGAAGACAGAGAGCTTTTCCTCAATATCAAAACGTTTAGCTTATACAAAAGGTACTTATCTCTCTTAGCTAACATATTACCATTGTTTTGACATAGAACTCCATTTACGATTGGATAGGTTATTAGACTGACGTGCGTGCCAAACATCAAAAACTGTAACAAAAAAAAAAGTAACAGAACCAAGCCAGAGTAACTGTCGCATTTGTAATATAAGAGTGTGAAAAAGACTATCAATAAGATGGAGATTTACAGTGTAGTTAGTGCCATCTCCACCGACGATAGAACTGCGGCGATAGTTTTGCCGTGGCAACAAATTGGAAACAAAGTCTATGGGACTCACTTGGCGATGTCATCGTGGCGATATGACGAGAAACTCAGGACGAGAATAACGGTCTTGTATCGTTTAGTCTCGACCAAACCGATTACCGCTATGTAAACCCAATAGGAATTGATCCCGGGACCTCCAGATCGTAAAAACAAGCGTGTAGCCATTAGGCCACGGCGATGGTTAAAATAACCCAAGAGTCTGCGACGGTCATACCTTCGTTCATTAAAACACCTCGAGTTCTTGTGCAGCCAACTGAAAGTTAATAGTTAATTGATTATTAGGGTGTTGCAGAATCATTATCTCGGGGTTTTATGCTTTGTGTACTATGTTGCTTCAAAAACGTCAGCACACAGTAAAAATTATGTAGCAAAGTCAAATTGCCGAAGTAGATTAGTGGGACAATGGTAGATTGATTCCTGTCGGGGTACGTATCGCCAATGGCTTGGCTTGGTGCTAGCCAAGTTATCTAAGTCAATCTTTAAATACAAATAATCACAGCACTTTTCGTTCCTGTAATGAAATATAACAGGCAGACTCATTAACTTGGGGCATCCGTGTGAGACAGCAAAATATTACTGCAACATTTCCAGACAAGGGCCTAATCTGAAACCAGTGCAGTATCTCACCAAATATTTTACGTAAATCGAAGCTATCAGAATATTGTCTCTAAAGTAGATTTAGTAAGACATGTGCTTCCGCTTCATTTATCTAGTGCTTTATCTCAGTTCCGGTGCAGCCGGATGCCGGCGGTCAACAGTTAATTGATTATCCGGCAGTTGCCCGGGTGAGACTAAGCGACGTGCAGTCTCGGCACAGTCTCGGTCTCGCTAGCTGGTTGGCATGCTTGCCCCAATTACATTGTTGTAATGCCAATAATTTTGCGCCGAACTATTTAGTGGTGTAAGACAATAGCTATCAAACAAATAAGCTGACTTTTGAAGCGTGAAACCAGCAGTCGAAGACACTATCATCATAATCTGCTGCCTAAGACTAAGTCATGCTGTAGTACGTGTAAATAGCATATTTACAGTTTGTGTATTCTTTTATAAAAGCTGTAGCTTGCTTTGTGCAAATTTCTCTGAAGTTAAAGTACTTGCGTACTTACTATAAACGAATAACAATTTTAATTTTCTAGAGAAATACTTTTACTTAATTTACTGATTTAGCCTGTCACTTAGATCAATCAGGCTCAATCTACGGCTTTCTCATTTATGCGTGCATAGTATTACCACACAATTAAATAAGTTAGTTATACTCGTAAATAAGATCCAATTTATCATATACCTGCGTCTGTAACTATTTCCTACTTTCGCACTCGTAACCCTTCTAATAAAAACACAACACAGCAACATTTTGATGAGTACTTCGATTTCAACCTCGTTACTACACGATATGTCAAAAACTGAGAACATCCGATGAAAAATGGGTACCCTAATAAAATCACTCCGGTATCTGTCGTACTGTATGTCACAGCTAATTATCAGTATCTAATAATAGTATAGACTTGAAATTTATGCCAATGTGCCACTACT
Organism: Carcina quercana; assembly: GCA_910589575.2. Taxonomy (NCBI): domain Eukaryota; kingdom Metazoa; phylum Arthropoda; class Insecta; order Lepidoptera; family Depressariidae; genus Carcina; species Carcina quercana. The sequence continues at coordinate 9,052,992 of OU342436.1, forward strand.
GTAATAATAATAATATTGTGACTTTTATTTATAGGGTCCAATATACAGGGCAATGTTTAGTTACACTTTTGATAAATATTCAAAAAACCTTGACAAAAAAACTTAGTTTTGCAGTTGGAAAAATGAAATTTATTTCTTTTTGTTTCTTTCCATGGCTCGGAACCACCGCTCGAAACCCTTGGCTTTCTCTCGCGTCCCGTCAACGTCAAACTTCCGCAGGCAGAAGCTTGACATAAAATAATTTCGGGAACACGTCACCCAGTACAGTGGGTCGTAATAAGGTGTTATCAAAATGTCTTGACAGTAGACCCTCGACCGCGAGGCGCTTGATAATTGACGCCCGGGAAATTACACGTCGCGCCGCAGACAGTTGTTGATGACGTCACGACACTTGATTATAAACGATTTATTTTGCAAATGACGGAGCTGTATCACTCGCAATGTGTGGCTGCGGTGTTGACGCTCTACGATAATATTATGGATACGCCCACCCTATACATATGCGGGTACAGTATTCAGACTTGATTTTATTTTAACATCTGTTACATCTGCTGAACATAAGCGTCTTTCGCCCATGGTACGCCACCGTGATCAGTCCCGACCCGCTTGCATTCAGCGGCTACCCGTGACCTTGGCCAGGTCGTCGGTCTATCTAGTAGGGGGACGACCCGAAAGATTTATTTCACTGCTGACGGAGTGGTAGCGCTCTAAATGACCTTTTTGCATACCCAGTTTTGTTTATAACAATAACGTGGCTATGAGTTCTCTACTCATACTCTACGCTTGGGTATCAGCCATATCCAAATCATAATAAAGCGGGGTTTGTACCTTTGAGAACCGATAAAATGAAATGTCGAACTGCTTATTATAAACTATTTTATTTATTTTTTATAATTGTATAACTTTATTTAAGAGGGAACAGCAGATAAAAAATTTCATATGAAATTAAGGGTTTGGGATATAGCTGTTTTCTCAACGAAACGTTAGCCAAATTCAATCATTTTGATCTTATTCTCTTTATCAAAGAATAATCTAGGCCCGTTGGTTTTGCTTTTTTCAATATTTTGTCTACAATTAGAATTATGGGCATCTCAAAACTCAAAATTTCAGAAAAAATTTCTTTCAACTTATGGTACTCATTATTTAGAGTAAACGTAACATTTTCAGAAAAAGCAAAACCAACGGGCCTAGATTATTCTTTGATAAAGAGAATAAGATCAAAATGATTGAATTTGGCTAACGTTTCGTTGAGAAAACAGCTATATCCCAAACCCTTAATTTCACGGCAAAACTAGGCAAATACCAAAAAAAGCTTCAACTGTCCTTCTCGCACAGTTCGGTTCGGGAGGCAGGGTACACTATATCACAACTATATACTGTGTATTATATGTATAAAAATAAAGTAAGCATGCATTAGTGATGTCAATAAGCTTTATCGATTTTTTCGACTAATAGTGGTGGGAAAAATATATCGATAGATACCCTTTCTCGAGCTATAATGGTTTTACCTGTTAGTTTTAATGTTTAGATTGATCTAAATAAACAAATATAAAGACAAATAATTCTAAGGAAATTTATTTTATCTCTAGAACAGAACATTTTCCCTGAAATTCTTAGTTGTTGTTACGTTTTGTTACGTGTAAATAATTAAATATGATTTATGAATAAGTGACTTATGTTTCAAATATTTTTTTAATGTTAAAGTTCGAGTCGGACTCGCATACAAAGGGTTCCGTACCACTGTAAAATATCTAAACAGAAAAAAAACACAGAAAAAACATAACATTTATTGCATGGACATCCGTTTATTTATAACTTTTTTAAAAGCTTTTTTATATTATTTTTTGTTATTTATTATTATTGAAAGTCTTGAGAGAGAACGAGAAGTTATATGGACATCGCATGTACAAATCGCTACGGAGACTATATGACCCGACACAGATATCCCGGAGATCAGCCAGCAAGAGCTTGAAATGGCTCTCCAACAACTCAAAAACCGGTCAAGAGCAAGTCGGACTCGTGCACCGAGGATTCCGTACAGAATATGAATTAATGACATACTGAAAATCATAAATAATAGGTATGGTAATATGCACCCAACAATGCTCTACCGAAAATGAAATTCTAAGCTAAATTACATATTACGAAGTTAAGTTTGTAAACATTAAAAAATCAATTTTACTGTGTTACAATTAAAAAATTCAGATTTATTCCTATGGTTGTGCTGTAAAACCTTTCTTCTTGCCAAATTTCAAGACATTAGGTCAACGGGAAATACCGTATAGATTTTGGGTTCATTGCATTTTGTACGGAAATGGTCTAAAATACAGCTATATCTTTTTATTGCGTTGACCTATAAGTTTCATTATTTGACAGATCTAAGGGACAGCAGACTGGAGTATTCGATATCACAGTGATCCTATAAGGATTCCTTTTTTCCTTTTGAGGTACTTAAAATATAATAGTATAATATGAAGTATGACAGTAGGAAATACGATAGATTTCGACGATATTATTATTCATGTCGACAAATAAAAACTTGAAATATTTTTTCCCAGTTATACATCTCATACACTTAAGACGGGATTTTTAACTCGTCTATTCTATTGTGTGAGGTGTCGTGAAATTACAGTTTTTTAACCGACTTCAAAAAAAGAGGTTATCAATGCGACCTGTATGTATGTAATATTTCCAGAACTGCCCAGTTTTCATATATGTTAGTCTATACCAGCTTCTAAAGAAGTGTGCCAAATTTCTAAAGTGTATGTTTGTTTGTCCTCGCATATATCCGGAACACACACACAAAAGAAAAACACACATAGGGTTCGTGGATTTCAACAAAGCATTCGACACACTCGAACATAGATTTATCTGGGACGCACTGGAAAAACAAGGCGTACATGCAAAATACATAAGAATACTGAAAAACATATACACAAAAAGCACCGCACAAGTGAAGCTAGAATCTACAGGCGAAGAATTTTCGATTGAGAGAGGGGTACGCCAGGGAGACCCAATTTTACCAAAAATATTTTCAGCTATCCTGGAAATGATATTCACAAATCTGGATTGGACGAATAAAGGACTAAATATAAATGGCAAAAAGCTGAGTCACCTACGCTTTGCAGACAACCTGATCTTAGTTTCGGAAAACCCGAAAACCCTACAGACAATGTTCCAACAGTTAGCGGAAGAGAGCGAGAAAGCAGGCCTGTCAACGAACTTAACGAAAACAAAAGTAATGTCAAATTCCTCACAAACAGAGCCCATAACAGTAAATAATGGAGAAATAGAGTATGTAGAAATGGACAAGACTAATAACTGAATGGCAACCACGAGATAGCAAAAGAAAAAGAGGCAGACAGACTAGAAGATGGGAGGACGACATCAGACAAGTGGCGGGTCCAACATGGACCCGCATAGCGAAAGATAGAATAGAGTGGAAATCCTTAGAGGAGGCCTATGTCGAAAGACAAGCTGAAATGTAGGAACGACCGGTTACTGATACTTAATATAAAAAGATAAGTAACGTATAAAGTAAGCATATTTTTAAGAAAATTAAAACAAAAAATTAGTTCAGCAATAAAGGCTATTTTATTTAATTTATTTTTTATATATCCGGAACTACAAGTTCGATTTAAATAATCCCTTTTTTGTTTACCTAGGTATTGTAAAACTTAGGGAAGACTGCAAGTTTCATCAAAATCGGTTCAGTAGTTTTTGAGACTGGGAATGTTAAGTGTGTATTTCGGCGTTGCAGTGCAGCAGAGCAAATTTAAAATTAATGTTTTAACTGTACTGTAATCTGTATGCCGAATAAATTATTTCTATTCTATTCTATTAGTTAAATGTTTGTTACCTCAGAGCTTTTCACTGGGTGAACCGATTTGGATGATTCTTTATTATTTGAAAGCTGATGCTTTCCATGTGGTCCCATTTCAATTTGGTCCGGTTCTTAGAATGGAATCCATGAGAAAACAATATACATCTTAAATTTTCCTTAATAAAAGTAGACTTTTAGGGCAGTTGAAGTCGGTTTCTAGTTCTTTTTGAACGCTTTAACTTGTTAGTCCTTAGACTCTAGCACTCTAGGTACTAAAACACCTCTAGGTCACCTAAAGTATCGTTGGAAGACGAACGTTCGGATATGGTGAAACTAAAAGGTTTCTTTGTTGACCGTAGAACCCTAAAATAGCAACGCCATAATTTATATTGTATTTATATGTGATAGGTACTTACTAGTCAATTATATCAAATACAACCACAGTATGTCGAGACTAAACCAATATGCGAACAATAATTTCTCAAAACGTAAAACAAGGGTTGACGCACGCTCACGTCAAGTTTATTATAATTTTGAAAAATACACTCTAGCCCAGGCGGAGGGGTAGCGACTATGCGCGGCTCGCAGGGGCCTCTTTGGGATGTTATGCAGCGTTATTTGTGTGAGTGAAAGCATGTGAAAGGCTGTATGTGTGCGTACCGAATCGCGACAGCAATAACATATTCAAATACCTACTATTCTACGGAGACTTTGCTTCATTGGCGTCTTAAGAGTCCTCATATCAATTAATATACGTAATCCATAGCAATGTGTTGTGAATGATAATATAGAAGGCGCGCCCCGGTTCGTGTGGCACCCGGGCAAGTGGCCGGGTAATTAATGTGCTGCCAAACGAGTGCCCCCGGATATCCGGGATGCACCCGGCTATGGTTAGGCGACCGGCTGCCACGTTACGCCACTGTTGCTTTTATGATGCCGGGTTTTCATAGTGTGAGTTGCTTAAGTAACTCACATGGAAAATCAATTTAGAGCATTATTCAATTCAATCAAGTAACTCGTTTTCTATTTCGTTACACGTACTTGAAGAGGTTATTTATGGACGTGCAAAGGATGGTTTCAGCAGGCATCTACGAAATCCTCCCCCAATTTATATATATTTGCCACATAATCACTCATTGGGTGAATGTGATTATTCGGATTTAACAAATTTCGAAGTGTGTGTAATGTAGAGAATGTAAAATGTGCCAAGAACAAAAGCAGGAGTGAGTCATGAATACTCGTCCGCATACGTAAACGTTAGGGTAATATTTTTAAGTCTGCAAAAATACTGTCTAATTAAATATTTCAAGAGATCTGTTGGTGGTAAGTATACTTGAGTATAAAAATATGTATCCACTTTTGAACTTTGTCACATTCATCTTTAAGTTACATTTCAATAAGAAAGGGTGAATGTGACATAGTTCTAAAGTGGATACATATTTTTTTACTCGAGTGTACATACTAAGGTCTACAGTGCCGCTGTTTGAGAGTACATTATCTAGGTATAATGGGTGAATATATCTCTATTATAATTTGGAAATACGTCAAAAATATATTTCCATTGGACGTAGAATTAAATATTTAAAAACAATTCACACGGAAACCGTCAGCGAAATTCAATAGCACCAAATCCAATAAAACTAGTGGGCTGTTGATATCAGGACAGTGCTACAGTTTGAGACTTCATTTCAGTTGGCAAATTTGTCGAGAGCGGGGTCGAAATTGCGAGCTTATTGCGGCCGCATGTTTGTCAGCTGGACAAAGCTTTGTAGCTACAAGGTGTGTCGGCAATCAAATAAATGTTGCTAAATCCTGTTGACGTTTAGGCTTTCACTTTGATGGACTGTGGATGAGTTCTGTCATCCATAAGCTCTGAGTTATTACGAGTAGGTACCGTTATCGCAGCGCATTCCACGCCTCTTCGGCGGTGCACAGCTGATTCATCATATGCTGCATAAGGCAACTGTTGAAGTCCATGACAAATTGGATTTTCCAGATATTATTCTCCATGGTCATCAAGCTTCTCAGGTGGATCGGTGGCAGTAGTCAAATATTATTGATTTATATACCTAGGGATGGATATATAATGTGGCTACAAAGAGAGAGATCCTCATTTTAAGGGTTCTTTACCCAAAGCGTAAAAACGGGACCCTATTACTGAGACTTAGCTGTCCGTCCGTCCGTCACCAGGCTGCATCTAATGAACCGTCATAGGTAGAGAGTTAAAATTTTCACAGATGATGTATTTCTGTTGCCGCAATAACAACAAATAGTAAAAACCAGAATAAAATAAATATTTAAGGGGGATCCCTTACAACAAACGTGTTTTTTTAGACGTGCGATAACATACAACTTGTCTACTACTGCTACTGCAAAACGAAATTGATAACTAAAATCGAGGCGCATTCTTTAGATTGTTTTTGGTACGTTAAATATCCATATTCTGTACGGAACCCTTCGTGCGCGAGTCCGACTCGCACTTGGACATTTTTTTCTCATTTACCTTTTAGTCAACCCACGAGAAGACTTGGGGTGAACCTATTGTACATAGCTGATTGCGATAGACTAAATATAAATGGTGTTAATACTTTTGGTACCGGCACTATGCAACGAGTCCATTGTGACGTCACTTCGAGGCTTTTAGGATTACAAAATCTCATTTCATTATACTGACTGACTTTATATAGAGTATCTATCAGCAAAATGAAATTATTCTCAAATGCTGAAGCTAACGGATAGTAAGACTTGTATTTATCCTTATCTCCAAGTTTCTACCAATTTTACATTACGACGTAAGCAACTAAAATTTTAGGCTACGATAATCGTAGCAGTGCTACGAGGGGGACGTTTTTATATTATTTTCTACGTATTATACGTCAGATATGAACAACACATAACAGTATTGCTCAAAAATAATTTGAGTGAATTATGAATATTATTTCATAAAACTAGTCATTAGAAGTGTGCATAGTTTTGATGAGAAATGTAATTGGATGTGTGTGTGAAGTGTGTGGGTTGACACACTCAACACACACAGTCAATTAAAGTTGAATACGATATGATTACAAACAAGTTATATTATCCTGCATCATTTTTTCTTAAATTCAAAAGTCTTCAATAACTAATTATATGTATGCCTTTAAATAAATTTCGTGGCAAGAGGTTCCAGCTTCACGTTACGATCTACTATATATTTTGAGACTTTATACTCGTAATACTATGTAGGTGGTATGTAAATTTGAAGCGAGGTTGCTAAGTAATATTTGTTCAAGTGCAGAGCTCTGATAAGTTGCCGCCAAGCTGAGAGACTATTCAGTCGTCTGCGTTACCAAATATCAAGTATACATGAGATTTACCTAGTTTTAACTTGACTACTCCAAGCCAAAAGGAGGATTATGATTTATGCACTCTATACGTTTGTATATTTTGGTACATGTATATGTTTATTCTATCATATCTCCTAAAACAGGCACCCTAAGGCATCTTCTAGACCAACGCGTAACATCGTCGACCTCATCGTCACTTGTCACATCGTCGTCACATCGTTAGGTGGTCTATCTTTTCAACCGACTTCAAAATGGGAGGAGGTTCTCAATTCAACTGTATGTTTCTTGTATGTTACGCGATAACGCCGCTAATTATAAATTTGATGATTATTTTTTGTTTTGTAGATCGTAATTCAGAGGTTGTCCCATGTAAATTATATATATATCCACTAGGCCTCTCGGCAATAGATTGTCACAAAAATCATAAATCACAATATTCATATAATATACATTGTGACAATTATTAAAAAGAAAAGACCGTACGACCAATGAAATGTAAATTATAACGAAATTGAAAAGCTCTTTTAAAAAAATCAACAAACACTAAATAAATACCCAGATAATTCTACCTCTGAGGGTAAATATTTTAAACTAACTTTTAGGGCAGTTGAAGTCGGTTTCAGTTCATTTTGAACGCGGTAATTATAAAATAACTAAAACTGTAGTTCCAATAGTCTGTGACGGACCTGATGCAACTTGGAAATATTCAAGCTAAGAGTAAATAAGCACCAGCGGGACCAACCCATAACATCGTAAACAGGCGTTGATTTGTCTTATCAAATATTGAACTTGTTTCAAAAATTTCAAGAAGCCGTATAATAAAGTGCTAGCAGCGAATAGTTTTACAAGCTATAATACCGCTCTATAACAGTTTCTAAAACGATCCAGAATAGGCGCACTTAAGAGCCGCGCTGCACTCAACGTAAAATGATATTAAATTCTTTCGTTTCATGCCAACTGAAATTCAGTTAGCTAGTTCTTAGCGCTTTAGTTTTCTGTGATTGCCTTTTGCAGTTCTCGGACATGAAAGTTCCTATGGACAATCTGTAATGTCTACTGTAATCCACACTGATATTATAAATGCCAAAGTGAGTTTCTTGTTTATTTGTTCACTTTCCTTGATATCGTAAAAGAGAGTCATAATAACTGGATTTCTTACAGGGATAATTGAAGGGCCATAAAAGCACATTTTAAAGCACATAGTCTACTTTTTATTTCGATAGAGCAAGTAGTTACCGTGTCAAATCAAAGTATCCGTTATTGCAACTTTATGTAGGAAATATAGTCATAAAAGCTATATTTTAAGTCTAGAATATTTATGGGATAATTTCTGAATTTCACGCGGATGAAGTAGCTAGTAGACCATAAAAGTACAGTCTGTCGAGTTAAATCAATATTAATTTTGTGTATGACATAAATGTCGTCAGTGTTGTCTAAAATGTGGATCATAGTCATACGTAAAGCTTTGTTCAGCATAGACTTATGTTCAGTTCCTTTCTCTTAGCGACAGCATCATTAAGATAATTAAGATGTACCTCGAGAAAAACAATACAATCGAATAATAGTATAGTGAGGTCATTAGGCGTTCCACACTGAAGTATCCGTAGCAAGAACTCACAAGTCCACGTTCGAGTCGCTGGGTGCACTTGCCCCAAGTTAAATGTAGTGTAAACAGAGGTAGTTATCGCTACACAGCGCGCCAGTAAATCTCTCGCAGGCGGAGTTGCGCGGCCGTTGCTCATGTCACCGCGTCGCTACTGTCTTTGCGATGATGATAGATCACGTGATGACTGAATGATGTCATGTGTCATATATATATAGTATGTCTTAGATAAATTATATGAATCAGGATAAAATAACTACTTAGTCTTTCTAATATCATTGCATTAATAAAAGACAGAATGAGATAAATGTACATACATTATCTTTCGCAAATTATGAGCAAAATTAAGCAAATGGCGCTGTTGAAGTAATATTTTTCGGAAAGAAAACTATTCTTTAGTTTTTTCAGACAAATTTAGACAAACATTTCAGTTGTCAATAAAAGGGGTGATGAGCTACAAGACGTGCAAATGTGGCTATTGCCATCTCTTTTTAATGCACTAAATGCTGTCATTAAAATATCGAGTGTCCAGTATCGACTGAATTGTTCAACTCAAAATAATATGTATATCTAAAAGAACTTGTACCACAGATTGCTGAAGTGTTTGTGTGTCTATGGTTTAGTATATGGTATAATTTTGACTGTCCAGATTTGGTCCAGATTGTACTGCCGTTGCAGTCTAGTGGATACAAGGTTCTCTCTCTCTCTCTGTCTCAAAATCTCTGAAGCAGAATTAACTTTTCGGAACGCGTCCGTCGATAAAAGCGCTTTCAACTGAGTTCAGGAGGAGTGAACTCTGTAAAAACATCTACGCTTCGGCCTTGTTTGCGTCATACTTATTTCTGTGTTTATCTTTATCATAAAACACTAACTTCTCTTAAAATTCACAATGAACGACATTTAAATGGTGACTGGAGGCTTTGTCCAATTGCGATACTCCTCCTTATTTGAAGACAGTGGAAAATAGCAATCATACGACGGTTTGTTATCGAACAATTTTTAGCAGGTACGTTACGGGCACACTTTTCAACCGACTTCAAAAAAGAAGGATGTTCTCAATTTGACGGATATGTTTTTTAATGTTCTGAGGTAACAGAACTTCGAATGGGTGAACCGATTTTGATGATTCTTTTTTTAGTTGAAATTTCCACTTGGTCCAGCTTTAAATTTGCTGTAGACTTTTAAGTCGTTTTGTAGCTCTTTTTGAACGCGTCAACTTGTTAGTCTTTTATGTTGTTTAAAAATGTTGCAACATCTGAAACACGGAACAAAAACAGTCGATTCGAATGTTAGATGGTTCTAGATACCTTCCTATTCCTTATTCAGTAAAAGTCGATTCTTGTATCTCCGTCCGTATAGACACCACGTAAATGTTGGATTCTTTATTCAGTCGCATTCACGGGTACAACGGAAAAGGCTGGAGATTGGTACATAATATTGCAATCTCCGTCGGCAAATATCGCGTGCACGTAGTTTAATCCCAGTGTGCTCCGGAAGCAATAGTTATTCTCGTCTAGCGTGGTTAAACTTCTCAACCAAACAGCATTCCGCTCTTTGGTATTTAACCACTTGCGCCGGTTCTCCTTGTTTCAATGTTATATACCATAGTCCTGGTAATAACAGCGTCTTCGTTGTCGGGGTTGTTACAAAGGGTTGTTATAAATGTTAATAGAGTTTGGTATACGTTAGAGTCATGTCTGAACGTATGGAATTTACGAATGTAAAGAAAAGTTATATGAGCATCTGTTCTCTTTAAGTCACACTCAAACAGAACAAATACTGCAATATCATTTAGGGCATTCACACACACACACACACACAAACACACACACACACATGCCCCCTTAAAAATTATTATTTGTGCAATAGGAAGACCACTGTAACACAGGCTTTGCCTACAACAGAGGTCGTTGAATATTTAGTGATGTATAAATTTTGTTAGATCTAAGTCGAAATATGTATTGTGTTCATACACGTTGAATAAACATGTTGAGTAAATTTTTTTCCACGCCCGCCGTGGTGGACTACAGCCCATACACTCTCTGTAGGAGAGTAGGCCTGAGCCCTGCAGTGGGGACGTATATAGGCTGTTGATGTGATACATTCTTTATTATTTAATGGCACTTCCAAATGTTAATTACCATACAACATGTTATCTTATCTAAAAACTTACATTAGGGACCTTTAACTATTTTAAACTAGTACACACACACCTAACGAAATAAAATTACCGTTATATATTTTCTAAATCTGTTGCCGAACAAAAATGATTATGACAAAGTTGTGTCGTGTCAACATAAGATAATATACCCATTGTCTCAGTAAATTGAGTCTATTGAATGGAGACGCTCCCATTCTACGACCTTGTCATTTACCATTAAGATAAAACTAGTTACAAATGAAATGACCATTTAAATGTGCACAATATGCGAATCTACAATAATTGTAGATTATTACAATTATTGTAATACCACTTGCATGATATGCCTGCTCTTTACAAGTTGGAATGAGTTGAAATTGTTTGTGCCTCAACGTTTTACTTCCAAATTTTTCCACGTAGCATCACCGCAATGTTCCGCTATTTAAATGAAGCGTGTGGACGCTCAAACAGTAAAATGCCAGCCTCAAACGGAAAAGCAGAAATTAAGGCAAAGTTTAGCAAGCGCATCTTTTATGACGTGTTGTTATCTCTTCGAAGCGACGTGTGTACATACACTGTGACTACAAGTTTGCGAGCAAACTGCATGTGTTTTGTTGCGATGACGTAAAGTTTATATCCCTGTAGGTGTGTGAAGTGCAATAGTGGTGGTAGGAGTGGTATTGTGTCAGTGCGCTTTGTCTGCCAGGCCGTACCGCACCGATATATCGCGAGAGTTGTGCGAAGCAGCTGCACCTTGTCTACTCTCATTCCTATCAACTGCACATCGCACATAATGTCAAAAGTCCAAAGTTCTCTGAAGATAGTTTGGAAAGCAGTTGCTGATTTGGTGACGCTTAAAATTGAGTTTTGTTCTTATAATTCTAGTTTTGTATTAATGTCCGCTGACTTAGAAAAGGATCACTCCAGTCATATAAGCCCAAAAGAGAATCAACCTCGAAATGAGAAATAATAAGCAGATTTACCTTTATTTTAACATTCTGAAAGTTGTAGTCTTAAGACATTGTAGGTCAAAAGTACCTAAAATAGTTTCTTTTTGGCAAACATCTCGAATCAATTCTATTTGTATTTATGTTAGAGCTCCAAATTATCTACAAATGTTGTCCCAATAGAGCGCGGAGAGCGTCCATCCACATCTTTTGACAAATGAAACATATTAAAATAGCATTGAAACAATAGAAAGAGAGAGATTTGAAAATAACCATAATAATAGATTTTTGTGACTATTGACCTTGTATATCTTAAGATGTTGACACGACATTTTATGAGACTTTGGATATAAGGTTAATACAAGTTTCTTGCGTATAGTACGCGTGTAGTACCTCGTTCCTAGGTGAAATCATTGGATGAAACCACTATCGTGACTGGACTACACTCCATTTCATGCCGTGGATGTTGGTTGGGTTGTGGTGGAGGTTGGTGGTAAAATGTGGCTAGACAATTTTTTAAGGAGATGTTCATTGTCCAGCAGCAAACCCAAATATTTGTGTCAACATCTTAGTAATCTAATCAGCGGACAGCCTGCCAAGTATTTGTGTAATGTAGACGGACCACTGGTTTATTATAACAAATGGAAAGCTGAACTGTCTCCGTAGCCCAGTGTCTACATACTTGGACTCACCATCCGTAGTTCCCGGGTTCGATTCGCAACGAGAGATCTATGTCAGTTACCGTTAGGTGAGAAGCCCAAGTGCAAAACCCATCATACATAAAAATCAGTACACTTCTTTTTATAGTTTGGAACTCTTTCTGCGTGAGTCCGACTCGCACTTGGCCTGCTTGTTCATTTTTTACCGGTCGGTTACAAAGTATACGTTCTCCATGAACAAATCCAATCTCTGGATAACAATTCGCTAAAAATCGAAATTAAAAAATGATTCCCCAAAGGCATATGCTCTATGTGATCCTCTGTAAAACTCGATTCGTATTTAAAAGTGCACGGGCGCCAGTGTCGGGCGGGATTGCAATGTTTGTTTCAATTTCCTGCGCTCGATGCACCGCGGCGGGCGGCGGCGGCTCAAGCTGGCTGCCTTCTACTCCCTGGATTCGACACCATTTAGGTGTTATCTTTCTCCAGGTATATACTCTGTTGTCTATATCTGGGAACCCATTATTTGGAAATAGAAATCATTTTGTAGTACTCCGATTCAACTAGCTTCGCCATTATAAATGATTGTGAGTAAGTGTATAGAGCGGCCATGATTAAAGTTCGTTTGCTAAGATAGCGTCGCCTTTAATTTTAGCTTAGTCTTAGCTTAGTAGTATACATTCTGAAGGCCTCGCATAATCGCGAGAAAAATACTAGTGTTGATAATATATATAAAAGCGTGTTCTTATGCAATCTGTTGGTAGTTTAAAATGTGTGCGTTATGTAAAACTTTCTATTGCTACGTATGTTTTCTTATTATAATATAAAACTGTATTAGACAACAGTATATAATGAAATTCTATTATTTTTTGAATGAATCAACAAACGGGCGCTAAAATATCATCACCACATATAGCATGCAAATAAACTACAAGCCGTAAAACGAGTGGAGGATTTGATTTCTTGAGCACATCAAAGGGTTTATGGGAGAAAGGCAGAGATAAAATAGAGTTGAGCGAGTAAATTGGATTGAATCAGATGCGAATGGTTGTGTTGTTTTTATTTTATTACGTATCGAATGTCGAAGTAACGTGCCTACACACTGGGGCGCATACGTCTGTTCGTAAAATCGATACTTATTACATAAGACTTGAAGAAACTCGACATGGTTTCATTCATTCATCATTCATCAACAGCCTATATACGTCCCCACTGCTGGGGCTCAGGCCTACCCTCCTACAGAGAGTGTATGGGCCATAGTCCACCACGCGGGCCCAGTGCGGATCGGCGGACTTCACATGCCTTTTTCAAGACATGCAGGTTTCCTCACGATGTTTTCCTTCACCGTTAAGCAATCGGATAATGTACTTGAATTGAAAAACAACTCATAGGTACACGGCTGGATTCGAACCCGGTACCCTCAGATTGAGAGTCCGCGTCTTATCCATTGCGCCACCGACGCTTACATGGTTTATTAGCTATTAATTTTTTTTACTAACTGACAAGTAACTACACAGTTGGACTCTTAATCCGAAGAACGCGGGATCGATTCCCGCTGCGGGGTATATCTGATACTAGGTATGGTCGGTGGTGGCATTTTAAGTATGATGGGTTTGCACTTGGCCTTCAATCTTACCTGATGGTAAGTGTCCATATAAGGCCGTTGGCCGTAGTACGCACCCAAAAGCCTCAAGCGAATGAGGCGCTGGCTCGGTTAAATTCCATACATGAACACAACAGTGCTATTAAGACTGTTGTTTGTTGGCAGACTTAAGTAACAGGGTGGTGGCTAGCCATGCGGACACAGGAAATTCCCGACCACCAACGAAACCGATAGGTACCTCCACTGGGAATCGAACGCGGGTCTTCCGGAGTGTTAGTCCAAGCGTGTCGTTATAAGGCCTCGGAGCGGTTAAAATCGGTGTCATTGGGTAATCGTATGAGAAAGCCATACGGCCAATTAAACCAACAATAACCAACACACCAAATGATCGTCTACTTTCGCAAGCAAAGTCTCGGGTGAGTAACTAGTGTTGCATGAACAAGTTTTAACGAAATTTAAATGTAGCGTCTGTAAAACGTGTTGCAGAATTAATGATGACGTCGTTAACCTTGTAGAAACAAAGAGAATAAACAAAACTTAATTATCTCCCATACATAGGAACTCACACTATTCTCATTTTTATAAAAGATTAGAAAGAGAGAGAGAGAGAGAAGAAAAGTTATTTTAAGTAAACTCCCAGTTGTGGCATAACTAAGTGAGTTCAATGCATTCGACCTTTAACACAAAAGTGTTCCCTGCATAACAATGAAAGTGTTTCATTGAGCTGTCCATTTCTGCACGGCTTTATTCCTGTGGGATCATTTCTGTGAGGTTGACTGTGAGGCTGCTTCATTCCGCGGGATGGGAAGGCGCGTTAATGGACCCGGCCGATACCTGTCAGATGACTGTCGCAGTACTGCAGGATTTGTTCGCATTAACACCCTTTACGCTTTTACGTTTTACAGTCAATAGAGGGAAAAGGAAAGACGAAAATGGTTCTAGACACTGATTCTAAAACGTTCAAAAGTGCTTGTCTATGATGTTACTAAAAACGACAGTCCATATTTTTTAGTTAAAAATGCACAACATTTAAAAATCCGTAAAAACGCGAGCCGGGCTCTCGATTCTAGGGTTCTAAACCAAAATAAGATACGAAACATTAAATATTTGAAGTAGTCCGTATTTTGGATAATTATTGCAGGAAAACCTATGCGATCTCTCTATCATGTTTAGTTTTTAAAAATCACTAAAAAACCTTGACAAGCAGATTTAGTTATGCGATCGAGAACATGAACCTTATTTCAAAGTATTAATATTTTTACGTTTACATTCGGAACTTGGTGCACGAGTCCAACTCGCACCTGACCGATTATTTAAACGTATTTGTTCTAAGAAATGTAGTAGACTCCATTCCAATGCTAAACATGATGAGTATTTCTAGTTGCATGAAAAAAAAGTTTCGACGCTCAGTTCGGATATTTTACGCGCAAATGTGAATCAAAATCAAATCGCAGCATTTAAAAACAAATCGAAAGTCCGCTCCGGATGGAGTTACTGCGAATAGTTAGAGTAAAAAAGCATTTCTATCCAACTTTTCAGCTAGATTTCAGCGGACTGCGCCCGTCCGCACTGTTCAATGTGATTCTGATTTCTATTCCGTTGAAATGTTAATGAATTCGCCTAATGAAAACTCCGTGCGGGTACGTTTTCTTTTGTTTTAACTTGTAGTGAATCGTGCAGTTAAAGCATGCTAGGAATGGTATATTTGTTATGTTGTTACGCTCAAGCGCATGCTTTTAATCTCCCGCTCAGGCTTCCAATTGAGGTTTATGTGCAGATCGTAAAGCAAACTAATTTTCCACCCATTTAACACAGCAGTGTTGTATGTTTCGGAACTGTCCCGTCCGAGGAGCTTGTATCAAGTCCTCAACCCGCTACCACGGTCCCATTTCACATTCATCAAACATCCATTCTGCTCTCAATATACGTGCTGAAACTTGGGACCGCCCGGGGGTTCATCTTAGTTCGAGAGATGGGGTGGAACTTGTGAACTTAGTCCGGGGAACTTCCCCGCTTGTTTGCAGCAAGGTCAACTTTGGTTTCACCAAAAATCAAATCCGTAAATCACTGTTAAATGAGACTTTTGTATCCACTTTAATAAGTTCATAACTCGGCTGGTGATAATTTATGGCGTAATTGAGTTTCTGTGCGGATATTTTCATAAAGTCGGTCTAAATTACAAACAGTTGTATTTTAGAGAAAATTAGGATAATCTTAGTGTTCTTTGTCGTTCATTGCGTTCCATAAAAGAAATGTCTTAAACAGATTATGATATAATTAAAGCAAATGTAATTTCATGATTATAAATTACTTTTAAAAAATAAAAAAAATCCTTGCGCACCAAGTTAATTACAAGCTTGGCCGCTACTTCCTCCGTGAGGACATAGGAAAGTATAGTAAGACGGACAACAAAGTTATCATATATGGGTTCCATTTTAGATACGGAACCCTAAAAAGTATGTCACTGTATAAATCGGATGTTCTTACGATAGTAAACTGATTCTAAAACACCTTTACCCACAACATACACTTTTCCGGCCAGAAATGAAACAAGCAATGAGCTGTGAAGCAATTCCGCGCAATATCTGGAGTTTTTTATGAGACCACAGGTGTCTTTTATAGAGCGTTGCTGTTCCATTTGATAATACCCTACTCTGATATTGTTGAGAGTATTTGAATGGAAAAATGAAATTCGCTGGGAAATATTATTACGTTAAATGGGAGGTAATAAATGCCTCGATATGTAGCTAATCATTATTGATTTTCGGTACCAATTAGGAGGGTTGGGCCTGGGTTAGGCATTATTTTGTTTCCAGTGTGTATCGAATGTCCATTATTTCCAACAAGCCAACCTCACAATTTAGCGAGTAAGTAATTCGGCCCCGAGCCATTCGCGGCGTTTCACTGGCTGGAATAAAACATTTGACGTTTGATGTAGAGACGGTGGAAGATCCTTGGCATTATTTTATTGTTTTACGGATTTTAAATTAATTCGTGAATATCTCAGTTTAATTTTTAACCTCCGACGTAAAAAGAAGCGTGTTGTTAGTATGACGCCAATGGCTGTGTGCGACTGTGCGTTTTTTTATGTGAAACCAAGCGGCAAGCAGTGGTTCTTAGTTATATTTGGTAAAAATCGATTCAGCAGTTTGAAGTTGTTGTTAACGCTTCTTTTTGTGATATATACATATACACTTAATAGTTTTTATAGTTAGTTGCTTAAATATTATCTAGAACAAGACGATGCCAATCAGTTTGAACTAAATACTCGGATGCTTATGTTAAGTAACGGACTATACCGGCTAAAAAAAAAGCAACCCATCAAAATATACCTCTTCAACGATTCTTTTTTAGCGTCCGTTTCGTTTCAAGGCAGTATCAGTTGTGGTATCAGTATTAAACAATTGCAGATAAGTAAAATGACAGAAAAAAATGTGCGTGATAACTACTGTCGGTCGGTGTCTAAGTACAGAAACCCTGTCTGAAATTGCCTAACTTGTAAAACATCGATTATAACAGCTGCCAGTGTCATCCATGAATAGAGTTATAAAATCCTGAATAGACAACGTCTCATTGTATAGATTTGTCACATCCAGTCAGTGAGTGTGACGTGACTGGAGGCGGGTCAGCCGCGCTCGGTCACGTGCCGAAGTGCGGAGCGCTGTAGCGCGCAACCGCCACTCCACTGCAAAAAGACCCCACTCGGGATTTGAATAAAATATGGCAACTCTTTAATTCTTCACGGTTTAATTGCCAGAATGGGGATGATTGTTTTAATCGACTTGCTGGATTTGTTGCCCGTATAAAACATTTTGTTTTTGATGAAACATATTTTTGTAATTTCAGTCCATCAATGAAGATTGAAAGGCCGTTCAATTCTAGGCCGAGATAAGAACAAAAACATGCCTGAAAAGTTTTCAGAATTACATTTCGATGGATGAAGCAATTGTACAAGTTATTGTTAGTGTATATATAGTTAACAGGTGAATCCAATGACACTAGGGATATTGACTCCTCTAATACGAAATAAGAGACGTTTTTCGTTTAGTCTGAAAAATTAATTGAAGTTCAGATTGAATCATTCAATCGCCGGTATCATTTGAATGGCGCAGTAAAACAATATGAAATTTAAATTGAAAATTCAATAATGCTGTCTGGCCTAGTGTTAGCAGGCGGTAGAACAAATCCAAAGACGTGAAAGGGCGTCATAAATGAAAGGCTTGGTACAAAGTGTTCTATATGAAGTGTATGTAGTATACGCGGCGCGCCGCCGTCCGCTGCCGTTGGTACCTATTTGAAAGTCCAGCGATATTGGACCGCGCTGTCCCATCGGCACGTATATTGTTATTAATATCGATATTTTTTATATCGCAAATGTATTTGTAAGTTTCTGAAAATATTGGAGCATGCCAGTCTTGGTCGCTTTTGTCTACAGATTGGGAGAGGTAGAAGAAAAGTATTACGGGTATTAGAAGTATATCAATATGACTACTATTCAAGTTAAATATAGCAAAAAAAATATTTTTGAGCAGGTAGTGGCAAAACTTTCATTCGTGGGTCACTTTACACTGTAAATGTTTGGCATGAAATACTTTAAAGTTTCAGAATTACAATCGGAATTTTTTATGTTTCATTAAATCATCATTATATTGTTATGTTATATTATGTATTGAAGAAGTAACGCGTGTAAATGTGTATGTAGATTAGAATGTTATAGCCGCATAGATTTATTGGTCTTATTTGAGTAAATAATTTTTAATAACGAAATTAAGTTATTCATTGAGCAGGATTACGAATAGTCGACGTAAGTAGAAAGATGTCGGTTTCAAGAAAAGAAAAAGGTCGTAGCATCGATATGTATTCGTAAAGACAATCGGCACCACTAAAGCAAACATCCCCGACCGACGGAGGGTCCAACTTGCCGAAGAAGAATGTAATAAAATATGTAGATTTGATGACTTGACACATTTTTTGTTACAACTCAAAGACACAACGTTTTTACTGTCTCTACAAGCACTCTTGCCTCATTTATTAAGACTTAATGACGGTTAGGATATCTGAACAACTTTTAAGAACATTCTGTCTCGGTAAAACTTTGATATTTAGGGTAATTTGATGGCAATTTTTAGCTCAGGCAATTTGTCAGGACATAATGCTCTAAAATTATATTTGGCATTCTTTTGGGGAACACTAATCCATCCTTTAAAATTGACGTTAAATGAAAATTTTCCAGAGTTTTAGTATATTAACTTCCACAGTTTTTTCAACTGTCTAGACATTTTTGCTTTTAATTTCTGGTTAGCCTTTTTTAAATAAATAAAAACATTTATTACTAAATTCTGCTATATGCCATTTTAATCTAAAAGTCGAAAGGTCAGACGTAGCCAGTAGTCAAGCAAAAACTTATACTCGTATCCCGAGTATCTCAGCTAGGCAAATAAATGAGAAAAACTGAGATGAAAAGCTTATAAAACATTTTGAATTTCGGGTTAACGAAACGACTTTCAGCAATGTTCAATTTGCTATATATAATTCATGAATAAATATTCAATTTCATACATGTATATAGTAACGATCGATTTTATTGAACTTTTGGGTTTTCTTCAAGCGGATAGTTATAAATTCAGACCAAATAAGTAAAAAAACAGTAAGTATACGAACTAAATGTATTGGAATTGTTAGTATCTCAATTAAATACTTCGTTTTGCAAACACAGATTATAATGAAACATGACATCGATCTCAACAATTAGAAGCTCAATACATGCACTGTACTGTACCTATTTGTTACTGGCAGGAGGAGAAACAGCTCCTTTGGGAGTACAGTGTACACGTAGTTCCCTGCAGACGTTATAAATTTCGTCAAGATGCTTCGCTCGACTCCAACTAACCTCTCGCAATAACCGGTAATCCTGGCTTATCAGATTTATATACAGTCACGTCCTCGAATGTATAGAGTATACTCGTACTTCAAATGAAATGTGACACATAAAAGATGAAAATAAAGTGATGTTATGCGGGGCACATACACTCTTATAAAAATTAGCAAAGTAGCATTTTAAGCCCTAAGAGTTCACAAATAGATATCTAAATCGTAAAATATTTTTACAAGCCCACAAAAATATAATCTAGACTCTTAGTACTAAAAAGCTGTTATTTGGAATGGATTTAAAAACAGTCTTAGTAAGACTATGGTCCTCAAATAACAAGTTAAAGCGTTCAAAAAGAACTAGAAACCGAATTCAACTGCTCTAAAGGTTTTCAGCAAAGTTAAGACTAATATGGTTTTCTCATGGATGCCATTCTCAGAACTGGACCAAATTGAAAAGAGACCACACAAGAAGCACCACCATTCAGATAATAAAAAAAGCATCAAAATCGGTTCAACCAGTCGAAAGTTCTGAGGTAACAAACATAAAACAAAATATACCCGTCGAATTGAGATCCTCTTCCTTTTTTGAAGTCGGTTAGAAAAATGTGAACTGGTCGTCACAATATCATAAAATAGCTGAATGTAGAAGTGCTTTGAAGCAAACCAAGTAAAACATCTGAAATTTAGCTGCTGACTACGCAGCAAGACGCTGAAAAAAGGGCACAGAGACTAAAACACAAAATCGATAGCTAAACGAAGAAAACGAAAAGCATTGAAGCGAGCTGAGCTAAACATGTGCAATTTAGCTGTTATGTGCACAAAAGTCTTCCAAAAATGATATTTGGCTAAAGAGAGTGTATAGCAATTTAACAAATTCATATGATATTCTATTATTACTTTATATGATTGATTGCTAAACAAAGAAGTGAAGAAGCAAGCCAACTAAATATATGCGCAAGAACATTCATCTCGAATTTGACAAATAAGACTGTAGTTATTAATAGAAACGCGAGTGCTTGTCTAGAACACAAACTCTTTTTTTACCTCAGTAAATGTTCGATAGCTAAACATAGAAGAGCATTGAAGCAAGCCGAGCTAAATATGTGCAATGGAGCTGCTGCGTGCATTGGAAGGTTCCGGCAGACGTCATAAATCGTGGGACCAGCGTGCTCGCTCCATCAGCGATTAGCTTTGGCTATCGGCTGACCTATTTGCTTTACACCAATATTATCTTGGACTAGGAGCCCCAATAAAAGTATTAAACTTGTACTATGAAAGACTAGACATACATGGTAAACTTATCGCTTATATGCTTTTATTGATTGTCGATTATTTGGAAACGGTACAAAGGGAGCTGATGGCGGAACAATGAAATAGGACTTAGAACTGCTTTATCCTCCTATTTTATAACCGTACGCATAGGTAAATGAATTTTTTTTAAAATCTTTGTATTGTTTTCTTGCTCAAAAGTAGCTGATTTCAATAACTATCTGAATATCTTCTCCTTTTTTGAATTCTGTTGAGAACATATGTTTCTCATTTTCAACTTTATCAAGAAACAACGTTCTTAAATAGCATTGTTAAGAGGACACATTGATTTTGAGGGGCCGTGAAAATCTATTTTTCTCACTAACGGTAGCAGATAGAGACTTGATATTATATCAATGATATCTGCAAGGAACAGCACAACCCGAAACACGGTCTGTGAAAGTATCTCGATATATTTCTTTTTCAAAGTCTGCTCTTCTAAAGCACTTAAATTGTTTGTTTTAGGAGTGGTTTATTCTAAGTTTATCACAAATGATTTTTTGATTGATCTTCTAGTTTTCAAGCAATGAATGATTTGTCGCTTACGTTGATTTTTTTGAGTCAATTTGGTGCTATGCATATCTCTTTCTGCCTTGGAGGCAAGTGAGTATCGTTATTGCTCTCTCGCGAGCCAACGAGAAAATAGCCAGTGAGTCGTCTTAACCTGACCAAAATATCATATTCATCATCATCATCACCTTGGTCTGTATGTTTTGTATATTGTAATCCCCGCTCATTAAATACAGGGACTGGTAGTCATTATGACTCGAGGGAACATAGGGTATATTCTTATTTCTTGAGAAAATACATCTCAAATAAAGATACCCAAGAATTTTTATATATGAAAATGCTTCATCATTATGCTTAGGCAACCTTTGTATAACAGGATTTCTGAGACCTTTGAAGAAAGATATCCCTTCAATGCCGAACCGCTAGTATCCTTAAAATAAATCGGAATACATCTACTTAACCCTTTCCCAGGGATCAATTGGGAAACGATCTAACCTCTCACTGTAATGTCATATAATCATAACGTTTTACGCTCAAACAAATTTAATATCGGAGGATCACATACTTGCCGGCCTGGAGGCTGGTAGCGAATCGATAGCTCAATCGTTGGCAAGCGCGTACCACTCTATCAACGATTAGTTTTGGTCTAGTGGACACTGGCTCGCTCCTTGCCCGTTACAGCCCTACTACATTACTACTTACGTACATTCCTCGCCGTACATACGATAGGTAAACAGGAAAACTTCTAATTTTCCAGTTAAAGGTTTGCGTTTGTACTACTATTACCGGCTTCAGTGCATACGAGCTCTTCGGAACTAGTCAATTAGTTTTAGAACGGAACTATCCTGGAGTCTTGTCAGTGTGAGTTCATGAATGAAATAATGTACCACGTGTTCACAAGTTTCACTTATTGATCTATTTGTTGAATGTGTTTCTAAATTTACTCAGTTAAGAGGAAAAGTGCAATATTTCATCAACAGTCGCTGCTACGTCGAAGTCACCTGCCGTCCACAATTCAAACGTAAAGAAGTTTTTACCATTTACAAATGTAAGTAGCAGACCTGTTATCGCAGACAAAGGGTACGGCACTTTAAAATAAGGTGGAAGACGAACAGCACAGCCACTGTATTCTAAGAGCCCGAATCCATCCTCGGCTCACCAACAAAGAATCGTCCGAGGTCCATTATGGTAATGAAAGTGACTCCCGTTTGTCTTTAAGTCGTAGCTCAATTTGCAAGGCGAGAGATAAGCGCTGGTTAAACTGTCGAAGTTCGTGACAAAGCCTGAATAATGCAGATTACAACGAGAAAAATACGCCCGCAGTCAAATCTGCATATTTTATTGGTCCCTTCGCAAACTCCTCATTCCACATCCCCGCTGAAATTATATTCGCTCGTTTTGTTTTCGATTTTATTTTGCTTTTGTCGATTTTAAATCAGAACTGCAATGAGATAATACTGCGAGCATGAAATTATGGAGTTCTTAAGTATTTAGTATTGATTTTTTAACGAAACATGAATGTATTCAGCTGTTATCGTCAGCCAGGAAATGTTCACTCTTGAACATAATATGCCTTCGACACAGTACACCACAGCCGCTCTATGCAAGCGGTCCGGGACCGGTCAGTGTTATACCAAAAACATGTAAGTTCTTTATTTTGAGAAAATTTAATCAATTTATAGTATGATATAAAATTAGTATTATTTTCCGATATACGTACCATTTAACATTTAGTTTCTACGTAAGATGTAAAATATTAACATATATTGTGGTACTATATTCAGGCAATATTAAATAACTTGCTTGTAAAGTTGTTAAAATCCACAAAAATTCTGCATGTTGTAACTTTCTGACTGTGTCTGACCTATCAATAATTTTCAAAGCTTCTATATTCGTGGACAGGCTGTTCACAAATTTGCACTGGGACTAAATAGAAATAGAAAATTTATTATCAAAGTCAAAAAGCACATAAAACAGCAAAATTTTAATGCACGCTATATTTCTTATGCAAAATTCGAACGAATGAATTCGAAATTTTCAAGAATCATGAACCACTCATGAACCACTGCCCAAGTTAGGCTTTGTTACGATTTCACCAGAGGCAGATGAATGCAGTCAAAGTGAAATGAAACAGTCCTTGAGTATGGAACGGGTACAGAATTAATTGTTCAAGTCAAACAAGGTTTGCTGCTTCGCTGTGCGCGAGATTCAATTCCGCAAGTCAAAGTACAATAGCGTGTATAATGTACAGAAGTGAGGTGAGACGCTGCTCTCTGAACATTCAAGACATGCAGAAAACTTAACTTAATAATAATACAAACAAGACTCGTTTTATCAAAACTGTTTATTGCTGTTAACAGCCTCTTTTGACTAGTTTGAGTAAGTGCTAACTTTTACAAGTCTTCATGATAAAAGGCACCATTCTGTTAGTTCAGGCAATGAACGGCAGAGTTA
This sequence comes from Carcina quercana, assembly GCA_910589575.2. NCBI lineage: Eukaryota > Metazoa > Arthropoda > Insecta > Lepidoptera > Depressariidae > Carcina > Carcina quercana. The sequence continues at coordinate 9,077,236 of OU342436.1, forward strand.
CGATGTGTCTTGTTCAAGGTCTAGGACGGGTCACAGGGACATAAAACTGAATTATTGCCCTGTTCAGAACTTATTAAAAACTGGTCAAGTGCTTGCGAGAAAAGCATGAGTAGGGTTTGGCAGTTATTTCAAGCGATGTTATTATAAATAATCTTAATCGTCCACTGGGATATGGGAAACTCCACTGAAACATAGACAAAATAAATAAATAGGAACATTATAAACGCTTTCATAAAGTAACAAACCATTCAATCACCAAATCTCTAAGGTAGATGGTGCTTCACCTATTGTGACGTCATCGTTTTTATTCTAAAGCCGATCTCCATGGACGTTATATATAGTTGATCCATTCTAATGTTATTAATTCGAAAGTGAATTTCGTTGTTTGTCCTTCCTTCACACCATAAAGGAGAGTCAGATTGATTTGATTTTTTGTGCAGGGATATTAAAGGGTTGAAAAAGCACATAGGCTACTTTTTACCCCGATCTAACAAGCAGATCCCATGGGATAAATTCTCAAGGAGATGAAGTCGTGGGCTGTTATTATTTTATGGAAAATATGCAATGGGCTTGACTCTTCTTTTACTGTCCTTCATTTTACATGATGGTAAGTAATGATCTAGCCATTGGGTGGTAACATGACAGAAGTCTTAATTTAGTCAGATATTACCAATTTTCATTGGAGGAAACAAGTTTCAAATCCCAAATAGAGACAAGGGGAAACAAGTCTAATCTGTACATGTGTTTAGTTTCTTTTTACGAATACAATCTGTCAAAATACAGAATGTATTCATGTCTGCATATATAGGCACGCACTTCATACGGTCGCTTTGGAGCTAAACCGGGATATGAATGTTTAAATGAGGGTGGATTTCTAGTAAAGCCTTTAGCTTTTTGATGGTGTTTTTTTTGCGACTTTTGATCATTTGGCATTTTGGTTCTGTGTTCAATACATCCTTGCATTCTTGTACTATATTTTTGTTCATGTTTTGACATGTTCGCCTTGTGTTTCAGTATAAATCTATCTTTCACCTAAAAGTGTGCAATTGAAATCGCTAAAGTTATGTTTTAAATCATCATCAAAAAATTTTATATGCCAGTTAAGCTTGCTGACATGCAGTAGTAGACCACTGAGATGTATACAGTAATGAAAAATAAAATAGCCAGCACCTCACTCAGTTAAGGCTGATAGGTGTGAATGCTTCCACTCCACGATATCTTTATCATCACTTGTCGCTAGGTGAAATGGAGGTCAAATGTAAAGTCCCTTTCGATTTTGTAGTGCAGAGCAGGATCTGCTGCGTTTGTAAGTTTTGTGTATCTATTCTTTAAATTTATTTTAATTTTATTCCATTTTAGATTTTTGCGTCTCTGGATCCATCTAAAAGTCTGTCGATGAAATGTTTCAGATTCGCTAGCGCTTTGGTAATTACTCTGAAGATGTTGGGTCCTTTTTGAGGCACATGATTTCTCCATTGATAGCCATTCATTTTAACATACATTTCAAAATATAATAATAAGTTGACAATTTTTGTAGTATTGACTGTTTGTGAGCTAAAGTGGTAATGGGCAGGCCACATCGCTTGAAGAACGGATGAACGGAAAAGTGTTCCGGGCCGTCCTCTTATGGCCCTGGATGGATCAAAGACAGAATAAAGGTCGTAGGGAGTCGTTAGATGTCAGTGGCTATTGGGGCATACCACTGTGGGTGGAGGCCTATGTCCAGCAGTGGATGTTCCCGGCTGATGGTGATGTTTCTTTAATAACACCGTGTCCACGAAATACACCGTCGTGATTGGTGTCAAAGCGATTGACTTTTAACTTGTCCGCTTTGAAGAAGGTTAAGCTCTGAATTAAGCTTCGTTCTGTTACTCGACGCAAAGTAAGGGATTACCGTACTCTGTCATTTCACTTTACATACTCATTTATTTTCTGAGCTTTTCAACTAGATAGCCTATTATTTGTCTTTTAGGTGGGCTAGAATTAATTTTTTGGCAAGTAAATGCGTTCAAAAAGAACTGGAAACCGACTTCAATTGCCCTAAAATTCTACTTTTACTAAGGCAAATTTAAGATTTATATCGTTTTCTCATGGATGCCGTTGTCAGAACTGGACCAAATTGAAATGGGACCACACGGAAAGCACCACCTTTCCACCACCAAAAAAGAAATATCCAAATCGGTTTAATAAAAATAACATACCCGTTGAATTGAGAACCACCTCCTTTTTTGGAAGTCGGTTAAAAACAATTATTCTTTCACTTATATAAAATTATATCAAAAGGCTAATACGTAATAAAAATGATTACTACTCTTTTTTTCTTGGTTTCACATTTAAAAAAAAAGTACAAATCATTAGATCGCTACATAACTTGACGTCTTGTCTTTGACTTGAGCAATTATCTTACGTCGACAACGTGACAGATTGGGATAAAAAGTAGTTCTTTTCCGACCTTTCAAATATTTCGATACAAAAATATCTCCGTTACGTCGTAAAGGAAGGACAAAAACTCAGTTTCGCATTTTTATAATATATGTATGGAGATGGACAGTTACAATAGTCATATGAGTTAGTTTTGTATTTATTTCAATGGTAATGTGATACTCTTAGTTACGATGTATGGAAAGTATACACGAATAAAATTTGTGCTTCGATCTATTATGATGACGTCATAAATACTGTGTGTATAATACTCTTAAATATTTTGTACAAACGATGCATTCCATACATATATCTCAGCATACGCAGACTAAAGCTGACAACTTACTAATTGCCTACGTTTTCTGTTTTTAACAATTAGCAAAACGTGTGTTTTGTTTCGTCCGAGCCTGGCCAAGTTTCGCTCTCATTTAATTCGCCGTGTCTAACGTATTAAAAATAATTTGCAAAGAATCCTTTTGAAACGACTCACTTTGCGGTTTACTTTTTGCATGCCTCTGCCCACATTTTTCTTTATCTCGGGAAATCTTTTCTCAAAGGGCGAGTCTCAAATGCTCCGGGGTATTCATTCATCTGATTATATTTCGTCCAGAACAGACAGTGTCTTATCATTAAAATTAAGACAGTGGTCAAATAGACATACTTAATTGTTTGTAATTTCTATTAAAAAGGGGCAATTTGCGTTTGTTAGCTGTAACATGGCTTAGCTAGCGGGGCATGGTCTCCGGTTTAACTCATGCTATTAGCCCTGCCATAAATATCTGGCCAAAGCATTTAGGGGATTTAGACTTAGCGTGTACCGCCTGACGGAGGTTCGCCGGGTTTAAGTTTTATAATACGGGCTTTGCATTTTTTAAACTTCTAGTGTAAATATTTTATCTATAAAGTTCTGAAAGAAACAAGAAACAAGTTCTGAATGAAGTTTTTCTTAAATGAGTCTTTAGTAAAATTTGATATCATATCTCTCAACGTCTGCCCTCAAAATTTCGTCCTCGAGGTCTGTTTTGTTTTAATAATTGCATTGAATATCTGTCTAACGTCCTGTTCTGAAAAAAGAGGCGACGCATTAGTCATAGAAAGATTCTAATAATAGAATAGAATTATACAGTTTGAACGACTTTTAATACACCGGTGTTAAAATAACTAAAACTGGTTTTGTTTTGAGATACAATACAGGGCGTTGTTATACGACATATTATGAGTACGAAACGCATTGACACTGAATACAAACTGAAAGATTATGGAACAACATGACTGTAACATGATGGATAACAACTGTAAGTGTTAAGTAATTTTTTGTTACTCATATCAAAATACGACCATTTTCGATTGTACTCAAGATTAAGTTGACTTACAAGATTAAGATAAGACACAAAATGAATATTTACTAAAGATAATCGTGATCTTTAATTTATCTTGGGACTGACTAGATTTTGAGTTCTATCTATTAACACATACATAACTTAGACAACTTATCATATTAAACATATGTATATGTCCATAACCATTTCACGTCTGCCTGACTAACTATCACCATGTTACTTAAATTTACCGCCAACCAGTAGAGTTTGTGTTCCGGTATGAAACGTAGCAGAGCCAGCACCTCATTAGCTTGAAACTTCTGTCTATCCAACGGCCTTATCGTCACCCTCCATCAGGTGAGATAAAGGCCAAGAAAATAAAATAAAAAACATGCGGAAAATTTTGCCAATTAATAATTATAAAACAATGAAAAGGGGCATTGAAACGAAACAATACGAGTGTGCCATTATGCGCCGTCCACAAAGTTGCGCTAATCAGAGCGCGTAGATCATCGCGATTGTCGGCAGGTTCCGCGACTATTAAGCGTATTCATAGCGTTTACGTTTTGACATTGCGCGCCCGTCAGAAGCAACAGGGCCGCGATTGGAGGGCGGGAAGGCACATGCGCGGAGGGACGGGGCGGCGGGTGCGCGGGGAGGGACCGCTCAGCCTCCACGCTCGCTCATAATGAATCGCCGGTACCCGCGGCTCGCGCTGCGCTCGTTACAAATTCGAGCTCCCTCAAAAAGTTGTTAAGGATATTTTCTCTCCGTCTCCCTCGCGCCCTCTCGTGGTACCGTGGGTGCTTGGACTTGGCGAACCATCATGAGGTATGTCCTAACATTAGCCTCAGATATATTCAACTTTTCATTTTGCTTAAGTCCCTTCGTCTACGAAAATAGTTTAATGTTTAAGGTTAGACTTTAAAAGTTTACTTTGAAATTGAATTTTTCCCAATTTTTGCTGTTTGGATTTTGTTAGCAGTGGAAATAGGTTTCTGTTTTCTCACTGCCTGCATGCTTCAGTATTTGAAATAATTTATTGCGGTAATTTTTTGCATAAACATGCACGAGTTCTGATATCAGTTTGCTACGACGTTGTAGAAATAATGCATGAATGACACTGCTTGCACATTTAAAAATTTTAAAAGTATGCCTTGACTCTAAGCCTTATTTTAATCCCGCATGTGTTTAGCATAAAGCTTGTGTAGAGAATTTGAAGCCAATTATTAAATGTTAAAGCGAAAAAAAAAATACTGTGAAAATCTCTTAAAGCGAGACAAAATATCCTGTCGTGCGGAATAAAAAGGGCCTTATTATTGCAAATTTGTGTGGCGTTCATTGTTCGTGCCCACAATGGATCTGTCAATGTTTCACTCGAGATGAATGAACCGCCGATGAATATAACAAAAACTGCCGCTGGTTCCCACTCCCTCATGCTGATAACACTGCTGTCGACTTTCTCATTAATAATTTTATCAAATTCTTTAATAAGGTCCTATATTTTATTTGTTAAATGACAAGTGTAGAGAGCGAGGGTACTGGGCACCTACTACAAGATCCGACAGATCGAAATCTCATTAAAATTCGAATTTCAGTAGAATTTGCACCCAATTTAAAAGCAATCTTAAACAAAAACGAAACAACATGCAAACAGCACCACTGAGTTGTTTTTGTACTGCCTTCAACATTTAAAATGTCATAGTCGGACCTGCCCATTTGAAAGATCTGTTTAAGGGGTAAACATATTCGTCACAAACCCTGATCGTAGAATACCCAACAACTAGGTGCAATATTTACCAGCAGATGAGATGACTTGTCACAGTTTGCGCAATATTTAGGCAGGTCTTCAAGAGGAATATGGCCGCTAATTCTCATCACGACACGTCCGTACTTTCATCATTCAAATAAACGCTAGTTTATTTTTATGTACACAATATCTTACACAATTGTCTAGCACATGTTACGAAGTACCGCGATTATTATAAAGGAATGATCATAGTTCCTATTCTTAACTCTCATGAGGGAAGGTGGGGAGGTAGAGGTTTGGGAATCCCCCTTACCACGTGTTCACGTGAATTACTCATCTCACAGTAAGCTATTCAATAGATTGAAAACGTATGTACCTTTTGCGTTCGATTAGAGCTGGTTCGAACTATTAATTTTGCAAGAATGCAGGAGCTGTTCCAGAAGCTGGACATTAATCTTTAATGTTACAATCGCATTTCGACTTGAAATTACTATGTTCTTTTAACAATATTGAGCTTCTTATTTCAATTTTATATGTCAGATACTATTAACCTTCTACTGTTTATATCACAGGGTGTTATTGACATAACATTAAATGTTGTCATGACTTCTTCACGCGCAAGTCGGCCATTACAGGCGCCATTACAGCCGAATGTTCTGCTTATTTATACGGCACATTATACAAACATCTTTCGGGAATGTTTACAACTTGTAAGGAACCATTGGGATTCATATTTGTGGTTGGTAGCTTTATTAACCGACGACAATTTAAAATAGATTGGTATAATAATGAAATATAATTTTTTGCCGCGACTTTTTCTGCGTGGACTTTTGTAAATATCCTGTAAATATCATGGGAGCCACGGCAATAAAAAAGATCCTATGTTTTAATCCAATTCTAAATCTATCAATTTACGAAATGTCATCCAAGTCCGTCCAGCCGATTCAGATACTGCTGCCCATCTTCTAAACATTTCCTTAGTCGCTTTTTACGACACCCTCGAGATGAAATGGGTTGGTACCACACTAAAGCCGAAACCATGTAGTGCATTATAAACACGCGGAATGAAAATTCCAGAAAAGGCTTTCACTTTCAAATAAAGGAAAAGTATAAAGGTGGAGCCTTGGAGGCGTATAGTATTTAAACTGGAGAATTTCACGAATGAACATTAGTCTCACTCATAGAGTGTCACTATGAACAAACTGTCATCATACATATATCATATACATGATCAAAGCGCTTGTCGAGGAGGTGAATGCGTTCAGATGTTATTGGTGAAAAGGTATACGTTGCTACGCACCCCCCTGGAATTTCATCTAATTCATCTTCTACGACACTCACGGGAAGACACGGAATGGACTAATGCAGAAACTGAAACCAGAAAAACAACAACAAGGAAGAGTAAACCTGGACTTTTCAACATGAATGAAACTTTGTGGGGTTAGACAGAGTAAGATATTCTAAACACAACTGTACAATTTTGTCGTGTTCAACCTAATCCAGAATGAAGAAAAAAGAACACATCTTTAAAATTTAGGTACATCAATGATTAACGTTTTTTAAGGAAAGTAACGCAGATACCTTGAAATACAATTCATTTCCCCGACCGCATAGCTTTTTTTGTCAAAGTTTTTTTATGATTTCTCTCAAAACCTGTATATTTATACAAATTCTGTCTACTATGAATATAAAAGATTTTTCACTTTGGAAACTTCAAAACTTTTTTTATATACCTGTGTGTACACCATTCCCCAAGACTGCTCTAAATTTTAACACACGTACACAAACCCTCTCCTCACCCCGCATATAATGGTGTTACTAACAGTCTCACATTGTTATAGCTGATGCTAGGTTAAATAGATTACCTAATTCAAAACTAAGCTGAAACAATAGTAGGCAACAATAATTCCATGAATTGCGCAGAATAACGCAAACAGAATGTAGCGAAATAACAGTTAATGTCATTCAAAATTGTAACAGAGCATTGTCGAAACGGACAATACTATGTGATACTAACATATACGTATTAGTATATATTCTACTAGCACTAGAGACTACATTCGATTCAATTTGAATGCATATTTTGACAGGCTGCTTTTTAAGTAAGCTTAGTTGTACAAATAGTTATTAAGAACTGAAACTTGTATAGACTCAAGTTTTTAATAATAACGAAAATATATGTTATTGGATAAGAAAGTATAAATAAAAACCAGTCCTTCAAGGCAAATCGAAACATAAATACATACTCGGACCGGAAAACATTTCATTGAATACAAAGCCGTGGATAAAAGCTAATTTTTTCATATGTTTGTTACATGAACTGGTTGTATGGTCTGGAGCAGTGAAACAGCCTTCATCCATTGGAAACGGCTGGTGCCTAGTTATACGAGAGTGTATACTATTATAGGACCCACAATGTGAGCCGGGCGATACGTCTCAAGCATTATAGGATTGGCAACAAGGCGTGAGGCTAATGCCACAATAGTAAATGGCTGCGGTGGGACGCACAGATGCAAACGTACAAATACTGTTATCGTGAAGCACAGCGTCGGAAGCATTTTGATAAAACGTAGCACAATTTCCTGCGGAGCCGCTCGTCCACCCGCACCGTCCAAGGCCTAAGCGATAATAAAGTAGGATTTAGCCTGGAATTTGTTGATAGTGACACTGCCCGTTTATTTGTTTGTTTATCCGTTTCATATAACGCTGGTTGTTGGTCACGGAATCGATAAAGCGTGACCCTATGCGGCAATAGACTCTTCTAGTGCCGCATAGGATACAATCCTCTGATTGTACTAAGTTGAAGGGTGGACCGAAGAAATAGTATAAAGAAGAATCATCATTTCACTATGATGAAAAAACGAGTACCTGTGACAGACAGACGGATGATCAGAAATTTGGACAGACGGAGGGATTAACAGTGGAGCTAAAGTAGTAGGATCCCGTTTCCCATCCTTTGGGATAAAGATCCGTAAATAGTTGAAATTGGATAATTTTTAGGAGAAGGTTTTCTCACAAATAATTTAACTTCTTGTACAATCATCAGTCGTAAAAAAGAATTAGTTGTCGAGAAAGACTTTCGTATATTATAACTGAAATTTAATTCATAATAATCTCGGTATCAATATTTTGTGTTGCGGAGATCGACAGACACAGATATTGGGAGACAATGAAAATGTGCTCGCGGCATGTCACCGCTCGCCTCGTAATCAATATCAACTGCTGGTCCACTGCTGGATGCCAGTCCTCACGTACAGCCACGTCATTATAACCTTGAGAGGAAGACTCGAGGCATATAAATGAGAAAGTATGAAAACTGACAAACCGTTCAGAACGACTATACGTTTATAAATTCCATAACAACACGAGACACGCGACAAGTTTAGTAGAAAATTCCAGCGAACATGTCACGCGATCCAAATCGAGCCGATATTATTTCAGTATGAGAGCGATATTTTAATGAGATTTCTCATGTTAACATACTCGAACAAAAGGGGGATATACGAGCATCATGGAGTGTCTGCTAATAAGTCAAATTCCTTCACAAGCGACACCGGGTATGGATGGTATTTTCTAATAAAAACTTCAACAAATGTACAGCGGGAAGGGTATTAGCGTTGCGAGATTCTACTTCGCGTAAATAATAACATAAAGATTTTCCAATACATGTCCCAATAAGGAGCCGTTTGGTTCCTATGAGATAGAATCACCGCCCCGCCTCGGCGTACAGGGTAATTCTACTGAATATATACCGTATTCCTCAGGCAATTTACTACCGAAGTAATAGAGTGTTATCGTCAATTTACAAATTGAATTTAAAATTGTGTTGCAGTCGTGGGAAAAGTCTGTTGTCTTTCTTCGGAGGACATTGAAGCTTTCTCGTGTTATATTTCTACTCAATATCAGTCGAAAATATTTGCAGTTCGTATGAATTACAACTATATTATTCACATAATTGCGGAACTGTACATTAAGACAAACTTTTCAGTTTTGTAAGTCGCGTAGACAGACGTCGTGCGGATCCTAAATTGGTCGTTTGCTATTGCCCATAAACAATCTCAAAACCACTCAACGAGCTATGCTGATAACTTGTCTACTATATAAAATTTGTAAAGACCGATTTAAATTATCTTAATGTTTAGGAGAGTATTTTAGTACAACTTGAAAGGTAAGTTCTTTAGAGCTTTAGTGCGCTGCGAGTGAACGTTTACATTTTTTCCAGTAGAGTGTCATTTCGACGCCACAATGAACGCGCAACGACGTCGCCAAATACGCGCTATTCTACGCAAAATACTAACTGTAGTTATGGAACAAATAGAAGACGACATTTAATTCGAAATAAATACATTCAAAAAATTATAGTTGTATCTTCTGACCATTTAGCCATCTTTAAAAATCAAAAAACACGCACGCGTTTCACTACACTTGTGCACTCTCCTAAAGATTTTACTAAATTACGTGTTTACACACGAGTGAAGAGCCGAGTGACGCGCCAGGGTGTGCGCGGGCGCGGGAGGGGTATCACTTGAAACAAAAATAGAAAGCGATTCTATTTTGATTCAACTTGAAAGTTAAGTAGAACCGTACTAAAGCAAGTAGCGTTTACATGTTTCACTTAAAGTACTATCCTAAAGCACTCTCCTAAACACTAAGATAATGTAAATCGGTCTTTATGGGGAAATTCGTATATGTACTCAGTTCACCGAAATGCTCGACGAGTTGAATTGTCAATGGGCAGCTAGCCTAACACGCACTTGGTCCGTTTTCCTTTCAAACATCCTTATAACGTTGAAGAATAAGGAATTTGCTTATTACGAACAAAGTAGAGAATATTACACTATCGCGGAACAAAGCCGGATAATAACATGATTAATCGGAGGAGAGATTGTTTTAAACGGAGGGCCGGAAGGAAAAAATGAATTGTATCTCGAATAAACGAGGGAATAATTCACTTGGAAAACGGAATACAGTGCGAACGAACAGTAAATGTAAATAGCTATAGGTAGTTAGGGGTTATTTACTCCGGCTAGATACGAGTATACTGTTATGGTTGCTTGACAGTTCCCGTTCGCTTAGATACAGTTCTAACTCATAACTGAGTCTGTTCCTGAGGTATGGGAGCGGCACGGAACGTCAAACGACGCCCGAATGAAGTTATGCGTCGTCGTACCTCTCCCATATCTCAGGAACAGACTCAGTTATGCGTTATACCTGGAGAATTAAGGCGAATGTCTGAAAATGAATGTGGTCACTGTAAAAAATCTATATTAAATAATGTACAAGATATAAATACGTAGCAAATATATTTTAATCGATTAAGTGTACCCAACATGACCTTCATCACTCGAAGTGTTTTGCACCTCACTGCGACGCGTCGCTTTAAAATGCTGAATTCACCAGCGGCTGTATGCCACCCCTTTGATTTTGCATAGACATCCTTTGGTAGAGGTAACGTGTGCCAGGTCGGCGGCATATATAAAACGGCGACATTGTCTAAGTAAACTGACTTTAACGACGGTTTGTGGTCACGTGGTTCAGGCTATAAGAATATAATATTCCGAGGTAGGTGGTAGAGTGGTTTAAGTTCTCACTCTAAAATCTCTTCACATGTATGTTGCAAAAGGAGATTGATGAACATGTCATGGATCAAGCCACAGATTCGGCTTTGTATCACCAGTCGGTACCGTACTGAATTCTCTAAATCGCCCGTCGAATTTGATGTCACTACTCATAAAAACTGACTTTAGTACTCAATAAGTTCGTACTTGAATTTTATCTAACCTGGGGTCGAGACGCCCCAACTCTAAACTATTATATATTTTTAACAAAACGAAAGGAAAATAAAAACATACGGCTGCCAACCTGATCCAAGTTTTATTTTTGTACCTTTTTTTGAGATAATTCCGCATATTATATACTCGTTTGGACTTATTAAAATTAAGGGCTTAAATTTTTGAAAATTAATTGAAAAGCGGAACTCCGGATGGAAAAATCCATCCAGAATAAACGAGAGTATAATTTAGTCTGAGAACAGAATACAGTGCGAACGGATAATAAGGTAGAGCTCAGAGCTGGGGTCCAATAACACGAAGCCTCTAAATGTATAATCGATGACATCTGGCCTGTGTAAAGCAGCGACGAGGATATTGTAAAGAAGGGTCCGAGCGAGCGACGTCCAATGGAAACCAGGAAATATAGGAAAAGGAAAGACAAATGGGGGTTTGTTTTACTTTTTACATGTGTAGTTGCCCGTATACTGAATGCCAGGACATACTCGTACATATATTGTGTTGAATGAAAGAAACGTTGTTGGAAAAATTGGAAACACTGAGTTTTGTGAAGGGATTAATTATTCAGTAGTATTCTTAGGTTGTCTAGGGTGTAGCATAGGAATATTTCAAATAATGCCATATTATCCATTTGGTACTAGGTCACCCTTGTTAGTTATATACATATATATATATATATATATATAAAACAATATTACCCAAAACCATATTACCATATATATATCATCATCAGGTCATGTTCAGCAGTGAACTCTTACGTCTGAGAAAGATACTAAATATTAGCATCTCCCTGAAAACACTTAACATCATACTGCGATTACTGGCAACACTGCACAATGACTACTCTTACAAGAACAAACTATTGAGCAGATAGGATTAACACAAATAGATTTGATTTGAATCTTTGAATAATAACAAATATATGTACTGGGCATTATTTGTACGTATACTTGAAAACCATTTTCGGAAATGATATCCGTTCAACCACAGGCATATGGAATCCATAAAAGAAATGTCTATTACAATTTACTAGGAATTTTGTGGAATGCCCGATGGACGTAAACCTTGTATTTCATGTTGGAGTATTACAGGGATAGGTCAATATTTCAAATGAGCTTAGTGCGAATACAAAGGACGAAATGGTACATTGACAATGTGAGTACTTTGAAATGACATTGCTGAACAATATTTAGTTTTAGTGTACACATATAATCTCCAAAAAGAAGCGAAAACTATAGCAAGATGTTTTAACAGTCTTTGAGTAGGATATTTGTAATATAAAAACTTTGCTACGCCATATATTTGTTTGCATATACTAGGTTTATCAGTGAGTTTTTGGGATAGGACACTTATTGAGGTGCTATAGAAATGTAGTCTACTTTTTTGAATCCTAAATTCATTCGTAGAAATAAGATCATAAAAATATTTAAAATATCACAAAAAAATAATTAAACTTTTTGAATCGGAAAATTGAAACTTGAAATTTAGGGGGATGGTAAATTACTTCTTTCCAAATTTCTAATATTGCAGGCATTTTATATGATGCAGCATCCACCATATTCTCTATACTCAGCTCTAATCATAATCAATCTCTGAGTAATCTTCATCTCCTGAAGAATCATCTGCGTGGACGAGCGATGATGAGGTGGTGTGCTCTAGAGATTCTTCACCATTTTTCCTGAGGGAATTATCCTACTTGCAAAATGCTATTCATAGATAGAAGGAGAGAAGTTTAAAAATAAATTACATATACAAAATTTTTTTCTTATAAAGTTACATTGCGTTTCCAAAAACTTATTGATTAACCTAGTATAAACAGTCACAAGCCAAAACAAATTTGAAAACAAGAAGGCACGTATTAAAGTAAATAGAACAACAACGTCGACCTTAATATAATTTGAAGATCAGAAGTGGTTCTCGGAATTCCTCTAAGTTCCCGACTAGTAAACATTAGGGTATTTGAATCCCTTTGTGAAATTCCGCAGGAAAACTACGAATTCTGCCGTGGCCTACACAAATTAACTCATTATTTTCAAGCGTAGTTTTCAATAGTCATTAACGTTAAAGAGACTGAAATAAAAAATCATCGTCACCTTCTGACGAATCTTTTCATTCGACAGTTGGACAATGAATCAGTTCATAATGCATTTTAAAGTTGATCTAATTCACATGAAATATTGTTCTCTATTTAAAAAAAATATTCGTTTCACCTGAATCGTAGACTCAAGGTATATTGAAGCTAATCCTGTAGGTGTGGTCACCCGAACTTCTATTTTTTTAAAACAAAAAATACAAGATTAACATCTGTATGAAACTTCGTGGTTTAAGGTTTGGAAACTGATATGTCTTTTAGCACTTCTTATAGCACAATAGCAATCCAATATCCAAAATATTCGAGGTAACTACGAGTATGAGTACATCAGTCTATGATTATTCTTAATGTAAGTGTTACTTGATTTCGATGAGGCATTTAATTCATAAGAATGTATTTTATTTCTCTAGATACATAGAGAGCCTTAAGCAATTATTAAATCAAGAATTAGAAATGTTTAAATAGTACAATGTAAACAATTTAGAACGAGTCAACCCTGAGATACAAATGTATAGACAATTTTGACATTTATTAAATTTATACGGATAAGCGATATCTATTTGGAGCGCGATCCATTAATATTCGGATGAAATGGATAGCGGGTACTAAGGTACTTGGGTAACGGTTATCTAACCCACACAACCTTATCACAATATTATCATGACACGACCAAGATCCAAGAAGCTTCCGTCAGAGTTTTAAAGTCCACAGTTAATTAAAGTATTGTAACACAAAAAACAAACAAAGCCAGCAAACTCAGAGATCTCATAAAAGAAAATCAAAATCTCGTATCACGGGGGAAGTTTTAAACGGAAACAAAATATGGTGCGGACAGATAATGAAACGAGGGTAGGGCAGCTCTTAAGGATAACGGGCCCGATCTGTACTCGATAATATCCGACCCTTGCCCTAATAAGGCCCTGGCTTTGCAGAATGTTAGTGATTAATTCTATTACCGTGCTCATAGTATTTGTATGGTTGGGTATAATCTGATTGGTCGTGATATTCATTGGCTGTCATGAATGGAATGACCATCTAATAAATAATGCATTGTAAGGGATGAAGCCCCTAGGCCAGGGATGTTGAAGAGACGAACCCTCGATCGCATCTCAGGTCCTTCCTATTTATTTAAAAATACTGGACGTTGGCTTCCAAGAGCGGATGTGAGAAGTATAATTCCGGGGAACTAAGCGGGAGATGTCCAAATTCAATTTAAACTTTAAAGCCGCTTGAAATAAGATTGGCTAGCAACTTGTTTATCTAGCAAAAGGTGTTGATAACAACGAAGATGAAAAACTTTACGCCATCTTATGCGGCCGCTAGTTTTGTAACAGTCATATCATAGTTTAGTCGATACCGTCTCTGAGTTGATTTTAAAAGAGGTAATTGTTTCTGTGCCTCTAGTTTCGCCAATTCTAGGCAATAAATTGAAATTTTATAGCTTTAAACTGGTTCATCGATTGCAAAGTATATAGATATTAGATTTTGGTCAATATGGTTCGGTTCGGTTCAAGTGTTCCTTCAATATTTGGGCAGCGCTTGTTGACTAGCTGAGAAGTGACGGGCAGGCCAAAACTAGCGATGAGTTCAACCTCCCACTTTGTTTTCTTTGATTACAATAATGTAGTCTTCTTTTCATTACCTTTTATCCACTGTTAACTGATTTTAATGATTCCATCTCTAATGATGGAAAATTAGAGAGTGAATGCCGTTTATTAAAATTTCACTCACAGCCGTTTACCGACTATAATAAAACTGTAGTAAATGCAGTCCTTAACTCCTTTTGAATGCTTTGATATTCGCAAAATAAGTTACTCGTTACGTAACTCTTAAGTAACAACTTACTCTCAGATATAGACTATATCCTTTTTTCACTCGTACTCAATTACATAGCCAATTCCACCTGAAAGCGTACATTTATAAACGTTAATTAAGATTGAGTTGAGGTAACTCACGATGTACCAATTTAAATTATTGACATTTCATTTATCTTGAGATGAACTCAATTTTGAGTATTGTAAATAGATCATACTCCATCACCATCATTGGCATCAACAACACCTTACTGCAATCACGAATCCGACTGCCAAGCGTGGTGATACTCGTACAGCTCGTGAGGGATCGTCGAAAATCAGTTTACGTGGCTCGTTCACCAATGGAGGTATGCAGCTGACGACAATGAATCTATTTTACTATGACCACTAGGCAGCTTGACGAGCGAACGAGGTGGTTATGGCATATGCCATCATGAAACCCTTGACAGACAGCTTGTTTTACTGCTTGAAAAGAAAATAATCACAAAGGCTGAGTGTATTCATTATGTAAGAAATAAATCAAAAGTAATATTGCTAAATATATTTAATGTCGCTCTGACAGAACTGAGCAAATGTCTGCATCAGAACTTAGGCAGTCTCTGAAATTTACAAAGCTCTATACTTTTCATCTTTATAACACTTTAAACTGAAACCCTTTGAATTAGTTATCGTTCCAAAAGTTGAGTTACTCAGGTATTTGCTTCTGTTTCTCAATGGACTCTTTATCTGACTCAAACATTTTTAGCGTGCCGGTGACAGATCAATAGTTCTTTTGTAAACTTTTCAAAGGGATTTAGTACTTAATTAAACGTGAATTTAGGGGAATTGCTGATAACGAGCAAAGTTTTGCCACAACGAATGTAATTAATCGTGAAGTTCTTTTCGACTTCGCAATGAAGCAGCCCGACAGTGCAAGTTGGACTCGAATTTATTACGAGTATGATCACAAGAACTTTATAGCTTGATATTATATCTAGGATATAACAGAGTACATACAAAAGGTTGGAACGGAAACTGCTCTAGGTTTGTATTTAAACATTCTCAAAGCGAACGCGTTCGTTGCGTAAATGCATCTCATACAAACTTAGATTAATCATATTTGATTCATAATTTATAATAACTGTCTGTGTAGTTTGTAAAATATTTGTCATAGTTTCTTGTTTAAAATTTCAGCAGTTTTTAAATCGCTACTCAAATCTTTTAGCTCGTGAGACATTGAAACTAGAGGTATATTTTAACTAAAACTATCAAACTACAGATCGTATATTCATTTCCAGCACGTGTCTAGATGGTTTGTATGGAGTTAGAGTAAAACCAATACCACCGCACATGTTTTTTCAAATAATGATGTCACATGCCATTTTAAAGCAATTTTTTTCTCAGCTCATGACACAAACAGAAAAAGCGACAAATCAATAAACGCATGATTCTATTCATGCTTACATGTCGGTTACATGGTCTGTATATGCTTATTAGCTCAAATTTATAATGAATCATCCCATGTCTTCCCTGGGGCCTTCACGAGGGAAATAAGGGAAAATTATAGGAGGCAGACAGCGTATCTACTTTCATCGGAAATATTGGTGGCTATGGAAGTCATCTCCTAAATATTCGATATCTATGAGGAGATTCTTGGCTTCTATATATTTTTCCTAGGCCTTTACCAGGCGAGATGAAGACCAAGAGTAAGAATACTGTATATAAAATAGTAGTATAACTATCTGCAGTAAAAACGAAAGAGCAAACCAAACACTAGAATTCAGAGTACAGGGACGTTCGAACAATGAAGTTGGGCGTTGTCATACCGTCCCCGAAACCTCATACCGCTGCGCAAACGACAAATTAATGTAAACTTTACGCCGACCCACTAAAGAACACATCAAACTTAGCAACTCAAATATCGGTTAGGAAGTAAACCGCGAATTTGGCTGCTGTAATTTATTTAAACCAAGTTAATAACCGTCTCCGCAGCCTACTGGGAACATCGTTGGAATTGTGATCAAAACGTCTGCTCGACTCAAGTCGAGTACTATTTGGTATACGGATTGGATTGTGACATTTCTCTAACACTTCATCTTGACATTGACAGTTCCTACAGTTCTAAATAATTTGCGTTCCATTTTCGTCGTCTAGGTCTGCCTGTATGTCCCTGTTACAGCTTAGTCAGCAGTTATATCTACGAATAACAAGTGTAAATAAATATTCTAACGGTTATTATAGTCTAAAACTAGATACAAGTAAATGAGTGTCTATGTACTATGTTTTTTGAAAAATGTACCGCCCAAGAACTAAAATATCAGTTTAAATATTTTTGAATTAGCCGTGAACCAACCATCATCCATGATACTATCACTCGAAATCAGGTAAGATTGTGTTCAAAAGCGAGTACATTAGTCTGTTATTTCAGAAATATGAATCAGCGTCTATATTAAACACTAGGAGCTTTGCAAGACGGGAGCCCAGCGCCCTCGTAGGGGACGGACAGGCTCGCCGCGTGACGGCGACAGATAAGCTAATTACTTGTTGTGACTGACTGTACCGGGCTCGACATCATTTTTCAACAATTTTCCAGACGTTAGCCTGACGGAACGCCGGTTAAAAGCTATTCATGTCCATCATAGCTCTCCGTGGATGATGAAGTAGACTGTGTGATTATTGACTGAGACGGAGTGTATTTGTACGAGTATATAAAATAAATAAAACAGTTGCAATGTTAAATTTAAAAAAAGTGTCTCATCAAGACGTTCAATTTTATAAATTCAAACTGTTTTCTTACGAAATAATTAACGCGTTCTAAAAGAACTAAAAACATTATTTTTTTTCAAAGAGCGATTAATCAATTTATATAAAATGTGTATGGGACCACCTCTGAAGTGTGTTTTATCAAACAAAAAAAGAATTATTAAAATCGGTTCACTATTGGCAGAGTTATCGCGTAACACACATACAAAAAAATATATACGCATCGAATTGAGAACCGCCTCTTTTTTGAAGTCGGTTGAAAATCTAGAAGTGAATTGCCAGTCGATTACAACAATAAACCTGATACCATGGAATAAAGGGATGGTTTTGTAAAGAAGAATTTAACAACTATGTTATATACACTGAACTCTTATGTTAATTTACACCTGTGTATTGCGACACTTAAAACTTCACTTGAAATATAAAATACTTGTAATTACTGATTTGAATGTTCACTTATAACTGACTGTTACTATAATACTCCACTTGACCCTGCAAATCTACTTTGAAATTTTGACCCTATTTTTAGTAGTTCCTTAGGCGTGTACCCCATAGTTGCGAAGTTCATTACCGCGACGTACGTTACTGCAAAAGTTTACCATCGCGACGTACGTTCCTGAGCTAGCCTGCTGTGACAGACCGACGGATAGATAGACAGAACCCAGAGTGAGATTCGATTGTACAGTATTGTTGCACTCTTCTGCAAAACAAAGCACCTTGCGTTTTCCTCATAGATAATAATGAGGGGGGTACTTAGACTTCGTCCACCACAATGGCTGAAATTAACCGGACAATTTAACTTTTTAATTGCGAATTAAGAAACTGGCAAGTGAAAAGGTTGGACACGAGCCGTGAAACTAATTGTCAAGAAAGGTTTTTGTTACAATGCGGGCCGGGATTACGGAGGGTTTGTACTTTTATATTTCACTTACGACTCAACATCAATGACCGAACTAAGTAGATATCTACTTGAAAATGGTATGTTGTTTAAATTATAAACAAGAAACAACTAGATACAACATGTTAGCTTAGATTTATCGTTGATTGAAATACATAATCAACTTTTGACAAAAAATCAAGTAAATGTAACCATATGGTTCAAAACTTAAAATTACAAATGCCAACAAATTACGATGAGTATAACTGTTGTTATTCGAAGCTCAATTTAGCTCAGGGGAGTTAGAAGGTTGGGTTCCATGCACACGGAACAGACAAGTAATGCCAAAATGACAGTTATTTAAAAAAAAACAACAAGTGTTTGTATAATAGGTACTTTAGCGCATGTTTCAGTTTATCTTTAGAGTATTCCTAAGATTTGTTTAATAGATTTTCAAAATATATTCAAATATTTACTATCTCTAAACACATATTGCAACGATTCATAGTCATCAATACTCTTATTACATTAAGTTACAGATTACTTGCCTCTAGATATGATCTCCAGCGACATGGCAGTGCTTTTTGAAAACCGCGCACGCAACACAAATACGTTAATCCTAGTTTCTTCCTGTGTCGCCTCCAAGCTACGTGTCTTGTAGATAAACTTCTGCCAACTTGAACCCATAGATACAGCGACTCGAATCTCGAAACAAACTTGAACGCAAACACCGCGCGTTCAGACAGAAATAGGAACCTGCCGTATATTTGTTCGTGATAACGAACACAAACTTTAGTTGTCGAATTGTTACATTAATATTGTACGGGATCTAGTTTTGTGCTAATCGGAATTCGGGTGTGAGCATAGACAATGTAAATATGACAATGGGAGGTTGAGTCGAGGGTAGGCAACAAGGCTTCTCGTATCATATAGGCGGCGTGCCTCTCGCGAGATAACCGGCGTCTTTGTGCCTACGTAAAATTATTAAGCAACGGAATGCTGTACATGTAGACCTTAGATAGGCTCTCCCTTCGCCGAGGGTTGGGACCGATTTACGGAATGTTTGACAGGGTTCGATTTATCGAAATGAACATTATTATTAAAACGTTGCACGCCAAGAATATGTAGAATATTTTTTATTTTATCGTAAACAATTTTGTGCCCTTCGAAGGCAGAAAAATGACTGAGCTATTTCTATAATATATTTTCATGAGTTCGCTGTCCCTTAACTTTACTAAGATATCATCATATTATTATTATAAATGCGTGTGTGAGTTTGTTTGTTACCTCTTGGTATCTGTTGGGTTCTCATCTATACAACCTATTGTGTTGAAATACACACTTATACTATCGGATCGATACCTTTTTATCACGGCACAGTACTCTCACAATGACTAAGTGGCAACCGAAAGCTAGGGTAAAATTTAGAATGAAGATATGCTTAAAATCATTAGATGTGCACAAAAATGAGTGAGCTGACTTCACTCATGAGACAGTCATGAGTGAAGTCAGCTCACTCATTTCGATTACGATAAGAAATATAACGAAATATCCTGTAATAAGAGCAAAACAGAATTATTAAAGCAATGCAATGTTAGTCTTCCTTTACAGATTTAAATCTGTGTCTAGTAGAGTGTCTAGCATCTCTATTGTTGAGTGTTAAATTCACACAGCGTCGTAGCATCCGTGGGGGTTTCGTAGAAGTAATTTAAACGATTCAATCGACAGAAATATCTGGTTTTTCCAGCGCACTCGTATTTCAAAGTGGATTAAATTGTTTGAAACTTTGTCGGACAGTTTGTCAGAACTGGTGGAGCGTCGCATTGACACTCACAGGATTGTCTGTGCAAACGTTTGTACTTGAATAATAAGCGATGAAACATTCTTGGTAACATCACTGTATGCATGTATTGTCTTCATCAGGTCAGGAAATTAAATAAATTATAAGCAGTTGTAAAAAAAGGCCTCTCCCAGAGGCCTTCAACAACACAAATAAGTTGTTGGGCTTTCTGCTGGAGCTGGGGTGGCATGAATAAGGCACGCCACCCTATCACGCAAAATAGGCGCATCTGACGTCGAGTTGCGGAATCCTGCCCTGATAACGAATACGAAAAGCAGTTGTAAAAGCAGTAGCGAGCGCATGTTGATAAAAATCAATCGATATTATACATTATACATTTAACCTTTTTTTTAAACTTGCCTCAATAATTTAATTTCATACTTTATACTTTCACCTAACAGATGCTCTAAATATTAAGTGGATTGTAAATTAATTATAATTAACATCTCAAAACTGAAAACTGATTATTCAAAAACCGCGCAATCCACTCAGGGGCAAAGCAGCCGCAAAGTAAACAACATCCAATTTTATTACGTCGAACCTGCCTTTGGAAATCCCCCGGTGGCGGCAATCCCGTAAATCTCTATTTGTCGCAACTAAAGCAGGTCACGGCGGCAGGCTATTACGCTCCCTAAATGCTGCCGAACTCCCTGTGGAGCGCTCTAATCCACTCCGAACGGGCTGGTGTCAAACGCAGGCCAGGGTTGTTTGTATTGTTTATTGTCGTTCGTTCGAAGACGCCCGCGCCCGCGCCCGCGCCCGCGCCCGCGCCCGCGCCGCGCCTTCGTTTCCACGAGACCATGTTTCAATTGATAGAGCCGACACCCGCCGGTGAACTATTACACCCCTGCCCGCGAACGGCAGATACTTATCCGCACTTAATGTCTCTTTACCTTTCGCTTTGGAATCTGAGCCGGGGTTTGTAGCTGCTACAAGGCTGCTACCGATAGATCTGATCGTGACTTGATTTTGATGTTTGGTGCAGTTTGCAGTACAAAGAAACATGATACGTAATATGGTAATATAATACGCAATTTATGATTATTTTATGTTAATTATTTATGACTACGAGTATTTTATATTATCAAAGGAACTGTTAAAATATTGATAATATCATATAGGATCACGATTATATTATGATTATGACATACCGTGTTGAATCAACATCAGTACCAACAACGATCCTAAATCTACTTGCCAAGCGTGGATATTTTGACTATATGAAATTATCCACCCCCGTGAAATAGTATACCAGTATCCTTATGAGAACAGCTTTCTCGAACGCCATCAAAATCACGGGTTTCCTTATAGTCGCGAACAGATATTTAAAAAAAAACGGCCAATTGCGAGTCGGTCTCGCGCACGAAGGGTTCCATACCATTATCTATAGAAACGGCAAAAATCACGTTTGTTGTATGAGAGCCCCCTTAAATAGTTATTTTATTCTGTTTTAAGTGTTTGTTGTTATAGCGGCAACGGAAATACATCATCTGTGAAAATTTCAATTGTCTAACTATCACGGTTCATGAGATACAGCCTGGTGACAGACGGACAGACAGACAGTTAGCGAAGTCTTAGTAATAGGGTCTTGTTTTTACACTTTGGGTACGGAACCCTATAAAGCTCTTGATATGAATGTAAATCAAGTGTAGACCGACCGCTTAAATGTGTCCTAGGTTTACCTATATACGTCACCATTTTCATACGAGCTCAATTCGAATGTAAGCGATAGTAAACTAAACCGACTAGCAAAACCGTGACTGTCACCAGCTTCTGCGCGGTTCTCAGTCAACAGGGACCCCTTGTAAAAGAATTTCCCTCCTCGTATTTGCGAATTTCATACTCGAAGATCAGAGACGGATCGAACGCGTTATTGCAAAGGAGCGCTTACTCAGTCGGATGGTTTTTATACGTCAGTTCGGCGCTCGGGTGTGGATGAACAAAAAGCGCTCAAGTGCCAGTAGAATGGAACAAAACACTTGAAACAATATCGGGACAGAGCGGCAATCATTCCTGTTTTATCTGAGTTTGCTCACGCTGCGCCTGCGGGAACTGGCGTAATAAAAAACTGCCATGGGTATTATTACATGCAGATATGTAGGTACACGTGCTACCTACCTATGCACTAGAGATGATAAGTGATGGCGCTTTTAGGATAAAACTCGCCTCCATGGCCTAACTACACGCTTGTACTTACTATCCGGAGGTCCCGGGTTCGATTTATGAGGTACTCGGTTTGGTTGTAAGTGTTGGTAAGTGTATGTCCACCTGTCCACCATGTTAGCTAAGTCTGCCGCCAAATTTATTAATTTAAAAGCACTGTTGTGTTCTGGTAAGAAAGGTAGCAGAGCCAGAGTCAGATTAGCTTTGAGACTTCTGAGTGCGAACGTCTACCGTCTATCGGCCCCATCGTCACTTACCACCAGGCGAGTTTAGGGCTAAATGCAAACCCAATATGAATAAAACAGCAACCACAGAACATAAAAGTAGCGCTACGCCTCTGTATTTCTGACTGTTGTTACTTTTTGAATTCCACGCATACAAAGTCACAGGAAAAGAACTTGTAAAAGTTATTCATGTTCAAATTTGTGGCAAAATAGAATCGTGACCGATAGAAGGAAACACGGCTATGTTGCTTATATATTCACACGTCGTCGCTAGAGGCTGACAGGGGTTGCGTGAACACAGTCCTCGACTTGTCAAATAAGTGTATGCTTCATTCGCCGCTTATTGTCAAACTGGGGTCAAACCGGGTGGTGCAGAATGCAGAGTGAGGGTATGCGGCTAAACGTTGAAGCAAAAAATTGAAACAGATCTTTTTTGTTTTTAAAATTATATTTGTAGTAAAACTTATAATTAAACATTAAACTAGTAGTTTTTGCCTTCCAACGCTGGGTTTTCCCACACGAGTATAATACGTGGCTGATTGATTGCCTCTACGATAAAACAAATGACATTTATCTATCGACATTCACTCTCACTCTACACCTCTAGCACCAACATTCGTATACGTAAAATGTCGGAATAGTGGATGATTTAACACCTGCCGTTCGCCTGCACCTATAAAATGTACACCCGAATATGCTAAACAAAAAGTTCCATTCCATTCGCTTGAATGCTGTATTTCTTGGTACTACACTTCGTGGGGACCATGAATCTCATGAAAATGTATTTACATTATTTAGGAGGCGTATTTGTTGCCCATAACTTAGGTCTGTGTGGACTTAAGAAATTACTGAGCGGGATAACGTCAGTCTATGCCTTACGAACTTAATGCAAATAACAGTTTTAGTCGTCTTTTACTACATCCGCGGGATAACATGAGGTGGTCCTATTCAAAAGCCTCCAGTCAGTAATGGAAGATAACTAAGCTAGTGCCTCATGACATTGGATGCATCTTCGTTGCCATCCCATTGCCTTATCATCACTTATCAGTAATGAAATGAAGACCAATGCGAACTCATTGTGTTTGAAATAAATTATAAAACTCAGACCGTCTGGTTCTGAGAAGGACGCCCTAATCATTACAATACATCTGTTTTTTAACAAACGATACCTTTCTTCGAAACAATTCGACATAGGTATATGTGGTCGTCAGTTGCGTGCAACAATTTTGATATCAAAGAATAAAGTATATCATTTGATTCAATATAAACATTTTCCACGTAACGTGGTTGTCATCTCGTGAATACAAGCACCCGAGCCAATAAATAACGAAACAATCTCTTCTGTTACAGATACGCCGAGAGAAAGCGACCTGAAATCGTATGACAATAAACAGAAGACACGTACTTATATTTACACAAGAACCAAACTCATATTTGAGATGTATTTGAGACAATAAATATAAAGTTAAGGGAATATTGTTATGGCCATACTAACTGGCGGCTGTTTTGATATCAAATGTCTTTTGACATGAAGACGGTGGAATCGACGCGGCGTCGTACGAGAGCCGTGGCCATGGAAACCGGAGGGTTACCTCTGGTGTCTACATTCGCCCTGATAACCATAGTAGCTGGTGAGTAGGATTTACTATGTTTCTGTATTTAGTAATTTTGTCTGATAAATCTGCTATGCTAAAATTTATACGTTTTTGTTATAAGTTTCATGAGGTGCACTATATTATCATCTAGACAAATAATTAGAAAGCCCCGGGCAAGTGCGAATCAGACTCGCATGATCGAGGGTTCCGTGCAGAATATGGATAATTAACATAGTGAAAATCATAAATAAATGACAGGTAATGTAAATACGAACCGAAAAATGCTTTAATGAATGCGCCTGACAAATACTTAATTTACACATTAAAAAACCAATAGCGATAGGACACTTTGTAATCGTGAAAGCGATTTTCATGAGATATAAGTAAAAAATTATAGTCTTCAGATTTATTCATATACTTGGTAAGAACTTGCATTTTGCCAAATTTCTGGATTATAGGTCCGTGAGAAGTACCCTTTGGCTTTGGGAAGGCTTTGATTCCTTGGACTTGCAAGGGAAAGTGTCAAAATAAGCGGAATATATAACAGCCGTATCTTTTTATTGCGTTGACTTAAAAGTTGGATTTTTTTACAGATTGATACCTCAATATGTTTCTAAGAAAAAGGGTCTTGACAGAAAGAAGGACGGAAAGCCAAGTGATCCTATAATATAGCCCTAAAAATAATCACTTTTCACGATGACTCTACATTTTGAAGCAATTTAAAAATTCATGCAGGCGAATTGGACCAAATCGTGGAGGCATGGACAGACCCGGCTAAAGGAGTTGCTAAATTACTCTCTTATTTGAAAAGAATGTTAAAATTATTTGTTTCATTTTAAACTCCGTCTTCCGTCAGTCGATTTGTTTGAAATCCTCTCGTCTCTCATTCGATTCTGACAAAAAATTATCACAACGAATCACTGAATCGAAAAGTAGTGTTCCTAGACCTTCAATATTTTTGAAAGACTTATTCAATGATACGTAGATATTATCCTCACAATGGGGTAGACGAAAAAAAATCATCCCTAAGTTACGTGTGTACGTGTACGGGAGCCACTCTAAAAATATTTTACAAAATTTTATTCTACTACTTGTCGGCGTGATTAATATCCCGGGTCAAACTACAGCTTTCTAGTAGTAAGAGTCTCTGAGCTATGCTGCGGATGGACAGACAGACGGACAGAGCGAAACTATAAGAGTTTCTTGTTTGACTATAGAACCCTAAAAACCAGTTAGAAGACAAGATTCACAACTGACTGATGAGAATGTTAGAAATAGTTTAAAATTGACTAGCTAGATTGCTTTAAATACATTTTTATAGTTTATCAGGTAGTTTCTTAGTTATGTGAAAACTACAATATTATGTCACTTACATACAAGTGAACCTAATACAGCGCGTGTGAAAATCAATACCGTTCCTTAAAATGTAAAATGTATTTATATCGGACTCGTAAGGCTTTGACAGTGTATATAGTACTCTTGCCTCTAAATTACCTCGTTCCTAAGTCTAGCCTAGAGCAGGTTCACCTAAACATTTCTGGCACTAGCTTGCTCGCGGTGAAAGGCTCTTTGAGGGCATTAATTTTCTCTTCCTGCTTGTGAATTAATTAATGGCGCAGTACGTTGTCAGTCGGTCAAAGCTACCGGCCGATCTAGTACATTAGCTACTTTGGTATCTGCGGAAAGATTAGCCTGACTTTTACAAGGCTTCAACTAAGATCAGTGAACTAGAGCTGAGAGGAATTAAAACTTTGCTCTTAAACATTTTGCGCCAGGTATTAAACACATTTTACCGTTCGGAAAGCTTCACAACATATTAGATATTAATATAGCTACTGGATGTATGGGTCAAATTTAGTTCAAATTTACTTTAAGTGTACATCAGTGTTCCGTTTTTCTTAGTTTATAACAGAACTAGCGTTTAGCCCGCGACTTCGCGTGGACTTCCGAAATTATCCACCGAGAACTGATTGTTACTCGTAGTTCGGGATACAAAGTAGAATATGTCCTTTTCCATGACGACGTCCATGGGATTAAATATAGATTCAAAAGGCGGGAAATTTTTAGATGGAGAGAGCTTTGTTTACTTAGGTATCACCAACTTCTTACTGCGTACGTGATGATTGCTTATTGATTATGAGTGGCTATCTCTCAATGATGGGCATGGCCAGCGGTGGAATTATTCAGCTGATAATAATTTTAAATTGAAGTGTATTTTTTGCTATATCTGATTTTTTAAATAATTGCTGTTATTAGTTAACAGTAAAATTGACCGTCATTAAAATTTATTTATATAAAAATACGTATCACTCAAAATACGCGTGCAAGAATAAATAATACAGTATGAAGGATCTTCCAGCACAAAAGTGTTGATAACGAGTCACGTCTGAGGTGATAAAAATAAATTGTTACATTACGATCACCCCTTATACCTGGGTCTTTATCAGTTATCATTTCTTTATACGATCAAACAATCTCAGTCACGACTGGATACGTTTTTCTGTAACTTTTCAGTTGAAATTGTTCTAAATATGAGTCGGTTGGGAAAAATGCTACGGCAAAAGATCGTATAAAAAAATCTAAATAAAATTACATCGCAACTCTGTGTATATAAGAATATCTAAAATAAAACTTAATGCCGCTCTTTGGCCCCAGTTTCTATCTCTAGGATACGTGACCCATTTCCATCTTACGGCGCGTCACGTACGAGAGCTAATACCGAACCGCACTAAACCGCGTTAGTCGTGATCTCGACAAATTGTTGCACTTTACTAGTTGCACTGTGTCGCTCAAGTTGTATCTCTGGACTTACGCTGGTCGCTTTACTTGTTGCAATCTACAGTTCTATATTCGCTCACCCGCCCGCCAAGCTCCGCTTGACATAAGATGTCCGCAACGAATATAGCCTTGGATTCCAAGTTTAATTGAAAATGGGATGGTTTCTTTAAATTGTTATTAAGACCTCCGTTTTATCTGCATCGGGTTGCATTCCACGACTGTTTGTTTGCAACCTTAGAGTCTTGAAATGTTTGAATAGGAATTTACCTGGATAGGGGTGAAATGGTAAGAGACGGTCTTTCACTTCTAGTGATATAGCTTAGGTTAGGTTGCTTGGTTGTAGAAGGTAGAGTTATATTTAACTCTGCCATTATATGTCTCTTTGACAGCAAAAACGCTTCTACACAAACTGAGTCAGATCAAGGTAATTTGAAAGATAAAAAAGGTAAATTAATTAAAAAAAAATGAGCCTTTAACTGTAATTTGTACCAAAATTTATCAGTAGTGGTTTTGATTTATAAGTACGCATATACTTGCAAATTAAGATATCAGATGCAAAATATATTTATATAGTGCTTGTTGCAAACAAAATCTTTAATCGCTTCAAAAGTGGTATGAAACGGGATGGTCTGCCACTTCAACGTGATAAGAGTAAAGGTCACAGAGAGCCGTTGGATATACAGATCATGACTGTTGTAGCAGATTATTGAAAAGCTGTATGTTCATTTCCCTGCTAATCACGAATTGAAGACGCTTTCATGTTTGTAATATATTTGGTGCATAGAAACACAAACATTGATTTGGAAATTACATAACGGTATTAAATAAACAGCAGATTTGTTTGTATTTGTACAATTTACAATGATCGAAACTCACAGTAGGATTAAAGCTAATGATTGGATTAATTCTATGTAAATTAGTGAACGAATGCGCGTTGAATTTAATACAATTCCATCATGAACGTAATTATGAATGTCGAAGAGCGCGAAATATTGGATAATTCGAACAGGTAATTGGATATATGCGGAATCAATGGCGTAAATAATTGACTAAATTATATTATTATATTGATCATAAAATTCCGTGTAAAAATCTGCAGCGTATATTTATGTTACTAGAGCCGAATCCAATAACTTGGATATTAAAATTTTACTACGTCTGTATCGGCATTGGTATTTCATTACACGGGTTTATGGATTATCGAAAATATAACGTAACTGAAATGAAAATTAAATGAGACGTGATTAAAGTGGATATTTATGAAAAAGAGCAGTTCGGATTCATAAAAAGATACTTTTACGGCTCGCGTAGCCTGACTCAAAATATTTAAATATATTTGCACCTGTAAAACGCAATAAACACATTCAAATAAATACGGTCGGAGTTTCATGTGGATTGGAAGGATTAGTGCAGTCAGTAAAATGTGCACAAGATAGGTTCCAATTGTTGGTTTTCAAAAAAGTTGGTTTCTAGAAAATGCGATGATTGTTTGCAGAATGAGTATATTTTAATGTTCTCTGCAGGCAGGTTCATATTGCTAGTTTCAAAGTTTAAGTAAAAAAAGGGGAATTAAAAATACTAAATTTTCATCATCGTCATTCTACTAGCTTAGCTCATTACTCAATCGAAGTCGACGACTCAAACTCAAGGCATTGACGTAGGTACTAGTTTTTTCAGAAGTGACTGCCATCTGACCCTCCAACACAGAGGGGAAACTAGAGCCTGTTTTTTACCCGCGACGGAACGGAGACAGTGTATGCGTTTAGGGTGAGAGGATGTTTGTTTGTGTGTTTGTGTGTTTGTTTCTGTGTACATACAAACCAATGTTGCCACTTATCTCCAGAACGGTTTGACCGATTTACATGCGGTTTTTTGTAAAGGGTTGCTGATACGTCAGCGATGGTTCTTAGATAGGTGGTATGGCGCTAGCTCACCAGGGGGCGCTGTAATCAAGATTTTAACTCATTAAAATGAGGGACAGAGAACTTTGCGAAGGCTTATAGCTACTAGGCCGTGTTTGGGCTCATTTGAAAGTGTTTGGTGAGCAGAACCTGCACATGAACTTTTGAGGGTCTGATGATGGATCAGAACGACGTTGAAGGGAATCTTGCGAAGGCAAATACCTAGTAAGCCGAGTTTGGGCTCTTTTGAGAGTGTTTGGTGAGCAGAACCTGCACATGTACTTTTGAGGGTCAGATGATGGATCAGAACGATGTTGAAGGGAACCTTGCGAAGGCAAATACCTAGTAAGCCGAGTTTGGGTTCTTTTGGGAGTGTTTCATGAGCAGATCCTGCACATGAACTTTTGAGGGTCTGATGATGGATCACAACAATGTTGAAGGGAACCTTGCGATGGCAAATACCTAGTAAGCTGTGTTTGGGTTCTTTTGGGAGTGTTTGATGAGCAGAACCTGCACATGAACTTTTAAGGGTCTGATGATGGATCAGAACGATGTTGAAGGGAACCTTGCGAACGCAAATACCTAGTAAGCCGTGTTTGGGTTCTTTTGGGAGTGTTTGATAAGCAGAACCTGCACATGAACTTTTGAAGGTCTGATGATGGATCAGGACGACGTTGTAGGGAACCTTGCGAAGGCAAATACCTAGTAAGCCGTGTTTGGGCTCTTTTGAGAGTGTTTGGTGAGCAGAACCTGCACATAAACTTTTAATGATCTGATGATTGAGCAGTATAATTTTGATGGGAACTTTGTGAAGGAACATGACGAATAAACTGTGCCTGAGCTCTTTATAGAGTATTTGGTGATTAGCATCTGTACATGAACTCCTGATAATCGAAATTAAAAAAAAACTCCGTCAGATAAGGAAACCTTTGATTTTTAATACAATTGCACATATTGTTTGTCATGATATGATACTTCACACGTCACGATATTTAGACTACAACAAATAAATTCTCTAAAACGCTTGAAATAAAAAATAAAATTAAAAATTTTGAAAATACCAGCGACAAATGTAAATGTTGTAATGGGAAAAGGGTTAAATAATTTTTTGAGAAACCCTCGACTAAATGGAAGTAAGTAACGAGATAAAAAGAAGCTTACCTATTATTACAATAATAAGTCCGAAAAAATCCGTCGGGGGCTGCCATTGCCTAATCAGTTCCTGTTTCCAATCCGTTTCCACAAAAATGTAGGAGTAAGAAAATAATTTTTTATCTCGAATAGATGCACTCATTTTTTAAATGTATGATGGGTTTGCACATGGCCTTCATTTCATTCATTGCATGGTAAGTGTGCGCACCCAGAATCCTCATTGTAATGGGCGCTAGCTATGTTACCTTTCATACCGGAACACAACAGTGCTATTAACGCTGCTGTTGGGCGGCAGATTTAAGTAACATGGTGGTAGCTAGCCAGGCAGACATAGAAAATGCCACCTATACCACCAACTAAACCGAGTACCGAGAGATACTGGGAATCGAATCCAGTTCCTACATTGTAAGTCCGGTTTAGTCCGTTAAGTCCAAATGTGTAGCCATTAGAAAATGGAGATGGTTAATAAGGCGTTATCAATTCAAGACTACATAAAAAAATTAGGTACCCAACGTAATTTCAACTAGTGACATATTTATAAAACTGCAAATTTTAGTTCCTTCAAGAACGGGAATGGCAGCCCCCGACGGATTTTTTCGGACTTATTATTGTAATAATATGTAAGCTTCTTTTTATCTCGTTACTTACTTCCATTTAGTCGAGGGTTTCTCAAAAAATTATTTAACCCTTTTCCCATTACAACATTTACATTTGTCGCGGGTATTTTCAAAATTTTTAATTTTATTTTTTTGAGTTAGTATTTTTGGTGTTTAGAAGTTCATCAAGACGCCCGAAGCCTTCTAGCTTTATTTAGCGACTGCTGTCAAAGACAACAACTGGGATCCAACGTTTGACGTATATCCTAAAGCACATACGGGCTCGTACGAGTATAGCGGTCACCCATCCATTGACTGACCACGCCGAAATTGACCTGCGAGCATCGCTAAACTATGAGCGCGTTAAAAACTGATTTAAATTTTTTTGAGAACAAATTAAATTGTAATCTTTTAATACGCTGTACGAACAGAAGCAGACCCAATGCTTTATAAGATTAATGCTTCGGGAGACCATGATTTCTTTATAATGATATTGTAAACACTTATCATCAGGTAAAAGCCAAGTGCGAAGCAATTGAGAACTGAAGAAGGCAATACAGCAAAATTATCTGTGTATATCATTTAAGTAAGCTTCAAGTGAAGCTACTTCTTTGGAAATACACGTCGGATTTATTATCTTGGTACGAACAATTGGTTAAAATCAAGATAAACGGGTTTCGTAGCAAGAGTTAGAGACACGACCGCTGGCCCAGTCGTAGCTACGGGCTATTAATTTTCATTTGACGCGGATAAGACTTAACTTTAAGCCTTGGACATCTTTAATTCTTTTTGTCACGTCTTTTTACTCTAGTGGTTTACTGTTAAAGTGAATTCATTGTCACGTCATGTTACATGTTTCAGTAAATGATGCCCGAATAAACTTTATGATGAAGATGAAACATTTAGTTATATTAATATTCTCCACTAATGACGCAAATCTCCATGTTTACGGAGACGCCAAAAAAGTTAACTATATCAGCAAGTATTTCATGAAAAGTATAAACCAAAAAATGAAACATAAATACTCTATGAAAAAAATAAGTACTCAGTATAACTCAAACATATAAATTAAAAACCTGTATATTAATAAAAAATATAACAATAGACATCCACACAAACATTGTACTGAACCAACAAACTTACAACCATAACCTACGAAACAAAAACTAATTAAAAGTGCGAGAACCGAGAATCAACTACGGAAAAAGGAGTATTTTGTTTGAAGGTGTTACGCTGTTCAATGGTCTTCCAACTGAATTTTAAAAACGGAAACTGTTAAACCACATCCAAGGATAAATATTAGTTTTTTAAATATAAATTGTTATGATGTAAATTTCTAAATTTCTGCATGCCCTTAAACTGTTTTTTTCTTACATACTCTAATTGTATTTATATATAGTCTTAATTTCTCTGTAAGTGAAATGTTAATTTCTTTTGAGAAACAAATTATTCTTTAAATCGAATATCAAGTATCAATTTTGAATGACCAGGTGGTAACATACGATAAGGGCATTGGATGGTACGCATGCGCATTCAGAAACCTCATGATAATGAGGCGCTGAATCTGATACCTTTCATATTGGAATAAAACAATTTTAATTAACATTGCTGTTTGGCGGCTAAGGTGATATGTTGGTAGCTAGCCAGGCGGAAATAGAAAATGCTCTACCACCAACGAAGCTGAGAGGGGAAGCTATTCCCCCTGGGAATCAAACCTGGGACCTCCGGTATATTAGTACGAGTGGGTAGTCATTACGCCACGGAGAAGGTTAATAAACTGTTTCCTGCGTTTCGACTTCAAGATATGAACTGCAACCCTTTAAAAAATGAGATGGGACTTCATTAAATTAAAATTTCTACTTTCTTCTGGTATGTTGAACAACCGCCGCAGTTGCAATTAATTTCTCTAATAACACATTTATATAATCTACGGACACTTAGTTTTGTTTATCCTCTCCTACATACAAAATTTAAAACCTTAAAATAAATGGGTCGGAAAATAAAAATACCTCGATTGAAAGAGGTATCGCAGGGTGATTAAAAATGAACCGTAAATCAGGGGCACGTTCGTTAATACGAGTACGGGTCGTATCAATCGCCGGCCGGATATCCATTATCCGGCCGTGCTC
The DNA here is from genome assembly GCA_910589575.2 of Carcina quercana. NCBI lineage: Eukaryota > Metazoa > Arthropoda > Insecta > Lepidoptera > Depressariidae > Carcina > Carcina quercana. Next base: position 9,110,418 of record OU342436.1, read on the forward strand.
GCTCCGCTCCTAGAATGTACCTCCTACTGAATTTAGAAATTATACAAAATTTACATTTTATTACATTTACAATTTACAGCAACTTTATTTTAACGTAAAGTGAATAAAGATAGAAAATAAGATTAAAACACTTATTCTTTTAGCTATCATTCTATTACCGAAAGTGATAAATTAATTGATTTCAAAAATGTAAAAAACTGTCACATTGAAATGGTTTTATTTATTAATCCTCTGTCTCTCATTTGAGACACACCAGTCCATATTGAGATCAACGTTTCAAATTTTCTTCAAACAATTAGATAAAAAAATTATAAAAATTCATCATCATCATCTCTAGCCTAAATACGCCTCATTCTTGAGTACAGTACAGTTGTTCTGTCACATTTTTCTTAATTAGTTTAATTTACTCAATACATAGTTTCTAAGCCGATTGGGTAATTTATTGCAGCAACATTGTAGGCGATTATCAGTAGTAGAAACTTCTTCCCGGTTTTATTAATAAAAATTGCATACCATATTACTTTACAAGCCAACAAACTAAGACCAGTACTGGGAAGTGTCGGGAGCACAAGCAAACATCAAATTACCCGTCAACGTACTGGAGGGTGAAAGGGGTGGGTACACCGGTTTACAGCGATATTTCCCAGTAACACAAAAAACTCAGTCCCACATCATTTAATTCTAGTTCTAAAATATAATGCACTCATCTTTAAAATGCACTCATCTTGAAACAAACTTTATAGACCTGGTAAATATTTATAAATACAAACAATACAAGTTACAAAAAATAATTCATTTTTATGCTGAAAATGCCTATCATCATCTGATGCTTTTCTAACTCAATTTGTAATAAATATAGGTAAGGACCTCCGAAAGGAAGCTTGTTTTAGCGTAAAAAGCATCGAAATCCATCCGTTCGAGAGCGACGATGCCACAGACAGACATACAGGCATTGGTATCAAACTTACAACGCCCCTCTTTTTGCGTCGGAGGTTAAAAGCAGGAACAATCAGAGCTTTCAATAATGTCGCTACAAATCATCATCGTCATTGTCTACCGGAAAAGCCAACTGCTGAACATGAGCCTTAGTGGTATTAAATGGGCACATTTAATTCACCGTGCATGATATATGCCAAATACGTATTAATGAATACGGGCCGAATAAATAACGGTCTGGTTAGCCGCAATGGAATTTGGTCTCTACCATACAAATGTCAATCAAACCGGCACGATAATCAACACATTACTGTATTATAGCTTGTTTACCCTAGCACTGTGGTCTCGGCTATATAATACGAGTACGATCGCCTCATGTCTATATATTAACAGTTTTGATGTTCGAGACTTAAAAATGCAACAGCTGAACGGATTTTGAAGAAATTTATCACGCAAAGAATACGAGTATCTTCCGTATTAACACATGTCCGTTTCCGCGTGGTAAAAGACACGAGACTGAGAGCTAAATTATTATTATTTCAAATTTTTCACATTAGCAATTTCGAAGATAAAGGGGTGGTATATTTTAACACAAATATTTCAATGTAGACGATTAAGTCTGCGAGTTCTCTTTACGTCGCTACGGGAATCAAGGTATGTGTGGTCAGTTTGAATCATAATACCGGAGGAAACCGTACATACAATTTACAACGTTCCATATGCAAATTTATCAATGCGGGCAGGGTAATGACGCTGTGTCGCTGCAGAGCGATGTGGTATGCGTCCACGTTATGAAAGCAAACATATTAAATTCATTTTACGTGTGCCTGCATTCTAGGGAGTGCCCGCATCGAGGATGTCTTTGATGGATAATACTAGCCGAGTTTGTTACCGTCGTTGTTGGATAATCCGAAAAACGCGGTTTTGATTATTAACGGGGTACCTGCTCGGATTGCAACATGAGTGCATTTCATTTCAGTTTGATTTAGAGCCTTAAATTGCCCGCTTGAGTAGCTACTACCATGTTATCTAAGTCACCAAACAGCAACATTCCAAAACTATAGGCATCGGATGAAATGTGTAATCTCAGGTACTAATTATGATATCAACTTGAAATTCGAAGTAGTTATGAGAAATGGTGATCCACAGGTGCCGCAACTACAGAAAAATCTAATCGACGTCTCTATCTAGGAAGTTTTGAGGAATCATATAAAGCCCTTGACAAACAGACTTAGCTATGCGGTAATGAAAATGAACCTTACTTCAAAGTAATTAATATTCTGTTCGCTTATTTCTTTCCTTTCCTTTTAAAATTGGCAGTTTTTTCTTATATTTAAAATTTATTCCAGAGGCAACTTCCTGATTATTTTCTACATGTTTATCTGACAGAAGTTATATCAGTAGTTTGATACTACCAATATTTTTCACGACGAGAAGTGAAGTCCTTCATACGAGTACAATTTTTTATAGCAAACATGTTTGACCCTTGTAATCCCCTTTGAAACCGTGTTAATATTTAAAAGGAAAGAGTTGTGTATTTTCGGCGTTGTATTTATGATCGCAAAGTGTTTTTTTATTAGTTAATGATTCAATTCAATGTGATACAACGAGCTGCATCCGGTTTGAGACGAAAGGGGACAATAGCTGCAATCTGCGAGCAGTCATTCGCTTTGAGAAGCCAAGACGCTTGCATGGGCCAGTCGAGGTTGACCGAAGTCCTTAGCCATGAGGTGCTTAATAATACTTATTATAATCACTATTGTTATTATGTTGATACTTTGGGCGATTAAAATTAAATATGGTGAGTCTACTTTAAGATATTGATGAAACATGTATAGTAATTAAATATTTAAATTAATTTTTTATGTTTTAGAATCATTTCGAGAGAAAGGTCGTTCAGCCGTACACTCGGGGTATAAAGAAAGGAAGGTCATAAACAGTATGTACCTAAATGGTTTTACTCGGCACTGAAGAGAATTTTTAGTTCTTTCATTATTTGTAACATGCTATTGTCCGCGACTTTGTCTGCATGGATTTGAAAAACTACAAGATTTCTTACCCGTAAAAAGGCAAAAGAGAGACCGAGTTATTTCCATAACCATTTCGACATGGTCGCTATTGAACCCGGTGTTAAGTGAAGATCAGGACAGAGAATTATAGTGTGCTCAGCCTTAGAAATATTTAGAAATCTGAAATTTATTTTATTTTTCAATTTATTTATTATTCCAATTAGAACATTCCTATCTACAAAATTGCCATCCTTACAAAAGTATGTCAAAAACGTTCTAAAAAGTATTTTAAAAATAAATTAATATAAAAAAAATTTCATAAAGAAGCTTTTATTTAAATGCTCTAAAAAGAAGAAAATAAACTTTAAATTAAATCAAACCCATCAATTGATTACATTGAACAATTTATATGCTATAAAAGCTTGTCGCGTGATTTTAATTGTATTGATGTCGATGTGGCGTACCATGAAGGAGGCCTATGTGTCGATGAACTAGAATACAAGAATTATGTAAACTGATCTAGAGAAAAAGTATGTATTGTATAAAATAGATAAATCTACATACATCTACACTAGTAAATCACGCGACAAGCTTTTATAGCATATAAATTGTTCAATGTAATCAATTGATGGGTTTGATTTAATTTAAAGTTTATTTTCTTCTTTTTAGAGCATTTAAATAAAAGCTTCTTTATGAAATTTTTTTTATATTAATTTATTTTTTATTTTTTAGCTATCGACGTGTTTCTTAAGACTAAAAAAGTCTAGTTAAGTTACTGAATCTATTTCAATTTTAAAAAGCATTGAAGTGCAAGTTAGGCCCACCCAGGACGATGTAAAGTAATTTTGATTGGAATTTGTACGGAACTTTCATTATGGCACCTCGAAGTCTATTTTATAATTTAGTCGACTATTACCCATTCACCTGCAAAGCCAGCTTAGTCTTGATAGTTTTTCTTATAAGTTCAGTGTACATACTATTGTGAAGTATTCAGATTTTTAAAAGCAATAGTTTAAAAGATATACGGGGGGAAACGCGAAACTAGTTTCGAACGTCATTTTTTAATAATACATTTGCGAAAAAATATAACAATAGTAAAATTATGATGAAGATGATTGTGTTCCGGTTAGCACAGAAAGCAAAGTAACGTTTCTAGATGAGCACGCTTCCATTTGTCAGCTCTAATCACTTAACATCGGATGATATGAAGACGAAAGTACCAGGACCTCATACCTAAGGTGGAGTCTAACTACAACTTCAAAGAGAGAAAAAGAGATATATAATATCTTGGCATAAGGTCTCTGTCATCCCCATAAAATTAAATGAAATCATTATCAACATTCGAATTTACATATGTATATTTAAAAAGCGAAGGCCCGCGTTCTATAAAAAAAAACTCAAACTGAAGCCAATCCTCTTGGAACATGTCAATGCAGCAAAAAGTATCTAATTAAACAGACCGAGATCTTTGCACGGAGGTTAGTGCGGAACAGTTGTCTTACACGCTCTCTGACACTTATGTCAACCTGGTAGTCTATTATTGAGATTGTGGCCAAGAGTGTGTTGCAAATACTGCCCAGTGACTCGGCAAAAATACTAGTATTGATTTTTGAATGAAAAACATTCCTTCAGTTAATAAGAAAAAAAAGTACTAGTGCTTTTGGCTTTATAACTAGTTAATAAGAAAAACGCACGTTTGCCTAGCGTTTTTAAGACAAGCTTCTGAAATCACGAACTTTTAGCACGCCAAACAGCTACAAAACGTATCACTTTCTGAGCACAAGTATTAGAAAAACTATATATATTATTCCCAAGTTACGTGTATGGGAGCCACCCTTAAAAATATGTTTTGCAAGATTTTATTCTACTACTTTGTCGGCGTGATTAATATGTATACCCGTACTAAATTACACCTTTCTAGTAGTAAGGGTCTCTAAGCAAAGCCGCGGACTGACAGACGGACCGACTAACAGAGCGAAATTAAAAGGGTTCGTAGTTTTACTGCGGAACCCTAAAAACAGAAGTGACAGAAGTTGGGCGTTCTCATTTCAAAATATAAGTTTTACTCAAACCCGCGCGGAATATGTCATTAACTTCTTCTGGTTCTGATAACCTGGTAGTTCAAATGATTTTTCAATAGTTTGGTAGGAAATTAACCTGCGCTACAAAAACGATATTGCACGCTCCGGTGCACTTATGTCAACGTGGTATTAAGATGAGCCCGTATTTGAGGGACCATTGAAAAGTTCTTCTTTATTTCTCCTGGCTCCAGCATCAGACCAGGACCGATGACCTAGTTAAGCTCGCGAGTAGTCACTGGATGCAAGTGGCTCGGCCCTATCACCGTGCACGTGTGGGCGCGCCATAACAGGGAGACTCATGTCCAACAGTGGACTTCTGCAGCCGATGATTATTGCATACGCTGCCTTGTCCAGCCTCAATTGAGTGACACTATCTTGTCTTAAATTTATTTAGAAAACCATTGCCAAACTAACATAAACACACGCTTTTTAGCTGTATTTTTGGCATTTATGCATGACATTCAGCATTTACACAGAGGATATAATCACAGACTTTGCACAGACTAGGTACTGATATAATGCACAATCACGACTTGTTTTGATTATGTGGTTACTCTTTCATTCCCTTGGGCCAAAAAGAGACAAATAGCATTTTGAATCTAAAACACTTCAACTAAAGTCTAAAGTTAATGAATCTATTTAGATTTAAAAAAAAGAAGTAACCTGCGCTACGATACGATATATAGAAACGATATAGCACGCTCCCTTGCACTTATGTCAGCCTGGTATTCTGATTTTGAGATGAGCCCGAATTCGAGGGGCCTATTGAAGAGTTTCTCTTTATTCCTCCTGACTCCAGCATCAGACCAGCTCGCTGGTACCAGAAAAACGCATTGTCATCGGAACTGAACCAACGTACAAAATTTCAACTCCCTAGGATAAGAGGAAGTGCTTCTAATTCAGCTTGCAAGATTTGACCCGAACATACATACATACAAACATTGCAAGTTAAATAAAAGCTTTTAATAAATGTAAAAATAATAACGTTTAAATTATTCAGTTTATAGTTCAAATAATTATATTTTTAATTTTGGGCTTTTACGTAGGTTTTATTTTGTTTACCCGAGTTTCCCATTCGTGTGTTTGAATACAAAATGTTTATTCATTTTTACTAACGTTATGCATTTATTTATTAAGGCTTACCAACTAATCTTGGGAATCTTCAAAAGAAGAGTAAATAGGCACCTTCTAGACCAACACGTAACATCGTCGACCTCATCGTCACTTACCATCAGGTGAGATTGAGGTCAAGTGTTGGTCTATCTTCAATAAAAAAAATAATTACACACAATAACAAAAAAACTAAACTTACAAAACAATAGTGTCATATGTGTAGCTAACTTAAGGTAAACACAGCGTTGTACCGATAATAAGAAAAATAAAATTTAGACAAAAATACTTACAAATCTACATAATTACTTAGCTTATAGTAAAAACTCTCATTGCTGTCACTTGACGGTGGAAGACTTGAGTTGCTTTTTAAAAAAAACTGGCAGTATCGCCAGTCTTCCAAAAATTAAAAGAATTAGGCGGTCGGTTAGGAAATGCTGTTAAAAGAATTGGGATGGAATTCGTTGTGCCGATTTTCAACGCCATTAATCGTTCTGATGTCACAGTATACGACATTTAGTGTGACCCTTTTTATGCGCAAACCTTCCCCGATTTACGCTCGTAATAGCCGAATGCCGAAACCGAACTCTGCCGAATTGAGGATGTACTTTCCATCGACTGGCAACATTTAAATGGCAGATACTAATAGCTTATCGAATGCTTATTCCGTTCATTGTGGAAGGACGATACAAATGATGTTTTCTGAGATCATTACTTTATTATTTCTGCCAGGAAATAGCCGACTATTATTCGATATTGTGATTATTTTTTAAGATTTATTATTTAGTTTATTTATCAGTTTAAAGCCAATTGTTTTACTGCTCGTAGTTTTTGGGTGTACTAAATATAACTATATAAAAACAAACACATACACATAGTCATAATAATAATAACGAAATAAATTAGGTTACATCCGGTTTTAAACAAAAATTTAATTCAAAATACAATAAATCAAAGCTTTTATTTAAGCTATATTTGCAACAATGTTATCAATTATTTCAATTGCGGCACCCGTGGGTCACATTTTCCCGTAACTATTCCAAATTTCAAGTTAATTACATTAGTAGTTCCTGGGATAATCGGCTGTGACAGACGGACAGGTACCAGAGTCAGGTCATAAGGGTTCCGTTTTTAAATCAGATGTTCGCAATCCTAAAAAGGGCGAAATAAACTCTACAGCAATAAAGTAAAAAATATATGAAAATAAATGTATTTCCGACTTTACATTATGTTAAATAATTAATACCTAGCCTTATTCCGTGGTCGGCTACCTAAATGCAAGGTCAATTACCTCAGCGTAGTCCGTACTAGTTTTTATGGAAGTAACTGCCAGCTGACTCTCCAACCCAGAGGGAATATTCCATATTTTGGGGATTAGGCTGTTAAAAGTTCATCAAGCCTTTTCGCTTTTTTGCTTCGCTCAATTACATGTTTTTATAAAATACTTTAAGGTTTATCCACATCATACTTAACGTGTCACCTCAAAGGATTTCGTTGAGCCCTCCGAAAGGGAAGATAGGCGCGCTTGAACCAGACAAAAGCCAACTCTTCACATATTTCTTTTTTACTCGCCTTTTACTTGTTCCCAGTCGAATTCACCCGGATAAACTATCAAAAATAGCTTTTGTTCAGGGCCGCAGGTGGAAGTAGGACTTGGACGTCGAAACACATTTGAAATCTATTCGAAATACTTTAAAGAGCTTTGGCGTGTTACAGTATTATTTTCGACCCATGTCAGTTGAGTGTGTGTTAATAATTTGTATAACATGTCACACTACGACTAAAGCGAATAATGTCACATTGGTAAAAGATTCATTGGTTTATACAAAGTGAAAAAATATGAACTACTCGAAAACGTGATTGTTTTATAAGTGTACGTAGTATAAACAATAACTTCTGAACTTCTAAAAGTTAGAAGTAATGCAATCGAATGTTTGGCGTATAAAACAAAAACTTCATTGAACAACAACTGTTATTGAAAAAGTAATTTAGCTCAATTGAGTTAACTCATATCGAAGGCGGCTATTAGGAAAAGTACAATCGTTAATCCATACATTGTGTTCGTTGGATTGGAGAAAGTACATTTAGAAGTTATTTCATTTTTCCAACTACGTAATAATAGTAATACGGTAAAAACTACCTACTTGTTTCATTCTAGCTTTGTAGCTTGTATATTCTTTGTCGCACGCCGCTTTACTCGCGTGGAAATCCCGTTCATAATTTAAAAATTTAAAGTGCTGTTACCAAAGATGTTGATTTAGAATAAGGTTTTTTAAGTAGGTGCTTTTATTGTAATTTAAAAACTAGCAATATGACCCACCACAACAAGTCCTGGCTACGGACCTGTTTAACTTCACAGGATTTTAAAGCTTTTTCAGAGTCAGCCCAGCCCGCCTGTGCCAACACGTTGCGATCGTAATTGCTACGAGCTACACTATTTTACGAAACACTTGCACTCATATTTTCTGACTTTAAAAGAAACATTTTCACACAGGGTGTTTGTAATTTCCTACACAAATATTTAATTAATCCCAGCATATCACTTGTAATAGGATTTACGTGAACGTCAGCGTTTACCCCTTCGTTGTTTGTTCATGCCTGACCCAATTTTAACCAATTTGGAAAGCCAATTCGGCCTGTATTCCTTCTGTTTTATTTGGCAGCAATCGGAATTGTATGGCAGATCCGACTGTTAGCTGTGTTGTTTTGTTAAAAGCGAGGTTCTAGTATTATTATTGGAAAAAAAAATATTTTCACTCATTCACTTAAGCACTTTGTTTTCGCAACTCTTGGAACATTTTTACGTACTGTGGCTCTTCATTGGTCAATCAATTTACTTGTTTTATTTACGTTACACCTTCTACTAAGATATAATTAGTGTCTGACATTACGCCTTTTGATATCTGCTATAGACCAATCTGGATCACATTAAAGCCGAAAAAATAAGCTTCTTCTGGTTAAGTATATGAAGCATTGATATCCGGTTACTGTTAGTTGTCAAGAATGAACAGTTCTAAGCAATAGGCATGTTTCTTTGTCCCTATACTTATTCTTTAGTAACATTGTTTATTTTGACACCATCTTTGCATGGTTATCAATTTATGACGACAATTCCTGGCAGGCCTTTAGCGATGTTTCTACGTAGTACACAAACGGTGCAATAGATGGAGCCATCAGTATTTGGCTTAATACTATTAGATTTACACTCTAGCTTATTCATTTGCTTCTCTTTGGCCCCATGTCTCGTTCATTCATAAAATAAATGCAACCTTCAGCCAAGGACCTTATATAAGGTCCTTGCCTTCAGCATCGTCCCAAGTTGATCCAAGGTTTTTGGATTCAACACATCTGTGATATTTAATTAGAATTCGGATCTTATTTCTTTTTATTTAATCATTTGCATTGGAATATTTAAGCAACTTAACTGCTTTTAAATGCTAAAATTGTTGAAAACGTCTTTGTTCTGATATTTTTAAATTTCCACAAACGTTGCCGACTGGCCATATTGAATTTTTATTTTTATATGAAACCTCCTTGGTTGTGATAGTCATAGCTCAAAGCATAGCTATCCGTGCGCTAAAAAATGTGGAAAGAACATTTTGAAAAAAGAGAAAATTTTTCGACATGAGCGGAATTTGAACCAACTTGTACCATAAGATTTGTTTCGTTTCGAATTGCTTTCAGATTCGGTGCAAATTGTATGAATCCGAAATTATAGAGCAAGAAACCTACTACAAGACCCAACCGATCGAAACCCGTTTAAAATTTGAAACGGATTTATATTGGTCGGATCTCCCTACGTCTCTCGACAGTCCAGTGCGAACGCTTTGCCAATATTTTGAAGTCTGCTTTTTGCATGTATATTAAGTTTTTAAAAGTTTACTTTTAAAAGTGTCCAGAGTTTTGACGGCACGGATAGGTAGTGGTATATCATCCCAGATCTTGGAAGACCCAAAACTGGCACTCTTGTGTTTGGGAATATAAAGCTGGTTGCTGAAGGCAGTGTGCATGTTTCGTATGTCTTTACACTATGACAGTTTGTCATAAAGGTATATGTGTATTTTATGATTTGCTCTGAAGTTTCCGTTTACTAGCCATTTTTAGAATATTATCATGTATCACGCGGTTATGGAGAAAGACGAATACAAAATCTTGTGGTTTACGATTGTCTATCAATATGTGACCTAATTTGTAAACAATGTACTGTTATTTAAAAAAACAACTATTGTCATACAGGTCAGCTGCAAGGTTCAGGATACAGCGAGCAAGAACCTGAGTTCCTGTCGCCGCTGGAGAACCTCACCGTGGCACAGGGAAGGGATGTCCACTTCACTTGCACAGTCAATAGACTTGGCACATACAAGGTACACACTATTACTGTTGCTATTATACTAGATAAAGCCCGATAAAGATTAATATCGTACCGGTCTAAATATTATATTTGTATTTTTTTTCTAGAACTTAGAATGGATACTCGTATATTAAGCTATCTTTAAAAGATAGACATATCCCGGTCATTTTTGTAGACCTATACACATTCCCATCATAAATTGTTTTGGTATGTATATCTTAAACGAATTAGGCAGCGTATAAGATAAACGCTCGCAGACGGCTTGATTTTTTGCCGACATCTTTAACACTTGTCGTCATATTTCTTTACTTTACTTATTATACACTGAAATCTTCCTTAAAAATAACTCTGTAGGTATATAAAAACCACATAAAAATCCGTTTAGTAGTTTTTAAGTTTATTGCTAACAGACAGACAGCGGTGGCGGGGGACGGCCTGGTAAAGGTCGCAAGGAGTCGCAGGGTACAAGCAGCTCGGGAACAGTCAATTAGGGAGGCCTTTGTTTTCCGGATACTGTTGCTGATTCTGAAACTATTCTCGAGATAGGAATTATATATATTTTTTAGAATCCCCTTAATTTGTGACGAGTCAAATTAATATTGTACATAATAAATATTATCATCACATCCTTTGCTTCATTTTGACCAATGACCAATGACCAATTGACAACTACTTTTTACGATTCAAATAATAATTTTCCGTTTTTAATAATAGACCGGTTCGATATCCAATTGAGCATGTATGAAGTAAATTGTTAATGTATGTTAATGTGGCTAAAAATAAAGTCAGTGATAATTGAACTACCGATTGTTTCAGTGCCTATACGCGGATATATAACAAGACCAAGCTAATTATTATAATGCCTTTCCTGACAGGTTGCGTGGATAAAGTCGGACACAAAGACAATACTGGCGATCCACACACATATGGTGACCTTGAACCCACGCCTGTCGGTGACACACAACGGTCACAATACGTGGAAGCTGTACATCAGCAACGTCGAGCCTAAGGACTCGGGCACCTACATGTGCCAGATCAACACCGACCCAATGATGAGTCAGGTGAGACAAAAATTGTGCCAAATTATTTATAGGATGACCTGAACCGCTGCATGGCTGCCGTTATGGATCCCCATTGGAAACTATATACGTATATTAGTATCATTGATCCTAAAAACTCCGTCAGGTACATGTGCCAGATCAACTAATCCTATTATGAGTCAGGTGAGTCAACATTATCGCAAATTATTTTTAAAGGATGACCTGAAACGTTGTCCTCTGTGGATCCCCAAAGAGCATAAAACAAATGGAAACTATATGCGTATATCATCAATGTTAATCGTAAAAACTCTGGCAGGTACACGTATTTGTGACAGATTTACACCAATCCTATGATGAGTCAAGTGAGTCAACATTATGGCAAATTATTTTTAAAGGATGACCTGAACAGTTGTCCTTTATGGATCCCCAAAGAGTACAACAAATGGAAACTATATACGTGTATCAGCAACGTTGACCCTAAAAGCTCCGTCAGGTACACGTATTTGTGACAGATTTACACCAATCCCATGATGAGTCAGGTCAGTCAACATTATCGCAAATAGTTTTACAGGATGCCCTTGATCCTTTAGAGTGGCATGAAGATTGAAATAGCTGGAAATCAACAGCATCAACCTTAACATTACACTTTTCATCGACAACTAAGGTAACATCAATATAGACCCTACGATTGGGTTGTGTATTTGTTGATGATTTTGTCGAGAGATTATTCGTGTTTAGAAACATCTAAAACAGTCGAAATGTTTTTCATGATACAGTCAATGACGCAAAGACGAAAAAGAACGGGAGGAAATAGCTTCATGGTGTTTGAATAATTTAAAACTACACAATCAAAGAATAGTAATGGGAATGGAGATTTCGTTGAAGTTCATGAAATAAGTCGTTTTTGGTAGAAAGACGCGCGTGAGTCGACATTTGTTAATATACTCGTAGTAAGAATTTGGCATTTGTTAATGATGACCTTGAACCCTCGTCCGTCGCTGACACAGCGAACACAGCACGTGAATGCAATAAATCAGCAACGTCGACCCAAAGACCTCGGTCACCTTCGTCCTACATGTGCCAAATCAACACCGACCCTATGATGAGTCAGGTGAGTCAACATTTGTTTTGGCTTTTGTTAATTAATTTGGGTGACAACGCAAACGGGTCACAAGATCGCACAAAAGATCCCTTTGTAATTGAGGTGGGGTTATGCGTTGCATATTTAACATAGTGTTACAAACGTAGGCTGTCGACTCGCTCACAGTCTCACCATGTGTTTTGGGTAAATAATATATCCCGTAACAATGATTTATTTAATTTTCCGTCAGTAATTGGATTCTGCAATATCCGTATCTCGTATCAATCAGGGCGGCTCGGTAACATTAATTAGAGTAACAATTGATCGTCGATAATTTCCGTAGAGTGGCCAGTCTAGATAGGAGCCTCACTCCCTTATAATATCTCGATTGCAGATTCATATAATTTGTATTCAAATTGAACACAAAACATATACGCCAATGAGGCCTATTGGACTTGGAGGACTGGAAGTAGCGACTTAAAACAATGTTTCGTGCCATTGTTTTCCTACCCAGACTGCGTTTTCTTACGCTTCTATCTTCTGGCTAACGAGAGCAGTCAAAAAAGTGGTGGCCGGGTCCGAGTTACAAAAGTAATTCGTCTATATTTGTATATATCGTCTAGATGCAATTGATTTATTCGAAAACATAAACAGACGCATTGAAATCATGCTGCTTAAAGGAATGTGCATAATTTTTTTCGTATATTTCGTATATTTGAACAAATTATAATTATATCTATTTCTTATTGTAAATCAGAGTATAATACATATTCACAGTTACCATGCTCAAAGCTCGTTTTAAACAGTTTCGTAAGTGCTTAAAGTTTGTAAGAAGGCCTGACTACAATATTTTTAAATAGTACGAGAGTGTCTGGATGTCGCCAGAGTATTTTTAAAATCAGAAATAGGTAGTTAAGGCACATACGTTTCTTTTCACACCTGGTGCTAGTACTTCTATAGTTTTCGATTTATTCTGGACGCAGTATTAAAATTTATGCCATCGATCGGATCGTCAGCTGCATGCTGCGCTCGGCGACGTGAAGCGCTCGTAATCTGCCGCTGGTGGTATTCCCTAGATTCCGTTAGCAAGCTTGCAAGAATCGTAAATTCGCTGCTCTTGTTGCAAGCTGTCAGATATTGAATTGGAGTCAGCGGAAAGGTGATATGATAATAATATAATGCTCGTCGACGTTTATGAGTATGTTTCTTCTTTATGTGGCATCCGTGAAGTGTTGAAGGTTAGGCTCTCAAGAGATCGCAATAGTTAGCGGGTTGGTAATTATAGTGTTAGCTTGCTTGAATTTTCCCTTAGTAACTTTCTACGAAAACCACGGAAATGCTGTGGTTTTATTCTAAATTGAAACTACATGGCTTCTACGAATATTGCATTTTAAATTGCACTTTAGACGAAAAGCAAAATGTTGTTTAAATACAGTACAATTTAACTAAACTTGTGAAAATGTGGTACGAGCTTAAACTACGTTTTCATATTGTAAAATATGTGGAAAAGGAAAGTTATGTTTTCTGCTTTACGTTTATGTTTATAGAAGGATTAATCTCATTTTGGTACCAAAATCAGCCTATTAAAACGGTTGCTACTCGTATTTCCATGAATCGAGATATCAAATTTAGCTGACAGGCACGTGTAAATAACAAAAAGTTCATCAAATAAAAGCAACTGAAATTACTATACTTCTCTACTAATTTTTAAACTGATTTTATATTTTTTCCCTTCCGACACCAATGATGACAGCGCGACTTTGTTTCACACATAAATTTTTAATAATACTTCTCAAAAACCATAGACAACAATATATAATTATAGACAAAGAGATGCAATATAATCTGGTCGTCAACAACTACATTAAAAATATGTGTATCTTTAAGCTTAATCCAGAAAACTATTGAATTTTCAACTCCCACATTATTTGACATTCAGCCTTAAATTTGAGTTTTAGAAATAAATTTTCAACTACAGGTCTAACGCATAAGCCGAGTCTGTTCCTGAGGTATGGGTGCGGTACGGGAGGGCGTATTGACGATATGCCTTATACCTGCTTAATTATGCGTTATGCCTCAGTTATGCCTTAGTTATGCGTTAGACCTGTAGTTATTGAATGAAATTATTATTTAACATTATTCTACACCAAAAAACAAAAGAATAAACAAAAAGCTTATTTCGTACATGTAGGTGATTATATAGTGTGTGTACTTGTGTAGTTATTGGCTACAAAAGTAAGACGTGCCTAATCAGAACTAAATGTATATATGACGACTAGCAACAAATTTATGTTATGACGAATTGGAACTAATTTATGTTATGACGAATTACAACTAATTTATCGCTATGACCAAATGTGCACTAAATAATAGAAGAAAAAGCTTCTAATAAGTACGGATTTAAGAACTGGACCTTCTCAAATAGGTAGCTGTACCCCACAGGTGATCGTGAAACAGCAAAATAACAACACGGCAGTTCTCATTCGGGGCACGTTCCGTGACTTAGCTGAGCACATAACTTTGATGCATTATTGCCTGGAAGCGCGCTGCCGTGTGCTTGCGGTCTACCTGCCCGAGACGTCGCTACCCTTACTTGCTTGCTCACTGTATGTTCCTGTCATACCAACTATTTAGGGGTAGAATGACTACTATTTTCTTAGAACAGTCTCACTATGCGCATTGATCGGACAGCACTCCAGCGCGATAAAAGTGGTAATAGTGCCACTCATACTATTACTAGTAATTTTAAATAGTAATGCGAGATTTACCTGGTAAATGAATCATAGTCAAATAATTGATAACATAGATAGATAACATCTTTATTCGGTGACTCAAATTATTTACAAAAAGAAAACTTAAACCTAATACTTATGTAAAATAACAAAAATGAAGTTAAACATTTAAAAAACAACAAAAATTAGGTACAGGACAATAAGTCGACCGAAAAGGCGCTGACTCAGCATGTGCTGCAGGAGTTCTACAGCGCTGATATTCTGTCGAAACGAAAACGAAAAAAATTGTTGAGTCGAAAGACGATATATGACTGTAGTTGTTCTTCATTTATTATTTTCTTATCTGCAGATCGACAACCGAAACCACTTAAAGATAAATCAACAAAATTTACAAGTAATTGGTATGAATATTTACTCGTTTAACACCGTAGCTGTTACGAGATAGTTATTATTCTTTGTTTTAGATAAGCAACAAAAATGATTGTGACTTTTACTGGCTAATATTCCTATATGGTACAACAGTCTGGTCGTATCGGTCAGATCAGCGGAATTGTACTGAATGGTGGTGCTAGGAGTCTGTAAAGCGAGGTACATAATACACTACACATACTACACTCATAGGCAAACCGACGACACAGAAGTCTCCAAAATGTTGGCTTTTAAATTTTCTTAATATATATTTCGTATTATGGGTATATTATATACTACTAGAAGCCCATTAGTTTCCATTGACAATTATAAAACGAATAAGACATATTTAAACAAATTCCGCATATATTTATAATATAAAAACAACTCAAGGAGCACTACTTATCCCTCATTTAAATAATAGGCAGTTTATATGTACGAGTATGTATATTTTAGTGCCGGGAGAAATCTCCCTTTAGGGATATTCAACTCAATTTGTTCAATTTTATTTTAGTTTTGTCTTTGTAATATTTTTATATGTACAATAAACAACTTATCTGTCTTAATAACTATCGTATACCAGAGACAGACAGATAATAAGGTGGCTCGGGGCCAGTCGATGTGGCGTACCATGAAGGAGGCCTATGTCCAGCAGTGGACGTTTTCCGGCTGATGATGATGAAGAAAGTTGAATAAGGTTCATTCATAAAAAGAAACGTTATTATTTGCCTTTGTTTGGTGATGATGTTTAGAATTAATACAAATCCATTTACGCATAAAACAAAGTGAAAACACACTAAGACGTGAAAATCAATCTAAAGACTTATCAAATAATAAACATAAGAATAACTAAACAGAAGGCAGATTATCCCTTCTACAATGAAAAATACAAAGGCGAACGTCGCGCCGCGCCGCTATGTCAGCACGGGTTTAGATAAACTTGGGTCAGTCTCCTCGGACTTTCGGGTTAAATAGAGCTTAGGAAAAAGGACAGTGACACTTATTAAGTTTACCTTTGCGAATGGAGCGGAGGAATTCGTCAGTTGTGTTGGGAATGCACGTGTTTGCAAAGGGAGATACCGCGGCGACATCTTCATGAGACGGGCGCTGACACTGCAAACACTAGCTTCTAAACCACGACGTGCATGTAACCGCTTGCTATTCACAACTTTCATTTAGCGAAGCTTTTGAATTTAGAACTGCTGCTCACCACATGATAAGGTGGAAAAGTATATAAGGACATAGTGATTAATGCTATTATTTGTTAATTTGTAAACGAAATTCAATTTACAATTACTAATGACAGTTATCAAATTGTCTAAACAAAAAAAAAGAATAGCTCATAATCAGCAAGAAAACGTTCACTGCTGAATGTAACTAGTGCTTACTTGCCACAGTGGAAAAAGGTCTCTAGGCTATGGATAATTAAACGCCTTTTGAACATTTCCTTCCTGACATTTTGATAAAAAGTTATCCTGTTCAATTACCGTAACGGGATGCGATACTGTGTCATCATTCAAAGCTGGGTTCGGGCAATCAAATAAATATTGACCTACTAATTGTTTTTGCGGCATTGATGGCGAGCCCTGTTGACAGAGGCGGTGATGGACGACCGTTTTTGTCAACCCTTTTTTACGTTCTATTTCATCGCATTACCAGAGAGGAAGTTTAAATTTAGGAGTACAAACAAAATATTTAATATTGTGAAGAACGGTTTATACGAGTATTATTAACTTTCTTAAGTTAAATAGTATCTAGAAAATACAGAGGTATAAGTACTTTTCGTCGGCAATGGCTTCAATCTCAAATTGATGTTATTTAAATCTATTTAAAATCCGAAATACTATAAATGTAACGTAAACAAAGGCAATCTTATAATAGCAAATCAGTATTAGGAACAGTTCGTAAGACTCTAGACTGTATTGATTTTCCGTATTTCGCTACTGGAAAAGGGTTGAAAATGTAATGCGTAAGCACTCTAGAATTCTATTGGATGAAATTTGAATAAAAAATATAATTAACGTATTTAAACATGTTTCCGAAGAAGATAAAAAATTATAATGATACTTGGATGTTGAAGTTTTCCCTTAGTACCATCCAACTGCCTTATCGTCACAATAAGGTGATATGAAGGCCAAGTGCAAACCCATCATACATACAATAAAATAAAACACAAAAGGCATGTTTCATTTTTCATCTGGCAATACTCTTTTAAAAAGCGTCGGTGGCGCAGTGGATAAGGCGCGGACTCTCAATCTGAGGGTACCGGGTTCGAATCCAGCCGTGTACCTATGAGTTGTTTTTCAATTTAAGTACATTATCCGATTGCTTAACGGTGAAGGAAAACATCGTGAGGAAACCTGCATGTCTTGAACAGGCATGTGAAGTCCGCCGATCCGCACTGGGCCCGCGTGGTGGACTATGGCCCATACACTCTCTGTAGGAGAGTAGGCCTGAGCCCCTCCAGTGGGGACATATATAGGCTGTTGATGATGATGATGAATACTCTTTTATATAAAACTACGTCGATCTTTTTTCGTATATTATTCTTGTTGTAAAAGTATATTTTTTATTTCTTTACACGTTTAGATTTATTTATACAAATTTTCAAAAGATAAAACAAAGCTAATGAAAATACCCAAGGATTGTAGCAGATTCTTTGAATACTTATGAGATGTGTTTATAGATAGATGGTCTAACATTCATCCTTCATAATGTACGGGTGGTTCTAAATAAGCCTTCAGCCAGCTGTTAGCGCCGAAGGGTATTTTCAATATGGGTAATTTCGCTGGAACACAAATACTTTAGCAGCTTTATTGCATACTCGAGGATTAACTCGGTATGAACGTTGAAAAACGAGTGAGCATCGCTAGCCCGAGGCGAGCTCTTGTTACATACAAAACTCCTGGCATTTTATCTTAATTACTTGGAAATCTTTGTGCGAGCGAATCCCTACCCTTATGCTGTCCATCGTCGCGTGACTTTATGAGCGGATTACTTTTATGACCGGGATTAAAGTACCGTTTGCGAAATGTTTACTGCGCTGAATCTGAACCCATCTACCCGATAGATATGTACTTTTTCCACTCGATAGCATAATAAAAACCCTTTCCCGAGAAACACACCAATGCAATCTCAGAAGAGTACCTCGAAATTCAACCAGATTATCCTTGCAGTACGAAGGAGAAACGCTTTATCTGTAAAGTATGCAAAACATTGATGAAATTCGAGATGTAAAAGAATTTTTGAAATCCACAAAGTTAATAATAAATCGTTCCGTGTGCCTGATGGGATAATATTCAAGGAATTTCATAACAAAGGCTTTGTAATTTAGCAGGCAGGTAGACAAAGGCTTTGGGCCACCGACAAAGGTCAAAATGAGTTAAATCAAAATTGAAACAATAGGTAGTGTTTTTCGTTATTTTTAAACTACTTAGTATCAAATTCTTCAAAAACACTGCTAACAAAATTATAAGATCACTAGCTTCCGCCCGCGACTTTGTCCGCGTGTACTTCAAGATGTATTCTACTTGTTCGATAGGCACAGGTGACGTTTATGACAAATTATTACACAGCATAAGGTACAAAATAGTGTTTATTCTGTTACGTAGTCTAATAATTGAAAGAAGAAAAAAAATTTCAATATCTGACGTAGTACATTTAAATAGTCTTCACACCAATGTTATAAAAGCGAAAGATTGTATATACGAATTTACATATTCTATGGTCGGTTGCTGGGCAACGCGTTTTTGTTATGCCAAAATTGCCCATGTAATTCCACTAATATTATAAGTGTGATTTTGTACAATTTACACAATATGTCTTTATAAATTATAGCCTATATGTTATTCTGATGTATAAGGTTTATTATTGTAAAGTTTCATTCAAATCCATTCATTAGTTTTCCGTGAAAGCGTCACAAACATCCAAACATCTAAACATCCAAACTTTCACACTTATAATATTAGTAGGATTGTTCTTTTTATTACATACTTTTTGTCAGTCACGCCATAGTTCCTACATTCTCTAGGTACGAAATAAGACGTTACCATTATAGGCATACACCGAACTACAAAGTGTCCCCATCGGGGCGCTAAGGAGCTTCATTCTTGGCACCGTAAACACATTCTTCCACACATAGTTGTCTATAGATGTCGCACTAGCGCTCACCCTAACAAACACTTAGCTCCGGAACCCTTGGAATTTCTCAGACTGCTCCACGGAATCCACCTTCAAAGCGGCAAAACGTAAACCCGCCCGTTACGTAATTATTTGGCCTTAATTTAATAATATAATGCCTTGGTTTTAAAGCCGTCTAAATACAGCTCCTAAATATTGTGGCACGGCTTACCGTCTATATGGGATATACGCCGCTCAAAGGATTATCTGAGAGCTTCGTAGTTATGTTATCTTATAATTTACTTTGTGCTTTGTTGCGACAGTCTTGAGATAGTTTTCGATAAACAATGTTCGATCGATACACGTATTGAATATTAAATACTCGAAGTCTGGTGAAACACGCGTGCGAAGAGCTTTGAAAATGATATGAGGTGAAGGAAAGTTACAACTCATGAAAATTGTTGCACAGTCTCTACTGATAGTTGAATTCAGTGCATTTAAAGTAAGAGGCAAGGAGTTTACTTCATATATGAGATAGGAAGGTTGGACATGAATTTCTTTTGGATTTGTATAAAAACTCAAGCTCAGCTGTGCACAATATGTACCCACATACTTTTTACATTATTGGATCGCACCACAAGGCATTTTGGAGCAATTTCTTCACAGTCCATTTTATCGTACAAACAAACTTATAAATTGATTAAAACAATGAACGCTTGATTCTATTTAAAATATAAGTATCTGCTCATAGTTCGAGGTGACAACTGCCACGCCAAAGTTTCAGTTCCAACGTCAAGTTTATCAGATTATCATCAGATTGCTCTTCATTGGAAATTTTAGTGTATTTTCTTGACTTTCTTAGTGCAAATAGTGTGGTGACGTTGCTTCTCATGAATATATACACAATATGGTCAAAATGTACTACAATTATTACCGTCGTTTATCTAAAATTCCTACGACTAGTTCAGATGACACGCTTCTGATTTATATTCATGACGTGGACAAATTTTAATAATAGAGTGACTTTCGTTAACACATAGATTGTTGTGACTAGAAAATAAATAATACATAAAAGGGCGGTGAGTGGAAAGCTACAGAGTAGAATCAACAAGTGAATTATTTCTTAGCCGAAAAATCGACGGGCATTACTCAGCGTTCTTTGTTGTAGGGCTACAGGTGCGGGCAGACGTTCAGTATTTGCTTTTTCATAAGGGTATGCTACCCCACACTTGAACAGGAGATATATCACAACATTTTTTATTCGTTCTCTAAGGAATACGCTGTATGCTCTATATTCAGTTGTGCGTTATTACGTGATATTTCCTCCTTATTTTCCCTCTCTGTTTCGATAAATCGGAGCTATATTCGTAACATGATTTTCGGTCACTGATTTTTTGCTTCGATATATTCCATTGAAGCAAATACGTTTAGAGCGAAGACCGAAACGTCGGGAGTCAAGGGAGGTGGAAAAAAGTAATAAACAGCCGGCGGTCGTCCATCATGGCATCTGTCAGCGAAGCGGACTGGCCCCAAATAAATCGGTCTCAGTGTACAGGAACTGGGTACTGGCCGTCATTGCTCGGAAAAACGTTCCGATGTTACTCTAGTAATTTAATAATGCTGTTACGGGACCGTTATTTTGCTTTTGCTTATGTTATCTATGCTTACAAATGTTTTGTAAATGTATATCACAAGTTATTATAATAATAATAATATCACAAGTACTCATACCGGCTCACATTTTTGTTTGTGAAAAGTATTTGCTTGGCCTTGTGTTCCGATATGAAAGGTGGCAGATCCCAATCTTTATTAGCGTGCCAGAAGCACGCTTACTATCCTATGCCTTTACAATCAGGTGCGAGAAGGCAAATTGCAAACGCATTATACATTTAAAAAAGCTAGTTAGGTGGACTTTATATCCCTGTTAATGCCATGCACTCGATTTTGAATCGAACGGTATAGCTACTAGTTGATGATGAGATGAAAAGGATTCGCATGAAGTGATAGAATTATTATTTTATTTGTCGCAGTTCCTAAAAGATCCTAAAAGCCGTATAATTATTATGTCCCTAGGGATAAACTTGATATACCGTACCATATGTATGATAAAGCGGTTCACAGCTATCTTACTAGGGATACATCTTACATACCTATATTTTAAAATGTATGTTTTCTGTATAAAATATGTTTTCGACACATGAGAAATCGACTTAAATAAATATAATGTTACATTTCATTAATTTGATGCTAAAGTAGCGACAGACACAATAGCAATAGAAGGTATCCCATCGGAACAAGAACAACGGTTTTGAAAGTTAGGGAAACAAAACTTCATGATACTTGCACAAATAAAACCTCGCCAGGAATATCTGCTACTGCAAAAGTATGACAACAATCAAATTAGTTGACATTACATTTTACATGTACTTGTATTTCTTGTCAGGCAGTCACATATTTCCTGTGGTAAGAAAAATGTCATCTAAGATAGATCTAAGACATAAATCATATGCATTTCCCATTTTAAAAGTTATTCTGATCCACATTGTTTACCAGCACAGTTCAATCAGGCTTTCGAATCTTTTTACCGTGTATCGTACACGTTCACCCGCCATGACACAGACGAATATGGATGACTTTGCTTATTCACTCGTTTGGAATACAAGTGATCAATGTTCTTTCGTCTAAATGTTCATGTTTTACAGCTGCTCCTTTCATTCGTAATCACTTATAATGGTATATTTAAGATTGAAGGCTTCGATATTAGATACATTATGTCTGTATCAATAGGTTTGAGTTGTTTGTCGTCATTTTCAATATATTTTAAATGCATAACGAGTATGAATTTAGTCTACTGAGTGACGTTCATCATCGTCATCAACAGCCTATATACGTCCCCATTGCACGGGTTCAGGCCTACTCTCCTACAGAGAGTAGTATTTACAGTATAGTATGTACATAGAGTAGTAGTAGTTTTAGTCAACTTCATAAAAAATAAGCTCATCTACTCTTGCCTATTAGAAACAACGGAAGCAAAATGAAATGCAAGAGTCAATACTACTACCCTACTCTAGGCCCACTAGTTGAAATGTACGACAGACTGAAGCTTTTCAAAAATACACTTCTAACGGAGTTCACTTCTGTAGAGTTTTCATTGCCTGCCACTAAGAAAAATATTAGTAGTTTTTCCACGTCCAAGTTTCCTGCAGGCGTTCATCATTTTATTCATTTCATTTCATCTGTCTCAAAAGATTTCCTTCTTTATTCACATCAATTTTGAATAACATACCATTCTGTGGATTAGAAAGTGACCAAGGGAGAAAATCAGGAGCTGGTCTACTCCTATGAAGCTTGATTTTGCTAAGACACCTATTCTCGCAGTTGCAGTGTTATAAATTACGTTAAAATTATGACCAACACTTTTTTCAGCTGGTGATGATAAAAAGCTAAACATCAATCATCGATGATTCAAAAGGTGTTAACATCACAAATAGACAGGCTAGACAAAGGAAATGCAAACTTTGTCGATTACAATTAAATTGAATTTTTATTCACCCAGAAAAGTTTTTATAAAGCTCCGGAATAACTTCAACTCAGGTCAGGACAACATCCGGTCGTTTTTTCACGTGTAACTGTTCCGACCATGGGTTGATGCTTCCCGTCATGATTTAGCTCAAGGGATATATGTCTCGTGGGATACAAACGACTCACTTACCTGTTGATGTCCCTCGGACGCAGGTTTACGCGCACTGTACACGTATGGAACGTGACTTGGATGTGTCCCGTGATTGCGTTATTTTTATTAAAATCTTTTCGGCGTGCCTGGCATGGTGGCACGGAATTATGGGGGCTTTGGGACTGTTTGATTGATGAACCGTCTGATACCCGGCTTTCTTGTAGTCTACCCATTTTGCCTTTGCCTATATGCCTTTAGAATAACTGAGGGTGAGGAACTGTGTAAAACTGGATGTGATATTGTGTAAACAAAGGTTCAATATTATTGAAATGGTTGACTATTGGCCAAACTCCGTAGCGCAGTTGTCTCCGGCGTGACGCGGTTGACTCAAACACTCAAAACACGCGTAAGGTCCTGGGTTCGATTCCTGGTGGGGACGTTGTCAAAAATAACATAGTCTTTCACTAGTTTGGATAGTACATTGCAGGCTGAAACATCTGATTGTAAAAAAAGATGATTCCGTGCTTTGGAAGGCAGGTAAAGTTGTGTTTATGTTTTTGTCGCTAAACCAAGTAAGAGACATTCAGGCAGCTTGATGAACTTCTAACAGATTAATCCCAAAAATATGGTCTGAGGGTCAGAAGGCAGTCGCTTCTGTAAAAACTAGTACCTACCTTGCGTTTAGATAGCCGACCACGATCGAGGAACGCGATAAGGTTCTAAGGCTAGCGCGTAAGGCTATCCAGGGGAATAATGAAGTTGACCAACAATATTTAGAGGCAGATAGTCCAGCTGTGGACTTATGCAGA
Source organism: Carcina quercana (assembly GCA_910589575.2). Taxonomy (NCBI): domain Eukaryota; kingdom Metazoa; phylum Arthropoda; class Insecta; order Lepidoptera; family Depressariidae; genus Carcina; species Carcina quercana. The sequence continues at coordinate 9,134,767 of OU342436.1, forward strand.
AGATGCTAATTAACGTATTACTCGTTGAATTACTCACTGATCATATTGTTTACGTCTGAGAAGATTCATTAATATCAAAATCAGTGCCTCGTTAAGTATTAATGCTTCTGTGATGGGATTAATCGAAAACAATATTGGTTTCTTACAGTAAACACACTACTATTATCCTTAATTACCACTTACCGTCACGTGAAATGAAGGAAATGAAACTGTGGCGAGCAATAATGGAGCGAGCTTCGTCTTAGAACATTTATTATTTACATAGAGTAATACAGGAAAAATCGACTGTAGCAAACGAATGACAAATTGACATAGAAAACAAAAACAGTGAACAAAATTAGATGCTTGACGATATGCGTGTCCACCGAGGCACGACGGAGACACCCGAAGGAGTTTCGGCTTTATATAGCTGCGTCTTGCTCTGGTTTCGCTACAAAACCATTCTTCAGTAACACATGGTAATACTTGACACAGAGTCAACGATGTATCAATTGCCTCTGTGGCCTAATGGCTATACGCTTGAACTAACAATCTAGAGGTCCCGGGTTTGATTCCCAGTGACGTTACCTGAGGTACTCGGTTTGGTTGGTGGTAGGGCTTTTTCCATTGCCGCCTGGCTAGCCACCACCATGTTACCTAAGTCTGTCGCCAAAGGTAGAAGAGCCAACGCCTCAATAGTTTCAGGCTTACCTTACCACTTATCATCATTTAAAAACATGTAACACAAATTGTTGAGCAATCAAACCACGTACGATCATATACATGAATAATTTTTAAATCGTGTCGGCCCACAATTCGTACATACATACGTTACTGTATTCACATGTGTTTATTTAACGTAAGGTCTCAAACACTTTCCGGATTTAAATCTCCGATCCACTCAGTTCGCCTGCACTAGGAATTTGCATAATTCATGTGACACCAAGCTGCCTGTATAAAATTTACACTGCGGAGAGAAACATGGGAAATGCGAAACGTTTCAGCTTATCACTCCTTTTTGAGAAACAGCTTTGAGTTGAAGGCAAATTTTTGCGAGAGGTGTTTGTGATAAACATGTAACACAACTTTATGTCATGTCACAAGTATAACCCTGTTTAGCTAGTCAAAAATAAAGTTCGATTGAATTAATTTTAGTGTCAAAAGTTTTCCAATTTATGTCTCGTTTCTTCACAGTTTAGTGTCAGTCACGTCTTCAAAAGTTGTTGCTAAAACTATAATTGAATAACGTGACATTAAGACATGAGGACGTGCATGATATATGTAAGGACGCGTGAAATTCAGATTTGAACATCTGAAACCAGTGGCGTATCTAGCAATTGCTTTATGTAGTGCATGGCGCCTTTCAAAATACTAAATCGATTTATTTGTAATCGATTTTTTGTATCGATGACTGTTGTTGCTCAGTTGTCGCATTTCAGTTGATTTTGACGCCCCCTCTACATAACGGCGCCCGGTGCGGTCGCACCGTTCGCACCGCTGTCTGAAACGAAACCTTATGCTAAATCTACCAAAGTATGGTGTTGGCGAACGATTTGTTAGATAACTGACTAAGGTCACCGAGATAGCTCGACGAGTCAGTGAGCTGAAGTGGCAATGGGCAGGCAACATCGCTCGAAGAACCGATAACCGATGGGGAGGAAGAGTTCTCGAGTGGCGGCAACGTACTCGGGACCGGTCGGTGTGGCGCACCATGAAGGAGGCCTATGTCCAGCAGTGGACGTTTCCTGGATGATGATCAATGGTGTTGGCGATTTGAGAGATAGACTGAGTGAAAGTGAGGTATGTCATATTAAAACGTCAACAGTTTATGCAATTTGAGTTATCTCACTAATGTCTCACACGCTCTTTCACGTGTCATGCTATGCCCCCTAGATCCCAAGAAAGTACGTAAATCCTAGAGTAGCTGAAATTATCCAAAGCTCTTGTATAGTTTTCTTGGATAATTTTATTTAGTAACCATATTATGTATACTTTGTGTTAGTATTGCTAGACAAGCAGTGTAAGCATTGCCTCATGCACAGTGTTTGTTTGTATAAGAACAGACAACCACACGTGGTAAAATGCTGATTGTCGACTAAAAAAATCATTTTTTTGACAATCTTTGTCTAAAGCTGAAGCGACACGAGCTCAAATATTTAGTTGAGTTGGCTTGGCGCCAAGGGTTTCTCACCATATCGACTTCGTGTGAAATAAGGTTGTTGAACTTTCGATTGGAAAAAAAATAGTGTAACGGCTCTATTTCAACACGTACTTTAAATTTATTGATAATATCTACCTCCATCAAAACCTTTGATGCATGTCCTAATGGCTACACGATTTGATTATCCGGATGTATCAGGTACGATTCTCAGTGGGAATACTTATAGGCACTCGGTATGGTCGGTGGTAGGCTTGTATGTCAGGCCATTTTCTATGTCCACCTGGCTAGCTTCGACAATGGTACCTAACTGGTGTTCCGGTATGAAAGTAGCAGAGTCAGCGCCCTATTATCTCTAGAGGCTTCTGAGTGCGCACGGTTACCATCTAACTGCCTAATCTAATGCATCTAAGGTGAGATGAAAACAAAGAACAAAAACCATCAATTAAAAAAATTCCGATAAATTATTCACGTGATTTTTGAAGGTAACTCAGACGAGCGTACAAAGCTTGCATTAAATAAATAACAACAGTCTGCAACTCTCGCTAGAAACTTTTCAAACAAATACTCCCGTCTCCTGTGCACAGTTCCTCTGCAAACGTACCTTTATTCACCAAAATTATAACTTGTGCATATTTTGCAGGCGGTATGCGACCCATTCAGTTGCTCGCTCGTGCGATCCCGTGCTCGCAAGGAATTTTGTCAAAGTCCGTCACTGACGTATGCTCGCTGAATTTCTTCGGAGATCGTAAAGGGAACAACGTTTCGGTTTAGTTATTTCGGATTCCAGCATCTAGTTATGTTTAAGTAACATTTCCGGTTGCAAAAGTTGGTGGTTCCAAAGGTTACGATGGTTAAAAACAGAAGTGTTTAGTATTTTGTAAGTGCACTTTGATTTAGTTACGTATTATACAATTATTTTGTTAACGACACGTTTTCAAATGCTGTTCTTATCGTCGTACGTTTGAAAAATTTGCGGTAAATGAGTGAGTAAAGTAGTGTGTGTTCTTTTTCTTTAAGATATCTGGAAAATTCGACCAAAGGAGAATATATGTCAACTGTTAGTTTCACAATTTCCCTTGATTTTGAAAGCGAATTTATGATTTTTTGACTGTGGAATGCGAATATAAAAAGAAATAAATACAGACACAGTATTTTTATTATTTAAAGTATTCGTGCTACCTTCTTTTTCTTTAACAATCAGAATAATCCATGAGTTTCCTATATCGTTACGACAAGTGATATTACGAAGGTATTGCAAGTCTAATGGCTTGCTTGATAGGCGTGTTAGTAATCGTAGAAGAATGTAGATAGAAATACAACTAGAGCAAATGACCTTCAGCTAACTATTTCATTCCACTTACGCTGTTTCTCATAGGTGAAATCTGAACAGATTCAGAGCGCCGTGGCAGTGTTTTTTTTAATAAGGTGTTGATGTAATTGACGAAAAAATTCCTATTTTTAATTGACAGATAATTTATCAGTTAAAGTTAGTAAAAACACCGAAATTCTTAGCAATAGAGAGTATCTTTCGATCGTATAACTAAGTTTGTTTCGACAGTTTTTATGGTTTCTCAAAAAGTACGCGTATGTTATGGGGCGGAGGCAAAGGGGACGCATGACGGTGGAATATGTTGTTATCATAAGAAATGGGAAATCTCGTATCTCTCTTTCGTATTCTGGTTTGTAGAGGTAACCCTACGTTTTCATAATTTTATTATTGTCGCCTAACCTAATTAACGTCTGCTGTTCAAGCGAGTTTTCATTTTAAAAAGTGGGTACTAAAGACGACAAAGCTTTGCTTTAGTTCTTTTGTATTCCAGTTTTTGCATTACCTTTCCCTTTCATAATTTAATATAGGGTTTGTAATTGTCTTCTATTTAAAAATAACTTTTGAATATTTTGAGAAAGTAATAAAAGGTCAAACATATGTCGTAATATGGCCAGAACCGCGGTACTTTGTGAACAGCAGTTCAGCAAAAAGTTTAGACGTACGAGTACAAAAGTTTTCAGCAGTTGAATTTGTACCGTACTACAGAACTTTCATAAGTTGAATCACTTTTGATTGAATTTTCATCCCTCAGTTTTTAAATTTCACGTGCCATTTCTCTTGACCCTTATTTAATGCTAGCATATTTGCCCGCTATTTTGTCAGCATGGATTACAGACATTTTCCCACGGGAGATAATGAACTGGATCAAAGACCATATGTCCTTTTAAATACACTAGTAGTCTAGTATACCTGAAAGAATAGAAGGAACGTTCTCACGGCCGAGTACTCACTTCATTGAATCGTCTACGAAGTGTACCCTTGTGGAACTTTCACGCAATCCAATGAAATAGAGAGAGACGGAGAATTTTCGTTAATGCCTTAACCACGACCACTCCAACAGGAGTGTACGACCAATGACGTCCAAAGTACGCCTGGATGTCAAACTTCATTACGATTTGTTTGAGCTGGTGAAACGGTAAGACCTAAAGACTAGGAATTACTTTACAAATTGACGCAAGTAAAGGATATACATAGCAATAATTAACCACGAGTGAGTCGAATGAAGGGTTCCAATTTTAAGCTTGGCCTAGTATATAGTGAAAGTCCATGTATAGCCGCCAATCCACACCATATTTGTAAATTTCAAGTCTACATATATTTCAGTTTAGGAGCTAGAAGCCACTGACATACATACGGACGGAGTTGGGCTCCGACTGGATCCTTTTGATTTGATACCCTAAAAACAAAACAAAACTACATAGAATAATAAATAGATCCCTTCAAAGAGTTGGACATCTAACAGAGCGTCGGGACACCAAAATCAACGTGACGAATTCCTTGTGGGTACCTGCCCGACAAATACTGGGTGACGGTTGTCCGTCACTCTGGGCATCCCGGGAATTTTGTCAAAGTCGTCCCACCGCGCGCTGCGGAATGGGGACAATACGTCTTCATGCAACATTCACGGACCTTTGCCCCTACATTATTAGATTGGGGACTACCAACTTACATACGTAAACTAAGAGATTCCTATCGTGTTGGGAGTCTGATCTAAATGTTGTTTGGTTGACATTTTAGGACGGGTATTGTAGGATGTTTTAATTAATGATGGGTTTGCACTTGACCTTAATCACCTGATGATGATGGATGTGGGTAGTTGGATGGCACCCAAAAGCTGCAAGCTAATGAGGCTCTGGATCACGGGCCACTTGCATCCAGCGACTCCATGTGACCTTTAATAAATCTTTCGTCCACCTAGTATAGGGAAGGACTGGTATACGTTTCTCGGTACGTGGTCTCCACTTGAGAACTTTTACTCCCCATCGGTTTTTATACTTCCCTCGAGCGATGTGGCGAATAAAACAAACTTCATCATAAAACAATACATATTATGTCAATTAGGTCAAAAACACTTTCAACAGCTACAAAAGTCCACCATTGGATAGCAGCTGCCATAGACTATCACATCGAATGATATTTTTCTTTAATCACTACGCTGACCGGGCAGTATTTAAAATTTCAGCAAGATGTACTTTTTATTCATAAATCATACATCAACAACTTAAGTAAATAACATTGTATGAAGATCAGTCTGTCGTTAGTAATAACTAATAATTAATTTCATTACAGTGCCAATTAACTAAGAGTACCGTTCATTTTAGAACGAACAACGAGGTTTTATTTCTTGTTACCATAGTCTACCAAACTACAAAAGACTTAATGTAATTGTACACTAGTTTCTGCCCACGATTTCGTCTGCATGGACTTTAAGAGTTATCCCATGGGAAATCTTTGTTCGATTATTATAACAAGTAGTCTATGTTTTTTTCGGCCTTTCAACTATCCCTCTCAAAAATTAAAGTTATTGATCCAATGTATTAATAGTTAATTCGAGTCGGAGACAAACTCAAAAAATCGAGAACCATAAAATCGGTACAGACGTTATTGAGTTATAAGTGGTGTAATTAACCCGACTTTGTATACAGATATGATACATAAATCGATGCTCCTGTCCATTTCTTTACTTTGTAAAAGTATTTTAGTTAATTATTCGATCATCATCAACAGCCTATAGTCTCCACTGCAAAGGCTCAGGCCTACTCTCCTACAGAGAGTGTATAATTTTTCTTAGTCGATTAAAAAGAAAGATGTATTAATATACATTACATGCGTTGGCTTCTCAAGTCTTCAATCGTATAGGTACTCGTACTATAAGATGCCACTATTAACAAGTTCTTAATAGTCGATATTTTAAATAGTTATTGAAAATTTTAATCCTATTAATGTTCATTAATCAGTCTTCCACTATCTTATGTAAGTTTTTATCCAAAATACCCACGGGACGAAATGACCAGAATCCTTTTGTAAAACCATATCATACTCGTATTCACAAAATAACCGGATCAATTTCAATAAATGATACCAATCTTTATGGAACGACGTATGTATCGATGTTGTTCAAAGATGATACAGTTGTTATGATGATCAGATGTATCATCATCATCGCCCAAGAACTGTTAAACTTAAGCATACGTAAGAACTTACATGGTACGCCACAATACCATATCCTGATATTATGATTCCTTCGTAACTCATAAATGGTGCGAAGGATTACAATTAATTAGACGGTCCGTATTAGGAGGTTAATCTCAAGATTGAGTTGATCTCAAGACGAAACAAATATCATTTTTTTACATAAATTGAGTACGCTACTAATACAAACCTTGAGCTCGGTTCTTAAGATTGAGTAAACCCATAGACATAACAATAAACTGTCAATTTCTTTAAATTTATAATATAGAAAAGTGTTTGTTGTCTTCGTGTAAGAAATAGTTTTTGTGTCAGATATATCATTGTATTTGCGTCGGGGTAATTTCAGTGTGAGTTTTTTTACAGAGTATAGATCAACGCTTGGCCACGATCTCACCTGATGGTAAGCGACGATGTGGCCTACGATGGTGCGCGTTGGTCTAGAAGGTGCCTGTTCACCCTCGACTTGAAGACACCCAAGTTATAGTTTTGTGTGATGGCCCTAGTGCGAAATACGTTCTTAATTTTAGTGATGGTTGTAATAATGGAGTGAAAGTGGAGTCTAAAAATGGATTACAATTAGCGCTTTTCCCGTGACGTCGTCCGCGTGGAAATCAGAAATTCTCCCACTGGAACTACTTGCTTGATCAAGATAAATAGTAGTCATGTCCTGACGTCACTGATAATTCAACATGGTTGACGTGACATTTCGCAACCTTTCATCCGTTTGTTTTTTAACTATGATAATATAATTAATGAGCTTGTTTTGTGTCTTTATCAAGACAAAGTAATCGAGCACTGAATGACATTCTTAAACTAACAATCCCTAAAGAGCGACCGTTCTGTTTTCCGTATCGGACAAAAGTCCTCCCTAATTAGGCTTAATTTAGATCCGGGCAGTGAAGACGTTCCCCGGCTTCAACTTCATTGTAACAGAGTAAGGGGAGCTCGTTTATCGAGCCAAGTGTCAAGGAATCAAACTTGTCTCTAATAATTACTTTGTCTAAACCTTTTACGGATTACGTTACGACTGATGGAATTATCCAGGCGTTCACTGTTCGAAGTTCAATCCTTGATTTGTTTTATGCTCTTTGATTTAGTCCCTGATGTTTCTAGTATCTTCATTAGTATCTGAGTTTTTTTTATTTCATCAGCAGCCTGGATTTAATATGTCATCGTCTATGTAGTCTTACATTGGCGGAAGACAAAATTAGTTTTTCTGTTGTTTTGTCGCAAACATAAAATGTTGTTAGAACAAAATATTCTCACTCTAACGATGTTAAGTATCATACAGTTACCCGATGGGAACTGAACCTGCGAACTTTGGATCAACATTCCAACGATTAAGGTAACTAACCCACGGCGCTGGGGCGGCATTATGGTCCTGCGTGCTATCAATTTATCAAATTAATTTTATATCTGTACAGGTTTGTTATTCTTTTAGGCAGCCACGGATCGACGTTGGCATAGGCTACTTTATATTCCATGGGATAATGTCTGAAATTGTAGCAAGTCCTGGGTAAAAGTTAGTGACACGTGTAAATAGGCCGTACGATGATAATAATTTACAAATTAGCTTATCACCGTAACTTCACCCACGTGGATTTCATAACTTATCTCATTGGGGTTATTACTTGTTCAATATATAGCTGCAAGGAAACTACTTTTAGAGGTGGTTCCGGCCCACTTACTCGCGGGCTACATTTAACGTTAAGTTAGTCGTTTTCCCGAGAGAACGCGTTGTAATGACTATGTTTTCCTTTACTTAGCAACATTACTAAGCGCATCCCGTATTTGTACTCACACTTATTTGAATAGAATGCTCGCGTACAAGCCATACTCGTTTAAATATCGAACGCAAGTCACGTTCAAAGTTTTAATACGTTCGCGTTTTTAAATACCGTATCGCGTAGCTGGCGTTTAATTGAGTTCTACGAAATAGGGCGCACTCGTAGTGGTTTGCTACGCGTGCGTGGCATATGGCGTGGGGAATCGTAAATTATTATTGCTGGTATAATATAAGCCAGGCTTCAATAAACTGTGTGAGGTTTTTGCGGCGCAGCCCTTGAAGCCAATAAATCTTGAGCTTGAAATTAAATGTAATTCCTTTTCCAGATGGGTCGCCTTTCAGTGGTGATCCCGCCTGATATTGCTGACGACACAGGGTCGGAAGCCAGTGCTGTCGAGGGTGGCTCCGTGGAGCTACGCTGCACTGCCACCGGTGTCCCAGAACCTATCATCTCTTGGAAGCGGACGAGGGGACTGAATATAGTGTTCAGGGATGACAATGGGAAGGAAGTCAAAGGTCAGTGTCATTCAAACATTCTTTTTCAAAGTGATAAGTATTAAACATAATTATAGTTAGATCAAGAATAAGATGTGTTTAAAATGTAGGTATTTAAAAGTTGTAAATTGAGATTCATACATTACACTGTATACCTACCAAATGCACTTGCGCTTGTACTTTTCGCTGGTGCTTACAAACTGGAGGTCCCGAGTTTGATTCTCAGTGGGCTGATTTATTATTGGTACGGCACTTTCTAAATCTGGCTGCCAAGCTACAAGCATGTTAAAGACTGCTGCCAAATAGCACTGTTAATAGCATTATTATGTTACGGTATAAAATGTGCAAAATCAGAGACTTATTAGCCAGAGGCTACTGGTTGCGTACGTTTACCAAACTGCCTTATAATTTATACCATAAAGCCTGTACTTTTATAGTTTATCAAGAAGGCACATTCATACGCCAATATTCTTCTTAGTTAATTGGTTTTCAAGTTGTAATTCAGCTTATTATATTTTTTTATATAATTTAATAGGAACTTTCATACTATTGATGCGTTTAAAATCTTATAACGGGAGTAATACAGTAACAAATCAAATCAAATCATATTTAATCAGAATCAAATAATTCCATCAAGTGTTAGTATAGTTCTAGCCTAAGTTAGTAAGTACATTTTAAAAATAAGAATTATCAAAGCATTCATTAAAAAAATGTCAAATACAAAATGTCAAAAAGTAACGCTACGCTAACTCTGCGGTATTGATAAAAACAAAAATTCAAGCAAATTGTAAACCAAATATCGTTTAAAATTAAAAGGACTTTTGAAATGGTAACTCACGTGTACTGCCCAAAGTAGGCGCCATTAAAGCCCATGATCAATAAATTGTCTCATCGTTAATTTACGTCCCTGCAGCCATTCCGCTTTTACAGCAATAATCGACATTCGCTTAAAAGCACATAAAAAGCAGGACATAAAACGTCAATTCTCCTTTGGATTGTATTCGTAGCGGCGGCGCGGCGCGATCCGAGTAAGTGGTAAAAAAGAAACAAGACTAATTTTACATTCAAAGCCCGCCGGAGTGGAGCAGGTGCCGCCGCGGTTAAAACATTCGAGTTTTATGGGATTTATTAAGATATCGCCCTTAGATATTGGAAAAGAAAACTCGAGAAACGTAATAAATGTACCCGGGGGTAAGGATTGACGTATGAATTATGTACGGGTGGCATTGATCGCGCGGAATGCGTACTGTGAATATCTTATGAGATTACTAGTGTTTTTAGGGTTACAAGAAACCCTTATAGTTTCTCTCAGTCCGTCTGTCCGTCCGCGGCTTAGAGACCTGTACTACTAGAAAGCTGTAATTTGGTACAGGTAATACATATTAATTACGCCAACAAAGTGGTACAATAAAATCTTGATTTTTTAAGGGCTCTCATACACATAACTTGGGGATGAAATATACTTGGAGATGACTTAGCGAAAGTTTTGTACAAATTCAATTCAAAATTACTACTACTACTACATCATCTTGTGTGGGACCGCTACAGAGGTTATTCGCGTCAAACCGTAGTGTTCCGTGGCCCGCCACATGCTTGGCTGCTTTTTTTACTTTGAATAAGAAGAAAAATACATAGTTAAATGTAGAGGATTCTATGGTATGAATTTATACTGGACTTAAATAATTAAACAGAAATTAAATTACAGAAAAGAGGTTACAAATTAATAGAACTTTTTTTATGTAGATATTTTAAATTGTATTGTTTGGTTTTATGCATTAAAATGAAACAGCCCTTCCATATTGGTGGCTATCGAACGTTAACCAAAACTTCATAGTATATTTATGTTTTAAAGTTCAACCGTAAAAGTTAAAATTTTAAATATTTGCGATCCTAAAAGAATTCTCCTCCAATACTCCGTGACATTTCACTTTAGAACAGTTGGGCGCGGGTCATGGCCGAAATTCATTTCCGCAGAAAAAACGTGTTCAAAGAACTCAATTACAACTTAAACAAAATAACGTCGCTATTCGGGTTTCGGGCCAGGAAATTAAATGAACGGCTTAGTGCTAACCGACCGGACAAAAGGTTGTTATCTCTAGTTATAATGGCCGCACCCTTTACTAGAAAACAGAAGGTGGAAAGATGAAGGCAATTACATGGGTAGTCATTTTGCACATGCTGTTGTGCTCATAATTGCTAGTAATCCTTCCTAATTTATGCTTTAAGATACTTTAGAATAAAACGTATTTAGGAGCAAAATAGCTAACGCGTGGGCCATTTGAAACCTTTTCAGTGTTGTGTTTTACGAATTTGACCCGTTTTACTTAAACCATTAAGCGTAAACAAAAGGCAAGTCCTCGGAGAGCGAAAGGAGCGAAGGATATAGCAGTTAAGCCTGTGTAGGGTAAATCATGGGGAAAAGATGAAATTTTAGTTTTTTTTAGAGAAAAACAACAACAGCAGCTTTGTTTTCTTTTGTGTTTTTGTATTTACTATTAAACCAATCAACTAAAGAATAATAAAAATATATTTTATTTCAAGCATGTTTATAGAATAACATACTTATAAATAAAAAATTACGCTAAATCTAGAACTTTAAATAAAGTTAAAATGATTTAGACTTTTAAAAATCACCCACATTGCTATTATAGTAATGTCATCTTAACAATAATACGATGTGACGATGAGCTTTATGACATTCAGACACCCCATCAGATGTCTATCATCCTCCACAACACACTAGGAAGGTCCCGGTTTTGATTCCCGGTGGAGATACTATCTCAAATCTCTAGTTGTAGTAGTAGTCTCTAGTAGTAGTGTGTCTTTCCCAGTTTGGTTAGGCCATTGCAGTCTGAATCATCTGATTGTCTAAGAAGTAAGATGATTCCGTGCTTTGAAAGAGACGTTACGCCGTTGGTCCCGGTCCCGGATATTTAATTTAATCAACTATATAAGTTTTTGTGCAAAATGTGAAAACTGAACTGCTGTGATGAACAGTGGACTGTGCTCGAGATTTTTTTCTCATCCAATGCGGACGTAAACAAAAGCTTGGAAGAGAATGCTGAGAGTAGGGGCTGGAGTCAGGAGCTCAGACAAAATGTGCTATCTGTATCATACAGCATTTCATTTGAAACATATCGATTTACCATGCAACCATTTCAATCGCTAAAGAATGCAATATATTACCATTTGGACATGAACAGAGAACATTGCATGCTTATTTTATTTATACCTGTTTTACCTGTAAACTCTACAGTCTTTTGAAACTGTGAAAAATCAATCTTCTAAGTAAATGTAATCTAAAGATCGAGTACATTTATATCGCAAACTCACTTGATGAGTGACTATGATCTCGGACTACTCGCACTTGTCACTTTTCGAAATAAGGGGCCATAGCAGAAGCAAAATGAATAAATCTGTAAGTTTTTAACCAACAAACACGTTATTACGAGTAAATATTGTATGGAATGGCGTGGGTTTCAGTATTAAATGAAATCAATTCAAAGAAAAAAGTTATCGTAGCTAACGCCACTAGAGGGCGCCACGTGTGAGTGGTCGTAATAGTGTATTTCCCCCTGACTTCGCCCCTGCTTTAGTATTAATTGGACATGTTATACACGGTTCACTAAATACGTATTGCCGTTCGAGTGGTTCCTTACTTTTCCTCATTTTTGTTACGTTTGGTACACTTTCATTTGTTAGTTATTTCAGCCAGAATATAGTCGATTGTTATTTCCTTACTGTGGGTGTGTTTTTTCGCACTCACTCAAATTTTTATCAATGAAAGGTTAATGATAGTTCCGCATAAATTGGGATACATTAACAATACTATTCGGATCCTTCTCTAACTAGCAAGATTTAAATATCCATGTTTAAATGTGAGTAATATACTCACGTTAATAAAATTAATTAATTTTAAGAATAATGACATACAATAATAATAATAAAATAATGGTTTATTATAGATTCGTTCACTTAGTTGGATAGAATGCCGTTTTAAGGATACTAGTTCATCGATTTATATAACATGTAAATAAATCAAAGATACAATTGCGGTTATTATGGCAATTTTCCTTGTGTCTACTTTTTGGAATGGTGAAAACTAGGACATCATTAAATTATTATTGTCTGTGGACACCATAGAGGATAGGTACATAGTAGGTTTTCATTTACAAAAGGAACTTGTAAAATTGTACGTGTAATTAGAAATTATCTTCGAGCGTCACAGGCAACGAGGCAGGCTCCGTAAGCCAGCCTTAATTAACTCTTATTATGAAACATACGGATCATTAAATTAACTCTGCGTCATGTTATATTACAATTTTCCTTGAGTCTTTTATGGGGAGCAGAAAAATATGGCGGGGTATTAATTTAATAATAGGCCCATGTAGCGAGGAGAAACTTTCTCGATTTTAATGAACTTATTAATATGTATACAGCAGGCTCTTCTTGATTGGGTAGAAAATACGAGAAAAATGTGTAACCTTCCAGTCCAGATTTTGCAACTAAATACTGTTATTCTAGTCATTATACTAGGGTTGCACTTGGCCTTCATCTGACATGATGGTATTATGGCATATTATATGATGATTGTAACGATAACGCTGTTTTCTTTCATCTTCACAGTTTGGCGGCCAGCTTAGATAACATGGCAGTAGCTACCCATTATGAGATTGAACTAGAAATCGAACTCACGACCTTCAGATTCTTAGCCCGACTGTTAAGTAACTAAGCCACTAAAGCGGTACTACATAGATCCGGCTTTTTGATATGATTACAAATGTATTGAATAGGATGGTGTGTATCAGCTATACTTTACTTCGATCATGTGGTGATTAAGACAATGCACGAATTATGGTTTGCGTATAGACCTCATCTCCTTTGGTGTAAGCGTGGTTACCAGAAGTCCCGTTTCCATATGTGTATAACAAGTAGAAGTTTCTAAATATTGATTCTCAAGAGCGGTTGCAATAACCGAATCTCCTAAATCTATAGTGTTGTAAATATGTTGCTTCTATGAAGAAATGTGTATGTGTTTACATTTTAGTAAGATGGTGGTCCAATTATTATGGGTCTTTATGGAAACAAATATATTTCCAAGGTAAATTTATAGCGGGTTTTACAAACTACACAGATGTGTACTGTACCGAACTATTGGATCAAATATTTCCATTATTTAATTTTTATTTAGGTACAATATATTTTTGTCTGTTAAATTAATTTAGCAAAGTGAAGCAGTTACAGCTGTATATCCTAAAAAATGAATCATTAATACATGTGCATTATTTTTTTCATTTTTCATCCTTAAACCTTGAAATTTTCCAATAAATTTCAATTCATGATCGCAGTACGATGTTGATTGGTGATTCATTCGGCGCTTCTGACTTCTACCGCAATATTACTTTTAAGATACCCACAGGAAGTGGTGTATTATAAAGGAAAGAACACATGAAAAAAATATTTGAGCAAATACTAAATTTTATAGCAATCTCAGAATCGGAAAACAATTATCCCGCGAACAATAACGATTGAGATCGTCGAGTCGCAGTCGGTAACAAGTTGGCAACGACATGTCGCAGCTAAACTTTATAACCCGTTAATAAAACACAATTTCATACAGGCCCGCTCTCGATATTACGCGTAAAGCCCGGCTCACAGTAGCGCGGGCGGCGCGGTGCGCTTCAGATCAGAGTGCGGAGGAAATTGTGCAGCTTTAGCGCATTCGTCGTTTTATTGCAATAATATGTTATAACCGAATTGTTGTTTTCTAATTTCTGGGAATTCTAATATAGTTCTTAGATTCAATTTTTCGTAGTCACACAAGGAACCCTTATAGTTTATCTCTGTCTGTCCGCGGCTTCGCTCAGAGACTATTACTACTAGAAAGCTGTAATTTGGTACGGGTATACATATAAATCACGCAAAAAAGTGGTAGAATACAATTTAAAAAATTTTTTATTTTAAAGGGTGGCTCCCATGCACGAATGGTATAATAAATATTTTTTCGCGGAATTCCCATTGTGTGGGGTATAGTTATTTAACGACCTATTTAGGTCGTTCAAAAATATCGAGGACGTAATAACACTAGTTTTCGATTTAGAGTTCCGTTTGCGAAATATTACGCTTTGAAGTGATAATTTTTGTCTGAATCGTTTCCCCCCTTTATCTGCCAAATAATTAAAAAGAAAATAGTTCTGAATTCATGGATAGATGGCAAAGTCGTAAAAAAATTTAACTGTCAAATGTATATTTTTTCGTATGAATTGAAAGCAAGGAGATTATATACTGAATCCCTTGATGCAAAACCATCAAAGCCTCCTATCGTACACCTAGAAATGAGAATATAACGGCTGTGGAAATAAATTTGTCACCAGTTGTTAACCAGAGTTTTGGGGTGTATGGACTGTTTTATGACAGATTACTTTCAAACTCTTCCGCGCCATCTTACGAGTCCTTTAAATACTCAACTGACATACCTCTCTGAAAGTCTCTCATTTTGACAAATTATTTCGCAAATATAAATGTTTACAGCTCCATTGAAGACTTGCGTAGAACAGTTTATTATTACGATATATTTTTTACTATACCAGTATAATTTTGTTATAGTATAATGTGTAACATTATTATTTATACTGTGTGGCTTGGTTAATAAAATGATGTCATTAAAGTACAAGTTATATGCATATGTTAACAAAGCTCATATGCATTTCAAACGTCATTCGATCTGTATTTAATTTTTTGACCTGCCTGTAAAATAAGTTTTTTAATACGAATACTAGCTGTGTTAATGTATGTATTGTAATACAACAAGGTGTGCTGTTTTAAGTAATTTCGTTTATAGAGTAGAGAACGGTTTAAAATAAATTAAGCTTAATGTTACTCTCAATTGTAATCGCGCGTCCGAATGTGAACTAAGCCTTACAAAGTCGCAGTATTTTATGCTCCCGCTCGAGATTTAGGAGGGGGTCGTATGCTATAATAAAGTTATAAATTATTTCCATTTAAATTTAATTTGACAGCAACCGTTAAATGGCGTATTGCCGTCGCAACAATGTTTTGATTAAAGTGCCGCTGAGATTAGCGATGCCGAGACTTAATTAGAAGTTTCCGTCGGTTTAAGTGGTTATTGCTCACATGAGCACGCTCAATGAATGACAGAATTAGAGATTCAACATCTGGGAGCTACGCAATAATTAGAAAGCAGTGCAGAACAAGGTCACTGGGTAAACAGGGGAAGAAAGTGTCGTTTTGAGACGACACATTGTTTTGTTTGTTAAACTAGTTTTGTTCGTGTCGTGAGTTTGCTTGGAACGTTAAGTTTCATTGCCTCTACCAGAACAGGTTTAATGCAATTATGGCAGAGGTTAAATTAGAACGCCAGGCTCGTTCGTCTGCATTAATTTCAGAACTATCCCAAGGGAACATCCCTGGGATAAAAGTAGCGTTTGTCGTCAGTGCTACTACGTGCGTGCTTACTAATCCACCATACGAGTAACAATAAGGCACTTTTTGCGTTGCTTTTCTCTATTTCCCATTCTAGTGGAAACGCGGGGAATTGAGATGGGGTACGGACATTCCTGACATGTGCTTAATTGTTTTGTTGGCTAAGTAAACAAGATGATCACCTAGGCCAGTGTTCACCAGTTGACGTTTACAAGCTGATGATGATGATGCTATTTTTGTCATTTTACCGTCTTTCTTTGCAAAAAAAAAAACTGATTGTAATAAAGAGATAAATTTTTGCAAAGTCACGGGAAACGGTTAGTAGGTCCATATATCATTATAATAACCTACAATGCTTCTAAAAGGTATTCATATAAAAGATTTAAAACCGGTAAATGTGGTAAGGGACTTGTATGCATTCACGCGTGTATTCTACACGAATAAAAAATGTAAACTATGTCACGAAAGAGTCACAAATTATTGAAAATTTTCCAGAGCGCTTAATCTTCATTTTGAAAAAATTATGTGTGCCTTGAGAGTTGCACTTACGCTTATGTGCATAGTTTGAGCAAGTGTCTGGGGTATCACGTTATAAAAGATATGTAAAAGAAACAACTGCGTTACTTATGTGTATTTGAATAACTCCCTACTTCAGAACCTTAACCGGTTTTAGTACCCACCCCCCGGCCTTAGGTCTTAAATTCACCGAAATGGGACATTCGAGGGCCTACACCCCGATAAATGAGTGTAGGTAAAGTTCTGTTTTATTCTTGTTACTTGCTTAGAACGACTTGAATGAGCAAAAGGTCTTCGGTGGTACATTGTTCCTATATAAGCTGGTGTCTTACTTATTCATTTTTACCAAATAGTTTTAATTTGATCGTAATTAAATTGTTGTTAATGAGCAGTAATAGTTATTTTTACTTTAATGATTGATATATGAATTACACATTTAGTCCAAACAAGGAACTACCTTACTCCGCACATAAATTCTCTTCTGGCATCGATAAAGTATGTCAATAACATAATTTTAAAGAGCTCACATGCATGCTTCTAATACTGGTACCTATCAGGTAGGCGACGAACAGAAAGGCCCTGTAAAACTTATGTAAAGTCTCTGTTAAGTAAAATTTACAACATTAATCCGGGCCTAACAAAGCCCTATACGGATTACCGAGGCTCGGTGTATGTTCTCTTAGATAATAAATTTGAATCCGAATCTTTTAACGATACATTATGGCTTTGTTGTTACCCCTTCTATTAAATTTGTAACTAGGGTGTGGTTTTATCAGCCTTTTTGTCTATAATTTGGTTAGTTTCTGCAACATATTTCGTAAATTTGAAAGAAATAATTAATGCGTTTCAAAAGAAACTAGAAACCGATTTCAATTGCCCTAAAAGTCAACAGAATTCATTCATAAAAATGTTCACCCTTAGAGGTAAAATTATCATATTTGGTCTAAAGCAATTTCGATAAAATTTATATGGGACCGCCTCTGAAGAATCGATTCACAATTGGCGGAGTAGTCGCGTAACATACGTACACAACAACAACGAAAAACAACAACATACAGGCGAATTGAGAACCTCCTCCTTTTTTGAAGTCGGTTGAAAACAACAAGGGACGATATTTTCTTAAGGGTTTTGCCAAAATTACCAGGCAGGTTGGTAGCCACCGAAAGCTTTTAAGGATGACCAAACCCGACCCAAAAAATTACTGTTGCCCATCGTATGATTCCTAAGAAAATACATGGATGACCTTTTCTAAAGAACTTAAATTTCTAATTACAGGGCATTTTTCATTTAGTCTGGTTATGTTCATCTGTACAAATAAAACAAAGTCGGGTCATTAGATTTGTTGTGTACCCGCATACATAAAAGGAGGGATGAGAATGATCTTATCATAATTTTTATTGTTAAAACGGTTTTCTGATTGAACTGATTGACGTATCAACATTCAGACCAAACTGATTGAGTTAGACACTTGGAATTTGGAAAATCGATCTTTTTGGTGACATAGAGTACCACAAAGGAAGTAAATGCCTCGTGGCGAGCATGGAAAAATTTGAGGCAGAGTCTAAGCTTTGAGTGAATTTTGTTTTTGGTGTATACTATAAATAAGACATCATCTCACCACAATTTCACTTGATGTTAACGGGATCTCTTTCCGAATGCTTCCATACTAATTTTTGTTGCCATAATCTTTTAAAATAGAATAGCTGGCTTTGATAACTAATTACCTAAACATAGTGGATGACATTATAGTATCGCGAAATAAATATCACTAATTTACAGCTTTATTTTTAGCTACAATAGTCGCTACGCAGCTAATGAATGGTCCCATAGATGGAGCTTTGAATATGAATAATAAAAATTGTCTAAAATTTTAAATTGTAATTCACTGTGAAGTTGTAAATAGTATCCGATGTTCTATTTTTAGATAATAACTGCACAAAGCCAGCTATTCTATTTCAAACGATTATGGCAACAGTAATTTAGTATGTGGTGGAGTACATAAACACTAAGTAATATATTTATTTGCAGCCACTGAGAGCTACATGGGTTCGACGCTAACCCTAAAGGGCCTGCAACGTACAGACATGGGGACATATTTGTGCATCGCTGCCAATGGCATACCGCCCACACAGAGCCGGCGGTACGACGTCGCCGTACTGTGTAAGTACATCATATTATATTACTGCTGTTTATAGATGTGACCTTTTGTAATGGAAAGATTAAGATAACAGATTAAAGGAGGGAAATAAATAAATGTCTAAGCTGTAGGTCTAAGATATAGGAAATTTCGCGGTGTCACATTATCTCTCATATCTCATATTATATCATCAGTGGTCAATGTGTCATACCATGGAGGAGGCCTATGTCCAGCAGTGGACGTTTCTTGGCTGATGATGATATCATCAACAGTAGACGTTGTACAGTGTCTTGTTTTTACGATTTGTACATAAGTATGTACTATAAGAACTTGGCATTCTACCAGTTAATTTTTACATTTCTATCAATCTACAATTCAATCTTCAATATTCGAATCACATATCACCAAATTTCAGTGTACGAGTATGTGTAACTATTCATTTTTTTCTGATGAAAAATTAACAAAATCGTTTACCGTGTTGAGTAATAAGCAGTTAGTTTGTAGGTTTTGAAGTAAAGTTTGTGCTCTGTTTACACACAGTCGAGCCGAGAATTCGAGTTGCAAGTCCAGTGGTGTTACGAGCCGCTGACATGCACGTCACGTTGCTGTGCTTCGTTGAAGCTTCGCCGAAGTCGATCAACACATGGCAGCGGGGAAAGTCGCAAGCAGGTAATTTAATCTAAACCAGATTTTGTGTGTGTATTCTCTACTCAGAACCAAACAAAATCATCTTAAGAAAAAATATAGCATTTTACTGGGATCCTCCTTATACGAGTATGTTTGATGGTTATGGTAAATTTCCTAACACAAAATCAAATATGGCGATCTATGAGGTAGGTTTATGACTACCTGCGGACATTTACAGCTGATCAATTGATTTTTGATCAATGATTTAATAAAAACGTGTGTTCTTTTGTAATTGCAGCATATATTTGACAGAAAAGGTTAATTGTAACTGGGAATTGCGATAAATCAAAATGTTATCACCTCCTGCACTTCGATAGGTCTATTCGGTCGTTAAGTATTTGTTTTCCAGTAGAGTAAGTCACAAGTATCGTAATGGGTTTGTCCTCCTTGGCTAAAGCTTTGGTTGCACAGAGTGAGCGCTTTCTATTTTCTTGATATAAATCTTACAAAATCTTTCAAGTGAACAAATAAATTACATCGAAAAGTTCAACCAATAGCGTCCAAACTAATTAAGAGCTTATTTAAATATTTTCTTATAAGTCTTGTCTTTCGCGCAGGTGGCAAGCTGCTCAATGGATCTAAATACATTATATCAGAAGAAATAGTGAGCGAGTATTACTTGCGAATGAACTTGACTATAACTAGACTGAAGAAAATCGACTTCGGTGAATACATCTGCGCAGCTAGCAACGCATACGGGAAAGCTGAAGGAATCATCACATTAAAAGGTGAGCATATAAATACGGAGTAGAAAGGAAATGATTGTGTTTAGGGTTCGTTTCAGGGCTTCAATAAATTTTGTGGGCTTTGAATTTTGATAGACATTTTATTCGAATTCTTTTAAGGGATGAAAGAGATCAAAGTTTCACAAACAAGGGCCGGGTCTTTGTTCCAACATTCAGATCGGTTGATCTCGTATTTATTACGGCAGGCTTTATTTAAGGTTTGGTTACGTTAACGTTACCTCATTACAATAATGTTTACGAACGATATGTAACTTTATGATTTCTTGGCCTGAAAGCTAAGATTAGGTTAGGAGCAGAGGTATTGCTGGTTAATACTGATGACCACATATACAATACTTACGGCATTCATTACTTTGTATTTATACTAGTATTGAACTAAAATTTGATTAATTGATGATTTGATTGAAAATTAAAATTATATAATGAGTTTGAAAACAACCGACCATTTTGAGAACGTTTGAGATCTTATTCAGAATTCATGTTTTGATATTGGTGGGGTACCCAAAGCTATTCTTTCATTACGTCATAAAAACTATGACAGCTTTTTATTACAGAACATTCTGAGTGTCTTGGTCAATATATGAAGAATTTGATTTTACTTTCCATTTTAGAACTTATTTACTATTCACAGTGACGAATATCTCAATTTTTTATATGATAACCATTCTTAAGATGATTCAAATGAATATATTTTCATAAATTAATGATTTACGGTTCTTGTACACTCCAACCAATTGAAACTAATCATTTTCTTCCGTCCTTCAACAGAGACACCTCCGCGGACCACGACCACAACGACAACCACAACGACCACGACGACCACACCGCAGCCGACCACAACCACCTCGACAACCACACGGCCACCGAAACGTCACCCGAAAAAACAACACGAGCGCGGCAACCAGAACGCCATAGATGCAGAACTCAGACAAGCAGAGCTGAACAACGCTCTAAACTTCTACAATGTCTATGCTCCAGTCAATAGC
The DNA here is from genome assembly GCA_910589575.2 of Carcina quercana. NCBI lineage: Eukaryota > Metazoa > Arthropoda > Insecta > Lepidoptera > Depressariidae > Carcina > Carcina quercana. The sequence goes on from OU342436.1 coordinate 9,156,225, forward strand.
ACTCATAACGAATACGCGCAAAGAACTGAGCGGCAAAAAGTCCGCCCGTCCGGACCGCCGCGGCCGTACGTCGTTTACAACGCAGGTGTAAAACTAACCTTATCTCTTGGACTACTTTCGTTTGTTTCATTTATAGTACCGTATGTAAAACTTATTGTGTAAAAAAATCCGCATATTATATCATATTAGTCGTATAGGTAGTGATCAAAACATGGCTGTTGAATTTTGTAATGGAATTTGAGGTTGTATACATTTTAGTATGTTAATGTTTTGATGACATTGTCAGATGAAATTGGCAGCCTTAAAATTGTAAATTATGACAATAATTGTACGGGAAGAGTAAAATGTAATTTGTATCCTGTTTTAACAAGAAGAAAAGAAACGCAAAATCGATTGTTTTATATCATAAAATGTCATATCAGATTGTAATGATAGCATTTTTAATTAAAAAACTCATACTATATTCATACATAACTAAGTAGGTATTTAGGTGTATAATTTATTTATATTTACAATAACATCATGTAAACGATATGCTATAATTATAAAAGATCATTTAAAATATATTATTATAGTACATAATATATTTTATATTTGACAATAATGATTGTAAAGACAATAGACCGTAGTGTTAAGGTAATAGAGACCAACATATATCCACGAGACCGATATGTGTATCCAGTAACTAGGAAAATGTTAGACAAAGTTAATGTATCTAGTTATTTAGTTTTTGATATCAGCTTCGAGGCTGCTCTACGTTTAGTTGCTTTTTACAATTAAATAAAACAAATAAAAATGAAACAAATTAACCTATCCAAATGAAAAATGTAGTTATAGAGGTGCCAAACATATAAATCTCGTTTTGATATTTAATTTCTTTTTTAAACAAATTTCAATGATAGGTATCAATAAAATTAGTAAAACGACGAACAAAAGTATGCCAAAAATGTAAGCCGAAAAATAGATTTGATTTAAATATGTGCAATTAAAGATAATATTTTACTTGTAACGCACTATGCCATAATAATCAATACGGTAAAATAGGTAAGAATGCATCTGAAAATAATTAATTTTCAACCTCCGTGATATATATTTTAATCTCAATATCGTTTCATTAAATAAAATGGGTATCATGTACATTTCAAACTTCTTTAAAATCTCAAATAAAATATTCCAAAAAGAAGACATGAAAAATGCCTCCCAGCGTCGATCAGTAACACAATTCACGAAATCTGGATACCCTGAAACTTTTTAATTGGGGACGCGAAACTGCTTCAGGCGTGAGATTTCTCTTTCCTCTGCCAATAGAATCAACAACAAAATCTAAATAAAAAATACTCCTACAAAATAAAAGTTGGAATCTTCATCTGAATATCTCTTTTGTAAGGTTTTATTCAAACTTTTCAAGCAATTCGTATCGGTTTAATGATTCGATTCGGTGACAATGAACAGATTTGAATACATTAAATAACTTTTCTAGATAAATTTCCAATTTTGGGGCACTGTTACAAAATTGTAAAAAAGCAACCCTGAGTCTGTATGTCCATCTGTCAAAATTGTGTACGAGTGTCTTGCCAATATTTTTTTGGTATTGACTTCAAATTTGTGTCAGGTAGAATTCTACATGACTTTATTTTAATACAATTAAGGCTTTATTGCAAATGCAAGAATTTTTAAAATATTTTTACTTTCATTGTAAAAGGGGCTGAGACAAGGAAGAAACAAATTATGTAATACAATGTTGTTCATTTGTACGTTCTAAGATAGAGTTTAATAAATAAATTTTGTAACATTCTGGGTATTGTTTACCTTATATATTTCAATAAATCGATACCGTTGTACTCATCGCCTAATAGGTTCTATAATTCAGGTGATGTCACCGTAAATTTGCCATTTTGTAACGTTTTTTGTTTCTAATTAAATAATTAGCTTGTTAAACTAACGAATATAAAAGTGTTAGGATGTAAAATTGGATATTTTAAATTGTAATAATAAATTTATGTCTTCCGGATAGTGTATTATATTAAAAGTATTCGGCTCATTCAAGTTTATAAGTTCTAAAATGTAGCGGTGGGGTTCTTATTGGGCTTCGAGTCAAAGTAGCTGTAAGCCAACGAGAAAGAATTTATCGTAGAAATAGATAACGTATAAAAACATTAAAATAAAATTGCGTACCGATTTACTGATACATAATAATTATGTTGTAGAAATAAGCAGCTGACAATATTTAGCAGGAAAGTTTTTTGTCGTTAGTGTTTATTTTGTATAAATTTCTAACCAACTTGAAAAAGGGTCAAGTGTTTGCGTTTTATTTAAAATTTAAATGAATTGTACGTTTCTTGCGATAACGTTGGTTTTATAGAGAAACAGCTAAGTGAAGTAGTGACAGATTGAGTGACAGTAACTAAAATCTGTAGAGTTGCCACAATCTTTTTTTTGGGCTATATTATAAATATCAAAACAATTGACATTATTTCTGAAGTTTTCAAAGTTACGGTAAATGCTTTAGATTATATTTTAGGGTCTGATGGAGGGTAATATATTTCTGAATACTAAGATTTTTTAAAACAAGCGCTGCTACTGTATCTCACGGCGTTTCATAAATCCTTTCTAATTATTTTGTGAAATATAAATACATTCTGGAATATATTGGGATGATAATACATAAACTCTCTTTTTTGCTTACCTAGGCACATATACTCATAAGATTAAGGAAACCATCCTTGTTTCGTAATAACATCTTTAATCACTAACGTCGAGGCTTAGTTTGAAAACTGACAATAAAAATGTTAACTGACAATAAAATGACAATTGACAATGTGTAAATAATTAAAGTTATCACGTTAAACTTGAATAGTATGAGCACGACTCTATTTATCAATGTTAACTTTAAGATGTTGATATCATTTTATGACATTTTAAAATAAAAGATATAACCAAAATAACTCGTTGTATTTTACTTAATACCCCTTTAAACCACATTAAACTGTTAATGTACGAAATGGAGGCGAACCATTAAATTATAAAGTGACCTCTGTATGACATATTACGTACTATTATGGACTTTGCTAGTGGAACTTTAAACATGTAAATAATTAGAAATGTTTAAATGTTAACGGGCATAATAGAACGTCTTTATGGAGCATTTACGGTGGTCCTAGTTTTTTCTCTACATCTCAATCAAAGGTTATAGACGCTAGCACCATAATAATGGAAGTACGCATATATGTATACTTAGTCTCCTCTGGGCTCTGTCTTGGATTGCTGGATACAAGGGATATAAATGAGTTTCCTTGTTCCTCTTTCACGTCTTTCACGTTTACGTCACTTGAAAATACATATATCGTCATATAAGCTGCGGTTTGTATGCAGTGTTTGATTTTGTCAAGAAAAGTCGTAGCATAATCGTAGCAAAACACTACGACAGCTACGAATACGTGCTTCGTAGCCAAATTTTTGATCGAATCTATAAATACTGGTGTAAGTTAAAACAGAAATTAACTACGAAATGGGATGGCTGTTTGACACCAAATAGTTTTGTTTTGTTTATTAGCAGTGTAGGCTTCTGGGTAAGCACACTTACTGTCCATATGTCTTGTCGTCACTTACCATCAGATAAGATTAAGGCAAAGTGTTAACCCAATATTTTCATACTCATTCATACTTCACAGGTATTTTCATACTTAGCAGCTCACCTATGTTACTAGTTATAATGTAAAAATGAAACGAAATAAACAATTTTATAATTTAATTTTAATAACATTAAATACTCACATAGCGGTTCAATTTCGGAATGCTGCAATACGTTATTATAATAAAGTAATACGTTTTTCATTATCATCATTAAAGTGATCGATGTTTTTTTAATGTATAGTGGGTTTGCACTTGGCCTTCATTTCATCTTAGGGTAAGGCCATTGGATGGAAAGCGCACCCAAAAGCCTTAACCTAATGAGACACTGGCTCTGCAACTTTCATGTCGGAACACAGCAGTGCTGTCAGCACTGCTATTTGCCGACAGACTTAGGTAACATGGTGGTAGCTAGCCAGGTGGACATAGAAAAATCGCTACCACCAACAAAACTGAGTACCTAGGTAGGTAGGTAGGTAGGATAGGTACAGAGGTACCTGTCGGTACTCTCAATTGATCCAAATTTTATTAGACAAGGAGTCTGGGCAAAGCATAATTAAATTACGTGCCAATTTAAAAAAAAAATGAAAAAAAAAAAGTTTTGGAAGTAAGAATTATCCAGTGGCGACTAATTACCTGGAAACGTGTACCGGGCCGTCCAACTACCGATTGATGACCTACTTAAAGGCGATAGTGGAGTCTCTTTATGTAAGTAGCTTTGTACCAGACACGGTAGCCTAGCATGGGGAAACCTATGATGATGATGATTAATTAAGTTAGTCAGAAATAGTTAGAAACTGGTTTACATATTTGTTCTACGTAGTTTTAATGGTGGTAAACTCTATTTAGTTTAGCTTTTGTAATTCAACACCTATATGTAGAATTACAAAAGAAGTGCAGATTGTTTCTCTGTGAATCGAAAGAAATCGATAAAACAACATCAAAATGCAAAAGAACCGTATATCCAATACCTACGAAAATAGCCGATAAATCCGTGAATACAACGAGATGGAGTAGCAACGTCACATCGGAAACAAGTTGAGTGGATTTATTCGAAAGTAATTTTGAGTGAGCATCTGGCAGTGCGGTATGAGAGATTTGGCTGATCAATATTCCAGTTGCTCGAAGAACCGGGAAATATGTCAGTCGCTCAATCTGACTGCACGTTATTCGAGCGGCCCGCGTACAGAGCACGCTCGCAGTGTGAGCTTCCCACGATAGTTTAAATGTTAATCCTGCACTGTTTGTCTTCTTTTACGTACCAGATGCAATCCGTGGCAGACATATGTGCAAAGCTATATAGCTTGAACTTCCTCTGCTTTGAATTCAGATCAGATATCCCATGGAAATACCACATAGGGATAAAAAAAACGTTTTCTTACTGAACATTAATAATTAACATATTGAAAATCATTAATAATAGGCTAAATAATAATAACTGATTAATGCTCTAACGAAACGAAATAATTAAAAAAAAACTTAACTTTGCAGTTGAAAATATCCTATACATAATGATGAAAGTTTTAACTGCAAATGTAAGTTAGTAATCATAAAAAACCAGTTGTTAATGTAATGTAATTAAAATTGTTAGTTTTCTGATTTATTCCTATACTTATGCTGTAAAACCTTGCTTCTTGCCAAATTTCAGGATTGTAGGTCAAGTATCTGTATCAATATAGGATTTGAGGTTCAATCTTTATGTTGCGTTGACTTAGAAGTTTGATTTTTTTTACATACCCCAGGTATGCACTTGAGTATTTGATATAAATTCACCTGTATACCTCCACGCGTTACTGAGACAAACGCAGACAGACAGACGGATAACAAACTGATCCAATGGTTTATTTATGGTATTATTTAAGGTATGATACCATAAAAGCATGAGTGATACAAATCAACACCGTAGTGTATACAGCGGATGTTTTCTCCCAAGCACCAAACTTTTCCGCCATAAATAACGTCAGAATACTTTACAAAACTTGGGGTGGCCTTAGATAAAATTCTGATCAAAATTACACCAATATTTCAATAAGAAATTGTCAATTTTCTTCATCACATGCTCAAAAGGAAGAAAAAAACGTTGATTTGTCTAAGCTGTGGATAATTATTAAGACTTCTGTTAAATGTTTTCAATAACAATTATATATATTTTAAACCTGGTAAGTATGTTAAATCATGTCAGAAACAACATCAGTATTGCATTAGTTATCTCTATACCTTTGTTTCTATAGGTGTGTTCAATTGTACATGATTTGTACACTCGAGTACAAAAATACCATGCTACACTTTTGTACCATGTCACATCCACCCCTGCTTGTTCCTATGTAGTGTGTTGAAGGAAATGTCAATTAAAGGTGAATGTGGCATGGTTCAAACGTGGATACATATTTTTGTACATGTAATTAGCAACATCCGGAAGCCATCAATTATTTTCTTCGTGATATATATATGTATATGTATATATGTATATATATATATATATACACATACGTATTAGTCCTAGGGATGAATGTATGTATATATCGAAAAGTGAAATGATATTATTTTTATACCTAATTTTTCTGTGAATTAAATCATGGATAATATTTTCGGTATTAGTGCTCTTTACCCCAAATAATCTCTCAGGTGTAAACAATAAAATGATAAACATACTGTATGCCAGAAAGTTAATGATTAATACCTGTAATCCGGGTAATAATTTAATGAATATATTTATGAACGTACCTACGAGTATAACAGCTGCTCATACTGGCGCTACAAGCTAGCTCACCTCCTAGAGCTTACCAAATTATACGGCTTCGGAATACGTCTAAAATACACAGCATTGATAGTTTCTCAAAGTCAGCCACGTACACACGGTAATTTATGGGGCTTCCTATTAATTAAAGATCGCTGCGGAGGCAAAGTTCCTTAAACAATTATCTGTCCCTCTACAAATATTGTGTTTAATATTGTTTCCTCCCAGCTCCTGCTTTAGGTAATTTAGGTTAAGTTAGCAAGTTTTATTGAGGTACAATTTTGATCCTCATAATTGTGTTGTAAATAAGACAGTTTACACAGAACTGTTTGAAATTATTGGTAACCTTGCCTATATTTAATCAAGGCGAAAGCTATTTCTATATGCAACCCCTTGTCATGGTTTCTTTATTAGAAACTGAACATCGGTAAATACTACAATTGTAAGAGTCAATGAGGAGTTAATTTATTTATTATTTAACATTTTGATAGAAACACGATCTGAAGCTAAAACCGGCCAAGTGCGAGTCAGACTTGCGCACGAAGGGTCCCATACTCTATAAAAACAGCAAAAATCACGTTTGTTGTATTGGACACCCCTTAAATATGTATTTTATTCTGCTTTTTACTATTTGTTTTTATAGCGGCAACAGAAATACATTATCTGTGAAAATTTAAACTTTCTAACTATCACGGTTCATGAGATACAGTCTGGTGATAGACGGTCAGACAGACGGACGGTCAGATGGCCAAGTCTCAATATATTTATATAAAACATTAAAGAATTTTAATATTGATATGCGTCACTATAAGATGCTGTTAATTATTACGTAACAACTTAATGCTTCGAGTACGGAGATTCCAGACACAATTGATTTTCAATTGTTATGGACCACGATCGTGGTCTAAGAGACTGGACGTATTAAGACAGAAAGTCGCTTAAGTAGAGACTGAATAAATTAATAACCGACTTGGTATTACATGGATCTCACAACTTTTTACCGCAGAACAACTGAGTTGCGAGACTTGTTTTTTTGACAAGTATTGTTTTTGATGGGATACACTATTTTCCTTTGTCATCAATATCGAGTCATCTTCTTTGGTGTTCGTGGTGGTACCTGTGGAGTGTATGCGGTATAGCATACTCACAATGTCTCGTGTGTCTATGGGCTGGTTTGCTAAACGTCAGGTTAAAGTAAAAACTTAACAGTTCACGAGAGCCATGGATAAGTGTAGATGATTAGTAGTACCAAACACGTAGGCAATGCAGTGAAGTGATGGACCAACTCCTGAGGTATATGATCAGCAGTGGACGTTTCCTCACAGATGACAGGGGTGCCATTAATCAGGGGACAAATTGACCTAATCATAATATAAATCTTGGTATGAAGGCTCACAAAACAGTAGCAAACTCGATGAAGACGACAAGTCGTTTGTTAGAGATGCGACAGCGCCCGTGGGCGCGATATATCTCCCACGTCACATATTAAACATCAACATCCAACTCGCAGGACCTCTTACCCGATACCGCGCCGCTTTAGAACAGTTAGAAATTCAAGATTCAGAGCGACAGTGGCGCCCTCATACGCTCTTTTCTATATTTAACCGCAGTCATACAATAATTTCAAAAACCAAGCCGGACTTTTTTTAGTCAATGCTGGTTTACGGTTTATCGATACATTATGGATTCCTGTTTAGATTCTGTGTAGTTACTATAAATTGAACCACCTAAAGTGGTCACTTTGAACTTTTTATTGATAGTAACTGCACACAACGATATATCAATTCATGATGTATCGATAAAATATAAACCAGCAATAAGTACAATAAGTCCGGCTTGGTTTTTAATATTATTGTTTAATTGCGGAAGTGGATTCATGCGGACGGAAAATGCGGTAACTTTTGTGTTGTTTATTGTGAATAAAAGTATCATCTATTTGACATAGTGTGAGCAAACTCAAAATAATAAAAAGTAAAAAACAATTAAATTATTAACCGATAGATAAGGTAACAATAATTGTCTGGGTTCCGTAGTCAAACAAGGAACCCTTATAGTTTTGCTCTGTCCGTCCGTAGCTCAGATACCCTTACTACTATAAAGCTGTAACTTGATACATGTTTACATATTAATCACGCCAACAAAGTGGTAGAATAAAATCTTGCTTTTTTTAAAGTTTGGCTCCCATACAATTGGGGATGAAATATTTTTTGAGTTTACCTCATTGTGTGGGGCGTCGTTAAATAGGTTTTTTAAAAACATTGATGGCCACTACTTTTCGATTCAGATTCAAGTAGTAGTATATATACTGAACTTAATAGGTAAACTACCACAACTAATTTGGCATTACAGGTTAATGAGTAATATTGGACCAAAGTATAACATACGAGTATACTTGGAGTGGTCAAAATGAAAATTTCATCCAAAATTACTTTTGATACAGTTCAACTACGGAACCCTACACTCACTGCTGGTTTGACACGCACTTGGCTGTCTTTTCATTTTTAAGATACAAATTGTGCTCATATACAGCGTGCAGCTAATAACCTCGTATCTTTAGGTCACCATCACTTTATTAGGAGCTTTCTGCAGACAGGACAGTGTGAAAGAAACTCTACAGCTATCGGTTTTGGTACCTTGCAAAATTAAATCGGAACACTTAAGAGGGTATGCTGTTGTCAAAGCACCCATACAAACGTAGTCCAGTCATATTTTGAGTATTAAGCTATGAAAATCTACGAAATTTTCAAAACACAATCTAGAAACAAGTATCTGTGTCGGTGGTGAGTCAGATTTTCGTTTAAATATATATTTCCAGAGTTAAAGGGCGTCAAAGTATTGTATTTTTCGGTAATAAAAAGCCCCAACTTTGAACTTGTTTTACAAGAGTATGAATCAATTTAGAACAATTTGGAAAAACCACCGACATCAGAAATTTTATTAATATACAGTATTGAAAAAATAGCTACATAATATACTGTATCCTTCAAATGATCACGTGACTACGAAACATCCAAATAACGGGTGGATAACTTCGCGTAGTGTATGCTGTCTCACCGTACGCGCTCGGGTAGGATAGGGACCGGATAGGGACAGCTACAAAACAATGCAACCTTGAACGCGACCACGTGATCTTACCAACATAGCTTCTTATCAGCGGAAGACTTAAATAGCATGGTGGCAGCGACATAAGTGGGCAAAGAAAAGTCTTATTCAAAACAAACATGTTTTTTTAAATATTATTATTGTATAAGTTTGCAATTGTAAATAAGTGACTTTCAATTCAATTTAACATGGAAACGTCTTGTATACCTATGGCATCTAGGACTAAATTACCGTCGTGTTTGTCGTATGCATCATCATGATTGTTACCTGGAAAACGTCCACTGCTCCCCCATGTTATTCAAAACTAAATTATTCATTTGGATCATATAATTACCTTAAACTACGACCCAGAAATTGCTTTTGTCCATCGTTTGCGCAGATCAAAATTGAAATCGTGCTTATCTAGAATTGAATCCTGATCAATTAACGATGCATAAATATACATTTTTTGTAAGCTAGAAGTATCTTCTTTACTTTACTCATATTACTTACGTCTATTTACTTTTTGAATGAATGAGCCAAAGATCATCGCATTGCTGAAGCGATACCGATTTTTTGACGCTATAAATTTCCCTCCGAAATTTCATCATCGGATAAAATTTTGTCGATCTACATTTTCGAACTTTGTCGATTCATCATAAACAATGAACAATATTTTAAGCGCATCGTGGATATTCCATGACGTTTCGCTAGCCGCCGCGGAAATGGTCTTGTGTTGCCAATGGCACGACTTGCGCTTTATAAAAACAGTCCGTTCTGTATGTCGATCAGGACATTCAATCACTTGCCAAGCAAAATTAAAGTCCTCCGATGAAACAAATTTGACAAAAAATTATCTACATTATTAAAGACCAATAATTATTACTCAAGGAAGGAATATTTTATAAATGTTATGAAATGTCTCCCTCTCAACATTGTTTGCTACACCCTGACAGGGTACATGTTATTTAAATTATTATATATGTATGCAATGACAATTAAAACCATATAACAATGCATAGATAAGACGTGTCCATGCAATTTCAAAAAGTTTCAAATTTTATGACGTAAACATGCCTTTCACAGGTCAGTTTTGAGTGAGTTAAAACACAATAGCGGTTCATAATGGTTACGGAACAATAGATATTCTGAAGAAGAAGAAAAAACAAGGTGTTAATTTGTCAGTTCCGCTGCGATTGTGAATCATTAAGAGTCACTTACCAACTAAACGATACAAATTTTTGCTCACCTCTCCTCTCATACGCACGCTCGCTGCAATAAATTTTCATATTGCACGAGAACGCAATATAACGTGGTAAAGTGCGTCATATTTCATGTCCGCGGCCACGCGCGGCTGCCTACTTGATAACACAGTTATTCCACGTAGGCACTGAGATATTGTCTCTAGAGGAAAGCCTATCATTAACTTCGGGTGATAAGGCGGTGAAAGGCTCTTAAAAAATTTAGGAGTAAAAAGGTCGCTTTAATCTGGTGGAAAAATGAATTGAGTTTGTTAGTGTAGGGTCTGTATTGTACGGAACAAAGGAAGGTCTCAGTACCGTCTATTTCTTGTTTATTTTTTGCTTACTGAATACAATTTTTCATACTAAACTTTACATTTCTTTCTTTTACACAATGATTTTAAAAGGTGTAATAAGTGATTTCCGTAATGATTTTATTTCTTCAATCAAATATAAATTGAATGATGAATTGTCAAAATGAAGGCCTTGGTTGGATGACTATAATTAATTTATGTTCCGTAGTTAAAATTGAAAATAATATTTTCTTCAAATAATAGGTAGCAAAACAGCAACTTCAACTTGATACAGACATAATTATCATAACCAGTGGTTCCAGAGGTAATAATGATTCACAGATTACCATATAAAACTTTGGTATGTACAGTGCAAAAAAGCAACGTAATTTAAGACAGTTGTATTCAAATGTATATCGTTTGTTTTTATTATTATCGAGAGTGTATATTCTCGCACCAATAACAAATTTTAAACAGTCTGGAAACATGAAAATATTGTCATTTCCCGGAATCCTCGCTCGACACAACGTCCGATAAAATGAGTTCACAATACGTATGGAGACGCACGTGGGAATCGAATCAAATAGCAATCAAGTGACGTTGTCTAGGGGTGGGGCGCGTCTCGTCGTATCTCATCAATTCCAGATTTACGCCCTTTTTGGTCAGTATGCAAAACGAGGATTTGAGGGCTCCCTTGCACTGCGGCTTCTCGATTATGGTTTTGCATACTGTGCTTGCGTAACTAATATTGATCTTCGATGGGCATTTCTGTCTCTTATATAACATATTTTACATTAGAGTACCATATTAATTCTGTGCCATTAGTGAGATAGGGATCAAGTTGTATTCACGGTACTAATCCATGACTAATTCGTTAGTTATTTTTAATTGTTTATGTTAACAGAAGCGTCGGTGGCGCAGTGGATAAGGCGCGGACTCTCATTCTGAGGGTACCGGGTTCGAATCCAGCCGTGTACCTATGAGTTGTTTTTCAATTCAAGTACATTATCCGAATGCTTAACGGTGAAGGAAAACATCGTGAGGAAACCTGCATGTCTTGAACAGGCATGTGAAGTCCGCCAATCCGCACTGGGTCCGCGTGGTGGACTATGGCCCATACACTCTCTGTAGGAGAGTAGGTCTGAGCCCCTCCAGTGGGGACATATATAGGCTGTTGATGATGATGATGATGTTAACAGTGCAGTTGAATCTTATATATATCTTTTAGCTGTAATAGTTTTTGGGTAATAATTTTATTTAAAACAACGCTTTACCACAATCTCGTCTAATGGCGAAATGGTCAACAATGTTACGAGTACAACGCCTACAAACTGTCCATTTACTCTTAGTTTGAAGACTCTCAAGTAAATATCTTCCTAGAACACGGAAACTATTCCATGCTTATCTGCTACACATGGCAAAAGTGGAAGCAAAACGGTTGAACGCTCGATCTTTCTGTTATGTACCGGTGGATGTCTGACGTAATTCTGTTACTCTGGTATTTAAATGGCGATGGCGTAATAAACAAATATATCTCCTGCGCATATTTCTTAAAAATTTATCCTGAAAATAACTTTTCAGCTCTCAATATGAAACAGAAACAGAAAAATATTTATTTAACTAAGACACACACAACACAATACAAAAACGCAATTGACACATAAATTGCGTACAATTAAAAATACGTAATACATTATAATGTACATAGGCATTGTGTTGTAAAAAAGGACTAATCTCAGCATCTGCTATGGCAGGAGCCATGGCGCTGGTTTTCAGATAAACCCTCTAATATTTAAAGTATGTTAAATGTATGTGTAAAAGAAGTGTATGTGTAAGTGTATATGATCGTGTTAACATATGTGTTTGTATGAACAGTGAAAGTATGTGCTTTATTTATGTATAGATACGTGTGTGCGTATGTTTTGTTGTGTATCTTTTTAGTGGGAATAAATGTATGTGTGTAGATAAGCACGAGTCCTTGATTGACAAAAGTTTCATTCTAGCGCACACCTTTTGAAATCGGGGTCACAGTTTACCGGATAAAGTCATAGAGGGTGCTAGGGAAAATCAGATCGTGTGGCAGTTATATACAGGCGTTAGAAAGCATTCTCTCCGGGGAGGAATCCGACGGCTCGAGATAAGGCCGGCGACCTCGAGTTTGTCTCCAAATGTTACGCCCTGTTATAATAACAACCCGATGGTATTGTTTAGACCTTTGTCTGGACGTGTTTACTGCGACAGTTACATGTTAGATGCTTGTCGGTCCTCGCTGTGGCCTCGATTTAGAGGAGCCTAAAATTTGGAAGTGACCTACATTTTTGACGCATATTTGTCCATTTAATTTTAGAATAGAATAGAAACACTTTATTCGGCATACATACAGTTATTACAGTTCATACCTATACTCGTATTTGCGATTAGCTCTGCTGCACTGTAACGCCGAAATGGACCTGTCTCAGCACATGCGGCAGCAGTAGCTGCAGCGCTGTTTTTCAGACAGGCCCAGAGATATTCATTAACACTGTTTTTAATAGTAATTAAATAAAAACTAATTTTTAGTTGATGCATACAAACTGTAGTAGATAAATTGTATATTATTATTAATATTAATGTAAGTGGACAATTTGTAAATGTGTTAGAGGTTGGTATCTTTGCTAGAGATAGGGATACGAGTATATAAATGTTTTTACTGAGTTAAAAATGAAGAAAAATTAAACATTAATTTGAAACGCCGTGTGAGACAAGGACTGCCCCATGTCATCACGTGGGTGTTGTAAAAAGCGACTGAGGGCAAATCTTATTGCGTTGCATGCTATCAGCGAACACCATCATCATGGCAAACTCCCTTTAAGGCATCAGCGATGTGGCGTTTCATGATGGAAGGAGGCTAATTCCTACTAAAATTCGATTGTAAATTATGGCAAATTAATTAAATGGCGATACAGAAGGCGTTAGAACAAGCACAGATACAAATTGCAGCGCTAAGTACAGCAGAAAGGCCCTAGAATATAAAGTCAGTGTGAACCATGTAACTGGCCAGTCTAATATTAAATGTAAGACGTCCCAACCGTAATTCAACGATACCCAAAGTAAAGTCGAGTCAAAGCCCACCAACGCAAAGTCAGCATTACGTCAGTCGACGGGCACATGCGCCTACTCGTACATTGCACTTACCTCGACGGTCACCGAGCACGAGCCCAGCGCGCGAAGGCTGCAGGGTCCACCAGCTGCAGGTGCGGGGCGTCCCGCGCCACACGCCCCAGGGCTCGGGCCGGGGTCGCCCTTCGCACACCCGCAACATTAAAACAATAGCACAGCTGGTACCACTTTCACGACACAAAATGTTCACAACCACACTAACACTACCTCTAACACCGGAGCACCGCAATATTGTTCGTTACATTTATAACAAATTGAAACAACATTTATAGCAAAACAAATAACTCACTAATAAACAACACCAAAATTTACAACTTAACAAAGATAAGAGCAGACACAGAATAACCCGTCGTAATATGCTCGCAAAATGTGATTTTGCCTTTATTTTGTACTACAATTAAAACTAGACATTAGATTAATCAAGTTTTATAATCAACATGGTATTTATGTTTGAATCAGTTTATTTGTATGAGTAGTAGTTAATAGTTGCTATTTAGCTTATTTAGGCACTTGTGATATTGTTAGGTACCTCTTTAATTCTTTTCTCTTGAAGATTTGGGATTTTGTACAGTGAGTTTTACATTTGGCCTTCATCTCACCTGCTGGTTAGTGACGATAAGGCCATTGAATGATAAGCCTGCGCACCTTGTAGTCTCAATATAATGAGGCACTGGCTCTGCTACCTTTCATACTGGAACACAATAGTGCTTTTAACACTGCTGTTGTTGGGGACAGACTTAGGTGACATGGTGGTAACTAGCCAGGCGTAACATAGACCAAACGACCAATCAAAACGAGTATAGATAGGTATGGATAGGATCCATTGGGTATCAAACCCAAGACCACCGGATTCTAAGCGTGTAGCCCACAGAGGCCGTTAAAAAGCATCGTGTTAAAAATTGGTGGTAGCAAAACGGGTGTAGATAAGATAATAGATATCCCGGACTGGGATTCAAACCTGTAATCTTTTGATTGTGTAAGCCTGAGTCTCTGCAGTTGGTTCATATATAGGCTGTTGATGATGATGATGAATCTTGTGATTGTCATTACAACAGAGCCACTAGGGCACGGAGGCGGTATATTGTGTGATGTCAGGAAGGTAAGTAAAATCGACCCTACCATCAACATGTCTCCGTTTCATATTTTCCCAATACGGAATTATGGAGCGGGGCGATAATAGACCGAGTAGGGCGCATGAATCACAGGGCTCTTCCCTTGTATTCAGTTTGGCGGATGACGATAACCTTAATGTAAGCGTCGACACGGCTCGTGGTCCGGAGAAAGATCGCCTTTGTCATGGTCCCTCACAAGCGTAACATTCTTTTCTCTTTTTGCTGTTTCTCACTTGAGTAATTCAACGACAATACACATTTATTGTGCTCCTCTGTCTGACAGACGATGAAGAAATATCGAATGAGTGAATTCGTTATGCCCCGCCTATGGATCTCTCAATTGTTTTTATAACGAGCCACCGGGCAAAGGGAGTTCATATATCCGAGTGAAAACCTACTTCCTGACAGATAGGTAGGTAGTATATGTATCTGTCATCTTCATTCATTTTGACAGCACTATTGTGTCGCAAACAATGACAACACAGTGATATCGAAGTGTCGTTGGCACAAGTAGAAACTGCAACCAACTATATATATATCGCCCACTACCATTAACTTCAGGACATCGCTGACAACAATTTATTTTGTTATTATTTAATTTTATTTCAGATGAAGTTCATACACTGAATTTAAACTGTTTCTCGGGAACACGTGGAGGTATTAAGCTAAAATTAGTATCAAACTCTCGTTTATAATCTCTTGAATCTGTGAAAAGCACACACTTCTAAGTTAACGCAGTAAAAAGATACAGGCGTTTATTCTGCATATCTTGACACTCGCAAAGGAATCAAAACCCACAGGTTTTCACTGAAGGGGATAGAAAATCGCGAGTATGGTTATAATGAATTGTTATATGTAACTACCTGTCTCAGATTTATTTGAACCAAAGGGATTTGATACATTTACCACACAAACGGATCTTGGCGTTACCATCACGCACAATCTCAAGTGGGATGTGCATATAACTAACATTACGAAAAAGGCAAATTCAATGCTCTACCTACATGATTAGAAAAGCGTTTTACATGATCAGCAAAGAGTTGTTCATCAAAAATTACAAAACATACATTCTGCCTGCCTGCCTGAATATGCCTTTTAGATATTGAGTCCATATTTCAAGAAAGACATTGACATTTTAGAAAGTGTCCAAAAGAGAGCAAAAAAAATGGTTGCATCTCTTAGAAATAAATCTTACGAAGAACGCCTATTTCAACTTGGCAGTGAAGAGTGAAGGACATGAGGTGACCTCATTGATACTTATACAATACTCAATGGACACTACAATGTAAGCAACATCAGAACCTTGTTCACTATGAGCCAGAACAATCGATTGAGAGGGCACTCAATGAAGCTCACCGAGCCTCTATGTAGGAGCAACGCCAGGAAACACTTCTTGCCTGATCGTGTAGTGCATCTTGGAACGCTCTCCCTGAAAGTGTAATAAGTGCTACTTCAGTGAATTGTTTTAAAAACAGACTAGATAAACATTTAGAAACATTAAAACAAGTGCAGTGATATACACGCATCAGCTCCATGAGTTGCTATTGTATCAATCAAATAATAATAAATATAAATCATAATTAAAATTTCCAAAAACTATTGCCTTGTCGGCTATGTCAAAGGCAAACGCGATGTGTATCCGATCTCAACGTATGGTATAAGAAAATGATGCAGTCACCTTAAAACCCGAACGTGAATTTGCGAAATGTCTGAAAAGCCGGGTAATTCCCCCGGGAGCGCTCTCGACGGAGACATCCGCTTTCGTTTTTGTGCGTTTCATTTTGTTACAAAGAATGGATTTTACGACTTCCTCTCTTAATAATTAACTTTTAGCCTGGTTTATTTTTACAGGCTCCCGTATTTCGATTACGATAGAGACATTTAAATTTACTGCAATCTCGCTACAATGTTTAAATTATTAGAGGAAGAGAGAAGAGGACTGCCCCGTGTAATCTCAGGGTCATAAAAGATGACTAAGGAAGAAATATTAACAGCAACATCTACCTATCTAACAGCAACATTTTACTGTGAATACCAATCTTCTAACCAAGCGAAGTGATTACGGCCAATTGCTTCTGTATGAGGATTAAGTACGCAGTGAGTACGATATTATGATAAATAAAAAAACTATGCAGCAAAGAAAATAAAGAAAAATCTGTTTTAAAATATACAAATGAAGACCTTTCATATGATAAAATCAACTTAATAACTCCATTTTGTAATTTCAAACCTGGGAGGGCACTATTTCTCACATCATAACTGTACCAAATTTCAAGGTGATAGCATTATTAGCTGCTAAAGTAATCTGCTGTGACAGACTTGTTCAGTTTTTCTTTCTATCGGATCGGAACCCTAAAAATTATGGAAGGACAAACAAACACACTCACTTTCATATTTACAATATTATTAGTAAAGATTGTCAGTATCCGCACAAGTATTGCTTTTTTAATGACTATAATGATGAAATATTCGGGAATTTATGAAGTATACTGTAATTAAACGCTAGCAAGGACACAGCTTCCATTTGAAACCGATAACACTGTTCCACTCATAGCCGCATTGCACACAAAGGAAGGTCGACAACGGCAGCGGCATCCGCACACCAAAAAGTCCCTGCATTTGTATTCAGTTTGGCAGACTACGATAACTTTAATCCGGGTAAAGTGTCACCTTGAGTGGCTCACACAGAAAGAACCATTGTCTGGAGTAGGGTTCTGTGACCTTCTTATTTTTTTCCGACAGGTCTCCCCGCCATCGGCACAGGGTAATGTAAAATGTAGTTACTTAAAGCTTTTCACGGGATTGCCTCGAACCTAGGCTATTGCGGTGGCCTGGCCACGTGATGGATTGTGATCGATTACATCGTTTGATCGTTTATCCTTTGACCGCGCGATGCTGAGGTGAATCGATGAAATAAGTGGACAACTAAGTTATAAGTTGGCTTTGAATACTTTTAAATCTAATCCAAAGTATTCTTTTGAACTGCCTCCTGGCCTGACTTCACTCGGTTTCCCATTAGTAGGTGACCTTATGGTTGAATTTACCATGGGGGAGCAGGGGGACCGTCTTTACCACTCCACCCTATTTCTTTATTCTTAACGAATCTGGGGTCCCAAGATAGTTTTAGAGTCCGTAGGAAATTTATCCACCTTCAGTGGACGCGTTTCAAGTGTACCGCTGTAGATCCTGGCTAAAACAAAAACAGGAATAACAGTGGGAGCGCAGAGGAGGTGGGAATGTCTCCTGGCCTAGTGGTTACATGATTCCGACGGTGAAGGGAGGTAGCGCGTTCAATTTCCTATAGAATACTTTTGTATGGGGTTTAGTTTGTAAGAAGGCCTGAATAATGTTCTACGTATCGCGAGACATGTATCTGTCCGTCCCCTTACTAAATGGAACGGAGAGACCGGTAAAGGTCGCGGGGAGTCGCTGGATGCAAGTGGCTCGGGACCGGTCAATATGCCGCACCTTGGGGTAGGTCTATGTTCAGCATTGGTTCAGCAGTTGACGTTGTTCGGCTGATGATGATCTAATTATACCATCACATAGCTTTTAACTGCACGATAGCAATCTAATATGTGCGGGGATATATATATGGAGTAGTGTAGTGTCTTACAAATGAGTCGAATCTAAGATCACTGACTTACTTCAATTTATTTAACAATATTCATTTGACTCTTGTTAAGTTCAACTTCATATCGCGCATTTTTTATATATGAGTTCGCACTTGACTTCATCTCAAGGCAGTTGCAGGGAATGCATGGTAGATGTCTTAATTTAATGAAAATATTGGAATTTGTAATACTCTATTTGAAAAATACTATAGGTGAAAAAAATATATCTATGGTATTACTAATACATATACATTCAAAGTCAAATTCTATATTCGTAAATATAGGTTGTTCATGGTAGTAGGTAACAGTTATACTCGTAGATCTGCTATGTTTTGTCCTTACCGGACATGCGAAATTATACTACCTGTATAAGATGCTTATTAACTAGTTTTATTACAAAAAAATTGGAATATAATTATGTCAAAAGTAGGTAAGCACAGTAGTAAGACGGAAGTTTCTATTTATCAGTAAAAACTCCTCCATTGTGTTTTATGCCTGGTCGCAGGTGTTTATACTGAGTAGATTTGAGTTCCATAGTTATCGCAATCTTTAATTTGTAAACATCTTTACCACGTGTCTCACTCACTTCTGGTAAGTATGGTTACAGAAATGAATATTCAGGTGACTTATAAATTACTTCTAATTGGATCCCGAAGTGTAACTGTCTCAACGAAGTTTCGACAAAAGTTGACGAAATGATGAAGCCCCTTTTGTAAAAGTTGCAACGTACGTGACAAATCTTCTAGTTTCGAGTTGGGATTGAAAACTGCGATAGAGTCCCGCTATACGTGCTGAGACTCCGCTATTAGTTTCCCATTTAGAAATAGGTGCACAGCCTTTAGGTATTTATAGGAAGAGTTGTTGAAATGGGATAGATTCGTACTGGCAGGCAGAGCTGTGCTCTATTGTTCAGTATCTCAGAATCTTTAATAACGGCACTGTTTAAAGTTTGAATTTACTCACCAAATATACGCTATTTCCAGCTTACGCAACGGATATGGTTTTAAATTGGTTTGGTGGTGGCGATTAAGTTTGGACTGTGTATTTCTGATGCAAGTTACACAAAATATAGAACAACATTTTGCAGTTATACAAATCATGTACATAAACCAAAATCTTGTAATTTTTAACTTTAGATAGATAGATAGATTTATTTTTACATCGGCAACACATATTTACTTATTATTAGATTTACAGGTCTATGATTCTAAATAAACATATGTTGCAGCTGCAAAAATAGGCCGCAAACTCAGCTTGTGCTTGCCCCCGGGGGAACAAGCGCTGATTTTCAGTTTGTAAGCCTAACCGCTAGAGGGGCTGTGTGCGTACATACTGTGTATGTGCGTGTAGTGTGGGTGAATGTGTCTGTATGTGTGTGCTTGTTATGTTTAGAAGGAAATATTTTTATATTGTAAATAGTAGTAATGAAATAGGAGGAGATGCTACGAGTGGTGAACGTAAATTAGATGATATTATATTGTTCACAGATAAATAGGCGGGTTGGTGACTATTTAAGCAATACCTAGCTGCTTCTATTTATACTTTTCTCTTAGTTGCATTTATCGTCACCCATAACACGAGATGTAGTAACCCTGTTCTAAAGTCGGAATGCCTCGGCCAATATTCACCAACAATCTAAAATAACACGTCACAATGTTGCAGAACTCACGGACTAGGAGTTAAGACGAGTTAATACCGGACGTTAGCGCATATCCCGGCAAGTTGGATGACAGGCACGTCCTAAACACTTCATCGCACGTAGCCTTGTTCCAGTGCAATCTGACTACATAGTGTCTGAGTTAGCCCGATCTGATCGACCAATCAACAAGGAACAGTCGCCGGGATCCAATGAACACACTCTGAATCATAATCGGTTCGTCTTTTGTTTAGTATCAAGGATCGAGGAGTGCGGTCGCTAAGATAACCCGGATCACCGGCCATTTCTACTGTCAAAATTCAATTTGGGATCAATGAATATTGAAGTCACTTTATGCAAATTCGGTAGGTTTGTTATATGAGGTACGTATGTGCAGGGAATGAAGGGGCTATGATTAATTAATATTATCTTGTGACTTGAAGACAAAGGGTGGCAAGCATAAATTGAATGACGAGATTCGGTGCGGTCTTCCCTTCAGTGGACAAAAGCAGCCATTTCGTGATCACATTGGTTCATATGTAATACCTACATAATATCTTATCTTAAAATATCTATCATAGTTTTAGGGCAAATGACACGTTCCGCGAATGTATGGAGTCAAAGCCTGGTTTTGTACACTTATATATAATCTTAAAAAGTCATTATCAAATAAAAGTGATTTAGTTGCCATTTTTTGTTTATTTTAGTTTAGTGTATTTGTACAAATAATATTTGTATAAAACGCACGAAACAGGTTGAAAACGCACGAAAAGATTTGACGTTGAAAACATAGGTGGCATCAATAACATGACATTTGACGCTGTCACTCAGTACAAAAAGGATGATTTTGTACAATTAAAATAAATGCAAAAATGTAATTCTAGTATTTTTCTATACATATTTAGAATATTACTTGATTTTTTAAATAGTGTACAAGTGCAGGCCGAATTTGACACACCTCTTTTACGACACAAATTCGATACGGGCTAACCTCTCATCCATAAAATTTTCAGCTAAAATCAGAAGAGTAAAAATTATCCTCGTAGATTCTTACTTTTGTAGGTTTTAGAGAACGTTTATTAGCTTTATAAAAATTATATCGTTTTCGGATTAACTTGAATAGAATGACAGTCTAGATAGAAAGTTTATATCCATCGAAGTCTCGATGATTCATATGTTCTCCGACGGTCTGAGCAAAGGTTGCTATTCGAATTCAATTGTACACTCAGTGTGTAATTGCTTATGATAAAATTATAGATTTGAAATTTTGTAACTGCAATATACCTGTATATATTTTGGGAAACATAATATAATACACTTAATGTAATAAAGTGTGAAAATTTTATGCATATAGAGAAACGCACAATAATGCTTTATTATGTTATGATACATTTAAATATAGTTTACTATTTTTGATATATAATGATAATAGAAAGACTGATCAGGTCATACGTAGTAAAGGTAGGCTGTGTGGTTCCAGTTTTAGGATAGGCAATTACGGGGAAATCAGAAAGACGGGCGGCCACCTATGATCAACAGCTTATTGCAAATCTCCTCATTTTCAGAGACTTTACAGCTGGTCTATTTCTATTGCTCAACACTTTCATAAGCCTTTTGTTAGTTCATAGACCGACACGGGGTTTTTCAATAATCACTTCACATAGAGAAACGCACAATGATACTTTGTTATGTTATGATACATTTAGATATAGTTTATTATGTTTGAGTTAAGTAAAGAGTGACTTTACACACAGCAACCTTAGCTGCAACTTTTACTCTTTTAGATCGCCAACACAGAAAAACTTTTTCATTCTATAGGGCTGTGTCAAGTGTGGTTATCATAATCATATTGTGTATAATCCCACATCTGACTTTCCATGAGGAGATTCGACATAATCACGACCCGTATTGGTGATTATTTGATTATAGATTGCTGTGGACCATATACTATTTCCCCTATTGTCTCGTTTTAGGACGGAATCCTAAACCTATTCGAGTCTTAAATAAAGTCGAGACCGGAACGGTTATGGCAACTTTCAACATGACCATCTGTGAGAGAGTGTCAGCATTAGGTAAGGCTATTTCTAATCATATGTGAAATAAATTCTACTGGTAGTATTTAGTGAAACGAAATAGTTTTTTACGATGTAAGTGTACCGTGCGAGGTCCCCCAAAAGAGAACCTTCGAAAAAAATGTAAGCTGATTTACCCGCTGCCGGCCAAGACCGCGCGCCCGCTGGAGCGGCAAATAAAGGCGACCAGACAAATGCTCGCAAATTGACTCGACGTTTTTCACAGTATAACAGTTTTTTTTCTTCGCAAGAAACTTGTTTGCTGAGACGTCAGATTATTTAACGAGTTTTATTGGCTGGAAGTTTTGGCCGTGTTTCGTGCAAGCATACCTTTACCCGATGTGTGCCGATAAATCTGAACATTTCTGTTAAATATTTTGTCTCCGGCATTCGAAAATAATGAAACGATACTCATAAAAGTACATAATATACTTAATTTGGAGTATTGTATACTTAACTTTCCTCGACATATCATTAGAAGCAATAAAGGTGTAGCTTTTATTTAAAAAATTAAGCCGAAAAGGTTTAAATACGAGTATAGTAATAAATGTGACACCAATCAAAACAGCTTTATAGAAGTTTATTTATTGAAAATATTTTATAGAAATGTATGAAGTATTTATTATTTATTCCATCGAGATTTAAATATAGTATTAGATTAAATGTCTTTGATCTATTTTGTCGGTTTTCTTAGCCTATTCATCTCGATAACTGCGTAGACACAAACATGACAAGAGATGACGCGAACAGTCGTAGAAGATATACAGCACGAGATCGGGACGGAAAATGTGATGTGTAAATTTGGATCATGCTAATAGGACGACTGTTCAGGTCATACGTAGTAAAGGTTCTGTGGTTCCAGTTTTAGGATAGGCAATTACGGGGAAATTATAAAGAAACAAGAAATTACAGCTGGTATATTTCTATTTCTCAACACCTTCATAAGTCCTCTGTTAGTTCATAGACATACACGGGTTTTTCAATAATCACCTGGCATGGCATTCGAATTGGTAATTAGAGTAAGAAGTTGTTGATGTTTAGGAAGTGTACAGAAAATCCGCTTTGACACCTTTCATGACATCCTCATGCCACGGAGTGATCCAAATCTAAAGCTTAAATCACACGTCTATCGCACAGTTTTACTAAGAAAATGAAACTAATAATGTATGTCTGCATTTTGGAGGCGCATCAGGTATTAGGCGTCGATGCGGTTGTCTTCCACAACTCAATTAGGAATCCAATTAGGGTTCAGTTTGGTAGTAAACCCAACGGTGGGGCGGCGGCGGGCGGCTGGGACTGAATATTCTCCGGTTAACGATACTGATTTAGAGATGCATCACCATTTTGACTGAGCAGTGAACATCCATCGATAGCTAAATTTAAATTCACAATGTGCTATTTATACTCAACTAATAATGAATGTATGTTTTCACCACCAACGACAAGAGTAAGTTTCGCTTTTGGTTTCCGAGTTCCGATCACAAAGTGTCCTCTATTACCAACTATACATGACTCCGGTGTCCATATGTCTGTCACAGGGCTGTATCTTTCGTAATAGGTAGACACTTGCAGGGGGTTTGCACTTGACCTTCATCTCAGCTGATGGTAAGTGACGATAAGGCCATTGGATGGTAAGCATGCGCACCCGAAAGCCTCAACCTAATGAGGCGCTGGCTATGCTATCTTTCATACCGGAACACAACAGTTCTCTTAGAACTGCTGTTTGGTGGCAGACTTAGGTAACATGGTGGTAGCTAGCCAGGCGGACATAAAAATGCCCTATCACCAACCAAACCGAGTACCGATAGTAGGTCTACCCCACTGGGAATCGAACCCGGGACCTCCGGATTGTGAATCCATCATTTAACCATAAAGCCATGGAGGTGATCGAAATATAATAATAATACATGTTTTTATTGACAGGCCTAAAAATATATGTACACAGTCAAATGCGGCTGTATCTTTTTATTACGTTAACTTTGAAGCTTGATTTTTTACGCAGGTCCAAGGGACGGTACATTTGAGTATTTTGATACCTCTACGCGTTCCTGAGAAAAAAGGTATTGACAGACAGACAAGCAGGCAACAAAGTAATCCTATAAGGGTTCATTTTTTCGTTTTGACGTACGAAACTATAAACATAATGAATAGTTAAAAATTTAAGACATGACACTATACAAGAAACCTGTTTTTCAGCGTTTTATGATAGATCTGTTGTTGCTGGAAAACGCTCTGAGTGGAGAAGGCGCTTTTCACCATGCCCGGCTAAAAAGAAGTGACATACCGAGCCTACGAGTACATAAAAGATTTACCACTTGACTGAAAGAGAGTGTTGTGAAAAGAATTTTCATACAAGTATGGCTCTTGAGGAAAATCATTAACCGAGAAATCATACAAAGAAGTAGCTTATTGTTGGAAGAAAATTGCCATGAAGCAGAAACATATTAATAATAACAAAAAAGATCTGGTGTTACATATGGTATGGTGGTACAGAACCTAACGAGAAGATCGCTCACTTACTTCATATTATAACAACTTTAATTCACAATTACTTCTTCAACAAACAGGCTCAAATAATCCTTTAAATATCAATAGGAACTTAGATAAAATTCCCTTCTGCCCATTCTTTAGATTAGATTAGATTTAATTGGATTTAATACCTTTGTTAAATTTTACAAACTCAACGAATCCTTTAATTTTTAGAACTTTGCCGTTTTAAAAAAATACAATGGCTTTACATTGGCTTTCATATCACCATATCACAAATGATGCCCAGAGCTGTGTGAATAGGGTGCAGGATATGTTACCCTATAACACTGCTGTTTAGCACCTGGTACACTACACCTTTGATATTCAGTTCGGTCACGCTTTGGCAATCGAACCCTCGACCTTGTGACGATTGTGAGTGCAACCATGTAGCCGCTGGAGAATGGAGGTAGATAAAAGTATCAGTGTTAACTGTCTGTGGCATCGCAGCTTTCAAACGGTATCGATCGATTTCAATACGTTTTGTTTTACAAAGAAGCTTCTTCAATCGGACTGTTTCTTAGATGTGTTTGATGACACTCTATTCAGACGGTTTCAAGATAATCAGTTCTTTTGGTAGTAGGCATAGATAAAAATTTTACTTTACGGTCAGAGTTTTTAAAATAGTTTTCCGTGCAAACTCTTAATTGATTATTGTTGATACCACAGCTTGCTTGGAAGTAAATATTCTATTTACAGCATTCAGCTTTTTTAATTTTTTGAAAATACTTCATCATTATTACCAGACAGGACATACACTGCTGGACATAGGTCTCCTCCATGGTACGCCACATTAACCGTCCCCGAGCCACTTGCATCCAGCGACTCCCTGCGACCTTAACTAGGTCGTCGGTCCATCTAGTAGGGGGACGGCCCGGTATACGTTTCCCGGTACGTGGTCGCCACTCGAGAACTCTTACTCCCCTTTAGTTATCCGTCCTTCGAGCGCTGATTATTATTTAAATACTTACAATAATAAAATACTTCCCGGTGTGGAAGTTATTCAGCAGAAGGCTAGTTAAAAATAAATCATGTTATTTGACTGAAAATATGTATTGTAATGCTATTATGATTTAATTAAAATGATTGGTGTTTCGTATATCATAGCTGAGAGAAAAGTTATAGAAGATCGACGGAGCAGTCAGTTGATTTAATATTATTTGGACAGTCGTTGCGGTATATTGTCGCAAAGAAAAACACTATCCAAAATCAACCCGTAAGTGGTACAAGAACAATCTATGTGATTGCAACCATAAGTTAGTTACTTAAAGCCACTAGTTACTTATACACGTTCATCAATGGAGACTCCCGAACGGAACTGCCGACGTTCTCATTAAATCGCGATTTCCCTCTCACAAATCCTCAGACAATAGAAATAAAACACACAGAACCTCGAACAGAATAAAGATCGAATAAAGGACTGTCCTCATAAAAACCCCTTCATTACAGGACTTGAAGGTATTAAGTCGTTACAGCGGCCAAATAAAGCTAAGATTACAAGTTAACCTCATGTTAGTCGGATGCCCCAATGATAAAGCATCTAAGGAAAATCGAGACCGAGAAGGGTACACTAATCCCTCTTTAGCAAAAACGCTTCGCTCCAAAAAGTGATGGGCGGCTCAGAAGGATAGATCTTCATTACCCAACCGTGTTGTCAGTTAAGCCAAAGGGTCCGAGGATTATTCACTGTGTCATAAAACTTAAAAAAATAGCAGTCAAAGCTCGTAATGTGAACGATCATGACTCTCTACTTCTCGGGAATACGTGTAGCGTAAAGCTGAGTTATTAGGTGCCTACTTTTTATAGGCTCCGGATAAATTGAAAGGGACCCGCAGAATAGGGAAGTAGCGTAAACTTTTGTTACGCGTAAAACTGCAAGAACGAACATAGGCGTTATGAATAATTCAACGCGGGATAGGACGTGAGAAATTAATAGATGTAAAATTATTATTAACAGGTAAATTCTTAATTAGCACGTTAGTGGTAAAATGAGATAATTATAATAAACGTTTTTCATAAATTTATATTCAAACTTTTTAAAGGTTTTCGTTAAGACTTTATTTGATAGTGGTCTCGGCTTCAATATAGAAGGAGCACTTGATGTCATCCCGCGGGTATTGTAAAAGATGACTTAGGAAAAAATATTCAGGAGCTGGGGAGCATCATTTACCTAAGTAACAACAACATCTTCCTGCGATGACCAATCTGGACCAAATCGCCTGCCAAACGTGGTGATTGTTGCAAATAAGTGAGGGAGGTTCATGTCCAGCGGTGGACTTTTGAAGTGGCTTATGAGGTACCATAAAGTACACCTTATTATAATCAATGTCCTTACGTACACTCGAGTACAAAAATATGTATTCACTTTTGAACCATTTCACATTCACTCTTGCCTGTTCCTATGTAATATGTCGATACAAATATCACTTAAAGGTGAATATGGCAAGGTTCAAAAGTGGATACATATTTTTGTAGTCAAGTGTACATCTCTGTAATTACGTGTTGATAAATTATTATTGATAACCACGAATGATTTTTGAATGCGAATGGAACTATTAAATAATTACAACGAAATAGGGTGGTTCGGGTAAACATTTTCAGTTAGATCTAATAATATTGACATCCAAAACCACAAATTGGTATTGTAACTGACTGACAAATCTTTCTAAAAAGTAGATTAATTCTAATATCAGATGTAAAAGCATCGGTCCTTTTCGATAACGCAGTTTTATTGAACCACATGCAGCGCCTTCAGAATTTCAATTGCTGTAATTTTACGAGGCGAATCATCCTGTTACGAGATTTATGCCTTTATACGTTTCCCGTTGGCAGTATCGCGTCGCGTTCTTAAAATAATATTATTTTTCCATACAATAGCGCCATAAAAAGATTCACGGCAGTCTCCGATGTATTTACCTCTGAAAATTTATATTCCCTGTGGGTCCTGAACCGAGACCCACAATAATACACAATGGCCTATCGTATTATCATATCATTATGAGGTAACGGGAACACAATACTTGCTGACTATTTGGACGCATCTGTTTGCGTTTCCTGGGTTCAGGGGATACGTGCCCATTTCTATTCACGCTATTTGGTAAAATCAAGTATTTTCTGCAGGGTCGGTAGATTTTGTTTGTTGGAGTGTAAAATCAAGAATACTGAAAGCTTTGTTACACTCGAGTACAAAAATATGTATCCACTTTTGAACCCTTTCACATTCACTCTTGCCTGTGCCTTGCCTTGCCTTCCTATGTAGTGTGTTGATGGAAATATCACTTAAAGGTGAATGTGGCAAGGTTCAGAAGTGGATACATATTTTTGTACTCGAGTGTACGATTGACGGATGAATACTCACTTATATACTGTTATGATTTCAACCTTTTAAAATTCGTTCGATGAAATGAATATAGTAGAAACTTATTAGAAATGATATTAATACGTACATTATGATATATGTGTATATAATATTAAAATAATGATGAATTAACACAGCTAAAAATAGAAACAAATGCTGATTTGGGGGATCTCTGACAATTGAACAGGGCCTCTCAAAAGCTTTATTATTGTTCAACTAGGTAGCTGTATGACTTCTGGTTTTCTTAGACTCTATTTGAGCGTGAAGCCGGTTATTGCTTGTACGCCATTTTCTCGTACATGAGCGCTTTTCGTGGTTTGAAAAGCGTTAGTAACGTACGAGCTACGGCCGTCTCTGTCCGACTCCTTTCCCAAAGCAATCTGTGTTTGACGGAGCCCGTAGTTTTGATCACTCGACCGAGCGCACCCAGTCTCAGAAACTACCACTCATGTTACACATGTACAAAGCTGTCTGGCAAATAAACTTTTAGATTAGATTTTTCTGCGTTCTACGTAATAAACCAGGTCGATGTCGTGGTCTTAGAACACTATTTCTGTACATTTCTTGTGACAGAAATCAGCAGGAAAAACGTAGATGCTTTAAAGGAATAGGTGTGTATTCCGGCATAAGAGTACTTACTTTGTATTTTTTGAGCCTTGTTTATGCGACTAAGCATGGGTGGAGGTGGAAGCACTAATTCACCACAGTTAGTGTCTACAGAATCATCTCTTCGTAGTTTTCATGGGTGAGATGAAAGGGTTCTGCATTGAGTTCACGCCAGAATCCTCACTAAGGCACAGCTAACTAAGCGTTTCACATTTTTTCCTTTGGTGACATATATTTATTACTATTACTCTACCTAGTATACTCGTATAAACTCACAATTTCATGGCAGTGACGGACCCAATAAATTTGGTGGCTGTTAGGTAAGGGTGATGCACTTACGAACGCCAAGTTTTGATCATTCATCCGAGCGCACTATTTTAGATACTTTTTCACGTTTCAAGCTTCTCGTAATAAAAGTTCAGATTTGAATTTTTAAAACTAAATCACATACTATGTAAAATACTATAAGATCTCTAGGGTGATTGCATTGAATTTATTTAGATAACAAAACCACACACACAGTTTCTTACACGGAGCCGATTAGAAAATTACATTTAGATACTTTTGTGAAGGCACGCTACGTACTGATGAGAGATGAAGTCCAGGTGCAAACCCACTTTTAAATCAGTTTTAATGAAAATCACACACTATTATGTCACTTTTATGTTAATGATTAACCCACATGATGATTGGATTTATTTCGAGTCAGCACAAGCATTCGCTCCAGTATCATGAAAAGGCCAACAAATAACGACAATCATCCTCAGATAGGGGCACCGACCCGCTCGTCGTCACATCACAACAAAATTAAACGAGATAAGCTTCGCATATTCAATAGCGACATTTCCTGCTCCCTATAGTCATTGTCAGCCATTCTCATGCCTTCTTTGGCGTGTAATTGGATGAGACGATTGCTATCACCAGTCTCGAGGAAAAGAATTTAATAACATGCGAAATAAGCTCTCGAATTTATCGCACTTTACTTCGTACGACACGCGGTCTCGATCTCATATATTATATATGCGCTCATATTTTACCCCCGATAGTTTTTTATTTAAATAAAACCCCAATAACTTCAACTCACGCGTTCACCAAAGGGTGAATTCATTCCGAGAACCACGTAGCCAGACTGTACGTACATTTTGAATGTATTATTTATAACTGTAAATAGTTTTTACAGTTCCAAGAGTATAATCCGCGATATTTTTAGGGTGAGCCATATCGAATCGGGCAACCTTTTTTGATGAAACGAATACCAAAATCCGTAGCGATTTTTGTAATAAGTTCCTGCATTGACCGAATGTCCCATTTTTAACCGGGTTTATTTATGGCCAATGGTTTTCTACGCGTTTAAGTGCCTCGTAAATCGTTTATTATTACTGTTTTAGTATCGTATATTCAGATCTGCGAGAAAAAATCTTAAAAGTTTATGCTTGAGAGTATTTTCTAGGCTATCTTCTTCCAAAAAGTTGTGTTGCATGCCATTTCTAGCTGCAATTTAAAACTAAAGTAAGTCCAAATAATATTTGTATTGTAACACGATTATCTATTTAAAAAGCCAGTGGTACGAGTGATCAGTTAATTTTATTACGTAAGTCCTACAGCTTGCACGCGACAGATTTGCTATTTTTAATATAATAAGTCTTTAGACTTGTCCTGTCCCTGATGAGTCATGAAGTACTTAACCTTCACGACATCACGATTACTTAACTCCACTCAAAATCAAGTTTTCCTAAAAAAATACATTTCAATTTTAGCGCCGCCTACGCAACGGATTTTTGAAATTTGTAATGTTTATTATTTAACAGATATGTTGAATTTAGTACATAATTTTTCTTTAACTCGGATGTTGAAAATTCAAACAAGTCTTTCAGCAAACGTAATTTGTTAATTATGAACAAAAATTTACTGAAGTTGATCAAATAAACCATCTCTGGCTCTCAAAATCCCTAAATATGGTTTCTGTTAATTGGTTTTTGAAGTCGTAGAATAAAGTTTGTAAATCTATGTATCTATGTCTATACATAAGTTCTTCAGAACAAGGGGATACATACGTTGTGAAAGTATCGAACTGGAATTGGGAACGACCAATAAATCCGTG
Organism: Carcina quercana; assembly: GCA_910589575.2. Lineage (NCBI taxonomy): Eukaryota > Metazoa > Arthropoda > Insecta > Lepidoptera > Depressariidae > Carcina > Carcina quercana. The sequence continues at coordinate 9,187,391 of OU342436.1, forward strand.
GCAGTGACAGAGGTGCGATAACAGGCGATCGCTGGCGTGTGTATTTGATAATGGGCGGTCGACACCTGGCGTGCCGCCGGCGGGCGTCATGCGTCCATAAACCACCACTTTCATACGAGCACGGCTGTGTGCGCACCCTCCTTTATCACCACATATTGTGGACATTTCTGGCAGGTGTTATCGTTGAGGGTTGACCTGAAGCCATCCTTGTGTAAGCACTCTAAAAGTGTCTGGAAGAAAATCCAATTTTCTTAGGTAGATATTTTATATCTTAAAGATGGGATTCAGGATATGAAGCATCACCAGTCTTAGAAATTCTGTGTAATACAAAGAAAATAGAGGATTCCCTTACCCTTATACAAATTACTCCTAAGAGTTACTTTTGTCACTAACTAGTCGTCTCAACCGTCCTCGGATGATTTTTATGACAATCGGTCATACAAACCTTGTCCTTACAATTAAAAACACAACAAAAACTTGATAAGTACGAGTCGGAATCGACGGAGACAGATGGAGGCCGATTCCGTTCAAACCACCGTACATTATTTAATGCAAGATTGAAAAACAGCAGAAAAAACACGATAGCTGTATGGGGACCGGGACTCTTGGAAGATTTCAGGTGATGATGTGAAGGTGGACAGTACTCTATTCGTGCTGCAGGTTTCATAGCAGGCCCAATCTAAATCAAATTTACACCGACAGAGGTTTCTACATGGCATATATTGCAGTGCAGTGTCAGTGTCATATGCAGTGTCAGAGTACACACGGTGAGCTATTCAATAGGGACAAAGTTCAAAAACAGTTTGAAATCAGAATCCATGTTGATTTTCGCTGCATTGAATGGTTGAATTTAATTGTACGAGCTTTTCAGCGTAGTCAGTAATAAACTTCTCAATAAAGTTAGTCTCATGAATATAGCCAACGACTGCTTACAATGCAACTATTTCCATTTATTCAATTTTATATTACGCGTGTGAAACTAACTAAAGTTGTCAGTACATTTTTATAAATTCAATTGCAACAGCTGCTGCTTAAACGTGTAATACCCGTATAGTACTCGCACAATAAGTTTGCCCATCTGAAGTTAGTCACAAAATATCAAGTATCAATTATTAACGAATAAGTGGGAGGTAATGCATGTTTGCGGGTGCTAATGTCCTAGTGTTTTATGTTGTCTAGGGATAGTTATTATCGAAAATAATACACACACATTCCGTCTGTACATGTTTGAAATTGCGGAGAGCTAACTTCAGAGGGGCAAACTTATTGTGCGAGTACTATAACAGCGGCATCACACCGCCTCCGCAGTCTTGAAATGTAACTGAAATCATATAATTGATTGAGTCCTTCTAGTCGATTGAGCAAAACACATCCCCCACAATCCATCGACACAAACGTCAAATCAAAAATCGTCGAGACAGCAGCAATTGGCAAGATTGTATTCATGTCAGACACTAGTGATTGAAAACGGAGTCGTGATTGAATGACTGAGACAAAAGACTTGAATTACCCTGTAAGTCGCGTGATCCAGGGAGCGCCTCACGAATCTCTTTATATTGCAGCTTGCCGATTTTTCACAGCGATACGATCGTATAAAACAGTCACGTATTTTTTAGTGTCAGTGGCTTGGGGCTCACTCTTTAACAATATCATAACCAGCCTGCTGAGGGCATCGGGACGGCTCGCGTGCTTATTGAATTTCTCCGTGAAAAGGGTTCAGTGCCTGTAAATTTCTATTTTAAGTCCCATTCCGCAGTGCGGTTCTAGGGCTGTAATAGACTTTTATGTGTGCATGTCACATTTGAAATTATTTTGGGGTCTTCCGTGTTGGCGTGAGATGGTGCGAAGCTTGTTATTAAGTTTTATATAGCTCTGTAACGGTTATTAACGGTTAGAGGACACGAATAAAATAATACATTTGTCTAGGTTTTCTAAAAATATGTATTTCTAGTTGAAACCGCCTTAAATGTAAGGGGAAATTCAAGTATTTTAAGTTTATATCTGACAGTGGTTGTATCATTATTTTGATGATTTATATCAAACAAATTACGACCTGAGTAATAATTTCGCAAACTAGAGAATACTCTGCTGCTAAAGACAATAAGAATTCTTAATTAATGTCCACATATTTTCATTATAAAATGACGATACCAGCTTGTGATACCAGCAATGTTATTACACAGTACTATTGAAATAATATCGTACTAGAAGAGCGGAGGTTGGATGTGTCACGATGGCGTGCACTGAAAACATTAGCTCGTTTGAAGTATAGCCAAATACATTTTGTTAATTTACTTCGATACAATATGATACAATAATACTACAAAGTCTTCTTACGTGTGTTGTAAATAGCGTCAAATTTATCTCCAACAAATTTTACTGCGATCACCAATCCTCTGACAAACGTGGTGTTTGTGTCCAACAGTGCGATTAAGCAGCCGATCTGATAATGATATAATGTTTTGTGTAATTGTATAGATTGTAATTTTAATTTGATTTTTACTAACATAGTTTTTAAGTTTATACTAACAAAGAATAAAAAAAATTATTCTGATGAAAAAATACCGAGACCCGGGGTGGGGGATACCACCGGGATTCGAACCTTGGTCCTCCACATTGTAAATACAAGCGTGTAGCCATTAGGCCACGGAGGCGGCTGAAATGATTTATGATTATGTGAATATCATTAAAGGCAGGAAAATTTACTTTCTTTCTTTGCATTGCATCCTTATCGATAAAAACAAACTTAAGTTTTCTTGGCCATCTTTCAAAAAGTACTAACCACTATAATATCATTCAGCTTGCAGCAGCTATAAGGTCATTTAGCTTGTTTTGAATTAAACTAAGCCATTGCTTTTAATTCTGCTCAGTGTACGATGGAAAGCTGCACGTTAATGAAAAATAATTTCCCCATTTGAAGTAGTAAGCAGCAGAGAGTTAAGTGCGGAACCCGTGCCGTGCGCGGGGTTCACGGAAATACTGTCCATTAAAATTCGCTTTCATAATAGCTTTCTATAAACGGACAATTACAGAACATTTATTTACTGTGAATACGCCTGTAAAAATAATTGTTGACTGATTTTTTTCACTGTTGGCTTTAAGTATCTTTCGTTTTATGCTCTTGGCCTAATGCTACAAGGTATGCTTAAAATTGAGGTAGAAATTTATAGGAAATACATTCTTTAAACCAATCATGGGCAGGAGTTGGAGATTAATCATGTTCATTTGTTCGTCGACAATCATGTATCTTTAGTAAAAGAATAGATAGAGTTGCATGCAAATTGCTTTCTGTGTTTATCAATATTACGATAAAACCGTTCATTGTAATACGATTCGAAAGCTAATTTTGAGCTGCATAAAATTTTTCATGTTTTAGGGTTCCGTACCCAAAGGGTAAAACGGGACCCTATTCCTAAGTCTCCGCTGTCCGTCCGTCCGTCTGTCACCAGGCTGTATCTCATGAACCGTGATAGTTAGACAGTTGTAATTTTCACAGATGATGTATATCTGTTGCCGCTATAACAACAAATACTAAAAATCAGAATAAAATAAATATTTAAGGGGTCTCTAATACAACGAAACGTGATTTTTTTCGCTCGTTTATACTCTATATTTATAACGTCAAGAGGAACGCTTGAAATATTCACTATATTTAGTTATATATTCACTTTAAAAATAAATAATTAAATTAAAATCAAACAAATATTTAAGTGGGGCTCCCGTGCAACACAAACGATTTTTTGCCGCTTTTATAGATAATGCCACGGAATCCTCCGTGCCCAAGTCCAACTCGAACTTGACCTGTTTGTTATTGACCTATACAACAGGTTTGCACTTGGCCTACTTTTCAATTGACGATAATGATAATAAGTGAAGAAAAGGCAGTTGGATGGAATGCGTGCTCAGCTCAGCCTCAATAATTAAGTTCCAAATTACTATAACAGTTTTCTACGACAAATACTTTAGCTGCGTAGGGAAACTGATCCCTTATTCGTATATCGTTTTAGAAATATTAGATAACATGATAGCAGAAACTTTTTAAAACAGTTGACTGAATTGGAAGTTCGATCACACTTCGTGGTTAGGGCCCTGGTGTGTCTCCATGGAAGTTGTGTCGTATTTGAAATGCTCCACAAACAGGGAAATAGCTTCGGTACCATTAGGTCTCAGGTCCGCCGATATAGATTGATGAGTTCGGCTGACATCGTCATTAGGTCTGGCCTGAGCGCGTTTTTCCCCACCGCCCGCTCAGCCGTGGCCCGCCGGCTTCGCGTGGCTACCGTTACACTATAACAAACCCATGGACACGGCAATACCACAGACTGCATGAGACACATCGAACACGTCACCATTATTTTGCTATAAATTTAACGAATGCCTCATTTACGTGTGTAAACTATAACATAGTATATAACCATTCCGTTGACGCATGAGCACAAAATTAATCTATATAGGTTAGTTAGTAGTACTACCCTACAGAATGGACGTTCACCGCCTCCACCGACCGCGGTACCTCACCTCTTCCAGAAAGAAAGACGTCGGCTCATGCATCGTTTGCAGAAAATAGCAAAGTGTGCGATACCACCTTGACTGTAAGGGCAGTATCGCACACTTCGCTATTTTAATTCGTGTGCTATTTGACTCGCGCATGTATGTCATTCGTTCGATGTATGGTAATAATTACCGATATCACGACATTTCTTTCCATTATTATCCATGGGAGTCGTACAAGGCGATTATTGTAAAATTCTAGGTGACCTTGTATATGATGTGTATGATTATCATCTTACTGCGACCGTATGCTAACCCAGCCATAGCCAAATGTTCATAGGCCATAGACAAAGGTTAATTTAACCATTGTCATTATTGACATCAGTCAGACTTAGAGTAAAATTTATTTGCTCTTCGAGAATTTTCTAATTCCAACTAAATTCAAAAATAATAATTAAATAAACACTTCGCCCATCGGGCACTTGAGACAAAAAAATTATGGGTGATATGCACCTACTTTCGTGGCACATAGAAATATATAGCGTTGTTGTATTCTGTTATAGATTTTTCTCAATGGTCCCACCCCAGATAATTGGACCGAATGTTTTCGTCCGCTCGGTCTAATGACTGGCAGTTTTGTTTACCAACGGGACATGCCGCCTTTTATTGAGCCGTTTGCGTTTAGTCCCCGCACATTTTGTAGGCGAACGGTTTTATGCCTTTTTAAAGTTTTGTTTCACGGAGAGAGAATTTCGCCCCGCGTAACTTTGTAAGCAGTTAGGTTTTTGTTATTCCGCTGGGGTTGGAACGATTACGCCAGTATAGACAGCAACTACAGCGTTAAAGATTCACATCGATCTTTTTATATATATTTTTTGTATGATGGGTTTGCACTTGACGGTAAGTGACGACAAGGCCGTTGTGAGGTAAGCGTGCATGCGCACCCAGAAGCCCCAATATCATGAGGTGCTGGCTCTGCTACCTTTCATACCGGAAAACCACAGTGCTATTAACAGTGCTGTCGGACTCAGGCGACATGGTGGTAGCTAGCTAAGCGGACTTCAACCAAACCTGGGACCTCCGATTTGTAAGTCCAAGCGTGTAGCCATTAGTATTAAACATTCGCCTTTCATTTGTTTTTTAAGTTTGTCACAAAACTCAGTATGGAGACTTGATTGGTCTATGTGTTATATTTATTTTGCATATCTATTTCTTTCTGTTTGACATTTATTTTATATAATTTTTGACATTTTAAATATTTTTGACGATCATTGTACACTCTGACATTTTTATATATATTTTTTTGTAATCTTGACATTGGTACAATGAAATAAATAATCTAATCTACATTAACGCTGTATCTCTTCCTAGAAAATGAAAAAATAAATTAAAAATCAAATATAATCAGATCTAAGTAGCGACCGATCAGTGGTGTAAGTCTCATCATATTAGGCTTATGCTGATTTCAAGTAATTTCTTTCCAGATAAAATTTATGTAATCTTTTGTTTTTCGCTTACAATTCATATAACAGGAAATGAAGAAAAAAATAGTATATATTTCCAGAGTCATCTGTGGATGAACCGTTTAGAGACTGACTACCAGCAAATTGTGACGTCATCGTTGTTGTGACCAAGGAGAAATGGAAGATAAAAGTGCATGCAGCACAGAATCAAGGCGTTCAATGGAGGAGGCATATATCCTGCACGGAAGTCGGATATCCGATGGTTCTAGAGTGGTGAAAACGTGCCGGAAGCGAGTACCGAACTTTCCTCCTACTAGATGGACCGACAACCTGGTAATCGCTATTGCTATGATATTAATTTGAACATTATACCTTCATGCGTTTCTGGGAAAAATACTATTGATAGACAGACAGACTGACAACAAGTGATCCTAAAAGGGTTCCTTTTTTCTTTTTGAGGTACGGAACCCTAAAATGGTAAATGCAATAGTCACGAGTAGTTTTTTGCGTATGTGACCCTAGAGAGTGGACACGCTATCGATATTTTCCCTGTCCATCCTCGCGTCACTCCGCCCGCCTCGGTCGCGCGATAGATTGATCACCGTGTTGAATGACGTCCTCATTTCGGCCGGTGTCCCTCCCTCTGCTGGACGACGCGTTTTATTTATCTATACCGAAAAAATATATTACTGAGGTTTTTACAGAAGATTTTGACAACTTATTCGGGGCTTATTGGGGTCACCGTTGGTGTTGAGCTTGGCGTTGAAGTTTGTGAGTGTTTAAAAAGAAAATCTATCTTTTATATGAACGAAAACACAATTTTTAGGCAAACATAACCTCTACATTTTTCCGTGTCCTAAACACGGAAAAAGTTGCGGGCAAAAGATCGTATACAATAACATCCGTAATGGCCTATGTGATGCTTTCTATTTGTATCTCAATCAAGCTTTGACGACAGTAATTTTATACATTTTGTAAGGTTAAAGTTTACATTACTTGTTAGAATAGATCAGATAGACCTCAGTAACAGTGGTAAACAAGACATACGAAATGCAGCCCTAAATTCCTAACATTTTGAAGAGTTGCTATAATAATGATACATGATAATATATCCATGATTGGTGTTCGCAGTAAGATGTTGTACACATTCAGCTGCTGCTCATCTGTTGAAATATTCCCTAAGCTGTTTTTCTTCTAAAGATGAATGCGACAAATCCAAAATGAGTAATCAGATTATGGTTTTCATTGAAAAAATGCCGAAATTCCTTTCCGGAATAAAATAGAAAGATTTCACAACGACTTACCTCCAGTTTGCCGTTGTCTTTATCCCTCCGTACTCGTTATTCATCTGGATTTTCAGATTATTTTTGATGTTTATTGTTTGGTTTGTAAAATACAACGTCTGGAAAAACTGGAGCCCTCTTGAACAGTAGGCAAGGAGGTATAAAACCGTGGACTACACAACTGAGTTTAATTCTTGGCTAGCATTGGTTTCGTTTTGAATAGCCTTTGTGAAAATTCCTGACCTCTGACGCTTCATATGACATACCTAGTAAATTCTATTCTAGTGAAAAAGCGTCGCTCGTGGCAGTTCTGTCAGGAACGTTTTCAAAGAATTATTGTCGCATGACAGCATTGGTCGCACTGACGAACATAACATAACGGCCCGCCAATCACACTGGGAGCTTGTTTTTTCCAGCTTGTATCGGATTTATTGGCCACTGTGCAAACGGCCATAGGTCGTGACTATGCAATGTCGTTCATATTTATTGATTCTTTTTTATTAACAGCATTGTTCAGGGCACTGCATTGCAGACTTCTATGAAGGCGGTTATACATTTAGCATGCCGGGCTTGTATTAACAGCTAATGTTTATTAGATTATGCTATAAATCTCGGCGTCCATTGAATTTGTTTTCGTGTATTGAAAACAAATTCAATGGACACCAACCTATATGTAGCATAAATGCTAACTTATATAGTACATACTGCTGATTTTCCGTAAGAATAGAGACGCAGAAAGTAGTGTATGCTAAATCGGTAATTCGTAGTCAATAAGCTGAAAATATTTGTGAATCCCGCCCAGAAGGACCTTGTATTAATGCAGGTGACGTACCCAACTAGGCATCAAGACTATCAAGTCACGTTTTGCCGGGGCTATCGCCGTTCTACCGTACATAAGGACGCCAGCGGGCTGCCTATGACATTATTAAACTCCGGCGCATCTCTGCTCGAGTGACGCTAAAAAACTACGTGACCGCGTTGCACAATTCAAGTTTCCCCTCTGAAAAATCGCCGGCCCCGAATTCAGAGCGTATACTGAGCGAATAGAGAAAAAAATAACGGTGCCCTCCGCATGGACCACTTTACTGAGTGTCCCGAATAAATTATGTTGATGAAACTTTTAGTTTGAGCGATATACGGTGTGCACGGCGGCCACTCCCTACACCGAACCGATAAAAATTCAAAACTTCAATGATAATAGGGAATCCTGAATATTTCATCAACTCAACCAAACTGCCTCTTGAATATTTTCACTGTATTTGCCCAATTGAATAAATGCGGTTACTTTATGAGTATCTCCCCGGTTTCTTTGTAATTCTGCGTTGGGGTGAATTTCTTTGTTTCGTATTTCCTATTTTCTGCTTGCATCAATCAAAGTGAGGATGTCCTATTATCCTGTCTCGCAGGAAACAAGGTGAGAAGCGCGCTTTTCTCGAACCCTGGGAGATTTTCCTTAATTAAATGTCGTCTAACATCTCGCTTCAGCTATGTAGCTCCTGCGAAACATAATAACGACATGACCCGCTGCAGAATAGCTTTTCTATCCGACAATCTCTTTTCACACGAGCATTAACGTAACAGAAATTCAGACTTATGAAAATACGAAGCTCTCGTTGCCAGTGTAATATTGTTAGAAAACCAGATGCGACTTTGCATGTGATAACAGAGATAGACGCTGTCCTTATGCGACGTAAGTTGGCTAAACTAAATACCTTTCAAGAATTAGAACAACTTAGTTAGGAACAGACACAGCCGTGTCACAACTGTATAGTGAAAAGTTACAATTTGCAAAATTACACCACACCAGTCATATCATAGACAGATGTAACTATTCAAATGGGAATGAACTAAATTTTATAATGAAGTAGATCTAATTGTGTGAAATAGTTACTTTTTCCACTTTAAATGCTTGTTTTTTAATTTTCAAGTCTGGTCAAGTTCGAGTCGGACTCGCGCACCGGAGGTTCCGTACAGAATATGAATAATTAACATACTGTAAATCATAAATAAATAATAGGTACGGTAATATGCACCCAACAATGCTCTACCGAAAATGTAAATTCTTTGCAGCTAAATTACATACTCGATGTATGACTTTCATCTACAAAGTAAAGTTTGCAAACATAAAAAATCTATTCTACTGTGTTTTAATTAAAAATCCTGGTTTTCAGATTTATTTCAGCGGTTGTGCTGTAAGACCTTGCTTCTTACCAAATTTCAGGATTATAGGTGAACAAGAAGTATTATAGGTTTTGGTTCTTTTGCATTTTGTATGGTCTTAAATACAGCTATATGTTTTTATTGCGTTGATCTATAAGTTTGATTTTTTCCCAGATCTAAGGTACGGCAGATTCGATATTAATTTCAACTTGATATCTCCACGCGTCCCTGAGAAAAAGTGACTTGACAGACAGACGGACGGACAACAAAGTGATCCTATAAGAGTTACTTTTTTCCTTTTGAGGTTTAGAACCCTAAATAGATTGTTCTTCCACTTCAGGATGTTTTGTGTATGAATCCTTGGTGAGGTATTTAATACGTAATCAACTAATATGCGATGCGATGTACTTACTCAATGCGAATGTAAGATTTTTATCCTTTCTTTATTGATTTGACGTTTAGTATGGGGATAGCTGAAGGGTCAAGAAAGAATCATCGATCTTACAGGTAGTCCCTGTGGGATTCTGAAGTTCACGCAGACGATGTCGCGGGCAAAGGCTAGTCCAACATAATTTCAAATGTATAAATGGAAGTATCTTTAAACTTTTAATGCTTAAGTATATGTTCACTGTTAAAAGAGCCAACTCATAATCACCATGGTCGGCAGGCTGATGGTTATCGCAGAATTTTTTAAAGATTATTTAATTTATTTTCGTAATAGTCGCCTTTTACATCATGGGATGACCGGGCGATCGTATTCATCCGAGACCACGTGGCAGGAACAGCTCCTGATTGAAAGGAACAATAAAATGTGACAGAAGCGTGTTTACACAGAAGTCTCACGTCAAATGTAAAGCACAACCGAACAATAACTGTCCACGATAACGTTTCAAAAGATTAATTACGAACTATAATTATTATTCATTATATTCAAATTATTCTGACCGTGATTATGCCTTAATACGCTTACTTTGTATTAAGCCCCTTGCCGGGCCGCGGGCTACGGTATAAAAGCACCGCATTTATTCAAGTGCAACACGAAAAATGCATTAGTGCCCGTTGGCACTCCGCCGTCGCCATTCGTCATTGTCCTGCAACGTGCTGCGGGCACCCCGCCCTCCGGACGTTCCATCCATCGGCAAATTCAAAGAACAATATAATTATTAGAGACTATTGACCGTATCGAATTTTGATGACACTAATGAAACTGCGAGAAACATAAGAACCGAATAAGTAATCTCTGGGTCATATGGATCTCTCATGAGTAAACTCACATACACATCACTTTCACAACAAATAAACAAATACGGCACGTGAAGAACTGATCATGTGATGCTTCCCCGGGCAAGATCCAACTATGGCAGGAAATCACTTACGAGGGAGCACAGTTGTTCAACAAATTACCCAAAGACATAAGAAATAGTACTTTTTTGTTTAAAAACAAACTTCCTGAACTCATTGTTGAAATGTAACGTACTCGTAGATTAAATAATTTTTAAAATAGATTTAACTGCCTCACCAGACCAATATTTGTTATAGTTATTGTAATTTCTCATATAAGTGATAAAATGTCTTTTTGCAAATAAATTCCTTAAACTGATCTTGAGCAAAATTCAATTAATCAAAACATACCAAATTTTACTTACTTAAGACTCCATCGAGAGCGACAGCGGCGCCCTTATCAGTTTTTTTCCTTTTTCAAATTTCTGACAGAGAGAATTCCTAGAACCAAGGCGGACTTTTCTTAGCCATCATGAATTAATATTTAGATTATGTGTAGTTATTATAAATTAAGCCGCCCAAAGTGGTCACTTCTGACTGTTTTGTTACTAGTAACAGTATAAAATCGATATATCAATACATGATGTATCGATACATCGTAAACCAGTAATAAATAAAAAAGGACGGCTTTGTTTTTGAAATTATTACATAATTACTCGTACGTAGACATGTAGAAAAGAGCGAACGAGGGCACCACCGTCGCTTTACGCAGTCAGCTCTTTTGTTAATTGTAACAATTTTTCCCAGTAGTTTGTTCCCTAAAAATAACCATAAAGAACCAGAAACAATTTCTTCTTTCTCCCATTGCAGTCCGGTAAAATGTGATGTCCTGTTTGTTAGCCGTAACAACGTACAAGGCCACCATTATTATTAGATGGCAGTATATGCCAGTTAGTTACTTATCTGACTGATTGTGTTCTGGTCATGCAGCGTGTATCTGTAGAAACGATGTCGATGTTCCCTCTTGTATTTATCGATCATGTCAAGAATGATTGGGTTTGAAAAAAGATTCGCACTAATTTTATTCAGCCTTAAACAACTTTTTAAAATAGTAATTATCTAAAAATAGGATATCGTATTGTAATGTAATGAAATGAGTATCATTAATATCCAACTTCATAATGAATCACAATTGTCATTTTTACACAATTTTATTATTATTGTTCAAAACGCCATCTAGGGACCATTAGCTGCGTAAATTGTAGCTGTCATTAAAGTTGAACGATAATGATAAGAATTTCCCACCATGACAATCTCATATCCTATTTTTATGTAATTACTTTTAAAGCCAATTTGTGGTTCTATAAAATCACTTGTTATGATAAAATAAATTTTGCACGGAAGCATTCTCAGCTCATTACTCGTAATGTTAGCATTGTCATGTTTTAAATACTGTTAAAAGGGTTCTAGAATATCATTATAATACCTAAAAGATCAGGGTCACTATGTCTGACTTCGATACCCAAGTCATGACTGGGAACAATTCATTAGTACGTTCCATGTAGTTTTAACTAGGTTCGGATTGATGTAGAGATAAATTCAGTAAACTTTTACTGACAGCTGAATTGATTAATTTATCCTATATTTTCACAGCAAAGTTTTTTAAAACCAACTTCGTTTCTAAAACAAAAATAGGAATGTTTGATATTCGTTATGATTTCAATTTACAGCTCTCGGACTTAGTCCTCGGAAATTCTAATTACTTATGAGAGTGAAATAATTCTAGGATTCGCTTCTAGAGATTTACGACGAAAATTAAACACTTAGAAATGACGGGAGGGGATTTCTTTAGGACTTTTATTTCATTATAATAATATTTGAGTAAATTACACATTTATTGTCAAAGTCAACGTAACATTAGTATTAGATTCAGATTAAGTACAAACAATACGGAGTTGTTATTTCTACTTGGTGGATTGTTTACACGATGTTTCTTTGAAATCGCTGTAAGCTTTACAAATGATTTCGTATTACGTGCTCGCATTAAAAGAATCTTGTCATCTTTTTCTATCAAATTATTTAGAATCTTTACTTTTGTCGCTTAGAAATTATTTAGACCAATTATATTCAGAGAGTGGAGTATAGCATTGAGTTTCAATTATATAAAAAAGCAAGCTACCTGGATATGCTTAATTAAATTACATATTTTAATGTTAAAATAATGTTAGTTTAATAATAAAACACATCATAAATCTAAATTTTCTTTATGTTGTATGAACTGAATACTTTTTAGGAGATTTAACAGGAAACACTTCGAGAATTTTATTATTATTATGCGATATAAGTTGAAGAAATACTTTTGTAAGATCGTATCCGTTTTCTTTTCATTTCGTATATGAGAGTTGTAATTTTCTCCAAGTCAGTAATATTATTACAGCGATTTCATAAAAAAATTCGGACTTAAACTATCCAGAGAGTTTTATTTACTTGATGGTAATACGATCGACATTTCCTTGCACTTATTCTATGCCAACTGGAAAATAACTGAAACTTAACAATAGATACCCGAGCTATTGTCAGGGCGGATATTCCTCAGTGTGCTCTGCATCATCCCAAGTACCCATGTCTCTAATTTCAAGCTTTTAGCACAAGCGGTGTGGACTAGGCTATATCAACATACGTGCATATGTCTATCAGTCAGGAAGGTTTTGATAAATACAGATTATTTATAGCCCGATTAAGCTATGTTTGTACCTTTTTCTTACTTCCTTGCGTATTCCTAGCTTACTTCGTGCATTTGTTCAATTATTCGTAAATCGCGTCAGTACGGTTTGCAGTTTTGTTGTCAAACACTTTCTAATAATTTTGGAGATAATTTATTTGTTTTGCATTGCATGTACAATTGTACATATCTCAAACGATTAGCTGATATGACCTCATCAATGGGAGGTGAAAACTTAGCTCAATCGGGATATAAACGTGTTAGAACCCCGGAAAAGCCTTTGAATTTGGGGAAAAAAGGTCTGCGCATCTGCCTTGAAGATATCAAACTTTTAGCGTTTGGGAAATACATTCAAGTTGCTATAGTGATCTCTGAAAATGTTACCCAGGGGAAGATATGGGGCGGTCCGGATATGTTACCAGTACCAAAAGTAATAAAAATCTGAAAATGTCGATCGTTCATCCATCATTTCACTACATATCATAAATATGTAATATAAATATGGTAGCTTTTGTCTTTTAAATTTAGATCAACTATATTCATATAATTTATAGATATTCGTATATTTTGCATGAATTTACAAACTAATAAAAGTTTATTATGTTTTTGAACAATTACTTTCCTTATTTTTATATTATACAAACTGAAAGAGAAGTCATGTACCCTATGCAGCTAGTCACCATGTATTATAATTTTAGGCCAACATAACATTTACTCGGTAATGGAATTGAATATAATACGAATTTTCACAACTACTATCATTTTCTCTTTTATAATCAGCATCAAACCGGGAACGTCCACTGCTATATATATGCATATAATATTTGATATAAAAAGAAGTATTCCCTTCCCATTCTTCATTAGGAGTATCAACGATTTAAACAGTGTCAACAAGAAATAGAGTAGCCCTCGGACTACAAAATAGGATAAACAATTAAACACATACACCCGAGTGACTTACTCTGTTATTAATGACCTTTTGTACGAACCTAGACAATGTATAGAAACTCTATCGAGTGTAAACAGAGGAGTTTACATTTGAACAACACCTATTGTATTTTATTATTCCATTGTTGGGTAACTATTAATACTGTCTATTAGAAATTTTATTTTAAAACCGATCCGGATTCGTCGTTGAAATGAACACGCGCTTGAATTGCGATCATTCTATTGATCACCATCAGCTGGGAAATGTCCATTGTCCACGTCTCCGAAGTATGCCACATTGACCGGTCCCGAGCCATTTGCATCAAGCGATTCCCCGCGACCTTTACTAGGTCGGCGGTTCATTTCATATAGCCACAGGGGGACGGCCCGGTACACGTTACCCGATACCTGGTCGCCATCCGTTCTTCGAGCGATGTGGCCTTCTATTGATACTTGTATGAAATCGATGTGGCATAGCGTTTTAAACGTGTAGCTTCCATTGCTGATGAACTTAATTCATTATGTAAAATAATAATAATATCTGAATAAGTTCTAGAAAAAAGTTAGAAATAGCCTCGTTCAATTCAGCGAATTACTTTCTTAAAGTATACACGTAATACTAAAACTCAATACAAAAATTACTGACAGTAAATCTAGAACGTATGTACATATCTAAGCGCGGAGAGTATGATCGCATACAGCTGCGGCGGGAGATGCTGCGTGAGGTAGTGGTGCGCGTGCGACGCGGCCGGCACGGCACGCGCGGGGAGGGTGCGCGCGCGCTGCCACGCCGCGCCCGACACCATCGGTTCTTCTGCGCCGAATCCGTTCATGCTTAGCTCTAGCCCTGCGAGTGGAAAACACACTATTCAAGGAGCAATCATTTATGCACCAAAAAACATTTTATTACATAAGGTCTTAGCGTGGGGACACACCTGTCTTTGATGTTCTAATATACCTAGAATGAACTAGATTGGGCTTTCTTGATTTGCACAAGTGAAAGCGTACTAATGCGAATATCTCTCTCTCTTTCAGATATATGGAGTTTGTATGTAATGTTCACCCCTCTTTCTGACCGGACGTTTGCTTGCTGACCTGTGCTTGACGGTGCGGGTAAACATTTTGTACGGAATTCTAGCCTTTCGGACTCCGCATGATCTGGTTAGATCAGAAGACCAAAGACCAACCAAAAAAATCCCCACGTTTATTCTAATAAGTCGGGGGCAAAACTCTAGCTTCTAAAAAATAATTGAGATTTCATAGGTTCACCAATTCCGTTTACACCACAGATAAGGGTTTACACGAATGTAATACATACTACAAAGTTCCTACATACTCGTATATCTAATGTTTTCTTTCTCAGTTATAGCTTGCATGTTTGTGACTCAATCACGCATAAACGCATTTGGATAAAATTTTGATATGATATAAAATATATTATGACTTCCTTTAATTTATAAGGTTCATAGAAATACAAACACCGCTCGCGTGTATATGTGTGTGTAAAGCACTAGTAATACCGCCACAATGTGTGGAGTAATTCCAATAATTTCATTTTTTAATTACGCTCTCATTTGAATATGTTAAATTAGCCGACGTTATAATTATCAAGATTGATAATTATAGATTATAATTTCAAAATTTTTCGTTCAATCTTAATTTTTACTATAATTCCAACAGGGTCTTAATTGCGGCGCGGTGTCTTCTGCTCTTAGGCTAGTTAAAAATAATTTGTAATTTGACAACGGCATTTGAAATTCAGCGAGTTTGAGACGTTCATTTCAGCATAAACACATTTGCATGTTTGGCTCACGGACGAATCATGCTATGAATAACCAGGCATAATACTTTTTCTTCCATTAATACGTGAATAAATTGATTAAAATTTTTGCGTCCTAACGTAGACGAAGTCGCGATCATGAGCTAGTAGTAATAAAATTGGGCACCGCGTAGATACGATATTAGCACAATCCATAAAATAATAATTTTCCATGGAACGAGACTAAGCGAGGCGTATTTAGGCCTAATAACTGATTTACACGATGCTAACGATTGGTGCCAGTCGGTGCGCAGAGTTCAGAATGAGCCTAAATATCACTCTAATCCAATCCCAGTTTTTATATATAATGTAGTATAGATGGCAGTGTCTAATTATTCGACAATTTGTAATGCGCGGCCGGAGACCAGTACTCGCTTTATACCAGTAATGGAGTAAGTAAAGTCACGGGAGTTCTCGCGGAATGGCTTCCATAGAAAATTTCTTTCGCCTTACTTATTACTTCCTAATTTAGCGACATTACGATCCGATGTTATATTTTTAGATAACTAATGCACTAAGCCATCTATTTTATTTTAGAAGACTCTGGTGAAATAAATTTAGTATGAAACATTTAGCGGTGGGTGTTTTGCAATGCACGTTTTTGGAAATATTTTGGCGAGGATAAGGCATAGGGTAGAAGCCTATCACAATAATTATCTTTAGCGGTACCAAAAGTATCCAAAAGTGCCCAACGCGACCTTAATACTAGGCGTGTCACAGGGCTGTATATTTTAAACCGTAATATTTAGGTAGTAGGTAAATTTTACAAACGACCAACCAACCATAACAATATTGGCAATGCAAAAGTAAGAGAAAAACATAATTTTTTGGTAAAATAAATATATTGAAAGCCGGAAAAGGACATGGGCTACCTTTCATCCCGATCGAGCAAATAGTCCTCGTGGGATAATTTCTAAGCTAGTAGTACTAATAAACAAGGCCCCATTCCATACACATTCCGTTTGGTGTTAAGGAACTTTTGTGAGCGAGTCGGACTCGAAATTTAGGTTCTTTACTTTTATAATGGACTATAATAGTAATAGTCCTCTTTAACAAGTCAATTTACTTCACCCACTAGAGCACTTACGTGTAAGGACATTTTCATGATAGGAATAAATGGGATACCTACTTTATATTCATGATAAGAACAGTATGGGCCGGAAACTAGTCAAGTGTTGCTTCGTATAAAACCCTGCGTGGCTTATGTGAGTTGTCATTGATGTATTGTAACAATAGATTGTACGTATCTGTTTTTAAGGCAAAAGTTTTTCCAGGATTTTATCTCATAGAAATTGAATACCCACTGTAAAACAAAAGTGTTCGTGCAAAGAGATAAAAGGTTTATTCTGTGAAAAGCTTTGATTTATTGCGTAGCTTCAGAACTGCTGAAATTTAAGATAGATCATGACAAACTGCCAATTTTTTCAAAGGGCTACTTTTTCTTCAAATTATCAGATAAATGCTTAGGGTTTTTTAGCTTTTATAACTAGCTAGCTTTAGACGTGTGCTTCAGAAATTAACTATCCCACGGTGACTACGTAATCGTTGAGTTAATATAAGTACAAAAATCAAGCTATTCTAACTCTCCGTTACGACGCAAACGAAAAACAAATAAACGAACATATCATTTTCCAATTTATAATACAAATATAGTAAAATTACAAATGTTAGTTCTATAATAACAAAGAAGTAGGTCTCGCATACATAAGTAGCCCTGCTGATCGTACCCGATTCTTCGATCCATCTAGTCGCACGTGGTCGCCACTCGAGAAATTTTACTCCTCTTTTACTCCCGGTCTTTAGGCGATGTGGTCTGCCCATAGCCACTTCATCTCGCTGACGCATCCAGCTATGTCGGCGACCTTAGTTCGTCTACGGATTTCCTCATTGCGGATCATATCACGTAGAGAAATTCCGAGCCAATGATGACATACGGAGCCGAAAGGTGGTTATTTACTGAGGGCCGAATACACAAGCTCAAAGTCACTCAGCGAGCAATGGAACGAGCTAAAGTATCTGTAACCGACGAAAAATCTGCATGAGCTAGCGCTGACATAAAATATCGTTTCCACATTACCGTCAGGGCTCAGTTCCAATAAATTATACTCACTGTGTAAGCTAACTTGGCTCTCCATCTTCCCCAGCGCGTTCACTGACGAGCAGACGTAGATGCCGAAGTCGCCCGGCGCCAATGATTTGATCGTCAGGTTCATCCACAGCGAGTACTCGTTCACTGCGTTCTCGACGACGCGGAACTTCGGGTTCTCGTGTAGCTTGTCGCTCACCAGCGCTACGGGATATATTTCAACGTGAATAATGACGAAATTGTTCAATTTATTCCTTTTACCGTTAACATTTTATACAAATAACCAGGGCCCGTACCACGAACTTTGTTTCATTTCGTTTTTACTTCGGATTGGGTGCAGATTGTATGAATCCGAAATCGAAATGGTAAACGGATTCGATCGGTCGTTTCGTGGTCGTTTCTCATATTACCAGGCCAGGGAATGTGAAGTTTTTATGAGGAATGTGTGAAACGAATTTATCATTCAATGATATGAATTTAATTGAATGAATTGAATGTAATCAGCTATAGAGATTTCATCCATAGTATTTCAGTAAGTTTAAACCATCGAATCCAATAAACATATCTATTGTTTTTTCCTTTCTTAATTGTCTTTTTTTCTGGACATTGTGAATAGTAAGAGAACAAACACTATAACTATAATGAAACTTAGCTGGTAATGAAAACATTAATTTACTTTAACTAGACTAACGAAATATTACTATTGAAATCCTAGGAAAGAAAGGCAAGATATTGTAATGACTTAATTCCTTTAATTGTTAAAATCCACCACAACAACCTTTGAACAATAGTTAGTATAATTATGATGCTCTCAGCCTATTACCGACCTGAATACCTACTCACTAAAATATCTCGCTTCATGATTTTTCCCCCACCACAAGATTTGTTTTGTTTTTATTTCGGATTTGGTACAAATTGTATGAAAATTTTAAACGGATCCCGATCAGTCGGATGTCATGTCCTGATTCAATTCGAATTGCATAAGAATGTCGGATTCAGACATCGGATTAAGTTCGGATGTATGTGAGAGAGTGGAATATTTACATTTACCGTCTTCCCGGTTCCAGGAGTTCATAGCCTTGGGAGATGCTTCGATGAAGCACTGAAGCTCGACGTCGCTGCCAAGCGGTGCTCCCACCAGCTGATTAGTCACTCTCACTTGTGGGATAACTGGTGACGTAGAAATTATACATTAAGAAGAATCTTTTTATTTCTTTGTGTATGTCGATGGTAAGTCACTACAAGGCAGTTGGATCGATAGCTGCTCACCCAGAACCCACAAGATAATGAAGCGTTGACTTTGCTACCAGTATGGGTGGCGGTCCTTACCACCAACCAAACTGATAACTGATAAGTGCCTCGGCTGGGAATCGAACCCGAAACTTCTGTGTTAATTCTGCATAACCACTAGGCCACTGAGGATGTTAGGATTCCCGAAGATGTAACTGTCTCTTCATTGACTGGCGCTATAGCCATGCTATAGAGGTATAAATGCTCGTTATCTAATACCGCCCCCAAACACCAGTGAGTACTGTTATACTTTAATACAGTCTCAGATGAAAACAACTTCAAATCCAGACGATTTATAAATCAAAAAGAAAGGTTCCTAGTAGTAGAAGTTATTTATGTACTCGCATTATTTTATCAATATTGGTAAGGGATAGGGAAAGACATAAATGGCGTACGTGAGAAGAAGCGAGCGACTACCTTCATATACACTGCTATCGACTTTTGGATGATTTAATATAACCACACGTTTCTGAACAGTAAAAGCTGCGAGTTTACCTAGAGGTGTTAAAAAATTATTGAGAGCTATTCGCAAAATATTATTATCAAATTAATAGGGGTTCGCGAGTTCCGTACGTACGAAGGAAAAACGGTACCCTTTTAGCATTGCTCTGGTGTATATTTTCCACAGCTGATTACATCAGCACCTGCTAATGATAGCGACTTGAAATTCGGAAGAGTAATTGCAAATGGGGTGTCGTACACGTTCGTAAATACTTGTACACTCGAATATAAATAAATTAATATAAAAAAATTTCATAAAGAAGCTTTTATTTAAATGCTCTAAAAAGAAGAAAATAAACTTTAAAACTTTAAATTACATCTAACCCATCAATTGAATACATTGAACAATTTATATGCTATAAAAGCTTGTCGCGTGATTTTACTTGTATTGATGTCAAAATTGCGTACCATGAAGGAGGCCTATGTATTAATGAACCAGAATACAATAATTATGTAAACTTATCTAGAGAAAAAAGTATGTATTTTATAAAATAGGTAAATCTACACACATCTACACTAGTAAATCACGCGACAGGCTTTTATAGCATATAAATTGTTCAATGTATTCAATTGATGGGTTTGATGTAATTTAAAGTTTTAAAGTTTATTTTCTTCTTTTTAGAGCATTTAAATAAAAGCTTCTTTATGAAATTTTTTTATATTAATTTATTTTTTATTTTTTAGCTATCGATGTGTAAATGTTTCTTAAGACTAAAAAAGTCTAGTTAAGTTACTGAGTCTATTTCAATTTTTAAAAGCATTGAAGTGCAAGTTAGGCCCACCCAGGACTTTGTACGGAACTTTCATTATGGCATCTCGAAGTCTATTTTATAATTTGGTCGACTATTACTCGTTCACCTGCAAAGCCAGCTTAGTCGTGATAGTTTTTCTTTTAAGTTCAGTGTACATACTACTGAAGTATTCAGATTTTTAAAAGCAATAGTTTTGAAGATATACGGGTGGAAACGCGGAAATAATACATTTCGAAAATGTTTTGAACGACATACCTTAATATTGTCTTAATACATTTGCTAAAAATATATATCATAAAGTAAAATTATGATGAAGATGATTGTGTTCCGGCTAGCAAAGAAAGCATAGCTAGCAACCTAAGTAACGTTTCTAAGTGAGCACGCTTCCATTTGTCGGCTTTAATAACTTAACATCGGATGATATGAAGACGAAAGTACCAGGACCTCATACCTAAGGTGGAGTCTAACTACAACTTCAAAGAGAGAGAAAGATATATATATTATCTTTGCATAAGGTATCTGTCATCCCTATAAAATTAAATGAAATCATTATCTACATTCGAATTTACATATGTATTATGTATATTTAAAAAGCGAAGGCCCGCGTTCTTATTTCAAAAGTACTCGAACTGAAGCCTCTCCTCTTGGAACATGTCAATGCAGCAAAAAGTATCTAATTAAACAGACCGAGATCTTTGTACGGAGGTTAGTGCGGAACAGATATCTTACACGCTCTCTGACACTTATGTCAACCTGGTAGTATGTAATTGAGATGGTGGCCAAGAGTGTGTTGCAAATACTGCCCAGTGACTAGGCAAAAATACTAGTTTTGATTTTTTAATGAAAAACATTCCTTCAGTTAATAAGAAAAAAGCACTAGTGCTTTTGGCTTAATAACTAGTTAATAAGAAAAACGCACGCTTACCTTGCGTTTTTCAGACAACCTTCTGAAATCACGAACTTTGAGCACACCAAACAGCTACGAAACGTATCACTTTTTGAGCACATGTATTAAAAATATAAATAACCCCCTAGTTACGTGTATGTGATTTAAAAATATTTTGCAAGATTTTATTCTTTGTCGGTGTGATTAATATGTATACCCGTACTAAATTACACCTTTCTAGTAGTAAGGGTCTCTAAGCAAAGCCGCGGACAGACAGACGGACCGACTAACAGAGCGAAACTAAAAGGGTTCGTAGTTTGACTGCGGAACCCTAAAAACAGAAGTGACAGAAGTTGAGCGTTCTCATTTCAAAATATAAGTTTTACTCAAACCCGCGCGGAATATGTCATCAACTTCTTCTGTTTCTGATAGCCTGGCAGTTCAAATGATTTTTCAATAGTTTGGTAGGAAATTAACCTGCGCTACATAAACGATATTGCACGCTCCGCACTGCACATATGTCAGCCTGGTGTCCTGGTATTAAGATGAGTCCGAATTGAGGGTCGGTGTTGCAATGGATAAGGCGCGGGACTCTCAATCTAAGGGTTTCGGGCTCGAATCCAGCCGTGTACCTATGAGTTGTTTCTTAATTCAAGTACATTATCCGAGTGCTTAACGGGGAAGGAAAACATCGTGAGAAAACCTGCATGTCTTGAACAGGCATGTGAAGTCCGCCAACCCGCACTGGGCCCGCGTGGTGGACTATGGCCCAAACACTCTCTGTAGGAGATTAGGCCTGAGCCCCTGCAGTGGGGACCTATATAGGCTGTTGATGATGATGATGAATTCGAGGGACCATTGAAAAGTTCACCTTTATTTCTCCTGACTATCAGACCAGGACCGATGACCTAGTTAAGCTCGCGAGGAGTCACTGGATGCAAGTGGCTCGGCCCTATCACCGTGCATGTGTGGGCGCGCCATAACAGGGAGACTCATGTCCAACAGTGGACTTCTGCAGCCGATGATTATTGCATACGCTGCCTTGTCCAGCCTCAATTGAGTGACACTATCTTGTCTTAAATTTATTTAGAAAATCATTGCCAAACGAACATAAAAACGATTTTTAGTTGTATTTTTTACATTTATGGATAATTTATGGCATTTATGCATAACATTCAGCATTTGCACAGTGGATATAATCACAGACTTTGCACAGACTAGGTACTGATATAATGCACCTACTATACCGCCCGTTCACGTTTATCACGACTTGATTTGATTATGTGGTTACTCTTTAATTCCCTTGGGCCAAAAAGAGACAAATAGCATTTTGAATCTAAAACACTCTTCAACTAAAAAGTCTAAAGTTAATGAATCTATTTAGATTTTAAAAAAGAAGTGACAGAAGCTACGCGTTCTCATTAGTAGAATAACCCGCGCCGTAACATGTCATGTGAGCTAAATCAAAACTACTTCGGTTTCTTATAACCTGGTACTTCAAAGGATTTTTAGTAGTTTGTTAGGAATCAACCTGCGCTACGATACGATATATAGAAACGATATAGCACGCTCCCTTGCACTTATGTCAGCCTGGTATTCTGATATTGAGATGAGCCCGAATTCGAGGTCCCCATTGAAGAGTTTCTCTTTATTCCTCCTGACTCCAGCATCAGACCAGCTCGATAGTACCAGAAAAACGCGTTGTCATCGGAACTGAACCAACGTGCAAAATTTCAACACCCTAGGATAAGAGGAAGTGCTTCTAATTCAGCTTGCAAGATTTGACCCGAACATACATACATACATACAAACATTGCAAGTTAAATAAAAGCTTTTAAAAAAGCTTTTAATTTAAAATATGTATCCACTTTTGAACCATTTCACATTTAACCTTACTTGTTCCTATGAAGTGTGTTGATGGAAATATCAATGAAAGGTGAATGTGACATGGTTCACAAGTGGATATATATTTGTACTAGAGTGTAAATTCATTTCGTCGTTGTCATGCATAGAATCTGTGGCAATTCACTGCTAGATTTAAGCAACACATGCCTCTCTCAATACCTCACTGTACTCGGTTCTATGCCCTCTTCATCCATTCGAGTCCGACTATCCTATATACAATTACTTATGCTATTTATAGATAAGATCCAGAATGAGGTAGTAACGGTAACACAACGGTACTCACAATGCACTTGAACATGGTACCGCCGGCTCACTGTTGGCGGGACCCCGTTGCTGGCGATGCAGTAGTACGCGCCCATGTCGTTGCGCAGAACATGGAACAGCTCCAGACTCTCACCTCTGTGACTGTCCACCACTGGAACAATACGTGACCGATAAGATTGTAATCTTCTATAAGTTATTGATAATACTTCAACAAACAAACATTAAAATATTTCTTTAAAATAAGAAGATACATAAAAAGTCTGGTAAAATAGTAACCCTTTTTTGTCTACACCGTAATCGTATATAAATAGTTACATGGTACGAGTATTTATACCTTGTATCACCTTGTATGTAATGAAGGGGAAAAGATACCCTCCGCAGATATCAGAGCTCCTAAGGAGCCATATCTCCCCTCGCTGATGCTTTGACAGACCAGGCTATGATGGTGGGACCACATGACGTACCTTGGCTTTTGTCTCAAACAAGACGTAGTTTATCTCTTAGTAAATAGTCATCAGGATATGCCATGGAACGACTGCCTGCGACGTCCCATGGTAACGTCTTGCTTCATCATCATCATCAACAGCCTATATATGTCCCCACTGGAGGGGCTCAGGCCTACTCTCCTACAGAGAGTGTTGTCTTGTCTTGCGTCTTGCTTGCCTAAATATTATTTTCCATGCCAGGGCTAGCTTCATACCAAATTTCACCACGATATGCTGTGCTTAACAAACTCACTTTCTTTTCATATTAGTATAATTTATCACTCAAACGAAATATCTTATCGATATCAAAGATTGTTAGATTGGAACATTCATCAGTGATTGCCATGTCTCTATCACGAGTTCAACAATTTTACAAGTGTAGGTTAATAGGCTTCTAAAATAAACTAGTAGAAACCCTAATGTTATAGTAAATTTTGCAGATATAGCTCGATTGCAGAATGCAGCGGGAAAAGAAAATATAGTAGATACCGGCGAATGGCTGACACAGGTGCGAGGGCCATGAAAAAGGTGGGGTGACAAGGACAAACGTAAGGTAAGGAAACACAGAAAAGGTAATTTGCAGGTAGATGAATAAATCCAAACTAATTCGTTTAAGCAAGGAATGACTGTCATTATCGTCAGCTGCATATCCACTATTGAGCATCTGAGCCTCCGATATAGATTTGCATTTATAAAGGATTTTACTTTTCTTTCTTTTAGAAAGACTCCATAAAAAAATTATTTTACCATAACATCAACACATCAAATTAAGTAAAAATAGAATAGCTGGCATTGATAACAAATTACCTGAAAATAGGATATCGGATTGTAATCTCAAGAAAAAAAATATTATTAACGTACAACTTTATTGTAAGCTACATTAGCCGTTACGCAGATAATGTTCCCTAGATCACGTTTTGAAGAAGAAGAATAAAGGGTGTAAAATGTGAAATTGTTGTTCAATTTTTAATTTTATGATAATGATGCTCATTTCCCGACATTCTAGTATAGATGTATTGGTGATTGAAGTAAGATATTGATTCATACTTCCCATCTAAAATATTCTCTTAGGCCCTTACGCCACCCACGGGATGATATGGGGCAGGGAACATAATGTATCCCGAATGTCAATAATCCACACGAACATTTAAATGTGAAAATAAGTTTTTTGATTTTTTCTTCTACGTCTTAACGGAGGGATAGTGTCGGAAAAGGCTATACTACGTATCCCAATCTAACAAGTAGTTGCCAGACGAAGTCGTAGTTTCGGCAGCGCATTCGACGAAAGACATTTTAAGACTCATTTTTCTACACCTTCGGTTACATTGTTCAAATTTTACCAAGGATCCCTAATTTTTTTCAAAATGAAATGTAGCCTATGTCAAATTGGAAGAATGTAGCATTCTATTGGTGAAAGAATTTTTTAAATCGGCCCAGTACTTTTTGAGCCTATTCATTACAAACATACAAACATACAAAAATAGGTACAAATCTTTCCTCTTTATAATATTAGTGTAGAAAAAACGCTCACCGTTGACTCAGAACAAAAACATTTTGATTGTTACGAATTTGATTCAGTCTGTGACACAGTAAATGTGGTGACGTGAAACAGGTTTTATTAAGTGTGTAATCATTTTGAATAGTCATGCGATTGAATTATGATTATTTCTGCTATACTAAAACATCTTATTCTGTGAAAGCTGAAGATAGTAATGAATATCTAATGTTCGAAGCCTCGCTCGCCATCTGCCATAAAACACCAGATCAAATCCTACCCAGAATTATTGAGCCGTGCGTAAATAATAAATCTTTAATACTTTAAATAACCCTGTAAGGGTTCTACTGAAATAAACCGCGCGAGAATTTGTTATGCGGTTGGGTTCGCGTACAAGTAAATCCACTTACACTTTATTTTTAAAACAGAACACATTTCACCGGTTTCGATAAATTGAAGTCGTGGAGGATTCAATAGTTTTCTACACGCTCGGTTGTTGTTATTCAGAAAACACTTTCAAATTTTACTTTTTTTATTTTACTATCCATGTATCTTTTTTGAAATCCATGATAGTGGATTTATTGGTTAAAGTAAGAATAATAAGGGAGTTATGCTCGGAAGTTATCTTCAAGATAAATCCGGAATGAGGAAATCCGTAGAGGAACTCAAGTCACCGACATAGCTCGAAAAATCATTGAGCTGAAATGGCGACGGACAGGCCACATCGGTCGAATAACAGATAAAGCTGATAGAAGTTCCTAGACTGACGATCTGGTAAAGGTTGCAAGAAGCTGCTGCATCGAAAATTCAAAATGCGGTAGAAACAGATTTGTTAACCAACATAGTTTACGATGCCCCCGACCATATAGTTAAAAGACGAATGACCTAAGTAGGGCAGCTGGAATTGATTGGGTGTGAAAAGCGACCTACTATGTATATTAGTGGAAAGTGATATTTTACAGCCTGGTTATCATAATTCATTAGCTGTTTTGAAGTCAATTTTATTTAGTTGCTGTTCAGCAGGGATTTTTCTTTATAATACAAATGATCGCTAAACATTTTGTTGCCTAAAAGGGCCCTCGCAGAGTTTAACTGAGTAAATGAGTTGTGAAAAAGCCAAAGCAACTCGCTCCACCAGCGGCGCAGTGTTTAAGTAATCTGAGCGTTATTTGTATGTGGTGTTACCTAACTTTATTCCGACGGAATCCGAAGCCGTTCAAGCGCGAAAAAATATTCTCAACTTTTAGGGCTGTCAAATCAATTGTAAACTTGTAACACAAAAATACGACCAGCGATACGCATATGGGTACGCACAATTAACATCCAACGGCCATATCGTCACTAACCATCGGGTGAGGTAAGGCCATGTGCATACATATAAAAATTATAGATGTTTTGGCTGAGAAATACAAAATAAGTTCTGTATTAAACTTATGTAATACTTATTGCACGATATTGTGTTTCCTTAGGATAGTTTCTTGAATCTGGCAGACGGTCGCTGGCATAAACTATTAATATTTTATTTAAATTTAAAAACTTAATTGCTTGTAAACTGTAAATATTCTATTTTTATTATCATTTTGCTATCGTTCTTTTATTTTAATAAAGTTCTTATTAGCAAGTCGTTGTTGCCTGTAAGTGGGATACCATTTGGCTATACTGTTAAATTTGTGTCTTATTACTTATGTTAATGTATATCCTGTTAAAATGTGTAAAATTAATAAAATAAATATTATAAATCAATGGCTTCACTAAAATGAGTTACTATAAGTATTTAATGTATTTAATCTGATATATGCAAATTCTTTATTTTAACAGTAAATAAATACACAATATTTTTATATGTAATTTGATGGCATCACATTTTTAAAGCTTGTAGTGATTACATCGGTCGAGGTGGCAACCCTACAACATAGACGAGATGAAGCGCCTCCGTCGAGTGCGGCATTTTCCCGCTCCACGGAAATATCGTCCATTCTGAAATCGTTTTTGAGTATAAAATCTTTTATTATGCGAACACGGTTCATTTAACGCGGCATTAAGTGAATTTGTCGAACAACGTATTTAAAAAATGAACCGGCAAAGAGCTGTGAAATATGAACTAAAGGGTGAGGTGTTATGAGGCGATGCATGTCTTTTTAAAGGACTCTATATAAGCTTCTGTTTTCAATAGTTTGTGCAGCGGAATCTTTCTGTGATATCTAAAGCGCTAATTATGTTCTTCGGGGCTTTAACAGTAAATAAATTACTTGTTTCATAAAGTTCAACGTTACAAATCAGTGCACTGTAACCACAACTTTAACGCACTACATTGTTCGCTCAGTGGTGTAA
The DNA here is from genome assembly GCA_910589575.2 of Carcina quercana. NCBI lineage: Eukaryota > Metazoa > Arthropoda > Insecta > Lepidoptera > Depressariidae > Carcina > Carcina quercana. The sequence continues at coordinate 9,215,472 of OU342436.1, forward strand.
TTAGGGATGTGAAAGGCAAATGTGGACATTAACAAAGTGCACATTATGTCGAACGAGACAGCAATAGGCCAGTATAAATTAGGTGTCGTCGTCGAACCGTGAAACTGGACATTAGAGCGGATCGTTCCCTCTAATGACAAGTGAAAATTTAACACAAATTACGAGTAAGCACAGGGAAGCCGGAAGGCGCCTAGTCATTTACTCGAGTGACGGTTCTAAGGATTTTGGGAACACATTACTTCATTGTTCATTCATTGAATAATTTATATAGGGCACTTGACGAAAAAATCGATTTAAATCTGAAAATAATTTTTAAAATAGTGATAGTGATAATATTTCCCATGTTTTATGACATATTCATCTTTAATTGATATTTCCCTCAACTCACTGTGTATGAACAATATTATTGCAAGTGAATTAACCATTATATTTTAAAAAATTCATTAAAAATAATAGACTTTTTCCCGATTTGAAACATTATTTAGTTACTCATACATTTGATAGCGACATAATCTGCGTCGACTTCAGAAAATATCCCACGGGAATACTTAGTTGGGATAAAAACTACAAGTATCTTCCTCTTCCCTGCCTTGATGCATGATAAAATTCATAGATTTTTTTGTGCGGTTGAGACTCAAATCAGACTCCAAGAGGTAACAAAGAAACTCACTTCCACATTAATTGTGCGTAATTTAATGTGATTCAATTTCTCGAATTACATTAGAAAAAAATTCACTTGGCCTTCATCCCACCCGACGGCAAGCGACTAGACAAGCGACAAGCGGCCGCTAGATAGTAAACGTGCTCAGACAGAAATCTCAACCAAATAAGATCCTGCAACCAAACCAAATAACTCTGAAAAGTTAGTGACGAGAAGAAAATGTAATACGCACGTACAGGAAGGGTCATGGAAGCGTTATGCAAAGTTCAAATTAAATTTTCACAAAGTCTTGTTTCCTTCAAATACATCTTACTATTTCTTGTCTGAAATTCTTCTGTAACTGACATTTTAATCCGAAAAAGAGGCAGCTTCTGCCGACTATAAAGTCCACGACGTGACCGAAATACCAAATGGATTAAACCTAATTTTGTATTTTTCCTACGCAAATATGTCTCAAAAGTTTTCTTCGACAATCCCATTGTAAACGAATTTAAAGACTTTCTCAAGTTGTAAATAAATTGAGGATGTAAATAAATAAAGGAATACAATGATGAATAATTATATTTATTAATAAATAGTATATATGATATCAATCCTCGTAGTATAGTACCTGTCAACACGGTCATCTGTATAGGCTCATTAATTTAGCGCAGAGATTTTTTGAAATCTTTTCATGTTGCATATACTCGGTGTGTCTTTTAGTGTTCTTCTTACTCTAATTCTGAAAGGCACAGCATTTTGGGACATGCCTCTTTTCAGAATCTTAAAAAGCTTCGTTAATCTTGAAACTACTTCAATTGGGCAAGGCCTGTTTCAATTTACCCCCGCCTTTCTCGATCTCTTTCACTTTCTGAGCGAGTTCAAACAAAAAAGTAATTAAGGCTGGCTTCCCGGTGACATTAAATAAATCGAAATTACTGAACAATGAAAATCGTTTATGGATATTTAAACTGTCGGCTGTCAATTTTGTACTCGACGGGATCGTTTAATCGTTAGGGAGACTGGAATACATTTATTTAATACTCAATTGGCTCCGTTAGGTTTAGAATATTTCTGTTTAATATTTACGTGGTTTAAATTGTACCAAATGGGTATTAATTAAGGTTAGGTAGAGCTTATTATTCGCACGCTCTCCATCCCGAATAAGTAATTTGGTAGATTTATTGAATGTCTTTATTTATTCGTTGAATAATCACAGGGATATTTATTCAACAATGCGGCTACTTAATTGTATAATATATTTTAGGCTCTTTATTTGAGTACAGAACACAGATTTTTGTCTCATAATGAATGTAATAACTGTAAGTAATACAACTTGAATTATTAGATTTGTCTAAGTGATTTTTGAAAAATTGGCTTCGTGCATATACTATATGCATCATCTCTATATGCAACAAAATCTTTTATAGTCTAGAAAATTCGTCATTTTTCATTCATTTATCCCAGAGAGATTTAAATATAGTAATAGGTTATAGAGCGGGCATTGGGAAACGTTTCATATAAACATTTTGATCTCAAAAGTCAATCGTATGTCAAATGTCTTGTACGGCCGCGTGACGTGATGTGACACTAGATTGAGTACTACCAATTTGTTTAGGATCAAAATTTTTGTTTGCTTTGTCCGGTCTATTAATATTAAATGTCTTTGATTTATCCCAAAAAATATTCATTGCAAATTTTAGTAATATTTCAAAGGAATGTACAAATTAGGCAAACAATCACAAAAACAAAGGAGCTCTCTCCTAAAAGATTTGAAGAGTTCAGTTCGGGAATTTGTGCTCGTGCAATGCTGTGCTGAAAGAAACTTGAGACAGTCCTGGGACTGCACTATGGGGCAGATTCGTGCATTAACGCAACTAAGAATGCCTCATTTTTATTTTACGCTCCTCTACATATAAAATGTCGATAAAAGGGTTACACCCCCGGAAATAAATATAAAATGAGATGCTCCACTTACCTTCGCGCGTTTCGTATTTCAGAGGGAACAATTGGTTCGGATTCAAACCGTCTTTTATGTCTGGGACTGTCTTGATGTGCATAAAAATACGTAATTCAATTATATATTTTATATTTTAACGTTATTCCCGCCTCATACTTGCTATCTAATCGAGCTATAACATAATTGAAGGCAAAATATCCTCTACAGTTTGAATATGTTACGAAGGAGTCTACATACAATATAGTAATAGAATTAATTTGTTATAGTTAGTGCCTCATAGAATTGAGGACACTGGGCGAGAGTTCTAGGTTCTTACTATCACATGAGATGAAGATCCAGTGAACATCTATCGTGTTTAAAATCAGGGTTTTTCAATTCATGTTTTGAGATACACATACATCTCGCAAAATATAAATCATAACAAACAATAAAAACATAAACTAACTTAACTCGCCTCCGTTCGTAAATATCATTATTTATGTTTGACAGACGGACGAAGTAGCCTTAACAAGTCAACAATAAGTGCTCCGACTGGATTCTTCGGATTATTAGGAATCCTAACTAGAGCGATATAAGTGGATATGAGCATGACAAGTAAGTCGTTAAAAATCAGAATGGAATTGTTTTTGTAAAATTTAAGATAGAAACTTTATTAAAACGGTTATGTACTCGGTTGTATGCAAGGGTCATCAAAATACAATCTGATATTTTTCAAAGAGTGATACACTCTGAATGCCCATACATAAAAAAAATCATTTTTTTTACAAAACATATGCTAAGAGCTCACTTTGCACAGAAGTGATTACGAGTATTCACGGTATTTTTAAAACAATTGAACAATTCCCGTTTTGTTTGAAAATTATTATTTCTTCGAAAAACAATAGAAAACTTTACATACAAAAGGTGTGAGACCAACATGCGGCCCTATACAAACAAAACAAGTATCCGTTGCGCAAAGCTTTCAAAAGAGCAGGCGCTTACACGTGCTTTCAGCAAAACCTTGAGGCATTAAAATACGCTTTCATCACGTCGGATACATTCGACACCTTCATAAAAAATTCATGCGTAACAGAATCCTTCCTAAAATAAGTCTTGGAAATCGGAGACGAAGCGATGTATCCGCTATCCCTATCACGCAGGTCTCTCGGGGAGGAGGTTATGACATTATTAAACTAGACCGTACGCAGCCACTGACGCTAAAAAATACGTGACCGCTTTACAAAATTTCCAGCCGCTGAAAAACAGCCCCCACAAATTTAAGAGCGGTACTGACAGCCGCGAATAAATTATGATAATGAACGCTTTCGAAGCGCATCCGTTGATTCGGACGATTGGCTCGGGGGTTTTCTTGAATTTACATAATAACCGGCTGGAGCTTCAGCAGTGTGGTTGCACGCGAGTTGCATTCACACTTTTCATGATAGCTTCTAGAAATAATCCCGCCATTTTAAATATCCAGTATTCTTTTCAATTCAAACCAATGCTGATTTCATCTGTCTTAAGTTGAGTCGTTCGCTTAGTTATTAGTAGCATAAGTCCACTGTTGGATATGAGCTACTGTCATACGTAGATGGGCACGTGGATTTGAAATAGTCGCCAACCTTTGGCCAACTGGTGTGGTGATCCCAGCAAGACGTTGTCGATGCATAGGTAGATGATTATTATTCGCCTTTTATTATCTCCATGGGATGACATGGGGTCGTCCAATCCTAAAGCCACACGGAGTAATCGGAGTCATCCTCTATGGAATATCGTGGACCTAGCCTGGACGTAGCCTGTGAAGCCTATTTAGATGATATAATAAAATTAAAATTAATAAAAATTATTTATTTATATATGTATATATATTATATCTATGTATTGTATTTATATAAGTATATGTTGTTCTAATTATTTCCTTTTCAAATCTCTTTGTTTGTATATCCTATATTATGATATTGTATATGTCTCCGCACACCACCCTTTTATCTTTCTCCTCGCCCTGGTTGACTGGAAGAGATCCCTATATAGGGATAAGTCCGCCAATTCAACTTTTGTTATTGTTTTTTAAATGTAATTATTTAAGTTGACATATGAATGAATAAAGAGTATTCAAACAAACAAACAAAAATACTTTTATTTGTTCCTCCTTATTACATGGTAAATCTTAATAACTAATGTAACAAAACGGCCGATGGGCTCAGGTCTACCGTTGGCAAGCCGCCGGCAGACCTGCTTTTCAGCCCACGCCTTTTACATTGTAATATCGTTTTCCTTTAGGGAAACGTACATAATGTATATACATTTTATTTTTAACTTCATTATTCTAGGGGTATATACTATACTGCCGTGAATGTTACAGATAATTATCATACGTTCACACTCGGCTGAAACAAAAATCGAAAAATGTTCTCCAACAATCATTTTTTACGAAAACAAAAACTAGTTAACGACACCTCGCATAATGGAATGGACAAGGTAAAAAACATCCCTGCTTTATGAGTGGGATGCCTGAACAAAGAAAATAAAAGTAGTATCTAAGTTCATGCGTGGACAGAGAGACATGACGAAACTATAAGGGTCCTTTTTACTACAGAAACCTAAAAGGGAGTTATTACCGCCGCGGGGTTTTCACTATTTTTGATTCGGTTTCCACCATCTAATAATGTATCGTATCATTTTGTTATTATAAAAGTTATAACAACAATTGCACTCGATCGTTCACTCTACTCTTCAAGAGTAGCTTCTAGCTAACAGGAGCGTAGAAAACTTTCAATTTATTTTGAACTTTCCACGGAACAAAATTGGAAGCCAGACAGTTTAATGACACATTTTATGTCATACACGACATCCCTGACAGACACATTCACGTGTGTGTATATTAAATGTCCTGATTGACACCAACATTATATTACATAATTCATATTACATTCCTGTCACGAAGTATAGGCTTTTATACTGTTCCGTACATTTGTGACGTCACACATCTAATTTAGATTTGACAAGTGCTCAGAGTAAACAATTCCGAGTACAAATTTAATAAAGCCGGCGATATATGCGGATAGTTTGGGGTTACTAAGTGACGTCATGACAACGTAATGAAAGCTTTGTTAATTAGGTTAGACTCAGTTTAGAATTGGGTAGTGTGTGCTGTTGTGCAGATTAATTGTGGATCAAAAAAGTGTTGTTATAAGGAAAAAGGAACCATTATGGATCACCTTCTTGTCCGTCTGTCTGTCTGTCTTACATTTTTCTCAGGAGTATGTGAAATTATCACGTTGAAATTAATATAAAAAACACAACAAAACTTATATGTCGACACAATAAAAAGATACATCAATTTATTCTGTAGCTATATTTTGAAAATATCCCTTGAAAGTGCATCAAAACCTATAGGGTACTTATAATCGACCTAGAAATCTGATATTTGAAAAAAATATATGAATAAATGTAAAAATTTATTTAATTTTAATATACTCGTATAAGGCCAGAGTATGAAAATATATGGGAGTAAAATAGAACTCACGATGTCACACGATGTTACTCGAAGATGCGTCGTAGAGAGAGAGAGAGAGAAAGAGAGAGAGAAGTGAGTGAGTGAGAGAGACAGTGTTAGAAAAAGTTAAACCACAGTTAGATGTGTACTGGCTAGTATTTCTTAGCAAGGAGACTGCTGTGCTGGAGGCGCGCTGCAGATGTATGTACCTATGTACAGTGTAGCGCCTACATAACTATATCAGATATTAACCTACAACAACTGTCAACTTGCCGAGGAAAATTGTGAAAATTACCAAGTGAATAAAACTCGCAAATTACAGTAAAATGTGGAATTATTTGAGTGATATCCAGAATTTCAAAAGCACGTTGATGCGGTAAATACCTTATATCATGCATGCTCGAAATAATATAAAAATGCATTCATTTACCATTATTCTCTACTGTATTTATTTTATAATCGACTGTAAGGAGTAAACTCCAGTCGTGCGTTGGAGCTGACATACACACACATTATTCTTTTTATTTCATCTCATTAAAATAGCTTTCACGAGTACAAACTGTTCCAGCGCCTGTTGTTATTTGTATTTCCAAGAGTAAATTAAAAATTTCTTGCCTGTTTTTGCCAGGTGAAACATATTCTTATAAAATATGATTTTCAGTATGTTTATTATTCATATTACGTACTTGGACCGTTTTACAAAAGTATAGAAACATATATGTTCAGTTACATGTTCAACAAAATCTATTGCTATATAAATCTAAAACTATTTAGTAAGGATTGGTAACAATAGTTAGTATTTTTAATTTTTTTCACTTTCATTGCAGTATTTGGCTTTGCATGTTCTTTGATTATTTAGACGCGGATAAATTTTTGTAATCATTCACAGAACAAAAACAGAACCAAAACGACACAGCCCGAAATTTTACGTAATAAATTCGCAAGGACGCTGAATTATAATCTCTGTTTAAGAATCCGTCTCGTTTCAAGTAAAAACATTGTATTAAATCTGGCAAATAAAAGCAACGACAGTAGGTACAAAGTCGCATGAAATACAAAATAATTTGTAAGACGGGAGTGTAGGGCTTGGAACGGATATTCCAAGTTAATTCGTAAACTTCATACTATTCGCTTGCCGGCACCAAGGATTAAGTTCGGCTTACATGGAGATACAGAAACGTTACTTAGACTGAAAAAGTTATGTTGTAAGAAAATAATTTTCTCTTCGAGAAAAAAAACCGTAAGTAGTTTTTATGTATACCTAATCTGTTTAAACTTACTTCGCCTTCATCTCATCTGATACTAAGTAACGATAAGGCAGAAGGCTCAATAGAAGTGAGGCGCTGGCTCTGACACCTGTCATACCGGAACAAAACAATGCTATAAGCACTGCTATTTTGCGTCAGACTTAGGGAACAGACATATAAAATGCTCTGCAACCAACCGAACCGAGTACCGATGGTACACTCGCATACAAAATATGTATCCACTTTTGAACCGTGTCACATTCACCTTTAAGTAATATTTTCCTCAACACACTACACTACATTATATAAAGTAATTTTGAGTGAAATTTGTACGAAATTTTCATTTTGATCACTCCAAGAAACTTTTATGATTTGGTCGCTTATTACTCGTTAACCTGTGAAGCCACCTTAGACGTGACAGTTTTCCTTTAAAGCTGAACATATGTACTACTACTGTGAATTTTCAAAGATTTTTAGAAGCAATTATTTAGAAGATAGGGGTCGGGGGGCTTGTTCTTACAAAAGTTATCACTTAAAGCTTAATATTTCTACCACTTTGTCAACGTGATTAATATGTATTGTATACCCGTATCAAATTACAGCTGGGTCTGCGCTAAGCCGCGGACGGACAGAGTGAAACTACAAGGGTTCCTTGTTTGACTACGGAACCCTAAAAAGTTAAAATAAAATATCAAACTATAAAGCACTTATGATTACGGTTATCTTTATGAATGGCTGGTGTCGACTTTTCATAAATTTACTGAATTAGCTACTACAACGCTTGTCATCATCGTCAGCCATGGCTGGATATAGACCTCCTCCATGGTATAAAATTGACCGGTACCGAGCCACTTGCATGCAGCGATTCCTCGCGACCTTAACTAGATCGTCGGTCCATCTGGAAGGAGGTCAGCGTTTCCCGGTACGTGGTCGCAACTCGAGATCTTTTACTGTCCGTGGGTTATCCATTCTTTTTGTAAAAATAACTGAAAAAACATTTGACTCTAGTAATGTTAGGATAACAAATTACACAAAAAAGTCTGCCATGTAAGCCGGTCTCTACAACGTTAATTAAAACACTTTCCCCAACTTTTAGTACTGAATTCCAGAAGTAAGGCAATCAAGTTAATGGCTCAATCACAGATCAAAACAACACCCTACCACAATAAATATTATAATCGCCATATCGGTGCCGGATTGTTGTAATTACATTTCAATTATTGTGTGTAATTTTGGGTGTATCCTTTATTGTTTTTTACACTATTAGAAAATCTTCTGCACCGTGAATATATTTTCAAATAATATATAGGATACAGCTACGATATTAAATTGTTTTTCGGTGTCTTAGACTTCAACTCATAGTTATTTAGATTTCGTGCAATTATTTACCAACCTTCCTGTAAAGTGTGGATTTATGTACATAACGAATGATTATTTTAGTATTTGACATACTAATTTAATTTGACTATTTCAACTTAGAAATTTAACATCATTGTATGTAATTGTAATTTTAAAAAATGGACTGATGTTCTGGATTAGATGATTTTCATTTCATTTCATAAATACAGCTTTTGAGGGGAATGAAGCAGGGTTAATGTTTGGTATGAAATACTTATAATTATTTATAAAATTATTGATTTTGTTGATTACAAATTTGGATCCAGAGACTCCCCGCGACTCCCTTAGGTTGTCGGTCCACTTAGGGGGACGACCCGGTACACTTTTCTCGGTACGTAGTCACCACTCGAGAACCCTTACTGTCCACCGGTTATCCGATCTTCGAGAGATGTGTCTGAAGTCATTACCACTTTAGCTCACTGACTCGTCTACTGATTTCCTTATTCCGGATAAACGGGAAGGATATTCAGTTAAAATTAAAATATACGTCATTTACATTACAGATGTTTAATACTCGCAAAAACACTCGTCACACCTGTAGGTTTTTTGAACAGAACATAAAAACATTATTTTAAAAAAGAAGCCAAGTGCGTGTCGGGCCACGGGCAGTTTAGGGTTCCGTAGTTTAATTGATTTTATCCATGAAATTAGTGAATTCATACTTACATTGATTATTACAGTATCGACCATGCTGAAGACCGCTGTACGAGTATAGTACATTTTTTCCACTGCCAAGTTAAGTTTTCCCTTCAATGCGGCTTATCTTTTTCGTTGCATAAATTTTATGAAATGGATGTACATTTACAATAGCTCACGTCAACAGCCTACATATTATTATTATTCATATATGTATATATATATATGTCCCCACTGTTGGGGCTCAGGCGGATGACGGATCTCCCTACCTATATAATTTAGTTTGAATGGAACCCTCAGTACACGAATACTAATCGAACTTTTTTTTGAGAGAGAGAGATTTTTTTATAATCTGAAACATATATTCGTCCTACGTTCCTACGTCAAACAAATTGTTTAAAAAGTGTAATGTTAATGAGCTAAGTACAACGGATTAAAATGTGGTATACTTGTATTTTAAACAATAATGAACTAAGTTATATAAAATTGGAACTTCAACGACTTTCTGAGTACAAACATGAGGCCGTGTAGAGCCAAAAACAAATTAAAGTGTTGCGATGAAGAAAATTAAATTTACAGTCACCTCTTGAAGATTTATAAACAACAAAGTGATTTTAAACTTTGGATTACAAACAAGTTTGCCGAGTAGAAGTTCAACAGATTTGTTTCTATCGGCTTTAAGTAAGTGACTAAGTTTTTGAAGGATATTTTATTAATTTAAAGAATAAGTCATTAATAATCAAATCTTTCTGCTGCCAAATATGAGGGTAGCTTTTGTGATTCGCGGAAGTGGTGACAATTGGACAGAATATAAACTACTGCGGCCGCCCGCGTCTAAATTTCTTCTTGAGTATGTACATCTTTTTACATTCATAACATAAACATATAGACATGGATGTTCAAAATTTTAAGTTTTTAACACAAGCGTAAACGCTAAAACGAACTGATGTCAATCAGTAAGGGAAAATCACTTAGTCCACTGTTTGGACATAAGCTTCTCTTATAGGTCTACAAGTCGAACAGGTTTCTCACTATAGAATTTGTCCAAATAATTTTGATGGCGGTATCCATCTCCTGTCGCGCTTGAAATTCTGGATCTTACTTAACTTCATGCACGAGTTGGTCCTATACTAAAGTAAGGACCACACAGTATACATACATAGTTACATTTATTATGCACAGTCACATATCAACTCTCGGCTTATATACATAATAGTTTTAGTTTTCATGTATATACTATATATTGAAACTCGAGGTCTTTTACTAAAAAAATTGTTTTTATTGTAATTGGATAACTGTTTGTTTCATGAATAAGAAGAATAAAAAATTATTGTATTACATTATTAATACGATCAGCCCCTACATCATACTTCTGTTACGAGTTTTTTTTTTTTTTAGTTTTCCTCATTTAGTAAACGTCCTGTGATGTATTTTCCACTTGGGGCTAGGAAGTACAGCGTGTGGTAGTTTTTAATCTAAATTTAACGGTTGGTCGGCGCTTCCGCCCGGTGGTTATGCCCGCCATTATTGCTGCACCCACTATTCTCTATTTGTACTTGGTGAAGCTTACATCGCCGTTCAAATTAGTGCTGGAATACTACTACCATCACATTAGCGACGGGACAGTATATCGATAGACATACGTGTTTATTTTTGCAATTTTAAAAGATAGATTTAAGTCGTGAGTATCGTGTTTGGCATCGTAGAATAATCAAGAATGTAATGGGGAAGATGCATGGAAGAATATTTTTGTCTAAATCGATAGTCCATGTAAAAAGGTAAATACCTCAACCATTTTTTTCCCGATACCACTAATACTTTTTTTACTACAACCCGTCGAAAAGTAATTCTAGTCGCGCGGTGCTAAAACGCTCCATATAAATCTGGTGACATTTGTGACGTCACACGTGTTTTAGAGCGTTAAAATGTATGGAGCTTGTTTGATATTTTGAGTTATCTCGTAAAATGTCTCGTTTATGTGTTATATACCCCTATAATAAAGTTTTCAAAATGCAATGAGAAAACTAAATCTAATAAGCATTTTACTATTCGAGGAACTAAATTTTTGAGACATTTAGTCCTTGCGAAATCCAAATAAAAAAGCAAAATTTTTACGTGTGTTTATTTTGGTGGGATTTATTTTAATGTCCGTTAAGCTATAAAATACAATTCAACCGAATCTAATTTGGTTGCATCTTCCCTATTAAACTACAACATAAATTTTATCGAATCAAAACTATTAAGAATAATTGATTAATTATATATGAATCACAATGTATCGTGTGTAATGGAATGAGTGCGTAATGTGTAATGAATAATGATTTCGAACAAAAAATTCGATCAATTTGGCCAGTCTAACCCTGTCAAACTACGAGTACAATCAATGTGAAACACATCAAAACAGCCAGCCTGATAAATCTCTGACTGAACGTGTCTGTGTGGTCAACTGATAAAACCATAATACATTTTCCTTTGATATTTTCTTCAATAACCGGGTATCGACAAAAGAAGCAATCGTCACAGCTCCTCTTCACACAACCAGTTACGCGCTTCAGTTCTCTTTAATAAATACCCGCAAGGCTATACTAGAACTTATGATAACGCACGTAAAATTATAACCAGAATATTATGTGATGCGAAATATGATCATTATGTCTCACGCTTGCAATTTGTTTACTAGAAGATTAACTGCATAAATGTTAATAAATTATTAATGTGTATTAAAGGTACCTAAATTATAACCTGTGTGTGGGAAGAGTAAATCACAGAAAGCACTGCGATAATGCGGTTTATAGACCAGCCAGCGGTATCGATAAATAAAATATATATTTCATTTCATCATTGCTCATAAACTATTTACTGTAATGTTTTTCTATCTTTTGAGTGCTACTCTTTCTTGGTGAATTTAAGAAATTACTAGATATTTTACCAGAATAAAAAGATTATATCTGTTATTAAAGTACTTACTTTATCTGTAAAATTTTGTAGAAATACTTTCAGCCGTTTAGGCGTTACTAATTTTTTTTTACATAACAACCAAAATATTTATTATCTATATTTTATTTACTTGGTCATCTAAATAATTTTACGAAATAATTTTAAAGGTAGTCAAAAAAGTAAAATTTAGCAGTTATCGACAGAAAGAGAACAGCACTACACATTTATTTTCCTGTTGAATTTACTGAAAGCAGAGTTTGTATATGTTGCAGTTGGATTGTATAGCCAGTATTTTTCAAAACAATTTTTTTATTGACAGAACAGTAGAACATACAAGCGATGTTATTATTTTGAAATTTGCTAAACGGTTTTACAAAATTTAATACCCACCGTATTATAGCAAAATGTGGAAACGTTTCGTGATAGATCTGTTTCGTAAAAATGCGCGAAACTATAGACCATAACTGTAAACTGGCAAGTTGAGTTTCAAATTGTTACTATTATAATTTATGTCGTCGTTCGTGTTCATTACATTCATTATAACAGAGTTTACTTAAATTATATTTCAACATGGTAATCCTACGCTGAAGGACAACAAACCTGGACCCAGAAAGGTTTAATACATAAGTCATTTTACTTAATATCTATTTGTGATTTAGCTGTATTGCCTGACACGCAGTGACTGAGCTGTTTCTAAAACAACTACTTGTTTCGTAAAACATCTGATTGTTAAATGCCACAACGTACCATTTCCACATTAACTCCTGTCTCTGTTAGCATTCATCAGTCTGTAGTCATTGTACACACAATATGAGTTTGTAATATTCATGTATTATTAGTTTTTCTTTGACAACTACCGAGGCAGCATTTCAATAGATAAACTATGGTGCTTCCCAGATAATGATGATGAAAATACAACGGGCTTGTTACTTGGCCTTCATCAAACTATTTTTTAAATAATGTCTTAACCAGTGGTTATCTAGCCAATGACGAGTAAAATTAGGTGAACAAATTTTGAGGTTATAAACTATGCCGAAGCCATTTCTTCAGCTTTCTCAATAAAATGTATAATGTGTACATTTTATCGCTTGTTTTGGATAAGATCGAAGTGGATTCTTGACGAGAATTTCAAAGGCCAGCATTATTCAAAAGAATCCATATGCCAAATGTACTCTACATGGTAAACTCTTCCGATCGCGTCCACATAACAAACGTCCACAAAACATAACACACATAAAAGTATTAATAACCAATTAAAAAGTGCAATAAACCACCATTTTTCAAGTTCGCGCCAAGAATACTTCATCAAACTTGCTGATCCAGGATCATCATGCGAATGATGGACTGACAATATTAACTTTATTTACCGGACACAATCGATGTTATTAATTAATACTGCATACTGTTTGTTGGCAGAATTAGAAAACATGGTGGTAGCTAGCCAGACGCAACGAATTATCATATCAAAATATAGCATCTGTCCACATAACAAAAACATGTTCCATGTGAACAGTGTACAGACAGTAATGTCACTTGTGTCGTGGATGTATGGTCGCCGAGGGAAATCCCGCCCATATGTTCACGGCCTGCAGCAGCGTGGCCACATAACGGGAACGCTCCTACAAAATCCAGGACTACTCCAGGAGGCGTGTATGGGTATCAAGTGCCTTGCCATCATATGGGAGGAGATATCTCACAATACGCGCAATCAAGCACGCACTGATCAAGGATGGCCAAAACATGGCCAGGTGCGGAAACCGCGCAGGCAACAAAAAAGAAAACTATAAATGCGAGCGTGATACAGATGCATTCAACGAAAATGACTCCTTGAAACCTGTATACGGAATCGGTCCCAGCTAGTCATTGTGCCTATATTTGCATGTAATTTTTAGCCGTATACAAAAGCATGGCGGCGCGAGTAAATCGGCGGTAAATAGCGATTCATTAGCGTTATGGCCGTAATTTGGGAGCTTCGGCCCGTGCCAGTGGCGCTTCGCCCCGTGGCGTGCCTAAAACCTGTACCACTATCATGAGGCTCCACTCTCGACAGTCTAATAGTGACTAGGTAGCTAGTGATTACTTGCTCAGTATCAATGGAGGTCAGTGTCAAATTACAGGTCAATGGAGTTTGAACGAGTTATCTCTGCGAGTTATAGAATCTGTCCAAAATACTTAGACCTGTAGTTTTATGCAGTTTTAACGATGATCAAGACATTAATTCGTGGTTGCGTTACAGAGTACATTACGAATGGAATAGAACTCGTGACGGCTACCGCTTATAATGCCATTGTCTTTTATAGCTACTGAGGGACGGGTTAAGTGTATATTGTCGTGCCATTCTATGAACTTGTGTAAAAGTTTCGGGCTTTTGAGTTTCATATGCGAGTGTTTTGTTAATGGTGCGGTTTAAATTTTTAACATATTTTCGATATATCTAAGGTTTCCCTGATGGCTTTAATCAAATTCTAAACCACGAGAGAGCTAGATAGAACCTTCAAATTTAGAACATCGATTCCTTTAATCATGCAAATTACCACTAAGAAAGATTTTCTTGTAATTCTTCCCTTGACACTAGATACTCTAGATAGACAGGCGGACATATACTATACATTCCCTTCTACACTAATAAAAACGAGTACTGATCGCAGTGGAATCGAACCCATGATCTCCGGATTGTAAGTTCAACGGTGTACTCACTGGCCCACGGCGCGGCGGCGGCAGTAAAGCAAAATTTCAGAGAAAAGATCATTAACGTTTCTGTCAGGTCGTCTAAATTAATGCAGTGTTTTGAGATTCTTCTTGAAAATAAATCGACTTAAAGCAAATAAAATATACGCAAAGGTTTAATCTAAGATTCGTGCAAGTATTTTGAAATAATTAAATACAACAAACTCATGGTATTGTGTTGAACGCGCCGCCGCACGCTCTAATGGGCAAAGTTTCATTGCGAGCTTTTATCTAATTTATTTTTATTGTTTGTATGAGGCGGTTTATGTCACGTTTTATGACTCTTGCAGTATGTAGCCGACAATCGAGGATTGCTCCTTCACATGTGATGAAACTCCATTGGTCTCTGTATGTCTCATGTCCCAGATATCTTATTATTGTAATAACACTTATTCTTCATCTCGAAATACACTTGTTTTACTATGTAGATTAAAAGAGTAAAAATTGTTCACTTTGGAATGTATTGTAGAAGAAAATACTGTGTAATAAAGAAATTGAAGACAAATAACAAAGAAAGCCCCGAGAGAAAGGCCAAAGAGAAGCCTAGATTGATACGTTGAGAATTTTATTAGTACAGTGAAGTCCTTTATAGCGTGAAAGTTATCGCCTGAAGACTTTTTGCGATTGCGTTATAACAAAAATCTGCATCATTTCTTAAACAATGAAGACGCGACAAATAACAATAAGCAACCGGAGAGATTCAATTTACCAAATTAGAAATTCCAGACTTTCGTTTCCTTGGCGTCTAGCCGGTGAAAAACTATATTGCGCTTTTTATTAAAAATACGGAGTGCTCCAACGAGGGGCAAACGGCCATTAAAAGGTTATGGTTACTGCGGTGACATTCGCACGGCTACGAGCGAGGGCGCGGGCGCGGGCGCGGGATACCTAACTTACAAAATTGGTAATCCCTACGCGGGCCGAGACGCCCTCTCCGATAACCAATAAATTCTGTATTATCTCCGACGAATTAAGGATTATTTTTGACCTCTCGCCCCCAGCTGCGTCTGCTTTTATTTGAATAAATGTTTTCACACAGTACTGTGCGAGCACAATTGTTACAATAAAATATACTTGAATTGTAAGAGTAACGACACATTCATAAATTTCACAATCGTTATTATTATTATGATTTACTATCTGATTTTTAGAAGTTGTATACAGTAAAGTTGTTTCAATTTGGTATAAGTTGTTAATATTTCACTCTAGACTCATAAGCTATTTATAACTTATTAGAACAATATGATTAAAGCTGTGCGAATTTCAGAAAAAAATTTTTTTACTACTTCGATATGCATTTTTAAGACATTGATTTCAGGAAACGAATACAGTATAAAATAGATTTCACTGGCAATAAACAAGAATATAACTGGTAATATATGTACTGTACCAGATCCACCTTGTAAGTTGAACAGCACATTTACATTAAGAGGTCCAATGGCACCAGCTATAGTAACGCGGAATTTCCATTTGTGCGATAGCTGTTTGCAGAGCGAAATTATTAGTCGATTGTTTGCATAGCGCGCTATTGTCGGAACAAGTTCGTTATGTGTGCACGCGGAAGATAACGAGACGTGTTTACTGTTACAACAGAGGGTTATGTGTTATGTATGATTACAATCGTAACTGCATGTTTATTTGAAATTATAACAACAATTTGGAATGAATATTACAAATACAAGTAAATGCGTTCAAAAAGAACTGGAAACCGACTTTAATTGTCCTAAAAATCTACTTTTACTAAAGCAAATTTAAGATTTTCTCATTGATGCCGCTGTTAGAACTACCTAGGGACCACGCGAGAAGTACCACCTTTCAAATAAAAAAGAGTCATACAAATGGGTTCACCCAGTCAAAAGTCCTTAGGTAACAAACATACCCGTCGAATTGTTAGCTTCCTCCTTTTTTAAAGTAAGTTAAAATAGCTGAGCTTATTTGGAGAGTTTACCCAACGTTTTTCTGAGCCAAATAGTCTTTTGTCTACATCCAGATAATGCAATGTGTTTTCTTTATATCCTACTAATATTATAAGTGTGAAAGTTTGGATGTTTGGATGTTTAGATGTTTGGATGTTTAGACTAATATTATAAGTGTGAAAGTTTGGATGTTTAGATGTTTGGATGTTTAGTAGTTTAGATGTTTAGATGTTTGGATGATTGTGACGCTTTCACGGAAAACTACTGAATGGATTTGAATGAAACTTTACAATAATATAGCTTATACATCAGAATAACATATAGGATATAATTTATAAAGACATATTGTGTAAATTGTCGAAAATCACAATTATAATATTAGTGGGATTACATGGGCAATTTGGGCATAACAAAAACGCGTTGCCTAGCAACCGACCATAGAATATGTAATTCGTATATACAAACTTTCGCGTTTATAATATTAGTGTGAAAACTATTTGAATGTACTACGTCAGATATTGAAATTTCTTTTGTTTCTTTAAACTATTAGCCTACGTAACAGAATAAACACTATTTTGTACCTTATGCTGGAAATGGAGATAGATGCCTTCTATGCCTATCGAACAAGTAGAATAAATCCTGAAGTACACGCGGACAAAGTCGCGGGCGGAAGCTAGTATTACATAATATGTGAAAATAAGTGAATAAATAGTTTACACAACATGGAAAAAAGACGATTGTGTCTAATTTAATTTACACAACTAAGTCGTTATGATTTTACTAAAGTGAAAAAATGTGCTGTCTTTTAAAGAAACAATATTGTGTTATTATTCATTTATGAAATGGATTTACGGTGGCAGGCGGTGATCATCCTTTAGATAATTCAATGTGATCGGACTAATGTTGAACTCAGTGGGCTTCTCCTTGTCGGGACATTACTACAACACGACAAACTAATGAAAATACTATTATGTCAGACAATCCAAATCTTCATACCGTACCTACAGTACTAATATTAAATAACAAAGTTTCACAAAAGTCGTACCGACCCGAAATCTAACTCACAAGTAGAAATGTCTTCTCAAAAAGCAGCGTTCGCTTTACATTACGCCTTTAGAGTAAAAAACAGCAAAAAGTTCATAAAAATTCAGTCTAGAGCACTGACGTCCTTTTTTGGTCGCTGTGAACCGGCGGACTACATAAAGAGTCGGACAGAAAACTTGTTTGTCGAAGTCGATTTAAGTTACGGGAAAGAAGTGGTGCTTAAATTTCATTCGGGGGAAAATTCCGTAGGACAATGTAAATTATAATCTTACAAGGTAAATTCCCAAACATCGGACGGAACTTGTAAAAAGTTATAGGAACCGTTTAAAAATCAGTCTATAAGAAAGGGGACTTTGAAAGTACGTTACATAGATTCAAAGAGATTGCTCGTTTGATCAGTATTCTGTAGTCAAACAAGAAAATTTCAAGTTTATCTAAATTGTGGGCGGTGACTCCGTTTAAGTATATTTTAGAAGTTATCTCAAGGGAATTAATACATTACTGGTATAAAAGTAGTAATGGATTAATACCAGACAGGATAAAGGGGCTAATACAAAACACATTATGTGTGCCAAACATTCAAATTTTCACATTTACGAATACGATAATATCCAGAGTAGACATATTGCAGCCAATCAAGCATTTTATTACGAAACGTCTGGCACATATGATTATAAAAAGAATATACACAACCAAAAAATGATAATATCACTTACGATATGACTTACAGTAATACATATATACATAATACAAATATTGCTAATATTTAAAATTATAGACATAACAAATCAAGTTTCAAGAGATTAGATTTAGGATAATACAATAATAATTATCTGTCATACATTCTTCTCCATATATGTATATTGTTTGAGGAGTTCCAGACATAAAATTAAGGCATCTCATTAAATGACACAACAGGCGTCTCCCAGAAGCGGTGTTCATTACACACAGAGGGAAGTGTTCTCACATAAAAATCCGTCCTAAAGCATAAAGTACGCGAATTATTCGATTCATTTCAAAGGAATCCTACTAAAAGGAACGCGAGACTAACTCAAAGCTTTTATATCTCATAGCGGGGCGTCTTATTGTCTCTAGCGGTATATGTATTAAGGGTTGCTTTCTCTTGCGTAAATAAAATCCATTCAGGAAGAGTGCTCCCGAGCACTTGCTGGGTGCAGAGGGGTCTAGGTGTAATGCCTCATGCGACGATGCAAAGTAGATTGGATTGGAAAAGAGTTAAGTGGGACCATAGCGCGATGTCGGAGATGATGGCACCGTTGACAGAGCTGTCTTCATCATCTTTATGTCCACTGTTTGATGTAAGACTCCTTCACAGATTGGGATTCCAATGAGGGGCTATGCCATATTCACCACAGTTGGCAATAATAGGATTGGATACTGAGTAACCAAAACGTGATCCTTTACTGTAGGCCGAATAAACAAGCCAAAGTCACTTCAGGACCTGTACATCGGCAATGACGCTTTAGGTGACAAAAAGTACAAGAATTTATATATTACGTATATGTACCTACTGTTTGGTTGTATATCGTTATAAAAGATAATTAAGCTCTGTTAGACGTCAACTGTCAAATGTCACAGTGACATAAGCGGCGCATAAATTTGTAATATTATGTCAAAGCTTGTATTAGCAGTAAACGTATTCATTGGGAAATTTTAGCCTCCGACAAGTCTCCTAACTGGTCGCATTTTTTATGAAAAAGTTTCAATAAATTTTTTCAAAGTAAATTAAAGAGTTAACAGCAACATTCGATCCGTCGCTATCCTGAAGCGAGTGAACTAAAGGAGAAATACAAAGTTTTACAATCTGCCGCGCACTCAATATTTTCCGATCCAGCGCCCGTTCTTTAAGCGGGGATGAACTCGCCTCTAATGAATCATGTCCTACTCGCTGTTGCTGAGAAACTAAGGAAATAACTACAACTTGCACACTACAGACACGTACGGCTTTTGAAACTTTACAAATTGTTGTTTTCGAATTTGTTCAGTAGTATTTATGGCCATATTTAGAGCGGATCAAATACCTTCAATTTTTTTTCTTTAAGAACTATCTTTTGCTACCAGCCTTTAGTGGTATCTTTAGTATTAACTTATAGTACTATCTTTCATCAGCTAGATTAAAGAAGAGAGCCATGTGATCAATAATGTTGCCAGCTTCCAGGTTCGAGGATTGAACATTAACAGAGTGCGTCCCTATCTCATCGGGTTCAAGTCTTCTGCACTAAGTCCGTCCCTGAATTCTACGTACAGAGTCCTTAGACTTGTCTTGACACCAAGTGATATATTAGTACACTAACACTTTTCTGCCTCGACCGTACTTTTGCTTTACAATTTCTTCCGGTTTCCGTTTATTCACTTTAAATCGCTGTTTAATTAGAACTGAACTCAACTGTCGTCGAAGCTCGGCTCGCGCCTATATATACTTGGAATTGTTTCTAGATCCTTCGCAGTGATCTTCAATTTTTCGCAATCTTTTATTTACTCCAGGAACATTCTACATTCGGTCCGGATTTCGAGAAACTTCGCTACTGGACACGAAGGAGATAGGAAATCCACCTCTATTTTCATTATTTCTAGACTGTTCGAAAAGCTCTAGTACAATACAAACAATTAAGTATGTTTTAATGCAACTGAAAAGATAAGATATAAAGATCGATATCTTCAAAAGAAAATGACCGTACTAGGTGAGAAATGGAAAGCATGGAAGGAGCTTGGGAAGGCCTAAGCCAAAGAGAGTACGAACGATCTGCAAATTCAAATCGCTGTATAGTTACAGGCTATGTTCAGTGATTCTTGTATGAATAAAAACAATTTGGAAAATTTTAAAAATTACAAACACATCTGAGTGGATCAGCACCTTACGGAGGCAACGTGACACTCACTTTCATCGTAGATTCTAGAATCAGCAGAACAGAAGAGTCAGCAGAAAAGCAGGATAGTAATATTGACGAGGAGAGCAGAGTGTTTTGGAAGTGAACCTTGTTGTATATCTTTATGAAGCAGTGAACTATCACAGTATATACAAAATGATCATGTCATAAGTTACGGCCTATTATTTGCATAAAATCTTGTCGTTTAAGTAATAAGAATATTCTAGACTTTCAGCTGCAAAAGTCCCAGTGGATCTCTTTAGTAGGTACTTTATCTTGTTAACCCACTGAGCCGTCTCAATTAGATTAACGAAGTCCCCGCCAACTTCACATCTCGCCCTCAGGGCGCTCGTTATAATTATTAATACGAGTTATTAAATTGAATTGCCTGTTCGAAAGTAAGTGTATAAATTATTCACATTGACATTCTCTTTTCATCTTCAAGGTGTTAACTGGAATCGAGATACGTTTGAATTAGGAACACATCCGTTTTGAGTAACTTAATGAACTGACAATATGATTGGCACTATTGTATGCTCCGAAAAATACGCTGCAATATTTTAACTAGCTTTTCATTGCGACTTCTTCTGCGTGAATTTCAGAAATTATTCCTGAGGAACACTTTCCCGGCATAAAAGGTAGCCTATTTCATTTTCTGATTCTTATTGCTCCATTGATAGCTTATTCCAATAGTGAAAATCATGTAGTAATTTAAAGAAACGATTTGGACATATTCCTTGTAAAATTCGCGAAAAGACCAGGCCAGAATATCACATAGTATATTTTGACTACAGCTTATTTATTCTTTGTAAAAATTCTCCACAATTTAAATAAGTTGCACGTGATTCAACCAATTTAAATCAGTAATTATCTGTGTGGGGAATTACGAACATAACTTCCAGCGTATAAGTACTCGTATATCAAAGTTTTATTACGAGCACAAAGGTTCTCATTTGCACACGAAGCTACAATTTATTTTTAAATGTTGCACTGCAGGAATGAAATGAAAAATTCTTTCTTTTAGATAGAGAGTTCTATGAGCGAACTAACCCAGTAGTTCAGTCGAATATACGGATAGCATAAAATGAAACGCTAAAAATGTGCATATTTATAACGAGTGTGTTGGCTTTGTAATATAATCCCATGTCATCCCGTGGGTGTCTTAAACATCTACACCAGGATTTTAGCTCCACGTTTATTAATTTAAAAGAGAAAATATGGTTGTATGTTGTATAAACAATTAACAGAACAAAGTGGTTTGCAGTGTAATTAGGATATTTGTACAGAAAATGTATTGAATAACACAAATCCTATAAATTAAAACTGTCATCGTGACTAAGAAACGTCTAAATGCGAGTCACACTCGAGGGTTCCGTACGGAATATGAGCAATTCTTAATTACACATTAAAATACAAAATAGCGCCAGCGCTGGAACCATTTGGAACAGTAAAATTTTAATGAGATATAATTGAAAAATAAAACTTTTCTGATTTATTCCTATACTTGTGCTATAAGATCTTGCTTCTCGCTAAATTTCATGACTCTAATTCAATGGGAAGTACCATATAGTTTTTGATTCTTTCTTCGTCGAAAAGTGTGGCATCCGTATTTTTTTATTGCGTTGACCTAGAAGTGTAATTTTTTAACAGCTCCAAGGGGCTTCAGACTTACGTATTCGATATCAATTTCAACTTGATACCACCACGCGTTCTTGAGAAAAAGGTCAAGAGACAGACAGACCGAAAAAAGTTATCCTATAAGATTTTTTTCCTTTTTAAATACGGAACCTCAAAAATAAGGAGGTGGGCCTTAATATGTTATTAATCAATGCACCTTCTAGCGTGTTGATTATTGTGAATCCACCCTCATATATAACAGCGATCTTAAGCAGGTGATGATGACGACGAGTAGCTCTCTTCATTCGTATTCTATGTTTAAAATGAACAACAAGATCATTGAGTAGTTACATGAATACTAAACGCACTAGTGTGGATAACATACTGAACATCTTTCCTGGTTATCCGATATTACGTAAATAAATACAGGCACCTCCACGGGGATGCAACCTTCACGTTTTAATAAGCGCTTAGCTTGCTCGTTACGCCAGCATGTTATATTTCACCTCAGAATGCACTCATGTTAGAAATATTAACGTATTCTCTAGTTAGCCGCTTCGTTACATGACCATAAGTTATTAACAGTATAACAGTATTATTAACATCGGGAAATAAAAAAAATCTTCTTTTTCTTCTGGTTATAAATACGAGAACGGAGAAACATAAACTTCGTATAAAATAGACACAAATATAAATATTTGTAAAAAAGTGTTTCACTTTTAATCAAATAAATAAATCAAAAAATATTATAGACAATCTATGAGAATTTGATGATAGACAAATAGTGATACGCAAGAAGTGGTACAACTTGAGTACCAAGAAATGCCAAACGATTGCCGACACTAGAGATTATTTTACATGTATCAAAAATCTGTTAATTTTCTGCCTCGCTATCTAGCGGCATCTATCTTTGTAATAGCTATTGTTACCATAAATTCATTTACTAGTATAAAATGAAACCATTCTAAAAATATATACATGAAACCGTTTAATTGTTTCGACTCACGTTAAAATAAGAAATAAGGAATTGATACACAACATACCTTTCCTCTCTTTCCCGCCCTCGTGTCTGAACACTATGGGCTTGTTGTGCTCGCGCCTCCACAGCACGGTGGGCGGGGGCTCCCCGGTGGCGCTGCACGTCAGGCGTATGCTGCCCCCCTCCCGCGCAGAGCTCCCCTCCGTCACCGTGTCCACGATGTCTGGTGGGATCACCACGGCCAGGTGACCCATCTGTGCGTGCAGTCGAAATTACCTACTATTGATCTACTATATGCTTAATTTGTTTACTCCTAGGACTCATATTGCCTCGCGCGGTATTGGAATGTTTCAAGAATCCTCCTCCGTCTGTATACGTATCATCATCATCACTCCCCGCGACCTTAGCAAAGTCGTCGGTCCACCTACTAGGGGGACGGCCCTCTAGACGCTTCCCGGTATGTGGTTGCCACTCGAGAACTCTTACTCCACACACTTAATCGTACTCGTATATAAGCGAAAGTGAGTTGGTTCGTCCTTCCTTGACGTAGTAGCGGAGAGTCAGAAATACTTTTTATAGAAAGAATAGGCTACTTGTTAACCCGATTGAACCAGTCTTTAACGTTGGATACTTTGTGAAGACGGTTGCCAACTAGTATAGTAACCAAATAGTATTGAATATATATAAAAATGTTCTCACCTGACTTTTCATAGGGTCTGTATTGACCTGGCACATGTAAGTGCCAGAGTCATTTGCCTGCACGTTGGTGACGTGCAGCTTCCACGTGTTGTGGTTGTTGTAGGTGACAGACAGGCGAGGGTTGAGGGCTACCATGTTGGTGTGGATGGCCAGGATCGCCTTCGAGTCCGACTTGATCCACGCTACCTGAAACAAAACAATGATCATGGATCACACCACAAAACGAGTCCTTTGAAAGGTTTCCCTCTCGGATTAAACAGAGTCGTACTCGAATCTTGCCTGTGTCGAAAAAAACTATGTTTTCAATATAGAACCATGATGTTATTGTAGATGTTGTCATATGTCAAACTTTTAGATAAATTCATAGCTAAATTACAAAAAGTAGTAAGACTAGTGTATTAATGATAAGTTGCCGTTTTCTTTAAATAGTTGTTAGTAATTAAAATTAATTTGCAGATTTCTAAATAACTATAAATAATAACCTGTTCTAGTTATTTCATGAAGAATAAAAGAAGCCAATGGGCAATAGTATCATAGTAAGAGAGAAAAGAACACTACAGAAATGAGCCGTGGTAGCTCAGTTGGGTAGAGCGTCAGTCCTGGAGCAATCGAGGTCTGAGTCGATCCTGTCTCGTACCAATTAGTTCCAATTTATTATTTGGAATTTATGTATCAATGATAACAATCATTACCATTGGCTTGTAGGTGAAGGAAAACATCGTGAGGAAACCTGTACACTCCTGAGAAGAAATTCAAAGGTGTGCATGAAGTCTACCAATCCGCACTGGGCCCGCGTGGAGGACTATGGCCCAAACACTCTCTGTAAGAGAGTAGGCCTGATCCCCTGCAGTGGGGACTTATATGTATAGGCTGTTGATGAAGACAGAACAGAACATCAATGTATTGCTAAGTCGATGCTGGGCATATTTTATGTATGATGGGTTTGCACTTGGCCTTCATATCACCTTATGGTAAGTAAACGGAACACAACAGTACTAATAACACTGCTGTTTGGCAGCAGACTTAGGTAGCATGGTAGTAGCTAGCCAGATGGACATATACATTGTCCTACCACAACCAAACCGAGTACCGATAGATAGTCTCTCTGGGAAATGAACCCGGGACCTGCAAATTATGAATCCAACATTAAGACATTATAGGCCACGGAGGAGGCTCAATATGGAATCCCATATGGAAAGTTGAAACTTCTGACTTTATATAGTTATTTATTGGATTTTTCTGGATGTGGGAACTTTCATCTTTTTATTCGAAACTCTTTCTTGATATTTTTTCGGAAAAATGTATGACTAGGATTGTTAAGTGCTAATATATAAAAAAGTTTATTTTTCTTAAAAGGACTAGAATTTATACAATACTTTCAGGACCTCCTCTTAAGTACGGATGACATGTGCTAGGAGGTCCTGTTCTTCCTAGATAAATTTTCATGTATTTATATTTAATATTATAAATTTTAATAAATTTTAATTAATAAAGTTTTTATGTAACAGTTTCATCTACCTATAATAATAGTGACAGAAAGAATCATGATAATATCTTCAAAGCTTTGCCTTATTTGCTTTGCACGAAAATTGCACTATTCTAGACGCGAGTGCAAAAATATATCATATCCAGTTTAAGCGTCATAAATCGCAAACATTTCCCGGACGCTTTCCAGTTTAAAATCGTTCGTGTTCTTCACCGCGGAGGCAAAACTTAATGTGACTTAAACGCTGTAGCAAATGTAAAACTGGGGGTACGACACTTAAAATAGGAAGGCCCCTGCGGAGGAATGCACAGTCTCGTCTGAACGGCACTTGAGCACATTTTTCACGTGACATCTCGCTTTGTTGTGGTTGCAAAATAAATTAGTAACAATTTCATTGTTTGCGAGAATTATTTCTGTTGAGCTCTTGTACGGGAACAAACGCTCCTAGGTGGTATGCGAAATTACTGTTGTTCTATCCCAACTGCAAAAAAGGAGGAAGCTCTCAATTATATGTTTTATGCTTTTTACCTCAGAACTTTCTACTGGGTGGACCGATTTTGATGATTCTTTTTACACGCTTTGTATTAGGTTCACTTGTATTTAACTATCTATCTATCTACCTCTATACGTAAACAAATATAGCAAGTCAATTTAAAGCTACTTCTAATTTGGATGACAATACAATAATTTGGCTACATCAAGCTGATCTGATCCTGGAATCAGGAGTTGGATAGAGAAATTCTACCCTGGGACCCTAGTTTAAAAAAAAATAAGAACGCTTATCTTTAGTTGGAAATCTCGACCATCTGGATTCCAACCATAGTTCGTTTGACAGTTCTTGGGAGGAACGTCACTGTCACTTGATATGTCAATGTCAAACGAGAAACTAGTAACCAATATAATAAATAACGTATTGTATGCTTGAAAAGGACAACTTCTTAGATACTTCTTTATATAAGAAGATTATCAGAAAAAAACTATGAAAATTTAATTTGAATTTAGAACAGGATTTGAAAAACTCATATTATTCACTAATAAACGACCTCCTAAAATTCCGATTCCTAAAATACACATTTTTCTGATAATTCTTACAAAACATAAACTTGCAAGGTGTTTCGGTTTTTCTGATGAGAAGTATATATGTGTAAGCCTTCGTATGCAACTTCATCTGCTTGGAATTCACAATTTATCTGTAGTCAGTACTCACTTGATCGGGATAAATATAATTATATATCCTTTTCATTCCCTATACCAAAAATCAAGCCATCCTGACTCTCCGTAATGACATGAAAAGAAGGTTGAATAAACAAACTCACACAATTATAATATTAGTATGGATATATGGGTTTTTATACACAGAAAAGGGTTCAGTGAAGGAATACATACTGAGGACACCTCCATACTAATGACAAATAAATTATGTAAGTATATTGAGTATGTCCCATGGCTGACTCAAGGTGAGCTATAAAGAGATGCTCAAGGCACAAAAACACATTAATAATATTAATAAAGCTAACTAAACATATCAATCAATTCGTAGTAATGAAAATTCTTAACCACTGAAAACCATTAAAAACTCAAACACATGGAAACAATCGTTAATTTGATTGTTTATCTTAACAAACATAACGTAACAATTTTATTTATTTAATTACTATTTTCATAATATGCTTAATTTTGGATTCCTCTTATATGTGAATAACAAAATGTAAACTAGATAAATTCCTTCATATACTATTTTCTTTTACATGGCTTGGGTCTGGTCTTGGTTTCTTTTTGAAGTACAGAACCATAAAAACCGCCAACAAACGTAGCTTTATAAAAATCGAGTACTGATAGCTACCTCCCTTGGAAATCAAACAGGATAACAGGATTTGCAGGATTGTCGGTCCAATTATGAAGCCACTGGGCCACGACGACGGTTCAAATAAAGTAACTAACTTGAAGCTGATAGAAAGACCGTTAATATCCATGTTATGTTGACGTGTGAATAGCATACACTATCAAGCAGAGTTTATTTGATTGGAATGTTTTTACAGCTGTGGTAAAAATTTGTTCGGTCAGTGGCAAATAGCTTTACAGTTTCCAGAAGATCGGTTGTGAATTAAAAACACTGAATCAATTATTTTAATTAATATATATAATTAATTATTTTAAAAAAAGAACTAAGATAAATTAATATGGAGACACGTGAAAATGCAGAAATAAACATTTCTACTAGTGAAAGACAAATTATCAATAAATCATGGAAACCGTTCCTCAAGCAGGTACCCAAAAGTCTTTAAATTGATAAGATTTCTCTATAAAAAAACATATGAATAATTTAAATATATTACCACTACAGTCTCTGATATCCAGCGGAATATTCGCATCGTTTTTCTCTATGGGGTTGAATTTCGGGACTCCCACGGTGTTGATACCACAATTAAGAAAAGAAGCCAATTCAACCGCAGCTGTGAGTGAAGACATGGCATCGTGGATGTGTAAGTATTTTTTACAAACTTGAACACTATGCTGGGACCAAAAGTATCCGGTGTTCTATTCATGCCATAGGCCATTTCCATTGGTTGGTCCGTTAAAGCAAAGCTATTGTTAAGAAAAAACAAACAAACTCACATTAGAATATAAAAGTTTAGCGTGATTATAGATCAGTTCGTCTATCATTTCCATTATCAAATATCTAACACTTTATTATTTATTCCAGCATCGGCCATGGGTTACGCTGCTGTCATGTTTTTGCCGTTTCTATGTATATTATTTCATGTGTTTGGAAGAAAGAAGACTTTGATGTTCATTATTTTAGACTCCCTAATAGTACAAATTATTCTGTATTGTGCCCCTAACGTAACTTATGTTTTAATAAGCCAAATAATGGCAGGCGGGGTCATGGCATGCCATAATGGCATCAGTCCTATAATTTTAGCAGAATATACATCGCCACAACACAGAGGACTATTTCTTACTTTGAAATCCGCATGTTTCTATTGGGGAGTGTGGGTGTCAAACGCGATCGGTACTTTTTTTCATTGGAGAAATATTGCCATTTTTGGAATGTTGACAAACGCTTATCAACTTCACATATTCATGTGGCCAGAGTCTCCCCACTGGTTGGCATCAAAAGGACGCTTTGAAGAGTGCGCCACGGCACATCGATGGCTGAAAGGGACCGATCCTGATTCAGTGAAAGAACTTGAAGATCTAATCCAGTCTGAAAAGGAAATACTAAAAAGCTCAAGACAAAAGAAACTCTGTACAAGAGTTGTTGCAAGTTTTAAAGACAGTGTTACTGACCAAGAATTTTACAAGCCTTTAGCTCTTTGTATCACTCTGTATGCATTGTATCAGACCTCAGGAAAGTTAGCTTGCACTATATATGCAATTGAAATCATTAAAAAAATTACTAACAATGAATATTTAGCGTATATTGGTATGCTACTTCTTGACGGAGTTACTGTAATCAGCATGTACGTCGGCTGTGTGCTGGTAAAACTTCTGAGAAGAAGGGTTTTGTTATTAGTGTCAACAACGATAGCCATACTATGTTTGTTTCTGATTAGTCTCTATTTGTATTTAGTTAGAGTTACAATATTATCTGAAAACAATATCGTGTCTCTTTCGTTGCTTTTATTGTATTCTATTGCTTTAAGTTTTGGCCCACTAATTATGTCTTCATCTATTTATGGGGAGTTGGTTATGTCCAGGTTCAAAATAATTACCATATTTGTAACTGGTATTGCATCTAACTTATTTCTGGCAAGTGTAGTCAAAATATCTCCCTATATTATCAGATGGTTTGGAATGCACAGTATATTCATGTTTTATGGAATATTTGCTACTATTTTCACTTTAATATTGTATAAATACCTCCCTGAAACTAAGGATAAAACTCTGTTAGAAATTGAAAAATACTTTAGAAATAGTAAGAAAACAACATGTGAAGTAAGTGAATTAATTCTTAATACTGGTAAAAATTAGTAAAAACAACATTAGTGTGTATTCTTAAAAGCCAGTGGAGCAAATAATTCCAATATACTAGTTTGATCAATAAACAATTATTAATGAAATATATAAATTTAATCTTTTTTTCGAATTGTCAACTCATTCGTAAAGCAAAAAAGAAAATATTTAAAATTACACCAATATTTTGCTTGAACCTTTTTGTTACTGCCAGAAAATTGAATCGTACGGTAAATGGTAAAACTGGAACTTCGGTCGTTTCATCAATATACTTCTACATTTCTTTCTGAAGATGTGATGTTGCAGACACTGTTATCCGAACTTAAGGGTTGTATATCATGCACCAGATCCTCCTTACCTATCTGTGTGATTTTAATTTTTTACTCAAATGAAAATCACCTGCGTGGACGGGGCGACGACGAGGTAAGGTGTGCTCTAGATTCGCATTTTTTCCAAAGGGATTCATTCAACTTTCAAATCACGCTTAGGAGGATGCTATATTTAAAAATATAAACAATATACATATAATTTTCCTAATTGTGTTTCCAAAAACTCATTGATCGACCTAGTAAATTACAAACTTTTAAAAATATAGTTCGTAAATAATTGTAGGTATTTAACGCAACCATCCAGCACTGTAGTCTGGTATTGGAATACCTGTCAGAGCAGGAAAACTGTAAAATTATAAGTTTGAAATTAAATGGATAAATAAAAAAACTAGAATAAATAAAAACAATAAAATGAAAACCAATTCGTCACGTGTTTAACGAGATAGAAACCATAAAGTATCCTAAAGGAAAGAAATGATTTCTTTAAACTTCCTCTATAATCGCTTCAATATTAAGATTACCACTCAATCCAATATATGAGCAGGTACCCACAATTTGATGAACCGCTCTAAATCGTATAAATAATATAATGAATTTTAAAAATAATTTTTATTACATTTGCTATTAATACGGTCCTTATGATATTGAATCGTAATGTTGTATTATACGTTGTCCTTGGATCGTAATGTTGTATTATACGGACTAGTCCCTTTTTTACACCAATCACAATTTTTCACAAGCCCAATGGCACAGATGCACAATGGAGCCTTTTTCATAGAATCCGAGCAAAAAGTTTTCATGCTGAACGTGCGACGAGACATTGTTAGAATAGAATAGAAAAAAATATTTATTTTAAAATTACAAAATTTGCTTAAACCCACAACTAATACACACACTTACAACAACTTAAAATTAAATAGAAACATATTACGGGCAGGAGGCTACAGCGCTGGTTTTCAGCTAGCACCTATCAGTTAATTAGTCTTAAATCTCGTACATACATAACAATCTAAACATTAGCTCCAATCGACTTCGTAGCTTTTTGTATAAACAAAACGTAAAAACAAAAGTATGTAAACTAAACGGTCATCTAAAACAGGTGGCTACATAAAATAAACGTTTCTTGTCATGTGTTTAACTAATATTGATTTCCATTATATACACACATTCTATTAGATCATTATATTCACATTACTCATACACTTTCACTTACACAGCAGAGCTACCGTCGCTAGTAAGTCATTTAGATTCTGTTTATACAAGTGAAGTAAAATAAAAAGACACCCGCTATAATGTTTACCTGTGTAGCTGATATTTATTGACGCGCAAACAGTTCAATTTATGTAAAACAAAATTTTTCATCATAAGAAAACATTCGTCTTAAGAGATGAGACGAATATTACATACAAATATATTTTCTTAAAATTATGGTGCAAAATGAATTCTGCGCTATTTCCAATGGAAGTGAATCCATTAGGAAGACAGGTAACTTATGTTTTAAGTATTGCTCTTATTTATTATTTTCATGTGTAAATAGAAAAGATGGAGATAGTGAGCACAATATTATTTGGAAATTGTGACATGAAAACACTTTTCCGCAAGAAAAGTGTCATATGTGCTAAGTCAGAAAATAATTTTTATTTGTACCAAATTTCATCCAAATATGTTTAATGTTCATACACGAAAGACACGCGCGTTGAAACACATACTAATTTTTATTATAACATTATACGTAGTAGAATGGGATGCAAAACTGCTTTGATAAAATGATTATATTTTTAAAATATCCTGCAATATTCTCCTAATAAATTAGTTAAACCAAGGCTTTTCCAAAGTTTTCCTTTTTGCCGATTTTTATTTTATTTCATCCT
The DNA here is from genome assembly GCA_910589575.2 of Carcina quercana. NCBI lineage: Eukaryota > Metazoa > Arthropoda > Insecta > Lepidoptera > Depressariidae > Carcina > Carcina quercana. The sequence goes on from OU342436.1 coordinate 9,247,278, forward strand.
ATAGATAGAACAGTTGCTTTTTCAAGAATCATATCCACTGGCTGTTTAGTTCCAGGTCGATGAAGGTACACATTTTATCAGTAAAGAAAAAAAAACGGTCCAGTGTAAGTCACTCACGCACCAATGCTCCGTTTGATCTGGTTCCAAACAATAGAAATAGACTTACAGATATTATTTCCTTGAAAAAAGTTACATTTCTGGACCGCACAACTACATCAAATGAAGTCCTTCCATACCTGACTTGATTTAATGACTTCACAATGCAATTTCAACCCCCGTAATATATATATAAATTATAGTTTAAAATTACCCATAACTGATACAAATTTTTAAGTTGATAGCATTAGCAGTTGTTGAGATAATCATCTGTGATAGACGGAAACACCAGAGTCATTTTATAAGGACATACTTTTCTCATCGGATTAGGAGATCGGATAGGGTTACAAATACCCTAAAAATGCAGTCAAGTGCATGTCGGGCCACACGCAGTATAGGGTTCCTTAGTTAAACTGATTTTAGGGTATTTCAAGATTTTATTCTACCAATTTGTCAACGTAATTAATATGTATAATAATATATATTACACCAAATTACAACTTCCTAGTAGGAAGGGTCTCTGAGCTAAGCCGCGGACGGACAAACGGACAGAGCGAAATCATATAAGGGCTATATAAGTTTTTTTATTATGGAACCCTAAAAACTGATCTCGGAATTAACTTTGCCTTGATTATCACTTGTTATATCGTAGTTTTGTTCGATTTTTGTTGGTGTAGACACTAATTTAAGTCCTATGATGGGGATTATTTTTTTGGCCTTGAAGAGGTCCAAATTGCAGTGCGTAAGAACCAAGTAAGCCGCCAGGAAAATACACTTATCACCAGTGTGTCACCCAAGCTCGTTTGTTGCAAGAACATCGTTTCATCATTGGTCCAATCATTATAAATTACGAGTGAACATAATTACATTCTATGAATACATGCTATCCAAACATTGGATGCTGGTACTTCGCTATTGTTGGGCAATAAGAAATGTGTCACTTTATGTTGGCCTTCAATATCATTGAATAATTTATGTATGTTCTTGTAATATTTGTGATCTCCCACAGCTTGTAGGCGTTATTCATATCTTGTTTATCCAAGTGAAGGAGAAAAAAGTGCAATGATGTTAACCAGTACAGTATTTACTAACTCAGAATTTTTTTAAAGAAACATAATTTTTGTAATATCATAATTACAACACGTGTACTCGTAATGGGTGAAGGCAGAGATGTGAACCACATGAATATTATAAATGCAAAAGTAAGTTTCTTAATTTGTGCGTTTAGTATTCGCTAGCGGGCTGGTTTCCGCAACTCGACGTCAAGTGCGATTACTATTCTTGAAGGGATGGTGTGTCTTTTCTCATGCCACCAGCTTGTTTGTGTTGTTAACAGGGTGTTTCTTGTACGTAAAGTCCATGTCTAGTGATTGTTCTTAGCAATTGCAACGCAACGCAACGAAGTTGACACCTGCACAAATGTAAAATTTGTTTTGTGATCATACTCGGAACCTGTTCCTTTTACCACACACATGTTTATTTTAGTCGGATCCTGGACAGCACCGACTGTCAGCAACAACCTTTCCTGAACGAAAAATAACTTGTTGATTTAAATCGAATTTCTGAACGATAGCACAACCGTCATTTTAGTTTTCGTAGTTTCATAGGTATATCAACGGATAAAGCGCTACTCTAGCACAATTATTGTTTTATGATATTTTTGATTTAATTTTTCTGTTAGCTACACTAGTTCTTTATTAAGTCTTTTGTGTTGTCATAACTGCTTTCTGATATTTGTTACTTTGATATGGCAACATTGTTAAAGTTTGCTTTTAACTCAACTTGTACGGTTGGTAGACCTGGCCTAGTCAACCAGTATACGTTTAGGTTTTGCTTGTAAAGATGGTAGACCTGATGGACCAATGGTATCTAGAACTCGATTTGGAAAGTTGGTAGACAACATTGAATCAACCAATGAGTGTATGGTAGTGCAAGCGTTTTCTTCGCCTGGACATGGCTTTTAGTGGGAGGTTCGGGAAGTTTCTGTTACACTAGGCCACTAGGCAGGCCGAGGAACATTCATTCTGACTTTAACTGTGGTACGATATACTTCTGCACCAAAAGGCCATAGAAAGCTATAGATTCAGAGTAGCATTGTTATAGCTCTTGTCTAAATCAAGTCTGTGTAAAATTTAGCGTTTAGTGTATTTCTATCGAGTGAAAATAATTTTGTTACTCTGTGTACATACTGGTGCTTAAACATGAACAGTTAGAGTGATTTAAAATTAACCAGTGATTTTATTTAAACATAGTCAACATCTTCCTGATCCGTCAAACAATGTCCGAGACTCTAATAGCCAACACATGTCATGAAAGTTTAGCCATATTTACAGAATTATGTTTAAGAATGCAACAATTTTATTGCAGATATGGATCTGTTCTGGAATCTGGGTGCATCATTTCATAAACGGCTTGATATCCGGATCTCTATCGGATTTAAAGGGCCAGGCTAGAAATGAATTGGAAATTGATGCTTATATTGATCCTACAAATTTATGTAAGTGACATTTATTAGATTCTGGATATTTCTCAAAATATGCATTTAATACAAAAACACATGTCAAAAATAAAACACGGATGTAGAGAATGAGAGACATACATGTATATGAAAAATATCGTTTGTGATCGATCAAAATGAACTGTCAAATTTAGTATTCCGAGGAGAGGTAAGGTTCATTAGACACATCACAGACCTAGATATGTACCTAGACACATCGGAAATATTTGCGCCACAAAAGCACGTCATGGTCCGAGAAAAAAAAACACGTTTTAAAATGTTATTAATATTATGTTCTCTAGAGGAACTAATGTTATCTTATTATTTCCAGATACCGCCAGTAGTGTAGCCAGATTCGCATGGATAATTTTTCTACCAAGTTTAGCACATGTCTTTGGACGAAGGATATCCTTTGCATTCGTGTGCACTATGGGCTCCGTTAGTTTTTTAGTTTTGTATGCCAGCACTAATCTCGCTAACATTCTGGTTAGTGAGATAATTCTAAGCGGCGTCTCCATTTCTATGTATTGCGTATCACCTATTATTGTAACATAATATATTTCACCTCGATATAGAGGCGTAATTTTAACAATGAATGTTGCCTTGTATTTTACCGGTTTGTTGGTTTCGAATGCTGTAGGACAAATGTGTTATTCGCGGAGTTTCTTAATTTTATTTGTAATTTATGTTATATTAACAGTGTCAGTGTTATTTTGGCCACAGTCTCCGCAATGGCTAGCGAATATGAAGCGTTATGATGAATGCGTTGCCTCTCATAGATTCTTGAAAGGTAAACAAATTGAAGCGGAAAATCAACTTGCTTGTTTGATTTTAGATCAGAAACTGTATCGAAAACAATCAAAACAAATAAAAATCTCTACAATCTGCTATAAGACTTTCGTAGAAACAATGTTTTTGAGTGAATTCTATATGCCATTATTAACATGCTTTGTATTGTTGACATATTATTTTGTATCTGGGAAATTAGTAACAAATTTTTTCGCCTTAGACCTTATTAGGAAAGTAATAGTCGATAAATCTATGTATTGCAATACAATTTTAGTTTTAGATGGTTTGAGCGTATTCAGCATGTACGTTGGCTGTGTACTAGCAATGTTTTTAAAACGAAGAACTATGTTATTCTTGTTATCTTCAATATGCGCATTTTCTTTATATTTGCTTTCTGTATATTTGTGGTTAGTTAAGTTGACATTGAAAACAGATATTTTAATCGACTCTGCTGTGCTGTTGGCTGTATTTGTAGTAACTGTCAATTGTGGTCCTATGATTTTGTGTACGTCTATATGTGCTGAGGTAATACCTTCGAGGTTTAAATGCTGTATGCTAATTTTGACGTGTTTGTATATGGAATTGTTGGAAAGAACCATACTTCTCAGTTTCCCAATTATTTTAAATGCTATAGATTTACACGGAACATTCTTGTTGTTTGGTATTCTGTCGACTGTATCTTTAGCCTTGTTATACAAAATATTACCGGAAACAAAAGATAAAATTTGGTTAGGTTAGCCATTGCCATAATCACGGGCGGTCATTTTGACTTTTTTTTTAAATAGTTTTGTTGTAGTTTTATTGTACTATTTTGTATTTCCAATAAAATTTAGAAATACCCATATATTTAAATATTTATAAAAATAAATCATTAGCGAACAATGTAGCATGTGATATAAATCGAAGAAATAAAAATATTTGCGCAAAATAAAAATATTGCAGTTTTTTTGCATGCCCAAGCACGTTCTTGTGTCCTACTTACGTTTTAAAAGGGTTTTTAAATTACTTCAACTGCATATTATTATTTCATACAATACAATACGAGAACAAAAGTTGTTGAGCACTACAGCAGTAGGTTGAAAGAATCACCTTAAAGTTCATTGCAGGCATAAACATCCGGACAGATTCTTCGGTTGACCTCTTTGTCGAAGTTGGACCTACCTACTTGAACTATATGTCCCAGGTATACATACTCGTCTACAACTTCGATCGTAGTGTTCCCAAATACTACTGGCATAGGTGCAAAATGGACATTTGACATTATTTTCGTCTTGTCCATATTTATTTTTAACCCTATAATATATACACTATAGACTACCTATATAATTGCCGATAAGGCTGTTGGATGGTAAGCCTCAACTTAATGAGGCTATGTCTCTGCCATATTTCATACCGGAACACAACAGTGCTACTAAAACTGCTGTTTGGCGACAGACTTAGGTAACCTGGTGGTAGCCAGCCAGGCGGACATAGAAAATTCCCTACCACCAAACAAACCGAGTACCGATGGGTACCCCCACTGGGTACCGAACCCTGGAACTCCGGATTACGAGCCATTAGGCTACGGAGGCGGATAAATTAAAATTCATTAAGATGACTGAATGATGATGAATTGAGTAGTGAGAATGTATCTGTATGTGGAGTAAGTCAGGGATCGAATTCGAGTTTCATAATGAAATTCAATACAACATTATAACACTCGTTTGGATTATATTATGGTTACTGTGATAATGGATATTTTAATGTTGACAATAATCTAACTGGTTTAGAAACTTTAATAGAGGATTTATTGCACGGATTTAGATAAAATATTATAATAATTTTTTTTATTGAAGATAGACCAACACTTGACCTCAATCTCACCTGATGGTAAGTGACGATTAATAATAAGTTCACCCTGCGAGCAGCATTGAACAATGCCCATATTAAATTATTTTCAATGTGTCGCCTTAATTAGCTGACGAACACTTTTCTCTTAAAATATACTTTCACATTTTACGTCGTAGCGAAGAGACGTTTAACCATTCGTATTTCGTGTTGTTATGGCCGCCTGTAGCTACGAAGTAGTCAATAATAACGACACGCATCGCAAATTTAGATGGAAACCTTTCCTAAGACAGGTACTGGTAAATTGTGCTTTTGTTATCTTGCAAATGATTTTATAAAAAAAGTAATTTTGAATGAAATTTGTACGAAATTTTCAATTTGACCACTCCAAGTATATTTAATAATTTGGTCGACTATTACTCGTTAACCTGTAAATCCACCTTGATCCTTATAGTTTACTTTTAAAGTTCAGTATACATACTACAACTGTGAATTTTTTCAGATTTTTAAAAGCAATAGTTTAGCAGATAGAGGGGCGGAGAGACCGGACACCCTACTCTGACAAAAAATTTCGCTTTAAACCTGTGATAGTAATTATAATGTAATAAAGTGAACCCACAATACTTTTGAAAGATCTATTCAACACTACCCCACAGCAAGGGGTTAACGTGAAAAAAAAATTCATTCCCAAGTTACTTGTATGGAAGCCACCCTAAAATATATTTTTCAAAATTTTATTGTACCACTTTGTTGACGTGATCAATATGTATACTCGTACCAAATTGCAGTTTTCTAGCAGTAACAGTCTTTGAGCTAAGCCGCGGACGGACATACGGACAGAGCGAAACTATAAGGGTTCCTTGTTTGACTGCGGAACCCTAAAAACTACTGAAAGATTTCAATGCGGTTTTCATCTATCAATAGAGAGATTCTTGAGGTATTTTAGGTGTGTTAATTACACTTAGTAATTACTTAAGGTTTGGTGTTGAGGGGAAAAGGCAAACACCAGTAGATATACATAATATAAGTTTTTTTACATCCGAAGCATAGAATCGATTTGCAATGTTTTTTTTTCTTTCAGATAATGATTTGCAGTGGTGTATGGGTGACTTATTTCATGGACGGCTTGATAACAGGAGCGCCTCCTGTAATGATACCTCAAATAAAGCGAGAATCTAATTCCACTTTTGTTGTCACCGATGATATGACTTCTTGGCTCTGTAAGTACAACCTTAAAAATCATTAGATTATGTAACTTGGGCTTTAAATGCAAGTAGAAGAATAAACAAACGGTCAAATGCGTCTCGGGCCACGTGCAGTGTAGGGTTATGTAGTTGAACTGGATTTATAAAAAGTAATTTTGAATGAAATTTGCACGAAATTTTTAATTTGTATATTTTTTAATAATATACAAATTAAAAAATAATTTTATCGCCTATTACTCGTTAACCTGTGAAGCCACCTTAGTCGTGATTCGTTTTCCTTCAAAGTTTAGCTTTTGCTAGCATTTTTAGGACTCAGCACATCTGACTAACTAAATAATATTTAGGTTTACTTACATATTACGAGTAAAAAAATTTGAAACAATCATTATTTTTAGAATATTTTTTCTTTTGAAATTATTGTCAAACATCATTTCTAAAAAAAATAAGCTATGTCAGGTTGCTTAAATTTTGATCGGGATATGGAAAAGGCAATGCGCACATTACTTTAAAAAAATTAAAACTTTTTAAAACCTCCTGGAATCAAATCAAATTATTAATTTAAACCAAACTTAATTATACAATAAGAAGCAGTTTTAGATGTCTCAACGTACAAAATAATGTAATCGTAGAAGTAGTGCAGTTTTGAGCACATTTTGTTTCTGGAACGGAACAATGAATACTTTCGTATAAGCATATTAAAATATGGCAGCTATATTCAAATTAAATATGTCATGTACAGAGTCATTCCTTTTATGAACTCGCTACGCTTATTTACGAGATAATTTTAATTTCAAATTTATGTTTCAGCCTCCATCCTCGGCCTCGGCGGCGTGCCTTGGGTGTTCGTGCTGCCTGTTCTCACACAGTTCACCGGAAGGAAAATACCGTTCATGGTCGTATGCCTCACTTCGTTTATAGGTTTCAGTATTTTCTGCTTCGGGAACACTGTCATACATATCCTCGTCAGCGAAATAACTCTAGGCGTTCTCCTCACCTCTGTCTGCACAGTCTCACCTATCATAGTTACTGAGTACACTTCACCTCAATACCGTGGCATATTTTTAGCCCTAAAATCTGCATGCTTCTTCTGGGGCATTTGGGTAGCAAATTTGATTGGTACATTTATGTATTGGAAGAACATAGGAGTACTGGCGTTGATATGCTCCGTTTACACTTTATTGGTGTTCTTATGGCCAGAGTCGCCGTATTGGCTAGCAACTAAAGGGCGTTTCGAAGAATGCGCAGATTCGCATCGTTGGCTAAAAGGAACAGATGCAGATTCCGAAATGGAACTAGAAAAACTGATAGCATCTCAGAAAGAGCATCTAAGCAAATGTAATGTGAAGCTCAGTAAAGGAGCTTACTTCAAGAACTGCATCAGTAACTTCTTTAAAAATCTTGCGTGTCCGGAATATTACAAGCCACTTTTCCTCTCGATATCGTTGTTCTCGTTATATCATTTTTCTGGGAAGCTAGTATACAGCATGTATGTCATTCAAATTATTAAGAAAATCACAGATAGCGAAGACACAGCCTACAGAGCTATGCTTATTTTAGATGGAGTCACGGTATTCGGAATGTACGTAGGTTGTGGTCTATCAAAATATCTGAGACGGCGCACACAGCTATTATTATTTTCGTTAGTTGGAATTGTATTCCTCTTCATAACATCTTTGTACTTATATTTGATAACGTTGTCTGTAATAACAGAGTCCAGTTATATTTCTATATCGTTGTTAGTAGTGTTTTCTGTAGCAATTAGTTGCGGCCCAATTATAATGTGTACATCAGTCTACGGCGAACTACTGCCGCTGAGGTTCAGGAGTTCATCAATGTTAATAATTGCATTGTACACAGATGTCTTATATACGATTCTAATAAAAGTCGCACCTTCTTTGTTTAGACTAAGTTTTCATGGTGCTTTTCTATTTTATGCCTTATCAGCTACGGTTTTCATGATAATTTTGTATAAGTATTTGCCAGAAACTAAAGACAAGACACTACAAGAGATTGAAGATGATTTTAAACCTGTCTTGATAGTTCAGAAAGTATCAGAAGAAAGTACTTTTAGTACTTTATAATAGCAATAGAAACCAAAGTCATTTTAGAATTATTAATTAGTGTTTTTATTAGAAACCTTAACATATTAGTATAACACACTTGTGTTAATAAAACATTTCGTGTCAGTCGTGTTGTCAAGGGGTTCGGAAAATAAACTTAACTGTTCGAGCTCGAAGTGAGCGTTTACTGTTTAAATACTTCCTGAATTAAAATTATATCTGGCGTAACTTTTCAGATTTATTTCCCTACCATTAAAATACAAAGTTTGACGACAAACTTTACAACTAAAGTTAATAACAACTAGTACTTGTATAAAGCTGTCGACTGAGAAGTTATAAAGCTGCTCGAGTTAACAGTCAGTTAATGTCGAACGCAAGTCGAGGGCACTTAAACCGCACGTGACTTGAATATCTCCGAGCTGATACATACTCTTAGCATTAAATAATAACTATCAGTTTAAAGTATAATATTCACCATATTCTTCGACGTTTCTAAATTATTATTCAATTCAATGTAGTTATTACATGTCCCATATTATCTTACAGCCAAAACATGTGACACCCCGTAGAGGCACAGCAGTATTGTTGAGGGCATATAAAATTGTATAATAAGTTATGTATTATCTAAGGCAGTATTAATGTCAGCGTTAAAAAGGTCACTAATGTCATACTCGTAGTAACATTTTTCAATTAAAAATAATTTTAGTTTTTTTTTGTAAATACCTCAACATTGCTTATATTTTTTAAATTGTTTGGGATTTTAGTATATATTTTAATGGCCATAGTGTGTGAGTTAATATTAAATGAAAACATATTTACTCTAGCTTAGGAAATAGTAGTTCGCTTAGTTTACATTATTGTTACCTTACTTATTATTTACTTATTATTACACGTTACTAATAAGTAATTAACTTTGAATAGACTAGTTTTACATTTTACATATGTATTAAGGCTTATAAATATACATTTCTGGACTATTTCACCATCATTATCTTGAACACCTGTAAAAGTTCACTTAGATTGGCACGAGTCTCATTGTGGGGATTAGCCATAATCACAACGGTTAACAGACAAATTGGTGTACGGCCCCCGTGGGATCCCATTATAAAGTCAAGACTACAGCATAAACTATGTGTGATTTAGCACAATAATCTTTAACTATTATTTGAAAAATTTAAGTTCCTAATCTATAAAATTATTATTTGTTAACGAATGAATTAAAGATTGAATAAAACGGTATATTCATAACGTATACATATCAATACTTACAAGTATGTGTACGGAGAAGGATGTAGGTTTCTTTTTATCCCGACCGAACAAGTAGTTTTCGTGGGATAATTTCAAAAGTTCAAGACGAAGTCGCGGGCAAAAGCTAGTAACGTAAGTCCAAGTGTGAAGCCGCTATAGGCTGGAATATTTTCAGTTGTATAGTACAAATAACACAGTTCAAATAATTATTCACTTGCGAATGCCTTCGTCTCACCTGATCGCAAGTGATGTTAGGAAGGACGTGAGATGAAAAGAGTGCTCATCCAGAAGCTGTATGGCGCTGGCTCTGTTACTTTTCATACCAAAACACAGCTGTGCTATTAAAACAGTTGCAGCGGCAGAGTTAGGCTGGCATGGTGGCAGCTAGTCTGGCCGCAATAGAAAACCTAACAAACCGAGTACGGATAGCTACCCCCACTGGGAATTGAACCTGGACCTCCGGATTGTAATTTCAAGACACTGGTCCACGGAGGCGGTTTTCAGTTGAAGTTTGGTAAAATGTCTCGTCTGCAATAGCAAATGTAAATTGAGCTTTTTTATTTAAGTTTATCTTTGTACTAAAAGTGGAGTTAGGAATGTATCTTCTATTACCAACTAAGGTGACCCTGTGTGTCAAAGGGTTTAGAATTGATCAAAAGGTGCCTAATGATCCCCGTGTCTGGGGGTTAACGACTGTTTGACGCTCCCTCGGTCGAACAACTAAAGTGATACAAAAGTTTCCAATAAATTCTAACATTAATTAAACGATTTAATATGATCTTCTTGAATGTAACTACTTTATTTCTGCATCGCAATGACGTCCTTTGAGAATGTTTAACATTATACAATATACCTACTCTCAGACCGTAATCACAGGCCGGACACTTCAAACAAATGTCGTGTTATCGGCACACAACGATCGAATGACGTTTGTATACACGCGTATGAGTAAGTATGTGCGCGCCATAGTAACGATGCGTTTCGGGATCAATTTCTTGCAGGAAGAGGTGAGGTATCGCGGATCAGTGGGAGGCGGTGATCGTACATTCTGTACGTAGTCTATACTATAATAAATCTGTAGAATCGACGTGTCTGTACACTGAAATTTTTTGACTAAAACTGATTGAGGGTGATGTAAGAAGTGTAACAGAACACAATAAGACCATTTTTATCTTCTTCTTCTTCTTCTTCTATCTTCTATCTTCTTCTTCTATCTATCTTCTTCTTCTTCTTCTTCTTCTTCTATCTTCTTCTATCTTCTTCTTCTTCTTCTTCTTCTTCTTCTTCTTCTTCTTCTTCTATCTTCTTCTTCTATCTATACTATAATAAATCTGTAGAATCGACGTGTCTGTACACTGAAATTTTTTGACTAAAACTGATTGAGGGTGATGTAAGAAGTGTAACAGAACACAATAAGACCATTTTTAAACATTTTGTCTGTCTGTCTGTCTGTCTGTCTGTCTGTCTGTTTGTCTGTACCGGCTAATCTCCGAAATTACAAAACCAAATTTGATGCGGTTTTCACAATTAAATTAGGCGTAGGTCAAGGCAACATCTAAGCTTTATTTCATCAAAATCGGTTCACGCAATAAAAAGATATCTTCAAAAAACCTAAATCAACTTACCTGTATATGGAGAATCGACGTGTCAGTCTGTACATTTAAAATACTTGCCAAAAATGGTTTGAGGGTGATATAGGTAGTATAACAGAATACAAAAACCAGTTTAGTGGGTTCTGTACAGAATGGCTACAATGCCTGATTAATTTCAAATAGCAAAGACAAAAGAAGGTGATTTAGTGGTTAATGTTTAAAAGTGATTTTGAAACATTATCTCAGTGTTTGAAGTGACTGATTGATTGACACGTGTTTTTTTTACATTCGATAGGCTTCCGTTTGACCATAATCTCACCTGATGTTAAGCGACGATGATGTATAGGATGGTTCACGGTTGCCTATAAATAGTATATTCACTCTGGCCTTAAAGTTATCGTAATGGTATCGATTAGGAAACACAAAAGCCGGCAGGGAACACAACAGTGCTATTAACAATTCTGGTTGGTGGCAGACTTAGGTAACATGGTGGTAGCGAGCCAGGCAGACCAAAAATGGCTTACCACCAACCAAACCAAGTACCGATAGGTACTGGGACTTATGGTCAAAACGGTATATACAAAAACAAAAAATCTGCTACCTCACACCTGTAGAATCAACGTGTCTATCTGTACATTGAAAAGGTTTGCCAAAAATTGATTGAGGGTGATATAGGTAGTATAACAGAATACAAAAATCAGCTTAGTGCGAGTCAGTCTCACACATCGTGGGTTCTTTACAGAATGACTGCAATGCCTGACTAATTTCAAATAGCAAATACAAAAGAAGGTGCTTCAGTGGTTAATGTTTAAAAGTGTTTTTTTTTGTCGTTAAATTGCCGTGTGACGTGTATCGGGCCGTCCCTCCACAACTTGGTTGGCTGCATGAATCCACTGTTGGACATGTGCCCCCTTCCCATATAACGACACATTACACTTTAGAGGGTTGGATTTGCAACAAGCACCACTGTTGTTAGGCGGATTGGTGATCGCAGTAAGCTAGATTGTGCTACCCATCTTCTAAAAAGGCTTATACAACTAAGATCTAACGGAATGTGAGGTAAAATTTGTTCGTAAATAGTTGTTTTTTAATGTTAAGCGACGATATGGTCTAGGATCGTTCACGGTTGTATAGAAATAGTCTATACATTCTGGCCTTAAAGTTATCTAGGTTGTATCGCATGGGAAACACAGCCGACAGGGAATTCCACTGCTTAGCTGTACGCACGTGGTAAGTGACAATAAGGCCGTTGGATAGAAATCATGCTTACCCAGGAGCCTCAAACTAATACAGGCACTGGCTCTGCTACCTTTCATACCGGAACACAACAGTGCTATTAACAATTCTGGTTGGTGGCAGACTTAGGTAACATGGTGGTAGCGAGCCAGGCAGACCAAAAATGGCTTACCACCAACCAAACCAAGTACCGATAGGTACTAGGACTTATGGTCAAAACGGTATATACAAAAACAAAAAATCAATCAAAACATGGGACCTCAGGCCTAAACCACTGGTCCTATAGACATGAAATTTGGGAGCTGCATTTTTTGTAAAGTGAAAGTATCCGCTAAGAAAGGATTTCTCGAAATTCCACCTCTAACAGGGTAAAATAAGGGATGTAAGTTTGTACGAAAGTGCGTCATTTTTGAAGATAAGTTTGAACTATGTTGTTTTTGAAGTCAATATCAAGAAAATTGATAAGCAGCCTTAAGAAATAAAATTAAGAGTGAAGTGTTTTAGCGATTTTGAAAAATCAACCCCTTAAGAGTGGAAACAGGGATACAAAATTATTTGAAAGTCAACCATTTTTGAAGATAATGCCATGAAAATTGATATGTGGTTATATTAGAAATAATATACGTGTTCCACGAAGTTTTAATGGGGATGAAAGGGAGGATGAAAGTTTGTATGGGAGCTCTGTTGTATTTGAAGTGAATATCATGAAAATTGATACTGAGTAAGTGGCTAGATTTGAAACAAAGAAATACGTGTTCCACAGGTTATTAATGGGGGTGGTTCATTTTGTATGATAACTCTGATGTTTTTGTAGTCATCAGCATGAAAATTCATACTCAGTCTTATGAACTACAGTTAAGGGTGACGTTTTTTGTGTTTTAGAAAAATCATCCCCTAAAGGGTGAAATCAAGGATGAAAATTAAAATTTCAGTGGTTATAGAGTGGAAACAGATAAATACGTGTTTCCGCATATTTTTAATGGGGGTGAATAGGGATTGAAAGTTTGTATGGGAACTCTGTGTTTTCCGAAGTCATCAGCATGAAAATTGGTAGTTACCCTAACTGATAAAAATTAAGTGTGACGTAGTTTCACACATAATGAAACAATCTATTAATATATAAAAATGTCACGGTTTTTGTGGTCGCACTTCTACGAAACGGCTTGACCAATTTTTATGTGTGAATCTTGCACCCTCTTACCCATATTTTATATCGATTTTAGAATTATAGTATGAATAATATACAAATAATTATTCGTTGCCGGAAAGCGTCACGTCAGTTTCATATTTGTTATGTAGTTGATTTATCCAATGGGATAAATCCTAAAGTCCACGCGAGCGAAGCCGCGGGCAGAAGCTAGTACTTACTAAATTAATTCTCTGCCGTAATTTAAATCAGCCCTATAATATGTACATGTTAGCGGGGCATAGATAGCATCTTGCCTTCTACAAAGTCAGTCGCCTGTATGCAGGGCTGTTCACTAATATGTCGGTCTCACTTACCCTGTAGTTGGATAGATGGTTGACGACACATGTGAAGTGCACGTCCCGGCCCTGGGTGACCGTGTGGTTCTCCAGCGCTTGCAGGAACTCAGGCTCTGCTTCCGCCTGTATCGGCATCTCACCTGACGAGATTATCTATGTTTTATTTACATTCAAACACAAGTTGATGTTTTAAGGCTGCTCGTAATAAGAGTATGTCAACATCATCAGCCGTGAAACGTCTGTTGGACATAGGCCTCCTTCATGGAATGCCACATTGGCCGATCCTGAGCCACTTGCATACAGCCACTCCCTGCGACCTGAACCGTCTGTCAATCTGGTAGGGGGACGTCCTGGTACACGCTTCCCGGTACGTGGTCACCACTTGAGAACTTTTACTCCTCACTGGTTATCGGTTCCACCTGCCTGCCCTTTTCCACTTCAGCTCACTGACTCGTCGGGCTATGGCAGTGTCCAGGTGACCCTTGTTCGTTTACGGATTTCCTCAGTCAGAGTATGTACCAGAGGGAAAATTCTACCAGACGCGGCATGGGATGGCCCCTGACTCGACGACCTGAAGAAGCTAGCAGTGAATGAGTGGATGGGAAGTACTGAAGGAGTAGCACTTCAGCAGTAGAGAGACACGGGATGAAAAGACAAATCAAAATCTACTCATAGAGTACGGAAGACTACAAGCTATTGTCTGTTAGTTATCTTTGATTCTGATGAAAAACTTTGTCACTTGGATATTTAAGTTCATACTGTTTTAATGTAATTTGGAAGGTTGTAATTTGCGCGACACCGCGAGAGACATGTATTTTAATATTTTGCAAATATCGGTGACGCATCTTCGTGAACTAGTCACGTGAAACAGTAAGTTAATTATAAGTATACCTGTGACGAAAACACTCAGGAAAGTAGCTAGCCACCAGGCCGCCTTCGTTTGCGGAGAGAACATGTGTCTGCCAATCATCCGCCTGGAACAAAGAAACGAGATTATTGCATGCTTTTGCTTTATTCAATTAATATTACCTACACACGCACCAAAACTAAAAGTAAGTATAATTATAATTCTTGTTGTAATTCTACCTACCTATTGCTAAATTATTACTGGCTATTTTACCGAAACCAAAAATTATGCATTTCATTTTAATATTTAAAATTAGAGTTCGTGTTATATATTCGGCTTTTTTTTCTTTTCTTAACTGAAAAATATTGGCGTCACTACTTTTAAGCGTTAATTATAGCCAGTAGCTCTTCATGTAGTAGTGGCTTCTGTGTAGGCGTGATTACATCTTATCACCATATCAATTTAAATTGATGTAATCCGTAATAATAAATAGAAATGTGAAAGTGGACAGACGGACAGAGCGAAACTATAAGGGTTTCTTGTTTGACTACGGAGCCCCCATTAAAGCAACCATATTTATTAAAACCTAGCAAATTCTGTTTGCTTACGAGTATTTTTAAATATTGAGACAACCCAAATAAAAAACACATACGGAGCACTTAAGTTAAAAGGTTTAGAAAATGTTGCCTGGCATACTAGTGTAACACTGTAATTAATTTTGAGCTTTTATTCAATGAATTTTCTTCGCTAAAACCAGCTGTTTGTGTTTTTTATTCCATCAATCGTCCCGAGAGCAAGACAAACAATTTTGTTTTGATAATAGGATTACGAATCTAAAAAACGCTAAACTGAACGAAGTACACAATGGCTAATATATATTCTCCTATATATACATAAATGTCAAAGCTCAGCCTTTACACCTACAATCGTCCCAGACGTTATTTAGATCGGACTTTTCAAAGTGATAGAAAAAAATTGAGTATTGCGCTAAACGAACAAAGGAACCACGGAGTTAAAGAAACGAAGGCTCGTTATAATATTTTTTTACACAAAGCCTCCTAAGCCATCACCCGCAATAATTATCTCCTTTCTCGAAAAACAAGAAATGGATCGACAAAGACGTTTCCTCAAAGGAAATAGGGCTCCATCGTAATATTTATCCCCGAAATATTATTGAAATATCTAGAGCGATCTTTGTAAATCGTTTGGCGCTAACAGAAAATATTCTTTGAATTCGTGGTTTGTTTCAATTTAAGTATTATTGTTTCTTATTATTTCGGTGACGACTTCAGCACTGTCTCTGGTAGATAAGTATCGGCTTCATTTGGTCACCTTTAGAGTACTTTTTTCCCTGTATTACACCGTAATGTGACTAATAATGTGTTGACTATAGTTATAAAACAAAAGGCATTTAATAAAATGTACTGTAAGTAGTACATTAAAGCAAATATTAATAGTTTCGTAGTCTTCAATTGGTAGCCTTACAAATACAAACAACTTTGAATGAAATTTCTGATGTAAAATGAAGTGCGAGAAACTGGCATGGAAACCCGAGGCATCCAAACGAAACATATTATAGACATTATTATCACGAGTTTGAGACCGTAAAATTAGGGGCAATTAGGACCGTAAGTTAGGGATTTGAATTGTATTGAAATAAGATTTGGACTGTATCCAAATACGTTTTCTAGACATCAATATTTTTTATAGATACACTAAGTACATGCACCTCCAAACATTCATTGTGGTGATTTAATAGTGAGTTTAATATCATAGTTTGGGTAAATAGAATATCTATGAATTTTATTTGTAAATGTGCATTACCAAATTACGTAACTTACGTTATCCCTCTCCAAATGCTTCAAGGAAACAGAAATTTAGTATGAAACTTTGATGGATCGTCTTAAGCAAAGTATATATGTATTTGTAGAAAAAACTATAAAACCACAGTGTATATTAATTTCCCGCGGGCTGGATCGACATCTTCCAACAGTCATTGAAACGCCTACGTGTTTAGTGAAATCCAGGAAATAAATAAAAATCTCCCCCTGAATTTTCTATAACATTCACTTTCGTACAAAGTCTGTGCTCGCAGTTTTCATAAGCAATCATCGGGGCAGGGCGACCCGCAAGATTCAATTACGGAGGTGCTGACGCCGCGTCACAACTTTACTAAGGAGTCCGCATTCCCTCTGTCCGAGCTTGCACTCGCTCGCACTCAAATATTTGTAGCCATTTTGAACTCCCATATGGTGCACTGTGTGATTCAAAATAATCCAGGATTGGAGAAAAGAGAGATAACAAACATGTTTGTAGTTTTTTGCAGTTAATAATAACTTTTAAAAAAGTTGCTCGGGACCGGTCTATGTGTATCGTGTCCGGCGGGTCCGGCGTACCATGGAGGAGGCTTATGTCCAGCAGTGGATGTTTGCTGGCTGATGATGATGATGAAAGATTATTATGTTATAGCCTATATCATTCAAAAGTCAATATTACGTTTACTTTTTATTTTTCAACCGATCGCTGGACAAGAGAGGCTATGAATCGCTATTATGCTATTATGTTAAGATGTCTTAATTTACATGAGCGGTCTCCACCATCATAATAATTCTATGGTCAGCAAGACGGAAAAGTGCTTAATCTTGTCAGACCTACTGACACAAGTAAATGTTACGGTTCCTTGTGTGTTTTGTGACACCTGCCTTCTTTTCGTCACGACAATGTAGTAACCTGATTTGTACGTCTTCGAGTATTCGCCTCATGTGAACTGCGAATATTGATCTCATGTGAAGCGATACCGAGTCCGGTCCACTATCCAGTTCTTAATTTACAGGGGTCGTATCGCGACTCAATTAATTGTCGACCCCGCAAAGGAGCAGTAGTTCCATTTGATCTGAACAGCAATCAGTAAACATGGGCCAAGGAATAAATATCCCGTGCGGGCCATCCCCCGGGAACTAATTGCCGCCCTGTCCGTATTGATGGCACTACCGACACACCGGGATCAATGTAAATTATCTGGCCTTGATCCGCACCATCCGATTACCGTACATCACTGTTGTCTTTTATTTTGGTGCGGTTTTAATTTGATTTCAGATTATTTGAAAGTGTTTGAGAATTTTGCCTTGCCCGTACTTTCTTCGTTATCCGGAGGGATTAGAATAGAATCCTTGATAACTTTTCAGTAATCGCTATCAAGGATTTATTGACAACTAGGCTTCTGGTATAAGGGCACCTACTAAAAGATTTGTTTTGGATTGCTTTCGGATTGGGTGCATATTGTATGAATCAAAAACTAGAACTTTAAGCAGATTTCGATCGGTTGGAACTTGTAGTAGGTGGTCAGGTTTTTTGTTACAAACATATCAATCAAATCAAATATAAATTTATTGTTCACAGGGTGTAGACAGAGTAGATAAGTAAATAAAAACAATTTGCTTCAGGAAGGCAGCCTTATCTCTAAAAGCGATCTCTTCCAGGCAACCTTGAGGCAGAATAATCGTTTATTGAATAAGAGGCAAATGGTGCTAAATAAAGATAATAAAATATTATAACATACTATTATTATAATTGTAATAAATATATAAAAATATATTATACGTAAAATGGATAAACAATAGTCAATATACTAAGGATCAGGACGAAAAGGAAATCAGAGGAATTCAGAAAAGAAAGAAGAAAAAGGTGCTAAGGAATAATTCAGGATAACTGTTGCAAGAAATGCGTTTTTATATGTTAGTTTTGAATGACTGTAATGTCGAGGCTCGTCTGATGAGTTCAGGGGTAGAATTCCATAGTCGGCCACTGCACGGAAAAGATCTCAAAACATACGGGTTACAGTACACTTCAGTTTATATTGCACTCGTGCGAAACAAGGACGGTAATATATCCCTATCGACGGCGTACGAACTTTTTAGGGTTCCTTACTTTTTATAAAACCAGTTCAACTACGGGACCCTACATTGCGCGTCGCCCGACACGCACTTGACCGGTTTTTTAAGCTTTAGATCCTGAGCAAATAAATAAGAATATAATTTAATAATAACCATGGATTTCGCATGTCGCTTTGTCGCTCTACATGATCTAAGATGTCAAATTTTGTCACGATTGGTTGGGAAGTTGATTCGTCAACGTACTCTTGCATCAAATATATTTAAAATTAGTAGAAGGTAAGATTCTTCTTCTTTGTTAAGCATAAAAATTTAGTATAAATTAGCGTATTTCACTCGATATTTTTGTGTATAATTTCATTATTATTTCGAGTGTGATTAAGGTTCTCATCTAGCAGTATTTGAGGGCCAAATAAATCGTTCGATGGACCAGCATCGCGTCGTGATGAAGGGTGAGAGGAATAGAGCCCGAGAGTGGTTTACGTCGCACAGTAGATTACAAAATGATTGATGGAACGAATAAGATTTAATCTGAGATCATTTTTAGTGTACAGAGGGCTCGTCGTGGATAAACTAGGGCTACGAAGCCGGTGGGCTATTATTCATAAACCAATTTGGTTTTATACTTTTTTAGGAAACAAAGAGCAATACCAATTACGGTAAGTACTCAAAAAAACATGCGTGTCAGTGCCCCGCTGTTATGTATGGACTTCAATGCAGGTTAAAATATACAGACGTGCAGTGAAAAATCACAATTTAAAAACTTATTGTAATATATATAGGGGAAACTACATATTTTTTCCTTAGGTCAACAGCTATGTACCAACTACTAAGTGTGTACTCACACTTTTTTACTTTATTTTAAAGATATGCATGAAAGTGGAAACCACTTTAATTTATAAATAATTTATTTTAGACTCTCACAGTATTGCAACATAATTTATAAATTTTAGAACAGAGCAAAGTATGGGAATAAGTCGGCCAAGTGCAAGTCGGACTTCCAAGGGTTCCTAACCATAGAAAGATACTTTCAGATATAATTACCACAAATAGGGTTTATTTTTCCGACTGCATAACTGAGTTTTTTGCCAGTGTTTTTCATGATTTCTTAAAAGCTATAATAGATGGTGATCTTGTTACAGCCCTATAATATTTACACAAAGTCCTATCTACTGTGATTATTACAGATTTTTCACCTTTCAAACTTCTTAGCTTAGATAGAGGGGGATGTTATTTTCACACAAATTTTTCATGATAAGGCTAAAACTATGCAGCAAATAAAATAACGAAAATTGGTTTTGTAATGTACATAGTAAGTAATTTCATACGATACCCATTTTAACGTAGTAACTCTACTTTAAAACTTCCACGCATCTGTTTCTGCTCCTGGTTGAATAAAATGTTTCATCAATTCTTTCAGTTGTGACACTTGTGTAGCGTAATTCCTGAGATAATAACTTGATTGTCGTGACAGACGGAGGGACGGACATTCAGGCACCAGAGTGATATTATAAGGGTTTTGTTTTTTTGTCATCGGATTTGTAGCCTTAAACGAATCACACATTTGCGTCGTAACAAAGGTGTGCTCCCAATTAAATTATTTATGAGAATCGATTGGATGTGGACGCGGAGAACAGTAATTAAAACTTTGTTCCAGAAACTATGATTTAAAACTCCAGCGGGACTCAGCATAATCGCTACGCAGAATAAAAATTCATATATGTATTCGATCGTGGATGAATATAATGTAACTTGCAGTATTATAAATAAAATATTAACCTTACACCCATGGGAAGACCGAGTAATCCTAAATTTGAGCCCACACGTGAAATTACTCAATATACCTTCTCATAGCACAGAGTATAATACGCCTCCATGGTACAGATGGTACACTGAAACGTGCAAAACATGCACGTCCCGGGTTCGATTCATGGTGGGGACCGTCCCAAAAATCACTTTGTGAGACGTTTCTCAGATTGCTTAGGAAATTGCAGACTGAACCGCCTGTCTGAAAAGGAAGTAGACGTAATAAAGCTGTTGGTCTTGGCTGTTGTTTTTGAGTTAAGTTAGAGACCATCGGGCAGCTTGATGAACTTCTAACAGTCTAATACCAAAAATATGGTCTATTTTATGTTTTCCCTCTGGGTTGGAGGATGTCAGTCACTTCCGTGAAAAGTAGTATCTACGCCAATACCTTGGGTTTGGATATTCGACTCCGATTGAGAACCCGGATAATAGACGATGACTCGTAAACCTCCAAGAGCTAGAGCTTTGAAATTTCGAACATCAATTCAGTTGATGATGTAAAGTTCTCATACTAAATTGCAAGGAATGAAAAAAGGTAAAAAGTTTTATTTGACAAACCATTTCCGAATCGAAATTTAAAACGAATCGACAATTTAGAGAAACACTAAGGAACAAAGAAAATACATATAATATAGATATACTAACGTATACAACGTAATAAGAGACAGGACTCCATACAGCAAAAATGAACCTACCAAATGTCAAACGGGGCTAAATCAACATCCATAGATAATATAGGTACAGTGGCGCCACCCATACGCTAGTAGCGCCTTTGACGCTTAGCCATATTTCATACAATTTGTCGTGAACTAATTTAAGGATGATCTGCCAGGTAAATAAAAAAGTAATAAAAATGAGTTTATAAGATTTACAATGGCAGAATTCAAGTTTAATATATTGAGGTTCTTTATGTGGTCTAGTTGGCTTCCTAAAGGTAATTTACATCAGAAACGTGCACTAAATTAACCCCAACTCTGCGAGGTATGGTGATTAGGTGTGATGGAGTGTAACACAAACTGGTTCTATAAAGATATATTGCCATGGTTTCTTTCACTCGACGCCTACTGCACAATAAATTTCACTGTAAGCTTTACCTTAATAAATCCAGTACAAGTCAAATTCCCTTGCAATAAATTGTTAAATAAATGGATCAAGCCAGAGGCGACTTTAGTTGAAGGGCGGTTTCTTCAGAGCGTAGGTATTTTACTTATTTGGTTAATGTTGAATTTATCGAATCCCAAAAGCGTATTTTAGCCCGATATTCATTACGAAAACAATGCAAGCAGATTAACATCCTTGTAAAAGGGCAAATGAGGAGTTACTAAAAGTTATCTCAGATATTTGATGAAGATAATATTGAAATGTAAAAAAGAAGACTGACATCAGAATTCATTCTCTTACAATTTATGAGAGGACATGCTATTGCTAAGACAATAGTGGTACTGGTTTTTAATCTGATCTATATATTTGGAGACACCAACAAGTAACATTCATAATACATACAAAATACAAACTTACAGTGTACGGAATACGCATATCCATCACCCCTGATCGTCACAATCGCCTCCGATCGTCCCCTGTCCCCGGTGATTGCCTCCTAGATCCACCTCTGTCTAGCACCACACCACTCCGTCTGTTGTCGCTAAAGTATCGGGTTTTAATTTAGAAGATAATATCTTTTGGAAATTCCTCATTCTATTATCATAACGACGTAAATCTTACTCAATCTTCGGAATTTATTTGGCTATTTTAGTTATTTAACTCCACAGGAAGAGCGGAAGTAGTAAAAAGTATTTGATTTTGTCGTTGAATTTCTTACACCAGAAGAGTTTAAGCATTATTAAGCATAATTAGAAATACCAGGATCAATTATAGGAATATTCTGCTAAACTAGCTTTTCCCTGGACTGCAGTAATATAGACAAACATTGGCCAAAAGCTTCCACATATAAAAGATTCCTCTGAAGAGGAAAATAATACAAAAAATAAATAATAACTATATAAAACAAATCAGATATATGATAGAAGAACTAAACAGACAATAAAAACTAAATAAATACGAAAGAACATAGTTTTGAGGAGCTTAACTAATAAATAATAAACTTTTTATGACACTAGTCTTAAAATTCACAATACTACCATAAAATAGATCTACGAGTGTGTTAATATTTTCCTACGTATTAAAATTATAAATAATGTTAGCTTCAAAAAATTAATACGAGTATAATAAAAAAATCTAAAGTGACGCCACCTATATAAATATGTGCATTCATTTGCTAACAGTATCTTGTAACTAAGCAGTCCCATTAAAGTTTTACAATGAGCTAATGCCTGTAAACATATTCCTTTCTCTCTCCCTCCATCAACAGCCGGTATCTCCTTACACCTGAACAAAGTTGATTTGCAAATAGAGTTGACAGCGGAAGACATTTTGATGAATGAAGTTCCCGTCGTGCATATTCTCTATTTACGAGAACATTGTGACATAAAGCTGATCCCTGGGTCGAACCACATGGCCCCATCCCAGCGACCACTGACAACTTGTCACATACCACCATTACTCATGGCGACAATTTTCCACCTGTCACCGGCAGCTTACCATAAATGATAAATACGTTTTTGCACCCGAAACCTTTTAGAGCAAGAAAGTGTTAACTGGGCTAAAACTAGTTTTGATCAAGGACGACAGTTGGTACATGATTTTTTACTTTGTTGCTCTACGAAAGCTAAAGTGGGTGTCAGATACGTCTGTAATAGCCATTATCCCTGAAATGAAAGTTACAATGAAATCGTTTTAGAGAATCATGTGGAGCGAAACCCTATTGAAAGGATATAATTTTAGGTACGATATATTAAGGTCTCCCCACCCCTAACCCACACCTCTTACGCTTATCACACTCAATGATATTACTACACATTTTTATAAGAAATACAATAATCATGCCCTTTTATACCTTCAAGGAGTAGGGTAATATCAGTTTACAGTAAACATTTATACGCGTCATTCACAACAAACCATACCAACGCCTATCCAATAAAAAGGCTTTTTACCTTAAAACATTCGTTTGATTCATACACTTTGCGCTACGGGACACAGATGGACGAAATTTTTCATCAATAACAATAATGACGGAACTAAAGTGTACACCAGAATCGTATTATAATCGAGTACACTTCCATTGTTACTTTATAACAAAGTTTCGATACGGATCGGGATAACTTAAAAACTTTTGGTACTTAAGGAAGACCCTGAAAGAAATTTAAAAGTTCATTCTTTCCACACTCAATATGACCAAGTTGGGGGCATGCTTCCATATCGGGCCTCGGTATAATCTCTCCGAAGCCCTTCGCGCTACATTTATTACGTAGTTACTTACAATAAGTGCCAGAGCGAAAATAATTCTAAAAATATAAGAGTACATTTTTAGCAAGATTTTCGGCCTACGCGTAAAATGAGCTTTAAATTTGACATATATGCAATAAAGAAAATTAATAATGAAGCATTATTACTCAATTAACCTGTGACATCAAGGCCGAAGGATTGAAGTTTACCAATGGAAATAAAAATACAGTAACTGTATAGCAAAAATGTTACAGCTTGGAAAATTAAGATATGAGCTGCGTTGGTTTTCAAATTGAATTGTTTGAATCCTCTCGAACCCGAATTCAAAAGCACAATCTACGCAGATACAGTCCTAACTAATCTCGGTTCATCAAATTAATACGCGATTCTCGCGTGTAATTAGTATTTAATGTGTGGTTTCACCACTAGTCCGGATTCATGTGTGATCATTGGATCAATTAATAGGTTTGAATCGCAAATTGGTCGTTCTATTTGCGTTCATACTGGTGCTAAAGATAATAATTTGATAAGCAACAATATCTGTATATACGAAGTTCAACCCTGCCATTCGTAAGTGTTATCCAAATTCAAAAACATATGCTGTCATTTATTTGTAATCTGTTTCCACTGGCTATGAAAATTGCACATTTCTGGCAAATTAACAACATTATTGAACCGTCTAACTAAATTCCTTCCTGAATAGAAGATAAGGAAAATATAGTCCGATTTTTATTTTTCATTCAACCATAATAGTATTCATGAAACAAACTTTTTATCAGATTTCTTATACATACATACATTTTTATACAAAGTCAGCATCAGAAATCTGTTTTTTCTACAATGTATCTGGTCAGCAAAAAGGCAAATGATGAGGACTGTTGGTCCACAGCTCTGCTAGACCCTACGCCCTACACTAGAGCCTAGATGTGAAAATAAATAGGAACGTAAGGCAAGGGAAAAGGCTGAAAAAACTAAGCAAGAATAAGTATACGAAAGATATAAATGAGTTTATATTTAGCCTTCTGCTCGCTTGATCGCAGTATAACGATAAGACTGTATAATGGTAGCGTCAAAATTAAGTCTTAGTTAATTTTTTCCGTTCCAGTCTGATGAATTAGTTGAAATATTACGTTCAATCCAAAATAAAAATGCAGTAAATTAAGATAATTTCCAATAAATTTAATGATCCGAAAAGTTATCGGCGGGCTCATTTGTCAAAAAATTATTTATGAATTACCCGCTTGCGGACCGCAATTTCTCTATAAATTAACAAATCAACAAGGAAATGACGACACCTCTGCGGGAAGACTTAATTAACCAAGTAACAAACAAGATGAATGAACTGTCTGAGTCGCTAATGCCCCACTGGATAACGGGGCTGACACACGGGCGGTCGCTACGAACAACTTCCTGAAACGTGAACAGTATTCTTTATTTAGTATTTTGGTCATTTTTACCTTTGTAGTAAATATTCAGAAGAACCTTAATTTCATTAACGTAATTTTCGAACTTCGAAGACGATTCACTTTTTAGAATGATGATTTTTATGTGAAATTAAGTTCAAACCCATTGTTCAGACAAAAAGTATTTTATTAAATATTTCACGACCACATTGTACTTCTTCTAAATATTTAACACATTTTTATGTAAGCTGGGTTAGTAATAATAGTAGTTTCGGCTTTGTGCTACCCTTTATGTTAATGTCAAAGTTTGGTACCATACGAAAACGTCCTAACTACAAATATGGAGCGAGAGGTCAGCAAACTTGAATGTGACCTATCCATCCCATTGATATCTACGGCCAGCTGGACTACAGAGCTTAATTTAACTAAGCTACACAGCAGCTTGAAAACTGATTTCGCCGCAGATTTATCATGCTATTTCACACTTACTTGAGGATGATTAAAGCATCGAGGGTTGAAGATTCATGACGAGTTCCATATTTCAATGATGTTTATTTTCATTAAACGAACTGTGTTATTGTGTAAAATTTCTTCAAATTCTTGGTGAAAACCTCATCCAGAAATGTCAAATCAATTTCGAAATATTTGTACGAAGTTTTCACCGAAGATTCATTTTACAAAATAACCTACTAGCGCTACCAGGCCCTACCAAAGCTACATCCTCTGTGTGAAGCTTTGTGAACGTCAGGACTAATTTAAAAGTGTTATTTTCCTGTCTCTGCAGCTTTAGGTAAGCTGCTTGTCAAATTTGAAGGTGAAATGTTGGAAGTTGAAGCTTGAAAATTGAAATAAACCAAAGCAAATACAATCATGCACATACATCACTACAGTGTATTAAAATTGATTAGAGGATATCCTGAGATTTACGTTTAAATTTACCTAGATCTGCATTTATGAGGTGACCTCATTGGTTTTGAAAAATAAAACACCTTGTATATCTAAAGGTAGAACAACAACAAAAATGGTCTTGTGTCTTTGAATACAGTCAAAATATAAGGCATTGCTTGATTGCTTGCTTGCTTGCTTGATTGCTCACGCAGAAATTCGATGCACCTGTAACAAAAGTTCTACAAATTGCAGGAGATATGATTGTTAGTTATTAGAAAATGAAAATAAAATTAGTACAGTGAGAAAAGTAAGAATAAAGAGTAAGGTATTGGATAAAAATAAAAATGAACAATGGATGTGCCAGAGCGTTGTCGCTAATGCACACTATTAGATTTCAAACAGCCTAGATTGAAGTTCTTCTACGTCATTCCAGATGTTTTCACGTTCCCGTTTTTGCTATCTAGTTCGATAAAAAATTAGAATAAGATCAACTCTCAGAGAGAAAAAAACTAAGCTTATCTAATGTAAAATTTAAGTTTATTGATGAAATAATTTACTTTGATTTTCTTGGCATATATATTAACTGAACATACTGTATCCCAGACCACTGAAAACTTCGTCTCCCAGAGGCCATATTTTCAGATTCTTAGGCAACCTCGTCCTTTCTATTTGACAACTTTTCTGGTTGAGTATTTCTATTAGCGTTTATTATTCTTTATACTTCTGCGTCCACAGCCCTCCATTCTCGTCACCTGTCATGCTGGAACTGCACAGTCACTGGGCTTCAAGCGGCCCCTCTGACAGTAACTTCAGCTGAACTGCAGTTGGGATTTACATTTGTTAGGACGCGTATAAATTCCTCTTCCTGAGACAGTACGTAGCTTCAACGTGAAGTATAAAATTTATGCGAGTACCATCTAGCGTGGTTGCTACTGTTTAAGCTCAGTTTTGTGTTGGTGACTCCGTTTGTTGCAGATCTTAAGATAAAAAAACTTAAAATAGAGTTAAATCTATTCATGTAAAGAATACACATGTATCAGTATTTTACTTGGTAGAAAATAAAATATCAATTGTGATGTGTAGCCAAATTCAGTAATACAGTTTTTTTTAAAGCAGCTTAGTGCGTGTCGGGCAACTCGTAGTGTTCCTAGATGCTCAATACTTTTAAAAGACATATTATCAACAATACCCAACACAGTGGGGTAGACGAGCAAAAAAAATTCTCCAAGTTACGTGTATGGGAGCCACCACAATTTTTTGTCTTCATGATTTTATTCTACTTCCTTGTCAGCGTGATTAATATGTATACCCGTACCAATTTACAGCTTTCTCAGTAAAGGTCTCTGAGCCAGGCCGAGGTCGGACAGACGAACAGACTTCTTTGACAACGGAACCCTAAAAACACTCAAAGACAGAACCCCTCTGACAGACGGTGATCACGATAAATCTCATAATGAAGCTCATTCGTCTTCTGTGGGCTATTTAACAGTGGACTATTTCATCTGAAGAATAACTTTAGGCACGATATAGTCTTGTAGTATTTTGCCCTTATACTCGCACGTTTCGCTAACTAGAGACAAGTTACGACAAATGGCCTCCCAAAAGTTGATCTTCTATTCATGAGACGGCCCCTGTGCAAATAACTCTGACAATACAAGACTAAACAACATTATACGGTGACTATTTACTTGGTCCCAATAAACAGAACGCGATGGAAACAATTGACCTAAAATAACGGCATTGACCTATGTTTATGTGTAATTGGAAAAGGATTGAAAATGTTACATTTTCTATCTGTTAGAATCTGATATTAGCCAACTATTACTATATTCCATGCTTATTTATATTTTGAAGTTTAAATATTAGCTGTTCTAATCTACTTACACTATCTACACTAATATTATAAAGAGGAAATATTTGTATGTTTGTAATGAATAAACTCAAAAACTACTGGACCGATTTCAAATTTTTTTTACCATTACAATCTCTTAGTAACATAACCAGGGCGAGTTGCTAGCAAATAAATATAAATAAAATAAATAACTTTTCATGAAATGAAAATGTCTTTGAGTTCTTACCATCAGGTGAGATGAAGTGTAACGATAAGTTTTTTTAAATAGCATTTTTATTTATTTATTTGGGCATGAGTGGCGCAGTCCTATCGTCCTGCGTGGCACTGCGACCTATATATATCTACTGTGACAGTCCCCTATAGATCACATCAACTCCCCAAGGCCAATCTCGGTCATGAACCGTACGATAGGCCTAGGTTTGGAGGACCTAATGCTTTCCGTTGAAGCAGTATGGCCTCCCAGGTGTCTATATCTGCTGTGATGTAGGGCATCACAGTGACAGAGGATGTGAATAGCATTACTCGTTTTTGGTGGAGCCCAAAACCCTATACAATAAATCAAAACGAATTTGTGAGAATAGGCAAAATATCAAACAACCCACAAAACCTGTTGTTTCTTATTTCCGCTACTGCAATAACAAAATATTAAAACAATCTTTATTCACGTTCAAAGCAACGAGATCCAAATCCTTTTCTCTTCTATCCGTTTTCTTGTTGGCGTTTATTTGAATTTCGTTTGGTATCCGAGCTTGTAACAGATCCGCGTGGCACCCTCGCCTCGAAATCTCCGACGTATAAGATTATAAAATGTGGTCGCTGCATCTTTGCAGATTTCCTAACAACACAATTTGAATAATTTGCTAAGAAGGATAACAATACCAGTGAGCTGCTCCTTATGAATATAAAAATAATTGGCAACATAGTCGCTGCAAAATAAAAATTATTCTCAACATAGCAATCGTTATCACGGTGAAAGACTGAATTGGCCCATTAGTGGCACAATCACAGATGGCTTGTTTTCGAGCCTTGGCAACAATAGGCCGTTGGTTTGTCTGGAGTTGTCTCGTAAGCAACCTGTTTCTCAAACCGCTTTAAAAACCTACAATATGGAATATGAGTAATATGGTTGTTTGTGTTAAGATACGGTGAATTTTCAAAGTACACCAATTGCACGCAAAATTTAAATTAAATTTTAACAATTTGATTCGACAAACAATCCTTACTATATTATAAATGCTAAAGTACCTCTCTGTCTGTATGTTACGCAATCACGCCTAAACTACTGAACAAAATTTTTATGCGGAAAAAGGCCTGTAAGGGGTTGAAATAGGGGATGAAAATTTGAATGGAAATTGCGTCATTTCTAAAGCTAGAAGCCGAAAACTTTTTAAGGCTTTTGATTAAATTAAATACGACATTCAAAGTTTGTAAAAAAAATCGCTAAGGGGTAAAAATAGGGGGTGAAAGTATTTGACGTCGGCAAAAAAGCTTATGGCCCAGAAAATAAACGTATAGAAGAAAATACAGAGAATTACGGAATCATTACATAATGTGAAACTGAAATTAACGCAAGAAAGAAACTTGCCAAGCGCGGCGCGCCGTACTCGTACAACGAGCGTTGCGCCGCCTTCGCGTCGGAGGTTGCAGTAGCTTCCCTTAGCTTCCTCTGGAATAGTAGCTACGCTACTTAGTAGACACCGAACAGCAAACTTAGTTCTAAAACTAGCATTCAACTTAGCTCATGAGGAAATGCCAGTATGTAACATTAGCAAAAGAAGTGAACGCGGAACTGCTATGTATCTGTTGCTGGGATGAATGTACCTACGTCCCACAAAAGAGCAATCGAAGCACTAGATCGCATAATGAAAGATATCGAAGTCAACCAGGGTATCATGGGAGGGATTGTGGTACTTTTAGCTGATGACTTTGTTATTTGTATTGTTTTCAAAATAATTAACCTAAAAAATTAAAAATGCTGACGAAAGTCACTAATCCACGCGGACGAAGTAGCGGGCACATCTACGAGTATTACAGTATAAATGTAAACTAACTCAAAAAGCCATGACGTTATGCTATACATGAAAATGAATGCAAACATCAACATGGAAACGAATGTAAAAATACACGAAGCTACAAATAGTTGTGAGTTTGTTGCCGTGTGGACTGAAGGCACGTATTCATGGGATCTATTTGAATTTCACTAGTCCAGTGACAAGTACGCTCACCCGCAATCCTCGCTGACGAGAAGCAAATATTGACCTACCCTGTTCACTTCCCAGCTTGACATACACCTACATATGGCGCAGGTTCTACCGGGTTTTAGGAGACATTTCAATATTTTTAGTGTCCGTTCTCTTATTTTGTCATCAACAGCTACATAAGTCCACTGTTGGTCGTGAACCTACCTAATAGATCGCCACGTTAGGCTTTATATAAAAAGACTTTTAAACTATAATCACCACGTTTGGAAGAGAGGTATATACAGCAAGCAAGCTAAGTAGATGCTGCTGCCCATCTCACAATCAGTCTTTTACGTATTTTGCGACGTAGAAGGAATCAAAATATATAGGGTTCCAATTAACATAATCCTGTTGGAAAGTTTATATGTACACCATGAGAGTCGTCCATTTTACATTACTCACACACATTCTATCGTTAATTTTAACAAATACCCAGCATTAATACTCGTACATATTAATACACGGCATTGTTCGCCGAGAGTCACTGGTGTGTGTAGTGAGTGTAAAGTGTACGTTTGTGTGTGTGTGTGTGTGTGCTGTGTACAGAATGGTCATTTTTAAAAGCTTTTATTTAACTTGCAATGTTTGTATGTATGTATGTATGTATGTATGTATGTATGTTCGGGTCAAATCTTGCAAGTTGAATTAGAAGCACTTCCTCTTATCCTAGGGAGTTGAAATTTTGTACGTTGGTTCAGTTCCGATGACAATGCGTTTTTCTGGTACTATCGAGCTGGTCTGATGCTGGAGTCAGGAGGAATAAAGAGAAACTCTTCAATAGGCCCCTCGAATTCGGGCTCATCTCAAAATCAGAATACCAGGCTGACATAAGTGCAAGGGAGCGTGCTATATCGTTTCTATATATCGTATCGTAGGTTGATTCCTAACAAACTACTTAAAATCATTTGAAGTACCAGGTTATCAGAAACAGAAGAAGTTAATGACATATTCCGCGCGGGTTTGAGTAAAACTTATATTTTGAAATGAGAACGCTCAACTTCTGTCACTTCTGTTTTTAGGGTTCCGCAGTCAAACTACGAACCCTTTTAGTTTCGCTCTGTTAGTCGGTCCGTCTGTCAGTCCGCGGCTTTGCTTAGAGACCCTTACTACTAGAAAGGTGTAATTTAGTGCGGGTATACATATTAATCACGCCGACAAAGTAGTAGGATAAAATCTTGCAAAACATATTTTTAAGGGTGGCTCCCATACACGTAACTTGGGAATAATATACGTATATAGTTTTTCTAATACTTGTGCTCAGAAAGTGATACGTTTTGTAGCTGTTTGGCGTGCTAAAAGTTCGTGATTTCAGAAGCTTGTCTTAAAAACGCAAGGCAAGCGTGCGTTTTTCTTATTAACTAGTTATAAAGCCAAAAGCACTAGTACTTTTTTTCTTATTAACTGAAGGAATGTTGTTCATTCAAAAATCAATACTAGTATTTTTGCCGAGTCACTGGGCAGTATTTGCAACACACTCTTGGCCACAATCTCAATAATAGACTACCAGGTTGACATAAGTGTCAGAGAGCGTGTAAGACAACTGTTCCGCACTAACCTCCGAAAAAAGATCGGGGTCTGTTTAATTAGATACTTTTTGCTGCATTGACATGTTCCAAGAGGATTGGCTTCAGTTCGATTTTTTTTTTATAGAAAGCGGGCCTTCGCTTTTTAAATATACATATGTAAATTCGAATGTTGATAATGATTTAATTTAATCTTATGGGGATGACAGAGACCTTATGCCAAGATATTATATATCTCTTTTTCTCTCTTTGAAGTTGTAGTTAGACTCCACCTTAGGTATGAGGTCCTGGTACTTTCGTCTTCATATCATCCGATGTTAAGTGATTAGAGCTGACAAATGGAAGCGTGCTCATCTAGAAACGTTACTTTGCTTTCTGTGCTAACCGGAACACAATCATCTTGATCATAATTTTACTATTTGTTATATTTTTAGCAAATGTATTAAGAAATGTCGTTCAAAACTAGTTTCGAAATGTATTTACTATTTTCGCGTTTCCCCCCGTATATCTTCTAAACTATTGCTTTTAAAAATCTGAATACTTCACAGTGGTATGTACACTGAACTTAAAAGAAAAACTATCATGACTAAGCTGGCTTTGCAGGTGAACGAGTAATGGTCGACCAAATTATAAAAAATAGACTTCGAGATGCCATAATGAAAGTTTAGTACAAATTCCAATCAAAATTACTTCACATCGTCCTGCGTGGGACCTAACTTGGATACTTCTTAAAATTGAAATAGATTCAGTAATTTAACTAGACTTTTTTAGTCTTAAGAAACATTTACA
The DNA here is from genome assembly GCA_910589575.2 of Carcina quercana. Classification (NCBI taxonomy): domain Eukaryota; kingdom Metazoa; phylum Arthropoda; class Insecta; order Lepidoptera; family Depressariidae; genus Carcina; species Carcina quercana. The sequence goes on from OU342436.1 coordinate 9,279,893, forward strand.
CGATAACTAAAAAATAAAAAATAAATTAATATAAAAAAATTTCATAAAGAAATTTAAATTAAATTAAATCAAACCCATCAATTGATTACATTGAACAAATTATATGCTATAAAAGCTTGTCGCGTGATTTACTAGTGTAGATGTATGTAGATTTATCTATTTTATACAATACATACTTTTTCTTTAGATCAGTTTACATAATTCTTGTATTCTAGTTCATCGACACATAGGCCTCCTTCATGGTACGCCACATCGACATCAATACAATTAAAATCACGCGACAAGCTTTTATAGCATATAATTTGTTCAATGTAATCAATTGATGGGTGTGATTTAATTTAAAGTTTATTTTCTTCTTTTTAGAGCATTTAAATAAAAGCTTCTTTATGAAATTTTTTTATATTAATTTATTATGTCTTTAATTTTGAGTAGGTTTTTGTGTTAATTTGCTCACTTAGGTTTAGTGGAAGTTCATTTAATAGGCTAGGCATAATATATTCCAAGGTTCTTTTCCCATAATTATTGTTAAATGTTAAATGCAGGCATTTTTTAGTTTTACTTGTGGTTGAATGGCAAGGATTTATCTTATTTGTATAAAGTATGATTTCCAGTATGTTAGTTATTCATATACTGTACGGAGCCCTCGGTGCGCGAGCCCGACTCGCACTTGACCGGGTTTTTTTTCTTCAGATATCTTCAATGTACGGACTTTTTTACCCTTATCATTAACTGGTTAAAATTTAAGTGGCAATAGTATGTTTGCGAAAACTCCTGCCCTCTTCTCTTTACTATTTCTCTCTTGACCTAGGACTGCAGTATTTTTTTATAGAAATAAGCTGTTGTTTTTGTATATATTTCCTCTTTTTGTTGTGTGTTTAGTATATATTTTTCTGTATACAATAATTGTTTTGAATAAATAAAATTAACGAAGGAGAAAGAAGTTTCCGAATTCGATTTTATGTGTTTTTATGTGTCCACTCGAGTACAAAAATATGTATCCACTTTAACCATGTTACATTGACTCTTGCTTTTTTCTATGTAGTGTGTTGAAGGAAATGTCCATTAAAGGTGAAAGTGGCATGGTTCAAAAGTGGATATATATTTTTGTACTCGACTGTACCACATAAATTCGACAATTGTAAATAAACTGGTATGGTCCCATTAAAAATAATAATTGAAAAGTTACTAGAATCGAAATAAAATGTTCACCACTTCCCAGTCAGTACCTTAATCGCATTAATTATGTTCAATATGTTAAGTAAATTAATACGCGGATTTATTTCTCTTTTGCTACGCGGATGAATTTATTCTCAGCTATTATTCATGAAAACGTGGATTTCAAATATTTTGGTACCTAACTTTATTATAAATGTCACACAGATAACATCGTGTTTCTGTGTTTGTTCAACATAAATATGTTTACTTTGGTGGATAAATATGTCTTCTTTATTTTCAGCGTTTAGGTATTTTCGTTATCGTTTAAAACAAATCGTTAAGGTACTATCAGGTACTATTGCAAACTGAGCTGGCAACTGCAGTTGCCGACAGCACGTGCAGCACCTGCCTGAACGCACTCCATGCATTCCATTATTTTTTTTACAAAATACATAAACAAAGTTTCGACGAATCAAACCCAATTACATCCTAGATGTTGTTAAATAACATATTATATTTCAAAATGATTGAAACTCTCATATGCTAGAAAGTGTTCGTTCCAGAATTCCCACGAAATTTCGATGTTAAAATTTAACTGCACCCTCTATCACATTCGGGCGCCAAAATATTCGAGCTTGTAAATTCTCGCTTCGACATTTCAGGGGCTTCAATGCAACGAACGAGAACTATCCAGAGGTGTGCAAATATTGACTATTTGCGACTGGATACGACCATTCGTGAACGGGTACGCAAAGCTCTCTTTTTGTAAACACCAATTTCTATTTACATGCAACAAAATACCTTATATGTACATCGTTCCGAGTTTATGCGTGTTTTGTAGCTAAGGATTTTTGAATGATGTTAGATTTCCGGATCGTGTTAGAAATGCCTAGGGTTACGATTAAATCACGATTATTTTGATTTAATAAGTTTTTACAAACATTTTCGTTGTATTACAGTATTATTGTCGATGTAGTAAATTGTAGTTCACAAATCGTGTTTGGTTTTGTTAGTATCTTTACAATAATTTCTACTTTTACCCGATTAAAGCGAAGGCAAAAGAAGTGTTATGATTTAAGCAGCCTTTGTATAATTATATGTATTGTATTATCTGTTACCTAAACCAACTGTCGTGTTTTGAAGAAAAAAAACAGGTAGCATTGCAAGTGGTGTGCTCTTTCGAGAGTTATATAAGCTATATGGACACATAAAATCCAACACGGCGGCTTGTAGGAAACGTAATGTAACGTCACTTGGCCTTCATCTCACCTGATGGTAACTGACGATAAGGGCGTTGGATGGTAAGCGTGCGCATCCAGAATCCTCAATTTAAAAAGGTGCTGGCTCTGCTACCTTTTATACTGGAACCCAGCCGCCTTGACCATTTAAGTTCATGTAACAATTTGACATATTTTATTACAGAAACTATGTGCTGCCGTATTTATTACACTTGAATCTTTTTTACAATACGATATAATTTTATAAGTTGTTCATCTTTCAATATTTACCATCGTCTGCATAGATCCACGGTTGTAAATGAGGTTCCCTTACATATTTCATTTTTTATGAGGTTTTTATTATTATAATTTTTATGAGATATTTCAAACTCAGGTTCTGAAAAAAATAGCAGATGTAAGCAGGTGCTAAAATGACCATTACTTTATCACAAGTGCTGCAGTGTCATCTAACCTGAAGCTTGAGAAATGGGAGAAGAGTGCAATAAACAGTAGAACTTCAACTGCGGGCATTAGCCGTAACTGGTACTATCGTTTAAATAAATGTAAATGGTATTCATGACCTCATAATAGTGTAGTTCCACGACGACGTCTGTGCGCCTTTTGTCTAATAACTAATTACCACGCTAACATGGAATCCTATTAGGACAGTTACCCGAAAAGGGTATGCTTAGGGCTGACGCGGTTAGGTTTCGAAAGCTTGTACGAAACGCAATTTCGTTTTTGGATGAAGACGTCTAAATTTATAGACGTAATGAGGTTTTTGGTTAAAAATAAAACGAGACCCAAAACCTTATATTATATTAAGATATGAAAACTTAAATCCTTCCAATGAATATTCGAAGGTTATATTGAAGGGTAGCAAAAGATTACCAAACCCCGTCGTCGTTAAGATAAGGGTAAGTAAAAACGGAAACCGAAACAAGTGAAGGCTCTACATTCTGCGTGATAGTTCTACAAATGGCCAATTTCTGTCTTGAGGGAGCAAGTAAAAAGGGTAAGAGAATGGCTTACTAGCTGGCAATCCGAAGACTTGTTTGTAAGCTAACTTGTGAGTTTACAGCCGGTTGTTGACTTTAATAAAATATCTTGGTTAATGTTACAGGAGTGACACGCCATAGAGATTATCATTAGGTCCGATAGGCTACGCGTGATAACTGCTGTTATTAAATTTATTTCTCCAAATCCACGGTTATACAAGTTTAAAAATTTTTAAAGTCTTTTCTCTCTTATATCTTTAATGCACACAGAAATATTCCAGTTGCGAGCCCTTTTAACCGAAAACGACTAAGCTGAGGGTATTCATGGCCATCAGACCGTAGTCCCTTACGTTAATGATGCTATTAGTAAAGTTTTAAAACGACATGGTGTGTGAAACATAAACCGCGATATAAATAAACATGTGAGCGGAGTCGCGGGGCGGCAAGTTGATGCGTCACGCAATATCTATGTGATTGATGAGCTGGACCCGAATCCCGGATGACCGCAGCTGTACTGGGCCCAGTGTTCGTACGACGAATGGCGCCTGTTAAAACAAGGTTACAGCAATATGATTTTGAAGAGTTTTATAAACGTATGAGATTGTTGGGTCCAATTCATTTCTTCGTATTCTATTTCTCGATTGGGATCACCTACGGCAGACTGCTGGATGTATTCGTTGGCACTTATATTCGATAGGGACAAAAATATACGTAATTATATCATAAATTATGTTCCTGTCATACTAATGTTGTACATAAATGTAACATTGTGTTGGTTTGCTTGTTTATCCTTCTTTTTCTGCTTAAAATTCTAGAATGCACCGGAAAACTAACTACGATTTGTTTTTATGAATTACATCTTACTGTTATCACCAATTCGCCTGTAAAGCGTGGAAATTATGGCAAGCACTTCTTAGTTCTGACATAATTTTCTTTTGTGTTTTTGACATAATTGTATTTGACTTTAAAAAAAATATGTTTTGATAATTTTTATTTAAAATTCACTTACTAACTTAGGCTAGGAATTTACTAATACATTATGTAATTTGTAATTCTGATAAATAAAGGTTTGATTTTATGTGACTTCATGTAAAGTCCGACATAGCAATCGAAATATATAGGAGGCTAATATCCAAAAGCGGGTGGACTGACATGACACAGCTGATAAATAAACGCATGAAAAATTATGTGTAAAGTAACTGGTTTCAACTGTATTATCTGTACAAGGAACAAAGGAGAGATAGAACACTATACGAGAGTCTGTCAGGGATTAAGTCGATTACACTCCGAGCTTTCCAACGACTAATGCTCCGTGACTTCGAATAGGCTAATCGAAGGAACAAGGAACTGTATAACTAACTACATAGAGCATATATAACTCTATAGCAGCTTGGAACCACAGGGTAGTTTCACACTGACTGAATTCCCTACTTTTATTGAGTTTGTGTTTTATTATTGTTAGCTAGCAGATTAATTTGCTGACAATTTTATTATGCAAAGGAATATTTACATGCGTGTTACTTTTGTTCCTTTCTTTTGTGTGTTGGTAGCAACACATATACATGTGTTTAATTGAACCTGACCTCATAATCTATCTAAAAATATGCAAATGACATTCATTTCCCAGCATGTTTTTCGTGTGGGAGAGTTTCCGTAAACATAATGTTTGATTTACTCCATATGCAGGGCTACATTTAGAGTGATATAAATAAATCAACTCGGTGTTTGGGAGTTTGTAATGACATCGCGGAATGCAAATAATTGCATAGAATTTATTAATTCTATGCAATTATTTGCATTTCGCGATAATACATACATACATAACGGACGTTCACCGCCTCCGTTCCGACGTTCACGATACCTTACCTCTCCCGTCAAAATGTGACCCACTCAAGGATCAGTAGTATGTCGCGCGCGAATTTACTCACACATGTGGTTGTAAAACAAACGTCATGCGATCGATGTATGGTAATACGGATGTATACTCGTATCATGTCATTTTTTAAAGTGTCTAGCCTGTGCCTTCATCCTCGAGCCATGCAGATTATCCTTAACACGGTATGCTGTTGTCAAAGCGCCCATACAAACGTAGTCCAGTCATATTTTGAGTATTAAGCTATGAAAATCTATGAAATTTTCTAGACACAATTTAGAAACAATTATTTGTGTCGGTGGTGAGTCAATTTTTCGTTTAAATCTATACTTCCAGAGTTACAGGGCGTCAAAGAATTGTATTTTACGGTAATAAAAAGCCCCAACTTTGAACCTGATTTACAAGAGTATGAATCAATTTAGAACAATTTGGAAAAACCACCGACATCTGAAATTTTATTAGTACGAGTATACTGTATTAAAAAATGGTTACATAATATACTGTATCCTTCAAATGATCCCTGGACTACGAAACATCCAAATATCGGGTGGATAACTTCGCGTAGTGTAGCATACACTCACCGTACGCGCTCGGGTAGGATAGGGCTCGGATAAGGACAGCTACAAAATAATGCAACCTTGAACGCGGCCACGTGGTCTAACCAACAAAGCCTCTTAACGAGTGCGCCCCCTGAAACACGGAGGCAAACCGACCAATACAATTAAATTATTTTACGTACTGTAAACTAGGGCGTTGCAAGTCTAACTCATAACTGAGTCTGTTCCTGAGGTATGAGAGCGGTACGGGAGGCTATGTTAACGGAACGTCTGAACCTTAGGAACAGACTTAGACTCAGTTATGCGAATCGTCATAGGCTATAATTTCGATTAGAGTTGCATAACGCTGCTAGTAAAAAGCATAGAAAGTATAATTTAGCTCGAGGAAAACGATATTTACTAGCTAAGATCTTGTGTCCTTGCTTACAAGCTAGTGCAAGATTGCCCTCCATACATATAAATGACCCGAGCGACATAATCTCGGGACCATGGTGTTGAATATTTAAGATGATTGTTTATGGCGTCGTTATGTACAGGACGGAACAGTTCCATATGGTGCTGGCGTTCGCTGTGATAACGACGGAACGGTTCATAATATACATTTAATTTTTTGATAAGTTTTGAAAGCATTGGCAAACAAATTATATATAAAAACCGCTGTAATCTGTAATAGTTTTATGAAGACTAAATTAATGTCAGTTTGTTTGTTGGTTGAATTGTCCTTCCGTCACATAGTCACTGCGAGTCAGAAGGACTTGGATTTGAATGGCGGACGGTGGGAGATGTATGTTTGAAATCTGTTTCTAAGTTGTATTTTGTATACTCTGTTTCAATATTGCATAACATAAGCTTTTTTAACTTAATTTTACTTTTCAACTATATTGGCTAGCCCTGGCCTCTTCTAATTTAAAAGGGATCGGGATGTACGAGTATATCTACTAAATTAACGTCTCGTAGGTCACTTCTCTCATATTTAAGAATATAAAAATGAAAATGAAAACAGCTACTTAGATAGAAGGCAATTTGAAACACAAAGCAAACATTTAGGTTCCAAATCAGCCAAGAAAGGGAGCTGTCAAGCTTCGCAGGGAAGAATAAAATGGTACGAGACAATGCAGCGCAACACAATTGCAGTGAAAAGATGCGGACCGTGTGTTCTAGTTCCAAACAAGAGAAATAGGAGAGTCGCAGTCGCAGGTGCACAGTGGAACAATGTGCGCTGCAAGCCGCTGCTGCAATGTGCTATGCTGATTGTTGCAGCGCTGCGTCCGATTGCGCGCCTTTGCCACTTGACAGCGAAAAGTTTACTGTAAATTAGACAAGCAGAGAATGGACAAAAATATTTTTGTAAAGATAGCTGTGCGTAGACTTTTTCAATTATAATTTCACGACGGATGAAATCCACTTTTGCCAGCTGTATTCAAAGCGGATTAAGGCTTACTTTGTTCAGAATCAAGTGTTCTTTTTGTGTGATGAATAAACAGATGCGCCTTAGTTTTGAATTTTGATTGAACGGCACAGTAGTTTATAAAGACAAAATAGTGTGTAATCAAACTTGTGATGTTTCACTGATATTAGTCCAAAAACGAATCAATGTGTAGTTTTAGTACAAGTAAATAAAACAGTCAATTAGGTTTGTTTTGTGCAAATTATGTGGCCTAAAGTATTATCCTGCATTTTAGTAGATATCTGTCATAAATCATCATGTCATACTACTTAGGAATTGATTCTATGTTAAAATTGTTATAACAAGTGTGGAGAATTGAGCAATTGAGACCAATCTAGAACTCATTCCGAAAACGCTAGTTTGAGAAACTTAGGTGTTGCATAGGGTAAATTGGAGGCGTTCTGAATTTAGACATACACGAAGTCTGCCGCCGCCGCGCCGTCCTTTGGGATGGGCGAAACGTTAGAGGGACAAAGTTCCAAACTTCGAAGTTGGCATTGTGTCCGTCGAATCCACATTGGGATCAAATTGGACATAGCCTCGGCCGAATATGTGAATTGAATTGCTACAATTTACATACAATTAACATTTAGGGCCGTAGATAAATCAATTTTGATACGCACTACATACATAACAATAAGCTGGGATAATGGATTATCTTGGTAGGTAAGGTAACATGATGCAACTATGCATAAATTAGAAAGGTATACAGGGTGCTACCACCTGCCTCAATGTTTGAATTTCAAAACATACTTGGTAATATATATGATGTTTTAGAGTTATTGATTTGCTTTTGGAAGAAATGCAATACAATTAAATTAATTTTGTAATTGCAGTCAAAAGTACCAAATTTCTTTTGCTATAATCTTTTAAAATAGAATAGCTTGCTTTGATAAGTAATTACCTAAAAATAGCACTAGTGTCATGAAATAAATTTAATTAACATACAACTTTATTGTTAGCTACAATAGCCATTATTCAGCTAACGATCCTTAGATAGCGTTTTGAACAGTAATAAAAAAAATGTGTGTAAAAATGAAAAAATTGTGATTCACTATGAACTTCTTAATGATACTCATTTCGTGACATTACATTATGATGCCCTTTTTTTAGATTATTACTTCATACTGAAGCCAACTATCCTAATTTAAAAGATTAGGGTAAAAGAAATTTTGGGTATGAAACTTTTACTGAGTCAAATCACCTACCTCTGAAGGAAACACAAAACGCTAATGTTTATAAAACAACAATCGTTTCAAAGATATTTTCCATAAGCCCATTAACATATAACAGTTAAATGGAGGTCAGGGATGCAATTCACTAAGGATAACCCTCCTGAAAACCTCACGCCTCACGGATATGCTGATGTCTTTCTATGTTGACCCTTGTTGCCTAGGAAACTAGATATATCATCAGCAAAGACACTCTTGAGCTCCTTAGTGAATTCATTCCATTCAGTGAACAGTTTTTAATAATGTATGTGTTCAAAAACTCACAAATGTCAAAGTTTACGTGACAAAAACAAGTTAATGCGTTCAAAAAGAACTAGAAACCGTAAACTTGCCCTAAAGAACATCATCATCATCAAAGACTTAAATGGTTTTCAATCAATCAATCAATCAAATTCTCATGGATGATATTGTCATGACTAAAATCGGTTCACCTAGTCGAGAGTTCTGAGGTAAAAAACATATAAAAATCATACCCGTCGAATTGCTCCTCCTCCTTTTTTAAAGTCGGTTAAGATAAATTCTATTAAGTATAAAACCCGAGTTTAATCTTGAATAATCTCCAGAAAAGTTCATTCTTGAATACACTCAAGACATCAAGCCACCAGTACCGCGGTACCGTTCGTTCACAGTAAATTGTAATGAAGGGAGTGATATTGCGGAGTGTAAAATTATCCCATTAACTGTGTTCCCGGGGCGGGACGAGTTGTGAAACGTATTTTAAGGGTTTAGAATTTTCTAACGTAATTATACCTTCCATGAAAATAATGATTTGGTTCACCGTTGAATTTATGTTAGCAATTCGTGACGTAATAATGCATTTTGCACTTCGCATTTTTCTTTGTGATTTAATTCTTTACAGGTACTAAAATATACTAACGACTTTTAGTTAAGTGGTCAGTGCTGGATCAAAAATTAAGTTGAACAACTGAGCTTACATTTTTCAGCTATTAGTTCACGCGATAGTATTCATGAACAAAATCATAATGTATGAGTATATAATGAGGGACATTAAACGATTGAGCATTTAATAACTATTGATTAGACAAGTATTTTCGGTGTTGTAAAAGACTGCTAAGGGAAAGAGACAGCGTGTGCCAACATCTTTCTGCAATCGCTAATCTGCCTCAACTCAAGCAAATCAACTCGTGGAAAGCCTTCGTGTCTTCTCTATTCTATGAGAAAGCATTATGCTATGTTCAACAGTGATCCTTGAATAGTAAATCAAACTCCGGTAAAGTTTACAAATCCAACAGCTAAAAACTGGAGTCGAGATTTATAAACCACATCAGAATAACTCAACAACTTTACCAGCGGAGTCGATACTTGAATATTTTTAAAACTTTCCTATCTAAACTTGGAGTCCCCTAAGAACAGGTGGGTACAGTTTATAACTCTTCCAAAGACGTTTTAGAACTCTTTCTAATACATTTTAGAACTATTCTATTTGAGATAGTTCGCTTCGCAAGCTAGAACTTTATCAAACAGCTGATTGCGTCCGTTTGCAATGCATCTCTGTCTATCGCTACTGACTGCAGGAACGTCTTGGACTAACGACCAACGATTAGAGCAGATTACTACTATTATAAGTTTGTACGTGTTTAACGGCAGTTGAGATTTTAAAATTATTTAATCGAGCAGGTGGTTTGGTTCCCAAGAAAGAAAAGGAGGTCAGATAGACCGAAAATTACACTGAATCCGCCGAAAATAAAATAAATGCTTAATCAATAGAGTTTGAAACATTTATATACTTTCAGTCGACGAGAGGTGAACAACCGTTACAAAAATGTATGTCTATGTCTGTATATGACAATAAACTATAAACAAACAATATACCTTAAAAACAAATATCTTTCTCAATCAATACTCAGTGTAAAGTACCTCTACATTGGACCAGCCAAAACGACCAGCCAATAACCACGCGTAGCGGCTAGCGCATAGCACTTTCAAATTAATTTCTCCTTCGCTAATTCTAAATCTTTTTATACATTATTGATTCGAAAAACATAAACAAAATAGGATTTAGTGCAAATGCTTACTATTATATTTTCTCCTGCATAAATAAGCTTCAATTTCAGTCAAACACCCCTGCGGCAAACGTGCAGAGTGACAAAAGAGGGTAAACAAATAACTCGTGTTTTTGACGCTGCACACAATGCTCTATTCCGCGGCTCGTAAACAAAGACTCTCATTGTTGGAAATGCAGTCAAAATGTGCTAAATGCAGGTGACAAGAGACTTCAAGTGCATTCATCGTGCTCAGAAATGGCGAAATCTGATTAAATATTACTGGGAGTTTATGGAGGAATTGGTAATAATACTGCATGAATGATACTTTGACACTGTGAGATGTGCTCTCTGCACTTGGTTTGAAGTAATTTTAAATTAGGTCACTAAGAGCCGTAATTTGATATTAATTTTAGTACTATTTTTATGATGTATGAATCACAACCGACAGTGATGCAATTTTGTAAATAACATTAGCAGATAACATGTTATTAGCAAGGATAGAAATGAAAACATCACATAAACTTTTTTCAACACGGTTTGGTTTCTCTGTATCTTTTTTGTCACAGTGGATCGGTAGATATGCTTCTTCAGAGAGCTATTTCTCTATGACAGCTTTTGTTAGTGACAATCGCTTCGCAGAACAAATCATCCAAAACTTATGATATAAGATATTCGAGTGTTAACTTATTCACTATATAATTAACGCGTTTAAAAAAGAACTAAAACCGACTTCAAATGCCTTAAAATGATCAACCCTAGAGGTATAATTACTTGGGTACATATGTGTTATTTGATTTTATCAAAAAATGCTGTATCAATTTCGATAAAATTTATATGAGAAAACATCTGAATTATTCACTACCAAACGTAACGTAACGTAAAAAAAGAATCATCATAATCGGTTCACAATTGGTGTAGTTATCGCGTAAAATACTTTAAAAAAAACACAGTCAAATTGAGAATATCCTCCTTTTTTGAAGTCGGTTGAAAAAAGGTCCCTAGATGTAAATATCACCCGAGATCACTGCCTTTCCTCCTGGTTGTGATGCAAAATTTTGTAGGAACTTGTTTATGTTATAGTAACAACGGACTCGGCTTCGACTGAAATATTCTGAAAATATATACAGGAAAGAATTCTAGAAACATTCTAAATTCAGATTTTGACGTGGTACACCTAAATGAACAGACACACGTCTACAGTGTCAGTTCTGTAGCTGAACGAAGCAGAACGGACTAAATAATTACTATTGTTGGTTTCTACAGGAATGTATAATACATCATACTCGTGTCGCCAGTCTACTTCTAGTAAAAATTCTATTAGATATTTTGACATAAGAATTGTTGTATTTGGTGTATATGGCTAGATAGAACCGTAGATTTGTACTTAATTCTGAACATTTAATAAACTCTGTCATGTAAAGTGTATTACATTTATTGTATTTAAAAAAGTAGCGGTGTGATTAGGATCTCCTTTTTAAATAATATATTTTACACAGAAATTCCGTTACACGCACAACATGTTGTTTACATAGAAACATAGAATTTATTGCCTAAATTCAAACTAAGATAACCGGTACTACAGGCATTGCATTGTACGTGTGTATGTATAGAAGGAACCTGTCCGTTATTAATGCTTCCGCAGTAACATAGTTCCCATGGAACGTATCCTGTTGCAGTCTCCAGTATATCTCGTCTAGTAATAAATGTCATACTACGAGTACATACATAGACATATCATGCGATAATATACACCACAGAATCTCATATTTCGTTGTCTACGACGAAGCGACGTGATACCGCGGCGTGGGCAAATGTCGCATAAATATTATATTTGGTGTGTGAAAAACTTGATAGGTGGCTGGTTGGAGATGCTTTTCATATGTCGTCTTATTTTCCTGTTATCGTTTTTTGAAGCTTTGTTTTGATTATAAGGTTAGCGTGTTTGTATTATAATATTTTTGTTGAAAACGTTGTTAGTTACACTTAAGTAATTATATAGAGAAAAGCGTCGGTGGCGCAATGGATAAGGCGCGGACTCTCAATCTGAGGGTACCGGGTTCGAATCCAGCCGTGTACCTATGAGTTGTTTTTCAATTCAAGTACATTATCCGATTGCTTAACGGTGAAGGAAAACATCGTGAGGAAACCTGCATGTCTTGAACAGGCATGTGAAGTCCGCCGATCCGCACTGGGCCCGCGTGGTGGACTATGGCCCATACACTCTCTGTAGGAGAGTAGGCCTGTGCCCCTCCAGTGGGGACATATATAGGCTGTTGATGATGATGAATGAATTATATAGAGTGGGGAGATAATCTGAACTTACAAGTGAGCACTTGAGTCATACACACACAGAGAGATTTGAAAAAAGGGCTAGAAGTCGAGTTCAACTGCCTTAAAAGTCTACGGGATTCTTCCCCTAAAAATATTTGGTTTTTGTTGATATTCACAAAAACCGCTAAATCAATTTCAATAAAATTTTGAAGTATGTGCCACCAAAGAAAAAAGAATTGTCAAAATCTGGTCAAAATTTGCGGATTTATCACGTAACATACATACCACAAAAACATACAGTCGAAATGATAAAATCCTCATGTTTTGAAGTCGGTTGAGAATAGTTTATTTTATTTAGTAAAAAACAATAGTGAACAGGGTCTTTCTAAGGTTTGTACGCAAACATTATCCAACGGGAACCTATGACGAAGCCTCGGCTGTCCGTTTGTCCATCGGTCTGTCTCTCACAGACCTGTCTCTTTTAAATTGTAGTAGGTAGGTCTTGAAATGTAAATTCTGAGCGTGCATTTAAGGCCGCTGTAACAACAATAACTTTTGTAATTGTGATGATTTATGTCTTTGGGATAATTTTGTCTTCTATTTGTTATATTCTCTAACCTCCTATCCCTCCTACTCAATGCTGTTTAAAATGGAATTATTGTGAGGTAGAGTTAGTTTTAGACACTACTATATAACAAAGCTCCCTCTACAAAATTATAGCTCTAAAACTAAACTCCATTTAAGTCTTAATTTAACAGTCACGAGAACAATTAAAATAAAATTAATTGGGTCTAATACTTTTTGTCGGTTGACGTGATGAACATTGAACATCCACCTAATTAGTTTCTGGCGAGGGTTAGCCGTGACCCTTTTCATTAGGGCTGTTTTCATTAGTTTTGTTATAGAACGTAAGGATAATCAGAACTGTAGTAGGGCAATCAGGTAGACAATACATGGGCGTATTGAACGCGAAAAAGTTTTTGTTTCGGTACCGTAAATAAATGAACGGTCCGAGGAAAGCCGTTTTGGTGTTGCGGTAGATGTTATGTAACTTTGGGAAATGTTTTATACTCCAACGTAGACTTATTACTGCATTTCAATCATTTTGTTGACGCTGTTACCTACTAGAAAGTTTGAATTAAGAATGTGGAAGAAAAAAAATTTACACATCCATTTTTAACAAATTACAAATTATTTATTACGAAATACTACACCCATTTGTCATAACAATCAGACTTGTTTTAAAATATAAAAAGCCAGTAGCTACCTTGAATATAAAATACGGTGAGACTATTGTTGATTTTAAACGTTAGCTGTTTTACTTGTACTTACTTGTTTTACTTGTTATTAGATAAGACATTCTACTATTAATATGAACATTTTTATTAATGATTTCGTAATGTATAGTTTTGTATGTTGTGTCTTTATTTAAGCACGATATGCTTATAATTGACTAGTTAATTAAGAGATTGTAAATGTAATCTACAGTTTACAATAACAAATAGTATGATTTGATATTTGAAACATTTTGAAGATGAAAAACAATACAGTTGTATTACAATTTTATTTATTTTTAATGCACACGGTTTTTTACCCGTCAACAAATTTGGTTGTTGAATTAGACGGTATAATCTAAGCTTGCGTAACTATGTTATCGTAAACCCTCCGTAGCACTAAGCTTCAAATTTGTTTTATGCTGCATTATGAGTGTATGCAACTTGACAGTCCGAGACAATGTAGGTTAATTAATTTACTTTGTTTGTGTTTTCCATTCCATAGGAAAGCGCAAACATTTTAAGGGTTCAATTTTCTAGATTTCTTTTTTTAATTATTTTACTCCTTTAAAATTCATTGTGTATTTATATGAATACTGTACATACGATATTAAAATAAAATTTTTGACACTTTTACTTTACTCTTAATCTTTTTTTATTTTATTTAAAAACTATGTATAAATAGTGATTTTGTACAGTATGTACTTTGTTACTGACAAAATGAATAAATATTATCCATTTAGGAATATACTTCTCACCAGAAAAATCGAAAAATCTTGCAAGTTTATGTTTTGTAAGTATTATCAGAAAAATGTGTATATTTAGGAATATATGTCGTTGAATAGTGAATAATATGAGGTTTTCAAATCTTAATTCTAAATTCATATTAAATTTTCTTAGGGTTTTCTGATAATCCTTACAAAACATAAACTTGCAAGGTGTTTCGATTTTTCTGATGAGAAGTATACATACATATATAAAATATATTGAATTTGATATTAAATATCGAGGTATTTAAGCAAGAAGTAAATATGAAATACGGGCCTAGAAATAATAATAATAAAAATCAAAAGACACTTAACAGGAAGTAAATATTTAAAAAACTCCTACGATAGACTCCCACCGCAAGTAAAACTATAACCATTCGTTTCTTCGTAGCGGCTGTAGCGTCTAGGTGGTGTAATGATTCTAACGTACCAAGTTGCAGCTATTCCAATAGACGTAAAGGAAATACAATTCTTCTGTAGTTGAAATAAAAATGGGGATTTTGAAGACAGAAAAGGAGTTTGGGACATTGGAAAAAGGTTATTTTAGAAATAATCTATTGTTTGTCAAATCTAAAACAATACTAATTTTATGTAAATTTTAAAAACTTCGATTTGTTTCGATACAGCTGTTATTTTAGTGATTTAAAACAAGTGAAATACGTGAAGAAAATAATCCGTAGATCAGAAAAAAAAAACTAAACAATAAAGAATTATTGTTTTTAGGGTATCGTATCTCCAAAAAAAGGAACCCTTATAGGATCACTTTTCTGTCTGTCTGCCTTTTTCTCAGGCACGAGTGAAGGTATCAATCAAGTTGAAATTAATATTAAAAACTTAGGTCTGCAATCAATAGTTCAACACAATAAAAAGACATGGCTGTCGCGTTTTTAGACGATTTCCTATAGGACAGAAGAAGAACAAGAAGCAAGGTCTTACAATAGGAACATATTATGGAATTTTTTAAGTGTATTACATTAAAACCGCTTTAAAATTTCCAGTTATTACCAGTAGTTAATCAAAGCGACATAAAGTACAAGTTTTATTTATTTTTGAACGTTGAGCTGAGTTGGTTTACCAAGCAGGACATGTTTGAAAATTCATGATAAGTATGCAGTCTTTGCTAGGAACTTGGCATAAAACCTTTTTGACCTCAGTTAGGTGCGCGAAGGAGGTTGTAATGGTGTTCATCTATTGGTCAACCAGACCCATTTTTGGGTCACCGTGTCAGCGGAACAAGATGAGCTTTATTTAACGGGAACTGACGTACATCATAAACCTCCATCTTAATAGGTCAGAGTTCATTTAGATGAATAATTAATTTTTCCATAATAGGACTTCCAAATATTTTAGTGTACCACATCTACGGGAGCGAAGACGTGGGTGATGTTATTGTAGAACTGAAACTTGTAGTGGTACAATTGGATACCTGCCTTAGCATAATCAATGGAAGTGGAGATGGTGATGATGATTGTAGTAATGATAAAAAATCAATTAATCTAATTGCCTGCCGTCAAACAGCAGTGTTAATAGCACTGCTATGTTCCGCTACATTGTCTTGAGGATTATAGATGCGCACGCGTAACATTCAATGGGTATAAGGTCACTTACCATCAGGTGTGATTAAAGCTAAGTGCTTAAATGGCGAAATAATGAGTTTGCTTAAAAAAGATATTTATTGCTTTTTTAATAATGGCAACAAAACTCCACTGTTTCCAATCCCCTTTAAAATTGTTGAGTGCTAAATATAACATTAATTAAGCCACAAACTGTATCCAGGAAAGAACATCAGAACCAAGAAAACAAAGAAAATCATGACGAAACAAAAGAGACAAAGTTAAATTGACAGCAAACGTAGCTTTCGACTTTTTACGAATCAATTTATGTGTCTCGGTTTTTACCCATTGCGCCGGTAAATTACACAATTATTTGTAAAGAATTTACTTTATCATTCCTGATGTATCCACACGTCTGGCTTGTATAATAATTTATTTCCATTGGCGCTATAAATATATCACTGTTGTTGTTGCTAGCGTTTTATTTTGACGTCGAACCATTTGTACTGTTAAAAACTTGTAATTTTTTGTTTACTGTAAAAATGTTCCAGACTTTTTATTGAACTGTCAATAATATCATAGTGTCTAGATTCACGGTCTGTAATCTGTGATAACATGAATCTCATATGTTCATAAATGTTTTGAAATAAAGACTATATTGCTATCCAACTTTAAACTGCTAAAAACGTCGAATCATTTGAGAAAAACTAGTATCATTACTAGGTAAACATGAATAATGTAATTCGTTTCCAAACAGCTCCTATAACGTTCAAAAAGCTTTAACTACACACGCAAAAAGATTGTATTCAAACTTCAAAGCAAATGTGCTAGTGCATTTCATATAACCTTGACAATATCTCGTTAAAAGTAAATCTTGGTAAATTATCTGTCCACTTACTTCATTAAATCGAAGACTATTATCAATTCGGCACGACACAGTCATAAGTTCAATGTTTCAACTTAGTTCCAACTTTAAAACAACACGGTTTCAGTCCTTGGAGGCATGAGTCTGTTATATTAAGTACTTGTAGCATTATGGTAGTTCATTGTAAGTTTAATAAAGTGAGCCCACGTGGGCTAGACGATCGCGTCGTCGTCGGAGAGTTTACCGCCAAACACAGTCTCCCCGGAGACCACCATCCCTGCCTATCCTCCACAATACACTGACAACAGCCGGGCTCGAGCCGGCGTTTTGCTCGCTTTTACTACCAACGCTTTTCCTCTTTTGCCCTATCTTGCTTTAACGAAAATTTATATACACAGAGAACTGTTCGTACACACATGGACGACAACTTAGTTGGAGCTGGTGCTCCGCTATCGGTGTGAATTGATCGCGCATATGTGCGCGTTGTACGTACAAGACGCATCTCCATTGTGACGTGCCGCTGCGTCGCTGCACACGATACCACCTGGTAACATCCATTATATATTTTAATTTTCTACAATAAGGTAGAGTTTTGTTTGTTGTAATGAACAACTTAAGTTCGTTCAGAGAAGGTCCCAGCGGAAGGACTGCGCATGTCCGCTTTCAGGCTTCCTCCTGTGAAACTACGAGAACTATTGCTATCCTTCTTTGTCCTCAAGTTTTCATGTAAAAGTGTCGAAAGATTTTGTCGTAAAGCTGAAAATAATGTTAACATCCATCCGCGGTGGACCGGTTAACATAATTTATTGGAGTTTGATAATTCGATTAACGCTTCACCCGTAAAAGTAAAACAAAATTGTATTCGTTATGCGAACTCGACCGCCCGAAAAGTCGGGATCAAACAAATTGATTGCAATATTTAAATTAAACAAATTGAATATTAATATTTATTACTTCTCGTTTAATTTAACGAAATGCTTTCTTTGTACTAGAATATCTCATTTCAGATGGATTGTTTTATTCTTTCTTTGTTTTATTACATTAGCATATTTGTGTATTGATACGTAAGTGACCTTTAAATATTTCATCCAGGGATTTCAAAACACCAACGGAACTTAATTTCTAGTTTTAGGGGAATCAAAGTTTGAAGTTAAATTAATAAATTGAAATGTAATACTTTTTTTATTATAAAAAAATTAATCTCTAGCCTCAATTTCACTTTTTTATGACTTAAGCTCACGTTTTCTTGTATTATATAACGAATTAAAACGCTGTATCCCTTACATTCACGATCACAAAACACAAAGCAGTGACCACATTTTAAACAAAGAAAAAATAAATAGTAATAACTAAGTTGGAAGTACAATACGACAGAACTTCGCCACTGAAACTACTCAAGAAACAGTGGACAAAGAAAAATAATTTTCTTACAACTAGAGGCGATATTAGCGCAAGATAACACTATGGGTGAAGCACTCTTTCAGAGCGGGCGGGCGTTTATACAAAGCTATGAATAACAATTTACCAAAGAGCCGGGAGCGCAAACACTTGAGCGTAGAAGTTTGTTTGGAAGTGCCCAAACTCCCGAACAATACCCAGACGTCGAGCTACGAAACTGCAGAAAAGGTGACGATCAGCTTGATTATGAGCTCAAGTTTCTTAAGTATCGTCTATAGTCTGTACTGACACATGATCATTATAATGATAGAGGTTAACTCAGTAAAGCTTCAGAACTAAACATTTTGAGAACTAACTTACTAGTTTCAAAGTTGAAAAACGATAGTGAGGTTGTTGAATAATAATAATAATATTTATTTATTTCTCTACACAGGAAGTTCCTAATTAAATACATTATTCACTTTTTACGGTGCTATATACTGTCTGTGAGAGACTGGTGCCTGAAATAGGTGTGACCCTGTGTTAAAGGTCGCCAGGCTCTCACCCACGGCGCTTTGGATGCATCACATTCAAGTTCAAAAACTGTCTGTGGTTCATAGACAAAAATAAAATAAAAAGAAATATAAAACAAAACAAAAATACTTGTAAACTTATTTAAACTACAATCTAATTAGCTCTAGTACGTACCAAAATACATGTATATTTCTTACTGTGTTTTTTTGTATGTGTGTTGTGTTGTGTATGTTCTTAAATAAAGTTGTATCTATGTCTTGTCTTCAGTCAGAATGGTCTTGCTTACGCTTCTTTGCTAGTATTACATATTTAAATAGTTATTTATGCACCTGAAACTGACTTGTTATTGATAACGACAAAAAATTAGTATATGTTTAGAATAGGCTTCCATTTCACCACCTCAAAATATATATTTCAAATATCAACAGCGCTCCCGCTGACTCGTCTCTTAAATATAAACACTTTCTCGACAAAATAATTTTCTATAAAAATTTCTAAAGTTGTCAAAATAACCAAAAATTTATTGAATGTAAGTCATTTGAAATTTGACTTCACTCTTTTTCTTAATTAAACGGTTAAATTTGACTATCCCACTTCTGAAGTCATACACTTTTTAATTTTATCGAAATTTTCGTGGCTCCTGGAGTACTACATTCAAGTGTTTTGCCGCTTCAACCGCTTTTATAGATGTCACTTTGTCACACTCGTGAGTTCAACCACAGATAACGACTTCACGCGCAGATCTCAGTTTATTATTGTCAACTGTGTACTTGTACTAGTTATGGGTTAACGTTACCTTGTCACAAACTCATTTAGAGCCAGCTAGAGCTTAATACAAGCAAAATCAATCCATCCTGTCTTGTAACAAGATTGACAATATCAAATTTGATCGGCAATTTCTAACAATGTAGCGTTTTGTCTACTTGAAAAGATATGCTTTTCCTAAAGGTGTGTGCAGACTTGTCGAGTCGAGGCTTCCAAGGTTTTCACTTTTCTGACATTTATTTTTATGAGATCAATCAGATAATTATTTACGTAATAATGTGTGTTTAAGGGTGAGGGAGGGTCTGTGAGTTTGTATAATTGTGATCAGTAGATACAAACTCGGGGTGTATTAATATTTAATGTACTTCAAACAAAGCAGGTCGGCCCTCAAATTTCGCATTGAAAACTGTATAGACCCATTTTCCGCATTAGTGCTTCCGGATCAAGACAGCCGAGCTATTTTAGTGGTTTTACAGTTTAAACTGTCGTATTTGGCCAAAAGACATGTTCTGCGAATGAAAATGCATTATGAAACGAAAGTGATTTAGTTAAGATTTTGGAATATTTTGGCCCAGTTTATTTGTAAACATTAAAAACGCACAAATAAAGCAAGATTGACCTTAAAAACAAAGTTGACGTCAATGAAATAACATTGCACGTTTTCATATTTCAGTACAAATAATAATGATTGTATACAAACAAAATACACACAAAAATAAAATTCTGGTCTGGTTTATGATCTAGATTATTCCTTGATTTTTTTAAAGTGTACAAGTTCAGACCGGATTTGAAATATCTCTTTTCTGATCGCAGTAATATGTAGTAGAGAGACACTGCTGCTACCTGATACTAACTGAATCGAATAGAGTGATACTGTTACCAAATGTGGTGATACCAAAAGCTGGAACAACATATTCAATATCTTTTCGTAGATAAAGTTACAAAAACCGGACTAGAAAACATCTAGGACTATCAGACGTCTGCCATTTCTGCCACAGACAATGTCATCTTCCTAATTACTATTACAAATGTTTTCAAATAAGGGGGCATACACATCAAGATAACCCTCTTTTATTTATTTAACTGAAATGTAATGAACTGGCCTTTTTGAATCAAATCATTGAATAACATCCAAGATACGCTTCATGCGTTGTGCACATGCCTTTATAAATTCATCGTGAAAGGTTACTTACAAATTCATTTCATTCTATTTATCGCTCCCCAGAGCGCCGCTGGGGGATGTCGCGTCAGCGAAAAACTTGTTAAAGTCTTCTCAACAAAGAAGGAGTTATGAAAACGCCAAGTTAGGAACCCTCACAAAAAAGCGTAGACAGTTTAGCAACTCTGGACTACAGAGCTTTGTAAAGTATTTAAATCGGATAGACTCTTTTCGGTTCTATTTTATCTAGATTTTCTTGTATCAAGAGGTTGGATCTTTTAGTCTGGCGCATTCCAATTTTTAAGGTTTACTTCTTTATGAAATAACACTTACCGATACATTTATTGACATGCTTCAAGAGTCGATAAAATTACCAGTATATTATTTATTATATGTATTTTTATTGTATCTGTTGACTAAGTGCTAATATATTTAATTAGTCACTCCTACTTCTTTTAAATGCTATCATTTTCTTAATGTTTAAATTTTGGTTTTATATACATAATTATTGTATACAACAGGTAATAGGTTACTGACTGATTATTAAGAAAATGCAAAGGAATGAAGATTTATTTCCTAGGAACACCTTTAAGCTTTCGCACACCCAAAGCCTGTAAAAATTTTTAGAAAAAAATCCTTACAAAAACTAATACTTGCCTCGATGAACGCGATGTGAATGATACACAATATTTATAAGGTGTGGTGCTACCAAGTGTTCACATTACGATAGTACTGTATGTGACGTAGTTTACCAAAACCTAGTGGACATAGCAGCAACTTCCTGGTAGTCGTGAAATCAATTTAAGTCAATTTGCGGAAGCATTATTAGCCTCTGATAGGGCCGTCCACTGTAAAGTTATGCATAATAATTGCTAGCTCTTCAGTTGCAATTAAGGCACTTGAGTGCTACTGAACTTGCGAGCTCTGTCTTACCGAACCGGATTCAGTAAATTATGTTAAGTACAAACTTTTTTCTCAACAATGTTTGATTAAGCAAGAAAAATTTTTAAGAGTCGGTAACCCAAAATTGACAATCATTATCAACAACAGACTATATGTGTCCCCACTGCAAGGGCTCAGGCTTACTCACCTACAGAGAGTGGCCCACGTGGGCCCAGTGCGGATTGACAGACTTCACACACACGTTTGAATTTCTTCTTCAACTTTTAGAAACTTACTTTTAAGTTTAAAGGAAATACAGTGCGTTGGTGTTCCCAGTTCTTTTTGGTATTAATCTACTTTTGTTTGGTACTTGATTCTACTGACTTGCAACTCTTATTATTCACAATAAAGTAACGTGTCGTGTAACAGCTTACCTTAATTGAGATCTTTCTTTTCATCTCAAGCATTAAAAATAAAAATTTCTGAAACTGCTCAAGCGGCGATGATTTGACTACGAGTATTGAAATCGGAATATTGAAAGTAATTGACGTTGAACTAAAAGAGGTGAACATATCTACGAATGACAATAACTACCATCCTTCAAAAAATATAAAATTATATAAGAATAGCGTTATAGCTCAATTTTTTATTAGGATAGCAGTTGAGAAGATGATAGTTTAAGCATCATATAGCTTTAAAAAGAGTTTTAATTCGCCATAAACTAACGGTAGTTTGAAAATAATAAGTATAGTTATGTAAATAGTGATATAAATTAAAAGAATGTTGTTAAAATAATTAACAATGTAAAATATTTCCATGCTTGTAAAGGTGCAATGTGAAAAACTAAAACATTCTGACTGTCATCATACGAGTATGTACATGCTCGATACAAATAAACTATGTTTATCTTGTATTTTTCTTTGGGGTCTATTTCCAGATAAACATGATTCGTTTCATAATTATTGAACCTTATGATCTCTGCTAACAACAAAACAATCACAGAGTTCTTGGCCGAAAAAAGGGAACCACTTTAGTTACTCTACTTAATGAATCATGATCTAGTCAAGTAGACTTGCCACCTAGATAGATATACTACACCAATGTAACCCGTCGCTGATATCACGGTCTGTCTAGTGCCTGACATTACGAGGAGTTATTTGCTTCCAGCTCGTTAGCATTACGGTTTCCTGTGTGTATTATGACACCGATTTTCTTGCGTTTACAAATATTTTACCTTCCTGTATGGTGTAAACACCATATGATTATTATTGACGTGGTTTTAAACGGGCTAGAAACGGGCGTATGTTTAATGAGTGCAATGAATTTTTTTCAGCGTCGATGAAAATCAAAGTGATGAAATATCTAAAAAGCTGTTTCCGAATTCATGATAAATTATGAATGACAATTGACAGGTCGGTGGTAAAGCATTGTATAATGCCTGTTTGCTGCCAAACAGCAGTGCTAGTAACACGTTGTGTTGCAGTGGAGAAGTCAAAGCCGGCGCCTCATTAGCTTGAGTCTTGATTAGCACGCTTTCCGTCCAACGGCCTTGTCTTTACTTTAACACTAGGTGAGATGAAGGCCACGTGGAAACCCGTCATAGTTCTTAGATTGATGTACCTCTTTAGAAACAAAGAATGTATTCAATTCAATTATTACAAAATTTTGCTAATGTGTTTCAAGCAAATATCTTTCAAGATCCCAAATTGAAATAAATGTATATCGTTTGTAACGTCCCCTCTCAGTTCAGTATTGTTTGACGGCTCTGATTGTTCATCTAATTGATTGTCTCTACTTACATTGTTGAACAAATATTCACAACACTCTGTACTGAAAGTATGACTTCAATGTATGCCGTAAAAGTATTGTAAGGATGATGAATCCGATAATTGATGTTTTTACATATTTGCCCCCTACGGCCGAATACGAAACCAGAGTTTTGAAACTAGTTTCGACCGCTTTTTTACCTTGTACATGTTGAAATAGGTTTTAATGTGCATATTTTACATTTTAAAATAGGTAATACTTTATAATGTGAGGGACATATTCCAAGTCACACTCCTCTTTTCATATTCCTCGTGTACTGTTTTATTATTTGCTTTTGATATAAAAACGATATACAAATACTTTAGTTTTCCTTTCAGCTTACACGTTGAGGAACTGCCCCCAACAGTACGTAACTGGTTTCGATTAATATCGTGTTTATTTCGTCTGTCTGCGTAACAAAAGGGGTTCATCAGTTACATAGAAGTACAATAATACTGGATCGACACATGTTACGTAAAAAGTCGCGGTCGAAACAAGTTTCAAAACTTCAGTTTTTGAGGCGGCTGAAAGGATTTGGCCTATTGAGTCTTAAGGACATTAATTATAATTAGATAGGTATTTATAATTAATTGCTGTTTCATGTTTTTTTCCAAAAATTCAAAAAATTTCAACGAACAGTTCTGTTAGCGGTGTAGGCAGTTATTATATTGATTTATATAAATGAATTTGATACAAAAATTATGGGTAAGTTATTAAAACTGTCTAATTTCTGAAGCAAAACTGTGAGTACTAAACCAAACTAATATACACAAAATGCACGCAGAGTAAATTAAAGTTTGCTGGCGTATATAGTCTTTCACGTACGCAATTCAATTTTTGAGATGGGTCATTAAATTCAGTCAGACCGAGAGCACGGTAATAATCCGCTTTGTTTGCATTTCTACGTACCAAAATTCAATTTAAATATGATGGCGCGCACAAACATGAGATCGGCAGAATTAAATGACGTGCGCCATTTGTCGGGCCCGCGTTCCAGCCACACTGCCACGCTCGCCAGCCAATTCCAAAATTAATTGCTTTCCAATAATATTTTTTGGCGAAATCCCCTCTAAAGTTTATGAACGTTGATTGACTGTTATAAATTTGGTAATGAAAATTAATATTGTAATAATTGAATTAAAACTTGAGAATGTAACGTTATCAAAAAGGCTTGAGTTTGTTATCAGAATAATAAACTTTCTATGAAAACCTTAAGCACACTTAAAAGATAATTGGCGGAATAACAATATTTTTAAGATATGTAACTAACACTTTGCAAAGAATGAATTTGTATTCTAGATAGGTGTAATCTGAGATCGTAAAAAATATCAATCGGTAATATCTCATTTACTTGTGTGACTAAGTGCTAATACAAGCTATGAAGTGCTTGATATCTAGATAAAAATAAAAGCAAAAAGCAAAAATATTTTAAAAGGCAATGCTTTCCTTTATATGCTTAAATGCTTTAATACTCGTAGTGTAACTTACGCTACGTGACTCATTTCTTGACTTGATGTGTATATTTTCAACCGACTTCAAAAAAGGAGGAGGTTCTCAATTCGACTGTATGTTTTTTTTCTTCCCTTTTTTTGTATGCCTTTCGTGAATCGATTTTGGTGATTCTTTTTTTGTTTGTTTGGTAGAGCTGTTGAGAGTTGAGGTTGAGAGGTGGTCCCGTATAAATTTTATCGAAATTAATTCTGCCTCTAACATTTTAGGGGGTGAATGCTGTAGACTATTAGAACAGTAGTATTTTAAACGTGTTGTTTGATTCGTGGACAAATCTAATTGTTGTGTGTTTAATATATAGTCTAACACCTAGAGTTCTAGTAAGTATTAACAAATTGTTGTATTCTCTCTCCAACTCATACAACTATCTTATCTATTTATCCAGTACAAGTTTAAGCAATTTCGTGTGCAATAAATGTACAATGCACATTTTACATCTGACAGTTCACTTAAAATTTTGCGAGTAACAAATCTCTAGCAAAACGCTGTAAATCTGGTGTTTGTAGCTTTGCCGGTGCAATAAATATGTCGGTTGACAGGTAATATACATTTTTCATGTTTACAACGTGAACCTACAATTGTACGTAAACTAGGAGATAGGTGTTATCATCCCTCTGAAGGTGGTTACTTTCCATACCAAAGTTTGCTATAATTTTTAGGGTAATGGCGAAGCATTGAATACAACAATTAATGATAGCAGAAATTATGTTAAATAGTGATGTAAAGGTTACCAACTTAGCTAGCTCGACGAGTCAGTTTGCTGAGCAACGGGCAGGTAACATCGCTCGAACAACGGATAACCGATGGGGAGTAAAAGTTCTCAAATGGCGACCATGATGACCTAGTAAAGGTCGCGGGGCGTCGCTGGATGCAAGTGGCTCGGGACCGGTCATTGTGGCGTACCATGAAGGAGTCCTATGTCCAGCAGTGGACGTTGTCTGGCCGATGATAACGATGAGGTAGCGATCATACACAGCAAATAAACTAATCTGTAAAGGTATTCAGATACAGTTAATTACTTATCGCATTAATTTGCCGACATTTGCATTAATGTCTGGACTTTACAATAGGACCGGACCACCCAATGTCATCACGTGGGTATCGTAAAAGGATACTAAAGGAACAAATATTCAGAAGAGGGTCAGAAGAATGACCAGTTTAACAATAAAATCTAATTGCGGTCACCAATCTGTCAAAATCTGTGATTATGGCAAATGGATTATAGAAAGATCATGCAGATGATTGTGATGAGTTTTATCACATGGAGAGAGGAAACATTCTGGAAACTGAAGAAAATTCTTATTTCAAAAATAGGAATTGTACATGAAGGTAGAAAATAATTAGCTTCCTATTGTAGGACGGCACATTAAAATCTTATTACCTATATGTAATCACAGCTTTAGGCGTAAACAGAACTACCAACAGCAGAAAGACAAATTCAATCCTCACAAGACACTCTGCAAGTTGCATCCGTAGAGCTGCATCGTGACTGAAACAATGAGCAAAGTTTGAAAGGCCCCGGATGCGATGCGATGGAAGCACGGTTTAATAGCGACGACTCAGGTGCCGCTAGATGTCGCTTCGTGCCGCACGACAAATTGTCCGTCCGTGTCCATTGCTGCACGACGAGAACGTGATTTGGGATTTGATTTGAATAGGTCATACTGCGATTGGTCACGAAAATAAAACATCAGCTTATCATAAAAGGCAGCATTATACATATATGTATTGTTAAAAGTTTTATGCCGGTATGCGTAGACTTAGAAATAATTCAACGGGAAACTTTTATCGGAATTGAAGCTATTTTATGTCCCTCTCTATCCCATAGGTTGGTGCCAATCGAATGGTAAATGCAACAATCCGACAGCGAAAGATGGAGACGAGTTATGTAAATACATGCGGAAATATTATATTTAAGTAGACACACACATTTCCTCACTCACTTATCATTCGCTCTATAAGACTAGAAATAATGTATTTATACTCGTATGTTATTTTTATGTTTCTTAACTGTATTCTGTTTATACACAGCTCTAAAACGCCGTGGGTGAGAGCCTGGTGTACTGTAACACAGGGTTACACTTATCTCAGGCACCGTCTCTCACAGGCACACCTACATTGTAAGATTTACGTTGTGTAATACTCTAGATACTCGTAAGTTGGCACTCTGTAAGCTGTAAGCAGAATTTTTAAAAAACATTTATTTATTATTTATGTATTTTATGTTTCTAATTATCGATTAATGTAAAAATTTCATGCTGACATAGTCCAATCACAGTGAAACCATATTTTTACATTATTCCATCACTGTTTGAATTATGAGAGGAAATGCAAGGTTCAGTCCCACTTGTCAAGATTTTGTTCGATAATTTTTTTAATAATGAAAGCAATCACAAATTTTTTCACAAAAGTTTAAGCGTAGTAATAGTCAAAACTCAAAAATAATTTAAAATACGAACGTAACATAATAACGGATTGATATTGTTGTAACGGACTGCTTAGTATCACAAAACGTTTTATGAGCTAGAAACCTTGGCTCAAAATCTCTTACCGCTTGCGTGCCTAGAGTTCAAACATTTTAATTGAAACGGTTCCTACCGTTATACATACAGTATTTGGTACTTGTCGTACTGACAATAGCGTAGTCCTTGTTCATCAAACCATGCCCGTGCTCGAGCGACAAGGTTCGGCAAGCTCTCGCTCTCTGAGGACAGCCGAGTAGAATTTGTAATGACCATAGCCTCTTGTTATGTAGTACACTGCCTTCTCGCAACTTACCTGCGATATAACATTTCCTAATATATGAAATTAACATAGTAGGTGACCAAATAACAAAGTAGTAATCAAATTGAAACCTTGTCTTGGATGCATTCGATCAGCCTTATTTCAGAAGTTTATGTGTAAAATTTTAACCCCAAATTAGTGATATTTAATACACAATTTCAGTCTTGTTATTTATTAGCGAGTAATTTACACTCTTTGTAGGAGAGTAGGTCTGAGCCCCTGCAGTGGGGACATAATATATAGGCTGTTAAGGATGAATTTAAAAAATCTAAAATTTCATTAAAATATTAGAAAGTAATTAGTGGTTATTTTAGAAACTAATATGTAATTTAATCTCTACATTTACAAAAATATAATTTTTAAAGTCACTTACCTAACAGCAAAACTATTCGTTCCAATGTTAAAACCGTAACAATGGAAACAACTTGAAATCGCTAGGGTCTGAATGGAGATTGCAAAGACTTTACAGTTGAATTGTAAACAAAGGAAATTTATTGAGACTAATAGATTCACCTTTACCTTTTCTCTCATTCAATCGAGTCATATCGAGTAATAAGGCTTCAGTACGCAAGAGCCTCCCTTATAAATAATGTGTTATGTAAGATTTTTGCCTTTCATTTAAACAAAAACCATAACTATTTTTAAACGTTATGAATTTTTTGCAACTATAACTTCAATGGTGGAATAGTGTATTTCAACAAGGCAATTTGATGTACGTAAACGGCAGCACTACTACAGTCTGTCAAATTATAGTAATGCAATTTGAACTTGAAAATCCACGTCAAGGTTTCAAGTTCTACATCATTTAGAGAAAATTGTCAGATTTTAGTAGCTTGTAGCTTGATGAAACAATACGCGTGTCCATTGATGAAATGGCAAATAAGAGACGTTTCTAATTCAGACTACTTTCTACGCTATTTAAAAAAATAGAAATTCGTTCAAAATCATTCTTTTTCATTCGTCAGTGTGGAATACGATAGTGGAATACGGTAGAATACGTCAAATGGCATTTCAATGGCGCCATCTTTTTTAATGTTATCTATGTCTTGTGTTTTGAATATTTTGTACAAAAATTGGACCAAAAAATTGATAATAACGTTTTAAAATTAGGAATGTACAAATTCCAGTCCGGCGCCAATTTTTTTTCCGGCGCAAATTCTTGAATTATTATCGTAAATACCATAATCTGCGTCCCAAATGATTTCCACTTTATTTTATGCTACATTATATAGTGGAAACTCCGCGCATCTCACCGTGGATGTTCTCAAACTTACTCTGACTAAACCTTTATATGTTTTAAGTAGTAAACGTTACATGTGATTTTATATCTGACACGAATCCGTGGTATTTATTAATCAGTATCACCTTAATTTGTTATTCACTCTACACTTCCATGCAGAATATAAAAAAAATTAAAACAATACTCACATCCATTTGAGTATTACTTTTTATGTCAGGGTCAGTATTTAAAAATAATAATTTATTTGAAAAGTCGATTTAAAGAGGAGAACATAACTGTAGAAATAAGCTATCGTCAACATTTTATTCTCAGTTTTAAAGACGATAATCTTGGAGCGTTTACGACCTCCGGTGGAAGTCGGCAGTAAACACGGCAGGACGTCAAGCTACTCACTAGCTACTATAATATGTCAAATTGCAGTAATCCTACTAATATTATAAGTGTGAAAGTTTGTATGTTTAGATGTTTGTGACGCTTTCACGGAAAAACTACTGAATGGATTTGAATGAAACTTTACAATAATATAGCTTATACATCAGAATAACATATAGGCTATAATTTCTAAAGACATATTGTGTAAATTGTACAAAATCACACTTATAATATTAGTGGGATTACATGGGCAATTTGGGCATAATAAAACGCGTTGCCTAGCAACCGACCATAGAATAAGTAATTCGTATATACAAACTTTCGCGTTTATAATATTAGTGTGAAGACTATTTGAATGTACTACGTCAGATATTGAAATTTCTTTTGTTTATTTAAACTACTAGCTTCCGCCCGCGACTTTGTCCGCGTGTACTTCAGGATGTATTCTACTTGTTCGATAGGCATAGAAGGCATATATCTCCATTTCCAGCATAAGGTACAAAATAGTGTTTATTCTGTTACGTAGGCTAATAGTTTAAAGAAACAAAAGAAATTTCAATATCTGACGTAGTACATTCAAATAGTCTGCACACCAATATTATAAACGCGAAAGTTTGTATATACGAATTACTTATTCTATGGTCGGTTGCTAGGCAACGCGTTTTTGTTATGCCCAAATTGCCCATGTAATCCCACTAATATTATAAGTGTGATTTTGGACAATTTTAACAATATGTATTTAGAAATTATAGCTTATATGTTATTCTGATGTATAAGCTATGTTATTGTAAAGTTTCATTCAAATCCATTCAGTAGTTTTTCCGTGAAAGCGTCACAAACATCCAAACATCTAAACATCCAAACATCTAAACATCCAAACATCTAAACATCCAAACATCTAAACATCTAAACATCCAAACATCCAAACATCCAAACATCCAAACTTTCACATTTATAATATTAGTAGGATTAGCCTACGTAACAGAATAAACACTATTTTGTACCTTATGCTGGAAATGGAGATATAATGCCTTCTATGCCTATCGAACAACTAGAATAAATCCTGAAGTACACGCGGACAAAGTCGCGGGTGGAAGCTAGTACGATATAAACTTAAATATCCAAAGCATAAAGTTTTAGATTGTTTAGAAAAAATTTCAAGTTGTAGTAGCTAAATATTATCAAACAATATCAGAGATTTTAATAATACAGGGTAATTTTCAATGTCACTTTGAAATAACTAAAGCTTTTGTAAACTTTGTCTACACATCTCAAATAAATCAATAATTTGTTTCTTTAAAAACACTACTTCTATTATGTTTCTGAAGAAGCCAACTAATTTCATATTTCTGTTGATACTCGTATATCAATTAATATAGAAATGAACGACGCTATGTATGAAATACCTCTAGAAAGTGTAAGTGGAATACTGTTTTCATGAAATAAAAAGTTTATCAATTGACTCAAATCCAGTAGAATAACACAGGTCGTCAACCTACTACTTTACATTTAAATGTGTGTTCCAGCGTTTGACGACCGAACGGATTTCGAAGAAGTTTTTCATTCCGGTAAAAGGTTTCCATGGAGTAAATTTTGAAGCCCATCTATGAAGTCACGGACTTACACTAATTACACTATGAGACTGTACTCGTAAATAATTTTAATAGTAAACCATTTGGGGTGAAAGGAAGGTTCAATGTTTGAGAGCCGCCGTCTCAAAACTACTTACGCCGGGGCCTATTCTCCAGTGGATTGAGTGCGATGTGTCAGTTCTTCAGAACACACGTATTGTCGACGTACGAATGTTTGCCCGGGACAAATTTAATTAATTCTAAAGCAGCACCCTTATTTTGTTACGCTTATGGGGGTATTTTGTTTTATTACCGATTGAATTCGCATGTAGTCGATTGTCAATTACATAGAAATCTAAAAAACGACCAAGTGGAAATTAGTACGGAAAAAGACGTACAGGTACAATCATTTTCTTCAAATTTTCTTCAAATAAAGATCTTTTTCCCGACCGCAAAACTAAGTTTGTTGTCTATTGTAATTATTAAAAAAAAAGTAATCAGCTGTGACAGATACATACCAATGTAATTTTATAAGGGTTCCGTTGTTTCATTGAATTTTCGGAACGCTAATCATGGACACTAGACAGGTAATCCATGTGAATTTCTTCGGAAACGTATTTGTCGTTTACCTGAATTCATCCTTTCCTTTCCGTTACATAATCTCACTTTCGAAAATAGGTGAATTTCAGCCTATCTATCATCATCATCAGCCAGGAAACGTCCACTGCTGGACACAGGCCATGGTATGCCAGATTGACCGGTCCCGAGCCACCTGCATCCAGCGACTCCTCGCGACCTTTACTAGGTTGTCAGTCCGTCTAGTAGAGGGACGGTCTAGTACACGTTTCCCGGTACGTGGTCGCCACTCGAGAACCTTTACTCCCCACCGGTTATCGGTTCTTCGAACGATCTGGCCTGCTCATTGCCACTTCAGGTCACTGCTTCGTCGAGCTATGTCGGTGACCTTAGTTCGTCTACGGATTTCCTAATTCCGGATTTTATCACATAGAGACATTCCGAGCATAGCTCGTTCCATTGCTCGCTGAGTGACTCTGAGCTTGTTTATTCGACCCACAGTAAAAGACCACGTTTCGGTTCCGTATGTCATCAATGACAACACGCACTGATTAAAGATTTTTATCTGAGCTACTCTGAGGTATTTTGGACGAATAGATATGCCGTAACTTCCCGAACGCTGCCCAGCCGAGTTGGATTCTTCGGTTGACCACTTTGTCGAAGTTGAAGTTACCTAGTTAAACTATTTGTTCCAGGTATACAATTTTGATGATAGTGTTTCCAACTACTACCGACGTAGATGCAACATGGACATTTGACATGATTTTCGTCTTGTAAATCTTCATTCCTTCTTAAACTATACAAAACTTGTGTTGCCATAATCTTTTAAAATTAAATAGCTGGCTTTGTACAGTAATCATCTAAACAAAGGATATCGGATTTTGATATCGCGAAATGAATATCATTAACATCCAACTACCAAGGAAATCACAATTGTAATTTTTACCCACTATTTTTCGATTATTGTTCAAAGCGCTATCTATGGACCATTAGCTACGTAACTGCTATTGTAGCTAACTATAAAGTTGCATTTCGCGACACTATAATTCCATCTCCTATTTTAGGCTTATCAAAGCCAGCTTTTTTTAAAAGGTTATGGCAACTGAAATTTAATATGAAAGCATTTTGCGCGTAATCCCGTTAAAACATAACATCTTACTGTGTACACCCAGAATTGTATCCTATTTCGTATTGACTAGACACTGCATTGTTTCAGTAGATCTGTGCATTTTTAACTAACCATTATCCCCAAGCCGAGTCTGTTCGTCCGTCACGAACTCCCTTTAAACTTACCGGTGTTTTACTTTTAACTTTCCAGCGGAAAACTACGTTTAATGTTCAAGTATTCATCTGGTGCATAGACATGCTCCTACAATGTATGTTAGGATCTCATTTTAGTGCCGCACGCCGCGCTATCGACGGACGAGCTAATTTTGCTGAATGTACAGTATTCTCAGACTACCAAAATGGCGGTCCTCAATTGGACTCGTGCTTACGGTATACTAGGTATTGCCCGCGGCTTCATCTGTGTTTCAAAAATGATACCACGGGAACACTTTTCCTGGACAAAATTTAATCGATGTCACTTTTACCTTAAATCATTTATGCATAGAAAAATATGTGTCAGTTAGTTTCTCCGTTGTTTCGAGATAGAACGACGAACCAAAAACATCAACTTTTGCAATAATAATATTCCTAGCTTTTGTCCATGATTTCGCCCGTTTGGGATAAAAATGGTCCTATGTCCTTTTAAGGCCTTTCAACTACCCCTATACCTTAAATCATGTCTTTCTGACTCTTCGTAACAACGTAAAGTAGGCACAAACAAACAAAATCATTTGTAGAGGTTATTGACAGACTAGCAAAGCTATGACTTTTCAAATTACGGAGATTATGAATTAAATTTGTGTCCCTAATTTCATTCTAACAAGTTCTGCCGTTTATGAGTGATTGAATAAAAACAACCAAATTTTCATCATTGTAGGGGCAATAACCCAACTCGAATAGCATTATTTATACTGAATCAAAATCCCTCGATTAAATAATATTATGCTGATATTACTGAATGTCAGGCATTAAAATTTTAATGATATTCAGATATTTGAACGCCTGAATACTCCGCTGATAATAATGCCAATAAAAATATGTCGGTCCACAGATAATTGCAGTTGAATGTATTGAATGACACATGCTGCGGCCAATTCACGATCCAATTATGTAAATTACATATAAAATTAATGGCAGTAGAAAGAAGCAAAACAAAAAACAACAGTGGAACTATTGGGACTGCAGTTCGTAATGTTTTGTTACTATTTCCTTAATTCATATTTTACATGTAGAACCCAAAAGGAAATTCTGGGAAATTTCCCACCAAATCAGTTAAAATACACGAAAATCGAAGAGGCAGTAAAACAATGTACCAGATAAATAAAGTAGGTATACAAAAAACTAAACATACTTTCATTTTCTTTTTTTGTTATGACGGTTTTCAAAACGAACAATGTTGCAGATAATCGTGTTTTGCGTTTCCAGCTGAAAAATAGAATTTAAATACATCTCCAGAAAGGGATCGTCCTCTCATTTCTTATTTTGAAATAATAATTGCAGGTATGAATAGTAAGAACAGATGGAACTGTTAAAATTAACAACATCAATATAGACCTTCGAATGCAAAAAGAATTTATATTTAATCGCGCACCCGAACCATCCGTTTATGCAGTTTGAAATATTTCTCATGACGTTTCGATTTATATATCTGGCATTTTACTTTTCCTGTATAGGCAAAGGGTGACGCCCAACTGATTTGTGATTCATATATCCAACACATTTTATGTTGTCATGTTATCGTCACCATCAGCTGAGAAGCATACAGTACACGTAAAAAGACCAGTCCCGATCTACTTACATCCAGTAGTTCATGTAATGGGAACGTGATCGCAAAAAAATCATACTTCCCATTGGTTTTTCATTCTTATACCAAGTAAAATACATATAAAAATACATGAAAAAAATTTAACAAACTATTTGCTGTTTTGTCGTTGACTGTATTCAAATAAAACAAATTACTTCATTCATACATTACTTTTTTGTTAGTTTTCAGATAAGAGCCCTTCATAGATCGACACCTCAAACTTTCTACGAGGGGATTTACCATAATCACGACGATTAGCATTTGTATTGGTGATCGCAGTAAGATGTTGCTGTTACGTAGGTAGGTGCCCATCTACCGAATATTTTTTCACACAGTCATGGCAACAGTCCGTGACTTTACCACCAGTCAATACTGGAGCGTTAAAATCTTGTTAAAATGTACATTCAAAGCTTTCATAGATATTTGAGTTATCTCGTAAAATTTATTCGCACCCTTATTTTTTCAACTTTTAGAGTGAAATGAACAAGAAAAAACTAAACTAAATAAACTTCATATTCGAGCAACTTAATTTTTTATCACTTAAGAAACTCGTACAGAAACGTTGCAAAAACTAATCATAAATCGTCAAAAAATTGATGGAGTTTAAACGGCATTTCCGACAAAATTACACTGGTTTTGTTGAGTTTAAAATGCAAGCTCTGACAGACGTTTTATATTAGACTTTTAAACCTATGAAATCCAGTTTACGGTGCCTTCTTGTTATTTTATTTAAAAATATAGAGACAGGCGACTGCTAGCGCGTTGCCCGGGATAGCCCCCTTCCAGATAACACATCGTCCAGTTGTGTACCGCTCCAGCGTGATTTACGTAACATTTCCTGAACATTTTGAAATTTTAAAGGATACTGAATTCCTACAAGTGCACACTGCGAAGATTGCCAGCTATGAAATGTTGGATTCAATTTAAATGTCAGTAAAATATACTTGCCGTCTACGTATGCAGTTCTGCATGAAAGAGCATAGAAAAGTGTACGCTAGAAAAGTATAAAATAAATACCATATAATTAAATATTACAAATATGTTTCAACATAACTGGTATGTTGTTTTTTATTGTAATCATAACTATAGAATTGAAAGTGAAATAATATAAATTAACACGGAAAGATCGGTAACATTCAAATGTGTAAAAAGAAATCTATGTCCTGCTAATATTATCTGAACGCAAAAGCGTGTATATGTGTGTGTGTGTTTGTTGCTAATTCACGCTTAAACAGCTGGACTAATTTTGATGAATTTGGTAGGTAAATAAACAAACACTGTATTAACACATGTGCTTCTTATTATCCAATTCCATTGAGTGGTTCCCGTGGAATGATTAGAAGTTCGAAGTGTTTTACGTACGAGTATATTGAGTTTGTAATTGATCTTCATCAGACCTTATATGTCAATTATATTACTAACATTTATTTGTTCATCCATCGTTTGAAAATAGCACAAGGTATTGTTTAACATTAACGAGAAAAAAAATTTAACATATCAAATCTAGTGTCAACCATACAGATGCACTATTCCAAACCAAAATGCATTTTAGATAAAGTTCACACTCTTTTTGCCTCAACGTAGACGTTAATAAACAATGTTACTTATTCAAAGCCACGCGGTCATGTAAATCTAACTTTAGCACTTCGAACCTGGGTTTATTTAAATATGACCCTCACTGGCGGAAGAAACGGTAAACATTGTACAAATTAGTAGAGATTCTGTTTGCAGAGGTCCAGTTAAATCAAACACGGGGGGAACGCGATCTTAAAACATTCCCTGTCGTGTGTTTCGGCTTATTACATTATAGGTATGTAAGCAAGCTTTGTAAATTTATATATTACTCGGCTTCTATCGATATGGTACTGATATTCAAAGTGGTAACTCATTGCACACATACAGCGTGTATATTTCATACGAGCGTATATTTTGATGGCATTTAGTTTCTTAAATTTGGCTGAAATTTTATCGAATTTGATTGATTGCTATTTGAGAAGATCTACAAAATCCAAATTTTTAAGGCAATTGGGAATTCAAGGGATTCATTCGGAGCCTATTTGCTGAGTAACAAATAAACATTCATAATTATTTAACTTCATCCTTCTGTCTGTCAAACAGAAATAGACAGACTTGAGATACAGAATCTCAGAATGGAGATTTATACATATGGTGTAGATCAATGGCCCAGCGTCAAAAATTGTGAATATTTTTTTCTTCAAACTGGCGACCCACCCTTGTTTCGCACTGTTAAACTACGGTGTTCTGTTAAACTACCTTCTACTAGTGTAATAAATGTTTGAGTTTGACTCTTTCACGCATAAAGTGTGAAATTGTCTCTAGCTCAAGCAGTTTATGAGAGGCGTGGATATGTCAATCTGTCAGGGAAACATTTATTTAACTGGATCCATATTATGCGATATGGATAGTCACAGTCAAAACTCAAAATTAGAATATCTCAACTAAGAAAACATTAGATACTCTCAATCATAACCAATGAAACCATATTAATATCCCAAAGATATTCAAAGAGTGTTAATATTTTCCTCCTTTATTATCGCCTGAAGGTCACACGCGTCAAGAAACACTTCAAAAGATTGAAAAAAATCGTTTATTATTCTAACTTCAAACAGTAGACTTACGTATGCGCGTGGTTTATTTGATAGCAGCTATTTTCCCCTTGAGTTACGTGGAAATATTAAAGAAACACGCTTATTCTGTGAAGCTTGATCTGTGATAACGCTTTGTTCATAGAAAAACATGAAGCCTCTTTGTATGAAAACAAGCGAGTGTATACAGAGAATACCTATACGTACAAATGCCAATGAATATTCATAAAAAATATTAAATCGTTTGTATCAGAGTCTTTTGGTAGCACACGTTTGATGTTTTAACCAAGAAATGTGTGATTATTATTCATTCGTTGTATTTAAATATAAACTATATGAGTTTTTCTAGTTTGAAAGTAACCGCATTATTTATAAATTAAAAATCAGGCTCTTAAAAGTTAGCACAAACATTACACAGTGTCACACTGTGTTTATGGTGACGTCACCTTGCCAATGAGACTCATGAAAATGCGTAAAATCTAAACGCATTTAAAAGTAACATGGAAGTAATTAAACAAACAAACATAGACCAGACTAGAATGCTATACACTATTTCATTCACGGCTTCATTCGGCTAAAAACTGCTAACCGGACCGCAATTGTGGGATAGCCTTGACTCGGCAGTCGACACTCGCCAGCAGACAAAGACAAACGTGAACCGTTCGACCACAGGCTCAACACGCTAATCCAATTAAGGAAAATTCATTATCTGGCATCGGAACGTGTTTCCTCGCCAATAGTGATCCGTTGAAAGAACCCTCTGGATCCTGAGTACCTCTACTTGTAGGCGATTAGTGCTGGAGTACTCTTAACCCCCCTCGAACCGTTGCTGTCGGTTTAGCCCCACTCTTTGTACTCTTAGCCCTCAAGACGGAGTGTATTATGGGCTAATAGCAGAGTTATTACATTCCTGCTTGGTTTCGTTTGATTGCTTTGATGTTTTAAGTTGTTTATTTAGAGTGATATTTTTTTTCTTCTTCTATTTATTTAGTCAATAAATCTACTTGCTGCGTGATTTGTGAAATGGTCTAAATTATTGAATGCCATGCGTCTGCACAGACGTTAATTTGGTTTTGAATTCTTAAAATCAACGCGTGTCCAGAGTGGATTGTCAAAGTTCATATTATACAAATTTTAATGCCTTGCAGTTCTCTTTATTGGGTTTTCTGACAAAAAAAAACATGAAAAGCCAATGGTTATTTAAACTATTTTTTGGTTTACGTGCTTAATTATTTTTTGCATTTTCAATTTGGAATTCAGCAGAAAACGTTGACCTTAGGTTGGTAATATTTTAATTCAAGCTAATAGAAGAATCGTAAGAAACCTGCACACTCCTGGGAAGATAATCAAAGGTGTGTGTAAACTCTCTATAGGAGGGCAGGCATGAGCCCCTGCAATGGGGACATATATATATTTCAAAATCTGGATTTTGAAAAAAGTTTCGATTCGTGATTAATTTTCTACGTGGATATATATAATTTTAATGGTATGAAGTGCACGCGGACGAAGTCGCGGGCAAAAGTTAGTGTAATTTTTCTTCAATAACAATATAACGTTTTATTTTTCTACGATTTGTTTTACGTTGGAATGGAGTATAGTATATTAACATTCAATATTGCAATGCAGATGCCGTCGCCTGTGTACACACTGATATTAAAATTGATTGTGGTTACAAAAAGATTCCCGTTTTTCAGATTTAATGCATAAATATGCGATATTTTCACGTTTCAAAAGCTTTTTAATTGAAGTGTTAAATTTTCCTTTGAAATAGTGCAACAGAATCATAACTTACCAAAAGTAGACAGATAAGCAATGTCTCAATCTGCGGAGCTTTTTACTTTTATAAATTAAATATTGTTATAACTTTACTATCTTTTTGAAATCAGACAAATTCAAAGGTATATGAACAGAAAACAAAGATCGAATACGTGTATCACATGAATTCTACTTATAAACAATGTTTGGGTGTTTGACAGATTTTTAATGAATGACTTACCAACTCAGCAAAATTACAATATAAGCATGAGTGCTATGTAAATAATTATTATTACTAGACCTTTTATGACTCATAAGAATATTATAACAAAGTCAAACAAGGTTCCCTTATTAACTATAAGGGTTCCTTGTTTGACTACGGAATCCCAAAAATAGCAGCGAATTTTTTTAAAAGAAATTTGTTGTTGTTGTCCGTCCGCGGCATAGTTCAGAGACTATTACTACTAGAAAGCTGTAGTTTGGTACGAGTTTACATATTTATCATGTCAACAAAGTGGTTAAATAAAACCTTGAAAAATATTTTTTTGGGGGTGGCTCCCATACACGTAACTGGTAGATGATTTTTTAATTTAATTTGTTTCAGATGTGTGATTGAAACATTTTGTATAGGTTTGTTTGAGACCTTTTAAGGATAAATAAAACTATATGACTTACTACTCGTATATGATAATAAATAATTGAAACGTAATGCATTTACCTTCTGCTCTTATACAGAAGGGTAATTAATCAGATCAATCAGCCACATGGTCTTATTGGAGGCACATTAAGACCATGTTCCACTGTCATCAATGCGTAAGAACGCTTTTAAGTCATTCTCCCAAACACTCTCTTTAAAGTCATGCAAAATTACAAGCAAAGAAGTAATTCGAATGCAGCTCACGATTTGCAAGCATAATGGGGCAATTTCCTAGTCATTTCCTGGTGGCTGCAAGCGATCTTGTGGCGAGGCGTTCCGTCGCCACTTTTCGTTGCACGAAGCTTTTCGTCAATGTCCTGTGTTTTATTTTTCAGCGTGTGCCTAGCCTAGGCGGTGGGCGGTAGACGATGGCCCACAAACTGGATTACATCTGTGTTTTGTCGAAGAAGCTGTTTGGGGATGGCTCGAGTGGCAGGTTGAAACAATATTTGTGTCTCTCCCCGACATGAAAGAAAGATAATCTTCGTACTACATGGATGACTAGCGTCTGGACAAGTTCTCTGTTGCGAAAAAATTGCAAGATTTTTTAAAGGTTTTTTTATTTTTGTAGTTAAACAATATTTTTAATTTTTTGTTTTTAAAGTGTCTATAAACATACAAAAATATCAGAATTTAATAATTATGTATTTATTGATTAATTTTGTATGCAATAATTAATTTTCCGGCATTTAGTTTGTCATATTTATAAATCAACGAAACAGGTTCTTTTATTAGTCTTTAAAGTATGCACGTCGCCCAATGTTAATAATCCATACACAGAACAGAACACATTTATTTTTAAACATAATATTTAATAATTTCTCTTATATAATAAATATCTAATATCTAATGATTACGCTGATTATCAAATTAATGATTATCAAAAAAATTACGCAGGAAAATTGGTACTATTTCATTGTACATGAGCCAGTGAATTCTGTGTTGACTTATTTTTCAGGTTTTATTTACAGTGAAAGTTATTGGGTTTTCTTTTAAATGTAAAATAGCGACCATAGAACGAAAAATATTTAAATATTAACGCCATCAATGACAGTGTCATTGTTTTTCTAGGCCCGAAGATATAAAACACGACATCGACATCTTACAGATTGTTGACTCTGCCAGCTACCGTACCATGACCGGCTTACCAAAAATACTGGATTTAAGAGAGCGAACAATAGGGTCGTTTATAGTCAATCAGAATCCATCACCCGATTTAGGACCTAAGAAACTGTCTAAACTCGCATAAATCGCGATTGATTGAACAGAACAATCTAAAATTGGCCAGTAGTAGACTAACTTGGGAGGAACACAGTTGCCGGCGAACAGTGCGAAGTTTTCTTGTTAAAAGTTCTCTATTGCGGAATGAGAATAATAATTCTTGAAATCACTTCCTTATTAGGACTGAACCACTATTTCATCCATTAAAAACCGTTGCTTGGATATTTTAATTTGCTTTCGTACTTAACTTTCGACAATGTACATTTTTAGAAAGAAAAATTTTCTTTTTTATGATTTTGAATGTTTGTTTTTACTTATCAGCATCCGGGAAATGTCCACTGCTGAACATAAGCCCTATGTTACGGCACAACAATCCGAGCCGCTTGCATTCAGCGATTCGCAGCCATGGTCGGCCACCACGTCATCGGTCCATTTAGTTGGTTATGTTAGCCCATGAAGATGATACCTTTAGATTTCCATATACCATGGTATTATAAAAATAGAAAAGATACATTCAAATACAAATACATGTATCCACTTTTGAAATTTCCCTCAACACAATAAATAGTGACTGAATGTGACATGGTTCAAAAGTGTGTTTTTACTCGAGTGACAGTCAATAATATAAAGTTTATTCACACTGTAAATATTTTAGATCGACTTCAAACGGCTCTGAAAACGCTTAAATCACGTCGTAATTAATATTTTCATAATACTGAAACACTCCAGGGAAACTGTTACAGGAATAAAACGATAATAAATTCCACAAATTAGGCAAAGTTTCTGAACTTAATAACAATAGCCCCTGTGATCCGAGCCTTTTGAAAGACATCTTAAACAGCCGAATAATCCCTTTTTCATCGTAAATTTACTTTCGACAAGACCGATCAGTATTTCAGAACCGATTACAATTAATATAACATAATTATTAACATTTCTATTTGCACACTTGCTCAATACTTTCACTGTAAATACAAACACACGTATCTATATGTTAACACGTCCATATACACTTACACATACACTTCTTTTACACATATATTTAATGCCTTACATATTAGAGGGCTTATCTGAAAACCAGCGCTATGGCTACTGCCATAGCAGATGCTGAGATCAGTCCTTTTTGACGACACATTACAACACAATGCCTATGTACATCAATAATGTACTATTTGTAATTGTACGTAATGGATGTATTAATTGTATTTTGTATTGTGTTGTGTGTGTTTTAGTCAAATAAATATGTTTCTGTTTCTGTTTATAGTTGTATGTTTATTATACTCATACTACTGCAGTTTACAATATCCTCTAGGTTTTTACATGATTTTTAGGGTTCCTTAATCAAACAAGGAACCCTTATAGTTTATATCCGTCTGTCAGTCTGTCCGTCCGCTGTAATTTAGTAAGTGCATAAATAATAAAAGCCGTAGAATAAAATCTTGAATTTAAAAAAATCAAGTGGCGCCCGTACACTTATCTTGGGGGTGCAATATTTTTTCGCGTCTACACCATTATGTTTTATTATTTAATGCTTGATTCGATAAACTGACCTTTAATTTTACTACTTTATTTAGAGAGTATATATAATTTTATATCGGTATGCTCGTTGCTCATAGTTAGCTGAATATTGTGAAACCAGAATTGCTTACTAATTATGTACCACCTGTAGTTTTACCAATATTCACAATTAAATGATTGATTGCAATCCAGCAGTCTTGAAATTGATACCGTTCTGTTTATTTAGAATATATTGTCAAAACTTAGTAGCGTTACGAAACATTTCTATGTTTTGCCCGCTAAATTTTGTTAGATTTTATACAACTCAATCATTAAAACTCCCCATTATGCAAACTCTGGAAAAAAGGCTTCATCCAAAGTGTATGAAATTAAACAGAGAATTAACTCTAACAAGTTGCAAGAACAAATTAGGCCTACAAAAAGCCCCGGATTTGTTCTTCAAATGTTGCTCTACTTTCTTTGTATAAGGGTGTAATTAAGAGTTTATCCCCGACATTATCTTAATGGCCTGCTGATTCTTTAATGGCTCATATAAATTGCTTATTATCAGGAAGAGCATTCGTTAAGAATAAGATTCGACGCCGAGAGTTAAATGTACAACCGATCAGATTCTAGAGACACTCTAAGTTTATCTAATATATGAATGAATTTACATAATTATGACGTAATACGCTTGTAATTTCATACCTTTATTTCGAGCTAAAATACCATTGATATGAGCTCCTATAATTATAATCGGTTTGAACAGCTTTCTCAATAATTAATTGTATAAATAAAATTGAAAATAATTGTATCATTTTGTGAAAGGTTTTAACTACATGAGTATACATTCAATTTATTATTTTTTATTATTGTAATATATCACATTTTCTCTTTATAGCGTACAGATGAACAAGGAGCCCGTTCTTGGTTTTCATTTCAGGTGTGATGATAAAGCCGTATCAATTCTTCCTTCGTTGTTCACTTTTCCACCAATAGTATTCAGTTACAGAATTTTCAATTGTATCTTGGTCTACCTATATATACGACACCCACGGGATGACATGGGGACCACCTAAAGCCAGAACCAAAACATATATTATATTCTAACTAACATTACACTAACTAGCTAACATTGATATTGCAAAATGAAATGAGTGGTTTTTTTTAGTTAATAAATATCTACTTACAATAGCTATTGTGTATGACTGCTTCAAGAGAATGCCCATACGGTCTCTATTATTAAGATTTTGCTATCTAAGAGATATATACATATATGGACCATAAATCATGAGATTCCTCGCCACTCTGCCGTCACAAGCTACATGTGCCGGCACGCGGCGCCATTCGCCCGCCTCCAGCCCAGCCTCGCGAAGACAACCGGAAAATTAAAAAGTAAACACTGACTTCCACAACACTCGAGTT
This sequence comes from Carcina quercana, assembly GCA_910589575.2. NCBI lineage: Eukaryota > Metazoa > Arthropoda > Insecta > Lepidoptera > Depressariidae > Carcina > Carcina quercana. The sequence continues at coordinate 9,323,795 of OU342436.1, forward strand.
CAGTGAAAATAAATGATATCAAATTCATTTCGAAGCAACGCTGCATATACTTAGAAACAGCGAGATACGTAATTACAAAATAAGAAATAGCATAAAAAGGTCTTCATTCAATTAAAAGAGACGGAGCACCTCAGGCCCTGCTCTGGTGTACCCTCGAGGCTTAGGAGACAAATTTCCCTGGAAACAAATGCGATTCAAATTCAGACAAATAGTCCCTACGCGGAAGGAGCCGTTTACCAGGAAATTTGTCCATCACTCTTTGGGCCCGGTGGATTTTTTCTCTTTTCTGACGCTAGCCGCTATTTAGGTACGTTATTGCGGACAAAGGAAATGGCAGTTGAAGGTCTGTTAAGATCACGAAATTGTACAAATATATTACCAAAGCAGCCACAGCTGTGTGTTTTACTTTGAAATAGGATGTATGACACCCGTGGATGTCACAGAATGGAATTCTAGGGCATAGAATATTAGCCAATCCAGGGATAGGGCAGGGCATAATTCTTAGTGCGTCACATGCCTTCGCCAACTATAACATAAAAAATATTTGTAAATTCACTTGTTCTAGGACCTACGACACTTTCATGAAGTAGGTTCGATTTGAGTGCTACTGTTGTAGTTGTAACTTGTTGTACAGTATTTTTTTTTAATTCAAGATTTATTATCATTCCTTATCCACAAAACCATTATGTACCTTATCTAACAGTCATAGCAGTTTAATTTCAAAGTTCAATGTATTATAATGAAATAAAAATGTTCCATATGTACCTCATCTTGCACCAACACGAGCACCTTTTCCTTGGTTCAATAATTAATATAAGGATATTCAGTGTTTGTATATTTTGAAGGTTTATTAGATTATTTTGTATCGGAAGTAGATATTTGAATATTTTAATTGGTTTACTGAAACATTATTCTTAGAACAATTTACAAAAGTTGCCCACCGGATATTTAATTAACCCTTTAAAGTGAGTACCAGGGGAAAGTTAATTTGACTAACTTATTTATCTACACGGTGGGAGTCTACTGCAGAATCGATCGAAATCCAATATATATCATGTTTTCTCGTGCTCCCCAAAATTATTCAGATAATAAATTTAAAAAAAAAATTTTTATTATAGCCCAAAAATTAATCAGTAGTGGAGGCCGAAAATCTATTTTAAGCTTTGTAGTAGAGCTTTCCGCTCTTCCGTTAGCATAAAAGGGTTAATTACAAAACGGCTTATTTACTAACAAACAGAAAAGGATAAAGTTAAACTTATACATCGTATTGCAGTGTGTGAAATGGACAATTTTTTATAAACTATACAATATTAGAGGTATAAGATCACGGGCAAGAGCACACTTAAATCTTTTTATGGACTTGCAATTGGCCTTAATCTAAACTGATGGTAAGTTACGATGAGGCCGTTTTATTTAAAGCGTTGTTCACCTAGAAGCGTCCAGTTGAGCTTACTGCAATCACTAATGTGCCTGCTAATGGCAGTAATAACTAACATCTGTTTCTATTGCTTATATTTATAGTAGCCAACAATTACCACCTGTCAATAAAGTATGAAGACTTTACTTCCTGTGCTGTTCATTTCCTCTACTGACCAAACAGTGACCGTGGCCGTTGATTGTTGCTTGTAAAATCAGCTGAACAACGCTACGAGTATAATAAGCAGTCCCAAGCAGTTTCCATCTAGCAGCTCTCCGCTATCTCTACCAGCCTGGGTAGTACGAGACAAGTAAGAGTGATGTGTCATATTTAATCGTCAAATATTTAAATGATTTGACGTTAAGATATAATAACATCTTATTCTCACTGATTTCATGCGTATCATACTAGGCAGGCTGAGCATTCATCAGTCAGTCCAAAGAATTTTTTGTTAACAATTTTTTTTGACGTCAATGTATCTACTACCCTTTAAAAAGTATACTGTAGAGCAGATAGCAAATAAAGCCTTCCAGCTAGTGCATCATACGATATTGAAGAAAAAATCGATTGGTTGGGTACTGCTGTAAAAGATTTCACTGTTCTCACTTGACTGGTCTCGATATTACCTCACAGTATTCAACTAGCACAGATTGAAGCGATCGCAAAAGGAAAAACCACAAAACTCATGCAAATATCATTGCAACCACATGCTCTCCGCTCCCAGCTACAATAAACGATGGATACGAGTATTTGCAAGCTCATGCTCGAGTATTACACCGCAAAGCGTGGTTTATTTCAAACTGCTTCTAGTTAATATACAGTAGTTGTATCTTCACTTTTTCCCTCTCCTAATGCTTCCATACTAAATTTCTGTTGCCATAATCTTTTTAAATAGAATAGCTGGCTTTGATAATTAATTACCTTAAAATAGGAGATGAATTTATAGTGTCGCGAAATGAATATCATTAATTTACAACTTTATACTTAGCTATAAAAGCAGTTACGCAGCTAATGGTTCATAGATGGCGCTTTGAACAATAATCGAAAAAAGTGTTTAGAATAAAAATTGTGATTCACTGTGAAGTTGTATGTTAATGATACTCATTTGCGACATCACAATCTGTGTCCTATTTTTAGATTGTTACTACACCAACTCAGCTATTATATTTTAAAAGATTATGGCAACAGAAATTTAGTATGAAACTTTGAGGCAGGTGATCCGCCTTAACTTAGCTGAAAAAATTAAAAATGAAATGATAATGATGTCCTTTCTAATACCACGTCCTTGCGGGAGCTCGGTTATGAAAAATAGCTTATTAGGCAATCCACCTGCGTGATTTACATACACTTTTACTATACGTGTACAGCAACCAAGTTGCAATATGTATCAAATGTGTCGCGATATGTATCTCTACTTCCTTTTTAGGGATCCGTTCCTCAAAAGGGTAAAAGCACCCTCATATAAAAAAATTCTTGACAGCAGGTGTTTGACAGACAGACCACGAAATGATCCCGTAAGGGTTCCTTTTTTTATCGAATTTATACATCGTAGTTATCAGAAAGCTTCATATACTTAGTAGCACACAAAAGGTAAGTTTATTGCGCTTCCTCTTCGACGCAACGAAGACTTCAAGTAGGAAAAGAAAAACAAAGGGATGGTATGTCGTCATCAATCAAACGTCGGGTGTCGTGACTACGCATTTTCCGATTGCCTGCGCCGTGGGCTAGCAAATAGATTACAATCCCGAATCAGGCGCATGCCGCGAAAGAATGATCGTTGCCGTGTGTGACTGCAATACTTATGATGGAGAAAGTAATTGGGGAATAGAGCGAGAATGTCAAAAGGCAGTGTTTTATCGGAATAGATCCACGTCCTAGAGTCAGTGAGCTGAAGAGGCAATGGGTAACATCGCTTGAAGAACGGATGACCAACGGGGAGTAAAATTTCTCGAGTGGCAACCACGTGCCGGGAAACGTGTACCGTCCGTCCCCCTACTAGATGGACTGATGACCTAGTTACGATCAGGAGGAGTCGCTGGATGCAAGCGGCATACCATGGAGGAGGCCCATGTCCAGCGGTGGATGTTTCCCGGCTGATGATGAAATCCACAGTCTAACACTTCTGTATAAGTTGCAGTGAAAATAATTGCCAGATAATTGCTTCTACAGCCTCTGTGGTCAAGTGGCTATATGATTGTACTCACAATCTAGAGGTCCCGGGTTCGATCCCAGTAGGGTTGCCTATAGTTACTTTTATTGGTTGGTGGTAGGGCATTTTCTGTCCGCCAGGTTAGCTACAACCGTGTAACCTAATCTGCCGCCAAACAGCAGTGTTAATAGCACTCCATCCAGTGGTCTTATCGTCATTTACTATCAGTTGAGATGAAGGCTAAGGCCTAACCCATCATACATAAAAAGTTAAAATTATTCAAAATAAGTCAAATAAAAGGTTATATGTATATTCTGATTACTATGTACTATCGATAAATCTACGAACATAAGTCAAAGAGCCTGAGATATTTTGTGTCTTAAAGTTTAGATAATATTGGAAAATGAGATCTATCTGTTACAAAAAATATTAACTTTATCATATGAATTTGATACGGAAACAAATAAGTAAATGTACGTCTATTAAAATATAGATTATCTTATTTGTAGGCTTTTCGGACTTCCTGATTGACCAACTGACCCCCAGCACAAACCAATTGAGCTAGAATCTTGAAATTCAGAACTACGATCCATTAGAGAACCACTAACGAAGGCATGTATGTCAAGACGGTCCAAAACGCGGGTAATCTACTACTTATTTGTTCTGATTTATTAGCTGGTTAATGTCGCCAAAAATTTCCACCACCTCTTTCCATACAAACAATTTTTTGTGAATGCCTGATGTTTCAGATTTAAATCCATCCGTAAGCAGATGAAAGACATGAATTCCTTAGATGTAATGTAAAGTCAGAAACGATTTCTTGAATAAAGAACATTTCGCATGTCTAATCTGTTTTAGTCTTGATCTTTAAACGATCTTGAGAAACTCAAACATCTCTTTGACCTTGTCGACTAGATACTTCAAATTCTAAATTCAAGGCCTAGTTTCATTAAAGTGAAGTTCTTCTCTTAATAAATAAGGAAAGACTTAAGAACAAACTAACATAATTAATCCTTGGGATTTCGTCTGCATAGAGTTCATGTTCAATTTAACTTTTTATCGGAATAAAAATTATGCTTCGAATTTTTTTTCAATGTGATTGGATGCAAACACACAAGCTGTTATGTTTATACCATTAGTAGAATATTACAAAAATTTTCTACTGAAACAGTAGTTAGATTTAAATGTATGTGCATTGTAGTCATTACTTTTCAGCTCACACATCATCAGCCAGTAAACGTCCACTGCTGACCATTGGCCTCCTCTGTGGTATGCCCCAATTACCGGTGCCGAGACTCTTACTGAGTTATATAATTCTCATCAGAAAAATCGAAACACCTAGCAAGTTTATGTTTTGTAAGGATTATCAGAAAAACCTATGAAAATTTAATTTGAATTTAGAACATTAACTAAACATTAGGATTTGAAAACTGCATATTATTCACTATTAAACGACATTTGACATATATTCCTAAATATACTCATTTTTCTGATGTTCCTTACTGCGCGAAGCGTTAGATTGTGGAACTCCCCCCGAGGCTATCAGGCAAGCCAAATCTATGGCCACATTTAAATTTAAGCTTAAGTCGCATTTTCTCAATAACTAATCCTATGTAGGAATCCTATGTACTAGTAGTATTGTATTCATAAAATAACGTGCATTTAATTTGTCTGTATTTATTATTATTATATAATATTATTATTATTGTAGTATTATTATTATATTATTATTGTAGTAAATAAGAACCTTAAGGAAGCCCAACTTAACATAGAGACGACCCAGGACCGCGCTGCCTGGAGACGCATGATACGGAGGGCCGACCCCAAATAAAATGGGAAAGGGCCAGACAAAGAAGAAGATTTTATATTATTATTATCATATATTATTTATATAAGTATACATATGTGTTTATTCAAGTATTTAATTATAATCTATCAATATCTGTCACACTTCCACCCAAATATTGTTACTTATTTCCTCTGCCCAAAGGTTGTCTGGTAGAGATCGCTATCAGCGATAAGACCGCCTGTTGTACATTTTTTTTTTTAACTTAAGCTTGTATTGGTGAACAATAAAGTTATATTGAATTGAACATAAACTTGCAAAGAGTTTCGATTTTTCTGATGAGAAGTATATTGTCACCCCGTATTTTCTACTTTGTGCCGTAGTCGGTGTCAAAGGGGACTTCCCCGGGGGGCAGTCAGCAGTGTCTACCTGATTACCACTTAAATCTTTCTGAGATCACCAACCTGTAAAAATAAGCATACGACATCCTCTTTGGTTGACCTAAAATCATGACTAATAAATATTGGCCATCATAAGGTTCATCGAAACAAAACGATACGAGTAACATATTAAATTTATTAAGTTATGGTATAAACAATTTTGTGGTTACTGGACTACTGATTATTTGTTATATTTATTGAAAATCTGGCTAAAAAAATGGCTATTGGAAGTTACCGCCACTTCTTATATTTTCTGAATTGTATAAAGTATATATTTTACGTATCACTATATAGTTTTAGTATTTTTGGATGATAATTGCTAAGGTCAGCCTTGACTCTGTCATCGTTCAAGAAGATAGTAGCATTGTAACTGATATAATAATAAGAAGTCAATGCTTAAACCTAGATTTTATCTAGATTAATTAAAAAGATAAACTGTAAAAAATATATCTCTCTACCATTTTTAAAAGCTTTTATTTAACTTGCAATGTTTGTATGTATGTATGTATGTATGTATGTTCGGGTCAAATCTTGCAAGCTGAATTAGAAGCACTTCCTCTTATCCTAGGGAGTTGAAATTTTGTACGTTGGTTCAGTTCCGATGACAATGCGTTTTTCTGGTACTATCGAGTTGGTCTGATGCTGGAGTCAGGAGGAATAAAGAGAAACTCTTCAATAGGCCCCTCGAATTCGGGCTCATCTCAAAATCAGAATACCAGGCTGACATAAGTGCAAGGGAGCGTGCTATATCGTTTCTATATATCGTATCGTAGCGCAGGTTGATTCCTAACAAACTACTTAAAATCATTTGAAGTACCAGGTTAGCAGAAACAGAAGTAGTTTTGATTTAGCTCACATGACATATTACGCGCGGGTTATACTACTCATGAGAACGCGTAGCTTCTGTCACTTCTTTTTTTAGGGTTCCGCAGTAAAACTACGAACCCTTTTAATTTCGCTCTGTTAGTCGGTCCGTCTGTCAGTCCGCGGCTTTGCTTAGAGACCCTTACTAGAAAGGTGTAATTTAGTACGGGTATACATATTAATCACGCCGACAAAGTAGTAGAATAAAATCTTGCAAAACATATTTTAAGGGTGGCTCCCATACACGTAACTTGGGAATAATATATATATAGTTTTTCTAATACTTGTGCTCAGAAAGTGATACGTTTTGTAGCTGTTTGGCGTGCTAAAAGTTCGTGATTTCAGAAGCTTGTCTTAAAAACGCAAGGCAAACGTGCGTTTTTGTTATTAACTAGTTATAAAGCCAAAAGCACTAGTACTATTTTTTCTTATTAACTGAAGGAATGTTTTTCATTCAAAAATCAATACTAGTATTTTTGCCGAGTCACTGGGCAGTATTTGCAACACACTCTTGGCCACAATCTCAATAATAGACTACCAGGTTGACATAAGTGTCAGAGAGCGTGTAAGACAACTGTTCCGCACTAACCTCCGAAAAAAGATCGGGGTCTGTTTAATTAGATACTTTTTGCTGCATTCACATGCTCCAAGAGGATTGGCTTCAGTTCGAGTGTTTTTGAAAAAAGAACGCGGGCCTTCGCTTTTTAAATATACATATTTAAATTCGAATGTTGATAATGATTTCATTTAATTTTATGGAGATGACAGAGACCTTATGCCAAGGTATTATATATCTATTTTTCTCTCTTTGAAGTTGTAGTTAGACTCCATCTTAGGTATGAGGTCCTGGTACTTTCGTCTTCATATCAACCGATGTTAAGTGATTAAAGTCAACAAATGGAAGCGTTCTCACCTAGAAACGTTACTTAGGTTGCTAGCTATGCTTTCTGTGCTAACCGGAACACAATCATCTTCATCATAATTTTACTATTGTTATATTTTTTCGCAAATGTATTATTAAAAAATGACGTTCGAAACTAGTTTCGCGTTTCCCCCCGTATATCTTTTAAACTATTGCTTTTAAAAATCTGAATACTTCACAATAGTATGTACACTGAACTTAAAAGAAAAACTATCAAGACTAAGCTGGCTTTGCAGGTGAATGGGTAATAGTCGACTAAATTATAAAATAGACTTCGAGGTGCCATAATGAAAGTTCCGTACAAATTCCAATCAAAATTACTTTACATCGTCCTGGGTGGGGCCTAACTTGCACTTCAATGCTTTTTAAAATTGAAATAGATTCAGTAACTTAACTAGACTTTTTTAGTCTTAAGAAACACGTCGATAACTAAAAAATAAAAAATAAATTAATATAAAAAAAATTTCATAAAGAAGCTTTTATTTAAATGCTCTAAAAAGAAGAAAATAAACTTTAAATTAAATCAAACCCATCAATTGATTACATTGAACAATTTATATGCTATAAAAGCTTGTCGCGTGATTTACTAGTGTAGATGTATGTAGATTTATCTATTTTATACAATACATACTTTTTCTCTAGATCAGTTTACATAATTCTTGTATTCTAGTTCATCGACACATAGGCCTCCTTCATGGTACGCCACATCGACATCAATACAATTAAAATCACGCGACAAGCTTTTATAGCATATAAATTGTTCAATGTAATCAATTGATGGGTTTGATTTAATTTAAAGTTTATTTTCTTCTTTTTAGAGCATTTAAATAAAAGCTTCTTTATGAATTTTTTTTTATATTAATTTATTTTAGATAACTATGCTCAAATCTAATTCTAATATGCTGAGCCGTTTACAAAGCTGTAATTTCGAACCCCCAAAGAAACGTCAATAACATATATCAGTAAGACTGTGTGGGAACGATTAGTAGCTGTCTTTGCGAACGCGTCGGTGGAGGGTCCCGGGGGATTATCCGCAAGCAATATGCTCTGTTTGGACAAGCTATCGTTATCAGGGCCGGTGCGGTTATTTACTCTTTACGCGTATCGTTTCGACTGGGATAATTCGGGTGCGACTGTTATTTGTACTGCGGATAAGAGAACGTTTGTATAATTAGTCTTTTCAATGAGTTTTCTTTGTTTCGTACTGATATATATTTTTTTCAGTGTAAAAAATATACATTATGTTCTTCTGTAATATGTTTTGTTTGTTTTTGTTTATGTCTGTTTGTAGGTCTACTTTCAGTTTATTTATTTTTTGAAAGCTCCAGTGTGAGTGCCGGGAGAAATCTCTCTTTAGGGATAGGCAACTCAAATTGTACATTTTTTAAGTTATAATAGTCTCTGTAATATTTTTATGTGAACAATAAACAAATAGATATGAACAATAAATCTGGGTAAGGTAACACTGCTATGGAAAATATTTCACTGTTTTTCTTTTCTTTTTAATGTTTCATATTATTTTCTTCACTTCGTTAGCAATTCTCCAGAAATGATATGGGTGTCTTTGTTTGACTACTGACCCCTATAAAATTGAAAATAGACCATGCTTTAAGGTCATAACTTGATTCCAGTGCCTCGAAACCTCCCAATTAAAAATTAAAGTTCATCAAAATAGTTCGAATTGCTCGTTTAAAGGGCTTCGTGCGCACATATCCTCCTCCGTTACGCGATGTTTCTGATGATAAGGATAGAAGCGTCAATAATCCTGATAGAGCATATTTTGATCACTTCGAACGAACCTTGAGAAATTAATGATGACATTTTTGTGATGAATGTGGTTTTCACGAATAGTTTTGCCACTATCTGTCAAAGTGGCAAAAATATTCTGGATTGGATGACCTCGACCTATAATATTTTTCGTTTCGTTATAAAGTACTCTTTGCTTTTGTTATAATGTACGCTGTCAAAACATAGTAACTACTACGAGTACCACATTACTACATCACTGGGATAAGACAAAAAGTTACGTATAATCAACGTATACTGTAATACAACAAAAGGAAAAATATACTCGTACATATTACTGGGATAGGTGATCTCTTAACCCTTCTGACCATAGTGGCGCCATCTTTTGGCAAATACTGTCGTGAAAAACATCATTGACTAAGAATCATAATTTATTAGTGATCGGAAATTTGATATTGTATTATTTAGATACATAAATCAAATTCAAAAATAATAGCACCAACGGTTACATAGGAGTTATCTTTATGACATTAAAGCTGGCCCGTAATTACACTTGATTCGACATTCTTTCCGCCATATTGTGTGACGCTTTTGTCGTTTATTCCGTGGAGAATGGACAACAAAAGATAACTGTAATAATATTATTGCGAGTCGAGTGGGCACACACACACATACGGTAACCTTTATTTTCTATTACAATGGGTGGGTGAAAATGACCATCGTTGGGGGATGCCGTCACTTCTATAGCTCATTAGGAACGATTATTATCTACTTTGTGCTCATAAAACTCGACATATATACTCGTAAGTTCAGATGTCTATATTCTGGTCTTGCATTTTTATTATTACAGGTCTAACTCATAACTGAGTCTGTTCCTGAGGTATGGGAGCGGTACTGGAGTGTGTGTTAACGGAACGTCAAACGACCCCCGACTGAAGTTATGCGTGGTTTACATGTTATAGCATGATATAAAAGTATTCTTAGCATTTATTTTTTGTGCTAATTCTACCGAAATGAACAAAAAGAAACATATGCTGTGGGTGTCTTAGCGAATAAGGTAAAAATATTCAGCATCTACCTTTGTCGTCACATCTTACTGCGATCACCACTCCGCGTGCTAATTTTCTGTGGGGAAGGCTTTAGTCCAGCAGTGGTTCTTTAGATGATTATGATGAATCAAAAAGGTTCGGTTTTAAAATCTCAGAATTATGGTGTAAAATCAATGTCAAAAACACTCTAAATAACTTTTCAAAAACTAATTTTCCGTTTTTTAAAAGCTTTTATTTTATATATAGTACAAATAATAAAGGGCTTAAGCTATAAATATAAACAATTCACATTGACATTCAGTATACAAATACTGTATGTCGACTGAATAATTAATTTAACGGTAAATTAGTTTCGAGCCGCTGTTTGTTTTCAGTTAACAGGCTTTTACGAGTATGTACAATTCAATTTTTTAAAATAGTGTTTCGAAAAAGAGAAATTTTCATTTCTTAGCACTTTGTTAAGAATTCCATAAAAATAATCTCTGTGTTCAAACGTGACCACAATATCAATATCCGCGTTTTAGCGCTCTCAAAACAGAGAAGTCGTCGGGGAATTCCACTCTTTACTAGACTAGTGCGCAAATCAAATGATGGACCTTAACTTTTCGTGCGTAACGGTGGGATATCAACTGTAAGTAGAGTTGGAATGTTACATGCCTTCTGGTTGACCTATTATAACGGGAGGAGGAAGAAGATCGTGTAATTCGAGCGCATACTTCCCGTAATAGCCTGCAGTGGGATTAACTAAGGACAAACAATACTTACAAGCATCCGTGAGCCGTGAGGTTGTGAAGACGTCTACTTATTGTATTGCATCCCTGTAGATGATCGAAATGTTTTTTTAGGATTCCGTACCTCAAAACGAAAAGGTTCCGGTTATGGCCTCATTAACTTGAGACTTCTGGGTGAGCAGGATATCCATGTAGGTCATATCATCCTTTGTCATCAGGTGAGATGTAGATCAAGTGCGAATCAAAGTTCCTACATCAACGTTCGAACCCATTTTACACAAAAAAGTAAAGTGGTAATTATTTTTTAACGAAATTGAGTTCACTCTTGTATTGAGTGATCTCTGAGTTGACTCGAAAAACAAAATCTTTATGTCTATGATTGGCTTATCTTGATAATTTAGCACAGTCCAAATATAAGCAGTATAAGTAACAGCCATGGTAGCTCAGTTGGGTAGAGCGTCAGTCCTTGAACAATCGAGGTATAGGTTCAATTCTGACTCCTATCAATGAGTTCTAATTTGTAATTTATCTACGAATGATAAAAATAATTAACATTGGCTTTTCGTTGTAGGAAAACATCGTGAGGAAAACTGCACACTCCAAAGAAGAAATTCAAAGGTGTGCGTGAAGTCTACCACTCCGCACTGGGCCCGCGTGGTGGAATATGACCCATACACTCTCTGTAAGAGAGAAAGCTTCAGCCCCTGCAGTAGGGACATATATAGGCTGTTGATGTAAATATAAGCTGAAAAATACTGACTGTCTTGTCTTCATTCTAAGAATCGATTTATCTCCGTTGTCTGACAAATGCTCTCGGATACTGCTACTAGTAAACAATGGCATGTAACCAAATACAAAGTTGTCCGATCACCAATAGTTGTGCGTGTAGTTAGGAGTGCTTCGGCGAAGCGACGCTCCCGACCCCAAACAGTTTGATAACCGCAAATACGTGTTTCACTTACGAGGGTATCGCCCCTTGTAACCGCTAAACAATGACAGCAATATTCTAAGTTTTGAAACTTGCTTTTGTTCCTTCGTCAGCTTTTACACTGAACTTGTCATTGCATGTGACTAGTTTCTGTCTAGGTACATACTTAAATAGATAATATTTATACCCGTATAATTATTACGTCCTTTTTCGTCTGGTATTTTTTATGTAGAATGTACGAAGCACCCTAAAAAATCGACCTCCTGACCCACCGGGAAGGTGTAAGCGTCGTCCCACACGTAACAATTCTGAATTGAAACCGGAAGGCTTGATTGCAATACAATATGTATTAAAAACAAAAGAAGAGTAAATAGGCACTTTCTAGACCAACACGTCCTCATCGTCACTTACCATCACGTGAGATTGAGGTCAAGTGTTGGTCTATCTTCAATAAAAAATTTTAAAAAAATGTACCGAGATACCTATCGAACCGGCAAGAGGCAGAAAGAGGTGTGGATTACATAAAAACTTTATATATCATCACACACTGGCCGGTTGCACCCCGTAGCCGGAGATTTTGCCTCAGCACGAGTGCAGTTGTACACTACTAACAAAGCGAAACTAAAAGGTAAACTAGAACGTCTCTCGGCAAGCTAAATTACGACGACGACGTGAGTGGCGATGAGCCCGGATTGTGTTCTGATTTAGGTAGATCAGAACGGAATTGGTAAGTGTGGGTGTTACAACTTACAAATAATACAATATTTTCGATTTTATAAAATAAAAAGTAGTTTGATATTATTTCAACTAAATCATTCCAATAAGAATCAATATAAATAATTGTTTATTATTTCTAACGTAAGCGACGTACTCGTAGTTACCGAATTGCTTGCTTGTATTTATAAAACGCTCGCAAGCTGCAGCGCGGAAAATCATTATTGCGCAATTTATAGCACTCGCGCGGTAATGCAGGCTCTGATTAATTTATTAAGGGACCGCAGTGTTGCAAAATTGATGGCCCTCGCTCGATGCTGTGTGCTTCGGGAGCACATGGAAAAATACGTAGCAATACATACTTGTACATGCGAGACGGATACGTGTTCAGTGGAAGCAATTTCGTCAGAAATTACAAGCTTTGAACATAAATTAAAACGTAAATTAATTCAAAGCAGGCTTCGTCTAATAGGTAAGAATTGTTGCTAGTGTATCTTCGTTGACGAAAAGGTACGGTGAAGTGTGACAAGGTTTAAAAGAGACTAACACGGGGCAATTTGATCGGTCAATTTTCAATCGGAGTGTGCAAATAGAGTCGCGATCCCATCAATAACGAGATTGGCATGAAATTGGCCCATCAAATTACGTCATGCAGGGCGCTTTTTAAAATAAAATAGGTCATATTTGTTTCTACCGGCCCTCATGGGTCGCCACATCAGGACTCGTACCGTACTCCATCATTCAAGAGCAAACGATACATGTTTTCCGGTATATCCGCTTTTAATCAACACATTTTAAGCAAAGGTATACCGTACATGCACTTGAAATTTCTTAAGCGGATGTTCAAAGGTTTGCTAAAAGACAAAGCACGATGACAATCTATACAAACACTCCACACCAGAAGCTTGTGGCTCGTATTTATCGCCGAGCCCTCGGTTCCTACATAAATAAAATAACAGTTTGACACTAATCGTGCAGGCAATACCAGACGCTTCTGTTTTATTCATACATTCTACTAAGTACTTCTTAAATCTGTTTACCGGTGGTACAAACAGAGGGCGTAGCAAGCGTTGCCAATCACGAAATCCCGTTACTGTATTCTCAAAAGGGATGAAGGTAAATTGAGGTACATGTATGAAGTTAGAATGCCTGCGAGACTAAGCATGCGATTGTTGTGGGACCAGACAATGCTCGAATGACATTATTTCGGCTCTCCTTTTTGTCAGGATCTTTGGGGAGCTCGTTAGTGTACATAAAGCAATTAAACCGACGTGGCAATAGAAACACATTTTATAAATAAATATAAAATACATCGACAGAATTGATAGTGCAATTATTTTGGTTAACAAATAGAATATATTCAATGAAAATCAGCTGGCAATAGTTGTATTATATCCATAGAATGTCATTTATTGAATTATATACATATTATATTATTATATACATTTATTGAAGTCCAAACAAATAAATTGAAATAAAAAATTAATTTGACATCGCCACTGCAAAATTGACACATTAGTCACACAACCTGAAGAAATAAAAACAATTTAAATACTAAATTCACTCGTTCCTTAGCTCATTATAGAAATAGAAATGTAGCTTGAATACACTACGACTTCTTAATACGAATCAACACACGAGAGCAATTTGTACAGCGTAATTATTTCACCACTTTGTTTAGCGAGCTGACGAGCGTAGGCGCATATGACAACTACCTACACGTTATCAAAATACCCCACTCATAGCTAAACGTTCTTGAAAGTTCTAGAAAGGAGGGTCGTTTCTAAAATATTTTCCAGCAAATTGCCTACCCATTTCACTAGCAAACACAGAGGCAAGGCAAACTAAATCAATTTGCGAGCGACTGCGGCCACCCTACACATTAATTGATTTACTTTGCAACAGGATACCTGAGTCAATTAAAAACCGTATCCTTTAATTGACAATAACCTGAGTCCGTAAAGCGAGTGAGAGCAATCGATCTGCCTATTTAAGAGAACGGCTCTTTGATGTGAAAGGGTAAGAAGTTCTTTGGGGAAAATATTTGCGGCACAAAACGAAATAGCAAACTATGGAGTCTTTGAAGCCATGGAATTTTGTTAGATGACTCTTTTTGGTGAACACTCCAACAGGTCAAAGGGGGTTGCCTTTGAAACATGTACTCTAAACGTGTAGTGCCTGCCTCTATTAGCTAGCTTTAACAAATGCGAAGGATACTTCTGTATTCAAATGTACAACATAAAATTTATTATGCGATGGGAAATGCATTATAACACTGAAGTTCTTCAAAATCAAAATGCGGTCATTCTAATATCATTCAATCTCGTTAAAGCTATATCAAGCAGCACGTACTTCGTGGTTTTCATTGAAATAATTTGTAGTTATTAATATTTGTTGAATGCCTTACGGTTGTTTATCATTCCTTACTTGATAACATTTCATTTAACGGCCTAGATGGAGCAGTTGTTCCCAGTTTTGTTAGGACATTGCAAGCTTCCGTGCTTCAGAAGGCACGTTAAACCCTTGAGCCTAGTTACTATGACTGTATGATTACTCTGACAACTACGGAATGTGTTCACGGAATGTCAAACGACACAATTATGCATAAACGCACGTCGTTTGACGTTCCGTAAACATACCCCCCGTGCCGCTACCATACCGCAGGAACCGACTCAGTTAAGCGCTACACGTGTTATGTATAGTATGTGTAAGGTTGGTTATCGACCTTACAGCCTACACGATAAGAAAATATAACATTTCATTCAATGTTGAGAACAATTGAGAACATGGACCGTTAATTGTGAAGTCAATTCCCCAAGCCCAAATTAACTAGAAACATAACGTATTCAAACTAAACGAACAGGCTACCAAACAAAAACATGAAGTAAAACAGCGCTGCCCGATATATGCCACTAAGTTTTAGTGCAAACCCCGGCTTTGATTCTGGTTGAATCTCTTTGAAAGTCAGCGTCAAATTAGTCCTTTTGGTCCGAGGCCGGACAAAATAAACCGTGGGGACTAGTGGACCGTGATGAACCTAAAGCCGCTATCGTAATAAACTCCTCTGCGACTGAATGACGAGACACAATTTATAGACTATCTATGTGTCGATGTTTGCTTTTATTAATTTGAGACTTCTGGGATTACGTCATTGCCATCAGATAGTCAAGTGCAAAAAAGTATTTTCATCTATTCATTCTAATAAGATAAACATTTGAAGTCTTTGCTTAAAGCTTTTATCAAAATTTCCGTAGCAGTTGTTTTTTTTGTAGCAAAAGCTTACAATTTTGTAAAAGATAAACATGAGCAACAACAGGAAATCAGATTAATATGCAAAAATATCAAAACCCGCATTTATGTTTCACTTTAATGCTTATAATAAAATAAAACCCGGGTAGCAAAATAACACAAGATGAAGTTAATTGACTCCCATTTTAGTAGACAATATTTTTTGGGTTTCATCTCTGATAATTTAGATGAAGATAAACATTCATAAAACTATTCGACTTTGCTAGGTCAGTGAAAAACCTGTTACAATCCTAAACTAAAATTAATCAATATATAACCCAAATGATTCCATTGCAGCAATGCAACGAACGTCTAGAAAGGCACTGTGTTGGACCAGTATATAATACCTAGCCCGACGAGACGGTTGGGGGAAACGACGCAGCTAAGGAAATTATATTTGGTCAACGTCAAATGCAAATTCTGTATAATCCAGTCGGTTACAAGGTATTCAAAACCACTCGGTCCAGAATATTCGATTGACTAAGTTTGAATCAAACTTCATATTGCTGTCTTATTGGATGGCAGTTGCATGCGAAACATCTTGAAGTTATGCAAGTATGCAACATTGTTTCCGTTCCGCGGTGTTTCTTATGATACGTTCTATTTTTACAATAATATCGATATAAGGTTGGTCAATATGTCGCTGTTTCTTACATTTCAAAGTTCAAATGATTTTAATTAATGTAGATTAGATTTATTTATTTCAGAGTACCAATTTCAAGTTTACAATAAAATATAAAATGACAGAGTGTACAATGATCGTCGAAAATAATGTCAAAAGTTATATAAAATAATTTTAATGTAAAATAAAATAATAAAATAAATCAAGAACCATCAAATGATTTTCTTCCTTCTTCCTATTTTTATAAACAATGAATGTGGTAGATTTACAGTTTCCACTGTTGAATTTATTGTGCTTCTAATTGCAGGATCAGTCAGTGTTGAGGATATGAGGAACGAATAAAAGAATGTTTTAGCTATATTGTGTATTGCACTAATCTTGGTTATTGTCATATGACCCGAAAATGTGCGACCATGACTCTCATTGCGCCAATTGCGCCTCTCGGGAGAAAGCTGTTCCTATTTCCAGCAGACGAGAACCGCAGTATGAACTTCCCACACTAAATATCCTCAGTAAGTCGAGGCTCCTGGATGACGCGTGCCATCCAAATGCCTTTTCACCACTTACCATCTTGTAAGATGAAAGCCAAGTTAAAACCCCGTAAAAACATACCCGTTGAATTGAGAACCTTTTTTGAAGTCCGTTAATAACAAAATTCATGTCTCTCAGTCGTTTCAAATGAACGATTAGCGATTTGTTTGATCGCCCGAAGACATATTGACCAAGTGACAGCTTAAGTTGAATGCCGAGGGTTGTATGAAAACCAAAAATATAAAATATACGTTTTAGGTAAAATGTATTACCTGTAACAAGATAGCAGGCGACGGAGCCGGGATCAGCTCGAGTGTTGCGGAAATGAGAAACGAATACCGCGGATTCAGAGAATGTTCTACTGAAACTATGTTGACGATATTCTTGATTGTTTTGTCAAGTTTAATATAGTTGAGAAATATTATTATTTACGCATGTACGCAGAAAGTTACTTGGTTGATATATTTAATTTAGCCAGCCCCCAAAAATACTTGTTAATATTATTTATAATTAATATATTTGCCATGGCAAATTCATTGGCCAGTAGATTTTACTGAGGTCTGAATATATATATATATACTCAGGAATATAGCGGGCACTCATGTATGTGAGTCGTACTTGTACTTACCGGAGTTATTCGGTAGTCAGTCTATCGTGTAATTTCGAAACAAAAATCTAATGAAAGCAGGAGCTGAAAACTTTCATACAACTTTAACTTTACTGAACTGATTTGTAATGTGTAATGTTTTCAAAGTATTTTTTATAAAAAATTACATGAAGATTCCAATCCAGTCCCAGTCCACTCCTGGACATGAGCCTCCCTCATAGATGCATAGTAGATGTCCATCTCCTTAATATAGTCTCTCTTACTCCCTCGGGAAGATATAGGTTGGCAATTTTATAAAACCGAGAACACAAGGCATAGAAATAACGATTAAAAGAAAGACTACAAAAAAAGAAAATTAAATACACGTTTGTCAAACGACAAAAAGATCGTGCCCATGTTTGGTTTCATCTGCGCGCTTGTCAAAGACAAAGCATAACACGAATTCAGCTCGGTGCAAAATGGATCGCCAGTCCCGATAGGGAGCTGCGTCCAATTTTTATTGAATCCGAGCTCCCTGGCATCAGCTCAAACACTACGTTAGCAGAATTAAATTATGGTAACGCCAATTACAGCGGTTTTTGAGCTTCGCTGTGGCCGATCGCCAATTTACGGCCGATATGGAGTCACGGTGTCATAGTAAACTTTTTAGTATGAAATGTCGCCTCCTCGTGGGGTTTCATATGGTTTTTATTCATTTCGATCAACTATAACATACAAATGAAACAATTTATAGAAGACTTTGTGCGCGTGGACTTCATTAATTATCCCACGGGAAGTACTTTTTCGATTGGGATAGAACGTAGCTTATGTCCTTTTCTTGTCCTTCAACTTATACAAAAATTAAGTCATTCTGGCTCTCCTTTAAGTTGGAAACGAAGGAAAAAAACTTTTAATATATTAATATTAGTACGGATAGATAGATTACAATGAAACAACATTTTTCTTTTTAGTAAATCGAAAGAAGAAAAATACCTTGTTTTAAGAAGGATTAAAAAATAATCACGATAGAGATGAATTAATGTTAATCTACCAAATATACTGCTGGCGCTAAAAAATTCTAGTCTTTAGCTGGAACGATTTCTTTAAAGGACAAATACATAAAACAATAAGAAACGAGCAAGTGTGCGATTTTCTGGCAAGTCGATTGTTTGCACCCTGAATGTACCTCTAGAACTTGAGGATAACAACGACACGTGCCAGGTATGTACAGGAGGAGTAATTTTCCCTGTCTAGCGAATCTCACGTGTGTAGCGAAGTTTAATTCAAATAAGACCTGTAGTTTTGGAGAATACGCCGTGCTCTGCAGTCGTCTGGAAATTAACATTTCCGCTCCTTTGAATTTGCAGAAATGAATAGATTTGTTTTCTTTGGAAGTGCAGGTACAAACGTGTACTTATTCTCTTTAGTTTAATTTTTAGATTGTAATTAAGGCAAATTAAAATTTTAAAAGCAGTTAAGTTCGAGTCAGACTCGCGCACGAAGGGTTCCGTACCATTATCTATAATAACGGCAAAAAATAATGTATGTTGTAAGGGAGCCCCCCTTAACCATTTGTTTTATTTTAATTTCATTATTTATTTTTAATGTAAATATACAACTAAATATTCTGTGAATATTTCAAGCGTCCACCTGTTGCCGTTATCAATAAACAGCGAAAACGAAAAAAAAAAACATGTTTATTGTATGGGAGCCCCATTAAATATTTATTTTATTCTGTTTTTTGATATAGCGGCAACAAAAATACATCATCTGTGAAAATTTCAACTGCCTAACCATCACGGTTCATGAGATACAGCCTGTGACAGACGGACAGCGGAGTCTCAGTCTTTGGGTACATAACCCCTTTGGTTTTTAACTTCATTTTATTCTTACGAGTATTGTTTGTTAATATAACAACTATAACAACACACTCGTCCAGACCCATCAAAGTTTCATACTATAATAGCTGAGTTTTTAATGGTGGCGTTTATCTGTGTGGTCACCACCATTAAATTGTGGTAATAAAAATAGGACATCAGACTATGTCTACTATGACTACGTCGCGAAATGAGTATCATTAAAATACAACTTCACAGTGAATCACAATTTTCATTTTAAACACTTTCTTCGATTATTGTTCAAAGCGCCATCTACGAACCATTAGCTGCGTAACTGCTATTGGTAGCTAACTATAAAGTTGGAAATTAATGATATTCATTTCGCGACACTATAATTTCATATCCTATTTTTAGGTTATTACTTATCAAATCCATCTATTCTATTTTAAAAGATTATGGCAACAGGCATTTAGTATGGAAGCAATAAGAGAGGGATAACGTTAAGCACCAAACACACACAAATAATGAAAGGGAAAGTAACAGTTATCGTTATCGCTTTACTAATATCGTAATAAACATTTATTACTCCCTGTACCGCAGTCCCGGGCTCCTCACCTAGCCACATTGAATACCCTCTGTCGTTAATCAAATCAAGTGCTAAATGATCCGACAAACAGCGGGAGGGAGTCAGACAGTAAGATATGTCCTCCATTCAGAACTTACTGATGATGTTTCCGTCCAATATTTTTTTCTTTAAGAAACCAATGAGGCCGATAGCAGTCGATTTGTCTCGTATCTATTCGGTTGTATTCGGATTTGGGCTGTTTATCTTGGCGAATTGGTTTCCGTTTTGTACGAAGTAGAGGGAGCTCGTTTCGGATTCTGTGCATAGGTTCCGTTGCTAATTGATTGAGGTTGGTTTAGGGCTGCTTAGCTGTTTGTTTGCTTAACAAACTCAGTGTTGGTTAATTGTATCAGAGTAAACTTTTTGTCTGATACTTTGCACGATTATTTTGTCTTAATATAATCTTCTTTGTTTGTGAATGGAAACAATTGTTTCGAATACAAAAACAGAAACGAACTTAATTAAATTTTTCACAGCTTTACGGGGTTGCAAACTTAAGTATTTGTTAATATTTTTTTCTGCTCGTAAATTGAGCCTTATTACATCGCTTTTAGGTCCATTAACCGAGCTATAACCCTCGCGTGTGTAATTCTATTACACCATAGTACGTAATAGAATTATACCTACAGCCTCGTGTGTAATGAGCAACTTAGCTCACTTGTATCATAATGTACTATACCGCTTTCTTCAGAAAAAGATACAGACTGCAACGAAGTGATCCTATAAGGTGCGGTACCCTAGAAATGAAGTATTTGGATTAAATATGGATTTTAGCATGTTACTTCATAGATCTAACGATAATTGAGGAAGCGCAACGGGACGTCCAAAGTAGCAAAATCAAATACCTCGATACTAATATTATATGTTTGTTTGTACTTCTTTAAGGTCGTAGCGGAGAGTCATAATGTCTTGATTTTTGTATAAGGATAGTTGAATTGCCGGAAAAGGGCATAAGCCATCTTATACCGATGAAGAAAGTATTTCCCAAGGGATAATTTAATATGTAAATGGAGACGAAATCACAGGCAAAACGCGTTATAACATGAATGTCATCTACTACATGTCAGGTTGTGCTTCAAGGCGGATAGTTGAAGTACATCGCTGCGGGCGCATTCTCTCACGGTATTGCGGCCACCGTGTAACGGTGACAATGTGATGTTTGCACTGAAATTCCGATTATGGGAGCATCTGCAACCACTAAGTGAGCTAACGAGAACAGTATGCCCGGATATAATAGCCGTATCTCAAACCTTCCGTGTAGTAAAATGCAACTAAGAGAAAAAATTTGAAGATGGGCAAGTAGCATTCAGTGTGTCTTTTTATGTACGATGAATTTGCACTTGGCCTTCTTCTCACCTGATGGTAAGTGACGATACCGCCGTTGAATTGTAAGCGTGCGTAACTGCGAACCCAGAAGCCTCAAGCTAAAGTGGCGCTGGTTCTGCTACCTTTCATACCGGAACACAATAGTAATATTAATTAACACTGCTCTTTGGCGGCAGACTTAGGTAACATAGTGATAGCAGCTAGCCAAGCGGACATAGAAAATGTCCTACCACCAACCAAACCGATTACCGATACCCCCACTGGGAATCGAACCCGAGACCTCTGTATTGTACGTCCAGCGTCTAGCAACTGGAACAATTTATGCTTTACAAACATCGTGCGTATTATTATGATTCAAATGTAATACCGGATTTAGAATGATACTATCCCATGTCATTACAAGATTTTCTGTAATATTCTAGAACGATCTAGAATTTTCCAAATTAATCTATAGGCTCTGAATGATATAACAAACTTTATCATGGTCAAGAATGCTTTCAAACGTTTTAACGCAGCTAGTATCATTTTTAAATAAAAAATATATACATATTACTCGTGAATTAATTGCTAGTGGAGTTACGAGAAGGGTCTAAATTGACTCAGGTAAGGTGTCTGGAATCTAATCAAATTACAGCAACGATTCAGGGTGCAATTTCTTACGAGACTGTATTAAACAACTTTCAGGAAGTTTAATATTCAGACAATGTAACTGATCTGAGAATTTGGTTTACTGACGGCATTATTCACTTGAACAATTATGTCATAGTTCTAAATTGGCTTAAGTAAGAAATTTGGCCTAAACAAATAGCTGCAACGCTTCAGGCGGAATTTCTCACGTGTCTGTGGCCGCCAGTCGACAATGTTCCGGCTGAGAGAGTTATCCTTTAGATACAAGGAATAGCTAGCATTTCGACAGAATAGTCAATAACTCAAAGATTAACTTACATTATTTTAGATTTTCGATATTTAAATAATCTAATAATTTAACGCATTAACATGTCCGTGTTCACTAAAGTTGTCTTCAATAAACTGAAAAGACTGTACAAGTGTGGGTGGATTACACGAACGCACCTATTTCTCTCTATTGTACGCAATGTATGTATTAATTGTATCTTTGTATTGTGTTGTGTGTGTTTTAGTTAAATAAATATTTTTCTGTTTCTGTTTCATCTCTGATAGCATGGTGATAGCTAGCCTAACGCACACATGCGTACTATAGCAGTACTTACAGCACACGAATAAGGTGGGAAGATAGAATAGGCAAATCTTATTACTAAGCTAATCTATGAATGAAACACGGCTATGGGGATAAATTATTGTCGAAGCCTCTATGAGAGGAATTCGATAGATGTCGTTGGAAACACGCTACCTAGATAATTCATGTCGCGTGTTTAGGAATTCGTATTGATGATTAGTACTATCGGTGCCTGTTTCAACAGCAAACGTGACGATAGAGCTTTGTTTTGACCAGGATTTTGGACACAATTAAACTTGCGACTTGAATGAATTGATTCTAATGGTTAAAAACGGAGTATATACATAAATATTTTAACCGTCTCAGCTCCGTGGTCTAATGACTACACACTTGCACTTCATAATCCGAAGGTACTGGATTCGATTTCCTGTCGTTACTCGGTTTGGTTGTTGATTTTCTAGCTACCACCATGCTACCTAGATTCTGCAGCCCAACAGCAGGGTTAGTAGCACTGTTGTGTTCCAGTATAAAGTCAGACAAGCCAGCGCCTCATTAGCTTGAGGTTTTTGGTTGCGCACGCTTACCATCCTACAGCCTTAGCGTCACTCTCCATCAGGTGAGATGAAGGCCAAATGCTTCTCTCATTTTAATGTATACTTTGTTGACGAACCAAATAAAATAAAATATCAATCAACCAACATTAGCATCTTTACCTTGTCAAAACTGCCCCGATAACATAGCCGGTGCCTCACGAAATAAACTAGCACGCTTCCATCGTCACCGGTCACCAACAGGTAAGATGAAAAGAGTTTATGGACCTTATTCCACCAAGCGAGCCCTGTGCGGCTTGGCTTCACACACACCTTTAAATTTATTCTCAGGAGTGTGCAGGTTTCTTCGCGATGTTTTCATTAACCGAAAAGCCAATGGTAATGTTTTATATCATAGGTCCAGAAATTACAAATAACAGATTGAAACTCATTGGTACCAGCCAGTATCGAATCCAGACATCGATTGATCAATAACTGACGCTCTACCCAACTGGGACCAGCGGCAAGAAAATGTGCCCGTGGTCCATCCAGGTGAACTAAGCAGTTGGATTACGACCGACGACTGCTGAGCTACCACGGCTAACCTAGTGCTGACCTATTCATATACAAAACAGTACTGGGAAATCAGACTTCCATTAAAAGTTATTCAGTTAGCGTAATTTTTTCGAAGTGAACAATTTTTTGTAATATATTTTAACCAGAATACGAATAATTACCTCATAATAACTCCAGCGTCAGCGAAATATCCAGTTATTATGCATTCACCGCCGTGTGCAAACTTTTATTGAATTCGGTGCGTTATTTTGGCATCGGCACAAATACGGCGGTTGTTGAATTAAATAATGAAAAGGCAGTTCGCCGCAGGTTTTAAACACGGAATGGCAGGGAGCCAATGTTTGTGCCACATATCCTTTAATATACTTACAGTCACTGCCAGCTGTGATCCTGGTATTCCTACTAGTGGATTTTTTTGTAAAAATTCTATTTCTAAAGCATGCACTGAACGAAAAGCAATCCCTATTGATCCCTTGAATGGAGTCGTGA
Organism: Carcina quercana; assembly: GCA_910589575.2. Taxonomy (NCBI): domain Eukaryota; kingdom Metazoa; phylum Arthropoda; class Insecta; order Lepidoptera; family Depressariidae; genus Carcina; species Carcina quercana. The sequence goes on from OU342436.1 coordinate 9,348,147, forward strand.
TACTCGTAAGTATGAAGCGTGTATTTATCTGAATGTGGCATCACAACTCGATAATGGTATGGAATACGTTGAATTATAATAATTCTGTGATAAAATATAACCCACTCAATTTTTTCCATGTGACATAGAAATCAACTAAGGGAACATTTCGAAGAGTATTATCATACGAGTATATCTATATGTCTTACTTCAATCACCAACCCACTTAATAACCACCACCGAATAAAGATCTTATCTAGCTACCTTCTAAACTTTAGTTAAGCCTTCGATTAGATCAGACTGAAAAGTGTAAACATACATTACTTTTCGAAGAATATTAAAAATAATTCACACCAGGCGTTTTCGAATTTTCACTTGTCAGTCCAATTACTTCACTTTCACTACCGTTAAAAGAGCGAAAACGCTCAACGTAAATGACAAAAAAAGATTCATTTTATAAAAGCGAAACTCAGATGGTCCCATCTTCTGAGTCTTTAAAAAACTTTTCCGAGCAGCGTCGATGCGGGCTGACAAATTCTGTAATCTGTAAACATCGTGTCAGCCTGTCATCCAGAGTCAGGTCCGCCATTTTTCATTTCTCCCTTTGTGAAAAACAGTTTCTTAAAGCACCAATTACAACTGTACAAACAGCTGAGTTACCACACTCCATGCTAAGCCATTTATTAGCCAACATAAATTGCTTCTGTGGGTTTACTCAGTTTCAATTAACGGAACAGACTATTGGGGTTATGTGGACATTAGCTTCTTTGTTCAAACTGTTTGTTAACACCAAAACACACTTAAAGTTATCTGTATTTATTTTAATTATAATGAAGTATTTTTCCTTCGAATAGCATATAGTACACACTCGTATCTTAGCTATCTATTAACTTTAAAGCTATAGTTTACTTTTAATTAGATTAGATGCGAGTAAGTGAATTTAATTCATTCATATTTCATTTTACAAGATCCCCAATCGGCCTGCCGAACGTGATCAGTTAGAGCTATAAAGCAGGTTTTAAATAAGGACCAATAAATGTTTTCTGCCAACGACTCTCGTCCATTCCGTGAATTAATCTCAAATCCGAAGCGTATCGTTTCTTAGGATAGTGCTGTCAGGGAGGGGCGAGGGGAGGCGAGGCAGTAGCATGACATATTGCCTCTGACGCCTCGCTGCCGCCTCATGACACGACCGCAGACGAGGCGGGTGATTGACGAATGACCACGTTTCTACGTTATGCACTTCCGATGTATCTGCAATAAATAGTCGAATGTCAGCAGGAAATTCTAGTTTCAAAAGCATACAAAATTGCTTTTCATGGTTCCCAGATTTTAGGTAAACTAGTATAGATAAGATAAATGCATATTTTAGTTCAACAATCATTACTAGTGTTTTTACCTATAACAGACTACCAGATTGACAGTTGATAAGTGTAAGAGAGCGTGTAAGACCACTGTTTCGCACTAACCTCCGTACAAAGATCTTGGTCTGTTTAATTAGATACATTTTGCATTACTGACATGTTCCAAGAAGATTGGCTTCAGTTCGAGTATTTTTGAAATAAGTACGCGGGCCTTCGCTTTTTAAATGTACATATGTAAATTCGAATGTTGATAATGATTTCATTAAATTTTACGGATATGACAGAGACCTTATACCATGACAATATCTTTTTCTCTCTCTTTGAAGTTGTAGTTAGACTCCACCTTAGGTATGAGGTCCTGGTACTTTCGTCTTCATATCATCCAATGTTAAGTGATTAAAACCGACAAATGGACCTAGAGACGTTACTTAGGTTGCTAGCTATGCTTTCTGTGCTAACCGGAACATAATCATCTTCATCATAATTTTACTATTTGTTATATTTTTTTAGCAAATGTATTAAAAAATATCGTTCGAAACTCGTGCGATAATGTAAATTCAATCTCGAAAAAACTCGATTGAATTTATAGGTTTTTCGCACTAGTATCGAAATGTACTATTCTATGCTTCTTCTCCATTTTATAAGGGTGAACAATGAACATAGCTTATTCGGTTTTAAATCTCGGATATAAAGCGATGCATGGCTCAAAATACTTTGGTTTAGTTCACTGCAGGTGCCGTAGTAAAAGTGAACTGTGAAATAAAATGAAAGTACAGAGCGCTTAGAAAAGAGAATAGGAACAAAAATAAAATCGTTCAACTAAAAGCACGATGTGAAGAACAAACGGGATTAAAACTAAACTCGCTTAGTGCAAATACTCGGGCATGTTCGGGATGAAACTAGATTACACGGATAGAAAAAAGTCTTTAAAGTAAGTAGTTAACTGGTGATTCTTTTTATTGCATTCAGATCTTAGATTTACAGTAAAGTATAGTTTGCTAACCTCTTTCTTATTTCTAGGGATATATCTTATAAATACCTTGTAAATACCCCACTATATTATAAAAACCCCACTTTCCTCTAAACAAGTCGAGCAGGCCTGGAACTCTGGTGGAACACATTGACTCTCATCTCATACTTCTCTAGCGCTACACGAATGGTTTGTACGGTTGTATTAAAGTCGACCATGCTGTGTTTACACGGACGGTACTTATGGGTAACCATAACATTCGTAGCGATAGGTAATGGAAAAATTTCGTTCGGAAATGAAACGGAAAAAAATGGCAGTTGTTTTAATTTTTCATAAATAAATGATTTTGATTAATTTCCATGATCTAAAAAACTGTTCTGTTCTGCATCAGTTTCATGCCAAAAATTACGCTATAGTGTATCCAGAAGTGGGCTGATAGCCGGTCAGAGGTACTAGTCCGTATGGACGGAGGACCGCGGTCCATACTCTACTAAACAATACTGCTGATTTAAATTACGATACTTCCGGACGATGTAATGTCCTTATAGCACTAAACACTGCCCTAGCTCTTCATTGCCAATGCCCATCAACAACGTCAGCCTAAGAACTTTTACTGTTCGACCAACTTCTATCCAATGGCTCCTGCGGCATTAACATGTCTTTGGCCCACTCTTTCTTCACGTCACGATCAATAGTATAACATACTTTCGTTTGCAGCTCAAGAAGCTTTCAGCTCTGAAAACTTTACCAGTTGCCGGCTGATCTTATTGTAGGCCGGTCACAAAGAAAAAGAAAGAAAATTCTTTGAACGTAGCTAGTTACAAAACATAGTTACAAACGCGGACGAAGGAATTACGGACGCTACCCTGGGACGGGTTTCAGAACTTTATGTTTAAAATTGAATCTTTCAAAAATTCTAAACCAAATATTTATCTTTCGAAATTGGTTAGTCTGATAAAAACGGGGTGGCCCAGACTAACGAGTAATCGATGTGAACGGCGAACCCGTGCAGGATAAAGAAACTAACTACCGATTAATAGCGAGCTAGAGCAGAACCGAAAACAGCCGGCTTTGTTCCAAACTTCTATCAGCGAAGCGAATTTCGAATTTTAAATTGATTGTCGCTTTCCGGCATTTCATAAATCGATTCGATGTTTGGCTCGAGTAAACTTGCTCTAACATCTCATGACAACAAATAGTAAGTACATTGAAAGTTGTATGAATTAAGTCACTGTCACAGTAACTGTCTTATCAAAAAGTCTCATTCAGGTCACAGAATGAGTTTTATACAGCAAGTTTCTATTTCTAGGGTCTATTTCGTTTCACAAATATATCGTTATGCCGACTTTAGGTGGAATGGTATTATGTGTTTAAACGACTAGACTAAAAATATCTACTTACCTAGGACACAAGCAACCGAAATTTAAATAGTATTTGTTGACCTGAGTTTTCACATTTACAATCAAAGTAGCGATTGTAAAGTTATCAGAATATTGGTTGATTAAAACTCTATCTACAAAGTAATATGTCTTCACCAAACCTATGTATTTCTTGGATAGTCGTTTCTGGACCGGTTATCATGAGAATATCTCCCCTTTCCTTTAATATTTTAATCAAGGTAATGAAATCTAAATTATACAAAAGAGACAAGGTAGCACACTGTAATAAATTTATTACCTTGAAACGTTCGGCTTACACTCTCATACTTCCTCGTAAAAAAACTTTTATTATGGAAGTAATTAATTTGGAAGAATGCTAATTTTTCTTTTAATCGCTTCTTCAGCGCCGCAACTTTTATCTACTTTGTTTGAATTACTTACGCCTGAGAAGTTTGCGGCAAGTTTCCGAAACATTTTTATGCCCAGTTTACATCAATTTTTTATTTTTAACAAAGCTATTGTTTGGTCAAAAAGTTGGCTAGCTTAATTGAAGTTATTTTATTGCTACAAGATCGGCTTCGTGAGGCGTTTATTGAAATTGATTTATAATGGCATCAATTGTTAAGGCAGTATTGCTGATCTATTGAAAAATATATTTTTAAATAGCTTATTATATCTAGATAGTTAGTATGTTCGGATTGAGAACAGTAGCGTAACTAACACTGTTATTTTACTATTTTAGATATGATAAGGTGATGATGGCAGCACGTGGTTGCTATGTCGCAGTTTGATTTCTTAATAATCTGTTTACATAACCACTAGCTGATTTACTAAACAGCTCCGTTATGTAAAGCCGCTGTACTATGTGTAGCTGTATTATCATTTATGCGTTTTGAAGAATAGGTAATTTATCTGCAGTCATTTATTACGGCCATTTGTCTGTTTTGCTTCTCAGAGCGCGGTCAGGTTTTCATATTTCCACACGAAGTCCCTTACACATTATGTTTAGGGTGGCATGTGCCATATAGCACGGTCGTAAGATTAAAAAAAGTTTCTTAGAAAAACGTTATAATTTTAATTAAATGACAAAATTTTGTGATAAACTTTGTGGCAAACATTGTGATAAACATACCTACACTCAGAAACCATTAATAACATTTCATAAAATTAATATTACTACGATCATTGGCCTATCTGTCACTAAAGACAAACATCCTTACAACCGGCTTGTGTAACGGCATCAGTATGTATTTGCTGACGTCATTCGATATTGATCCTTTTGCTTAGAAAAACTATAAATACCGTCAGCAAAGAAATCCGTGAGCCGTGATATTGTAAGGATGTTTCATAGTGAATTGCACACCCCACGATGCACAAAGTACGGGAAGCCTATTAAGTGAAGACATTCAATCGTGGAATTTAGTCTTTTATTTCAGATTCAGCTAAAAAAAGTAACTGCAAATACAATTTACCCGTCCGTAAAGTCAATCCTTTTTCGCTCTCGAAACGGAATCGGTAATGTATTCGATCGGTGGAGATCGGCGGTCTCGTGATGTTCAATGTAGATCAAATATGAAGTAAATTGGATTGGCGTGCGGCCGCGGGGCGCTGCGCGGTCCAGTCTACTGTAATTCCTATACAGGCCTAGAAAAGAACAAAACCCGTCCAAGTGCAAGTCGGACTCGCTCACCGAGGGTTCCGTACGGAACATTATTAGTTGAAATACTGAAAATCTTCAATAATAGTTAAGGTAATATGCACCGAAGAATTAAGAACTGTTTATAAACAAACTTAGCGTTGCATTTGACAAAACATAATCTCTTACATCTGACTATATCACGATCAAGATTTCACTGCAAACGTAAGTTTGTGTTCCCGCAGGAACACGAATATTGAAATAGTAAATCGATATTCAGAAATAAGTAAGTATTTATAAGACTAATTAACACGCACTGAGAACAAATGCTACAATCCCCAAATTTTGCATCGATGGGTGGTTAAAAAGTAACAACGTGCCTAGCTGTACCTGTATAGGCTTTTATATAGGAGCCCGTGAAGAAGCAAAGCACCCGTGAAATTGTTCTATGCAGTCAGTTTGAAAGTCAGTACCGACGTGAAAGAGAAATTAAATCGTATGGAAACGATGTAGCTTGAAAGTCAGGAATAAATGGCGCTTACAACTGTATCGAGTGTTCGAGATTGACAATCCATTTGAATGTTTAGTGTACACGCAATAAGTGTAATTGTAACTTAAACAGAAGTGCATTTAGTACCGCAATTTATTTCACTGTTGATATCGACTTCCTCTTTCATATTCCATTATTTTAATATGGACTTAAGAATTTGAAAACTGAGAATCAATCTATTTCCATGACATGTAAAGTATTTATAAAAAAGAATAAAACGCTAAAATTTTTCGTTATCAATAGACATGCTTTAAATGATGAGTTTAAGCACATGCAATACGTCTACGTGAAGCTCTGAGATTTAAAGCCCTAACTTACGATCGTTACCAAAACTTTTAATGGACTGCATTCGAGCTTCGTGCAAAACGGCCTCCTTTCATGCACAAGTTATAACTTCAAATCTAAGCAGGGCGGGTTGCGGGTACAGCACACTCAAACCAGTCCTACCGGGAATATTGTTTTGAAATTCAGAAGCGTTGAGCACTAACAATCAGGGAAGTTTCAACCTCTTTATTATAAAGTTGGTAGGTAAGGTTAAATAGTTTTGTGATGGAATGGATATTGTTAGAAACTATTATTAATATTAACGTTAAAGCAGTTTTGGGAATTGTCTTTAATGCACCGAAGCTAAGAGCTGATTCTCTCTCGTTTCCGGGAGGTGGCTGTTTTCAATACACCTCCAAATTGCTCCATTAAAAGTTCCCCGACTACCTTCCAAGCGAATTGTTAACGCTTAACGGCAACGGAGTATTTAACAATGACAGTATAGTCGTTTAGATTAATGTTTTTCGAAACTCGCAGACAATATTTTTAGCTGTCAATACACTAAGAGTTAAGGTCTGTACTCTGGATACAGCCTTTTTAAGAGTTTTTTTCTTTGATAGTCCTTCTAGAAGAGAATTTACACGGAATAATACACCACAAATCAAATAAGCCATAGTACAACGTCATTTTTTCTTTTAAATCGTTTCTATTTAAAAGTTTTAAAGAAACTATAACACGCTTCACTCCAGAGTACGTTTTCACAATGTTGAACTTTAACAACCGGCAATTTGGCACACTTTCAAACACAACCCTTACTTCAGTTGACTTTTCTTTTTAACTTTTCGATTAAAATGCACTCGTTTTCCACGCTTTTCATCTGTGCACTGCAATAGGACGAGTTTTACTTAAAGGGAGGTGTGTGGCAAATATTTTCCGGGAGAACGTTCCAAATAGAAGCGGGATCGTAAATAACGTCCTGCAGCAAAGACCGGCAGGAAATAATAATACTTAGGGTACTCAGAGCATGCGGTCTCTAGAATTTTGTGAGCTTTGTGTAAGTACCCATGAAGAATGTTGCGGGGCGCTCTACAATGTGTCTGTGCGAAGGTATTTCGGTTGAGCTCCCGTCAATGAAATGTCCCAAGAATGTCAGCGTGGGATTTCCGAGAAACGTTAACAAGCTTTCAAAGTAAGGTATGTAGTGTTACTACTTACGCAACTATTTCATTACCTACCTTGAATTTAAGTTAAACTGTCTACATACTCATAAATAAAAATTTAAAACTAATCTTTAAAAGTACATATTAATTATTCTTATTGCCGTCAAGGCTAGTAACATTTTTAGAAAGCTTTTTTGCAAGTGGGAAACGTACAAAAATAATAATCACAGATCAACAAAAAATATCACTTCCTTAGCTGATTCTTTTTTTCAAAAATAACTCTGTGATGAAAGCCTTGTGTGCAAACACATTATACTCACACTTTTAAGAAAACATGTCGATTAGCTGCATTAATTTTTATTCGGAGCAAACAAATAATTACGGATCCAGAATATATTAATTGATCTAGTCTTCTCTAACCATATTTATTATATATAGACCAAACAATTAAATTCCCCGTTCGGACTTGTGCAAATCAATGAAAAAAGATAAGTTTTAAATCCTTCCGTGAATACAAACCACCTGAACAAGATGAAATTGAAAAATCAAATAGCTGCAGCAAAGAGCTTTTCAAAGCAGTTAGATAGACCTACTTAGAGATAAGTGGGCTTAGCATAAAAGGCCCGACTAATGTTTGTATAAATCGTGCTTACCGGTCTGCCTCCATAGGTGTTTTGAATACGAGGCCAAATTGACTCCATTAAAAGTTTTGAAAGCGCTCTCGTAGCTTAGATAATTTACGGAGCGAGTTATGCCTTCTATAAAAGCATGCGTCGCCGGCGCTCAAAACTAATGAATTTATGTGCTTGTTTATCTTTGCGAGCTGGAACTGTCTGCATCGGAGAGTTGTGGTATTGTGAGCTGGTATACATGGATGGAAGCATTGATAACTTTCCGGTGATTGTTTGGACAACGAACTACAAATTACACGTTCCGCGAATGTATGGAGCCAAGGCCTGGTCTTGTACACTTATAATTTTAAAAGGTCATTATCAAATAAAAGTGATTTAGTTACAATTTTGTTTTGTTTTAGTTTATTTGCACAAAAACATATAAAACGCACGCAACAGGTAACACTTTATGTTAAAAACAAAGATGACGTCAGTAAAATGACATTTGACGCTGTCACTTAGTACAAAAAGAATGATTGTGTACAATTAAAATAAACACAAAAATGTAATTTTAATATTTTTCTATATACATATTTATATTGTTACATGATTTTTTAAAAGTCAACAAGTGCAGGCCGAATTTGAAACATCTCTTTTAATAATAGTTAGCTTCATAAGTCCACTGTTGGATATGAACCTTCTTCAAAGGTCGCTACGGTGGACTTTCCACGAGGGAAATGCTATTTTGTATCAAACGTTGCTTTTTAATATTAAAATTTGACCAAAATGTATATTTTTAATACATGTGCTTGCGTTTCGTAGCTGTTTGGCGTGCTAAAAGTTCGTGATTTCAGAAGGTTGTCTGAAAAACACAAGGCAAGCATGCGTTTTCTTTTCTTATTAACATTCATGTATATCCTTCAAAAATCATTCCTAGTGTTTTTGCTTTCACTTCACTAGGCAGTATTTGCAACACACTCTTGGCCACCATCACCTCAATAACAGACTACGGTTGACATAAGTGTCAGAGAGCGTGTAAAACAACTGTTCCGCACTAACCTCCGTACAAAGATCTCGGTCTGTTTAATTATGTACTTTTTGCATTATTGAGATGTTCCAAGAGGATTGGCTTCAGTTCCAGTATGTTTGAAATAAGTCCTTCGCTTTTTAAATGTACATATGTAAATTCGAATATTGATAATGATTTCATTAAATTTTATGAGTTTGACAGACACCTTATGCCATGACTATATCTATCTCTTTTTCTCTCTTTTAAGTTGCAGTTAGACTCCACCTTTGGTATGAGGTCCTGGTGCTTTCGTCTTCATATAATCCGATGTTAAGCGATTAAAAGTCGACAAATGGAAGCGTGCTCACCTAGAAACGTTACTTACGTTACTAGCTATGTTTTCTGTGCTAACCGGAACACAATTATCTTCATCATAATTTTACTATTTGTTATATTTTTTCGCAAATGTATTAAAAATATTGTTCAAAACTCGTGCGAAAATATAAATTCAATCTCGTTCTGACTGGTTCGCCCTCGACTGCGTCTCGGGCAACAATAGTCAAAACTCGATTGAATTTATAGACTTTTCGCACTACTGCGTCTCAGACGAGAAGTAGCTGTGCATCAATTTTCATTTAAACATCACTTGTAGTTGTAAAACCTACTTCGGACAAATAAACGAATTTGAATTTGGAATAGCTACAAACGTTTAAAGCGGATTTGTGAACGCAGTAAGATGTTGCTACTACTGTAGATGATGCTAGCGATCTTGTAATTTTTTCCCCGTTACTTGCCTATTACGTCAGTCGCAGTTTTATCCTAAAGCCACTAGGCTAATTACTAATTTCTTAGATATTACATTATTCCAATTTCTTCATATTGAGTGTATGAATATTGCGTTACAAACCTTCAAAATACACCAGCACCAAACGATCTTTGTTTAATTTATCATATATAAGAGTTGTATGTACGAGCACTCACATTGCTCCCAGGTTTCAATCTACCACAACCACACCTCGTAATTTATCATATATAAGAGTTGTATGTACGAGCACTCACATTGCTCCCAGGTTTCAATCTACTACAACCACACCTCGTAATTTATCATATATAAGAGTTGTATGTACGAGCACTCACATTGCTCCCAGGTTTCAATCTACCACAACCACACCTCGTAATTTATCATATATAAGAGTTGTATGTACGAGCACTCACATTGCTCCCAGGTTTCAATCTACTACAACCACACCTCGTAATTTATCATATATAAGAGTTGTATGTACGAGCACTCACATTGCTCCCAGGTTTCAATCTACTACAACCACACCTCGTAATTTATCATATATAAGAGTCTGTTGTATGTACGAGCACTCACATTGCTCCCAGGTTTCAATCTACTACAACCACACCTCGTAATTTTCGAATACGTGCACGATTTTCAAAGGGCCTTTGGCCGTTCAACATGATAAAATTTACCCACCGAGTTTTCCACTGGAATACACACCGGGACACGAACATAATTGATAAGAGAGTACCGGGCCACAGGACGCAGTAATTAGGGAACGGGGAAGCAATTACGACTTTAATAGGACTAAGGTATTCGCGAATGAGTATACGTTTGCTCTACTAATATTGTTAGGCGCCTCCCTCAAATATCAGGATAGTTTTAAGTTGAATAAGGCGAAGGCCCGCAACCTTGTCCGCATCATGGTTTGTCAAAATATGTACAAACACATAAACATCTAGATGCCAATATCCATAAAGTTTGTTTTCCCTTTCTTCACGTCGGAACGGAGATTAAGAATGACAGATTTGGGAAACTTTCCTTACAATAATATTTCCTTTTTCTGCACACTTTACCAATTAATCAGCCGCTTGTCTGACGGACACTTCTTATAAATGACGTGATATTGGATCCTGTTCCCATACATTAACTGATGACGTTTGTGTGTGTGGATTTGCGCGCGCCATACATGTGAGGTGAGGAGGTGGGAGGCGGTGAACGTCCGGTCTGTATGTAACTATATTAATTCTGTGCCTATACCACGAAAGAAATGGTGGGATGAATTGGGTTCCTGAACCACTGGCGAAAAGAGGCTCTTTAAAGAGAAAACTTGTGGGATAGGCTTTCCGCCTTTAACAAGCAGTGGAAAGGAAAAGTCTGGTCAAATGTTTTTATCTACTAAATGTAGTTTATGAACAACCGTATCTTTTAATCGCGTTTAGAAGTTTTTGAGTTAGACAGAAGTATTTGATATTAATTTCAATATGATATGTTTACGCGTTCTTTGACAGACAGACGGTGCTATTAACATTGCTGTTTGGCGACAGACTTAGGTAATATGATGATAGCTAGCCAGGCGGACATAGAAAATGCCCACCAACCAGACTCAGTTGTCTGCACAAGCTAAATAGTAACATAATTCTGAAGTTGAAGTTGTTGTTGTAACTATACACCTGCACTACTTACTCGAAATTGATACTTCGAAAGATGTGAACTACATAATAATATAAATTTCATTGCAAAAACTGAAGATATTGCTTTGGCATACTTATTAAACAAATAAGTTATACAATCGTCAGTTTTAATTCTGAGCTATTGTCAGAAATGTCTGTAAGATCTAACGATCATTGCCTGTCCTGAAAAGGAATGATAAAAAAGGTAATTCATAAAAAAATTAAAAAAGAAAACCGGTGTTTGGCGCACAATTCGCACAAAGCACATACATTTTATCGTAGTGATTTACTTGCTCAGTGCATTTTATATTTGTAAATATTTTTGTTGTTTGATATAAATTGAATGGCAGAAAAATAATAATTTTGCGAAAAAGATGTACGGCCGTTTGCACCGCTTCCTCTTGAGATCAGTAGCGAGTCAAGGTGTAATGACTATGAACGAAATTCAAAATGCTCTGAACACTTTTGCCGGTGATGGTAAGTCCATGAAAACTGATTCTTGCTTTTCCTTTCTTAGTCGAATTAATTTCATTGAATTAAGATAAACTTTTCCTTTGTTTTGTTCTGTCCTTTATACAGAATTTGTTGGTCGAAGTAAGAGAACACAGAAGATATAGTCGATGCGTTTGTCTAGTACATAGTTCATTGTTTACTCATACTTTGAACGAGTCCCAAATTATAATTTTCAAGGAATATTTATTTGCCTTTAACCATTATAATGTTTCTATTTCTCAGATCCTGTAGAAGAATCAGTACAAGACTTAGTCAAAGAAGTAAATGAAGCCATCCGGCCATTTCAACAGTCATTAAAAATAACTAATGATGAGCTAACAAATGATGAAGTTGTCATATTTTTATCCCTTGGCTATGATGATGCTACAAAATCTCAGGGTGTGTTCTCCGCTACCGAGTTGGAGTTCTTTAGAGTATTGATTGAGCAGATCATGACAACGGACACTAGACAGATTACTAGTATTCACGCAATCAATTTGGTAGGACAAATGAAATCAACTTTCACTAAGACTGATGCTCAGGTATGTAGTGGCTTGATTATGAATGGAATGACAAAACATATCACCCGGGACAGACCGGCTGGCAATTACAGTTTGATATTCATGTTACATAGATGCTAGTGTCCACCTCATGAATTGCACACTTTTATGACACACCCAAAGGATGTCGTGGATAGATAGATAGTAGTAACACAATAGAAAATTGACTGTGTGTATGTCGGTGGCACAAATTGGGAGAGGCCTATCTTCAGCACTGGAGAGACATGGGCTGATAAGTATGTTGGTTAGGTGGCTTAGTTACATTTTCAAAATTATGACTAGCTGTTTTACAAAACAGCTTTGACTTGTTAAAAGAGCTGTACAGCATCCAGTTGGATTGCCATTGCGCTATGTTTTACAAAATTGCCACACATGTTTACACATTTTGCAGAATGGCTTAGCTGCTGTCATAACTAGTGTTCTGTGTAGAGTGACCATGATGTGGTGAATTAAAAATTAAGCAATAAAATTTCCCTAAAACCATTGTTTTCACCCAAGTTAGGGACATTTTTACTCATATTACTGGTTTTATTCCATAACTAGCTTTTCACCATGAATTAGCCTGTGTGGTCTTTGGAAAGTATCCCAGGTAACTGCTATCAATTGGGATAAAAAGTAACCTATGTCCTTTTCTGACACTTAAACTATCCCTATACAAGAAATAAGTCATTCTGAGAATCTGATAAGACAGAAAGGAAGGACTTGTTTAGTTTCTTCTTTGTATGTATTATTTTTTGTGTCATCATTAGAAAAGGTTACATAAGGAAATCACTCAGTTTTGATTTCATTACTAAACAAATTCCAGAAACTGCTGAATATATGGTGCCGTATGCGGTATTTGGTCAAAGATGAAAACTGCTATGCTCTGGGGGTACGTGCCACCCATGAGTTTGAGACCTACTTTCGTCAAAACATGCCTGATACTGTCGAGGAGTGCTGCCTTTGCAAACAAATTGTTTTCAGGGTATGTTGACAGCTTTGTATCATTCTACTAGCTTTTGCCTGTATTTATATACTGTATGGTGTGCAGTTGTAATGTGGGAAAGCCTTTTAGCCATTCAATGGTGTCATAGTTTCATTTGTGGACCTTGTCAAGTCCTCCATAAATGGACTACATGGGCACAGGCCGGGCACTTCAAACAAATGTCTTGATATCAGCACCCAACAGATGATGTTTGTACTCACGTACCTGTATGAGTATGATCCATATTTAGGTCATTTTCTTGTGGAGGTGTGTATTGCGGAACAGTGGGACGGGCAGTAAATATCCATTTTGTATTTAGCACTATATTATACTGTATTAATTCTGTGTCATCGGGCAGTGATCTACATCAAATAAATCTTACACAGCTTATAACATTACTACTAATCATAATCATTACTAAATGACTGGCGCATAATTAAGAAATCTGAACAGGTTCATTTTATATTACAATTAAAATATCAAACACTGTGTTTATGTCACTTCTAAGTATAATATTAGCACAATTAATATATTGAAACGGAATTAGTCATATAAACAGTTAGCTGATCAACTGCCTTGCTTGAAAACTGTGGTTTTCCATGCCGTGAAACATTTAAAATTGAATTGACATTATATTTTGGGGAAATCAACCCTTCAGTGATCTAAGCATGCACTATTCAGAAGACGCTTGCTAGAAGAAAAGTTGTATGGATGTAACAAGAAAGATAAACTTTTTATGTCTAATTCCTTTCATTTTGGTCATGTAGAGAGAAACACAAAAATTATTACATGAATTATTCAAAAAATTCAGTTGCAAATCTTCTTAATTATGTGACCATAACTGTATGCGTGTTTTGCTGTGCAATTTTAACTTAGTATAGGCCATTGGTTATCACTTGAAGTATAAAACTTTGCTACATATTCGATCTGTCTTCCTAAATTTTGCTTGCATATCACATGCCTGTCACTGACTCGTTTTTTCATTCTCATGTATAAACTGCTTTATTAAGTCTCTGAGTGCTTTTACATGTTATGTTGTTTTAATATAATTTTTTTCAGACCCAGCTATGTTTCGGCTGTTTCAGGTACTTTTCATTTATATAAATTATGACTTGGTATTCTGTATTCATTGATTTTATTCTAACTAATTTGGTTGAAACCACTGGCTTTGAAATGACCATGCATTTGAAATTAATTTTTGGGGATGCTAGTTTTATGACATCGAGCTGAGCTCGTAGGTACTGATTTTTTTAGCGTTATTTGTTTGATTATAGCTTCCTATAAAATGTAAAAGAGAATTTTCAATTCGGTACCCTTGACCAATCGATTCTCAGTGCATTGTATCCTCAAATCCGTATGATCCCAAATACATCCTAAGCTTTGCTCATTTAAAGTGATAAGATTGTATTTAGTAACTCTAAAAACTTGGCTCTGATTTTGTCTGAAACTATTACGCTACTAGTAATATAAAGTGTATCGTTATTTATTGAGTAAGTATTCACCAAGCCTCTTTCCTGGCTAGGTGGAAAGACGACCTACCTAGGGTAGCCGGACGTGAATGGATGCGGAGAGCAGAGGACCGAATTGAGTGTTACACTCTGGGAGAGGCTGCCGCATGATGAAATGAAGAGTGTGACGTTATTATATGGGTGTAACTGTAACATTCCAGGGCTACAACTGTCCGGCATGCGGGATAGCAGTGCACACACGCTGCCTGAACCGATACTTGGTGAAGGTTGAGAAGTGGCCATGCTGCAAAGTCGATTTCAGCCAGTCCCAGTTGGAGCAACTAAATAATTTCGAAAGGTGAACTATTTCATTTTTAAAATGTATTTGCTCAACATTAAGGGCTTTAAGCCAACTTCTGATTTGAAACTAGTCTGAGAAAACAGGTTTTATCCACATTATTGCAGTTTGCCAATTTTTTTATTGAATTTACAATGAGTTGCACTTTCCATCAAAAATTACAAGCTGCTTTTGAATAGTACTTGTCAGCTGTAAAAGTCTACTAGAAATGTCTAAAAAAGTAGTATTAACCACATCAGATCGACGATTACATTTTTGGTGCACTTGGTACACTTCCCCTCCTATCAAGTGATATGAAGAACTGAGTCCTGAACTAAAAGATATACTAGATATAGATATTGTGATTGTCAGATGATGGTCTAGTTTTAATCCCATGTCATTACTATTGCCATTTATAACAGGAGATTTGCCATATTGATCAATTGACCTTTGCAATACTTGGTAATCTCTGTAAAATGTTGTTGTTACATAGATAGGCTAGATGGTGCTTGGCTTTTACGACTCCCACAGGAAGGCTTCGGGTGATCTTATCTTAGCATACCATATAGTGTTATTTATTCGTTCGTATTCGTTATCTGGCAGGGGTGGTGTGACCTCATGCTACCCCAGCTCCAGCAGAAAGTTCAACAGCTTATTGTTCTATTTTCAATGTCAATGAAACATTTTTCAGGTCTAGGCTGACGCAAAGCCAGCTTCAATCTCAGTCATCGTCCGAGGAACCACCAGCTGAACCAAGTGCTGTCCAGCAAGAGTCTGACAGCGTCGAGATGGAACCTCACCTGACTCAGGACTTGATACCAGAAATATCGCAGCGGGTCACCAGGAAGCGGAAGAGGTGCTAGTGATTGGGGTACTTTTTATTTTATAGTTTTTTATGTTGCCTTGTTAATGTCTTTGAGAGAATAGTATTGCGTTAAGATGTGTTTTCGTTTTTACTTACGGATAAATAATAAGTCAGGAATTGTAACTGCGTTCAAAAAATGCACCGACAAAAGTCGTGTACAATCAGTCGGCCATTGTTCTTGCAAGCGAGTACACGTCAAATCTTCTTCCACATTTTCTTCATCTTGAGCTGTAAGTCATCATGCTAGGATGTGTGGTGCAGGAGCCATACAAGATTAAAATGTCCAGGGATCACTTCACTAAGTAGTAGTAAAATTATAATTACATTCAAAGATGTTCAAATAAGCTATCAAACCGAAATTATTCGTAGGTTTTTACCAACTTTTCCAATCTGGAACATGGAAGTATAAATATAGTATTTTCGGCTGCTTTAGAAAAGCTTCTTAACCTTAACATAACCTTAACCTTAATATATATGTATTTGTTATTTGAACATTTCCTTGACATTGTATTTTTTCTCTGCTTTTCAAAACATATTCTTTTAAATGTATTTTATTATGTTTAAGTATTTGATCCTTTCCAAAATGACAACTTCCTGAATATAGATGATGATTCAGACGGCAATGATGTTGAAAACATCAAATATATGTAGGAATAGCGATCCTAATATTTTTTTAATTTTTTGTATTCGAAGCCTTTTATTTTAAAAAATTGGTTGTTCTAATCTCATAAATCTTGGAATAAAACCTCAAGATTAAATTGAATTTCTTTTTTTATTGTTTTGATAAGTTTTCCACTGTGGGGACTTGTCGTTACATACCGAAAAGGATTTGATGTTTTCGTTCAATCTACTGCTAAGGTTGAAGTGATTCTTAATGTATGTAGTGTTCAAATTGATTAATAATAAACCCAATACAAATAATAATATTCTTTATACTTTTAACCAAACTACCATAATAACTAACAAATAGCGATACATAGGTTTAAATAGCTAAATATACATTTTCTACTTTCCTCTGGACTAATCTTGCTGATTTAGGATAAAAATCAAGTAGATACTTCCATTGATCTAGTTTTAAATAGACTATGTCGACTACAGTCCTAGCCCGGAACGAGAAATGATGAGATACTCCAACGAATAGTCCCTGAAATATCAGAAGTAGTTTTTAGGTGCTAATTATCTTTTTCTATTTACTGCAATCTTTGAAACATTTGAACTAACTGAACAATAACTGAATAAAATATATTAAAAAAAATATATAGTAGAAACTTCATAAAAATGTTATGATATCGGTTCTTATATCCATACGTTAACTAGATGACGTGTGTATACAGCGCATGTGTGAGTGAACACGCGCGCGCCATAGTGACGATCCGTATCTGGACCACTTTTTTGCGTGAAAAGTGAGGTGCCTCGGATCGGTGGGGGCGGTGGACGTCCATTCTGTACGTTACTTTATTAATTCTGTGCCCAGAGTTATCATTTCAATCATAATCAGATCGATTGTATGTAAATTGTTATAAATTTTTACCTGTGCTACACCAAAGCTATCTTCTGGACCCAATATGTCGTAAATTGATTCTGTCATGTTCGGATGGACAGTTAGTACTTCAACCTAAAATTAAAAGTTGTTCTTATCTGAAATATCTGACTAAATAGTGTACTGGATCATATACAGGATAGAGAGGTATTTCGCGGAACTATTGCTGGCATAAAAATACTGGGTGGTACAGTTTTCATTCGGCAATAGAAGTGACATTAGCAAAGCTTAGAAAAAACTATTATCTTACCTCAACAGGAGCCAAATTCACGTATTCATATCCAAATCACACAATATTAGTGATATACGTATTACAACAGACATCTCACTAACGATGAACTGTCATATTCGATTGGCGGAAACAGGTATGGTTGGACAGGATAGGTGCTAGATATATTTGCAAATCGCTAGGAATGGCAAATGGAAGATATTGGTCTCGAGTTTTCTCTGTGCGAAGGTAGCTAAGTAGATGGAAGAATGTGAAACAGAGTTTGTATATCTTACCTCTCCTCTGTGTATGAAGTATATACACTGATCAGAATCCCCGCACTGGACTATGTAATTGCCGGGAAAGAACACACAGTGTCTCATCCACATTGCAAGCATCCTTCTGAAGTCGTCCTCGGTCCTGTTGAATATTATTGACTCTCGTATGTGGCCCCCGTACACTGCTTGCATCACTTGGCAGCGAAGACGGAACGGCAGCGTGTACACTAGTTCAGGCATCTGAAAATTGAGAATCTACACTGTAGATGTATCTCTTATACGATTGTACTTCAATTCCGGGTAAAGAACAGAGTAACGCCATTGGTTCCCGTTGATGTACAAAAGGTGAATAGTTTGACATAACAAGTGAGGTCTACAATTGCTAGCATTTGATTTCAGAAGTTATCCCACGGGAATACTTTACCATAAAAAGACGAAACCTTTGTCTCCTTCACTTATTTTTAGACCAAAAACACATGTCTATTCGTTACTGCGTGAAGAGTCAAACCAACAAACCAAAAACTGTTATGCAATAAACCGATTGATTAGTTTGATTTGGTATTAATAACATTAGGAGAGATTGATTTTCTTACTGTTCAATTCCACCAAAGAAAAGTTTTTGCTCAGCTGTAGATGTTCTGATTCCCTTGCACCGCAAATGAAACCATCTAAAATGTCGCATGGCTGTATGTTTTTATTGTGTTAACCTAGAAGTTCGATATTTTACAGATAACAGGGATAGCAGACTTGACTATTTGAGTCTAATTTTAACTAGTAACCCCCGCGCGTTCCTAAAAAGGGCCTTGGCAGACAGACGGACAACAAAGTAATACTGTAATTGTTCCTTGAGGTACGGAACCCTAAAAACAGCTCCGTGTCATGATTCGGTTGTATTTTGTATTAGAAGACTTACAATAAAACAACGAACCTGTCTCCCTTGTTGCCTGTTCCACAGCTCTCTCACGTAGTCCCACATTTTGTTCATTTGATGTTCGCTAAGGTCCATGTCTCGCAGTCCGTCTTTGAGCTCTTGTATGTCGTAGTCGTAAGCGATTAGCGACGACGAATGAGCTGTTATCATGGCTGACATCTCGGATATTAGGAGGCCTGTACAATGATGGATTTCACTAGAATTGTGTGGAATTTATATCACATATTTCGGGCCTAAGCATGCCTAAATACTAGTTTTGTCACCATGAGTCTTAGCGACAATGGTCGTAAGTGGAGTCTTGTCTTGTCACGACCGATTATGAAATTAAGAAAAATGATTTATTACCACAATTAAACAACACAATTAAAAACAAAAATACATTAGTACATATAGGCTGTTGATGATAATGTTACATATGTTGAATCATTTCTTGGCGTAGTGATGTTTGAAATGTAGTTTAGTAAACTTAGCAGGGGTATTTTTCCTATTTGGGAGGGTATAGTCTATAGTCTCGCACCAGTTTTAGTCTATTAGTGCAAGTGCTTCAATTGTAGTCATGTTGTCAAAACGAAATAAATAAATAAAATAAATATTCAACTCTATCTTGATCTATCGTATTGTATTCTATCGGGATTCGAACACAGACACCTATGAATTGCATATGAATCTGAAAGATTGAAACAATACGTGTTAGTTACATGTAGTCCAGTACCTGTACAAAATTTGATAATAACGATGATGATAATAGTTTCTATGACTTCGAAATCATTCTGAGCGGACACGTCTCCCATGCCCGTAATAGTTATTAGATTGATCATGTACCATAGAGATGCTATGTATAACGGGAAAAAGTTGCCCTGTAAAATAATACATTATTATCAGCTGCCGTCCATTTTGTTTGTTTATGACGGCTTTGCACGATATTTTTTGCCATTTTACAGTAATCCCTAAAAATTCACAAATAATCCTTGTGCAATTTATATGTAAAGCAGAGTCCTGATACTTTATGTACTTATAACTTTTTGGTGATAATTCAGGTGTAAAGCTGCGAGTAGCATGTGTGTTCATATTTACTATTTAGATCACATTAATTATAAAATACCGTAGATGAATAAAATAATATTATTCATTTTTAATGTCCAATTTGTGCAGCTATTGACTTTCATCTTACCTGATGATGAGTGACGATAAGTCCGTTGGATGGTAAGCTTGCGCACTCAGAAGCCTCAATTTAATGAGGCGTTGGCTCTGCTACTCAGGCTCTGCTACTAGCTAGTCAGGCGGACATAGAAAATACCACCAAACAAACCGAGTACCGATAGGTACCACTGGGAATCGAACCCGGGAACTCCGGATTGTAAGTCCAAGCTTGTAGCCTTAAGGCTACGGAGGTGGTCAAACCATTTGCCATAAATAATAACAACAACAAATTCTTTAATTTTTCGCATAAAACACTGTCATTGAATTGCCTACAAATGTGCACCAAATTTTGTATGGGAACTAACCCCTTTGAGTTAAGGTTTTCCATCTAACGGCCATAGCATTACTTATCATCACATGAAAACCCAGTGTATATGAACATATCTGATAAATGGAAACCGATTCTGATCTGTCTGGCTGGTTGCACCAATTAAAATATATTTATTTGCTTTTAGCAGTATCTTTGCCTGTTATGCAATAGTATGCATTAAAAATGTATATCTGTTTCGGATACAGAATTTAATT
Organism: Carcina quercana; assembly: GCA_910589575.2. Classification (NCBI taxonomy): domain Eukaryota; kingdom Metazoa; phylum Arthropoda; class Insecta; order Lepidoptera; family Depressariidae; genus Carcina; species Carcina quercana. The sequence continues at coordinate 9,368,874 of OU342436.1, forward strand.
ACCTCATAATACTTAGCTCTCAAATTCAGTTCAGGCTTAGACATCCAATTGGCTGAAGTGCAGTGAATAGGCGTCATACAAGACAGCTTGAAGAACAGACATGCATTCACATGTATAAGAATCGTAGCCCATAATAATATAGACCTGTTGAATATACCTCTACAATGAGATGTTGCAATATCTATTTATGATTAGTTTAGGACCCTTACGGGTGGCAATGGGTTTCATATATTCTGTCTGTCACAGCTCAGGTTCTATTGGTAGATTGCTGGTCTGCATACGTCCACTGCTGGACATAGGCCTCCATGGTATGCTACAACGACCGGTTCCAAGCCACTTGCATCCAGCGACTCCCCGCGACCTTTACTAGGTCGTTGTTTCATAAAGTATGGGGCGATCTGGTACACGTTTCCCATTATGTGGTTGCCACTTCGGTTATCCGTTCTTCGAGCGATGTGTCTGGGCAGCTCACTGACTCGTCGAGCTATGTCTGTGACTGCAGTTCGTCTACGGGTTTTCTCAAGTGAAAAGATGACAGCTTACTTTCAACTCACAATCCTTCATTATAATTCGATATAAATACTCACCCTAGTTTCAAGAACAAATTTGCAGAGCCAATATTAATTTTCCTGTGGGTATGAAACGTGAATAGATATGAGATCCGGAAGAGCTGCGGTGTACGCAGATAGCAGAAAAATATCAACTGTGTAGGGTCACGCAGTTGCAGACCAAAAACCAGGTAGCATACGGTTAGATTCGCTAGGAAATCACGTCGTCTCAAATACACCTTTGAAAAGTACCTGAAAATTATATTATTATGACTACCTTAATTTTGATATAAACATCGGTATTGAACCTGACTTTCACCATAGAAAAGTCTCTTGCTACCGAATTTTTTAATAGAGCGCTGAGTTCAATTATAGCTTGTAGTAATCGAGTTCCATTTAATTTCTTCAACTTTGCGTACTATAGTACAAGTACAAATCATTATCACTGGTATTCTGGTTAAGAAAATTGTCGTAAGGAAACCCAAGGTGTGTGTAAACTTATCAAGTTTGCCACATCCAACTGGGTCAGTGTTGGTCCAGTTTGCAGTCTGCAGTTATCAGGATTGTTACTTCATTGGCCATACACAAATACATTCGAATTATTGGCATTATTGTCTTTATAAATTGAAAAGAAAGGGTAAAGTACCCAAAAAATAAAAGGAATTACAATCTAAACAAAATCAATGACCCTATAAATTCAAAATTAAAGTCCCTAGAATGCAGAACGAACATTTTAATTGACAGAGACACGATGCCAGTTCTAACCATATCAGTTCATTTTATATATACGAGGGGCATACCGAAATGATCGGGAATATAAAACAATACATACAGGAAATAACTAAATTTATTTTTATTGCTTTTCGAAGTATTCTCCGTTGCAGTTAATGCACTTTTGCATTCGTTCGAACCAATTATTATAGCAGCAATTCCAGTCCGAAGTTGACATGGTCAAAATCGTCGATTTGTATGCTTCCACTGCTTCTTCTGGACCTTGAAACCGCTGACCACGCAATAAATCTTTGATTCTAGGGAATGTAAAGTAATCATTGGGACTCAGATCAGGGCTGTATGGAGGATGATCCATTAATTCAACGTTTTCCTGCTTCAAAAACTCGCTTGTTTTCTGAGCGGTGTGAGAGCTCGCATTATCGTGATGGAGGATTATGCGTCGTTTCGGGTTACCTCTACGGAGTTCGGATATCATCTGTGGCAAACAAACCGTTGTATACCAATCAGCGGTAACCGTTCTCCGTTCCTCTAAGGGAACTGTGACTACATGTCCTGTTTTCGCGACAAACGAAGCGACCATTTTCTTCGATACGCTGCGAGAGCGGACAACTTTTGTTGGCTTGATCTCACCTGCGAAGACCCAGACAGCCGACTGATGCTTTCTTTCTGGCTCATATGAATAGATCCATGATTCATCACCAGAGACAATGTTATAAACTGCTTTTGACTTTCCTCCGTTGAAGCGTTGCAGAGTAGACCGGCACCAATTGACACGAGCCGCCTTTTGCTCTTCGGACAAATTATGGGGCACCCAGCGGGAAACTAGCTTTCTCACTCCCAGTTCACCATGTAAAACAGTTTGTATCGCAGTCATACCTATCCCTAAAGTAGCCCGAATCTGCTCATATGTAATATGTCGGTCATCCTGTATCATTCGGCGCACAACAGCGACATTTTCTGGTGAAACCGCTGTTTTTGGCCGGCCTGTGGAAGGTACGGTGCCAAGAGAAGCACGTCCACGCCGGAATTCAGAATACCAGCGATATATTGTCGTCTGGCTAGGCGCTTCACTCTTGTATATAGATATAAGCTCAGCGAGACATTGTCCCTGAGATAATCCTCGTCGAAAGTTGTAAAAAATTATGGCACGGAAACTTTCTCTTGTAAGCTCCATTTTTTTATCGACCTATCAATTTCAAACTGATATTGTTCTTTAAAAAAAAATTTTTTTTTAATTCTGTCAATTGTATTCGATTTTCAACTAACCAGTGTTTATTCATCAAAAAGAGTTTTTAATCTAATTAAATCGAAAGTACTCGATTACCGATCTTTTCGGTATGCCCCTCGTACATAGTGCCTCGAAAATAGCTTGCTTTTTTTTCTTCAAAATTAATATAGATTTATACGACCCCACTGAACCTATTGTCACCTTTTGGCATCATTTTTTCTGCCATACTTTGGTAAACAAGAATTGATATCAACTCAACAAACCACTCTTCATCGTATATCTAAATACTTACATTTTCCTGACTTTGGTTGGGTTTAGTACATAATCTCCGTAGCGATTCATGTAGCCCGTATGTAATTCCAAGAACAACTTGTAGAAGAATATTATATCGAACACTATGCAAATGTGTAAGAAATATTGATTCGACTGAAATGCCATTTGATATACCAGTATCATAAATTCCGTGTAAGATATAACTAGAGTGAGGTGTTCTGAAAATGAAACATCAGTGTTTCCTTCCTAAAAATAATAAAATATCAGGATATGTCAAAATTGTTGAAATATTCGAAAAAGTAGCGCTTCTTCGTGCCATACTTCAAAATGGCTGCCATGAATACAAGTCAATTTTTCTCGAGTTTAGAAAATCTGACACTAGCATTACACAAAATCTTTATAATATTTATTTTGTTACCTATGAAAGACACCCACGTGCAGTCTGGAATAACACTGCTTCGAAACCATCTGTAAAAGTCAGATAATATTACATAATTTTCCGATAATTCTAGATTCCCTTTTTACTTAATCCCAAAGAGATTTAAGTATAAAGTAGGTTATAGAGAGGGCATTGGAAAAAGATTCATATAAAATCTGCGATGTCATGCATCAGTATCGCCATCTAGAGTTGTTAACCAATAACACGCACTAATAATTAGAATACATTTCAACTATCTGACATTTGATTATTTAGGTAGGGATGTACCCATTTCGATATTTTTTATTGAAGATAGACACTTGACCTCAATCTCACCTGATGGTAAGTGACGATGAGGTCGACGATGTTACGTGTTGGTCTAGAAGGTGCCTATTTACTCTTCTTTTGAAGATTCCCAAGTTGTAGCTTTCGGGGAACACGGAAACCGGTAGTGCATTCCATATTTTTGCTGTACGCACGATAGATGTGGAAGCGAAACGCTTGGCGCGAGCTGTAGGGATATCTACAGTGTACGGGTGAAGGTCTGCCGGGTAATTTGATATGAGGGTATCGATAATGTAAATGAATTAAGATGCTAAGATTAATTTCAATAATGATATCAAAATTGACAGAGAATTTTATAAGATACACTGGGAATCAAATGAACAAATGACCCGTCTATATTAATAACTTAAATGTCTTTGCTTGATACATAAGAGAGCACGTTTTTAGTTTTTGTCAGAATGGACCCAATTTTCCTACCTTGAATTAAGTTATCTTAGAGGCTACATAATATTTACTAGTATAATTCAGCTGAATCCCGTTCGAGCAGAAAGTTTATGAGGAGCTAGAATATTTTTCTATGGTGTATTGCGAGGAATCCTTGAGGCTTCTGATAGTAAATTTAAAGGTCTATGTATGACACCGTACCGGGAAACGTCTACCAGGCCGTCCCCCTACTAGATGGACCGACGACCTGGTTAGAGTCGTAGGGAGTCGCTGGGTGCAGGTGGCTCGGGACCGGTCGATGTGGCCTACCATGAGGGAGGCCTATGTCCAGCAGTGGACGTTTCCCGGCTGATGATGATGATGATGTATGACACCGCTTGGTTGGCCCTTATTATACCCAGCACGTTAGCCGTTAGTAGAGCTAGGCGAGCTACAACCTTTGGCTGACTTACTGTTGCTTGAGACCTCACTGCACTAATGGATTGCCATACGTTTAAGTAAAACATAAATTGTATGGCATTTATGTGTAATGGCGATAAAATCTTATCGTAATTATTTATACGTATTTATAGAGAGGCCCCCACGTCCCAAGGCATCTTATACACAGTTGTCTAGTATTAAAATTAAAACAAACAAACATTACCGACCTTTTCTATTCGGTTGTTACCTACTAGGTGACTTTGCCTTACCTGTGAGGTTGGAATATTAGATACGTTGCTTTTATATAGTCTGCGTTATTGGCTGATGTTATTGATCTTGAACCGTGTGAGTCGGCAATGCTCTTTTCAGGGCTCTGGTTTGAAAAAATTGGAATAAGCGTCAAAATGATGTCACTAGCAAATGATAGTCTTGTTATCAAAAAAATCGCCTCTTCATTTCAGGAAATAACAAAAATAAGACAAGTATCTGAGGTCTTTGTTCACAATAAGACATGCTAAGCTTTTTAAAAATTTATCATACTCTCATCTACTTGTGTATTTAAACCCATAAATACTATAGCAGGATAGCAAATTCAGCGCGTAATGCAGCTTGGGAAACTTTCGTCTAATAAGAACAAACTATGTAGAGATCCAAGCGGATCTAATGAGTTACTATTGTTTCTAAAGCATTTTTCAAATTTAACTCTATGGTTGGATAGTACTACTTATTGTGCTGCCTAAACCACTAAAAAGTCACAGTGTATTGTGTTTATTGTACATATAAAAATAATAATTACAAAGACAATTTTATCTAAAATTTTACAATTAGAGTTGCCTATCCCTAACGAGAGATTCTGTACATACCTCGGCAAAAACGTTCCCTTCAATGTCTATGTCAACGTCGCCGTCTTCATCTCCTGTTTCATACGTCAATGGAAATGATTGCGTCTGTTAAATGTAGAACATTATTACTATTTATTTATATCAGACAAAATCCATATTTTTGTTAGTAAACAAAATAAAGTCAATTTTAACCATGTGTTAGTAATAAGCTCTAATTTACAGAAATGTCAATTGGCCAGATATAGAGCATACCCTCTGCCAGGCCCCTAGTCACGTGCAGACATGACCAGTGTCCTAGCAGAGGGTAGTTCCACCTGTCCCCCAGTACGCTCAGGATGATACGACAGCGGCGCTGTATGGAGGCGCAGTGTTTCCTGATGATTGCATGGAAGTCATCCGTCTGCGCCTCCGCGAACATTGTCGATGCTCTGCAATATCGCGGGAGCCCAAACAACATCCTAAACGCATTATTATATTGGACGCGTAAGGCGCTGTATGAGCGCTGCGTATACTCATAGGCTATATTATTACTGGTTATTTGTTTTTAATTATTAAAACTTCATTTTATCTCCTTCAAGCAATTTGTGATGATTATGTAGTTATATTACTATGAATATTTAAACAAGGGTTCTTACAATTTTAATTATACGGTGATAAGGTAAAGTCTAGTTCTCGGTTGGCTTCGAAATTCTTAAAACTTACGACAAAAGTCTTTAATCAGTGCGTGTTGTCAAAGATGACATACGGAACCGAAACGTCGTCTTAAAACCTTTACTGTGGGCCAAATAAACAAGCTCAAAGTCACTCTGCGAGCAATGGAACGAGCTATGCTCGGAATTTCTCTACGTGATAAAATCCGGAATGAGGAAATCGTAGACGAACGAAGGTCACCGACATAGCTCGACGAGTCAGTGAGCTGAAGTGGCAATGGGCAAACTGCATCGCTCGAAGAACCAATAACCAGTGGGGAGTAATGGTTCTCGAGTGGCGACCACGTACCTGGAAACGTCTACCGGGCCGTCACCCTACTAGACGGACCGATGACCTGGTTAAGGTCGCGGGGAGTCGCTGGATGCAGGTGGCTCGGGACCGGTCGATGTGGCGTGCCATGAAGGAGGCCTATGTCCAGCAGTGGACGTTTCCTGGCTGATGATGATGCGGACTAGTCCCAACATATAATACACAACATGTATTTTATACAAATATCTTAGTTCATGATTAACACTTACGTCGGTCGTTTCAGAAGTGGTAACTGTTGGTAGTACATAGTCTTTGGCGGCAGTTTCCACTGAACTCAGAACTTTGCTGAGTACCGTCGGATAACTCTGAAATACAGCGTCATTCTCTATGTCGTGGCAGTTATGATTACTTTTTAATAACTATATTTCATTAATTTTGACTACTAAATTGTTACTAATCAAAGTCATCAAGTTTTGGGGGGTAATAATGTATGTGGAGGCTTATTAATGGCTAGTAATTCAAATTCATCCCCTCAAATCATTATTGTTAGTTGTAAATAAAATGTTTTAAATATTACCACAGTTTGCAAATCAAATTTACGTTAGTATTGAACACCATTTTCAAGTCTTGGGTAAACCATAAAACTGTGTCATTTCAAATACGATAAAAAAGGTGCAACATAATGTTGCCGATAAGTATCAATATCAATCACCTAAAGAATTGAGTTTCTTCAGAACAGTAACACTGACAGATGAAGTATTTTAATTATTACCACAGTTTGCAAATCAAATTTACGTTAGTATTGAACACCATTTTCAAGTCTTGGGTAAATCATAAAACTGTGTCATTTCAAATACGATAAAAAAGGTGCAACATAATGTTGCCGATAAGTATCAATATCAATCACCTAAAGAATTGAGTATCTTCAGAACAGTAACACTGACAGATGAAGTATTTTAAATATTACCACAGTTTGCAAATCAAATTTACTTTAGTATTGAACACCATTTTCAAGTCTTGGGTAAATCATAAAACTGTGTCATTTCAAATACGATAAAAAAGGTGCAACATAATGTTGCCGATAAGTATTTAAGACACAATAAATCACCTAAAGAATTGCGTTTCTTCAGTACAGTAACACTGACAGATGAAGTATGCGTATATACCTTCAATAGTGCGTAGAACTCGATGCCTTCGATACACAGCAAGTCGATATTTCGAGTTGCGATTACATTTGACATTGTTTGGTATTTGGTTACGCCTCGTATGTTTCCGAAAATTCCCCCGGGGCCCATGCAGGCTTCTACTTCATTTGTGTCAGTTATAATATCAACCTGAAAGAAAGAAGTCAATTTGTTTTAATAATTTGGATTGTAAACCCGATCCTAATCAGTCAAGCGGTGGGGTGCGATGATTTGACACTGAATGTATTGTTAGATTTTAGGATTGGTTGATACATACTACAACGGCCTCCGTGGCGCAGTTGGCTGAGCATTAAACGTGCAAGACACGCAAGCCCCGGGTTCGATTTCCGATGAGGACTTTGTCAAATATCACTTTGTGTGACTTTCCCCGGTTTGGTTCGTACATTGCAGGCTGAATCACCTGATTGTCTGCAAAATAAGATGTATCCGTGCTTCGGAAGACACTTTAAGCCGTTGGTCCGGGTTACTATCTACGGTAGCTACTTGAGCCATGTTAGAGTCCTCTATGGCAGCTCAAAAACCCTGACACAAGGGTTTGTGATGTCGGTCATCGACCTTACAACCTACAAGATAAAATGAAGAAGATAATACGTACCTTTCCACGGTATATGATGTACATGTTACTCATGACTTCATTCGCACGCAACACCATGTACCCCTTCTGGAAATACTGCTCTTTCAGTTGTTTAGCAAATGCTCTGAAGAACGAGTATTCAACGTTCTCGAATAACGGTATCTCTCGCAGTGTCTTCTCGTACATGTACAGTACTGCATCTTCATTTAGGTTGGCGTGCAGCTTACCAAGAATAGATTGATGCTGTGGATAATCAAATAGTTGGATATGACTTTTTCTAACAGTTGCAGTGTTTTGTCTTCATTGCTTTAGATAGCGTTTTGTCTACCTGGTACAATCCTGTCTTTGTTATGTCTGAGAGTCAAAGTGCCGCTATATCCAGCTTTGTCCGGATAAAATCAGTGGTAGGTTAGGTGTTTGTTTTATAGGGAGTTTAGTGACGAGCTTTGAGTCTCCTAATGAGGTATATACGTACGAAGAAATTAAAGCTGATTTAATAATAAATAGGTTGACCAAATCTTTATACAATATAGGTCTAGAAGCGCCAAGAAGTTCCGGACAAGTGCGAGTCGGACTCGCGCATGAAATGTTCAGCACCATCGTACAATATTTGATACTATGTAGGCACCTTTTAAGTACATATTTCTCAAATAATATAAACCTAGACTCCTGGCGTGAAATGTTAAAGATAAAATATAAAATAGCAAAGCTTTTACGAATCAAGAGGGCTAAGTTGATCAGCTTTTTATGTGACTAACCGACCACCCGCCCGTCCGTTTCCACTGGTACTTCCAAAACTCCATGACGGCTCTCTTCAACGCTGGCGGTACTCGCTCTCTGTTCAGGAATAGTTCAACGTGTTTCAGGTTCTCTATAAACTTTGTGAACACTTGATCGGCCATCGCTTTAAGGGACGCTATTTTTGCGTAAACATACCTGTTAAAGTTACGGTGTTATATTTTCTCATGCTTAGCGTTAAGCCGTTGGTCCCCGTTACTACGACAGGTAGTAACTACATGAGCCATGTCAGTCCTATGGCGGCTCGACAACTAGGGGTTGTGATGTCTGTTATCGACCTTACTTTACCACATCACGTCACAAGACAAGTACAAGCCGTACAATACATTTGCAATACCGTTGATATTCGAGCTAAAGTTTTTTATGAAAAGTTTCCCAATTTCCGCTCTGTAACCTATTACTATAGTTTTGATCTCTCTGTATACACCTTGGTTCTGGCCTCTAACGTCCAGTTCCATGAATGCCCAATCTTAGTTTCGACATGGCACAGATTAGGCCAATCAGAATGCATACTTATCAATACTACAAAATTTAGCGTCCTTTTCGAACTTTCTACTATATTAATAATAAAAAGTCTTTTTAACTCTAACTAACGACGTAAAACAAACAATCTTTCGCATTTATAATCCCCCATCCCGGCTGACAGAGACCAGCACAGTTTGCTTTTTGCCACCCACTTACCCAAAAAACAAAACACCGTGTAACAAGATTACTATAGTCAGGAGTAGATGGTTCGTATCTTGCGCCGTGATGTCTCCAAACCCAGCTCCACTAAAACTCGTTGCCGCCCAGTAATAAGCCAATAGATACACCTTCTGAGGGCCTAAGTGCTGCCCCTTGGTAATTAATGCTTCATCAATCCAGCTACCTTAGAACAAAATTTATACACAAAGTTATTCTACAGATCACCAAGCTAATTTTTCAACCTATTTTTTTCTGAATTGTTTCAATTACAGGGACACAGTAAAATACCAACCGACTTCTTTAAAAATAACTCAACCTCTGTACACGTACATAGGTATCACATTGTCACGGTACGAGTGTCTAGTGGGAATTATTGTGCCTCGAGAAATAATAAAAAATGTCAAGTGCGAGTCGGACTCGCGCACCGAGGGTTCGCTACAGAATATGAATGATTAGAATAATTATGCTCTACCGAAAATATAAGTCCGATTGAAGAACCAACTTTACTTTGTGCTCGCTTACATTACATACCCGATGTATGGCTTTCAACTACAAAGCTAAGTTTGTAAACATAAAAAACCTATTTTTATTGTGTTATAATTTAAAAATTCATTTGTTTGTGCTGTAAGACCTTGCTTCTTACCAAATTTTAGAATTTTAGGTCAACGGGAAGTACGTTATAGGTTTTGGTTCCCTTGTTTTTTAAATGGAAATTGTCTAAAATATAGCTATATCTTTTTATTTATTTTTAACCCCCGACGCATAAGGGGGGTGTCTGTCTGTGGGATCGTAGCTCTCGAACGGATGGACCGATTTTGATGCGTTTTTTTACGTGAAAGCACGTTTTTTCCTTGCGTCGGTTCTTAGCTATATTTGGTAAAATCGATTCAGCAGTTAAAAGAGTATCAGCTGGTATTAGGCATTATCGGACTTACTGCATAGTTTTTTTTAATTTTCCATTTAATTTACTTGTTTTATATTCTTACCTAGTTGACAAACCATATTCCCGTCTTTGTGGTAATCGGTGGGTCTGTACGGTTCAGATAGAGGCAGAAACTTCAGTTGCCGTTCGAAATCCTCCGCGGTAGACGCTATCACGTACCTGCATGATAGCATTATAAGTACCGAAGAGTAGAAGTTGAGGAAGAACAGAGTTAGCAGCATGAATTGAAGTACACTCATAAGGTATACCTGAAACAGAAAAATATACATTCTAGTGCCCTAAAAATTGGACATCGGTCCCTCATTCTCATAGTTTACTACTCGTATTTCAGCAACTTTTTATTCATCCTTGACCACATATCTGGTGACGATCTGGTCGACGATGTTACGCGTTGGCTTAGAAAGTGTCTAGGCACCCTTCGTTTGGAGACTCCCGTGTTGTAATTTTCAGGAAACGCGGAAACTTATAGGGCATTCCATACTTTAGCTGTGGGCATGATAGAAGTGGAAGGGAAATGCTTGATTGATACAAGGTGTTGAAATATCCACTGTGTACAGGTTCTTGGTACGATTGACTTTATGCTGTTGTTTAATTAAGAATTTATTTATTAACCAGTACTTGAAATAATACTATTTATAATATATTTAATAGGTATATAGTATACTTAGCTTATTTTTTCGTCACTTTACTTCGTATTTAACCGTAATGAACATTATAAAGAGTTTTTTTATATATGTACATACTATTCCAGTCTAGTCGATACAGTTAGGTCTCGTCCAAGCTATATCATAAACTAATCAACGAATTGCTTTCTTATAATGGCGAAACTTATATAAGTAGATACGAGCTTGTGCATGCTCATTTAGGTGATCTTAGTAACCCTTTCTAAACAGGTTTTGTTTAATACTCTTTATTTTCTTTAAATATTCAAATAAATCTAATGTACATATATAGCTTTAAAAGTTACATAGTATTGAGTATCATGTGGATATTTTCCAGCCAACAATTGGTCGACTGAGGCCCACTCTTGCGTCAGATTGACGTGATTTTTCGCATTTAGTTTAGCGTCCGATGAATGACACTGTTTATGACCTATTATTTAAGTGTGAAGTAATTTGTAAAATTAACTTCGACGAAGTAGCGGCCAAAAGTTCATCATCAGCCGGGAAACGTCCACTGCTGGACATAGGCCTCCCTCATGGTACGCCACATTGACCGGTCCCGAGCCACCTGCATCCAGCGACTCCCCGCGATTCTAACCAGGTCGTCGGTCCATCTAGTGGGGGGACGGCCTGGTAGACGTTTCCCGGTACGTGGTCGCTACTCGAGAACCTTTACTCCCCACCGCCAAAAGTTAGTGTAATGTAATAGGAAAATAAATTTCTTACACGTCTCAAAGCCCCCATAGATTCTGCCCAGAACGCAGCGTACAGTTTATAAATCTGCAATATGTTGATCATTCTCATGCTGCAGTGAAACATGTGATGGTTGTACATGTGATCCTCTTTAGTGTGGCCTTCGTCGTGCTTAGGGACGCACAGTTTTAGGATGGCGTACCACGGCATGACTGTGAACAAGTCCAGAGCGAAACCACGCTGCAAACAGACATTCAGAATCAATACATTTTAATTAATAGACAATAAGTGATACGTGAGTTGTGGTGAGCTTAAAACAGGGTGTGATTGACGGAAGAGCTTTACCGCGGCTTTATATGACTCGCTGTTATTATGAATTATTGTGAATGTTATTATGAATCGCTCGCCCGTGGATCACAGCAAAACCGCGGTAACTTTAACCGCGAGCTTAGGCTGACCGGTCGATCATGCCCTTAACTTAGGTTATTGACATTACGATTGCTACTTAAAAAAAACCATTTTAAATTGTAAAAGTATCTAATCTTTCTTCTAGTGTTAGTATAGATGAAACATATATTTTTATTGTTCGTCTGGTTAGCTACCACCAAGCTTTCTATGAGTAAATAAGTGAGATATGTCATATTTGAACAATATCTCATTCTCACCGCTCTCATGCTGCACAGACAGGTCCGTTGCTTTGTCGTGAGAATTTCGGTAATATCTCATTTGTACATACCTTTAAATAGTTTTTAGCGGTTAAGTACGGATGGTAGATTAACTGATTCTTAGGTCCATAGTACGCTACATGCAGCATTACATATAGATCGACGTAACAGATACATTCGAGGACCAGAAGCATTGCGTTGAATGAATCGAACAATGGCGCTAGCGTGACGTTTATCTGAAAACACAAGTGAACTATTTATATTACTCTTGGCGACCCAAAATCAGCCAAGTGTGAGTCGGACTCGTACAAGAATACTTCTTTTTCATCCTACAATATTTAACACATGATCGAGCAAAAAATGCCCATAAAATACTAGTTATTAATGCGTTAAATAGTAATTCACATTCAGTGATTCTACACATCATCATCAACAGACTAATATATGTCCCCACTGCAGGGGCTCAGGCCTACTCTTATACAGAGAGTGTATGGGGCATAGTACACCACGCGGGCCCAGGGATGTGCGAGTTTCCTCACAATGTTTTCCTTAACCGAAAAGCCAATGGTAATGATTTTTATTATTTGCACATAATTCCAAAATTTCCAAATAAAAAATTGGAACTCATTGCTATGAGCCAGGATCGAACCCAGACCTCGATTGTTCAAGGACTAACGCTCTACCCAACTGAGCTACCGCGGCTTGTTGTAATGGTTCAAAAATTACAGCCCGGTGACGGACGGACGAACCGACGGACAGCAGAGGCTTATAAAAGGATCCCGTTTGGTGTCCTTTGGAAGAATTTATATAATCACCACTCTTGGCAAGAAGGATTGTTGATCGCAGTAAGATATTGTTGTAGCATAGATGTTTCCCATCTGAATATTTTTAGTCGCCTTCAAAAAAGGAGGAGGTTCTCATTTCAACGATATTTTTTTGTTTGTATGTATGTTACGCGATAACTGATAACTTAAGCGCTTTTTGAAAAAATCAGCAAAAACAAAACCTATACCCAAATAATTTTACCTCTCAGGGCGAACATTTTAGGGGGGATGCTGTAGACTTTTAGGGCAGTTAAAATAGGTTCGTTTGTTCTTTTTGAACGAATTAATTATCATGGCTAGGGCTTTTACGACACACGAGTTGACAAGGGCGGTCCTATTCTAAAGACGAAAGCACACGGAATTAGCCGTCTTTAAAATCAGCCTAGAAACGTCCACTTCTGGACATAGGCCTCCTTCATGGCACGCTACATCGACCGGTCCCGAGCCACCTGCATCCATCGACTCCCTGCGACCCTAACCAGGTCGTCGGTCCATCTAGTAGGGGGACGGCCTGGTAGATGTGTCCCGGTACGTGGTCGCCACTCGAGAACCTTTACCCCCTACCAGTTATCGATTGTTTTTTTTTTAAATTCGTTTATATTTCCAAAAAATAAATGTTAGCCAGCCATATTACTTTGATTTTCTTACCGGTATAATCAAACAAAGTAAGAAAGCTGTAGTGACTCTCAGTATAGCCCATGTCTTCAGGAACGTACCGTTGGGTTTGATAGAAACAGGCATTAGAAGGTACCTAGAGACGTTAGACAACATGTGGAATTGCTTGTATGATTTCCAGTAGTTTTCCTTACGAGCTTTGTAATCACGGCGGAGGTTAATGAATGAACCTTTAATAAAACATGTTACTTGTTATCCTATCCTACTTCCTACTAATATTATAAATGTGAAAGTTTGGATGTTTGGATGTTTGTGACGCTTTCACGGAAAAGCTACTGAATGGATTTGAATGAAACTTTACAATAACATAGCTTATACATCAGAATAACATATAGGCTATAATTTCTAAAGACATATTGTGTAAATTGTCCAAAATCACACTTATAATATTAGTGGGATTACATGGGCAATTTTGGCATAACAAAAACGCGTTGCCTAGCGACCGACCATAGAATATGTAAATTCGTATATACAAACTTTCGCGTTTATAATATGGTGTGAAGACCAGTGAAGACTATTTGAATGTACTACGTCAGATATTGAAATTTCTTTTGTTTCTTTAAACTGTTAGCCTACGTAACAGAATAAACACTATTTTGACAAAGTCGCGGGCGGAAGCTAGTTACATATATATAAAAATAGCATTTTTAGTTTCACAACTCTGCTATATAACTGTGCTATTACTTATGTAAGCTTTCTTCATACGTCACCATAGCGAATGACATATCCCCGAGTAGTTGGACTCTGGTACCTGTCCCTTGCATTTTTTTAAAACTTTGGGTCATTTATATTTTAGCGCCGGAACCATGGAAAACTAGCTAAACATAAAGTATGATAGGAAACTCTATACAGTCTCCTCTCTCTTCTCTATAAAATATTTGAATTTAGATTTATACCTATTAAAAATCATCAAATCAAAATACAAAAACAAACAAAATAATACCATTGGCACTACAAAAAGATTAATTTAATAATCTTTACCGTTCAAAAACCCTTGAAGAATGTTCGTGAATTTGACTTTGGTAATTTTCGACATGTTGTTATAATGTTTCAAGTATGCTCCCTCGACTTGTGTCTTCGCTTGGGCTTCAATCATTTGGAGTTCTTCTGGTGTTAAGAGTCCATCATGCTCTCGCATGTCAGGGAATAAGCTTAATGCTGACGTGTAGGCACAGTAGCTGATAGTTATTAGCTAAAATTTAAAAATAGAAAACTGATTAAACAGTAGTATTAAACATTTGATTCATGCGTTTATTCGTATACATTATTGTTGTATTGCAGGGCCAATTAATCCCCCCTCTCATTGCAAACCGATCGATTCTCAGGAAAAGATGGAGAAACTTTTTCAGCTTGTCACTTCACCTATTTCTTAACCTGCATACCTGCGACATTAACCACCGAGTCTGTTATAAATACGGTGGGTATTTATCATAGAGGTATCAAGGTGTATCCTGCAGACAAAACACATTGATTGTGAGAAAGATTTGACTAAGTGGAGTGACCTTCACTCTGCTAAGCCGGAGTATCTTTCACCCTAGTGGAGTAATAAATAAATAAAACTAGACTTACTTTGCAATGTGTAAGAGTAATGACAGTGCTAACAGCCGGCACTCCATATAACAGCACTATCAACCCTAGATGGTTGCCCGGACCTACGATCCTCTCCTTCTGTGCCACGTCGTCTGACGTCACGACGCAGTACCCGCTCTCGATTATGTACAGCTCCCGTGTCACTGTGCCTCCGTAATATACTATTTCACCAGGGGGGAGAATTATATCTCTTGCCGCTGAAATTATATTACAATGTATTTAAAGATGGTTTGAGTATGCAGATCCCTAGGTGCATTGGCGCGTTCGGCTGGAGATTCTTGTTATGAGGATGGACACCGAAATAATTTTAGTGAATGAATCTTCACATTACCTTAACTAAGAAGTCGACTTATTTGCTAGAGAGTCGGGTATCTTTAAAATTTTCTCCTCGATAAAAAGTGAAACCACTCTGATGAGGCTTCGGTCTCCCGTTCAAAGTTCATTATTTTTATATTATTCATTCTACACACCTACGAAAATATTTACGTCTGCTATAGGGTATCCAAAGCCGTAAACAGGGTTAAACGCCTATTGCTACTAAAAATATGCTACTTACACTCAGTAAGCGTATGAATATAGGCCTTGTTCTTTACTTGAAAGAATCTTATTGATGTGAGAGCTTTAAAGCGTGCTTGGTGCAGCACTTTTCTCCGTAGCTCTGAAGGAACGACCGTCTTTTCCAGCCAATTGTCGTCCGTCAGTTCGACACCCTGGAAAAAGAGTAAAAATGGATAGAGTGAATAAATCGATATTATATCGATATAATCACACAACATTCAACAACAGTTGGAGATGAGTCCTATAGAGAAAGATACGTTGAACGGGTTTTATGCTTGAAAGATGGTTTGGTGATCGCAATAAGTTGTTGTTGATACATTAGATGCTACTGTCCATCTCCTAAAAATTTTCCTTAGCGACCTGTGAGATGACGCTGGGGTAATCCTATTCTAATGCTAGGACCACACGGGTATTTTTCTTTCAATTCGTAACAGATAAAAATTTAAGTAATATATTCCAAATAACTACAAATTTGTTGTTCTTAAGTGACGATCATGTAGGTTAAGCAACGTTCGGCGTGGTAAGTCAGTGGATAGGTGACCGTCCTGAGTGGTTCTGAGCGCTTCTGTTCTTTAGATTCCTAACCCAGATATGGTCTTTTTTAGTTTTCTGTCTGGGTTAGAGAGTCATGGCAGTTGCTTCCGTAAAAACTAGTACCTACGTCAATACCTTGTGTTAAGATAGCCGACCGTTTGAGAATAGGGATAATGCTAGGGCAATGGATGATTGTTGAAGGGTTGAATAAGGATGGATATAGACTACTTTCTATCCCATATGGACAAGTGGTTACCGTAAGATAATTTCTAATGTCACGGGTAAACGCTAGTCGTCCTTTACTGACTTTAACAAAACCACCCGCTAGATGCATAATATTCATTAACACGTAATTCGTTGAACGTAAATTAATTACATCAATCTGTTCGACGTTCGAACGTTGTGCATCGTCAACTTACCTCTTGGCCCTCAGTTCAGGTTTCGAGATGCTGTCGGCGTAATTGAATTTTTTCCGGACGCGCTATAAATATTTATAAAGCTAAATTTACCGAATTATATTGCCATTGGAGTTCGTAGAAAGCCATGATTCGCTTTTTGATTGCATGGTGCATGTTGTTTTCATTCATGAATCTTTCTATAGTAATTATTACTTCAAGAAATGCTGTTTTCGTTCTGTAAAATACAGGTGAAAGGTGAACAAGTATTTATATAGCGGCCATATCGAAAAACCGTTAAAATATAGTCATATTTGGAACCCTTTATGAACCTACCCTATATTAATTTATATGGACATTAACCGTACATTTTACACATATATCACATAATTAATATAGCCGATACCCAATCAGAACTAAGATAATTAAATTGATCTTTTACAATAACAATTTAAATGATAAAATAATTATAGTACGTTTCTTCAGGTATGTTTGCTTTCATCATTAATTCTAGATAAGAACGAAATATTTTTAATACCTAGTTACGGCTACATCTAGATACTTTGTTAATTTTATCTGTATACTCGTAATTTGCAGACCTAATATAAGTATGCCCTATATTTAGATAGTCACTTGACAAAGCCAGCTATTCTATGGTAAAAGAAATTTAATACGAAACCTATCGGCCGAATCGACCTAATAATATTCTTCTCACAACAAGGTAGGCGTAGATATTAATTTTTATCAATTAGTCAAACAGGGATAAGCATTTTATCTGTAATACAGATTGTATCAAAATTACCTTGACCAATGCGTGACCACAGCTGAGAACTCAGACACACAATACCCCACTAATAACACTCCGTAGAGACTCAGAAATGCCACGATGCCCATATCGTACTTGTCCCCTGGGATCAAGTCGCCGTACCCAACGGAAAGGAGGAGAGTGGTTGCGTAGTACATCGATGTTACTAGCGGATAGTGAACCCTGTTGGTTATAACATTTTATGTAATTATTAAAAGAATTAATGCTGGCATTTATTTTGTTTATCTTTACGTTATTAAGTAAAGCTGTGAGGTCAAAAAATATACTGACAGAGCTCTGACTGAATGTGAATGATTTGCAAGCGTCTTCAATAAGCCATACTTAGTAGGTTTCGCTAGATGCCTTCGTTGATGATAAATGAGGGCTCTGTTGAACCACGAAGATGATGAGCATCGGTTCACGAAGCATGCCTCCATGTACAATACAACACCGCACCAGTAGCAAAGCAACGGTATATATATGCAATATTTGACCACCTGAAAAATTCAAATAAAGATATTCGTTTCGCTGGTAGAAAAAGTTGGGGTAGAAATATTCTAAAAAACAAATAGAGTAGCAAATGTTAGGTAACGAGATATTTCCAGTCTTTCAAGCTTTTAATATTCTAAAGTTTTATCTATACATCTGCGGGTATAAAAACCTATTGTATTTTATTTGTCGTTTAAATAAGCGATCTACCAGTAAAATTTGGGGGCGGCTAGACAAACGAAATAGCAGGATTTGTTATAGTTGCCACACCATCAGGAGGGTTGATGATCGCAGTGGTATATCGTTATGCTGTCTGTTAAGAAACCGTAATTTTCTGTTTGATCTGAAAGATATTGCTTTGAGTGATATGACCTATCTTTACCGATATATTAAGATATTAAAATATCTAATAGTCCTTACCTTAACTACAAGAGTATTAATCAACAATTTTCTTTCCAACTTTTCAAAGAAACTCGACAGCCTCCACACTAAGCATAGTTTGACTCCTTTGCACAAATAGAACAGATGGTCTCTGTAAATATCTTTGTACATTACTATTGAATGTATTGTTACTATGTGTTCGAATGGCACAATCGCCATCAAATCCAGATAAAATCCCAAAGTATTCATTCTGTATCTCAAAATACTGGCTAAATTCTTAATGTATCCTTTCTTAGTCTTCACAGCGGTTGAAGTGCATACGACGAGATTAAAAAACAAAGAGATTGTTATGATTATTTCACTGTAAAAGAAAATTCCGCCCGGGAAAGATCTCCTGATACCAATAAAGTATGGATAGGCCAACGCAATGTAAGCTAGGATTAGAAGCATGTAGTATTCCCAATATTTGACGAGGTAACAGTCTGCTTCTAGGATCCAAGGAAACTTTGCACGTCGGCAAGTGAAATTTCCGCTTCGCTTCTTTACGTGCTCTGAAATTATGTACAGGTCCAAGCATTGTTCGTCCAATTGGTCGACTTTTGTTATTGTGTCCACTTCTGTTTTTCCTAAAATAATAAGCTAAAATAATATTTGTGTATACCTTGACAGTTGTCATTACCATTTTTTCGACATAAGTGCATCATGAAAATACATACTTTACATATTTTTTTAACACCCGCCCTTGAAGAATTGCTAGAGAGCTTATAGATTCCCTAGGGGTTTTTCCTTAGATACCTTTCACAACACCTACGGAAAACCATGGGGTATGCTAAAGCCGGGATCACACGTCTAAATTATTAATGATATGTTACAATAATACGATCATTAAAAGAGCCATGTAAGTGCTAAGTACCTTGTAAATATCTGAGTTTGTCTTTTAAGCATTTGATGCTGCTCTTTTTTCGATCTTTAGAAGCGTACACATTTAATGACTTTAGTTCGTCTGTGGTGTGATAGCGCTCCTTGGTCTTCGCGCGGACGATCCTCCCGTGAATCTCATCCCTTATCGTGTCAATTAGCTCCGGGTAAGTCAACATTAGCTTTATAAAGGCTGATTTGTGAAGTACTTGGCACTCCACGTAAGTTGCTGCTTTCACAGTGCATCTTGCTGAAAAATCAAAACGGCGAAAATCTTTCTCACAGAAGTCATACAATAATGACTGACAAACTCTTTTTTCCTTATCCAATAGCTCATATTTGAAACTTGAAGGAAAAATAGCGTAAAATCACAGTAGGCTTCTTTTCTAAAGCTCGTAATTACGTGATATTTTGTGGTTTAAGGGTCAACTTATAAATTAATTTTCATTATATTACTGCTTTTTAAAAAACTGATATATTAATTTCATTGCGCATTTTAAACATAAGCCCTATTTGTCCACAATTTCACAAATGTGGTTGAGGATGACATACGTTTGACTGGACGTAGCCAGTTCACACAGGTAAAAGATATTGGCTATCGTCAGGTAAAATTGACCCGAATCGATATTGAAATAATTACCTGGGATATTGTAAACCAGAGAAATCTCTCCGAAACAGGTTCCTTTTGCAAACGATATCATTGGGCTTTCATCATCTTCGTCCGAAAGCAATTCTAAAACACCATTTGTGATGCAAACCTGTAATTGTCCTAACCATACATGAGTGTCCTAATCTAACCCAAAAGCCGTTTTGTTACGGCATTAGAATAGAACTACCCATGTCATCCCGCGAGTCTCGTAAAAGGCGACTAAAGAAAAAAATATTCAGGAGATGAGCAAGACATCTACCTATCCAAGACCTTATTATCCGATCTGTCTGCGTAGCATGATGACTGATGAGTATGTCAAATTACCTCATGAAAATTCCGACGTGGCGATCCATGGGGAGGTTCATGGAAAACCGTGAACTTATGAAATCGATTATTTATTAAACGAAAGCTTTTCATAATCGTGAAATTGGCATATCATACCTCCTTTTCTAGATCTTGTAGAATGCATTTATCGATTTTGAATATCTCGAGAAGTAATGTGTAATTAAGTCGTAGTGTTTCCTTATGAGCTGCGTATCCAGTCGATCAGATTGTTTATGCTACGATATGAAACACGTTGTAATATTTCTACCTCATAAAACTAATGAGAGACAATATCATTGCTATTTTAGTGCGTCTATAACGTGTCGATTGCATAATACGATTTCGAATCCAACTAATAGTTTTAAAAGTTTCTGTAAACGTTTATTTGGCCTCAGTCACACGCCACCTACCCTACCGCCCACTACATTGTTACAACGTTGTTTAAATGTCAGATCAAAAGCCATGTTTACCATAATAGTCTTGTTTTGATTATGGTCGTATACAATATCTCCGGGCAAATAAAACTGGTGACTCATTGCTAATGATAGTCTTCTGAGGAAGGCTTCGGGAAGCTTCCGGAATATTAAAGAACTGTACATGGGCACAGCGTTCAAGTCGTAGCAGATTTCCATTTGTAAAGGATACGGTAGAAGTTTCATTAGTTTCGGCTTAAATACGCCGGATTTTTGATACCAGAGGTCTTCATAGTACCTGCCACAATGTTATTCGATTAATTTATTATTATAATTATTTTAATTCGCTAAAATGTTTTAAAAACAGACATTGTTATGAATGTCTTGGGCACAGTGGTTATGAGTAGATGTGCTTTGTCTCATATCGGAAATGACATTTAAAGTAGATAAAGGAGTTTGTATGTATTTATCGCTCATTTCACCTGACGGTAAGTGACAGTAAGTAGTAAGTGGCAGTAGTATGGAAGCGTACGTACCCGATCACCCAATTGACTCAATGTAATGAGGCACTATCTAGCTGTGTCTTTTATGCATCCCAGAACACAACAGCGGCTTGGAAATACATTCATGTATGATAGAGACGTACTCGTAGTTTGTCATGGGCAAAGAAAAATGACTTACCACCAAACCACAAACCAACCGATAACAAGATAGTTACTCCGTCGGGAATCGAACTCATAACCTTTATTTGCGTTCAGACCCATAGCTTCGGTTTGCTATTATAACGGTATAGCAACTAAGCCACGTGAGACGGTTATGAGTTTAATCAATATCCAACTTAAAAATAAATTTGGCATGTTCTGTGTAACACATTCTGAATGAGTTGCAAGGTTATTATCGAACAAAAACTTATTTTACCTAACAATCCGCTTGGTAGTTTCCATATCCATGTGAATCAACCGTAAGTGGTTCTTTATTTTCTTCAGCTGCCGCACATATTTTGACCGCCTCGCTGTTATTGTTATGAATTGCGATGTCAATGAACCGACGAACACTATTGTTGTTAGAAGAAATCCTATTAGAATGGCGGTTGTTGCCATGATTCTTTCAGTGGTAGTCACTGGGTATAAATCGCCTAGAGCATTCGTTGTTAAAAACATGACGGACCAGTAGCAACATACGAAATACCAGTCGAACGTGGACTCGGTAGGTAGGTAAACAGCAGAAACAGACCATGAATGGCGAATCTGTTGTAAGTTGAAACTTCTGTACGAAAACAGATACCAAATACATGTCCAAGTATGCACAGACATCACGAACAGTATCAGATACTGGCCCAAGAATGTTATCCATTGATTGCTACCGGCTTGTAGGGATTTGTTGTAGAAATATTCCACGATCCTGTAATTGCGCAAAATTGCCACAAGTGGAGCTATCGCGTAGTAATCGAACGCAGGTTCATCCTCTTTTATCAAATAAAGAAATGAGTAAGGTATGGCCAAGACGACATCGAATACTACGCGAGCTGTGTCTGGCTCCACCAGATTCAGAGTTCTCCGCCATTTCTTGGACAGCTTCAAACCAACGACAATAGCTACGTCGAAAGTGTATATTAAGTTTAAACATATCACTTGGACTATTATCCAGAATGGTCTCTCTTTTGCTTCGAAAAATGTGTATAAGC
Source organism: Carcina quercana (assembly GCA_910589575.2). Lineage (NCBI taxonomy): Eukaryota > Metazoa > Arthropoda > Insecta > Lepidoptera > Depressariidae > Carcina > Carcina quercana. Next base: position 9,391,487 of record OU342436.1, read on the forward strand.
ATGAATCAATAATGAATGAAATAAATAATATGATAATGTTGAATATCTTCCATGGAGGGTTAGAGTAACTGAGAAGGAAATATCTGAGCTTGCTATCGGCGAATTCAGACCGAGACTCCTGGAGAACGGCATATGTTTTCTGTCGCTTCTCATCATCTATTTCTAAGACGATGTTTTGACTCAATGCTGGTTTTGAATCACTATGAATGAACTTATTGAATATTCCAGATCTTGAAAATAAGTCATTCCGGTCTAACCGGCGTCTGTATTTGTAGATATCCAATCCTATTTCTTCGGGTTTAGGTTTCCCCCCTAAACAAAGGCAAGATCGTTTAACAGTAGTATAGAAAATAATGTACTTCTTTTACGCCTTAATGGTAAACATCAGCTGGGAAACGTCCACTGCTGAACATAGGCATCACCCATGGCACGACACAATTACTGGCTTCAACCAGAGACTTCCCGCGACCTTTACCAGTTCGTCGGTTCATCTAGTAAGGGTAAGATCCGATACACATTCCCATCCACATCCCCCCATCGGTTAGCCTTTGAGCAATGTGGCCTGCCCATTGCCACTTCAGTTTACGGACTCGTCTAGCTATGTCGGTCACTTTCGTTTGTCTACGGATTTCCTCATTCCGGATATTATAACGTAGAGAAATACTTATTGGCACAAAAATATAAATTACATATTTTATAAACTCACACATGTTCAGATACTTATAATAACTTATTTCCTGTTCACTAAGCTTCACGTCAAATTATTTTATGACAATTTAATCTTGGTATCCTTGATTTCAGGGATAAACTAGTTGGTTGTTAATTTATTTGCGTACTGTTCAACTTTCTAGTTGGTGTAGACTAAGGATTATATTTTCCTCTTCGGTATCATTTAAATTTTTTCAATACGTCCAAAAGAAAACAGTTTTCATCAAATGAGAACACGTGTATGTTTTTCATTCATTTTATTATTGCGTGTAACGAAAATCTTATGCAAATAACTCTCGAAATAATTATTTACTCGTTCGTTGAAAACAACACGTCCCTACGTTATTAAAAGATGACACACTTCTATGTCAGCCAAGTCAAGTCACTAGAAACTTTTTATCAACATTCTAAAGTGGTTTAAATGTTTTTACCAAATCAGTCTGTCATTGATTCTCTAAAACACGCTACTACATAACCACCTATATTCACGAGATTTCTAATGAAAACAATAAGAGGTTTGGTAGTTTTGTACATATCAGTCAGATGGTGACGTAATGTTTTTCCTCCGGCCAGTTCGTAGGCAGGCGGACATTCACAAGCCCCGATGTGCGCACGGCACGTCTCCCAACCTACATAAATGAACATAAACGTTGAGGGCTTGACGGTGCCGTTGTTTTATATTCATTATTGTTTTTCATGGCTTTAAGCTTATGACTGATAATAATAACGGAGAATTCAATCATGACGCTGGGAAACAATGCGTACTGAACAGAAGCAGAGCTGTGTGCCGACAAGGTCCGATGTGTTTCTAGGATTCATTTTAACCCGCGTGTCATTGATGGTTTTGTGTGATGTTTACAGTTGGATTACGGTAAAGAAAATTGATTTAGCGATAAATGTAAACTCGCATACAATTCTCGTAGGTCGGATACATACGGATATGGTACGATAAAATTCTTCTACGACTTACAAGTTCATTATACTTGCTCTATGTCTATGTCCCTTGCGATCAGACAGAATCACTGTCACGCTTTGAGGCATTAGGCTGTACACGAACGTGTTAATTACTTTAAATTATAGACTGTTATTTGTGTCCAATTCGGCAAGGAAAATAAAGTAAGTTGTGTGAAACAGATTTTTAAAAGTTTACCAGCTAAATATCCATAAGTTTCGAGTCGTTTCGGAGCTTGTCTTAATCCGAAGGAATGAGATGTGCATATCAAAGTGCATTTTTTTTAAATCTTAGAATGTTGATTATTGAAATTAGGTAGAAAATTAATAAGCGTTGTTTGACTTATCGTTTATTGTCATGAAGTGTCTAACACGTTCTATGTACGAATTAATAAAAAGTAAGATTGACATTGCAGTGTAAAAAGTATAACTACAACACCCTCCCTCAATGGAAATAATCTAAACAGTAAACATACATAGAACTACAAAAACAACATAAAAGGGCATAGAAAAACTAAGTGTTGGTTAAGCCTATACCTAAAGTACATCTTAGATGCGCTGTGCGCCTAAGAGGCTTAGTCAAAACATCAGCAGCCATTTGACTAGTCTGTTGATATTTAACTTCTATGACACCATCACTTATTTTCTCCCTAATGAAATGAAATTTGGTATCTATATGTTTAGTCCTATTATGGTGGATCGGATTGAGTGCAATTTTCTGTGCACTCTGGCTATCGTTAAAAAGAATCACCTTATCAGCGTTACCAGTAACATCAAGCACTAACCTCCTAAGAAACGTAGCTTCTTTAGCAGCGCTAGCTAATGCCATGTACTCGGCCTCAGTAGAAGATAACGCTACCGTAGGTTGCTTCTTACACTCCCAGCTGATGACACCGCTTGCGAGCGTGAAGTAGTAGCCAGTATACGACCTTCTGTCGAACGTACAGTTCGCCCAATCTGCATCTGTATACCCACACAAATAGGCACCCGTTTTCCTGTAGGAAATACAGTAATCAATAGTACCATTTAGATACTGTAAAACTCTTTTAGCAGCCAGCCAATGTTTCTTCTCGTAACAATTGTTAAATTGGCTTAGATAGCTTGTAGCGTAAGCTATATCTGGTCTAGTATTAACCGCCAAGAACATAAGGCATCCAATTAAACTTTGGTAAGGATAAGACGTATCACACTCTTTACCTTTTTCCAGTTTATTGTTTTCCAGAGGAGTTGACATGTGCTTACAGTCCTGCATATTAAAACTTTTAAGCACTTTCTGTATATACGTCTTCTGATTAATGCAGATTTCATCCTTTTTATACGTTATATTTAAACCTAGAAAATAATCCAATTTTCCCAAATCTTTTATTGAGAAAAAATTCTGTAAATCTGTTTTGACAGTTTCAAGAGACGTTTCATTTTTAAAAAATATACAGATGTCATCGACATAGACAGCGAGAATGACGGTTTCGTCGCCGAATCTTTTTAAATAGACGCATGGCTCCGAAGAGGTTCGTATAAAACCTATAGAGGATAAAGATTGGTTTAATTTAATGTTCCAAGCTCTAGCCGCTTGCTTTAAACCGTAGAGGGATTTTTTCAATAGGCAAACTTTTCCTTCTTCTCCTTGTTTTGCAAAACCTTGAGGTTGATGCATGTAGACTTCTTCCTCTAAGTCGCCATTTAAGAACGCGGTATCGACATCCAAGTGCTGCATTTTCAGACCCATCTCTGCCGCTAAAGCGATCAGTGTACGCAGGGACGAATTTCGCACTACTGGTGAAAAAGTTTCATAGTAGTCAACACCACATACTTGAGTGAAACCCTTTGCAACAAGTCTTGCTTTGTACTTCACCACTCTACCCTGGGCATCCTTCTTGATTTTATACACCCATTTACAAGGTATGACCTTTTTATTAGGTTTATCCACTAACGTCCATGTTCCCTTTTTTATTAATGAATTGAATTCATCTTGCATAGCAGACTGCCAGCTTGCGCTATCTTCTGAGTTGATAGCTTCAGCAAAACTTTGTGGCTCGTCAGGTTCACCTATCACAGCAGCATTGCAATCAAACTTGTTTTGATTTTTCTGAGCAAGTCTATTACGAAGAGGGTATCGTTCCTCAGGCGTTTCTATCACGGCCTGTCCAGGAACAACTTCTTCATTAGACTGATCATCAGCGCTATGAAAAATTGAAGTGTCGTGAACTTGACTTTCTGGTTGCAAATTAGCAATTTCTTCTACCGAGCTCGTTTGACTGCTCTCTTGCGAAGTAGAAGCAACTGGGCGCGTTAAATACTGCTCGATTCTATAAATCGATTCTAAAGTTGATTCAGAGTGGTTCGTCAAAGGATCTGATTGTGTAGTTCTTGCCAACAAATCAGTGAAACAATCCTCAAAAAACACCACATCTCGTCCTTTTACCAACCTTCTTGGACAGCTTGGCTCACGAAATAAGTAGTTCTGCCGGTCGTCTGAATATCCGACAAAGATATACTGCGCTGCTTTAGGATCCAATTTCCTTCTCAGCTGATCCGGAATCTTCACCATCGCGCGACAGCCAAAGACTTTCAAATTAGTCAGGTTCGGTTTCTTGTTATTCCACAATTCGTATGGCGTCCTCCCGTCGAGAGCTCGATGTGGAGACCTGTTCTTCAAAAACACAGCAGTTTCCACAGCATCCTGCCAGTAACCTTTTGAAAGAGAACTGCCTGAAAGCATACAACGCGCTTTCTCAACGATCGTTCTGAAAGTTCTTTCAGAAACGCCGTTCTGTTGTGGGTTGTATGGAACTGTAGTTTGATGTTTAATACCTTCTTTGCCTAAGTATTCTGAGAACTCACTGTTCACATACTCAGTACCGCAATCGGTTCGCAAAGCTTTAATTTTCAAACCTGTTTTCCTCTCGACCATAGACTTAAATATACAAAACCTACTAAAAACCTGATTCTTCGAAGAAATAAAATATACAAAAATCGTTCGGCTAAAATCATCTATAAAAGTTAAAATGTATTTATTTCCCTGAAACGAATTTTCAGACATCGGACCACAGACATCCGAATGTATAAGTTCCAATTTAGATGTTGTTCTTTTGTGTGATTTGAAAGGTTTTTTAGCCTGCTTACCTTCTATGCAAGCCACGCATGGATCTTTATCAACCACAGAGTATTCTACGCCAAGATTATCCGCTTTTAATTTCTCTAATCCTATGCGGCATAGATGACCAAGTCGTTTGTGCCATAAACGAAAACTTGCGACGTCATCGCTTTGTACCTCTAACGCTGATAAGGTGTTTGAGGGACTAACTGCGCAATTTAAGGAATACAAGCCACCATAACAGGACCCATGTAGAACTGCATCACCTGTACAAGCAAAAGTTTTAGAATTATAAAATGTACAACCTTTCGTATCAAAAACAACACTAAATCCATTTTCAGTAGCTTTCTTAACAGAAATCAAATTAGTATTTAGATTAGGGACATATACTACATTTGAAATATTTGACACTATAGTTCCCGTTTTAAAGTTATTTACAATAGGCACATTACCTATTCCAGCAGAGGACAAAATGTCTCCATTAGCCATCTTTATTTGAGCAGTAGTAAATTCTTTGTAATTCACTAACCAATCTGATCTACCAGTCATATGAGCACTGGCTCCTGAATCTACATACCATTTGGTAGACGAGATATCTTCAGAAAAGGCATTAAATGCGCCAAGTAAACTCGAGAGTTTGTCTTTGTCTTTGCTTGGGCCTTCATCTTTGGACTTTCTGTTGAGTGGACAGTCCGGTTTGATGTGTCCAGGCTTCTTACAATTAAAACAATGTACTCCTCGTTTCTTTTTGTCCTTTTTAGTCTTAACGCGCAAAGCTATTTCTGATGTAGAACTAACAATCTCAATGCTTGTTCTCGAAAACTCTGTCAACAGCTTCGTCTTTACCAGCTCACTTGTAATGGGAAAACTAGAGCTTTCTAAACTCATGATCAAAGGATCATAACGCGTAGATAGACCGCCTAAAATAATAGCTGCGACTGAGGCATCGTCTATAATTTTGCCTATGTCAGCCAAATCTTGCACGGTGGACATCACCGCACTTATGTACAACTCCATACTGGCAAAATCTGTCAGAGTGTACCTATACAGCCTCCGCTCTAGTGCAAGTCGACGACCCATCGACTTATCCTCGTAGGCCGCCGCTAGTGCATCCCATGCTTCCTTCCCTGTCTTACTACTCCTTACGTGTGTGATGGCAGGTCCGTGTAAAGTGAGGCAAATCTTAGCCAGGGTCATCTGGTCGTCTCTCTCTCTTTTAGCGATCAAACATCCAGAGTCTCCAGCTGATTGTTCAGCCACAACTCCACTAATAGTGTACCACAGACCTTCTTGGATAAGGTACATCCGCATTTTAAATTTCCACGTAGGATAGTCCTCCCTTCCTCTCAAGTGTAGTCCCGCAAGGGCTTGAAATTGAGAACCTTTTTCTGACATTTTGAAAGGCAAAAAAAAATAATTTTCACGTTTGATTGGTGAAATTTTTTATATTGACTTCACACAAAACACAATAACAATATTCTACAACTTCTTATTAAGAGCTCTCGTGCTGATAACGTATTGAAATTAGGTAGAAAATTAATAAGCGTTGTTTGACTTATCGTTTATTGTCATGAAGTGTCTAACACGTTCTATGTACGAATTAATAAAAAGTAAGATTGACATTGCAGTGTAAAAAGTATAACTACAACATTGATGAAACAGAAACGTTTTCTCTAAATAAGCGATAGTCAATTTCAACATTACTGCAATATACCTTAGTGGGAAACGAAGTAGACATCTTTTTATTTCCTTAACGCAACTAAATAAATCTTTGCCATAAATTACAATGCACATACATTATAATATTCTTAAGTTTCAAATAGTTATCGGAGCTTACTATTAGCGGCATGAGTACGTTTCCATCTTCGTATATTTATACCCAAGTACCTGGGGACTTGATAATTAGGGTTAGAACTAGCTGCCATAGCCGGCGCGGCCGCATAATCGCTGCTCTTTTATGGAAGTCGGGCCCGATCGGTGAAAAATGCTGTCATAAAACGATTCTAAATGCTTGGAGTATTTCGCAGTACGTGATTCGCTCGGCGAGCTTGTTAGTTTTGTTACGGTCATTACGTCTCGAGGAAAATTGTGGGATTTACGATTTATGAGGTTTTACTAACTTCATCTATTAGTTTTACTTAAGTAGACCGGAGTCAGTGTAACATGGCCATACTGAAAAATCTTCCTTAAAATAATATGTTAATAGTTACAGTTCCAGTTGCAATTTATAGCAGACCAGCTAACAATATCAAAATAAGAGTATACATTGAGTAGGTAAATGTCCGATTAGTCGGACTAAGCAGTCGGACAACACGGTCTCAGGGTGTTGTTTCAGTGAACTAACAAACCTTCGAAACAACTAGGCAATTTTTAGTCAATCGAGTAAAACCCTCGACCAAATTTCTGTGTCCTTCTTAATGTGTAATTGGCCTTCATCTCACCTGATGGTAAGTGACGATAAGGCTGTTGGATGGAAATCGTGCTTTTCTATAAATCTGAAGTTAATAAGGCGCTGCCTCTTTTATCTTTCATGAGCGTAACACAAAAAGTGCTATTAAATCTGCTGTTTGTCGGCAGACTTAGATACCATGATGGTAGCTAGCCAGACCAGTACTCCAGTACATGAGCACGTTTCGTCGCGAAAAAAATTACGCTATGCTTGCAGAGCGGCACATTACGCTAAACAGCTTTCTCTAAATTACCCTCTGAGAAGGTAAACTGTCCATTGTGGGAGACGTTTTCTAAAAGTATATTAACAGGTTTAAAAGTCGTGTCATCTATTTCCTATTTATAACACTGGGAAAAGGTAGTTCGACACGTATAATGTAATAAGTTGAAGAACGGTTAACCGATGGGAGTAAGAGTTCACGAGTGGTGGCCACGTGCCGGGAAACATGTAACATCCTACAAGGGTGGACTTACAACCTAGTAAAGGTCGCGGAGAGTCGCTGGATGCAAGTGGCTCGGGACTGGTCAATATGGTATACCATGGACGAGGCCTATGTCCAGTCATGGACTCTTTCTGGCTGCTGCCGATGAGGCCTGTAATAAGTATTTTATATATTAAGACTGGCTTTTGCTGATCATTTGAGATCGATGAGAGACATAGACAGATCAGATGCATATTAAAGAGTCACAAGAAGAGGTGAAAATCTAGAAAAATCAACCTTAAAAACCGCTCGTGCGAGTTTGACTCGCGCACGAATGATGAACCATGAAAACAAACGTACATATATCATTATTACCTTGAAATGAGGTTCTTTATGTTTTGTCAAGGTTTTTTATGATTGCTCAAAGACACCGCGTAATTTTTTCCAAATTTCAAGTCAATAACATTAGTAGTTGCTGAGTTAATCAGCGCGTGGATGGACAGACAGACAGCAGACTGAGATTATAAGGGTTGAGTACCCTAAAAATATCATACAATCCAATGACGTGCTGTGGATCTCGTAGTTAGTCACTGAGGGAAAGTTCCACGGGACTGGATGCAGCGGCTACCAGCTGACATATTACCAGAAGCATCAATACGGGCGCTAAAGCGTGGGAATTGCCCCTCATGGGCATGGCGATCTGTGTAAGAGGCTTGTGTCTTCAGTTGTGTTGAGCAATTGGACTCTCCCGCTGACAATGAGCAAAACTGTCAAAGTGATATTGTTTGTTTGTCCTTACTTTACGCCGTAACGGAGAGGCATAATGATATACTCGTACTACTTTGTATCCCATTCGATATTTACTATAGTCCACACGGACGAAGTCGCAGGCAAAAGCTATTTATAACTGAAATTACATACAATCTTAACGAAAAGATACCGTTTTCTGATAATATGGAAGTTAGCAACACTTTCCATGCTTTTGGCGAAAAATGATGTATGAAGTGCACTATAAAGTGTAAAATCCGGCCATTGAATTCGCTCAAATGTGTCCCGTCCCTCGTTTACGGATTCTGGGCTTAGAAGCAACGTTGTCGAATGCTGTTGGTAAAGACAATCCTTTAGACACATTTTAGAATTAACATGCTGCCCACAACTTAGTAAGCTTTAACCACATTGATCACCGAAATGTGGAGCGTGGAACAGTTTTAATCCGCCTAATTCGATGGAGCATGGTATAGGGGTCAATTATCCATTTATCCTTTTAACGGAATTGATAAAACGTAACGAACTCGGGTGATTTTAATTGATCGAATGCGCTCGCTAGTTTAAAACTAATTTTGTTAGTCTCTGCAGTTGAAGCTGTTCTTATCAAGAGATAAAGTAATTTAGCGGCTTAACCTGAAGCCTGATGCTTTATTTTTATCTACTTAGATATATTACAAGGAAATACTACTCAAGGCTCGCGTTTGAACCCAGTCGTTGAATTCCCACCTGAAAGGCGATAAGGTTGTTGTTGGATAGAAAACTCACAGCGTGCTCTTCCAGACATCTCGCGTTATTAAGACGCAAGGCCTTGCATTCATTAGTGGTAGTGGCACACAACAATAAGTGATATTTCCATTGCTGTTTGACTTATGCACAGAAAAAATTCCCTACCACTTGTGCTCGTGATCAGATATCAGACATACTCGTGCATTAGGAATCAAACCTAATCTTTATCTTCTAGGCCACGGAGACGATTAACTGCAGGTAAGGTTGTTCTTAAACCAGAGTCTATTATAAAATAATAATCGAATTTTCACAAGAACTCTTTTCTTTCTTAGTTTTTCAGTTAGTGCTCAGTGACATTTTCCAAGCAATTGAGGGAGGAGTGGATTGAGGGCCTGACTTTTCAGCCTATATCTCGCTAATTTGGCTATCACAAAATCGGGTTTTACCTTTACAATTCTTTTAAAATGTCAATGTCAATGTGCATTTTCAATTATTTATAACAAAGTGGCCCCTCAAACCACACACATAATTTAGTCTGCCTATTTCTGCACCATAGAACTTTGTCCTCTGCTCCCTAAATATAATACCTTTGTTTAAGCGAGGTGGTCTCAACTCGAGGAATCTTCTACCTCCACTGATACTCTAGTATACTAAGTTGATGAGCTTTGTCAGTCAGTAACTTTGGTTCTTTGACTGCGTTTATAATACGGTACATCAGAGAGATAACATCTGGAACGAGGAAAGCTGTAGACGATCGGAAGTCACCGACTAGCTCGAGGAGTCTGTAAGCTGAAGTGGCAATAAGCAGGCCACGGCTCGGGGAGAAGGGTTATCGCTAGGCGTGGCAGAACATGCTGTAAGTGTGCAGTGATGTAGTTTCTAGGCAGATGATGATGATACCTTATTATGATTATTATTGAACTATCGCAAACCTGTTATACCCTAGTTAGAAATTTTATTATATTTTGAATTTCACTTTGATTTAGAATTTTCAGCATACTTTTACATGTGGTCATTAATTGTACTATTTAATTTCATTATTACTGTGTATTAGTATTTGAGTTATTTTGTATGTCAATATTTAGTGTTTCATCACCATAGCCGAGAACATCCACTGCTGGACATAGACCTAATCCATGGTATGCCACATTGAGTGGTCCCAAGCCACTTGCATCCACCAACACCCAGCGATATACACTAGGTCGGCGGTGCATCTAGTAGGGGGGCGGCTTGATACACTATTCCCGGTGCGTTTTACTGTATAAATCAAATTACTTACTAATACTTTGCCAATGCAACAGCTTGGGTGTGGGATTGGTTCCTAACTACAATTTTGGTTCAGAACCGTATAAAGGTGAAGAACATAGATTAGAAATAATTTTGAAATCGATGTTTAATTTCACAATGAATAATAACTGAGGCTTTTATAAGCACAGGAAGTATAGGAAACCAGGTGTTTCATTGCACAATCTGTAGCTTGCGCAACGTCGCTACGTGTGTATGAAAAACAATTTATGCTTCCACATTCGCCCACCACTTCCTTTTGTGTTGAGTGGAGAAAAAACATATTATTCTCTCTCTAAGCTTGACAAAATGAAACGAGCGTTGGTGCAGAAATAGCATACTAATTTATAACTTGTTAACTGCGGAAATACTAAAATAAAGAATGTGTGTTCAAAGTAGTCTTATAATTGACGAGTATTTGTAAAAAAATATACAGGAAACTTTACGAAAGATATTAAAACACAAACACATAATAAAACAATAGAACAAGGAGAGAAAATAATGTAGTAGATTAAAACTAAATAAATAAAGACATGATGTATCAATGCTTCGACCCCAAACATACTCCAATATTATTATTAACATTCTGATCTGTCCACCGCTGAGCAAATGCTTCCAGTTCTCTTTCAAGAGCCTCCTCCGGTCAGTCGTTCAGAAAGAGTCCAGTACATCCTGCCCTCTGTTTCGTGGCCCAATCTTAGAATCTTAAAATGCAAAAAAATGTGTCGCCAACCAGTGCTTGCCATTTCGTTCAATCGTCAACGCATGAAGATTTGTTCAACCACGTCTATCCAGATAATTGTTGTAGGGTGCTTTTGAGGATACTGATTTATACGTGCTGCTTTAATCATGAATTATCAAATCGTAACGACATTTTACTGCACATTCTGCACTTTATTATCCGCTTTTACAGTATCATAATCGTAATTATTTATCACACATATAACAAAGTGCTGGCCTCTGGTGGTGAAATTAACTATTTTCTATGGTATGATCATGTTTGGCCATATCATGAAGTAGCCGTGCGTTTAGTTGACCATGCCCGTATAGGGAAACCATTTATATTTATTGTCTTGAACAATGCACATCATGATGTGTTCATTTCTAAGACCGGGCCACGACATCTCAATGTCAAACTTTTCTTTGAGACGTGTAGTGCCACCTGGCGGGCTGAGTGGAGAGCTGCCAGATCCTTCTAGAAGAATTGGAAACTTAATTACATCGAGCTTTAGCTCCAACCCCCATTACTGCTGGGCACAGACCTTCTTCATTAAATACAGCACCAGCAGACAGACAGACGTTGACTGTAATCGTATTTATCTATTATCTGCTTTTTATTATTTGATCTATTTCTCTGTCTCCCTCTCACCCGAAAGTATTGATTCTCGTTCCCATCATGAATGAAGAATAATTTTTCAGGGTGTTCCACACATTGTATTGACATTGCTTTGAGAGTTCTAGAAAGTATTTATTTCTTAGTTCCTGAAAGTATGGATTGCAGATCCTGAAGGCATGCTTAAAATAACGAAGGAAAGCCTTGAAGTCCACAAGAGGTAAATATTAAATTATTTAGGCAGTCAGAATATAAAGTAACCGACTTTATACTTTTCAGTTTGCATTAGGAAATAGATGATGACATGACTCATGGCTGCAGTGACATCACCGTCATTCACCGTCATCACCTTGAATTTTGCGATTCGCGACCAGCGCAAACTGCTGCTATTGATAGTAACAATTTATCCAGTAACATATCCATTACGTTTGTAAAGCAGCATTAATCAATTTCATAATTCAATTAATTCATCAAGGTAGCTCAGAGCTCACTCCAAGTAAGTATGAATGGTTAGTTCGTGGTTATAAGTGGGTTAACTAGATGGCGACTCGCTCGCGGTTTTCCTACCACGACATGTGAGAGCGAGAGCGTCTCGGGCCGCTGCGGGTGCGAGCGCGACGGGCATACGTCATTACTACGCCTACACTACGGACTGCGCCGCACGCGCTCACAAAAAAATCCATTCTACAAGAGCGCAGGCGCAGCGCTATATTCGCCCACAACTTCACTCTGGTCAACTTCACCATTTAGTGGTGATCGAAACTTCGATGTGTGTGGTAGTGAAGTTTAACTTATCTAACAAATCTCACAAAATATAACAATAAATCTGTTACTAAAGTACAATATAGTATTTGAACGTGATCTTACAAACATTTAACGTGGCTCTAGTTATTTAAACTTTGTACAAAATGTGTGACGGTAACAATCCATCGACGCAAAGTATAGCGGACTACTTAGCTCAGTTGCTCAAAGACAGGAAGCAACTGGCTGCGTTCCCGAATGTTTTCATGCACATGGAGCGACTTTTGGATGAAGGTAAGCTAAATCTACGTGTACCTATGAACAACACGTCGGCTGGAGAGAGCTGCTGCGGGCCCTTGCGCCGCCACTTGTCACCGGGACGAATCATGAATCGGATGCGTCGACAAATGCGCACACGATATTAAGTTTATTTTTGTCTTCGCTCGCCGAGTTATGGTCCAGTGGTGTTTGTAATGTGATCCTTCATTTCGAAAAGCAAAACTACGTATTACCGTCGTCGTATTTGCGGTCAGCGTCGTTAGATTGTCACCGACGAAAGAGATCGGTGAAACGAATGTATTAAACGGGTTTAGTGTCCACATTTTCGTACTCCATCTAGCCGACGGAGCAGCTGTTGTAAATAAATCTCTGCTAATTAGTAGAATTAGTTTAAATGTTGGGTTACAATGTTATAATTTGATAAGTTTAGCTCGCGCTGAAAGGATGTTGACTGAGCCCTGAGAAGGTAACCTGTTTGCAGGGCCGTGGTACTTACGTACCGGCCGAGTGGTGGAATGTCGCCTTCATGTAGGTACCGTACGGTTGTCCACCGTTCGCAACCGCACGATATTTGTTCACAGTACACTACAGGCGCTCGCTCCTTTGCCTTGTTTTATAGCCACTGACTGACCACTGCAGTGCGCGGATTGTACGCCCTTATCGCGGCTACCGAATGCCTACCGACGGGTCGAACTTGTCACTACTTGTTAACTAGCGGCATTCGTTACAATATCAATTATCCCCATTACAAAATATTGCCAAAATGTTTGATACATACTAACCTCACAATTACTTACCACTAAAATTGATACGTAAATATGGATTGTAGACCTCGGGATCTGCGTGAATGAATTTGAATGAAATCAATTTGTAAAATTTTCTATACTTATTGACTCTTATCGTATCTATCAAGTAAAACTAGTTCTTGTTGATTTACAATCAGATTCAAACAGGTCTTTTAAATTAGTTTTAGTCAAAATAAATCCCGAACTTATTCTTTAGCGTTATATGAAATGAAATAAAAACAAATAAAAGAGGAATATTGCAACTTAACTACAAGGATGCGTACCTCAAAATTGAATGACAGTACATTTAGCTAAGCTACGCCAATATTCGATGAATAGAATTGTCGAACATGTTAGTGACCACGAGATACATTACCAAGTCCAGTCACGTTTGCAGTGAAGCAAAGACTATAGCTACGAAAGACACTTCGACATGTCATAATAATACAGAATAATTTACTGTTACAACTCCACAGTGGGTAGTGAATTTGATATTTTTAACGCCATCTGTTCGAGCTAATAGAATTAAACAAAGCATTTGCTATTGCCGTATATGGTCAAGGTATGGCAGAAAAAAACACTTAAGATTGACCGCCAACATGTGGGGTTTTGCCCAGACCAACTTTATAATAAGAATCTCGGTCTAGATCAGCACTTCAGTTTTGTTTTTTAGCTAAATAATTAAAAACTTATTTATTTATTTTTTATTTTAAAAATCTTTTTCTAGAAATCATGTTTTTGACATGATTTCTAGAAAAATACCTTAATTTTGTTTGTTTGTACAAATTTATTTTAAGAGAGAACTTCATATGTCATTTCCTTGACGCCATCTTTTTTTGGGTTAAACTACCTATCAAAAGAAGAGTCAAAAATGTAAGTTACTGAAGTAAAGAAAATAACGAATCGAAATGAATACAATGCACTTTAAACATAATCAAGTATGTACCTCTAGTTCTCGACAAGTTTTAACATAATTATGCAAAAACAGAAAAATTATCATAATATTGTAATTGTGGACAATTAATAACGTGTACAAGCATTTTTATGATGTAGTCGTTAGGAACTATTTTATTTTAACTGAATCTCTGAAAATTTTAAGATACTGACCTCATAGGATACGGTTCCATATTCGAACGCCGCCCTTAAGTCAATTCTTGTATTTATGTTCAATCAGAGTTTGTTCACGGATATTCTTGTTGGACTGGAACACACGATATATATTGTTAACTCGTATAATATAGACTGGATTCCTATAAGTAACATTATTTAGAGTACTTCTGCCTTGGGCTCCCGTAAGCAAACTTTTTTGTAACATACACACCCATGTGGGTTCTTCAATATTTACTTTGATTTGGCGTTTGTTAATCCACTATAATTGTCAAGCCGTAGGTGTCATAAAAGTGTGGAACACGTCCAAATTTAAATTGATTTAGAATTACATTAATCCTGTTAATTAAAAAACTCTCAATTGTTTCGACACAATGCGTTACAAAATGAATTTATGCGATTGATTTATTGTTGCACAGGATCACCATATCAGCGAGTGCAATCACGTAAAAACTTAAAATGCATTTAAAATGACTACGAGAAAAGCTTCGTACAATGAAATAATACTTACATATGTATATGAGCTTCGTTGCGACTTTCCATTTTTTAAGGTTCCGTATCCAAAGGGTTACCAACGGGACCCTATTGTATACTGTCTGTCCGTGTGTCACCAGGCTGTATCTTATGAACTGTGATAGTTAGGCAGTTGAAATTTTCACAGGTGATGTATTTCTGTTGCCGCTATAACAACAAATACTATAAAGAAGAATAAATAAATATTCAAGGGAGCTCGCATTCAATGTGTGTTTTAACGTCTAGCAAAACTAGATCGAGAACGAAAATCAAGGCACATTATTTTTGTTTTTCCGTATTTTCATTATCCATATTCTGTACGGAACCCTCGGTGCGCGAGTCCAACTTGCACTTAGCCGTTTTTTTCTTCTTCAAGATATACTTAGCTAATGAAGATTAGACTAGATCAACAATTGTAATGAACTGAATAAAATTCTATATGCATATTTTGTCCTTATACTGCAGATTTATGTACAACTCGTATATGTGACGATATAACTTGGTACGGTTGTCCGGTGTTTACATGAATTTGAATGAGCTATTACGAAAGGCGATGCTAAATCGATTGGTCTCAGTTAAACGAGGCCAAAGGTTTTAAAAATCCATCCGAATTGACAAAGTCGACGTCGTGCCCATACTAGCGCACCTAAAGGCGCCGATTTAACGCTACAGCAATCTCATTTAACATTGGTGATATTTTAACAACAATATTGCAATGAAATTGCGTGGTACGTTAAAACACGTGTAACAATTTCTTGCGTCACTATCAAAATCTTGTTTATTTAACATTTTCCATAAATAGCAAGAGCCCTCGAATCGAGTAATGGTTGACTCTTTAATTTAGTTTTGATAACTGCGATTGAGTCGGTACAGTAAACGCGTTGAGCAATGGGTAGTTACTGGCGTTTTTTCTTCGTGAATTTGAATGTTTTCCCGAGACGCTGTCCAGATTAAAAATTACGATCTTACAGTAGATCGTTTTATGGTTTATTTGACACGTCGCCGGACCGAAAGTCTGTGAAGACTTGACGAAAATATCGACGGCGGGCTGACAGCCGACAGGCGTGGCGTATCGAGTTACGCCGAACTAAGAAATTACGATGGCTATTTTCGATGTTTGAATATTAAGCACAAACACCGCTACAAATAAAGATATTCTAGTACCTACAGTCTTACCGCTAAAGACATAGGCGTGGCAAACTAGATTCAGGTTAGATCTAAGCAAATTGAACCAATGCCAAACTTTTTATTTCATGTTATTTTTTGAGCTGTAAATGTCGGCTATTGCAGGCCATGTTTTTAATGATGAAGTTTAAAGTTCATACATTATTAACGTCTGTTGGCAAGCAGGCGCTCTGTCTGCCCAACAATGCTGATGCCTGACATTTAATAACACGGAACGTACAACAGTCGCAAGCAATTTCATCATGTTTACATATCGAACCATTTAGTTGTTTGCATTCCTGCGAGCATTACTAACGATAACAACAAACCGTGAATGTTAAAAACCATCAATCAAAACAATCAATAACCTATACACTACATCCATCGAAGATAAAACAGACATCAATTGAGCATCATTTTAACGTATTTATTGATAGTGGATAAGGACAATATAGACGGTAATAAGATTTCAGATTTATCGATAACTCTTATCTTTAGTACACATGTTACACACACTGGTTGCAGATTAAGTCACGATAAAAGATAAAAAAATGAGTTTAATAGCCTCTTAGAAGAAAATTGTTCTTATCTAAAAAAAATATTAATTATCTACCTATCTATATGTTACACATGTAACTCGGAGAACATATTATTACGTCACAAAAATGTACTGATGTTATGTTCACTTTACGTCCCAAAACTGGAACGGCTCTTGTCTTACGTTGGCCTCGGAGTCAGTGTTAAAAGGAAATCAAACTAGGTATATAGTAATAAATATTATTCAACACTGCAATAATTACGTTTCGATGTGTAGGCGCCGCCTACTTTGATGTTGACGGTTCCGCAACCCTTTGCCAATGTGAGTCTTAGTTAGGTCATTATAAGGTTGCTTAGTTGCGATTAGGTGCGCCCACGCTGATGACCAAATGAGGGTAGTCGTGGGTAGCGTGGAGGTGTAGAAGCCAAGGCTTCCAGCCGCTCTCCGACAAGTTGGAACTTGCCGTGGGTTGCCTAATTAAATCGATTCAAAAACAGACATCGATATCTCGATGATTCCGAATATTACTGTCAACCCGTCTGGTCTCGCCTAATATGGATTTTCCCCCATCTTCACTTTGATAAATGGTTTAAAAACGCTTTGTATGGAAAGCTGCATTGTGAGCACGTCTTTGTTTCAGGAAATGTACCGTTGAGCTAATATTGACTCTTATTATCGCTATGGCCTCGATAAGGCTGTACTGCATCTGTGGAAAAGTGGATCATAGAGAGACGCCCATTCTTCACTCGTTCCCACGACACTGCACTTTGTACGAGTATCTAAACGCGCTCTGCTTCTAACCTACGTGATCGTTCTTATAATGAGAGATACTTTTTCTAAGGCCATGTAAATACATGCAGGTACTACAGAATTATGTGCGTGCATCAGCAACCGTCGTTAGTAAACTAAACAATGCCTATAATCGTCGCGTTCACATGGAATGTCTTCTTTTACGCCAGCTATTAACTCTTGATTGCACGTTTTTTGGAGCGAGTACGTTACCTTTTGTCACGCTCTTGTACGTATGGTTCGTTTCGGCAAAGAATACTAACTATGGTTTCGGCATGTTTCGGTTCCGATTTTTAGGCAAGTAGGTAAAACTGTCTAATGAATAAACGAGCTTTGCGTATTTGTCTAACAACTCGCCGATCCTTAATAATGAGTTCGATTATCAAGGAGAGCATCCACAGATATCCCTGATACTCGGTTTTGTCGGTGGTAGGGTAGTTTTGATACTGGCTTGGTTTGCTACAACCTCGCTATCTAAGTAAGCCAGTATCTCATTAACTTTGTTAGGCTTCTGGTAGAACACTCAGCCATCCTATGATCAAGAAAAAAATTCAGTTTCTAAGATGCTTTAATAAAGATGAATTTTAGGTACCTGCGGTAATAGATTTGTTTACAATATCTGAAGTCAATAAACACGGTGTACAATATGCGTATGCGTATAATCTAACATCTGTGCCTGACACCTACTCGGAATGTTAATGAAAGCCGGTGACCATCGCTGTAGCTAGCGTACTTGAACGCATAAGGAATGCGTTCGGGAAGGGCGCGTGGGTGCGTTGCGCGTGAGCACTGTAATTTGAAATGAAAATCGACCGCTTCAGAGCGCGTGAACCTTGCCGTGGGTGTGACCGAGGCCTACGCGGCACTAAACAATTCTAGCGACGTTGGCTAACAAAAACTATAAGTACGATAGTAGATACTTTAAAATTTAAAATAGGGTTCTTAGTAAATACGATTACATGCCAGATGCGAGATAACTATGCATTTCTGCATGATTGCTGTGACATTACCTTTCTTTAATTCAACTGTATTCCTTTATCAGTTGTGCTTTGTACATTCGAAATTCAATCTCAATTTTTAATCAGTTTGGGCTTTACGATGACATAGATACATAAATTCACTGACGACAGAGTTGCCCTTTTTAGAGCTGTATTGTAACCTGCTTATACATTAGCTAATTGGCTTCGCTAATGAACGAACGACAAAGATCCAAAATACAAATGGCAAACGAACGTTTCATTGTAACCTGGCGGACCAGTACAGAATCACACGCAAGTTACAGGCTTCGACTACGCCTACTTCATGGTATCAAGACAAAACATGCGCCATTTCATGAACAAATGGAGGTAATTTGACAAAAGATTTTAGTGCAATGACAACTCTACAGATTTTCGTTCTCGCCTCATCGTCGCCTTCAGATTTTGGTTCTGTAATCTACTCATACACACCATTCCTGCTCCTACGCGCTCTATGATTTATAGTTCCTTGGTGTTTTTTAGAAATTTTAGTTCATTGTTTGGAAGAATAATGTGGCGCCTCTAAATAGAAAGTCATCGATACATAAATAACACACAAAAGACCTCGTAAATCAATATGGAGATGAAAGAGAGAATTGCTGTGTCAACAAACGTTCTGACTTGCCGTTACTTGCTTGAGGCATTCCCTTGATTCCTCTTCTGATTCATTTTATATTCAACAGCTTTGAAGATGGTAAAGTATTTCCATAATATTCTGTTGTAATAACTCGAACCAGTTGCATTGTTTTGATGTCTTCCCTGCTTTTTATACCATTGTTAGTGGTCTGTCTTGTAAGATTTTCCTTTAGCCACGATCAAAATGTATAGTACCTAATCACTTAATACTTTTTGCTTCCTCGTATTATGTACAGTTTAATTATTGCAAATCATATTATTTAGCAACACCATCGAGTTAATAAACTGTACAAGGTGTCAAGATTCTATGCAACATTAACACAGCTTAGCATGCCCATGTTTTAATCGAGGCAAGAGCGTAAACCACAATTAAATTTTATATGCCCTGTTGCAAGCATACTCGTAGTTTAGCATACGTGAATATTCAGTAAGTGAGACTTAGAACGAGCTTAGACAAGACATTGTAATACAAAAAGGCCGGAACGGAACATGCGTGGGAGACGGCCCACGAATGGACAAGGTGACTGGGTGGACCTGCTTAAACAGATTAATAGTGCCCTCGGGACGCCTACGTTACCGCATAGTCGAATATTACTTTCGCTTCAGGCGTCCATTGCTTTGTAGCGCAGCGCCATCCTTTGATTGGAAATAAGCCGATAACCAGAAATAAAGAAGGACATTGTGCACTGTTCACTCGAACCTTAATGGGATGATAAATATCATATTTTATCTGAACCTCCGACTGTTGGTTTGCTAATACATAAACGGCTACACAAGTCCACTGTTGGAGGTGAGCCTCCCTTATAAATCGCCAAGTCGAACTTTCCATCACCACGGTTTGCTAATACGTACTTACTAGGAACTAATTGGTAGTCTTTTCTTCTACTGGTGTGAAAACGACTAGCTATGAACTGGCATTAGATATATGTACATGCGATTTTTTGCTTAATATATGATATCTGACAATACTGACTTGTCAGGTGTATTAATTATTCGTACACCCATATTACAGTTACCTCAATTCCTAACCTATGCTTTTGGAACTTCATTTCAAATCGTTAACAATTAGCAAAGGTTCTTTGGCGCAAAATGAAAGGTGACCAATTGTGCAATAATGTCAATAGTCCGTGCTATCACCGACAATCTTTTTAACTTCCCAGGTGTATCTTCACACATTGCGGCGGATGTATTATCTCGTCCGAATAGTAAATGTCATGGGTGTGGCGTGTGAAACAGGCATGACTCTTTGCTTGTTTCAAGTTGACTTTTAGGTCTTAAACTGAAAGTATACTCTAGGACAGAAACTGTTACAATAGTGCCTAAACAAAACAACACAACTGGGTCATTCGGTTTGCTTAGAAATACGTTTACAATGAGTCCTCAAAATTATTGATTAAAGTCACTAAGTTTAAAATGGAATACACAGTATAGTATATGTTTCAATGCGGGTTGACTTAGCGGAAGCATCTAGTCGTTGTAGCTTAAGTTTTTGTATTAATGAAGTCTGAGTAGCCCGTGAACGTTTTTGCCCAAATCACCAAATTTCGCCGCCGCTAGCGAACACTAGACCAGATTTTAGTGGTACGTTATAGTTTCTGCCTGTTCCATGGAATTTCCTAAATGTGGCCTTCTCTTATTGAGATCCACGTGTGGTTCCTAAACCCGAAAGTACCTCCACAACAAACAGTTTACATCTTCCTGCCTTTATATCTGAAATATGGCCTGAAAAACTTCCGTGAAACATAGGTCTTGTTTGGAGAAAGTCACTGAGGTCTAAGTCCGAACGGGTCTCGTTGTCTCGATGCCTTTATCAGCTTATTACAGTATCAGCAACCAGTGCCACTTTCCCTCAAAACTGAAAGTTACTCAAACGAGATGTGTTAGTTTTTATAATCGGTAGCTTCATTGAGTTAATTTTATGAAGTACCTTTAACTGAAGGTCGATTGAAATTTCACCCTCAAAGTAAATTGTAGTTTGCAATCAACAAACAAGATGTTTGTCATTGAGATCTTGCAACGGACCATGAAAATAATAATTACAGAGAAATCCCTTTTTTTTCTTCGAATCTTATTGGAGCAAAACTTTTGATGTTACATGCTTAGATTGACATTAATATTGCAATGTCTTACAAAGTTGTCTTTAAATATATAAAATATACAAAATTATATACGATGTGAAGGTCCAATTCATGTATGTGGGAAAAATCTAAACAAGTATGAATGTATTAAACTCATAATAAATAACCTACTCATGTGTTATGTATGTATTGCATCCAATAACACGTAGAGGTTGAATTATTTCATGTTCATTCTGGCCATAGTGAATATTTGTTTCATATTGGATTGGAATCTAAAGTTATACAAAATCTGGAAATTAACACCATCTCATAATTACTATTTTACAGCTGAAAATAGAGCTTGTTTTAGAAAATTTTGTGCCTACAGTTTTGACCGGATATAAACCTACATATTTACATAATTATACAAATCGTAATTAGGTTGCACTTACCTAATTGTAGCTTTAGAAATACCATAGGATAGATAAAAATCAATATGACAACACTTGGTTTTTTAGCGGGGACAAATGTGAGTATAAATCCACCTAGACGCAGAATGTATATGTAAACAGTGACAAATAAATTGGGAACTGTTATTCAATTTATTCTTAAACCCAACACTATTTACGTAACTAATGTACCTACATGTGAACTTTAGCGATTTCACTCCGTTTTATGCCTACACGTTTGGCAGTCCAATGATAGTTGTTTGCAGCCAAAGTAAACATTAGAAGGCCTATGGAAAACTGTTGACCTACATAATACAATGAGCGTATAAATCTGACTGTTTGGACAAAAAAGGTTTTCATTTATTGACGTCTGTACCTCTCTACCAGCTAACTGACTATTGCTCTAAGTGTCGCTCTTGGTAGATTTGTTGATTTATTTACCTGAATGAAGGACATGTTTTAAGAAAATCGAATGAATACCTGTGGGTGGAAAGTCTTGAGGTGGACAGTGGTAAGACATGAGGACGGACGGTCGTAAGAATAGTTAAGTGTGAAATACACAAATTCACTCGATGATAGATGATAGCCCAGGGGTGCAAGTCACTAAGGACAAACATCTTTACTAATTGTTGGTGAGAGGCGGACTAAAATCAAATGTGGTGAGACAGCTACGATCTACCTCTTTATTAAAATACTTCATATCCGCCAACTTGAATTGTAAGTTCATCTCTCGTCGCCAATGTGGTGGTCACAGCTTAAACAGGTATTTTAGTAAAGTGATCAGTAAATAATCCCGCAAGCTCAAGGGGAACGTCCGCCATCGAGTGTTGGCCAAACGTCACCGTTGACTTGGGTACCACATTTATCGATATGCAACACTTTAGCTATTCACTCACTTCCTTAATCATGAAATAAGAAAAGGACAGTGTCATTTAACTGCCCTTACATGATGTTCACATGACGCATTTTATTAAAATTAATATGATTTAAAGTGCAAATGTGTTCGTCCCACCTTCGACACATATGACATCATTGGGTCAAGCGATAGACTTCACGATAAAAGTACTCGTATAGTACTCGCAAACTAAGTTTGCCCCTCTGAAGTTAGCCACAAAAGACCGCGAAGTATCAATTATTAATTAACGTATAAGTGGGAGGCAAGGCAAGTTAGCGGGTGGAAAGAAATGTCCTAGTCTTGTATGTCATCTAGGGATAGTTATTATCAAAAATAATACACACACATTCAGTTTGTACACGTTTGAAATTGCGGAGAGCTAACTGCAGAGGGGCAAACATAGCGTGCGAGTACTATATTATGATAATGATTATTCTCTGTTCCATACCCAAAGGCTGCTCAACGAGACTCTATTTCTAAGCCTTCGCAACGCTGTCCGTACTTTCGTCACAGGGCTGTTTTTTAAACCGTAATAGCTAGGATATTTTGAATTTTCACAGAGCGTATATTTCGAGGTGCTATAAGAAATAGTAATAATAATAAAAAGTATAAAACTAATGGTCTGATATAAGAAACATGTTTTTTTGCGTTTTTATCTCGATTTTTGTGTTGAATATTGTACATTGTGCTACGAAATTCTTCGCTTGCAAGTTGGACTCGCACTTGGCTGGTTTTTATTTATTTATATACTATTTCCTTTGTTTCATGCCTCATGCCTAGTTTCATTTGTGAGATTGAATTTGAGTCGGCTATAAATCATAATTTTAATACACAACGGCCATTATGCTTTAAGTAGTACAAGTAATACAATTTTCATAATCCGAGAAATCGCCTAAAGTGGAACCGGGTCTCATTTTAGATTTCTGAGATTAGACGTTTAGTTATGAGTAAGTATACTCGTACATGTTTTTGTTTACATCACACAAATATATACGTAAGTCCATTACTTCATTCTAGGGGACCACCTGCAATGTAAATTGTCGAAATCCACTGGCGAAAATACGTTGTAAATTATTTCTGATCAATACACAGGATCAATATAATATTTAGTTACAGACGGTTATGAAAACATTGTAAAACCAAATTCATAAACTCTCGCGGAAAAATATTTAAAATACGAATAAAGGTTTCAGCGAAATTGTCAAAAAGAGGATTTAGTAACTTCTTTTTTTTTGTCATAAAGCCAATAATCCAAATGTAAATAGTGGAAAAAACCTGGCGTCTAATAAACAGACCGCTGTTTATTAGACGCCAAGTTTTTTTGGTATGTTGCAAGATATTGTCTTCATCTGTCATTGTATTATGAAATTATCATATTTTAAATTTGACATTTTGTCGTTAGAGATAAATAGTATTACGGTTTCATTCTCTGTAGCAGAGTAGGCCTGAGCCCCTGCAGTGGGGCCGTATATAGGCTGTTGATGTTGATGATGACGGTGCCATATGATACCAAAGTTCTACGTGAAAATAATCTATTACGTTGAACATAATTTTCCATTACACATAGTTTTATTAGGACTTGACGATAGTTTAATATATTCAAATAAAGACATTACAATAGGTATGTAGGCATAGATACTCGTAGATCTTTGTAACATATAGATAATCAAGACTAAGTGAAAGTTTATTGGAAAAAAGGAGAAAGGAAAACGACATTATATCTTGCTCTAGAAACACACGATACCGTTAGAAATAAAGTGAAACCACATAATTTTATTGTTTACTCCATTGTTTTGTTGGTAACGCGATAACGCGTTTGTCCGGCCTTCACGCTTGGCACTAATCACGATGCACTGAACGACTGAACTGGACCCGCGAGCCGCGCGCCGCGCCTGCGCATCCAGTAGTTTTATCAAATGCCATGTTCATATTGGTTATGGTAATGATTTATTAACTTTTTCCTTCATAAGGTTGTTTCAGTTTCGGTCTACTCGTATAAATAGTTTTATGTTATTCATTTGTTCATTATGTTTACATGTTTCCAAATATATTATTAATTAGTGTGTGTATATGTACATATCTGTAAGTTAGTTATATTTATGTAGCGCTGCGTGCAAGTTTGAATAAAATATTGTTAGAATACCCCTATTCTGGCTGAAAATCAGTGTTGTGCAGCATGCTGCATGACGGGCACTGAGACAGCCCCTGCCACAGAACCTTGTCATTTTTTATTAATTTTTCTAACGATGTGTATGTATTAATTTGTTATATATATGCGTGTGTAATTTGTCTGTGGCAAATAAATGCTATAAATGGTATAATTAATGGTAATGTTATTCCTATACTTGTGCTGTAAGACTTTGCTTCATGCCATATTACAGGATTCAACGTCGTATAGCCTTTGATGCGTTTTCAAGGAAAATCGTCAAAATAAACGGCCGTGTATTTTTATTGCGTTGACTTAGAAGTTTGATGTTTTCACAGATCAAAGGGCTTTGCAGACTTGAGTATTTTAAAAAACAGGGCGGTTTCCGCACTTAGCCATGTATTGGCCATTGTGCGTGGGGGGATGGAAGTGGTGATGGCTATTCCAGCCAGCCGATTTCCTCCCAGAAGCGCGCAAGACGCTTGATGTCTCCGCACGCCTCCTGGAGTGATCCTGGGTTGTTCAGGATCGTCGCCCGTTGTGTGGCCACGCTGCTGCAGGTCGTGAGCACATGGGCGGGAGTTTCCTCGGCGACCATGCACCCTCGACACAGGGGGCTGTCTGTAATATTCATGTTGAACATGTGTTTGTTGAGTGGACAGTGGCCTGTCAGCACCCCTATCATTCTACTTAGGGTTTTCCTATTTAGACTGAGAAGGGTGCGTGACAGGCGTTTTGAGAGAGACGGGGTGATCTCTTTCGTTTGGCGACAGTCTTTTAGTTCGGTCCAGTAAGTCGCGTGTTGTTTGGTAGTCCTTTCCTTGATCCAGGATGTTAGTTGGTTAAAGGGTATAGGGATCATTGGTTCGGGCCCAAACACCTCTGTCCCGGAGCCCCTCCTTGCTAGTTCGTCTGCAGCGTCATTTCCTAGTGAGCCACTGTGTCCCTTTATCCACTGCAGTGTGACCCGATTGTGTTCTGTAGCTGCTTCAAGGGCTGAATGACACTCGAGGATGACGTTGGAGTTTATGTTGTTGTTCCTTAGTGCCTGTAGGACTGAGGCACTGTCCGAGATTATGCGAATGTTCTGGTCTCGCACGTTTCTGGACAGTATGGCATTTGCGGCTCTAGTTATTCCTACGCATTCGGCTTGAAATACGGTGTTGTATTGTCCTAGAGTCATTGATATGTTTATGTTTAGTTCTTGCGAGAATACTCCCGCTCCTGTTCCTGTTCGCACAAAGTTGACTTGAGTATTTGATATTAATTTCAATTTGATACCTCCATGCGCTTCCGAGAAAAAGGGTTTTTTACAGACAGATAGACGGACAACAAAGTGAAAGTGGCCTACCTATTGTGTTTCGTACAGGTACATACACGTACTGGAATCGAAACCGCTACTTCTGGATTAAAAGCCCAAATTTGTTTGAATCCATTCGGTAGTTCTCAAGCTTAAATCAAGACTTTGTTAATTACTTTTGTAGGTGTTTATAAATAAAAAATTCATTTTGGCAACATTAATTCACCGATTTCTCTCCGCATTAACTCCCGAGACAACTCACATTTCACAAATTGTAGCAGACAAACTGCCAAACTGGTCATCGACCGCTCCCACTATGCAACATGTTCGCGACGGAGTGAAAATCAAAACAGTTTTGAATCACTGCGTATTTCGTAATTCTTCCAAACATGGCCGATCTAGTTCTTCAACTTTCTACTGGAAGCTCGTTGGCGCGGCGGCGCTTGCCTGCCGAGTGAGTGCGACATCGCGGTTGTCTATCTTAGTGACAGTTTTATTAGCGTTGTATTACCACTCTCTAAAGCGCTTATGGGTTCCTTTACCGTTCTCTCAAGTTTTGCCAAGTATACTTTACTTTTCCAAAATGATACTCGTTCGTAAATATCTTCTTAAAACCCTCTTGGCAATGTGTGGGTTATATGGTTACAAGACAAAACTTTTTACCGTTTTAAGAGTGGATATAAAGTGAACCGTGTGAATGTTTTTCGATTCAGTCGTGGCATAAAGATTCTGACGTCAATCAGACGGTCAGGAGCGAAAGAAGACCTGAATCGCCACTTTTTCACATGGATGTGATATTTGCTCGCTTTTGCAGTAAAGAAGCACAAGGAGTAGTTATCTACGAAAACTCTTTCATGTAAAATCTTCACAGTGATTTATTATTATACAAAGTGTAGCGAAAGGATGCATTTTATACAATATCATCTGATCAGCAAATCAAATTTCACCACCTCATTTTAGTTTTCTTAAAAGTATCCTACTTACCATCAACTTTGATACAATCATGTTTCAGACCGCGTGATACAAACCCGGATAGTTTTATACGTACCTAAATTTGTGTTTGTATAAATAACATAAAATTATTTGTTTGGGAGTTCATTGTTGCCATCAAACTCAAACAGTGGGATGGGCATTGGCCATAATAAGCGCGGGCGTCCTCATCAACTCCGTGTCCACTGCTCGAACTGAGCGCCCTCATATGATCACGCCGTCGAGCAGATTTTAATGTCAGTAAGATATTGTTGATACATAAATAGAAGCTGTTGCATCTTTTAGAAATTTTCTCTAGTCGCCTTTTACGAAGATAATGCTATTACAAAGCCAGAACCAACGCTAAAACGTCTACGATGTTATTGTTAACTAAATCATTGCGGGGGCCGAGAGTCCGAGACCCAAGCCCCCGGCACATCTTTTAATCGATGGCCACGGCGTTACTAACAAGAAATACAAACAGGCAATGTCGAAAGTGCTTCTGTTGCGCCACACGTGTGTGGGATGCGCCGGCGCCGTCTGCGGCTCTGTGTTGAGGGTCCCATTCATTTCGCGTTAAGCAATTTGGTGAACGCCCCATGTTTACCGATTCATTCATGCAGTTGCACAAGTGGCAGTGCTCGAGTTAACCAAACGGAGTTATTAAACACAAAATCGTATGTTTATATTGACATTAGCGTTGCTGCAGCCGATGATTAAGGTCAGAACAAACAACGTCAATGTATGGTACAAAGACGATTGCTTATTTTAACATTGTGCAGGGTTGCTACATTTGATTCGATTTTTAAAGCGGTCGTTCGAGATCAAATCTTATATACAAGTCCGAACCTAAATTCCAAAATGTATACTAGCGCTCAAAAAATTATTTATGATTCACACATTATGCTCTGGGCCTGCAATTTGGAAGGCAATTTGTCAAAGTAAATTAATTAATGTGATGTTGTGATTGGTACACAAAAATAGTTATGAAGTTTAGATTTTTTCGGAAAATTTTATTGGACTATCAGCAGAATCCGTACTCACCAGTTGACTATTCCCAAGACAGCTGCTCAAGTGCTCACATCTTGCTGGAGTGCGGAGGAGTAGCAATACTACGGGCAAAATAACTCGGAAAACAGAAGTCGCTCCCAGAAGCTTTCAACAACACAAATAAGTTGTTGGGCTTTCTGCTGGGGTGGATGATTAAGGCAAACAACCCCATCACGCAAAATAGGCGCACTTGACGTCGCTTTGCGGAAACCTGCCAAATACGAATACGAATTGAATATTCCCAAGCGGTTATGATGATGATAACAGGGTCAAGAGAGAAATAGGTATAGGGGCAGACAGGCATTTACATTATGATGATTTTATTGAAAACAATTGATTTCTTCAATTTGACTATAATAAAAGCTTTTAATGAGGAGTGTTCAACAGGTTAATCAATGATCTACGAGTATACGACCACCAGGAAATAACAATACCATAATTTTTGTCAAACTAATTCCAAATGTCAGATTCTAGATCGTGACTAAAAATGTCAAGAGTCTGTGAGTCACCCGTTCACCCGCTAGATCTTTGCTTGCGTCCTCACCGTAGACACTGACGGATTGATATCATCCCATTCTTACTTGCCTATTGACTATATCTCTGTCGCTCTCTAACTCTTCTAACACATCGTGTGTTTGTTCACTCGCCCACGCGACGTCATCTGTTAATTTAATTACTTCTACTTCAGACCATTTGTACAGGGACTTCTACAAATAGTGTTTCTTCGATCAACTGTAGTCTATTTGCAGATTGTAACTACGAGTATATAGTAATTTCTAAGATGCGGTTAATAATACTAAACTTGCCTGATTTCAACATACATCACACTTTTCAGTTTTGACAATATAAAAAGTGAATAGCAAGTTGGTATAATAAAGAATTTTGATCAGTTATTTAAATGTTTCTGTTGGCTGCTAAAATGGGTTGGCTGGCAGGCATTCGGTCGGGCTTTTGATAGAAATCTCAGTTCTCTCCCGCAACGTTGCGGCACGTGTTATATTCCTAGAAGGAGCAACGGATTTGTATCTATTTTAGAAAAAATAGAAAGCTTACGTGCCCTACAACTATTTAATTTTTAAATAATTTTTGACATAGATTGTGTACAGCGAAAATGTAATTCTAGTTCTAAGCAGAACGAAGAAAACAGTTATGTGATTGCAAAAAAAAGAATATTAGTTGTCTGTATAGTCGGTTTACGGACAATAATTTTATGTGATATCGTCATAAGAAAAGATGTGTCACAAGCCAACCGCTTAGGTCGATCATTCCTCTCTATCGCTTGTTCCGCGCTCTCGCTTGCACGCTCGGCTCAGGCGGAACGTGTCACTTTTTCGTGTGTGCAGCCGGCGTTCATCGATTTAAAAGACGTTATTACATCAAAAATATCAAAAAATTTAATGACATGTGATAAAGTTGATACAAATGAACCAGGTTTGGTTACAATCAGGAAAGAGACCGATACAAATGTTTTTGTGACGTGGTTATAGTATACATATTTGCATTTTATTTGCCTAATGTCGTCTACTTTGATAAAACGAAGTTTGACTAAAATATTGATGCAACAACCGCGCAGAAGAAACTTGTTATTTATGAAACTCCTTGATAAACTTGGAAATGTAGGTTATAGGACGACACTGAACAAGTTTGTGTGCTTTGTATCGCGTATCTTATTAAATAACCTGCCTGGTGACGAGGCCTCAATAATTATATTATTCTGAGGTCAATAGGCATCTTATAATTAACTTTATTATTCATTCAGCTATAATAATTATAATCCAGTGAGCTCAATATGTATAATGTACGTACTACCCAATATCATATTTTGGGAGTCATAAGGGGACTGCACTTAGGAGTAGCAGGATATCTAACAAAGTCTCAAGTTACAGTGGCATTATATAACGGCAAATCATATGGATGGCTGTGGATCCAGATCTGTTGGTCTAGATCAGAAACAGCTATGTTAATTAGCGGACTAATGGAATACTACACATTTTAAAACGACGCTCGAAATTTCAACACATTTCGATGACGCGTTGACTATTACGATTTGTTTTCTATAATCTAGTTTTACATGATCTCGTATGTTTAGCTTTATGTCGTGATGACTGAATTTATTTATTAAGATTACCTACCTAACCCGACCACGTGCTGCTGTGTTTTAAATGATTCAAACATCTTTTGTACCAAATTTTATTAAAAGATAATTGAATACCTACCCTAACTAATCAATGTTATTATTTAGATAATCATTTCATTTCAATGCCTTTTATTCATTAAAATATACCTTAAAACTTTTACATTTTACAATGCCTTTAAATATATGCTTTGATTAAGTCGATCTTTCTGGATATACAATTGTAATGAAGAGAAATGTGGTGACTGTTTTGGCAAAAATTCCAAAATCATATAGCAATTAAGTAGGTACGTGTTTACTTGCATCTACATTTTGGATCTCGGCCAATTTCTCTCTAATTGGGTCATTTATTTAAACAAATTTCACAAATGCTTCTGGTGCGTCTTGTTTTAGATTTTAGGGGATTAGAAGTAGAAATTCCTTTGATAATGGCTTTGAATGTTGTAGAACGTCGTCTGAAAACAGCAAGGGAATATCCGCTTTATCAACATTTTGTATTTTTGGACAAGTATCCTTCTTTGAATTTATGTACTTCGATCTTCGAATCTTACGGCAAATGTTCATAAATTGTTGATGTTGATAGAAAGTCCGTTTATCCTGGTGATCTATTAGGAAAGCTCTTATGCACCAGTTGAAGTACGCAGCAAATTTTTGCATTATAAAATATATAAGAAAAATTAGTCTGTATTTTGATAGAACTAAAATATGCGTTCCAGACATGTAAAACTGAACAAACTAATTTGACTAAGAGTATAAACTGTATACGTATTTAAAAATATTGCTCTGTTGCTGAACTAACATTTGTTGATATGAATTTGTGCCTGCTCGGCGCACCCGCATGCTCCGTCATCGATCTATCCTGCATTTCATTTAATAATTAACGGTACCGTGGTATTCAGTCCTACGATATAAACGCTATCCCTCCCTTCCCTCAGCGATAAGATACCGCACTCGCTTTCTGCTTACTATTTCATTATTATTCTTTTTAAATTTTGATGACGAAAGAAGTGGCTTTCTTTCTGGGCTGCTAAGATCTCAAATTCTTTTGATCCCAAAAGAAAACTTTCCACATTTCTAGAAACTCTCCAAAGACATTTCTTAAACTATTGTCGTATTGAATTCTCCAAATGTGTAATGAGAATCTATTATTAATACATATATACTCAATTACTCATCCGTTATCTTCCCGTGGGTATCACAGAATATGACTAAGGGATTTCTACCTTTTATCACACCATACATAATATCTGTAGTGATATAAAAATAATTGCCAACAGTCATAATATGCCAACGAAGCTCTTCATATCAGGCTGTACATTTTATAAACATGCTCTGTTTGATCATGACATTCAACTCTGTAACGCTTACATAAGGGCTAGTTCCTAAATCCAGGTACTTCATTTTTACTTCAACTACTGTAACTTCAACTATGTCATTAAATATCTGTGTATTGTATTTGATACTCGTACAATAAAGTCTGTTTTGTTATAAAGTAGGCGATCCTTAATTGAAAATATCAAAGGCCCTGGATCCCTACCTAATGGGTAACCCAGACGTCTTCTTAATGTATCTGTACAAAGCACTGGCTTCTCTCGCTCCCGTTCATCATACACTCAAATCAACCTTATATGTAGCTGCTTATGGTTCGATATTACTCGGGAGTGATCCGCAAATAGGACTTAATACAGTTTAATTGGATATTTTTAATGACACGGCGTTGGTTATTTATAAAACATCTGGTGGCACACGGATGTAATATTTAGAAATAGTTGCCGTTACTATTCTTGCAGAATGCACGATTCTTTAACAATGTACTTATCTAATAAATTTTTGTTTTTGTTGCAGGTAAGATACATACGGTCTATCTTCGCAAGATCTTTATTGTAAGTCATAAAATTTCTATAAATGCGACATTGATTTAATTATTACACTCCTTTGGTATACTACTGGTGCCCGTAGAAGATTACTTTGGAGATTACAGGGCTGTATGACCACCTGAATATGAGCAATAAATTACTGCAACAATGAAGAAATATTTTCTTTTTGTTTCACAGTTTGTTTCACTCACTATATATACTATTATTAGGTTGTACTGTCCCACTGCTAAGCTAAGATCTCCTTCATATCTCTGCAGTCTCTCAAGAGCTTTCTTCGGACAGTCAGTTAAGGAACGAGTCCAGTTCATCCTGCCATCTCTTTCGCGGTCTGTCGCGACGTTGACTTCCTGTCTGGGGCTCATTAGGTTGCGATAATTTTCATGAAGAAGACATGCGGCATTTTCAAAAGACATGCGGCTGACATGACTAGACTAGTCCTATTTCAGATTTATATAAATGAGGTTTACTTTTGGTACATTTAAATGTGAATTATAATAAAAGAGGTGTTTCAAATTTGGCCTGCAATTGTATACTATTTAACTAAATATTAACTTATATTAACTACAAGGCCACAGACAATGTGATAATTGATTTCATATCATTTTATTTTTAGTAATACAGAATATATTGCTAGGTCGCATTTTGAGTAAGTTTCAAAATGTGTAATTTGCCATATGTACCCTATATCAAACTTGTATGGAAACCCAGATAATTCTTTTCTAATGTCTCCAGTAACGTAATATCTGTATTGGCAGTAATATACCGCTATAAGTTATCGTGCTATTTTTAAAGAGATTTCAACTCGGTATCGTTCATTGTATTCAGATATAGCAATTTTATCCACTAGAATCAGTAGATCTCTGAAGTGTCCGTAAGAAACAACTCGAGGTCGAAAATAGCCTCATTAAACCCTACAACAATGCAAGGCGGGGTTGGCTGAGCAATAAAAATTACAAGACGCCCAGGATGGGTGCGCCTAATGGCGCTTGTTGTCTCCAACTGAGGATCCGTTCTTGTTTGACTGGACAGTTTTGGAAGACAAGTTTTCTTTAGAAGTATTAGTAATATTGGCTTTATTTACACAAGTCCGCTGTAGGACATTTGAGCCTCCGTCAAAAATCTGAAGATGGGTTTGCGGCAATACATTCAAATATAATATGTGCTAACTTCTGATGGCCACGCAAATGAAATCGCAAAAATAATCAAATGTAGTTAAACACAGAAATATTGTCTGCGTTATTGATATATATCGGTAACCTGTGATGTTGCCCATATCCCTAAAAATTCTTAGTCACCTTTTACCTTCCTACCTTCGGGACGACATTGGGCTTCCAAGGCATTGGGTTTGGCACTCCAAA
Source organism: Carcina quercana (assembly GCA_910589575.2). Lineage (NCBI taxonomy): Eukaryota > Metazoa > Arthropoda > Insecta > Lepidoptera > Depressariidae > Carcina > Carcina quercana. Next base: position 9,425,024 of record OU342436.1, read on the forward strand.
GTTGGCATCACACTGCCTCTAGTTTAATGTTCGTGCCTAATTACAGCTGTTAAAGAATCCATTTGCTTCATCTATTTTCGTTTATTAAATATTCGTTAAAAACAAAATATACAAAGTTTTACCATTTCCTTTCTTTCGGATTTGAACCCCCAACCCCAATAACATTATCAATTTCTCAACAACCTTAGAATATTACATTCGTTAAATCAATGCTAGCTATCTAGGTAAAAATGCTTCAAGATTTGTAAAACATCAATCGACGCGAGGGATTGTTTTTTTACTTATAAAATTATCATCCATGTACTACATGCTTATAGTGGCTATTCGGACTGCCTTCTGGGCACACTCCCAACAGAGGGTGATCTGAAAATCTTGGCTGGACCGTCTATTTATAACCGTGCACAGAGTTATGTGTTATATTATTAAGTTTGGGTGTTGTTTTGTAAATAAGTTTGTATTCAGCTTTGCAATATAAAGGTGTCAAGCGCAAGCATCCATCTTCTTGCCTAACGTGTAAGAGTACCTTCGTCAACCACATCTTCAATTACGATCGTGAGTTCGTGGCCAAGCGTTGTTCTATTTTCATGGAAAAAAAAAGATTTACAAACGAGACTACATTATTTTCGTTTCGCAGCCAAGTTTTGTTTCAGCAGAGAATAACCGAAGGGCTCATTAAACGATCGCTTTCTCTGAGTCGTAACTAATTTTGTGGTAGATTCTTATCTTGGAAATGACGAATGTCTAACGAACGGAGGTATGAATGAAGCGCGGCTGTGGCCAAGTTTCAGGGCGGTAGACGCGAGCCAATGACGCGCGGTTCCGGAGCGCTTCCGCCCGGCCGACGGCGCGCCTGCGTTTAGCGCTCGCGCGTAAACAATCGCTCAGATTCGTTGTTGCTCCACGTCAGGGAAGGATCCAGGATGTTTTTGAGGGTCTCATTATCACTTGCATGTCGACTGCCGGATAAGATCCTCCATCGTGTGGTGAGAACTTATTCTGATTTTAATTCTTTATTTTTAAAATTGTTGCAAATACATGTTGAAGTCATTAAATTTACTGCCACTTTTAGAAAGGCATTCTGCAATGAACGTTGGTCGTACTATTATAACATACTTAAAACGATAAATATCTTAAAAATTAGACGCTTGATTCTCAACATCTTAGTGCACCGATTCTGAATCTCATAGTAGTTATTGATTTTTCACATTTCCATTAACACATTGTCAGAGTGAAGCTTTTTAAGACGGCAGCTAATACCGGTCCTCTGACATAATTTCAAACATCCATCGCTCCCAACGTTTTCAAAGAGAACATGTATGTCTCTTCAATAAATTAATTAATAATTTAATTGTATCGTACTACGAACATAGTTAATATTAATTTGTAAAAAATTATTAATTTACTGAAATATTAATTCTAAACAGAAGCTACAATACTATTGTATAAAAATCAAGGACGACACGATGATTTAGACATAAGACATTCTGAAGAAAAAAACCAGTAAATGACAACAAAGACTGCTGCTATGTAGAGAAAAACAATAATGTTTCCACTTACATTGAAAGTTACTAAAATAGCTGCCAATAACGTTGTCACCTAGTTAGATATCAACTAATTCTTATTAGAGCCATGCGTGACTGTAGCCCTCACGGCCTCAGACCCACCTCTGAATCTGTTCGCTTTAAACGTCCCCAAATCGATCAACCGTTAACAGGGAATCAGGAAACATAACATAATTGATCGTTATACGCACTATGAACTGTCTCGTGCACCGGAAAGTTCACCTATAATGTGGGTGAATAACATCACAGAATGAAATGCAGAAGTTGATGATGATACAGTAATAGACAACGATAAGACCACTTATGAAGTTAAACTGCATGAAAGCCAAATTGATTAAATAACATCCTGAACAACATGATTGAATGCAAGCCGTTTTGTTTTTGTTGCTGAAATCATTTTTGAAATTAAATGATGTTCATGAATTTCAGAAAGTTTTTCTCAGTTCTTGTTAGCAATTTTCCTTGAAATAAGTGAGGGTGTTACGTTCACAAAAGTTACATTTCGTTCATTAGATATTACCGGGAATTGTTGAACTGGTCATACGATCCCACCTCGAAATAGTAACACCCTGAAAGTAAACGTTCATGTGTTAAAAACATTAGAACATCTGTGTTCGTTTGAAGGTTCCGTTAATTCATTACGCAGATCTGGCATAATTATTTCGACCTTAAAGTTTTCTCTTGCACAGATCGCGTTTCGTGTTACGCAACGTGAATGCGTCGGCGAAGATTTCGTCACCGCGGAAAGCGCGCTGGCCCATTAAATTGTTTTATTATGAACCCGACGCCATCCTGTGTATTTTTGGCTGAGGTTTAGGTGTTTATCTGCTGGGACTTTGTCCAAACAGTAATTAGTAAGTGTAACTTTATTTTTGTTATTCGCTTCGAAAAAACAGCGCTTTACTTCCATTGTGCATTAGCAATCGTTCCATCGTTCAGAGTTCGTCTTTCAGTCGTTCACTCATCGGCGAAAATAAAATGTTTACTTTGAACGAATGTTCCTAAGACACGCGAACAACATACATTGAAATATATATGTATTTACGTTTCAACCTTCAAATGTTCCTGCGGAACGAATATTTCTCACATTGTGTTTTTATCGATAAATTAATACAGTGTATGTTTAAAGCTCAGCTGCCAGACTCTTCCTGTCTTCGAGAGTTGAATGACCGACGATTGTTTGTCATCCCACATCTTGTCTACATCTCCTTGTGTCTCTGCATCACCTGTTTCATTTTTCACTATAGTCGTAGACGGACGCTATTTTTAATTTCGGCAGCGAAGTTATGAATGAGTTGCCACAACTGACACCGGACTCTGCATACCTTCTCTTTAAATAATTTTACTTCGTAGCCTATGAGGTCGGTTGCCACTAAGAAGCGATTAAAACATTCTTGTGTGACTTGCTGTGAATTATTGCGTCCAGTTGCATTTAACGACGTAGACGCATTTCAGATGGACACTATTTTTCTGCAGAGGCGTGTGCTCAACACCAATTTAAAATTTTGTGTGCACTTTTTACATACCATATTTAGTTTGACATGTGACTCAGGTGATGTCCACACCGCGGGTTTCGTGTGATGCAATCCATGTTTTGGACTATTGAAAACGGGGGTCGTAAACAGCCACGCACGCCGTAATAGGCAATGCACGAACTGTCGCCGTTGCTGCATTAACAAGCCCACTCACCTGTTTACCGCTTTCCAGTTTCGCACCAAAGTGTTATAATATGCACATAAATCAAATATTAATTTCATTGGTAGTCTTTTTTCTATCCGGGGTACGCTAAGGTTTCTTGCGATAATGGCATTAGAAGGGCATAATGTTATTTGAGATCCCGCGTTGAGTTGGTGTCTGTATTTTATTGATATAGTTTTACCCATCTGAGATATTATTTATGTTACATAACAGGTCAGACATCACATAATGATACTGATACATATTCTTTAAAGTTTTAACAAGAAAAATAATGGCTGGCGTTTCTACCGGTGGTTTGTACTAGATACTCTTTGAGTATTTGATGTGGAAGGTAACAAAAAAAAGTAAAAGTAAAAAGTATTTTTATTGCCATAAAAATGTTTGCAATGGTCTTTATCTAATAGTACAAGTAACAATTTAATGTGAACACTAGCATCTAAACTAGTCTCTTTAATTTACATCAGTTTAAACAACAACTAAATCTAATAATTCTTTGGCAGAATATAATCGGCCGTACGATAGTAAATATCAAGGTACATGTTTACTATTTTGTCATTTTTCCTCTAAATTACGCATTTATCAGTCGGTCGTTTCTGTGCGACAAATTCTTTTCAGTACGACATGATAACATTTCTTGATTACTGGTTCAAGTTTTAGTTGACAAGTCAATTCACAACCAATTTAAATCAACTAGTCAGCGGTCACAACGTTTCTGGGTTAGCAGCTATTGATAGCCATATTCTGCTATCTGATCAAGCAATTTATTTGAACAAATGCAAAAGTTGCAACATTATTTAATTGCCCTACAAAGTGATCTACTTATTTTCCGTTACAACTAACATTTTATTTTATCAATATGATCTGCTCTTGGAATGATTTGTAAGACGTAATGGTATAAAATTGAATGATTTTGTAATGCTATATCCATAGCACTTACAGTCCATTTATATTATTCATATCAGCGTAATAGATGTTTTTTTCTTCAAGTTCCCATCAAGAGAAGCATCGGGCGCACGTTGCATACAATGACCGTAATAAATTCGCTAATCAACGGCAATTGAAACTTAGATGTTTTAAACTCAGCTGTTAGCACTTGAGTACGCTTATTTATTAACATTTGCAGCGGTATTTCAGTCCGTTTGTTACAGAATACCTTTTTATTGTAATTCGATCCGCTAATTGAAAATGTATCTCTGTTTATGTTTGGTGTTGGCTTACAACCATTACAATTATTTACCGCAATAATGACTACCACATTTGGAATTCGATAATAATCAATAAGTAATTCTGGTTCAAACTAGGAAATATAAAGTGACAGCTACCTCGTACCTTTTGCGGCCGTTTTCTAGATTTCTTCTCGTCTCTGTGGCGTGTTTGCCGTCAGCGTGGGAGATGCAAGGAACGTCGACCCCGAACGCACTATAAATACTTACAGAGGCGCTTATCCCGACATCGGGAACTCCCTGACCAGTTTAGACGTTTTGAAAAACTGTTGAAATGTTTGAGAATCTTTTTAAATATATTTTTTAAACAATTAGATGGATTGGAATGATGCTTTCGGACAGCTTTTTCGTTTTGCAACTTGATAAGGTCAAATTACAAATGTCATGAAGTTACGAAGCGAGCCGTGGGGGACACTTGCACTGGATTGTTTGTTAAAGGCAGTTATTTAATTCTACGGTTTAACCATTTTAAAATAGTTTGCCTTTTAACTTAAAAACCATTTGAAACTTCGAGTATATAGTCACGTGATAGCCGATACCAATTATTTTGTCGAAGGTCATTGCCATCTGTAGAAGTCTGATAGCAATTGAATCAGTTCCACTTGCATCGAATTAATGTTCATTAAAGACAATGATGTGACACGCCCATACATCTCATAATGAAACTAGGACTCAGGTTTATTCAGTCAAGTAACCATTAGCGCGTCCTGTTCCACCCTAACACTACTTACAGACGTGACATCTATCACGTTCCTAGCAAACGTCATTTGTAAAATAATTTCTTACGCATCCATTTTACCGTTACTATTCGCAACAATCAGATGCAGTGAAGCATGACGCTTAATTCACATAATTAGTACATTGACGACCTATTCAGAGATTCCTCTTAAATGTTGATAATATCTTGTGATAATCAGTTAAACGTTCCAAGAATGAGATTGCCGCGATATTGGGTTCGGGTGGTATAGCGTCCGGAACACGGTTGTCCCTGATAACTTCCCGGCACTAGGTCAGTTCTGCGCGGCTCGGTTAACGGTACAATCAGGTTGTGGCCGTTCGTTGCGACGTAACAATGTGATTGCAGTTTGAAACGCTCAAAAAAACTACACGCCGAGCTATGTTGACTTGAACTTTATACCGTTGATATAAGGCTATCAACAACGGCATTTATATTTTTGTGATAGCGATCTACCTTGAACTTGAGATCACAATTTGTGAAACTTGCAAATGTATAGAGCTATTAAATGTGTATTGATTACTGGAACTTTTGTTATGAAATATTTGTATACTTAGTTTTTATCGCAGAAAGTTTTTATTGGCATCACGAATAGTGTTTCTATTTATGTTTCATTCATTTCCGTGCTATTTTCTTTTAAAACCATTCCGAAACCTGTATCCTACTTATGTTGTTTAAAAGAGAATCCTATTTGATCTTTAGTTATTTGGATAACATCTTCGTTGAGTCGAGGCCTGCGGACATGACATCACTTTTTCGGTGCTAAAAAGATTAGTAATAATGTAAACACACGATCTTGCGCAATTAATTCAGCAGTGCCGTTCTCAGTGCGTTCGTTGAGTTTGAACAAAATATCTATTTAAGGACCAACTGTTTAGCAATCAATAATACGGTTTACTTAACGTTAATATCATTCCTGTTAATTAAAATTGGCTTAAAGTAACCACTATTCAAAACAGGTAGATACCGTAAACAGGTGACTCTCACCTGTGCTGTACCCTGCACCTTCACTTTTGTATTCAATCCTAGGGATCTCTATTATTATTCAATTTTTACCGACTGACGTCATATCGTGTGGGGTGCGCCACCGTAAGAATGAGGTAATCTCTCAACGTCTCCTTACAAAAAGTGCCACGTTGTTTTTTGTCGTCCTTATAGATCTGCCTCGTTGAGTTTTAAACTTTCTGTCACTACATCACGTAGTTCTCATTTGTACTTGTATCAATTTATAATATTTATATTTGATGTAAAATGGAAAACTAATGCGAACAGAAAGCCTTAAGTATACAATTTACAGGCTACTGGATCTTTTCATATATTATCCTTCATATGTTATGCTAACAAATATTATCCTTCATATTGTATGATTTTAACCCAAGTCTATAAATTTGTTGTCTTTTCAATCACTTTTAAAATATTATTCTGATTTCATTATATCTTATCATCATTAGTGGTTGTGTTTGCAAGACATTCAGAAAGAATCAAATAAATCGTGATATTAAACACACAGATAGGTATAAGAAGAGAAGTCTTTATTACGTGTTGTTAAACCAAAAATAATTCGTATCAATTGGGCTCTTAATGGAGTATGTAACTTTTGTATTAAGAAATTACTTGATTTAAATTTGGAACCCATATTTTTATAACTGGAAAAAATTATCCATTGCATACTGCTCCCTATTTCGGTCGATGCGACTGATTTCATGTCATGCTTCCAGGAAAACAGTCGTAAACCAACTGACCCAAAATTTGATCCCGAGAATTTAGTTTATAACTAATATTTAATACTAATTAATGTTTCCGACTCTAGAGCAATTTTATTAATACGGCACACTGGCTGACACATCATTAACCTGTCGTTTCGTGGTAGTTATTGTCATCAACACTTATTACAACGATCAGAATTACATAATAATTCATAATATCGTAGCTAGGTAGAGATACAAAAAGTCGGGTGTGCCTGTTGTATTCTGTTTGACCGTGCGTAGTTTACAGCTCTTGCTTAATTTACGTACCGACTATTGTTTGCTACTTCTTTTTTATTATAATATTATGTTGTCTTTATTTCCATTTACTTACATATAATTTTATTCTACCAAGATTCGATCAGGTTGATATTCTTATCTGTGGTTTTAACATTGTTGTTCTTATCAAATAATACTTTGATTCGTTTTTAAGGCAGACGGGCCTTAAAAACGAATCAAAGTATTATTTGATCATATGCTTTATTTCTATACCTAAACAAAATATTGCCTTAAACAGGATTTATCGTCAAGAAATTATAACAAACAATCTGATGTATTGAATACTTCATTGATGGAATATATAGTAAGAAATATTAACACAGTTTGTGACCAAACATCCAGAATAAAATCGCAGCACATTTGTTAGGACAAAGTAACTGTGTTGTGGTTGAACCACAAATTCTGCCTTAGTAAAATATCCATCTTTTTCTTTTCTTTACATTTCGTTTAACCGTTTCAAACCTAAACACAAAGCTATTAGAATGAAAATCAAATTGTAGCGAACCACAAAGAGCACTGTTGAGTCAGCTGCATCGACATTGAATTCAATTGCTCCAGCAATAAAATCTATTTTAGAAATTCAATTGTTTATGGCATCTTAAGTGTGCCGGCAGTCAGAGTGGTTGCAGACATCTTGTGTTACAGAAGCCTGAAAGGTGTTAGCGTCAATGATCAACCGCTCTTTGTATTGCAATATGCTCCTAACTTCTTCGCCAATGTTCATTGTATTAGCTCCATTTCTGTAATTGAAAAAGACAGATTCTTGACTGTACTTGTAATTATATATTGCCTCTCTGCCTGATTAAATTGTGAAGTCGCTTGACAAGCTTATTTTATAATGATTAAACAGATAGACAAACATTATTGAGTATATTTTTGTCACGGAGCGTTTAAAATGCTAATTTCAATTATCATTTGCTTCTTAGAACCGAGAACAACATTGGGACAGTAATGGATTGATCTTTTCGTGACATACTACAGGCGCTACGCAGACTACTATTTGGTTTACATTACCCAGCATCAGACAGGTGTTTTATCAAACGTAAATCGCTTATATAGAAGCGTTACGTATACAATGTTACTATTATTATTTACACATGTTATGACCGCTACTGCTCATCCCACTTTCGGACAAAGGCCTCCCACTATAGAGGCCCATCTATTCTATTCGTGTATTTGGTGTATCTCCTTCTAATTGTATTGCTTCTTCTCAGAGTATTAGTTTAATACTTTCAATTACCAATCTTTATTTTGAATCACTTCTGTCACGTTATTATTAAACCATTCTCTGAAATTCTTGTTTGCTTTGTTTCTTTTGCTTTAAGCTAATTTTAGTAACGGCACGTTAACATTTTGTTTTCTGCTAGTTACAAATAAATTATTGTTTAGGTTGACATTATTACAACTTCAAGATTATAATAACATAACATATTATATATTTGTTGAAAATCTCGTACCACCAATTGCCAAAATGCCCTTGTGTTAACTTATACTGCTACTGGTCTTATGTTACACTGTGACGGTATCCGTAAGGTATTTTGTTTAGGAGACAAAGCCTATGTAAGTCTGGTTAAGGTTAGCACGACCGTTAATACCAACAGTCGTGTCACAAGCTTCGATAACATCTACTTAAAGACACACACCTTTTGTGCATATTTGTGTATATCACGATAACGTCGATTTGTTTAATTGTCACTGTTTTCATCTTATCTGTACAGTATAGTCCTCCAGTCAATTTCACTCTCTGAAGATTAATTAATGCCAATCTTTTAGTTGTGAGTAATTTAATATACCTACAAATTTTTAAATCGTGACTGTACGATTTCATGGTTCAGGAATGCATTATACTTTGAGCACATGACACCTACCTTCATCGTGAGTAAGTGTATTGTCATCATATAATACGGTTAAAATTAATAATGGTGTTTTTATATGATTACTAAATGAAGCAATGTCGTGACATTTTATTCTCTTTATTTTGATACGGCACAATCTCGAATTAGTTTCAATATCGATCTATATAGTACAAAATAGTATCGTGACTTGTTGGATAAGCGTGCAATTCTTGTCATCTATGCCCAGTCGTAACAATTTGTCACAGGTAAAGTTACAATGGGTCGTACAGTGCGTGAAATATAGCCTTGCGGTATGGTGTCCGTACCTCGCCGGTACCGTTATTGCAATTTGATGTGTTATGAATACCACCTACTTGTGTACTATTTCAAGGGTGTATAAATTGTGAATATTATGCTTGTGTTTCATTTTCTTGACGTGCCTTTGTTCTTAAACTGACATACATATATCGTCAAACTGACATTGTATTATAACTAATATTTTAGAATTATAATGTCAAGAATAATTTTTAAGTTGTTCTTCTCGTCATTCAATATACTTCTATTTTGATTCTGATAATAAATAGTGAAAGATACTAGACTATCCAATATTTTGACTAGCCATGATATGGAATTGGAAATGTTTGAAATGGTAGGAAACTGTTTTTCGAGTTCATGATTTAATTTGAATATTTTTGATTCTATTTGCGTTTTAAAATTTACCAGCTCCGAATTGCTTAGTGACATCGTTGAGCTTAAACTGTTTACTCTTGTCGGGCGCTGTTGTTTGCCTGGGCAACAGCTAACCAGTAATTTTAGTGGCTTCTACAAATACAATTCAATATGCAACTACTCTTACAACGCTAAACTGCGCACACTGTTGTTACGTTCACTTCTGTCATTATTATGTTTTATTTGTTTCTTTAATTAGTCTTCACTGTATTTGGTTTGTTCTATTAGTTTTGACGTCTTGTTCTTTAATCTTGACTATGTTTTTCCTTGGATGTCTTATCTTTCGGGCATAATTATCAAGGCTCTAGCCAATGAGACTATAGTTGCACGTTATTCTTAATAACATGAGCTTTATCCATATAATCACAAGTTTTGTATAGCCTTTTGAGGTCTGGGGCTGAGATCTAAACGCCACCTACACAACTCAGTTCAAATGTCCATATTAGTTCTTATGGGCGTTATGTGACTAACACAACCGACGAATCGGCTACCTTTGTCAGTTGTTGATGACTGTAGTTTTTGCCGCTGCTGTGGGCGGTCGATTCACCTTCGATATTAAGATTATCTTGTCCCATGTAGGTGGTACCTACCACTTAAATACGGGAACATAGGAAGTGTTCTTGTGCTTCGGTTTCGTAATGCTAGAGTGGAAGCTTGTGTGGGATGCGTGATTATGCATAAACAACAATTTTAATGCGTAACAGCCTTTATTTGTTCAAGCTTATTTCATAAGCGGTTACGGTTAATGTAGGTTTATGTTTGACCGGAGAACAGTGCACATAAAAGCCATAAAACCCCTTTCTAAGTACAGTATATTGTGTTTTTAGAAGTCATATTTATTTTTTGGAGAATACAGTCTACTTTGGTGAAACTGATCTCTCTGCATCAAACAGGTGTTTACATTTCTACATAATACGTAAATGAGAAAAACACACCCATTAGCTGCTCCAGCATTACTTCTAAAGACTTAATAATCAAAATTATCGACTTGTTATGTAGCACTTTTTAATGTATGGAATTAAGTTTTCAACATCATCTAACCTATCATTTTATTAACCGCATTCGTTCCGCTTTGCCTTCCGAGTGTCTTGAAATGTAACCGTGTCTTAAGAGTTGAAGTGCTTGTAGTGAACCTTCGTAGATATTTTAAATATAACATTAGTACAATCAAAAGTGGCTACTCGAGTGTTTTATGTTTGCCTACCACTGGTACACAATATTGAGATGCACAGCTAACAGTAGCTTTGTACAATCCTCATAATTTTTATTTATTTATTGTTAAAATTCAAAATGTCACTATATTCATGGCGACCTGTGGCCTAGCTAGAAGCTTGATCGTTGGAATAATGATGCGGGTTTAGGGGTGATATTAACGGTGTGTACTGGTAAGTATAATGAGTGTACCTATTTTACTGTGGAACTCGGCATGTTTGTTTTCATCTACCAAATGTTTCAAGAATGTCTCACGCGGATAGGCAGTCCAAAACTTAGCAATTTATATTTTTGTTACCTGCTCATCGCTACATGTTAAATTATATACATGTACTTTTTTGGATACACACAGAATATTTATACCACATTCTAGTATTTTTAATTTTCTTTGATTTGCATACTCTGGATCTTCAAGCGACACATGTATGCATACATATTCCACAGGTGTTGACACCTTGTGGTTCTCATTATAACTTATCGTCGTTAAGTACTTAAAACCCGTAACATTTGGTACTACAAGATCATAGTTATTTATAAATACATGACATAATTGCAATGCAATGCTTACGCTCAGTAAATCCCACCATTTATAACCTAGGGAGACGTATTTATCACTTGATGTAAAAACAAGTCGGTCTAGCCCGACGAAAGCGCATACAGGCTACTGTTAAAAGACAACGATCTTTTGATTGATTTTCAAGCAATTAAATACCAGTTTGTGGTTAAATCTGTTGAGAATTAATTTGATTACTTATGGAGTTTTTTTGGGAAACAGCTATTTGTAATTCTTATAATAAAGTGAGGCTAATTGTCCAAACGTAGACAACGCTAGAACGATGTTATTTTGAGTAAATCTTTCTCTAACTGATACGTACATATACAGTTGGGTTGATTTTTTGTTCACTTTAACACATCACTTCAACCGGTCACTTTGCAGTTGGCATGATACTTCATCACGTAGTATACGTAGATCAATAACAATGCTATCATGTTCTGAGGGAAAAAGCAATCCAGCTTTTATGTTAGAACTACCTTTCTGTGAGTTGTAAAATTTTAAATTTATTTTAATAAATATTAATGAAGTAGTATACATTCTACTTCGGTCTCCTTCATATATATATTTAACGTATTTTCTTTCTACGTTTTATTTCTTACCTATAACGAAGTGTTTTCTAAATAATAGCCATCATCATCAGCCGCAAAAAGTTCACGGTTTAAGAAATAGATTGTTCAAATTATATTTTTATTCTCACTTCCTAAACTGTGTAGTTTATGAAATAAAACTTCAAAAGTCGGGACGAATATAAAAATTTCCCGTTCCCATTGTCAACAGCAACGCAGTCTTTTAATTTTTAGAGATCACTATTCAGCTTTCACAATACGAAAATAAAGGTAAAAATAAATAACAACATACACAAAAATAAACGAAGTCATAGAATGTGGTTTGGCTGGTGTAACATAAATAAATACCTAAGATTATGCATGACACACATATACAAGTAGCAAAAAATAATAAATGGATAATCACAAGGATTTATTGCTTATCAAATCAATTATTAATTCTTAGCAGCGATGATCAATTTGAGACTGAAAAAAATTCGATTGATTGACGTTTAATCGAGGACCTCTGAACTTCGGCAAGTGGACAATGGAGCCCATATTCAATTAGTGGGCTCTAGACCCCAACGGGTGGTCCGACGTGCGTTTGCCCTATAATCAATAAAATGGGTCTATAGTGTGCATGTCAGTACATGTAACAACTTGACGGCTCATAGGTGTTAGATGAAACGGGATTGTGCAAGTGATTCCACTTTACAAGGCTCCTGCATTCTGCAATCATGAAGCTCCGATCAACGAAGACCGTAAAATTAAACGAAATCTAATTATTCAATGGGAGGTTTAATTGAGCTGCGAAATGAGGAAGACTTTAGCTACAGAAAAGCTAATTGAGTTACAAAATGTTTCAGATAAGTTAAAAAGATAAGATAACTACTCGTACCTACAGCTTAAAATAATGTCAACATCAAAAATTTTATAAATGACAATAACTCGACGGATGAAATAAAACTTTTTTGCACACACAATATTCGGTTAAGGCTATTCTATTCATAAGAAGTAAATGCATTATGAAGTAATGTATAAACTGGATGGAATGAAGAAATAAAAGAAAATATTAAATACAAAAGAGAAACACAGGAAAAAAACTTTCATTCGTGTATAAATGACAACATTTGAATTAAAACGATACTTAAAAGCCTCAATGCTATATTCATAACTATTATTTCTTACTTACACCAGTTTTGGGCATGCTATGTGATTTAGTACAGATATAGTCAGCTTTTTTATCCTCGCCACGAGTGTATATAGTAATTAAATACCAGGTGACCGAGAACCTTAAACAATACAGCTATAAAATTTACAAGAAAACTGCTGTGTGACGATGTAATATGTAATTTTGTCATGTTCGTTCATGATGTCAGCTTCACATATATTGTGTACCTACCTATATATGTTTAGTTGTGTGATAAAAGAGATATACAACCATCCGTCAATAATAAATAGTTATTTAGATACCTCTGATCTATTGGCAATTCCTGAAATAGTGATGCATTCATTGCTTGATCTAATAATTTCAAATAAAACTATTTACTTAATATATGGCAAAGATTTCTCATAAAGTGAAATGTAATTTCTTTTGAGTATCAAATATCTTTAAGCATGTATGGCTTATTTATTGATTTCTTTCTTATTAAAATCTAAAAATATAAATATTAGCAACCGAACGCTTATTTCGTGATGATTTCAAATTACATCAAGCGCAGTAAAGATTCAACGGATAGGTACTTAAATAGCAATTTTCAATTAATTCCAAGTTTGAATACTAAAGGTAGGTGTAAAACATTTTCACAGAAGTGTCTAGTTGAATTATATTAACGTCTGGGAGCTTAGCCAAGTACTGTCACGTATGTGCATCCTCGTTAACTGCCATTATAAATAAAGTTTAAAATTCGCGTAGTCAAACATAATTGAATAAATCTCCCGATGATATTAATTCAAATCCAAGTAATTATTTTGAATTGTCAACAATAGAAGGCAATAGATTATTGTTGAGTTGATATATGTAAGGGCTTTGCGACAGTTACAATTGTAAATAACGTATTATTGTAATACAGATTTATTGTTTTGTGTTAGTGAGCCAATTTCACAACGCATACAGATTTTCAACTAATAATAATTGCTACAACGCAAGTTTAAACTGATAACACATTTAATGTGTAAAATACAGGTGTTTCGTCATCGGCAACGAAAGAATCTACATCTTTAGCATTTACTGGTTGTTTTTGTGTCGAAATTTGTTACTCGTCACCGTCACCATCGTCGTCTCTGCTAGCAACGGAATGTTCACAAACAAAGCGATTAACCGGAGCATCTTTAGTTTCGCCATTATTCCGTTCTGTGTGTGAGATGTGTTGAGCGTGGTTGAACGCTGTGCCAAACGACTCAGACGCATTAGCATGCTCCACTAAGATGTAGGGCTATTTCAGACTATCACCGATTCTTTACGTATGATTGCGGTTTCGCCAATTTGTCTCTCGTAACAATGTTGCGACAATTGTCTCGGGCTTAATTTGTACAATTATATTAAAAGTGGTTATCTTTTTGATATTAATATTTTTTGAAATGTTTTATTTCAAACATTTCGTTACTTCATTGTTTCGTATAGGTACTTCAGTTACACTATTTTGGTTTTAGTGGTGTTCAACGTTTTGTTCCAGTAACCGTTATATGTTACAAATTACAATGCATTTTGACATTTATTTAAATCGTATGTTGTGAATTGATCATATATGTTTTGTTTAGTGGTATCAGCAAAATCCGCGTGCCTAAACAGGGATTTTGAATATTTTATTAGAACGTTCTGTAGCGCTATTTGTACCAATAAAACATAGCTTTTATATCACATTGGCCGTTATACGTAATTTACTAATTGAAGATTGAATGATGGACGTAACGCCTTCTTGAAAATATTTTCTTTTGAGGTTATTAACACGAAACGACACTTTATTAACTTATTTCTGTATGACTAATAGCAACTGTATCAATAAAATAACATGCAAACATTTTGCAACTAAACTTCACAAGGTATAGCAATGTTCTCGTCTTGTTTCCAATATACTCTTTGCAAAGTCTAGTCAAAACTAAACCATCTGTTTGTATACTTTTTAACAGTAAATCTTTTTTCTTTTCAGGTAAGCCTACTGATATATGAAAACGGCAGTCTTTAGAACCCAAGAATTCGTAAGCTATTAAAGAGAATCTATGTCTAAGTTATTTATTATTATTTACTTACGACCGGTATTATATTCACGGGTCACAATATTTGCGTGGAGTATGACAAAATTATCTGTTTAAACAATAGGGTAATTTTAATCAATAAAGTCCAAATGTTTGTTTATCAAGATTTAGCTAGCTTGTTTGTATTATTGAAATAATACAAAGCTGTACAAACTTAGAGTAATGAGCGATGTGTTAGCAAGCTGTTTATAATCTGTTAGTCTGCCTGAAGTTCCTCTCTGTTGATAAGTAGTCCATCGATGTTACTAGTTCTCAAACAGCACAGTATGGCCTGTGTTCTTATCTTGGTAATCTCCGTCGTGGTCGGCTGCACCTGCGGTGAACCACAAAGACGATCGTACATCTCAGTACTCCGCTCTAGGCAGAAATGCATGCAAATACAATAGCATTATATACTATTCCAGTCTTTCAGGTTTTTCTATATTGTTTCCGCTAGTAAGTTTACTTGATATTGACTCTATAACCACATTATATCGTTCACAATTTTTTCGTTATTGCCTTGTTTGACCTGTCAGATCGGAGACTCGAGCATTTTATCTAGATTTCTTATCATATTATTTCCATTATATTACAATAGTTTGTTTGTTTCTTTGAGTTCTCTTTATTTACATCTTAACTTAAATAATTAAAAACATGAAAATAGCAAATAAATATAACTTATGTCTAAGTCGGTAGGCAAATTTGTCGGACTTATCCCTATATAGGGATCTCTTCCATGGTTATTTGTCCTTCGACTAGTCTAACCGTTGGTATCTCTGTAATTAAATTAACTTGATATATAATCTGACGTATATCAAGACTCGTCATAAAACTGTGCTATAAAAACCATGTTTTGTGACCCATTAAATACAACAGACACGTTAGGTAGTGCATGCACTAGTATTGTTGTTTCATCAAGGTATCTGAGTATTGCGTAGGTTGTTTGAGATAAACATCGGAATTGTCTGAATATATTACTAAGAACAGTTTATTACAATGCAGATGTCAAACTGAAGCGTGTCGCCAAGGGGCGGCGTAAAAACCGTCGTCGTGAAGAATCGATCTATGTGATAAGTTTGACAGCCTGATTTTCTGCTTGTGTCATGCGCTGCCGTTGATCTATTGTCAAATATTAGACCTCACGTTAAAATAATAATACTCGTATTATCGCAATGTCCGTGCCCTCGTTATTTACGCGTTAAAATACGATTTCAATGTGCCATAAAACTATAGCTGCAATGATTACGTAAAATATCTGTGAGATTTGCCCTACAATTTTAATAATGAATCAAAGTATGAACTTCATTAAAATCTTGTGTTTTTTTTTTTCAATGATTTCACGTTTTGATCTCACCCTTTGTGTACAGCCTTTTGTCAAT
Source organism: Carcina quercana (assembly GCA_910589575.2). Classification (NCBI taxonomy): domain Eukaryota; kingdom Metazoa; phylum Arthropoda; class Insecta; order Lepidoptera; family Depressariidae; genus Carcina; species Carcina quercana. Next base: position 9,441,757 of record OU342436.1, read on the forward strand.
TTGTCGAATAGCTAATATTTATCATTGTCACTGGCTGTCTGTTCATTGAGTGTTTGTGCTCCGCCCACTAGGGTCTCATTGAATGCTTGGACCTTCCCACCCACTACGATAATCATAGGTGTCGACATTAAGCAGATTTTATTTGTGCCCTACATATAAAACAGGTCCGTCATCGTGGTCGACGTTTTGTTCCTTTCAATCTGTACTGTTGTTTGTGCACTGCCTGCAGTTACTGGTTTTATACCTTCCCCTGACACCAATCTTGGCGTGGACAGCTCTAAAAAAACAGCTACACCGGAGGCTATAAACTTTCTATTATCTATTGAGCGGGCGTAACGATGTATTAAACTCGCGAACTACGGACACATAGCTTCGAAGAATCCGTAATTTGTTTATAATAATACGTACGTATACATACATGTGTATGATGATATGATAATAATGCATGCGTCAACTTGGTCGCTCGGCTTGGCACAGATATAAAAACATTAAAAGGAAACGCTGTAAACCCGCTCTATATTTACAGACGGGCTTTGCAAGTAAACCGTGAAAAATAAATATTAGGCGATAAATCAGCGAAAATCGCCGGTTTACTCCAACGCTTTTATAGCTATAATAAAAGAACCGTCAACCGCGGACAGTGTTCGGGGAATAAATAGTATAGAACGTGGCCTGCATTCTGAAAGCGCAGGAGCGGAACGCCGGCCATTGGTTCAACCTTAAAATTCGACACATTTAGGCGCTTTTAACTCGCACGCTTATTTACTCGAGGTGAACAGGGAGTGAATCCAAACGAATAGTCTATAAACCCGTGCGCATGCCGACTGCAGCCTTTATGAAAACACACAAACACACAGCGTTCCTGGACAGTTTACATAATTCCATTGCCGAGCGAAAACAAGTGCTAGTGTAGCTTCCATAGATATTTAACATACACACTGTGAAAAATTTAGTTAAAGTACTGCCACCTTACATTAAACTAGCCGATTACGTTAAAGGTGACATTGTCAAATAGATAGAAAAATCAATCTTACTGATCGTTTTTGTCTCTAACTATAAAATACGTCAAGCCGTTAACGATGTCGTCATACGGCATTTGGAACAGAGTTAAAAGGTACACATATTTAAGAGATTCTCAGCACATATAAATTTACAACGCAAACATATTGGTATTCATTTCCGTGTGCCTATTTACCGTTTGTCAACAAACATGGGCAAACTTTGTGTTTGGTTACATTCGCTTCCATCTCCGGGCATATCGAGTAGAGGCGTGAACAATTTCTTCTCTTTGCTCTTGCTACCACGACATGTAAATCGAATCCATGTCCGCTCACAGTCGGCCGTTCACAAATAAGTGTCATTCATAAATATTAAACTGGCGTACTTTTCTCGTGAGACAATTTGCATGTAACCACCTGTTTTATCCTATTTTTTTAGATTACCACGAACTGTAGATGTTTTGTTCATATCCGTTAAAAATAGATTATTCAAATCTGACCTGCACTTGTATACTATTTAGAAAATCAAGGAATAATAAATACTAGAATTTCATTTTTATTTATACAAAATCATGTTTTGTGAAATGTCAAACGTCAAATGTCTTTCATTGACGCCATTGTTGTTTTTTGAGTTAAATGTTGCCTGTTATGTGAGTTTCTAAATGTTTTGTACCAATAATTTAGACCAAAACATACAAAAATGGTAATTAAATAAATCTTATTTGTTCATGACATTTTAAATTCAGAAGTGTACAAGTCCAAGCCAGCTCTACTAACCATCCCGCGTCTGTACCTTTATTCTTTGGTCATCTAGAAACATCTCATCAGTATTCTTAGGCTATAGTCAGTAAGCCCTTGCTATGCATAGATTGAGATATCATGATAAAAGCATCAATCACAAAGACACTGCTACTCGTATTTACAACCAGTGGGAGTTGGGAGTGACTTTTGCATTGCCCCTTTGCAGTTGCATGATATACTCGTACATATGCACTTTACTGTTTTGCAACCGAATTCCGCTCAACATCCAAATAAAATGTGATTACGAGTATAATGTTTGAACGTGAGTCACTGTCTACAAAATATCGTCTCGTTTTTAGAATCGTCGTCGCATTCCGTTAATTTCGAATGAATAATCATGAAAGCGTTACTATTATACTCATGTATTTTATGATTAAAATTATTGATTTCGCCTAAACTAAAATCGTAACATGTAATGTAATGACTATAAATATGATTGTAAAATATCTACATGTGCTCGGTTTGTAAGTTAACAAGTAAATGCGTTCAAAAAGAACTGGAAAACGACTTCAATTGCCCTAAAAGTCTACTTTTACTAAGGCAAATTTAATATTTATATAGTTTTCTCATGGATGCCGTTGTTTGCAGAACCGGACCAAATTGAAATGAGACCACACGGGAAGCATCCCCTTTCAAATAAATAAAAAACATCCAAATCGGTTCACCCAGTCAAAAGTTCTGAGGTAACAAACATAAAATTTAAAAAAAATACTCGTCGAATTGATAACCTCCTCCTTTTTTGCAGTCGGTTAATAAAGTAATAATAAATCACTTTTATCTACAAATTCATTGAGCTGTCATGAAATATAATTCATGTAAATGACACAGACACTTGACATCGGAGACGACTCTTTGACTGACTGAAAGTCATAATATAAACAATCGAAATTGATCGAAGCATTTAAAGTGGCACCCTCTTGTAATTTATATTTGTTTTAAAATATGCAAATTTAAATGTGTTTTGGACATTACTTCACAGAAGTATTTGTTTTCTAATACTTTCACGCCTACTGATTTATCATTTATTGACATGTTTCTCCTTAGATTCGCTCACCGGTTGCCCTTTACAACAAAACATTGCTGTGCGATATTGCGCGATACCAGTCTATAGATATATTACTGTCGGAAACTGCCACATTGTCTTTAGCTACTGAACCGACAATCCGATTTACTGCTGCTGTCTGATTATCTCGTTCCCATCCATCATCTTGAAGTGCGATGCTTTCTATTTGTTCTTTATTGCTATTTGCGTCTTCTTTATTGCTATATGCCAGATTAGTTTACCTACTGAGATTAAACATTTTGATTTGCCTCCCACCACTTCATCAAGTTTAGTAATTTAATGAACATCTACTAATAATAATAAAGTTTGGTTTTGCGGTAATTTGATTTGTCAAGCCATATCAGACTACAAATTGGTTGTTGTCCCGAAACAATGCAACAATAGTTCCTTCAGAGCACACCGGATATGTATTCACTCTTTGTTTCCCACTGTTTGGCATTAACTTAATTTGAACGGCATTGATCTTACGTAGCTCCACTTATATAAATTCTAAAACATCAACGCTGGTAAATATTGATAGAAAGGGAATGGGAAGGGACCTAGATGACCTCAAGATGACTGACAGTAGAAGAGGTCGCGGGGAGCCGCTGCATGTAAGCGGCCCGGTCGTTGTGAAGTTTTCCTGTGAATGATTTATGCAAATTTGATTTTTATCGATCTTTATTTGAAGTCTCATGGCGTTGACACATCTTCCAATTTCTCAGTCTTAGAGAAAACAAGATTAACTGTACAGTTACTTCCAATTTTAATAAAATTGTGTATGCTTGAGTAATGTGGTTTGATTTTTTTTAACAGCGTGCCCATAAGATTTGTAGGTACCCATTCACGTAGTTGTACTTATTTAATATATATTGAGTTTAATTATATGACTAATATTGATTTTTGTAAGTTAGCTACAAATTAATTTGTTACTTTTATGGACTTTACTTTTATTTACATGTATGATTTGAAATGCGTCTTTGTTGTATTTGAAAATAAATATTTCTTTAAAGATTCTAGTTCTCCTTGATGTCGTAGTGATTGGCTACGTGAACCGAGTCTTCGTGGTTCGCCGACGCAACCCAGTCAGTCGCAAACTAACCGTGGCGGTGCGCGGGGCGTTCACGCATCGCTGCTTGTCGTGAGAAAAACTCCTGGCAAACCCACATTGTTCTAACGTTACCCTCATTTGTAGACTCGGGACACAAATTAAATCACGATCTAATGTCAGACGATCATCCATTTGGAACGATTTTACAAGCTTTGTTTGATGTCCCATTGGAGCCCTGGAATACATACCCGTATCGTAAATACAAAACAAATCTGGTCAAGGTCCCAACTGAGAAACTTTTTCGTCTTGCATTTTTTGATTGGCCATTAAAGTCAAACACCGTAGGAGCGGATTTTAAAAGAGGAACATTTCTTGAATTTCAGCTTCTGCGTCTCATTGATCAACGTTTAATGTTTGTAGTAATTCATCACTGACTAGTAAATGAGTGTTCGTGAGTGCAAGTGAATGTTCATTCATGAATGTGGATGAATCTTCTTCATGCACGCTCCAATTGTCACCGTCCAGTTTAATTAATGCACCACCTGGTTATTTCACAGTCTAGACGTGTCGTTGCATGTCCGGCATTTGCTACGCCATATTGTAACGTAACTTTTACGTCAATGTCATCGGTAAACAAGGCGTGCTATCACTGCCGCTGACGAAAGAAATTAATTGTTTCCGCAGGCCGACGCTAAAATTGAAAGTGATTCTGACATGGAGTTGTTAGCTAGCTATTGTCATTTCGCCTGTTTTTCTCAACTGTGACCGGTATTCTAAAACATATTAAATATATATAATACCTACTATTAAGATCACTCTTAATCTAATATAAAAATAAAATCTGAAGTCAAAGTTCGAGATCGGTGGGTCAACTGGAACCGAATGTTGTCTTAAAACATGCACCGGACGCTATAAAACACGACTGTTTCTAAAAGAAACTGTGAAACTGTTACTGTATGTGTAGGAAGAAATGCGTGGTAGACAGACATGAAAACCTAATCATTCAACAGTAAAGGTTCTATTCGGCGTGGCGATGTTATCATTGTCAGCCTCAAAGGTTGCTGTACACTCTTATTAAATGCGTATTAGAATAGAATGCTGTAGACTGGGATTACAGATTCAAAGCGGCTTGCGAGCTCTTCTATTGTGGACAATGACAATGGAAGTGAGATTGCATTATCTGGAACCACTAAGCATATACTCTTGTACCAGACACTCTGTCGCAACACTCTCTGGGGAGAAAATTGTTCTACGTCTTCAGTCGTCTGTACGGGTTTTAGTTCAGATTTCTCTTTTAGAATAGTACTGCAAATCTTGTCTAATTAAATTGCTTCCTTGTTATGCTTTGTTACTGATTTACGAGTGAATCTTACTACATCTGCTTTGTATCAAAATTTTCTGACTTCTTTTTTATTATTATTCTGTATACACATTATTGTATCAAGTTCTAGAAATATTTGAAAACTTACAGCAGTTTCTTAACGGCGTTGTTTTGGCCATGTAAATATAGAATCTCTAATTCTATCGTGTCTCATACACCATTAATTTCAACAACACCTCTGTAACTGTCTAAATCTTACGTTGGTGGTCTAAGGTTCGAAGCGGCAATTGACATTTGTCACTGGGTGTCAAACAAGTCGCTTGCTCTCCCATTATAGCATATGTGTCTCCATCTAGTGACGGACCACGGACTGTTTCTGCTAGATAGAAGTAGTTACTTTGAATTTTGTGTTGTTGAGTTAATTCAGTTTATTTTTTGTAAGTTCTAAAGTCAACAGGGTAAGGTTGTGACCATCTAGATTCTAGATATCATGTGCCCTTGATAGTTATAAACTTTTTGTATTGTCACCTGGACTTAAAAATTAAATTTCAGTCTTATTAAGTAATGTTAACATTGTTTTCTATAAGTATGTATTGTATTATAATCGTGCCCACTGTATGGTTAGAATTACTTACACGTATAAAGTCACTGCGGTTAGAGTAATTTGAGTAAATGGTAAAATTAAACCTCGGAACTATACATACACGCTACACACACAATATTGCGTACATTTTCAACCTGCTCGACCCAACACATGGCTAAAATATTGGAATAAATCAGAAAGTATCTATGTATATTCATGCTGATTAAATAATTTGACTATGCGCAATTCGTAGTGGTTTCAGGGTTCTGTAGTTACACAACGAACCTCTAAAATCTCGTCCATTTCTAAGTCTATAGCTTTAGACCCGGTCGACATCGAGCTTGCCGGTGGATTTGTGTAATGTCTACATTTATTGAGGAAGATTTTGATAAAAAAATATTTCAACATAATCGTATATCTGTTTCCACAATTGAATACTTTGAATAGCACTTTTTATGATCAAGAAATTTACACTATGAAAATATTTTTTGATTGACGTAAATTTAAAACTGTTGTAGAACCCTACTCTTAGCTTATACTGACAGCTTAGAGCCGATTTTATATTATTTTATCGTAAAATCATTTTATACAGTGCATGTCGTATCGCTAATAGCTGGTTGGTGCTATCTTTACAGTTGACTCTAAAGCTATGCAAATTTCAAAAAATATTTGTGATTTTCCTCGAGAAATATTGAGAAAAAAATTGTTTTAGGCATTATCGTTACTTTATTCGTTAAGTGTTTTCTTCAACACTTTTATGGCAACTGTGTTATCAAACATCAAGATATTGGGAAACATAATGTCATGCACATCAGTAAATCGTATCCATGTCGGTCCATCTTCAAATATGGCGTGCGGCGAGCGTTTCAAGCCTTGCGCAAGCGCCGCATCTCGCAGATGACACGAGACATGAACTGGCTCACTTCAAATCTGAATACATTAATCATAGTTCCATACCATAGTGCACACATGAAGTGTGACGGATGGACAGCCCCCAAGATCACCTGCAACAAAACACTACCGCTATTATGTATCAGCTTTGTTTTTGTTAAGGAACTCATTAAGAAACAAAGGCTGCTATATTGTTTAGATGTCGGACAAATGTTTCGACACCCGTCAGCGTCTGTGACACGTTTGAAAATGATTTTTCGACCTATTTGCTCCTGATCCGACCTTGCCTGACTATCAAGCTGGTTGCATAAAGATCATCTATCCGATAAATTGATTTTTAATTGTTTTCCTAGAAATTGTTCGTGCAGTAATTAATACCTTTACGTAAAACACACGACCCGGCCGGTTGTTTTTGCAGTTTGCGGCGTATCCACCTATTACTTAGATTATATTTCTAATTTCATTTTTGTTAACAAGAACCTTCGATCAAAATAGGAACCTCTCCTTCACAAGTTCGAAACACTTAAATAAATCTAAAACATGTCATTGTTCATTAGTTCTACTGATTTTTTTAAAATTGTTCATGTCCATGCCGATTACAACTGTTCGTGATTTTGTAGTGTTTCGTTATAGTTTCATTACATGTTTGGTGAGATAGTATGCAAAACACTTGTTACCCATTTACGTGACTCCTTGTGTTTTAAATTTCTTTGTTTATCGTAGCGTCAATTTCATTTTTTCATGACCTGTGTCTGTTTTTTACCAGACTACGGCGTAGCAAAAAGGAGGGTCATTATTTAGCAACTTTTGTATGTAATATGTTCCCTCATATCTCCTAAACTACTAGTCGCATTTTTATTCACAAATGAAGTATCATTGGAAGCACCGTGTTTGTCCGCGGGTTATTAGGCTATATGACATACAGTGTTAAATAAATATCGAATTTAGTGTAAAAAATGTATTTACAAGTAAATTCCGAAAATATTTCATTTATAAAAATGCCAAGTTATAAAATTAAATAATTATGTTATGTCTAAATATTCGCATGTCAAATACAGATTACAGAAATTAGATTTGTTAGTAAACTTAGACTAGATTAGTAATAAAATTAAACCGACAACCTATTAATAAATAGTCTAAAATACTCTAAATGTCATTTGTACATACATATTTATATGTTGCCTCTGTTAATTTCGTCAATGAACAATTAAATAAGTATGTGTATTTGTGTTGTAACTCCATTTAAAATCCGTAACGCCAGTGCGTATCTCGGCACATTTGCTCTAGTTTTGGGCGAATCGAACACTTCTCCCCGCGGGCCCTGCCGCAGCCGGGTGTTAGGCACCACTAGTCCTAAACAACCTAAAATTTGTTCGTTACATAACTTTAGTAAAAACTCTAAACACATAAGTCTCCAGAGCTAGTTTCCGTCTAACCTGTCATAGCCAAACCATACCCATCACAAACAGTGTTGGACACTCCAACGGGTAAAAGGGATATTTATGCCATATTGCCTGTAATACATGTATCGAAGAAATTTATTTTGATGTTTTTCAAGTATGTTAGTATATTTGGCTTCATGGGGGTTCCATACGATACTACAGCTTTCTAGACGATATATAGGTTAAAGGTAAATAAAAGTAAATTTCTATAGACTCCAGTAAAACACATTTTAATTTCAATAAAACGGCTAAGAAATACGGTTCTTATATAGTTGGGTTTTAGTTTTGACTTTTTTCTTTTTCTGTCTGTGATTATAGCGCCTTCACAACGATACATATAAAACGACGCCAATTCAATACCTTAAAATACACGAATCGTAAAAACGTCCTCCAACGCAAAAAGGACGACACTCTTACAATCAAAACTTTCACCTCGATGCTGCGAATTTCGTTTCTTAGCCCACTTACGAAGGCACTAAAGAGTGCACCATCAATATTCAGGAGAAGGTAGCAATTAAGTACATAATCCGTTGGCTATCACAAGAGCTCCTCGGCTAACGGGTCGTTTACTCACCTCGCCCGTATATGGTGTGAAAGCTGAGTATTGTCGCCGGTCCCCCCGGCTGGACTTGCTGCGCTCTGACCACGGGGACGTGCGTACGCGCACTTGATCGTGTGCGCGATTTAACGAGCTGAAACCTGAACCTGTTGTATCTTAGATGTGTACTATACATTTTGTAGTAAGTAATAGTAACTCGCCGGCTTTTTACTATTTATAGTGATACACTTCATTTAATTACTTTTTAAACTTAGTCTTTACCTCTTACAGATAATTGCTAACTTTTAATTTCAAAATAAATATTGACACAAAAACTGGTTGACACAAATTTTCAATACCTAGAGCAGGAAATATTATAGTTGAAGCCCCGTGGGCAGACATTACAGGCGGTTGTTTGTTCTCGTGTCAAGGCTTGACACATTTTTTATGCAAATCGCAAAAAACATATGGTCGTCCAATTGCGCATTCCGTAACTTAACACATAACATGACTCACTCGCAATGACTTATCTGGGCAAGAGAGATAATATGGTACCCTCTTGTTTGATCAGCGATTCTGCGAAGAAGTAGGGGAGATTTTAAAACTGGGCAAGTGTGTGCATCCTTAGTACTTTAATATAGTAGGTACTACAGGAACGAACGTTCACCGCCTCTAACCGATCCGCTATACCTCACCTTTTCCCTTAAGAAAATGAACTGCTCAAGGATCGGTAATCGCGCGCGCGAATTTACACACACATGCGCGTGTATACAGACGTCGTCCGTTCGATGTATGGGAATAGGGAACCGATGTCACGACATTTGTTTTAAGAGTCCGGCCCGTGTCTCTAAGTTTAAAAGTAGTTACTCGTATCGAAAGTATAATATGATTTGGCATTCGTTTAAAGAGTTTAAATTAGTATATCTATAATATTTATTTTTATATTTTGCGTTTTATTTTACTAACTTTACGGTCGTTGAGATACCTCATATAAAAAGCCAAGTACGAGTTAGACTCGCACAGATCCTAGGGAATCGAACCTGGACCTCCAGAAGTCAAAGCGTGCCAAAGCCACTAGGACAAACTTTGACAAACTGAAGAAAGTTAATATCAGTTTGACGTCACTGAATTTCATTTTCATTTAGTGACAAGGTTCATCAATATGGGTCAGGATATCCTCAACGAGAGGATACATACCAATACATAAAAACCTCATGGGTACTTTTATTGTTAACACATTTTGTTGCATGCAGTTATAGCCAGCATAAATGATCTTATAGATTAATTGATCAAAACTCATAAACTAATTCTCGTACATAGAGCTGTAACTATTCCTTTAACGAGATGTTTCGCGGTCAGCTCTATCAAAATAAACGTATTGCATCAGCGCAGGAGGTCGCTCCATGACAATGCGTCATATCATCCAAGACCTATGATCTATCAATAACACCTGCCCATGATGTCATCTTGAAGTACAGCAATAGCCTTCAGTGTCCGTTGTTTCGATAACAGTAAAAGTAGCCACAAGATTATGGTTGCCATCTATCTTGATATATTCGGGACAGTCTCGAAAGACCAACTATAGCACCATCTACGTGAATGGTTTTATTTTTGCCGATTAAAACAAACCTTGTCGTTCATACCTGGTCAAAGCTTTACTAACTATATAATACACAAACTTACATGGGCACGTCCCTTTTACTCTATGAATGTCACATTTTAATGTAATTAGTGACAGAAGTAAAGAAGTGTGGGAATCATATCATATATATAAATTTCAAGTCTTTAACTTTATCGTGTTGATCCTAGCATCTAACAGGCGAATAAACAGATCGCCAACGTCAGTTGATCTGTGTTTTGATCCTTTAGATACAGAAACCGCTTTTATTATTGCTATGACACTTACCTAGGTTAGGCCGTAGACGTTTTCTAAGCAGTGCTACCGAATGCCGAAAAATGTACATTCTATCGTTCGCCTCGCCAAACTAAGACATCCCGAAAATATTATATGCTATCCCAATAGACTAAATGACCAAAGTGCGAGTATATATGTGTCTTGTGATGTTAAGTAATAAATTGTGCGCGAACACGCTGATATAAATATGTCTCCTCGAAACCAAGAAACAGTATTTTATTTTTACTATCAAATAATTTTAGAACAATGGAAAACTTTATTTTAGACACATTTGTGTATCAACGGCTTGTCTCGGGGAGCAATAAAATTGTGTAAGACGGACGGGAAGCTGGTTCTACAAAAATTAAATTCGTGATAATAAAGATAATATAAGTTAACGCCGACTCTGTTATTTCAGAACCAAATAGTGTTGCTGGATATTGTCATTTTAAGATATTAACAGAAGACGTATTAAAAAGTAATGTTTTATGTAATTATTTTGAATCAAATCCATTGCAATGAAAATGTTACTTGACTAACAACAAAATCTTGACTAACAAAAAAACGATATTTTCAACTAAGCAGTTCTCTGCTACTCTCTCCTACGCAAATCAGTGAAAACTCCATCTTTCCAACCAGTATTATCAGGGTACATACATATTCGCCGCTCCATTAAGTTTTTATCTTTGCTAGTAAAAGTTTGGGCTGACTTCTAAAATTATCTCACGAATATGACATGTTTTATCTTTTAAATTTATAGTAGCAGATGTGGAGCCGGTTTCTAACGATCTGTGTTTCTTTCTTTACAGAAATAGCGAAAGTGCGAGCGAGTTTATTCCAAATAAATGGCGTCAAAAAGGAACCACTTATCCTGCCAGAGGCTGAAGGGATGGTCACCACACTCACAGAAAAAGTATATGTGCCTGTCAAAGAACATCCAGATGTAAGTACTTACTTTACTCGTAATCATGAGGGCGATTTATGACGATACATACATCACCAGGGTGATATTATTTGAAAAGATAATCTCCATACAGTAAAATTTTTGGAGCATCATGAATTTGCCAAACTACAAGACTGTTTCTTCCTACTTTTAAACTTTTGTCTATTATCAATTATATAATAAACACTTGGCAAATAATTATACAATATCATAATCATTTCTTGTTTTAGATTTTTACACAGCATCGTTTGCTTCAGTAAACATAAATACTTTGACATAGTTATTCTGAACATGAGTAATAAAATCGGCTATTAAATACAAACTAATATAGTTTATGCGTGATACAAATCAATGCGCATCGACTTCTATCACTAAGAAAGTCCAATTACGAGTAAAACTCTTTTGGAGAAACTAAACCGTCGAACTGGATGAATGACCATAGATGATGCTTGATTTCACAGTGTTACGTAGAAACAAAACTTGAACAATTAAAATTTTATATAATTTGGCTTAGCGATAGATGAGAGGTATTTGGCGGCGCTCCGTTGTGAGTTTCCGAGAGAGCATTTAAATTTTTGCGATACATCTCCAAAAGTAATCCACATTTATCAATGAGACATCAAGCATCAGATTCTATATTTACAATATTAATAAAATTAGACATTTCATTTGAAAGTCATCACGTAGCTTCGTTTGCATGGTACTAGAGGCATCTTAAGCAGTAAAACTATACACAAACATAGAAGAAAGCTTTTTATTGAAAACAAACAAAGCAACAGTTGTCTCATTAATATTCAACTGTCAAGCATCAAACAGTCATTGAGCGGTGTAGATGTTGTTATAACAATGACGGGCCCGTGTTAGCACTTATCTGGACACTGTTAAAACGACGCACACTTTAATCAAAAGGTTTGCTTTTCTAATTATTACAATTACTATGTTTGAGCAATGATCGATGGCCTTTGACGTTGTTTAATAAATTTTTAGAGTGATTAAAATTAGCACTTGAAGGCTGTTGCAGCTAAAAACGAGGTAGTTTCTACTTTAAAATTGATATCTATGCACCATATAAAGAAAGCGATTATTGTTTGTTCATGTCTCCTGTTCTGAAAATAGGTTCATGATATAAGCACCAGGATGAAAATCGCATTTCCTTCCCTAGGGAAGAAAGTAAATTTGTTTAAATTGTTCATTTGTCGGGGACGTTATCTTTTCGGTCTTGTCTATTTTCTTTTTCTAGCTTTTTTTCCATTGTGTACATATTGATTGTCCAAAGTAAATAGTAATTTGTATAGCGATCCGTCTGTTATATTTGAAAGCTTTTATCGACGGGAAACATAGAAACTAAGCGTCAATCGTACGAAATATAAACACAAAGTTCTCAGCCCCGCTACATTTGGTAGCCTATGTCAGGGCTATCATCTCTTTTGAATGTCTGCTCGCCTGGTACATACCACATGACTCTCGATATCGTCCATTCATTACCAGAACAGATTCATACACATTTGCAAACGATCACGTTCTTGCATTCATTACATACCCTTTTGGGTGCAGTTCAGTGAACTGTATGATTCATAAAATCATTTAATAAATTGAGTAATAGTTGAGTACTTCACTATTCTGCCGAGTTATTTCTGACATGCCAAGAGTATTTTGAGTTGTTGGTTGCTGAACTATTTGGAGTACATACGCAGAAATTTATTAGCTTTGCTAGGCTTGCTTTTGTTGAAATTCTTTTTATCGAATTTGCTTTATTTGACAATTTGGTATTCAGCTGGCTTAAATTAGAACTGACCTGGTGCCACTTCTTTATCATTTGAAGGCCATATGAATGCTTCACATTGTAAATAAGCTGATCGTTCTTTAGTTTTAAATTGCGTAATAAAACTAACTTCAATGAATTCATTCAATATAGACTTATACGTCTCTGTTAATGATCAATTAGTAGTATTTAGATGTGTCTCGTCTTATTAGCTGACAATTGTTGGCGCCAGCTCATGTATTGGTTGCCTTTTATGGTGTGATCGTGGTATTCAACTATTTAAATCTGTCCTGCGGTAGATAATGTCAGTTTATTCAAATGTGGCACCATCGCATTTTAACTATGAAATCCTACTTTTAATGTAGTATGCATGTTTGGTAGTCTGGTCTTTAATTTGTTTGGAGCGTATTAAAAATTCTTTGAATATTTTCAGTCATAAATTGAAGACAAAAAAGTTTTATATTATCTGATTAATCAGTTCAATTGCATCAGTTTGTATCACTCGCTTAACGGATGTTAAAAGAATACGAGATAATAATTTATATCACATGTTGTTTCAATAATGGACTGCTGTGTTTTAGAATAAATTGGTACTTGAACCATATACGTATCGTCTAGTTATTCATATTTCGTCATGAATATTCATACAGGCGAGTTCACGATAGAGTCCCCAACATAGATCTTGTGGATAATTGTCAGGAATCTAACAATGTGGACGTAAATCTTATAGATAAATTGAGCGCTGAATGATATTGATTGTCGATCAAAAGAGCCGTTCCAAGAGATCGGTCACGTGTAGGGTTGCCAACCCCAATATATTCATTTTTGTGTCGGACTCTATCAGCTTCAAAATCGTATCTATCGCCAATTTATACAATGCAACAAGACAATTTGATTATCTTGATGTAATATTTCTGTGTAACTTGTTGTGTAACAGCTTCAGTTTATATATTTGGACGTTGATCCTGAGACTCTATCATAGATATTTTTAAAAGTATGTACGCACTATTTCTAAAGCAAATATCAAAAGTGACATTACAAATCTAAATTGAATCAATTGTTATGTTGTCTTAGTCCAATGATTTTTATAGTAGTTAAGCATTAGCAGCAAAGATATCTCCTCCTGATCATAAAGGCCTTGTTTTTAGAATGTTGGTAGCCCTAGTTACGTATGAAACGATGGAAATTGTCTCTAACGATGTAGATGTCGGACGATTGAGTTCTTAGAACCATTATCCACTTCGACGTTTATGTGGAAACGCAAACGGATAACACTTTGCTGATTTATTTGATATTTAGTAGCACTGCAATAAAAGTCGATCATAATCGATCATCATTAGAATATTATTTAGAGTACTTCAATGTTCACTAAAATCAAATTCAAAATGGCGGCCGGTCGCCAGGCATAGCGCTTCTGATAGAAGGAAACAAAATTTGTTGCTTTTTATTTTGCGTTATTCTAATTGTGATTTATGTTTTATTTTTAAACGTCAAAGTGTATAATCTAATTTGCTCATGTTAATTTTTGTTATTCTTAACATTTATATGGAAATGAGCATCACATATCACTATATCAAGACCAACTATTTCAAAATCTTGTTTGTAAACTGGAACATCTCGACGTAAATCTCTGCAGTTATTACCTAGAGTACTGGACGACCTACAAGAATCACAGTTGTAAAGGCATTTTCGTAAATCTCAGAACTGGAGCGCTAACATTTTCTTTAGCATTTTATTCGCTCACAAAAACCGAGCCGTAAAGTAAACGGTAACTATTCTGAAAATAGAGCTAACAATATGAGAATCGTATGGTGAACATATTGTCTGTACAATAGTGCTCGAGCAAGCAATGACTAATGTCTAGGAAATGTTTTTGGTTTTGAAACTTTATCGTTTGTCTTTACAGTTTGAATACAAGACTTAGCAAAAACGAACCGTAGTTAACTGAGCAGTAGTCTTCGAATGTGCAGAAATATTGTTTACTGTCGACGTATTACATCTTCGAATGTGTTATTTCTTTCTAGAGATTACACAGTTAAATTAAAGTCGATAGTGTATATTTCCTATTAATAAATCATCTCATTATCTCTGATAGTATTTGTTACGTAAATACCTTAAACGCCTCTTTTTTCATTATTATTCATAATCCCAAATTTTCTTTACTTTTAGGTTTTAGTTCAATCGAACTTCAAATGGAATTATTTTCTCAACCTGGGTTTCACAAAAGTGTGTTTGCATTTATTTTGCCTAAAATTGCTTTAATATCATGCATATCTTTGTGTGTATATTTAATACTGCGGCCTGATGTTCGCTCTGGAATGTCAACTTACATTTTACGGAAAACCACGTTCGCTGTGTGAAGTCACTAAGTCCACATTTCATTCAGCCTAAAAATGGCTAACTGCGCCTCTCATTTAGCATAGCGGTTTTTCCTAACCCTTTTATAGAAAAAAACCTGTCTTCCTAATGCGGTATCTATTTATTCCGCATTGGCAGAATAAGCTTTGAAGTAAATGCACGTACAAGTCTCGGAGATTGTGACTCTCTAATTAGTTACTTAAACGGCTGTAGGAAGATAAGTTACTTTAGCATAGACTAAGGCGAGAAATTAGTCTTCGTAGATAAATACATCGAGTTAACACAGAACAGACAACCTAAAATGATAAGGGAATCTCCGGTTTTATCTATGAATAGCTAGCTGGATTTTTTTATTTTTTTATTGTTTATATTTTCTTAATATATTATCATTTTATATAGTCAAATTTAAATAGAAATGCTGAAACTTTGGTGTACCTATCTGATGACATAAAATGGCGAGCGATTTGATGAAGCATTATGTTGACTTACATTTTTTATATGGGTTTACTGGGGTTCGATTTGATGAGATAAAGTGTACATTTTTCTCGTATAATTTTTTGCTTATCTAAATGGTGTCAATAGTAATATTTATTCGTGTAATACTATGCGTAGGTTATGTAATCCCAGAGTAAATGTTCAGAAATGCAAGCGTTAAATCATAGTACCGTAGACTTGATTGAAAAAATTTATAGTTTTTTATCTCTAGTCTCACTGGTTTCATACTTGTCCTCAACTAGTGCTGTACCTACTTATCGATGAAAATGTAAATTTCGTTGTTTATGTTATTGTCGCCTCCATTAATTTACGTTTCTGGTTTTGAAACTGCAATGTGCAAATTATTTGATAATTATAATCGCTTAATTGCTTAAGCGAATTGCGTATTTTAATATTACGCTGTGCACTCGGCTTGTTGTTAGATTTCCATTTATTTTTGGTATGATAATTTATGTAATATATTTTATGTGTTACGAAGTTATTTTCGATAATAATATTAGTCTGTCTGTAAATTGCTACTTCTTCACTAGAATATTCTAGTGGATACTTACATCTTCACCGCAATACACAGGTTCACAATTACCTGCTGCAACATTTGATAGCTTTGAATCTGTCATCAGCGTGCCATAAAAAAATATGTCTTTCAATTATTGTTTGGTCTGTCTCGAAAAACCTTTGTTAGATCTGTCTTGACTATCTGTCTCCATTTTTTATCTGCTTCAAATTATTACACTTTTGGACAGTAAAGCAGTTTAATTTCTTTTTGCGTCTTAATTTTTGTCTAGTTTTCAAGTCACGGAAAACGTCAGTCAATTGTTGTTGTTGTTTACTTTTTCTTAAATTGAGTTTGCACTCTACGGAGATTTCGTCCGAGGAGGTTGGAAGCCGCCACAATTATTAAAGAGATCAACGGCAAATCAGTAAACAAACACCTTGACGTTGTTGTATTTCGTTACAATAGAGGCCTTTTGTGTATGCGATTGTGTCACATTTTACAGGACGGATTAGATTACACGAATAAGTATCAAGGTATCGAATTGTTGACCGACACGGTGCTCGCCCCCACCTCTGTCTCGGCATCTGCGTCTGTCCTTATAGGGACAGCCACGTTATTAAATCCATCCATATCGGTGGAGTCCGTTACGACTTTTTGCTTTACATCACGGGATGCCAAGATGAGGCCGCAAGGAATCCATAATATGATGTACACAGGCCATTACACTGTATGACAGGGGCATACGTGCCGTTAGATGTGCTATCGTTTTTTGTTGCCGTTGATTTCTAATCTTACGGTCCCTATAGAATATTGGGGTGTTATTATTCAGAGATATATTCGCTTATTTTTTGGGGTTTATCATAAAATGTGTTTGGTTTCATAGTTTTTAATCGCCCCCATTCCCCATTGAACGCGTGTTATATTCGCTATGTACCCATCTTATTGGTAGGTAATAGTTACTTTGTGCAACCAATTAGATAAGATTAGATTTCGGTGTCTACAGAAACTTTTAACAATATGTTAAATATCTAACATAGAGTATTAATTTAAAAATCATCATTTTTGCGTCTCATGAGTTTTTACTGAGGTCTTAGTGCTCATATTCTCAAAAATCTTCTTTTTTTACGTTGTCACACATTTTATAATCTAATACGAGTATATAAACCAACTAAACACTGACCTAACGGATTGACGTGCATCATCTATTTTAGTGTTAATGTGTTTTCCGTTAACATTTGCAATACTGACCAACATATATGTGTCAGTTCACCAAAGAACAGCAATCCAATTCCACTTGTACAATTTCAGCGCCAAAACCGCGGTGAAAAACTTCATGGAAACGATTGAAAAGACAATCCAATGTCGACATCAAAATAATTTACATTTTTGCTTTTTGCATGAAGCTTTTATCGCGGATGCGCGATTAAATTTAGCCGAATGGCGCTACGGTAAATAATCGTAATATATCGCCACGTCAAAAGAGAGAGTTTTACATAATTTCCACTTGAATATTTCTACAGTTATTGGGATTAAAATAATCGAAACATTTTTGTGGAAATCTTTCATATAAATGATTAACGCTACACCAGAAATGTCTATTGCTGGTGTAGAAGCTGCCTATTTACTCTAATTGTGCAGTACATTCAAAAACTCCGTTTTAAGAATTCCAATATGTAGTTGATATGGGGTAGCTATCTTTCATTTGCAAATTAAAGCTTCACAAGTGCTCTATCAGATTCAACGAAAACCAAGGCTATGTTTAGATGCCGACAGCTGCGAAATCTAGACTATCGAATCATAAATATCTCCTCTGGTTTATTACAAATTAGCCCATATTATTTTTTCTATAACACTCTGAAATTTAATTTCAATTATAACTTACCAACCGCCGACCAATTTGTTTCTAAAAACCTCAAGCTATTTGTAATTTTAATAGTTAATTTAAATTAGGACCAATTTAAATTGTCAGATTGTAAGTGCTCTTCTGAAGCAATTTGTTAAATAGCTAAATTTATCGAGTGTTTTTGGTTATTCATAAGACGGCGAGATTTTACTGAAACTTTTTTCATAATTTTGTCCTCCTCACTCCATAAAAATGCTGTTAAAACTAAAATAAAACACTGCGTTCATCAAGTTGTTTGTCTCAGTGGAAATTTTATTTATTAATAAACACTGTGCATACCTTTCAACAAACGAACATCGCTTCTATCACGCGCTTTGATGACATAATATTACATTTCGTAAACTACAACATTCATACTTTAATGCCGAATTCTTAAGTACCAACCAGCGCGTTTCAATCGATTTCCATCACTATCGATAATTATCTCCTTTTTGAAAAGATATCTATCTGTATTTCTTAAAATTTGTAGTCAGCAATTTACTCGTATATCTATTGAATTGCTAGAAAATTTCTTCATCGAATACACAGACTTCCGCAACGGCAAGTTCTTAAACTCATCGTTGTTTTCACATGTATCTCCCAATCTTAGAGTTTCAGTTGCCACATCCCGCGTAGGCGAGTCCACACAATGTTTATATCTGGCATCGTTACTTTGTACATTTAATGAACTTTTCTTATAGCCCGGTGTTCTTATTATTTAGCTATTATTTGCGCTTTAAACGCATGTGTGGGTGTACCTATAATTTCCGTTCCATTTATCACCCGTTGTAAAGCTGGACTGAATGTTTATGCACTAGCTAGGCTTTGTCTTCTATAGACTTTAGAAACAAGAGGTGTTTCTAAGGAGAAGGTTCTCAATTCGACAGAGAACTATTGACCTGGCTGGAAAACCGGATGGGTCTTGACCTGGCTGGGTGTGGTGCCTATCATCATCATCAGAAGGTTCTCAATTCGACTGAATATCATATATTGGCCAATTAATATTATTTTTTTGTTGGATGGATTTTTAATGCGGTTTATTAAACAACCACTTCCCGTAAACCTTGTAAATGGTTTATTTAGACTTCGTGAGCAATTGAAGTTGATTCCTTGTTTTTTTTTCTGAAACCATTTTACTGTTGTACTAACGGATATTATCCAGCGTTTTACTAATTTGTATAGAACGCGGGTAATATCATACCCCTCTTTACAGGTTAATGGTTACATGTAACATAGCTAGAGCATGGTCAATTCGCTTCATTGTGAAACAAATTATAGTTTATAGACTGCATATTTGTTCAACGAGTGACAATAGGCGCATGCGGTTGTATCGTGGGCGGTAATGAATTTGATTTCATTGGCTGTGCTCTGACGTTGACTGGGACATATAAACATGACTAGACTTACGTAAATGATATAACTGAAAATGGGTTTGTTTTGTGTGCTTCTTTGCAGCTTCCACATCAGAAGTTGAAAATGAATTAGCTTGTTTTATAAATAAATAAAAAACTATTTTATATAAATGTTCCTTAGAACACTATCATTAGCTAGTGCAGTAGCAATAACTGTTTAACAATAACATTTCCAGAACAAAGAAAAGTTTCAGCTCTATTGTTGCCGATGACTTCAATCTAACGTACTTTTGTACCATAACTAGTGCATGTATTAAATTGACTTCCAATACCATTTATGATTACATCTGCGTCTCCCCTATCTGCTTAAATCACCAATGTAGGTCGAACATCTGCGTACGAACGTTCCTTATTAGTCACCTAAGTGCATTCTCGAATGATAACGGTAGGTCATCGGGGTCGATCGGATTGGTCCTGCTCTTTCGAGCGGCAGGTCACGGGTCGGCTTAGGCTATTTGTAATTGAGCTCATACTTTGTGCAATGGCTTGACTTGATTGTCAAACATATTATTATCTAAATCAAACACTTCAACCACTTAGCTTTTGTTAAATTTAGTATACACCTATAATTGTATTTATTATTTCAGATGCATTATCGAATGATAACGGGAATGCATAGGGTTCTGTTGGATTGGCTTAACCTGAGCTACTTGTGAATTTGCTTCTACTTTACCTCTTTTGATTTGTTTTTCTCCTTGATCCAAAATTTACATTTTTACATTTTATGACTATTGGTGACGATGGTTGTAAAGGACCTATTCTCAGTAAAATTTGTCATTTTATTAAAGACATAATTTTACCCGCAACTTTGTCAGCGTGGACATCAGAAATTTTTATAACACGGGAAACTTTGTTGGAATAAAAGTAGCCTATTCTAAATACTCAATAATGACGTAAGCAAAACCAACCCACAGCTGTGAGGATGTAAGGATGTTTGTCATTAGTGAATCCACCCCCTGAACCTCGCTGTCATTTTTAAACCACACTTAAAATATACACACATATGTCTAAACAATGAAATCGACGTAATCACTTGGTTACACGAAAACCGCGCCACGTCATTTCATGACATTAATTAACAAGTTTTCCTTCTCTGTTACAGATATCCACTTAATTTATACATTGGCGTCAAACAATGTTTATAGGGATGCATTTAGAACTGGTGAATTGGCAAAAACGTCACATGTTCATCGTTCATACTCCACTTAATTTTTAATTTCTATACATTGATTTATTTATATATCTCATATATAAATGAATTTAAGGCAAGTAATTGGTGTCGATCGGATTGAATTAAGATGTCATTCGATGTACGAGTATAAGTTGATTTATTTCGAATCAAAGTGTTTAAGGGTCAAATTATGAAAAGGCACATTCCGCTAATCCTATAAAGTTCCCAGAAGCTAATGTAAACAAGACAACACTTAAACAAAATAACCATAAATTGAACATCGTTATTGACTACTAAATCATAAGCTCGTGACTTATCCCTGACCAAAGCTAGTTATATCATTAATGGTGTAAATGATTTATTATAATCAATAGAGTATCTATTGTTACGGTACAGCGAGACATTGTTGGCTCCACTAATCCATTTACTTATTATGGGTTAATCGTTTTACCAGTACACAGCTTTACTTAGACCTACTAGCAATTGCGCGTGACTGTCTCTCTAAGGATCCTCAAACAATGTATGCATAATTACCAGCTTTAGCTGCATTCGCATTTGGGACCGTTAATCGCGTAGTTTCGTTTTTAAAACAGAACCACCCCATGCCATCCCGCGGGTATCGTAAAAGTGTAATAAGGTAAAAATACTTATAAATATCATCAACATAAAAATATACGTCCCCACTTCAGGGACCTGATTTATTATTTTGTTGTTGTTTTATTAATAATTATTTATTGATTGTTAATCCTCTTGTTGCGTTAAATGTAGTAAATCTGCTTTCGATCATCAATCGTGGTACCAACCTATAATAATATTTCTTATTCAATGCCATTGAAAAATCAGTCCTTTCTCTCTTACAATTTGGGACACTCAAAGCTACAGTTAGATATACATTTTCCGGGAATAATATACATGTAACTGTCTATGGTAATAGCAAGTTTGTTGATTGTGCAGTGAAATAGTTGCTCCCGTTATGATAAGTCGTGTGACGTTTTGTGGCGGAAAATCTGACACCTGACAGCAATGTCCGATCCCATCGATGCGAAGCTTTGTATTAGCCTGAAGATATTCGATATCACAACCAAAATTACAGCGTTTTTAGAAATACCGTTCAAAGATTTTTCTTCCGAAGGCTTTAGTAGAAAATCATCTTTCCTTTACAGTCAGATCAATACTCGACGGAATGTGTATTTAAAATAAATCAAGTTTTAAAAGGGATGTAATCTATTTGAATAGTATGCTTGTTTAAAAGTCGGTGCCAATTTAAATACCCGGGAAAAATTTTCAGTTAAATCTATATATATACGAGTATATGTATATATTTATATATTTAAATTCAATAGCAGTTCCATTAAAATTCCTCCTTTCGGTATCCAAGGTCTATTGTGTATCCTATTTACATTTTAACATTATTGATTGTAATACTACTTTCGATATTTCTATTAAGTCTGTCTCGAGTTTTAATAAGTGCATAGATTCTTTGTCTTTTACCATTTCAAAGGAAGTAGCATAGTACCAATGATAGTTGTTGTTTTGTTTACTCGTGTTGGTCATATATTTGATTATTTCCACTACTCGTAAGTTTTTAATATTTTTTAACTTCAAAACTCATGTAGCCGAGTCAGCAGTGGAACCAAAAATAAATTAAAAAATTACCATAGCTTGTTCAGTTCTCGTGAAAAGAGTAAGTTAATAGAAAACAAGTTTTCTCTCTTTAGTCACATCAAAAAATTTCAAAGAGATGCCGAGAAACTGTTGCAAGGACAAGTTTACATTAGTCGTACGCACGGCTACAGGTCAATTTGTACATTTCCAGTATAAGCTGAACTGCGAACATTTAATGTGAGGTCAGCTTGTACTGGAAATGTATAGCTTGATGTGTAGCCGTGTGTACGAGAACTTTACGAATCTAGACCACAACTTTCCGGGCGCCCTTACATATTAACACTGTGCCAAGTAAATCCGTTCAAAAAGAACTGGAAACCGACTTCAATTGCGTTTTCTCATGACTGCTGTTGTTAGAAACTGGATCAAATTGATATGGGACCACACGAGAAGCAATACCTTTCAAATAAAAAAGATCCTCCAAATAGGTTCACCCAGTCAAAAGTTCTGAGGAGATAAACATTTAAAAAAAACTTTTTAAAAGTCGGTTCAAAATTATACTACGGAAAAAAAGGCACTGACATTCGACCGAAAAGGCCGAGAGCGTTCGGAACTTTGATATAAAACTGCCCTAGTAGATCAACTTGCTTGCTTCTACCAATAGGAATTGGTATTGTTCAGATTAAGTCATACAAACAACTCGTGTCAATACAGATTTGCCTCAACTTAGAATGACGTAGGCACGGCGCCGTAATCGAGCCCCGGGGCAGTAGGTATCGTACGTCGTGACCAATAGTCGTACGACAATTACGTTCATATTAACCATCAATCAATAGAGATATATGTAGGTACGTATACCTCCCACCTGTTCTCCGGTATTACTCGTAATGATGGCCAATCACGCCGGTCGATAGTTCACTCTGTTGTCTGGGTTGTGTTAGGCTGTGTATACACTTACAAGCGATAGGGATTGTTTGCTGTCGTATTAGTTATGAAGTTTCTTTCATTTGTATCCAAAGAATCACTTTCTAATTACCATACAAAGGCGTGACTCAAAGGCGAATTTTCGTCGCGTAACTTTGGGGTTGCTTTTTGTGTTGGTTTGGATAGTTTTTTATTTATTGTTAACGTTGATGTTTTGCTGATATAAAGTACTATTATTATAATAACAACAATTGTTAATAACAACAAAATAAGCCAGCAGCAACCAGTTCTTTACGTCTAGAATGAAGGTATAGGTATTTGTTGACCTGCTTCGCCTGCTTGCCTGGAAAGTATTATCTCTAATTTCATTTTAACGAATGGGATTAAAATATCTTTTCTTTCTGTATACTATAGTATATTACCATATAAAAGTGCATGAAAGATGTATTAGATACTTACTTCCTTGCCTATATTTTATTACATAAAGAGATTTTATAATTTGTCTTATATTTTGGCCAAAATTAAACGTAGCTGAATTTTGATATAGAGAACTGAAACAATTATTGAAATAAAATAAATTTAGATTTTTCAGCGTATTATGTAGGTAATTTGAGATACGTCTTCTTATACGTTCAAAGCTACTTTGAATCTCGAAATATACCGAAGACGATATGAATTCTTGGCATCAGCACCGTTCAAAATCATAAAAGGCGAGCAAAGCATAAATAATTTTGCGAATCAACCCATGAAATCAAAACAAAAAGCGCCAAGTGCATCGCGTACGTTTTCATCAATACAAAAATAACTGAAAAAACAAAAGAGCTCGAAGTTAAACAATCGTACTACAGCCGATGCAGTGAACCGCTTGAAATAATAACAATTTTACAAAACGATGCCGCTGCACTGCCATCGTGCTTATTAATTTTAGACTGCTCTTTCTATAATGAAGCGGTAGCGATTTATTTAACAAGACACTCATACTCGTAACCACAGTTTATAGTAACTAATATCTGTACCTACTATCAGGACATTCAAGGTTTTTTTTCTTCTTTCAAGCACCATTCTCATGTTATAAGTATTTTGCATCCACATTACATATTCTAGAAATCCCTAACATGACAGTAACATCAGACATCATCATCAGACAAAATAAAAACTATTGTTTAGACAATGTGATAATTCAAGCTAAATCTTCCTTGAGCCAGTCTAGGCGATACATCAAAACTGTATACGATGTCTTCATTAAATTTTATTTTTTAAGTGTATTAATATGTTAAAGCAGTTTAGAAATCACAAGGTGACTATTAAAACCTAGAAGTAGCGTGTCTCAGTCGAGACTTTTCACTCGCCATACTAAAGAGCTGTCATCGGCACACCAGAGCGACGCTGGCAATCTGCCATGTGCTATCTCATTGAGGAATTGACACGTCTATAGGTCGAAATCGCACCTACTGAGAGACTCTGAGCCGAATACCTGCAGCTTAAAAGTTATCTATTGGTGAACTTGGACAGCACGATCCAAATTTACATAATTGACCACATCCGATAGTCATTTGATCAAATATTCTCAGAAATGAAGAACACAGGCGGTTCCGTTATTTAAAGAAAATGGTGTCTGTTGGTTTAAAATCTCAAGTTTAATTATTGAGGAAATAATACAGTGGGACTATGGTAATTCATTATTAGTCATCGAGGAACCGATTTCGAAAATTTTCGGAACCACATTTTAGTATTCAAATTATAAAAAAAACCGTTTAAAAAAATAGTATATTTCGGTAACCATGTACCACATCATCGCTTGACTTCCGCATAAAGTGTTTGGCTTCATCATTCATTTTGGGCAATGCTCTAAGCCTAAGCCTTAGAGTCTAAGGAGTTAAGTTAGTTCCTGGCTCTTTTTCTGAGCGCTACAGCCTAGAATTCGTATAATTTGTAAAATACTCAGATGAGATTGTGGTCTATGTGATCTGAACAAATTCATCTCGCTAAACGCCACCCCTATCAGAGACACTACGGTGTTTTACCATTTTTGTGGTCCGGCATTGCACGTGGATTGCGGTATGTACTAAAGCTGTCATTAGGGCACAAAACCACTGCCAATTACGGAAGGCACATTTCTACTGAATAGCTGTAATGATATTGTGTTTATATTAGAGGGCAATGTCACGATAATTTGCCTAATGTAGAGGTGTATAATCGTGTGTCTATTCGGGTTAGTGAGCTTGTTGATAAATAGATTATGAATTTGATTATTTTCTGTATGTGATTAAATATATCTTTGGTAAAACGATAGAAGTGTGTGTAACTTTGATTCAAATCAAATTATGCCTTGAGACCGCGTGGTCCGGCTTAAGAAGTAATAAAAAATTTCTCCTGTTGATTCGATAAAATACATGGAACTGAGATAAATACAAGAATAATGCGAGACTGAATTTGAATGTAGTTTTATTTTTGCTGAATAAAAAAATAATCGAGGGTTATGGAAAAATTGCGAACATCCAGTATACACTTCAGCAGTGTAAATATGATACTTTATGTTTTAATTTTGAACCATTTCCTAGATGATACGAAAAGATTTGTATTGTTGATCATCAATAAAGTAATTTTTGGGTTGTACTAAGCCAACCATATTATATCTTCACGGATCTTTAAATCTAATGAATTAAATTACATAATTAATTGTGCCTTTTCGCGTTTAGCCGCGGGTCTTAATTGAAATTTATTTATGTAAAATATAAAGACTAAGTTACGACTCAACCTATCAATTCCCTGTAATCGAACCGACATCTCGCAGTAAAGCGCTTGGGGCGCTATGCGCGTGCGCTGCACTTCGGAATGCTATTGGTCAATGTTTATAGATTAGATGCGCCGGCGTTCCCAGAGCGAGAGCATTGTTTACTTGTTTACATGCACATGTATCAGATTTGCTTGTTGTAATGGATTGGTATCGAAAACAAACTTATTTTGTACTGATTTGTGTTTGTTTAAAATCGTGACCGTGTGGTATCGGTCTTTAGAATGGGATCATCACATGCCATCCACGGGATGCCGTATAGCGACTAAGGAAATATTTCAGGAAATTGGAAGTATCAACAAAAATTATAACCACCGATCCACACGCTGTTCGTGAGAAAACCCTTCAAGGATAGCTTGTTCTTCGTTATAGTCTGAAAAAGGTTTAAATCTATCGATTGACTTACTATATGTATAGAGACTTAATCCTTATTGGAATCGATTACGAATTAAATTATATTCCAATATGATTTACGTGTATTAGTTTTCCATGGCTATGAGTTTCGATTTTGCTTTTAAAATTTTATTTTAATAAAGTAAACTAAAGTATACAATATTGTTAGTATTAGTAACTTGCAGTTTGGTTTAGTTAATTTTTGCTGCGCATTAAAAAGTAGGTCAAGCATAACGACTGTACATTTTTACAGTCTTGACGTCTAGACTACCCAAACACTAAGTACTAACTTTTATTTAGGACGGCTAGCCGGTTGTCGTCTTGCTAAAAATATATCGAAACATGTCCACGTGTAAAGTAAATTACGACACCAAGTTGTTTTGAAATTAAAATTAACAGAGGAGAGTCTGGAATCTGACTTGAACGCACAATTTTATGTGGTTCACTCGAAATACACACGTTGTAAATTTTTAGGAAATGCACGGTGACTGACGCGGCTTAATCGCAGTGGCATCAGTGTAACTACCTTTCGTCACATGCCCATTTGCCCTGGCCTAAATCCCCTCTAATTCCTCCTGAGTTATGGGTGTGCGGTAGATGAATTTGATCCCAAACGCCATCAGACACGTTTTGTGGCGCAAAATATCTACAAAATGTCAACGATTTTCATGGACGCATTTGTAACGATTGAAAATTCAGATTTCCGGGAAACGTTCGACGCTTTTCATTGGTCTGAATCAGTGTTGGGTCTATTTTAGAATTTATATGAAGAAATAGTTATCTCAGAATTCTTAGTTCCTACGTGTAGTGCACTAATGACTTCTGCCATGGAAAAATTACTAACAAGGGGTGAATGCATAAAAACGACGGGCGCGGCGCCAACTAGCGCGACGGTATTTCAACATGTCCCGTCGTCCGTCCGTCCGGTGGCTTTGTTACTCTCCTCCATTGGGAAACCTTTGTTTGTGACAACCAATTTAGAGATTATTTCAAGATTTTTGACTGGGGAAACTTATTTACCAGGTTAGTTCCTTCACCTGTATACTGAGTTTAAGGATCGCATTAATAAAGTTGCCTTTATACCGAGCCAAACATGAGATAAGTTAATGTCGAATGCTTTGTATTGAATTGAAATCGTTACTTTGCCGAGATATTTTCATTCCTAAGCACGATTTTTTTACGGTTCCTAAAGATCTAGGCGCATCAATGTTTATAGCAAAATAGAATACTTTGATCATATAGTGTTTGATGATATCAAAGTTTATTTGTTTTACTTTGTTACTATGTAATATATGGATGTTATTGCAATGGTTTATCATAATTTGTATTGCTACTTTCTGTACCATGTGTATATCATGGTTATACGTGAACATGTTTCCAGAACATAAACCTAGTTTACGGCTAAACTAACCCATGGTTATGGGAAGTGTGGTTGACAAGCAAAGGAATGTTTCTGACACGGGCTGTTCTGTGGTGAACCGCTAAGTAGCGGTGGGACAGCCCTTTGACTTTAAATTATGATCTCTCTGAAATTACAGCTGTTATTTTACGTTGCTATGAAACCACAATCACACAAGCAGATGAGACGTCGTTTTATTTTTTGTCTGTTTCTTCCCCTTTGATGATTATTTTATTACCAAATCCTATTTCATTACCATCTCTACTACTAATTTCTAATTTGTCAGTTGAATTTAAAACAGCAAAAGTTTTTGCGTCATTATCCGGTAGAATTTCTGTAGCCGTAATAATTATAGTATCCTCATAAATATTTATATTAAATCTTTGCCGGTTTAGGTTTGCTATTAACTGCTTTAATAGCTCATTACTATTCCTTATTGTTGACAAGGTTGCTATTACAAGCTAGATAATCTATCATTGACTCGACCGAGATACGAATCAGCAAGCCAAAATCCGATCTATTTGTTCTCTGACTGGATTACAATTTGTCGTCTATATCCTGCATCATAGTTGGTAGACCGTAACCGATAGCATAAAGTTGTCGGTTGGAACTAAATAGTTAGAGCTGCCCATTTCCGCATCTTGAAATCTTATTTAGTCTTGACTTAATGAACCTGCAATCACTGATGAGACAATATGTCTCAACAAGACCGTATCTTCGAAAATATCAGCTGAAACGTTGTTTTTCCGCTGACATTGTTTTTCTATAAAAATTTCTGTTACGACTCACGACCAACGACATCCTCAACTACTTTACATATTGCCTCACAAAATAATACACCTTGAAAGGTGTGACGAATTTCTAGCGTACTATTTATTACTTTGCTTAGTTTCAGCTAGAATAGCTGGTTCTTGAAAATGAACCTTTAGAAAAAATGCCTAGCGTTAAATTCTATGTTCTTTGGCGCGCTGCCAATTGGTCCATTTCTTAGCTTTACTCGTGGACGGCAGAATGATACTGGTTCACAGTTCATATACGTTGACCCGTCTGACGATGCTTTGATGCTTAGGAATTGAGGTTAAACATGAATGTGCATGTACTCTTGTGTACAGGAAACATGGCTTGTGCGTACCGGAGCGAGTAATTAATCCCGCGGCTAATGGTATTAAATTTAGATGCATTGAACCGAGATTTGCACGTGATAAAGTTGCTTTATCTCTGTGTAACTTTATCAACTCTTGATGTGACCTAGATAAGATTATAATTTTTGACGGTGTCGAGTAAGTAATGCGTTAATTACTCATCTCTCACTTTTAGTTATGATATACATAGATATTGTTTTCTCAACAGTCAGTACGAACCGCGATGCTCGTTTGTTTGTTAGTTTTAGTATAGTGAAGCTATACAACATGTATACGACTTATGTGTTGGTCGTTGCTCCCAGCGCGTTCCGAAACGGCGACCAGTATTTCGATATTTTTCCTTTGACATACTTATATCTAATAATACTTTTCTGTTTATTTCAGTTCAACTTCGTAGGGCGGATCTTGGGGCCCAGGGGTATGACTGCGAAACAGTTAGAACAGGAAACAGGATGCAAAATCATGGTCAGAGGCAAAGGATCCATGAGAGATAAGAAAAAGGTAAGTCATTTACAGATAAAGGTACAAGATAAATACTGAATAATGAATATAACATTAAAATTAACCGTTGTCTTCATTTTCCATGCAGCTTCAAATGGATTTTAATTCAGGTTTCTATTCAAGTATTCTTATTGTATTTGATTTCAACGAGCACACCCACTTTATGACATACTGCAGCAATCTATTTGCCCTTTAACTTATGTACCCTATAATACAAATGCTCATGAGCTCTTAATTCTTCTATATATAATCTTGACGTCAGATAACCATTTTATCTTTTATCTATAAATATTTTGTGATTTCGTTCTGTTGTCCAATTGAATATAGTGGTGAATTGCTACTGTCATTATACCTACGTAGCGATTTACACTAACAAGGATATGATCGGTCAATTTGTTGTTATTCAATCGATGGTTAGTTAGATAGATAAAAAGATCAATTGATGATAAACTCAGATAGATTGTACTGTACAGTGTACAACAAAAACACAAATTATATACATACTGTGTAGTGTGTCAATGATTTGAACACTGAATTAGCATGTTGAGGGGTTAGTGCAGCCATTTTGTTGATGAATTTAAAATAAAGATGGACTCTCAATGTACAATAACCAAGTCGGTAATTTATTTTGGAACAATTTAAAAAAAAAGGCTTTTAGTAGTTTTGAATATAATCCTGACTAAGAGCTACTGCCAAGAAAGCTTCCATCTGTATATACATCATCGATATACCTTATTGATATCATACCCCAGCCTGCATGGAGTAGTAATTCAAGCCCATGCCTATAGAAATGCCATTCGATATGGGGAAGGATTACGTCTAGCAGAAATTTTTTGGGCAAGAAAGCAATAGCGTCGTTATAGTCCATCGTTTTCCTTTCGCGGTAAACCATCACTTAGTTGCTCTGCTCTGAATCGAAATTATAAATTTTAATAAAGAAGCCCGTAATGCTTTTAGCTTTCATTCAGAGATTTGTTCGTCAACTTTCAGGAGGACGCGAACCGGGGTAAGCCGAACTGGGAGCACTTGGCAGATGATCTTCACGTGTTGTTAACAGTCGAAGACACCGAGAACAGAGCCAAGATCAAGCTGGCCAGGGCTGTTGAGGAGGTCAAACGCCTGCTTATCCCTGTAAGTTTAAGTTTGTTTTAAATTGATCAACATTTGAACATAATCTCATTCTGCTGTGGTATGTCGAAGGTAGACGACGGCATTGATTTGGCCTAGAATATGACTGAATCATGTTGATTTGGAAAAAAACTAATTACATTATTCTAAAAAAACGAAAGCTGTTGGGTTGTTTTAAATATTAAGTAGAAATATGTATAAATGATAAATCAGTAAGAAGAAGAAGTAAGTGTAATGAATTTTCATGAAATTGACATTGCAGAATTCGTATCGCATTTAAAAATATATATAATGTGTCTTCACTTGGCCATTTCACCTGATAACTAAGTGCTTTCAGAGGCACGTAAAGCTATGGATCCCAGTTGTTTTCTTTGATGAACTTGTTTTCGTAGATGACCCCAATTACGAAAAGAGAATAAGGTTAGGGAATGATGACAATTATCTTTAATTTTTGTGCAATAATCACAGTTTAAATTTGTGGTATACGTTACGTACTCGTATTTCTGTGATTCGAATATTATTGCTGGAAATTCGTTGGACTCCTGTACTTAAACTCTTATTGGCTTACCTATGCCGTAATCAAGGAAAGATGTATGCCGCCTTTTCGTACCTAAGGAAGAAAGCAGCATTTGCCTGTATACCACCTACCTTACAAACCCACCTGGCAAGCATGATAGCTAGAAGATTCCCTTGATGTAACTACATATTTGTTATCGTCTACGATATTGTCTATTGTACCCTTTTTAAAGCTGATATTTTTTTGTCTAACATATTGATTTAGTTTTCAAGATTAGTGATGATGATCAAAACACCATACAAAATCGAATCCCATATCTCGAATGTCGCTCGTGATAATACTTGTACTGGACATTAGTAATTTATCTAATTTGATACGATTATCACTTATGTAAAGCTATTCTTAGTTATTTTTGACACTATTGTAAGTGATTTTGCATTTGCTCTTCACAGCAAGCGGACGGCGAGGACGAGCTGAAGAAACGCCAGCTCATGGAACTGGCCATAATAAACGGTACCTACCGCGACTCTAGCACGAAAGCGGTCGTGCCCGTCAACGGTCAGTGCCTAATAAGTATGAACGAATTTATGTTTTGTCTCTAACAATTAATTCTAAGACTACTAATATTCTAGTTCTACAACATTTTTCACCACTTCCTTGAATGAATCGTGATTTACGTTCATTTCTTCTCAAAATATAAGTGAAGCTTGTAAGCTGCTGAACCATCAAGTTAAGGATTGATTGGAAAATAGAATCTCTGTAGAGGCTTAGAAGTTTCAGCGAAGATATATAGATCTTAGATAATAATGGTCTATATATGTTCGATGTCTATATATGTTGATGATGATGATATGTTCGACGAAGGATTCGAGCGAGTGATGTGACAAAAACACAAGCATAGAAATACCTAACTGAACAATCACAAGGATGTGGTGAAAGAAGTACTGAAGGTTTTATTTTGCGATTTTCCTGAAACTCGAGGCCAATAGCCTAATTTTTTATATATTTTTAAATTGATTTTTGTCAACTGTACGCTGATATACCTATAAATAATCAGTTCCTACATACTAGTACAGTTGCATTGAGTGGCGATTGTGATGCACAGTGTTATTTTTGTCTGCTACGCAAAGCTTTTCTGAAAACTGCAGGTTTGCAAATATTCTAATGGATATTTATTCCAAACTGTTTTCCTCGCTCCGCTAGAGTTCTTAAATTTCTTTTAATTAGCGCATACGTGTATCCTGTTCCAATTATTACGTTCCACTTTATTTTCTCAATATTTAGCTCTGACGAATTTCCAAATAGAAGAATAATCACAAACTGTACATGAGCAATTCTTCTTCGTATTCAACTGTTTTTATTCAGTTTCCAATTGTCGGATGACAGAGACGTTTTGCCTTTTGTTTGACGCCGTGAGTCATCACGTCACTCCCACTTGTAGATGACTAACGTAATTGATTTGTGTAGCATGTTGTTAATTATTAACATGGGCTATTTCATAGCACCTCTTATCTTTGACATCTCCTTGGACTCCATAATTTACTGCGCAGATACAGGTAGCAGAAATTTTTATTGCTTGGGTATTTAAAGATAAAGGTGTACATTACGCAGCGATCTCATTTTTCACGCCAATTAATATCCTTTATTTATAAAAGTCGGAACATGACATCCTTGCCAATACCTAAACCTGTCTTAGATATTTAAACGAAATGAAAGAGCAATTGGTTTAATTAATGGGACTCAACAGCCGACGAAGAATGGCGACGCGTCGCTGCCGCGGCAGCTGAAACTCAGCGGCTGTTGGCACCCGGAGGTGGCGTTGGAGGGGTCGCCTTACGCACTCAAGCGCCCCTGGGTGCGCCACTGATCCTGTCACCCAGAATGTCAGGCAACCCTGGCGCACAGGCTGGGCTGCTGAATGGAACAGGGGGTGCTGCAGCCGGTCTTCTGTCTCCTGGTGAACCATCTCATCAGCTGATCTACGCTTCGCCATACGCTGACTACGCGAATTACGCAGCGCTGACAGCCGCTGCCAACCCACTTCTGACAGCGGAGTACGCCGCCGCCGACCATACGGGTGGGTTGTTCGCCCGTTGATCTCTTAAGGACACCGTGTTTGATAACGTCTCGTCCCCTGAACTACTTACTACCTTAATTAATGCAAATTTCACTAATCTTTTTTAGGATGATTTGTCTCAAAATTCGATCGAGAAAATAATATTAATTTTGATGCTTCCTTCTGTAAATTGAAATCATGCATCAGAAGTTATCAAACACGGTAGTCCCACAGTACTAACGCTACGTAGTCACGGTACCGGGTGTATCTACTACTCTATACAGATCGTCCAATAGACTCAGTACGTTCACTAAAGTCATTATCTATTAGTACGTAGGGATTAGTGCATAGAGCAAATTGAAGTTATTATGAGATTTTTACAAGTTCTTGGAGATTAATTTTGTTGTCGTTGAAAAAAGAATAACAGCATGATCAAAGATACAGTTCGCCGATTAAGTACATAAACGAAAAAAAAATTGAATGAAAACTGTGTAAATAAATTAGTTGTTCGATCAGAATGCTCCGATACAAAATTTCTTTCAAAATATTTTAAAAAATATATGGCTGTAGTAAGTAATAGCTGAAAAATAAGACTTTATCGGTTTATAATAACGGGAAATGAATATCATTAACATGGTGTTATCAACAATAGAAAAACCGGCCTAGTGCGAGTCAGACTCGTGCACCTAGGATTCCGTACATAATATAAAACGCACTGAAAATCGTAAACAATAGGTAATGCACCGAAAATGACCTAACGAAGACGCCTACGAAATCAAAGAGCAATTGTTGATTTACACATTCTAATAATAATATGACAGGGGTTGGAATAGTTTTTAATCGTAAAAGCGATTTTAATGAGATACAGTTAAAAATTACTTTTCAGATTTATTCCTGTACTGCTGTAAGATCAAATTTCGCATAAACGGCCCTATCATAAGTTTGATTATTTCACAGATCAAAGAGATTGAAAACTTGAGTTATTTATATTAATTTCGATTTGAGATATCCATAACTTTCTAAGAAAAAGGGTCTTGACAAACGGACAGCCAAATGATACATTCCTTTTTCCTGTTGAGTTCCGCGGACCCCTAAAAAGTGTGTAAAGTTTTACGTTAATAATATTCATTTCTTAGAACTCTACTTGGTACTTTTTTTGATAATTACTGCACAAAGCCATTTAAAAAGATTATGGGAAAAGAAATTTTGTACACAACTTTTATCGTGAAGATCAATCAACTTAACGGATTAGTCTTTATTAAGAGGCTAAGTACTTAAACGGTAACTTGTGTTCTTTATTGCAACTTTTATTGTTTGTTGACTTATAGGTGACTGGATCATTAAGTTCTTTGTGTTTTATCTTTTTTGCAATCACTATTGCATGCCCTGTCCACATTTATGTCGGCCCAGAAAGCTTACCTTGTCTCGCCCCTAATTCAAGCTTTACATCGTTGTCACCAACGTTTTTAAAAAATCTGTATCTACGAAAAGTATTAGTAAAGCTAATTTATCTAATTACAAAAGCTGCTGCTACGCTAGATCAAGAAAAAGCTCGAACAAATTATTAGTAGGTGTAGTGTTCGGAGGGTAGCAGCAACTTAAATTAACCTAGAAATGATTTTAGGCTCGTGATTACACTGCACTAACCGACTAATGAGAATTTAACACATGGAGTTGATGAACTATGTGTGAAATAAAATATTTTAATGGGGTTTCCAGCGTCGAGGTATCTCCTTGCTGGCTTTTGACATTGGCCGCATTCGCATCAGCCCACAATACGATACGAGAGGCTCCACGCGTCGTATCGACCATCACAACAATATTACCGTCCTTATTAAATAATTATATTGAAAAAACTACAAAATCTCATCAGGACGTCTTTACACAGTCATAATAAAAGCCATGATCAATTTTTTATAGGTTAAGATATCGATTTAAGTTCTAATAGCTTAGCGACTCAATCGTTATGTAAGCTACCATGTTACTATACTTGATTTTATCGATGTTTTCTTCTACGACTGTTTTGTACAGTTCAACACAAAGTATAATTTTTGTTTTTACGAACACTGAAAGAGATATTATTTATTTTTATTTTATACAGATTATTTTTATTGTTTACACAAAGTAATATAATTTATTACGTATTTATTGCAAATTTATATTACAGCGTTGCCTCTTGTTAGAATTGATAGCAGTTGATGACGTAATGTTGATGTAATGAAATATTTTAGTCTAATCTTAATCGAACTGCCAATAGAACTCTTCGTAAGTTACCGATGTTTCGTATACAAAGACAGTTATAGTTTTTTTTTTAAATATTTATATATATATATCTACTTACATTCTTCGATGGTGATAAGTAGCGCCCACTCGTTTTATATTTCTTGTGTTAACCCTTGCTTGTAACATAACTAATCTAATAACATTATGTTAATTCAAATCCAATCTTCGATCTTGATCAAAATCGAACTTGCTTAGTCGAAATTTCTATCTAACTAAACAATTGGAAATGGCACAAAAACGAAAATTATGAAATCTAACCGGATTAGAATTTTTTAAACTTGATATATTTTAATCAAATTATTTTTATCAGTTATACAGCCATTCTTGATTCTATTTTCAAATATTTTTGAAATTTAACTAAGTAATAAACTCAGACGCAATTAAGATGATTCGGTTAAGTTTCCGCATTGACATCAAATTCGAACTGAATGCATGTGTTCGTTTCACTACCTACTATTGTTTTACTTAAAAATCATACCTAACGTATATAACAGATCGAATTGCTGTTTTATTATTAACAATAGAATCTCTGAATGACGAATTGAAAATTTTATTCAGCGATTACAAGCGAAAGGGACCAAATACAATTTGAATTTTACGAAAGAACGATACACTTACATTTTAACGTTTTTAACAACACTGACTTATTAATGCAAAAATAATAAAAACGATTTAATTACAATCACACTGCGGAACATTCTTTAAATAGGCGGTTTCACAAATTATAACAATAACACAATTTACAAAAAGCATACTGTAAATTGTTATTGCTATGATTTTTATTCGTAATTTATTAATTTATTAGCCATATTATTGTATTTATAAACATACCATAGGCTAAGTATTATTATTATCTTTTAAAGATTTTTAGATAGGGATAGAAAAGAGTGAGCTTTATAAAAATATATCCTTGTAGGTTTTTTTAAATCCGCAAATAATGTTGTAGAGTTAATTTTTATATTTGAAATGAAATTATGAAGCCAGCCGTTTACTAGTACCTTGATCGGGTTTGCCCAGCCCTGAGATGTTTTATTTTTATTTCCAAAGCAATAAAATGATAGATATGTGTAGAGTATCAAATAAGCATAATACGAGTATAACGTTATTGTTACTGCCAAAAATCAACGGTAGAAAATGTATGATAGTATTATTGAGTTGACATTGTCGTGTTTGGCAGTGATAGATAACTATCTATTTTCGAATATTAGGTATAGTGATTTATAAGAACTAATCTATTCTTATAAATGAGATTAAATTGTTTCAGCATTTAAATGTAAAGTTGGTACACCTATTGCTTTGCGAGTAGTGTAACTTTTATCATTCGAACCCTGTTCCTTACATATAACTCGGTGTTTTCTCGATTTCAAATATTTGCACAGCATACTTGAACTACGTGTAGTTGAAGCGCTTGAAAAATATTTTAAAAAATGAGGATTATGTTTGTACGTAATGGGGTAAAGATTGCGTTACAGGTTTTGCCTTGATTGACAAAAAGAATGCGTTGGCTACACGGGTGATCACCATTTTGTCCTTGTCAAACACCCAAGTACTGAGTGAAACAATGACCATTCATGAGACCATCGATACAATAGCCAATTAAGACAATGCCCTAGAATTTTATTCCAGTGATTTGTATTGTATTGTCAAGAAAGCGAAGGGTGTGCCGATGTAGGATGTTGGATGATGTTTCAAATGTAATCCTGCTGAGTTGTGACACAGATGATAACGTGCCTATGCCGCTAGGTGTCGTGCGGAGGGCGGGACGGCTCGCTCAAGTGAGGGAACACCCTTACCAGCGCACTGCCTTACCTGCGCCTTAATTCCCGACAATACGCTCTCACGCCGCCATTTTGTTCACAAGGTGAGATGCGCGCACGATCGCATGCCTACTGTCAATGTTTTCGCTTGATTTTAGAGTTTCATTAGAATTTTCGTATCGATCTTGAATCTCATCTATCGAACAAATATTTTAATCTTTACGGAAATTCAAACTTTGTCTGTCATATATTCCCAAAATTTTAGATATTTTCTAGCAACCATATTAGACAGTGGGAATGCGTGAATGCCTATGCTTTACTATCTCTCTGTGTCCATATTTTTGTCTTTTTTATCGTGTACTTATTAGATGTATTCTTATTATTAAGTATGAGGATAGGATGTATTATGTCCATCACTACTTCATACCGGATCTGAAGTGACACTGCATAATTTGAAAACTGTGATTTTTATATTTCTTTTATAGATTTTTAGATCTGTTTACATGTTGTGATGCAAGGCATTATTTTAGAGTTGCACTAGCTTGAAGTTGTGGGCATCAGCGTTACCAAATTATTTCTTATGACGTTGTCATTCAATGCTGCGTTCGCAACAGTTGAGATCACAACATGTGACTTCGAACTTCCATGAACATTTCTTCCGATGTCATTTCGGATGTTTAAGAACTGAGGGAAGAAGGATTAAAGTTCTTATATATTATGGTAGAGATAGCGATTCTCTATTGCAATTTGTTAGTCATGGGAACTTTTATAGTAAAGTTAAGGCAACTATTTTGTGTTGTCCTTGTAACTTGTTGCCAGTGTTCAACCTGTAGCCAAAAAATCCACGGAGGTGCTAAACGGGGTTGTGAAATCCTTCTTTCCTAACTTAGTCCAGTATTAGTCAAAAGGGAAAGCATTAAGAATTTGTGCCATCTATCCAGTATTAAACTAAATGCCTTTCCTTTGACTTATCATTTTCATAATCATCACAACTTTCTCTTAGTCAAAATAAGATTTTTTATATGATTTTTTAAGCTAGTTGTTTCTATTTTTGCCTTAGGTATTATATTTACTTTCTTATTTGAAAGTGGTTTATTATTAAGTTTCGCACTTGTGTCCTTGTGGATTTTATAAAGGCAATCAAATGCCATTTTTACGTATTTTCACGCTTCTTATATGAAAAATTGAATTTTCAAATCAGCTATTCATAATTATATGAAATGAATTATATAAGCGAATATGTTTTTTGTAAAGTATTGTTTCAATTGTTGATTGTAAATAAATGCATTTGCAGAAGATATACATGCAATAAATCGTCTGGAAAGAATTACGAGTTTTCTTTATTTAGATGTGCTAGGATCGCGGTAAATTAAGATGTTGAACATGTTTTAAGTTATTATATGAAAATAAAGTTGATGACGTGTTATCATTTGTCAAGTTGTAGCCTCACAAGACTAACATGCAACTCCACAAGGCCAAGTTCCCGTTTGTTGACATAATAATTTAAAAAAATAAGTGCACTACCATAACTGCTATTGTCACACAATCTGCAGATTATTTGTAACTATATATTTATACTATATGAGTCACTAACATGCAAATATGTAACGACGTTGATTCGTTGCCACAAACATATTAACAACTTTTCTCTTGAATGCTACTACATCATACAGTTTATCCGGAAACTTCGCAGCAATGTGTTGAATAACTTACATACTTGCATTTGGGTGCTATGGTTATACATAAGTGATAAATTTTATTATGCTTGTTTGTTTGGGCAATGCTTGATGCATCGACGTATATAACTAGTTATTATTTATGTCTCAAGCATTGATCCTTTGGGAACTATTGGGCATTTAATCCTATATTTGTAGATCATTACCATACTAAATTTAATTTTTTAACATTTTTTTTTCAACCATTAACTTGCGTAAACTAATGAACAAGTATCCGTTACATGACATTAACCGGGCCACAAACAGAAACACGATGTCGCGGCGCGAATGCCTGATAGCCTCCCCTTTTATACAATTTAAATATTTTTATATCAGTTATCCGAACACCAGTCATTTCAATCCGAGTTCACATTTTATCGCTTTTGTTGAACAGCTGCATGTTCTGGCAGTCCCTTATAAGAACTTCAAAATTCATTCAGACTGTATATGTAAACCTTTGTATTGGATTTTGATAACAATGTCTATCTAACATCATGTCCCTATTTTGACGCCGGCGTCGCAGCGCAACGAGAGTGTCGGGAGTTGTCCTAACATGTCCACATACACGTGTCGTTTGAAGTGCCGCTCATTGCTTCGTCTCTATCGAACGTTGGCGCGAGAGAAGGACGAAGAGATGAGGGTTCGCACGAACGCGCGTCGATCGTTAGTTAGAACAACGCCTCGTACGATATGAACTTGTGATTGTGGCTCTCGTGTAGTCGGACCATGACATTTTGATCGATACTAACATTCTGTTTTTCTCTCTTCTCGTTAACCCGGCTAGGTGAGTGCTAACGGCGCGGAGGAACTAACAGGAGTCCCGGCCGGTCGCCAGCCGCTCCTCCGCCGGCCCCTTGTCGCCGCGTAACATATTCATCGGAACATCGACCACCATGTAGCTATAGCTGTTGGGCCTTTCACGTTAACATATACTATGTATTATAATAGTCTAACTATTAACATTTTATATGCCTGTTATGTTTATAACATGATGAACTTTATTAACATTTTTATATTTACAAAAAGATAATGGCACACGCCATCGACTATATTTACTTCATATATTGTAACTTATTGTACTTCTGTTGTCGCTTTATCTAGTTGCTATAAAAGCACGAGTGTTGTTAGGCTACCCTGGACACGACGCTGGACGTGGGAGGACCGTGGCGTTCACACATGCCAAAATTAATCTTACTTGTCTCAGAGGTCTGTATTAACTTGTTGGACAAGATACGCCAGGCAACACATCCAGCGTTGATATATTATATTATTTGGGTTGATACATTAATGTTAGTTTATTATATGTCGAGGTCTGTTCGGATGACTGCAGCGCATCCGCCACTGCTGTATATACCAGTCATCCATTGAGTCTTAATTGAATATCGAAGGAATAGACTCTCGCATTACAAAAACATTAAATCAACACAGCACTTTTCCTATAAAGAGCATCATGAATTATTTTATAAGTACAAAACTTCCCTAGATTTTCAATAGATACAAACATCACACCAATGTGTGGTGAAATTCAAGATAGCGGTAGACGTTCGCGACCGTGGTCATGTAAGTACCTACGAGATGCTGTTCAACGTATATTCTTATAAAAGCTATTGCTTTTTGTTCGATATAAATCATATTGGACTGATGTTGGAGTTATATATAACAAAACTAAGATATATTTTTCGTAAGCCCATTGACCTGACATCAATATTTCGGCAATAACTGTTCAACTACATCTTCAACCAAAGACTATGTTGTAGTTTTTTGAGGGCATCATAAAAACATACAAAGAGCAACATTCTTGACGTCTTCCTTGAAATTAGAAAAGGTTAATGGGTAGTATAATTATATTATACATTATATTCATTTAAGATATATTTAAAGCAATGTATTTTAAATTAGTGCTTTTTTATTTAAAACATAAATAACAAATTGAATATTTGTGCATCCCAAGTGCCTTAATAATGTACAATATTATCAAGTTTTTTTTGTGGTTCTATAGATTTTGTTAATTGCTTATCAGATAGTTAAGTTAGAAGAGATTAAATTATTGTTAACTTTGCTTAATGTTGATCTATATTTGTCGTCAGTTTCGATATATAAATGTATTAGATGAATAGTGGTGTCCAAATGTTATATTTTAGCAGTTTTAAGATATTCAATAATGTTTGAAAGGATAAGTAAGGGATTAAGTTCCGTTATTTCAGCACCGTCTCGGTACAGGCGTGTGTATTTAATGTTACTTGCTCTGGGCTCTGTTTTCGATGCGATATTTTATAACAGCATATTGTTTGGTCAATCCCTTATCACTAGTGCCGTTGTTATAATCTCGTTTTTAGAATCTCCGCAATGCGTCTATCTCATAATGAATATCAACATTACTTCCGGTTTGGACGTTACATCATTTCTAAATAAATCTCAAAATGTGCAAAATCTCAAGTTTCAAACGATCAAACTGAAGTAACTAGGGCAATCTTTATTAGAACATAATTTAAGTGTTATGTACATACATGTAGCTTTCATACTGTGTTTTAAACTTAAAAGCAATAATCAGTAAAATATTCAATTACGTTTAGTGCAATAGAAATGTTATTTCTAATTAAATATTTAATAAAATATGATAATCTCAATATGTACTTGTAACGCATTGAGAAAATATATAAGCAAGATTTAATAGAGATCTGATATTGAGATTAATTCGATAGATCCTTCGTTAATTGTGAGTGAAAAGATATATTCTCTTTAAAAATTAATACTTTCTAATTTAGGAGCGTATTTTAGATCCTAAGAAATTATGATTAAATATAAGTAATATTATCAAAATTTTATTTCGGTGCTTGAATCAATTTGAAAAATCAGATCAGTTTAGGAAAGTCTTATTTTTTCGATTTATCATCCGATTTTGTTAACATTTACACGATTAATGAATTAATTGATATTTATAATATTATGTATAAAACTTTTATTATCAAATCATCAGTTGTTGACACTCCGTCCATGATAAATTCATTTATAAGTACTTAATTTGTTGGTCTCTCACTCATAAATAGATTAGAAGGACCAAAATATCATCATCAAATAAAGTGTGCTAACAACTTACTTTAAAATGGGATTAATTCAAACATTCAAATGAAATTATTAAGGATTTATTACATAAAGAAAGCTTTTAGATATATCGCACAGTTATGTATACTTTTTGCACACAAAATATATTTTGCACAAGTCTTCATTTAGTGTTTTAAATCAATGCGTACAAAATGGCGCTGTTATACAAACTGAAGCATTTAAAACTTTGAAATATAAATAATGCCATAGACCTTTGATATCTGCAGTCACACAGTAGAGGTGCAGTTTGTGATTATTTATGGTTATCGTACAAAAATATATTTAATATGTTGTCTGCTAATAACTAGTTAATTTTGTGTTTCATATCGATATAGTAACGTTAGGCAGAGACGTGTCTAGGTGACGAGCCTAAGGTACATACAATACCATTATGCTTTAGAAACTTATTTTTCTAACCGAAAATCATAATTACGCTTAGTGCATTTGTTAAATTTTCAACCTTCATGTGGATATGCAATTCTTTTGAAGCACATCATAGGGTTTATATTTCGCCTTTTAAAAGCGAATATTTAAATACAATTTTACTGTGTAACCTTTGAATACATTGAAGGCCCTCGTTACCCTGACCACATCTCTGGCAAGAAACAAATAAAGCTTGTTACTTGAAACATGTTTAGTGCCATCAGCAGACGGGCTTAACACATGTCGTTGTTTTATTATTAATAATAATTTGTACTTATTATTATACATACCTTTACGGCAATTCACTAAGCAAGTGCCTTAAAATGAACTTGTATATACTTTATATTATTTTGCAATGAAGTATTATTGTGGAGAACAACAGATTCTTACAATTTATGGTTTTCCAAAAACAAAAGAATATTTAAAAAAATACTTTAATTATTTTTGAGTTAAGTGAGATTGTGCGTATTATGTCTGTTTTTATGTGTGTTTAAGATTGATTTGGTATTAGTAAATATTTGGAAACAATTTTTTTATTTTATTTTCCCACTATTACATTTATCTCAGACATAACAGAAGTGACAGAAGCAGCATCGGTGGCGCAGTGGCTAAGATGTGGTCTCTCAATCTGAGGGTTCCGCGTTCTAATCAAGCCGTGTACCTATGAGTTGTTTTTCAATTCAAGTACATTTTCCGGTGAAGGAAAACCAGGCATGTGAAAGTCCGCGGTTCCGCACGGGGATCGCGTGGTGGACTACGGCATTAATATCTAATCTATGCTACGGCCCATACACTCTGTAGCAGAGTAGGCGTGGGTCTGAGCCCCCTGAAGTGGGGACGTATATAGGCTGTTGATGTTGGATGACATTATTCTCTCCGACGACTTCATTATCGTCATCTTGACATTTTTAGTAGCAGTGAGGGTATTGTGAGAATACTCGGAACTGAAGTAAACAATCTGACTTCACTATTTCTTTGGAGAAGTGTCGATATTTAGTTCCCAGTATGCTTGTCGGTGGAGCACTTTGAACCGTCATTTTTATGGCACACCCCGTCTATCTTTCTGGAGTCATTGGCACGATATTATTAAAAAGTATTCTATAAATCTAGCCAACCAACAATAATGTCATACAAACTGTTTTAATTCCATGATACACGCCGCCCACCATGCAATGTTCAGCTGATACGTGATTAAAAGTTTGGGAACGACGTTTCCTCGTGGCTCTCATTTTCCGCTAATTACATCATACACCACCAGATTTCATTGCTTTTTTTTTTTTGAACAGCATAGATCATGAAGCTAGAAAGATGTTACTGTGCCGGGCGATAATCTTTTTTGCCTTCATGGCACAGATATATTTTACATGCAACAAGAAAAAATTACTTCCACACTACTGACAATGATATCTAGCGCAAGATTATGGAACTAGCAGA
The DNA here is from genome assembly GCA_910589575.2 of Carcina quercana. Lineage (NCBI taxonomy): Eukaryota > Metazoa > Arthropoda > Insecta > Lepidoptera > Depressariidae > Carcina > Carcina quercana. The sequence goes on from OU342436.1 coordinate 9,486,010, forward strand.
GCAAGGTCTGCGAGGCGTGTCGTTGCTGTCTCTGCCCAAATACATTTGATTTGCTTGTTGTTAGTCCAGCCACACAGATGGCGCTGTTACTGAGTCAATAGTTTATTGTTAAATTTGCGATTGAGTTTTTATTTTTAGTTCAAAGTTTTATCATAGATGGCTCTTTAGATGCTATGTCAAAGACAATCTGTTCTTTATGTATCATACGGCAAAGTTCTTTGGTAAATGAAATGTGGTACCTTTTTCGTTGACTTTGGACTTTACAGAATGTAAATTTGAATCCATAATGTTTTGATAGACTGAAAATAAATGACTACAAATACCCCGGTTTGGCTTATAATTTTCTTGCTAAGATCTCACAATAAAAACAACTGCATTCCTACAAATCGTGATAAACTTAATCTTTATGCATCCTAACCCATTTGAATAACAAGTCAAAAGTTGAACTAGGTGCAATTGAAGTTTTGTTGCGGTCCAGTCGGCAGGTCGGAAATGGAATTTTAAATTCGCAAACTTGTGTGTTTCCGCAGAACAGTGGAAATAAAACAACTCATGCATTTATCCAACATTTATCGCTTTCGTGATTTGTGCTGGCTGAAAGACCAGTAAATAATAAACGAAGAATTCAAAACTAACAATTGAAGTTGTCAATTGACATGCCAAATCGTACTCTTCAGTACTCTTAGGAATCTGATTTGACGCTGATGTTCTAGCTTTTTGTTTCGAAATGCATACAATTTTAATGATCTTACAAATATATTGATTAAAATTAAGAACTCGATGGAAGCCTATCGTTTTCTGCCATTTTATATTATACAACCAAAATAAAACTACAGAATTGGTTTCTGTTTAGACATTTTCCTAAACTATCTTCTTTATCATCAGTAGATGTTTCTTACCAAATTTGTTGGTCATAAGCTGCTGCAAGTCCACAATTGGACATTGCTACGATTATCGGATCTCCTTAGTCTTCTTCCCGCCTTGCTTAGTCTTCAGATTGGTGATCGCTGTAAGATGTGCGTCATACATAAGGAGGCGCTACTGCTCTATGAATGAACTATACGCTCCGCTACACCAAAGAGCGTGGTAATTTATCATAACCCAGCTAGTCTTTCCTGCTTTCGCACATGTATACCGCAGAATGAAAAAACAAGACTGCAACCTTTTTACCAGTATCTCGTTCATACACAATCTGTAAAAACTGAACGAAAAAATTCAGGTAAACTGATGTTTTAGTGTTTTAGGAGTACGCTTTAGCTTCACATCATTAAGATTTTAAGTTTATCTTTCTTTAGTGAAAGCGCTTCTGTTTTGTGTCCTAAGATCTTCCCTGCTTTCCATAAAAACGTGTTTTAAGGTAAAATGGGTTAGTACTTGGCCTTTATCTCATCTAATGGTAAGTGACAAATATACCGTTACATAAAAAGCGTACACACAGAAACCTCAAGTGAATGGGACGCTGATCATGTTCTTCTCTTTCTTTCATTACCTCAACACGACAGTGCCATTACCCAAGACCTCCTGATTTCTCCTGTGAAGGTATCTACTAGGCCACTCCGTTGGACATAGTGATCGCTGTAATGTTAGTGATACGCAGCCCTACTGACTTTCTCCTTAGATTTTCCCTACCTTCCGGGAACACGTGGGTTTCGCTACATTTTAAGTTATTTTGTTACTAAACGTGATTGCATTGATTTATATGCATGAGTTTTTATAAATGATGCATAATTGAGGCGGCTTATTTTTACTTCCACCGTTTTAATGGTTTTAATAGTTGCCGGTAATAAATCTTCGTCACCTGAACGATAAACCGTTCACATGATAAATGGTATTGCGTTTGAGTTCGAGATTTTATAGAGATACGCCGACGCGTGTGTATAATGGCCTTTATGCTGCACTTCAATATCTCTGTATCATGTGAGTCGGTGTGAATCTCATATATTTTATGTATTTCTAATCTGCAACATCGAGAAATCTGAAATTCGATACTGTATATAGTTTCACATTAGAAGCACCTAGAAGCTGCATTCATCCATACTAGGTAACTTTATTTGTCCTTCTTTTACGTCATTATGGAGAATGACTTGATTTTTGTAACTTATAGTTGGAGGATAGGGTTTTAATACCTATTGAACAATAAGTAGCCTTCCGTAGGATGGATTGTGAAGTCTACGCGGCCGAAGTCACGGGTATCGAGCTAGCGAGCTGAAAGGACACCGACAGGTGACGATTACACTCAAAGATAGGAAGAGATGATTGGACGAGATAGTTTTAGACATGCGCGAATGCAAGGATTTGCGTGTAATGGAATAGGGAATAAGCCTTATTACTGAGTGGAATCCCAAAAAGATTTCATAAATCAAATATTTAGAAAATGAATTTAATTAGATGAAGAAGAAAAAAAATTAGATGTTCGTATCGTGAATTATATAAAGCACAAACACTTTATTATAATTTCTTCGGAAAATTTCTGCCATATTGCGTCAGGTTGCAATGCGTGCGAGGGGCACTTGTACTGCAGAGGGGCAGCTAGTCGTAAAATTGCAGAACCTGGGGGAGACGTCTCAAGACGCCCGTGCATCCTTATTGTGGACAGTACACGGGAAAATAACAGAGTTTCCTTCTAAATTCATTTAGTTATCACATAATTATTTTCTTTCACCACGCCTACCTAAGTAAAATTCAATGGTTTTAAAAAAGGGATTACGGGCTTGCATTTGCCCTTTACCTCACTTGGTGACGTTAAAATTATCCCTCTCCTAATGATACCATTCTAAATTTAAAATAGAATAGCTGGCTTTGATTAGTAATTACCTAAAAACAGTAGATGAAATTATAATGTCGCGAAATAAATCTCATTAATTTACAACTTTATAGATAGCTACAATAGCAGTTACGCAGCTAATGGTTCATAGATGGCGCTTTGAACAATAATCGAAAGAAAAAAAAGTGTTTGAAATGAAAATTGTGATTTACTGTGAAGTTGTATGTTAATGATACTTTACATAGTTACTACACAAATCTTGATATTATATTTTAAAAGATAATAGCAACATAAATTTAGTATGAAACCTTAATGGAGGTGTATTGCCTGGTGTAAAGTTTACTAATCCAAGACGACGTTGTTTACGTCCACAAAAGTTGACGTCATAACAGCACCTCTAGTGTGAGGAGTTTCAACGCGCCTCTAGCGGCACGTTTACGAAGCTGCGATTCTTCATACAAATCAGACGTAAACGCAAACGGGATCGTATCGGCAAACCCACACTAGGTACTGAATACTGCAAGTGGCTCTAAGTGAGTTTAGCGGCTGCCGCACTTTCTTATAACTTAGCAGCACGATATAATAAATAAACTTTTCTTTATCATTATTTATTAGACATTACACAGTAGACATTTTGAACAGGGCCCTCTGATTCAAGTTCTGATACCATACCACAAAATAAAGTGGGACCAGTAAACTATGGATTAAGATTTGATCACTAAATCTTAAAATAAGTTAATTATTTTAAATGGATAGGTTTTCATATAGTTATCATACCGGTAAATGAATGAATGAAGTACTTGAACGTCTGGATCCACGCAGCCACGCACTGCACGGGAATAATACCGGACCTAATACGAGTATATGTACCTAAATAGATTGGTAGGGTCGCGAGGTGTATTTTTTGTCATATGTGTAATCCTACATTTATCAGCGTATGTTCTACGACGGGCACATTGTACAATGATTGAAGATTCGTGCTTCTAGCTTTATCTACAAAGAAGTTACAGGGGGGTCGGAATAGCTTTGAGAAAAGGATGGTACGGACACGTGATTTTGTTCTAGACTTAGCGAGACCCTCCATAAATAAATCTATTTTTTAAAACAAACATCTTTTTTGACATAAATATCTGTTGCCACTTATAGATATTTAACATGTACCTATTTATATGTTTTGTCTGTTAATCATAAGTTTACTACACTGGCAAGAAATCAGCTCGGACTTACAGAAGTCAGGGGTGGCGAGGCGAGGTCATAAAACGACTTCCCCTACGAGGCACGGTATGGACTGTTCACTTTCTTGTACATTTACACGTTTTCATACATCAGGTTGTCGGAATCATTTTATAAAATTAATAGTTTTTATTACTGAGCTAATGGTCACATATTTATCGAGTTTATTCACTATACGCACAGTCCTTACAACATCAGCTCAGAAACTAAGTTTAATTTGTATTTTAGCTTATAGCGCCTAAAACTTCAGATAACAGGCGGAAAGTCTAGACGCCAGTTGTTTTGCACTAACAACTTATTCTAAGGTTACAAACATTTGACTTAATAAAAAGGTATAACTAATAATATAACTAGATATATATACCCTTACCTCAGTATTCTCATTACGTTCTGCTCAATTAAACTCTTACTCTTTTCCCCTTTCCTGGCCGACGGACTTGATTAATGCGGAACAAGTTTTTCTAGATCCTATTTCAATGAAAATTTTCCCTCGAGACCAGATTTATAATTTCACTGAAGTTTTCTGCTAATTAGCTATTGTTACTAATAACACCTTTAGTTTCTAGGTAAATGTCAATTTATATTCCCGTACCTAATGAACTCAAAGTAGTACAAAATTCACGATATTTTTGTCCGTAACTTGCAACTCAAAAACGTGGAAGTGATCATTAGGCACTATACGTAATATGTTAATATGGGTCGTGTAGTTTTAGCAAGTATTAAAAAGTATAAATTTATAAACACCAGTAAATCATGATCCGCGCTTTCTGCTCATGAATTTGAAAACGTTTCTGTGGTACAATTACGAGTACAAATTTGAAATTATTTACATACATATGTAACGGTCACTTATATTGGAGACTCTTTCCTATAGCGAGATCGTTACAATGTTCGATTTATAGCCGGTGTTAATTACTGGGCCCCTAATGAAGTGGAATGGTACCCTTATTACAACGCCGTGTGGGAAGACTTACTTGATGAGGTCTAGGGGTTTTATTACCTTTAGGAATTAATTTACTGGCAACACCGAATATTGTCACTGTCAGCTTTAGCTGTCTTAGGAATATCTACGCTCAACTACGCTGCCGCTCGTTAGAAATACTTGGACATTTTTACGTGGATTTATTTCCTTCCAGTTCACCTAATGGTACGTAAAGATATTGTACTCATTCAGAAGCATCAATGAAGTGCTGGATTATTTTTCTGCTATCGAAATACAGCTTATGTTTTTTTTTCGACGGGTTATATTAGAAAAGGTCATATCAAAAAATATTTGACATGGCTATTTACCATTTCACACGGACTGTCGAATGATAGCATATTTCCATAGTCAGCTACCCAACTGGTTTAACAGTATTGTATTTTAGTCTTCCTACGTTTTAGAAGGTAAAGGTTAGTAATGTTTATCATTACTAAAACAACATTGAAATCATCAGTCTAAATTATTAATTGCCCATTGGCAACCCTACAGTATGTTAGTTCTAATTTCAAACGTGTTTCATAGAATATTTGTATATTGCTTTTTAATTAACGTTTCATTCAGGTAATTACCCTCCATTTACGTTTTATACTAAATCATTAATAATACGCAGAGTATATCGAGTTTTAAATATCGACTGGTTAGTTGTTTTAATGCTTTTCACTACTCTATAGAGATAGTAGCACTAGATGAGTCGTTTGAATATTCATGTATTTTAATTTATGAACACTAGAAATATCTCAACTCTCTTTCTGTATGTATGTAAATCGTAGGGGACCTGTTAACGAAATTAATTTTCTTAAAGTGGCACATGTCTAACTCCACGTAGGCGATATTCATATAAAATGTCCCGTTTATTCTATTCGAGACGGAATGAGTAATCCACAAGATTTCCGTATTCTAAATTGTGGGACATAAATTAATACGTTTCTGACATTTGTAGCTCTGTTTCATACTTTATTATTTTTCTTGCTTTTTCACCGCCTTAAAAATATTTAATGGTCTAACATTATTCCCAGCTCACGTCTCGATTCCATCTTGGAATGTGTTCTATTCCCATAGCTGTAATTATAAAGGTGTCACTTCTAATTAGAAACGGTTTAGATCCCTGTCTGGACTGTCAATCAACTGTTTTGGAGAATTGCTTTTTATTTTTAATATCCGTCACAGTTAACGCTTAAATTCTAAATGCTTAGGTTAAAAGTACTTCAGCACAGCGTCGGTGGCGCATTGGATAAGGCGCGGATGCTCAATCTGAGGGTTCCGGGTTCGAATCCAGCCGTGTACCTATGAGTTGTTTTTCAATTCAAGTATATTATCCGATTGCTTAACGGTGAAGGAAAACATCGTGAAGAAACCTACATGTCTTGAACAGGCATGTGAAAGTCCGCGATTCCGAACTGGGCTCGCGTGGTGGACTACGGACCATACACTGTCTATAGGAGAGTAGGCCTGCGCCCCTGCAGTGGGGACGTATATAGGCTGTTGATGATGATGATTGATGAACAAAGTTTATCCTACAGTGACAAATAGCATGCTATAGCTAGACGAAAGAGTATATTCAAATGTTTTGCGTGATGTTTTTGACTAGTCCAATGTTACGAGGAAATTTCCGAAGAAGGTGACATTGGTAGCTTTAAGTTTTAATAAATATATATTATGGGTTTAGAACTCGGCCCTGATCTCACCTGATTTACTGGTAATTAATCGTGTGTATATTTATTCGATGAAGCGCTGGCTCTTCTATATTTTATACCGGAACACAATGGTGCTATTAATAATGCTGTTTGGGGCCAGGAGGTCATATAAAATGCCGTACCACCAATCAAACCGAGTACCGCTAACTACCCCCACTGGAAATCGAACCCGAGACCTCCGTGTTGTTAGTTCAAGCGTGTAGTCGTTCGTCACGGAGACGGTTCAGGTGGTGTGGTTAGCAATGATATCTTATTGCGTTTACCAACCCGCCTCCCAAGCGAGATGGCTATTCCCCTAGCGGATAGCTTACTCATTAGACTTTTTCGACTGATAGAAAACAAAAGTTAAATCATTCGATAAGTCAATATACCTCTAATATAATATATTTATGTGTAGCATTTCTTAAGAAAAGAAGCAAATGTACAAAATGTTCTTAGAATGGTGTTTAGAGTGACTCAAGCTTAACGCGTGTGATGGTTCGAAGAAGGAAAAATGTGTGAAAATGTTTCCAGAAAAGAGGCGGTCGTTACAATGATTTATGGTCTTCCGTGGCAAAAAACACACTCAGCAAATGTGTTGAGATCCTTATGTCGGGGTGGTCAGCGAAAATTTACAACCTAGTTCTCTCCATATCTTCCAGTAAAATCAAGTTAAACATCTATAAATGTGTCAATATTAATAGCACCATAAAAGCTTTTAATTTATTTATTAGACCGAGGCGAAGGGCCAAGTTTTATATTTATATGAGTTGAGAAAAATTTTGTTTTGCGTTCTGCCCGTTAACGCTCGATTCACTTCCGCGTTTATTGAAAATATAATTTAGGGATGGTCAGACCAACGCGAATAAGTCGTTGAACAAATCGTCATATATTTCACCCACCTCGTAGACTTATAGTAATAAACTGTAAAATTTTGGGGAAAATCAGGTAAAATTACGGAGCACTGATTACAAAAATCCCAAAAATATACCAAACTTATTTAGGTAGATAGGACGGACCCGTTTCTAGAATTTGACATACGGTCTTGACCACAAACCAAATTTTAAGCAACCATACAGTTCCGCACAATAGCTGATCTCCTTCATAACACAACATTAAGCAAAGCAAATGTCTCTTTGGGAATACTTTTCAGTAAGTCTCCACCGAGTGTTCCTCGCGATGGTGTTCGCCAGACCATTTGCAGTCATTTGTATGTGCGGAACGATTCCGTTGCTAGGAAACTTTCCCTTGCCAAAAAGCCTTCGTCAAGTTCCATAGAGTGGTTCGTGATCGCAATGCGAATAGCCCTAACCAGACTGCATTATTATTACATTCAGTGTTTTATTGTTTCATTCATTCGTTCCGCACTCTGTAAATTCTTGGAATTTTATTTTCATTATCTGCCCTACATTTTTTTTCTCTTTGATCAGGCTCTGAAGTAATTAAGTCATTATTATACTGTTGCCCCCCGCATTATTAATATATTTCGTGTTTTATTGTTTCATTCGTTCGTTCCGCACTCTGTAAATTCTTGTAATTTAATTTTGACTATCTATCTGCCCCACTTTTTTCTTGTTGGTCAGGTTCTGAAGTAATGAAGTCATTATTATGCTGTTGCCTTCTCTCAATTCTTAGGTCAGTATTAATTAACCATATTCAACATGGATTCAGTCTCTAGATAAGTTAATCATGTCAATATTATCGCTCGAAAAACCAATAAGTTATAGGGAGTAAGAGTTCTCGAGTGGCGACCACGTACTGGGAAACGTCTACCGGGCCGTCTCGCTAGGGAGTCTCTGGATGCAGGTGGCTCGGGACCGGTGGATGTGGCACACCATGAAGGAGGCCTATGTCCAGTAGTGGACGTTTCCTGTCTGGTGACGATGATTACATGAATTCAGGATCTGGTTTATAAACTCTTGAACTGAAACACCTAACATTTTTAACGATCAAAAGAAGCGAAAGAAAAGACGAAAGTGAAGTATCAAAACATGTCATTGAATAAATGTATTGTATCATAGCTAGGCTAAGATAGTTAAGGTCCTAAACTAAATCTAGTTCAAGTCGTTGGGAGTCGCTGGAAGCAAGTGTCTTGGGACCGGTTAATGTGGAATACTTGTGGGACCGGTTAATGTGGAATAATGTGGAATGATTGTGTATTATTTAGTTTTCATAGATTACATTATAAGGTATACAAGAATGAATAACTAGGCTCTCTGCCCAAAACTTTTTAAAGCCAGCAATCTCACTGTAAAACAAGCAAGGGATTCCAATTTCGGTCACGTGTCAAAATTTTTGCTTGACGCGAAACAAAAGCAATTTGCTTACCCTATTTTACAACTAGGTAAACGCAATGTTGCAAGCCTCATAAAGACTCCGGTCTAAATAAACACCCCGGCCATTTCCAAGGTTTTACAACGTGTTGTAAGGTTGTGTTCTATATCGATCTGCAGGGGCAGCATACCTCCTAGTGAAGTATTTCAAGTACTTACAGAGGTCCAATCCCTTCCGTTTGTTTGGGGCTGTTACTATTTTACGATCGACGACCGCCTGGGCTCTATTCGCAGACTCAGGGATTCTATGTTTTAATGCAAACGTCTGCTTGGACTTTATTGTCTACCTAGTTTGTTTGATATGGGTACACGGGATGAAAATATTAAGGAACACTGTAGATATTTAATTCGTGTTATTCTGTGACTACCACAACGTACGAGTTCTTATTGTCTAAATAAGTCTTTTGTTTTGGTGACTTCTGGTCGGAATAGGCACTAAGGGGGTTGGGCAATGAGCAGTATAGAATATCTCTGAAAATCTGTCCAGAAATTATACTTAGGTATCATCAATATTGAATTAAATTATAAACACTTTGCTTACAGTGGTTTATTGCTGAGTTATTACTGCTGAGCTACAACTGGTACGTACTGCCACTATAGCGTCGTCGGTACGAGTATTTATTTTCTCTTAGCTACAATCTCGTACTTAACTCTAGTAGAACAATGCGTAAAATCGACAGGCATCATCCAATTGACTCGTCGGTGAGATCGTGGTCAGTGTTGTGTTTAGAATAATTTTTTTTTAAACTAGCCGAGAGTTCAATTCGGGAACGAAGGGTTACGTACCATTATCTGTAAAAAAGCAAAAAATCATGTCTGTTGTATGAGAGCAACCCCCCAAAATTTTTTATTTTTAATTTAATTATTAAGTATTTTTAAAGTGAATACATAACCAAATATTCTGTGAATATTTCAAGCGTCTACATAGTTTTAAAAATCGCGATTTTTTGAATTTTTTTCCTGTTTTTAGTACTTGTTGTTATAGTAGTAACAAAAATACATCATCTGTGAAAATTTCAACTGTCTATCACGGTTCATGAGATACCGCCTGTTGATAGACGGAAAGACATATAGATGGACGGCCGGCGGAGTTTTAGCTGTTAACTAGCAAAGAAACTTAATTTACCCATCCCATTATCTAACATCCGAAAGTTTCATCTAAGGGGCCGTCCATTAATCACGTGATCTTTTTTTAAGCATTTTTTAACCCCCCCTCCCCCTTGGTGATACATGGTGAGGTTTAAGACTACCCCCCCACCCCCCATCCTACATCACGTGTATTTTTCGTATCTACAAAAAGTCTTAAATTTTTTAGAACTAGAATTGTCTTGCGCGCGCAAGCGCGCGTGTTGAATTTATATATTAATTTGGTATCGTATATGTCATGATATATTTTTGTGTCATTTTACTATAATACATGTAACTGTCAGCCAATCACAAGCCTGGAAGCTTGGCTTCACATATATTTGATCTCCTTTTTATGTTAGGATATTTTAGAATATTATCTTAAATACATGTATAAAGTATAATCTTATTTTATTCTGAAATTAAGGACCATGATAAAAATGTCTGACAGAAAGGTTGCAGGTTGTTTTTGATTGGCATAAAAATAATAATAAACGAATGGTGTAATCATGCGAAAAACATATATTGTACTTAGTACATGAACATATTTAATGTACATTGTCCTCAGACCACGGATTAGCAAGACATTCTTCAACACTAACAACTGGATAAAAATCTTGCAGATCAGTTGTTGGAACTGTGCTTTGTTGAAGATCAATGTCAGTTTCATCTAGCCACTCGGTGTCATCATTTTCGCGCACAACGCAGAGAACCTCTTTCGATCTACCGATCGATCGTCGCGTGAGGATACGTGATGGACGAACATTGTGCATCTGTAGACTATTATTGCTCGGATTAGGTTGCTTGTGACATGAATTTACATGTTCCTTAACTTTCTTCTTTGTACAGAAGTACAATCCACATCGTCGGCACGTCCTTTCCAAAAGTTGCTGACGATCCTTCTGCAGACTAGGGCAATACAGGTCATAAGGCAATTTGTTAAAGCCCTCATGCGTTGGGGTGATTCCAAGAGACCGACGCAGAAGAAATGTAGCAAACGTCTTGCCATCATGCTCTTGAGGCTTCGGAATACATAAGCCACTAGATGTCTGCAAAATTGGGTAAGGAGGTATAACAAAGCGTTCCGAAAGAATAGATCGAAGAGAACTCCGCATATATCCACAGCAAGCGTGATCATCACACTTCACCACCTGGTAATGATATTAAGATATTTTAATTGTATTGTCGAATAGATAAGAAAAATAAATGATAAAATAATAATATTAGTGAGATTTTACTAATGTACCTGAAGCAAATACTGACTCTCTCGCACATGCTCGCTATACCACTGCGGAGAAGGCAGGTCTGGAATAAAGCTTTCAGCACTGTCATCGGATTCGACATACTCTGCTACGACGTCATGGCCGTCGATAACCATATTATTCCATACTTCTGCGAGAACTGTTCCAGCCTTCTGAAAGTTCATTTTTTCAAGATCATGATCTTTTGTTCTCCATTGTTCATCCAAATGAGTTCCATAAGAATCATGCGGAAGTATGAGTCCAGATAATTCCCGGCTTAAAGGCGCCATTCTTCTCTCGACACGGTTAAACGCGCTTCTGCCAGGTGCATTCGTAAAGATGAATATTGCATCTAGATCATGCTTGACAAAGTGGTGTATGGCATGGGAAATAACCTTTGGATATCTCGGGTTTTCGTCGGGTCCTCCATCAGATGAAATCAAAACAACTGGTTTCAGTCGTCCTTCTTCATCCCGCATAATTTCCTTGAAATTGTTGAGAGTAGCAAGCTTATTGAAGTCGATAGCATGAGTAGAAGCTGTCGAAGAGGAATGTTTGCCACTTCTAATCGCCACGTATGTTGGCCCTGAGTATGTGATTGCTTCAGCACGGCCCATATCATTTCCTTTTATGATGCACCCAGCATATACACTAGGGATCAATTTGTGCCTTGTAGCAATCACCCAATCATGATCAGGCAATGAGACACGATATTCGACATGCATCAGGAGAGGAGCTTGTTTATTTGCCGCTGTCAAACCTATAGGTACCCGGGCTTTATCGTCTTGCGACAGAAAAAACACTTGTTTTGGCCCGAGAATAGATGCCAGCGTTTCCAAGGATCTTATTGTGGCGACACAAAAATGTTGATCGACGTGAGCCTTATGGTGATCTGCCTCAGGGCGACTCAATTTGACAGGCACAGTGACTACATGCCTTTTTACCCTCCAAGGTGGTATAATTTCTTGGGAGCAACCGAAGATACGTGCCACTCTTCGAAATTTGAAATCCGGACTCCTTTAGCTTCTCATGGAGGTCAGTAAGTGTTCGGCAACTTCGAACTTTGAACGTGCGAGTCAAGGTCACACTACACGTCGCTTTTCGATTTAAAAATCGCGCGTTTGAAAAAATAATGAAAAAATAAATACACGTGATATCTTACTACACCCCCCCACCCCCCTTGTGACATTTCGTGATTTTTGTCAAACCCCTCCCCCCCCCTTTCAAGCCTCACGTGATTAATGGACGGCCCCTAATCAAAGATCTATCAGCGCGGCGCGGCAGGGCTTAGTGGCGAAACAAACGAGCAAATTAGTCCCCGGCTCGATTCCACAGATCCTGATTGATGGATGGGCACCGCGGCCCGGTCTTACGCAATTAGCTTTAGTTCAAATCCGACTCGTGTCTGCGTTTAACGAATATTTAATAGAATTGAGGTGTTTAGATAACGACCAGTTTAACGTATTCATTTGCTTGTTTACACTTTTTTAAATTACAATTGATTTTATTTGAAAACTGAATCATTGAAAAGACTACACGCAAGTGGGATTAGGAAAGTTTACCCAGAACATATTAATTTACTTCTTAGACTAAAACTACCGTATTCTCATACAAACTGCTGACTAAATACGGGTCAGAGAAACTAATTATATTATGATGGACGGCGATTTGTAGGCATACAGCGCGGCTCCTGTACGAAAAGTTGATATCTCTTCAGTGTTACCTACTATAAAATCGCATTATTACAGGTATCTATTTAGTTTATCAGTTTCAAACTTGCAAAATACATGTTTCAAATCCAGCCTGCACTGGTGCACTATTTATAAAACCAAGGAATAATCTAATGATAGGTATATATAAAAATACTAAAAGTATATTTTTGATTGTATATTGTTTGTATAAAATCATTTCGTTTTGTAAACGAAAACGCCAAATGTCCTTTCAATTCAACGCCACCTTTTTTGCTTTTTTAAAATAAACCAGACCAAGATATTCCAAACCATAACACATTTCTCATTTTGAAAATGTTACGTTTGGTATTGTTTTTTTCGATTCTTTTGCTGTTGCTATACTTTTCATCAGCCCTGTCAAATTCTGTCCAAAGCAGCATTTGAAGGAACCTAAGGTGGGTTGATTTCCGCTGCACACCCGATAATAGAACAAATGGATTCCTGACTTAGGTTCGTATCCTATTGTAGTGTAACAATACGAAGTTCATCGAACCTGATAGCACTGGCTCAATAACAAACCTTTGACTGGGCTCAAAATACGTAATGAAATGGGTTAATGACTGTTACTAAGCTGGAAGCCCTTCGCTTACGAAACATGATAATTTATCCAAGTAACCTATATATTCGAGAAAATAATGACTTGGTATATATTTCCTATTGAATCAGATTTCTGTTTCGTACGCATCTTTGATTTGTTTACATTATGACCAATAACTACTAATGAATATGAAATTAATATACAAGAAAGTATAAGTAAAATCAACTTCATTAACTTTGAATGTTTGAGTGCATCTGCATTCTGCACTAAGTTCACTGCTGTTTTTAGGGTTCCGTAGTCAAACAAGGAACCCTTATAGTTTCACTCTGTCCGTCTGTCTATCTGCGACTTAGCGGCGAGACCCTTACTACTAGACAGCTGTAATTTGATACCGGTATACATGTTAATCACGCCGACAAAGTTGTAGAATAAAATCTTGATTTTTTAAACCAACACTCGTAACTTGGGGATGAAATATTTTTTCCCCATTGTGGGGGGAATCGTTGAACAGGTATTTTAAAACATTGAGGGTCTAATTGCGACGTTTCGTTCGTTTGAGAAATATTAAGCTTTAAAGCGATACTTTTTGTCAAAGTAGGTCGTTCCACCCTACCCACGGATAAAATAGAAAATAGAGAGAGTCTTCTAAATTATTACTTTAAAAATTTTAAAAACTTCACAGTAATAGTACATATGCTAAACTTTAATGGAAAACTATCACGACTAAGGTGGCTCCACAGGTTAAAGAGTAATAGCCGACCAAATTAAAAAATATATTTGGAGTGGTTGAAATAAATATTTCGTACACATTTCACTCAAAATTATTTTTTATAAAATCGTAAAACTACGGAATCCTACACTGCGCGTGGCCCGAGACGCATTTGACCAGTTTTTATACCTAATTGACTTGCATTTGGTATTAATATCAGCTGATGGTCAATCGGTATCAAATCAAAAATATTTGAAACTGCCATAAAAAATCAAGTAGTAGCATATTTTGAAAAAAACAATCTTTTCGCCTCTGCCCAATACGGGTTCCGAAAAGGAAAGTCAACGACTATGGCTATAACTAAAGTGGTATATTTCGTATTAGATGCCCTTGACAGATCACGTAAATGTGCTAGTATATACTGTGATCTTTCAAAGGCATTTGATTGCCTAAAGCACGACATATTACTTAAAAAACTAGCTCATTATGGCTTTTCGGGTGTAGAATTAGGTTGGCTAACTACTTACTTAGGAAATAGGACACAAATTGTTACAGTCAATGGAACTGACTCCACGAAGAACAAAAATTATATAGGAGTACCTCAAGGGTCAATTTTGGGCCCTGTACTCTTCTTAGTTTATATAAATGATTTAAGCAACTACGTCCCAGACTGGGCTTTTCTAAGTCTTTTCGCTGACGATACCCATATAGGAGTTGAAGATAAGTGTAAATTAAAATTAGACCAAAAAATTAACCTAATGTTAAATAATCTTGAAGAATGGTTTGAAAGCAACGGTATAGTCCTAAATACTGAGAAGACGTCTATTATACGCTATCAGTCTAGAAAAGGTATTATAAGTAATACAAACACAAAAGACATAAAATTTTTAGGATACACAATAGATTACACAACTAGTCATTCATCCCATATAGAAAACGTGTGTAAAAAGCTGTCAAGTGCCAACTACGCATTGCTAAAGCTGAAACCACTGGTTGACAAAAAAGCAATCCTCAGCGTATACTATGCTTATGTACAAGCTATTATATGCTATGCCATAACAGTATGGGGAAACGCTGCAGATATACAAAAGGTACTAATTTGCCAAAAACGGTCTATCCGAATTATATACGGTCTAAATAAACGTACGTCAGCAAAGATACATTTTAAGAGAAACCGAATTATGACAGTGATAGCTTTGTATATTTATAACTCACTCTTAGAAATACACCAAGAAAAGGACAAATTAACAATCAAAATGAACACCCATCAATACAACCTTAGAAACAAAGAAAGAATTCAACACCCTAGAACTAAATTAAATAAAGTATTAAAACAAGGCCGCCACATAAAAATAATAATGTACAATAAACTCCCACTTGACATTTGCCGATTGCCTTATACCGAATTCAAGAAAAAACTAAAATCATTTTTCGAAATCAGTCCCTTCTACTCTATTAACGAATTCATAGAATTACGTCTGACTAATGAAATGTTCATTTCCATTTAAATGTTAAGGTTAATATAATTAGGATAATTAAGTATAGTTTTAATATGCAAATATGTAATGTTTTGACGTGCCGAGTGTAATGTTCATATTACTAGGTCAATAAAGTGAATCTTGAATCTTGGTCAGTGAGGCCAATGACATTGGTGTGCAATTGTACATTCATAAAAAACACTGTTGCTGGTATATATTTAGTCAAAATACTATTGTTGTTGTTGGGACAGATAAAATGGTGTCAGACTTAGGTAGTATGGTGTTGTTACTTAGATAGCATAGTGTTATAACTTATATAGCATGGTGTTGTATCTTGATAACATGATGTTGTAACATAGATTACATGATGTTGTAACTTAGATAGCATCGTGTTAGAACTTAGAAAACATGACAGTGTGTAGTGTAGAAGCCGGAGTCGGCTCATTCTCACGAATCCTTGTCCAATTTCATTGGTAATTTCAAAGATCGAGGGTTCATTTCACTAACGACTAACAAACTTATAACCTCACGCCTCACGGATTTATTTGATGACCTCATTAGATATTGATCCGTGTTGTCTACGAAACTAGAGTCCTTAGCGAGTTGCACCCCAGCGGTGTTTTGTGGATTATCGAGGATAGTGTGAATTTCATATTATAGAATACGTACTTCAGTAAGCACATCGGTCATAGATATGAATTACATCTCCTCTGATAAAAAGTAAACATAGCACAAACAATATGAATAATAAAAGGTCTAATCACATTTTATCCAGAATTACAAGATCAAATGCAAGCTTATCTTACATATAGCCCACACAAGAAAATAATCGAGACTCAAACCCTTGTAAGTAAATAAGTATTAGCAACTCCGATCAAAAAGATAAGTTCTGTCGCAATGGATTGAACAAATACTCCTAATATTCAGAATTATTCTATTTAAAACAATAATTATCAGGTTTTTAATCAAGTGCAACGTCATGGTTAAGTATTTGCTTTATCTTACAGATTACTTTATTTTAATGTAAAATAAGATTGTCGAAAGTCTAATAATAGTTCACTTGACAAATTATAATAATGTAAAAGACTGTTGCTAGAGAAATTATAGTTTTCTCTGAAGTTGATCTTCTCGTTTTAAAATGCCCATTACCGTTTTATGGCATTCCAGTTAACTTTACCTTGCAGTAGCGGAATAGCCATTCTCAACTGGAAACTCTTTCGAATTCACCTTCACGGAATCACAAAATTCTAACAAAGCTACATTTGCTGCTCTTGAATTTGCGAAAAAGATTTCTCCGTCTTTGATCGTACAAAATAAGATTTAAAATGTTTTGTTAAGATTTTTCGAACGGCATTGGATGGAAGGGGTGTATTATTGGAAATTCCTAAACGTTCGGATAGCATCCAGCGAGCGATAGTTCGAGTCTCGATTGCCCGAAGTCTCCGATTCGAATGCGTGAGCTCTTCCACTCGTAACTTTATTCTTACTGTTATTTTTATTTTAAAATATGACTAAACATAACCTCGAATAAAATTCTGCATACAAGATAACTTCAACAATATAATTATAGATAGGCAATCAACATATACTTACGACTCTCATAATATACTTGTTTGAAATCTTATCTGCTTAACATGGTCCTCAGAGCAATACATAATAAAGTTTACATATATTCTATTTGTACATACAATTCCCGCTGGACCTTAAAATTCTTCACTAAGCAGCAACTTATGACCCCGGGGATACATAGAAGTTGTTGAAACATTTAGTATGATCCCAGTTTACCATAATTAAGTAATTTAAGATTCATGTAACGAAAAGCATCTTTTCAGCAACCCAGGCTTATCTCGTACAAGGAACAAACTAAGCAGAGTGGAAACTCTCATAAAACAAAGTGTCAGTTATTACATTAATAACGAAGGGTAGTCCGCAAAAACCCTACCCTTTTTGTTTATCCCCCGGGTTTGCCCCAACTTCCGGCACGATGTGATGGGAACACGGACCTACATATATATGGACGAATTTCACGTTTTGAAATAAACATTATGCTAAAATTGCAAAATATCTCGTATGCTGTGTAGATGTGTTAAATTTTGAACTGCCAATTTCAAGGTATACTTTATTATGTACATCGCTAAAAGTACAAACGTAGCACGTAAATATATAATATGTATTTTCCGAATGAAACAGTGGTTTAATGGGACATTTTTTTATTGAATTAAGTTTTTACTTCAAGAAAAATAGGTGAAGATAGTGTTTCAATAAAATAAGAGTACGTATTTTCTCTTTTTGATGTTTGGATTGATGTGAGTCATTTACATAATTTATTTTAATTAAAACGATAACATTACAGATTACATTCCAATTCAGAGGAAATAATTCATTATAAGTGCAATAAATATTTAATCTGTTTAAAAATTGATAACGGTATAATTATCAACAATAATTCATGTGGAAAAACCACGGATAAACATAGCTAGCGATGACATATTTTACACATTGTCGTCATTGTCAGCTTTTGATCGCAGTAAGATATGATCAATAGATCGATGCTGATATCCGTCTCATATTCGGTTCATTTGTATCCTTTTACGAAGTAATAAGTAAATATGTGTTGCGGATGTAAAAATAAATCGATATATTTATCAAATTCTTGTGATGAAATGGGATGACTCGAGCGGTACAGCCGAGGCCACAAGGCCAACGGCCGTGACTACCTTACGTAAAACCTAGTTATACGAGTATGACAACCTTACCCTTCTTGGATTGACGTGTCAAATTTCATTCGTTTCTGTATATAAGGATAAGATTTCTAGACGTTTGCCACATCCAGTATCTCCATGTTATTGTCGTCGAGCGTGACCACTAGTGGCTATTCTGATTTATAGAGGCCATCTCAACAAAAACCATACCATCGTAAGCAGTTTCCGCACATACAAACGTACACCACTCAACTCAACCACCACTGTCTCTGCAAACTTTTTGTTTCACTGATTTATGGAACATGTGTGAACCAGAGATGAATCTTTGTTTGCTTTTTTATCGATGTGCAAAACGTCATTTTTAGGGTACCTTTTATGAAAAAGAAAAACGGAACCCTTATAGGATCAGATCGTCGTCCGTCTGTCTGTCTAAGCTTCTAAGAACGCAATAAACAGATACGGCCGCTTTCGCCGCATGTTTTGACGTGTTCCCTTGCGAGTGCACCCTCTCAGCGTACTTCCCGTGGACCTATAATAATTAAATTTGTCGAGAAGCAAGGTATCACCACAAGTATAGAAATAAATATGAAAACAATACTTTTTAAAATGATATTACATTAACTAGCAGCTTTTTTCGGTGCTTATTACCTTTATATCTACTATTTATCTTCTTCTTCTTATGGTTCCGCTCCGACTAGTAAAGGTTGGCTTTCAACACGCTGTACTTTTTCATGTCTGTCGCGAGGCTGAAAGTTTTTTTAATAAGATTTTCAGTATTTTAATTACCAACATTCTATATGGAACCGTCGGTGCGCAAGTCGGACTAATACTTATATTTTTTGTCTTGATTGATGTTGCCATTTCTTCAAAAGGAACATGGTAAGAAATTAAAAGCCAAATAATCATAAATAATCATATATTAAATTCAAAGTAAGTTAGAATTTTAAAATATATTTGCTGTGCCTACTTTATAAAAATAGTTTTATAAATTTCATTTCAGTTCAAATATTATCTCTGAGATACAAATAAACAATAAGACGATGCTTTAAATGTAATACACATACATATTTAAATCCATTCGTTATAGTAGAGAAAAGTGTCCACTGAACTTTTAAACAAATGACAGGCTATCTTCATCAATAACAATTAAATATCAATTAAAGAGCGCAAACATAAAAACGGCGAGTCCTAAGAGAGGGCTCAAAAACATTGAAGCTGCCGAAGACCCTGAGTATTCTGGATAACCTATCTCGTATTCTGCGTATTTTTTATAAAACAACTCCCAAAAGGAAGATCTTTGATGATTCGGCCTCATTCCAAGTGTCAGGTTTATGTTTATGTTCAAGAAGTTTAATGAAGAACCATTCGTGACTGGCTCCCATTTGACTGGCAACAGTTCTGTGGTTTCCGGGGTCGGGTCTCTGAAATGAATATATTACATTTTTAAGATCTTTATAGCATAAAAGAAACTCTAAAAGCATTTTTTGTAGCTGCCTTTTAGAAGCTTACCCGTATTTAGCAAAATTGGTCCACATTGTTGTCACCCTGTCAATCATTAGTTGATCTTCAGACGTTTCTACCTCTGGCATTACCTCATTACTGAACAAGAACGATATTTCATCAGCATGCACGGCTGTTCCGGTGCTAATGTTATTCATATTTTGTCTGAAGTTTCTTGGTCCAAAGTAAGAAAAGACATAAAAATACACCTTCTCAGCTCCATTTTCAATGTACCGCTTGATTGTACGTTCAGCCGGGAATGTCCACTCTAAATCCGAATCGAAGTTTGCTAGTTCCCACGCTACATCATGAGTCATTTCTCTATCTCCAATGTAGAACCGTCTTACTAGACTTTCGATATTAGGAAGTTGGTCCGGTTGAAAGGTAAATGTTCTTTGTAATAAACTATTAAACACATCAATGCCTTCAAAAACTTCAGGTCCTCTGTTGTAATATCTCAATAACCATTCGTGTGCATTATATCCCACTAAAACTTGTATTCCTTCCACTTTTGGAATTTCCAAATTCATTGGATAATCTGGTATAAATGCCTCTACTTCAGGAAATTCTTTTTCTACACAAGGTCTATATTGTCCTGTGGTTGCACCTGCAACTGCTATTGGATCTTGTTCGGAGATAAAAGCTAGTGCTTCTCTGAAATCTTCAGTCTCGAATCCAAGGTTCCTGGCTATATTTATTGGATTCTGGCGGTTAGAGTCACGAAACATTGTTGCACGAATTGCATTACCACTCTGCATTATGACTCTATTGAACAATCTTTCTTTTTGGGAAAGCAAATGAAAATCAACAGACATAGACCCAGCACTGTTACCAAATATAGTTATTTCGTCTGGATTTCCACCAAAAGACTCTATATTGTCCTTGATCCATTTCAAGGCAAGGTGTTGGTCACGCAAGCCTTGGTTGCCAGGTGTTTCTGGAGTATCGAGACACATGAAGCCATATGCGGCTACACGGTAGTTCAATGTCACTAGGATTACGTCATATCTCACCAAGAATTTTGGCCCATAGAGCACACTGTTGGCATATCCAAACGTAAAGCCGCCACCAAAAATCCAGACCATAACTGGGAGGCTTTCTGTACTAGCTCTATCTGGCACATATACATGCAAACGGAGACAGTCTAGTGTTCCAGCTGCCGTATTGTTGAATTCTTCTCGTTGTGGACAGAATTTAGTATCATCATTTGCTTCGAATATTCCTTCGAAGTTACCAGAAGGCACTGATTCCTGAAATTTAGGTTAACTTCATTAAACCACATTTTAATTATGTATAAATTACTTAGAGAGACAATAGTTTATAATTTAAGTTTAAAATAATATTAAGGTGTACATACTCCAAATGGATTACTTTCATCAATTTCAGCATATGGTATACCCAGGAACATGTTATATTCACCATCCGTTGCTCTTACTCCACGAATTGTTCCCACATTTGTTTCGACTGTGATATTTTGACCATACACATATTGTGTTAGTAAAACATTTATTATTAATGTAAAGACAGCCTTCGTGGGAGACATAGTGTTTGATAACTAAACTGTTATCTTGACTTCGACTGCTTTTGAGCTGTTAATTATGATTAAAGTATTTGCAAAATTGATTGATCCGATATGAAGAGCCAACGGGTAACAGTCACATTTATAAAAAAATTCATATTATTGATTAATGTAAAATACTTGTTTACATTTAAACGATTTAAAAATTAAATGGAAATATAACATATAAATAGGTAAATAATAATAATTCTTTATTTCGGGCAATAAAAGAGACCTTTCATCTGTGGCCAGCTCGTTGTACACTGTTTTAAAATAAAGGTAAAAATATGGGCATTACTTTAAAAATTGTAAAGATCAGAATATATGGGTAATTTCCGTGTACAAAATACTTTCTTTTTTCTAGGTAAATTTCAAGTTCATTTTTAAATGATAGCTTGAGGACAGCTCTCACTACTTATCACAGATTTGTTCAGAAATGGTTATTAGCACGTGTAAATATATAAAACATCTGTAGTTTAAACAATGCATTATCAATTATTGCATGTTTAGTTTATTTCTTTATTTCTATTATATTTATGATTTAGAACTATAAAAATTTTCGTCTTTATAAATCGTATCTATGGTATGGATCAAAGTCGCTTAGTTTCTGAACGCAGACAGCGATGTTGACATTGACAATCAAAATGGCGGGCATGACTTTAACAAAACATAAAACAAATACCTATATTATATATGTATATGTTTGATTTTGACAGTCCGCCATTGTTGTATTGTGTTGCAATTGTTTGAGAGAAAAGATATTTCTTACACGACAATCGGTTAGATTTGTTGAAAATAGATGATCAAAAAAGGTTAATTTAAAAAACAAAAACACCATTACTATATTTGGTGAGCATTGACCTGGCCCAGGCTCCATACATTTTTGAAATTCACCTTTATTTCATACTATGATGAAATAGGAACTCTTGCCATGTTTCTCCGTTTGGTGTATGTAGGTTTATGACTGAAAACAGTTGGGTGTGGTCTGGGCGGCCGCTAAAGATTGCCTACCTCATCGAAAATACTTCCTTTCACGGATAGGAGACCTAAAATAAGTCGGGAAAGAAATACATGCCCGGACTCTGCTTTGAGGATCCTTAGCTTCATAGTGAAAATAAACCATGTTCTTGTAGCTAAAATGATGATCTAACTAAGTGGTCAGCCAGATCGCAGCCTGATAATTTTTTGATAATAAAAAAGCTTCAATAAATATATATTTTTTCTATCTATCTCTATTGATTATATTTATGTATTTGTTTCAAATTTCTACTGGAGCTTGCCCTTAATCAAGGATTGACATATTATTTACAGGGGCTTGCACTTTTGCTTTATCTTACCTATTTCTGAGCGTTGTGGTGATGATACTCGTAAGATTATAAGATGAAAACCCACTCAAACAGATGGTTCAATTTGTATGAAACAGGTTTAGAAGTTGAAGAAAAAAAAAACATTTTACTTATTTTAACTCTTTTCTGTAACCGATCGCTGTATGTTTTCGCCGCGATTCCTACAAGGGGTTATTCCACTATGTCGGAAGTTGGGTCAGTTACGTGATATAGAACGAGTATAAATTATAGAAAGATTTGCTCCTTATTTTGTTAAAGCAAGCTCAAATGTCTTTGCAAAGCGATGTTATTGTAGCCCGAACTTAGTTTAGAGGTGAAAAAACTAGATTCCAACTATTTCGAACATAACTTCATCATGGTTTTGGGATCTCGGTGAAACGTTTAAAGATTTAATCAAATACACAAACTAGGAGGTTTTAGAAACCAGGAATCGATTAATCAAGGTCTTTTCTATAAGTATTTTTTAATCTTTTGTGCAGGGTAGATTAATTTCCTAAAATATTACTTCGATTGTATTATATCGATGAAACAAATCGACCGACCAAATCATCAATTCATTATCAGTAAACAGGTGTAATTCTTGTACTACTTCTTATCATTATATTTATAATATTAAATATATATAATAGTACTTGTGAAAATTATAATTTACACGGCAGCTTTTATGTAAACTACATGAAATATTCGTACAAAGGTACCTTGAACGAATTGAAAACAATTGAACGAAACAATGATATCGAGATCTGATTAAGAAATGTATAATATTATAATACATAAATGAATGACGTCGCTGAGGAAGTGTTAAAGCCTATCTAGCCTAGGGTAGCCTCTCAGCGTAAGTATCGTACAAGTTCTTCCAAAACAAATATTTAAATCCATTCCTTATAATATAGAAAAGTGTCAAAGTAAACTTTTAAACAAATCAGACGCTATCTTCATCAATAATAATTGAATATCAATTAAAGAGCGCAAACATAAAAACGGCGAGTCCTAAGAGAGGGTTCAAAAACATTGAAGCTGCCGAAGAAACAAAGTATTCTGGATAACCTATTTCGTATTCTGCATATTTCTTGTAAAACAACTCCCAAAAGGAAGATCTTTGATGATTCGGCCTCATCCCAAGAGTCAGGTTTAAGGTTATGTTTAAGAAGTTTAATGAAGAACCATTCGTGACCGGCTCCCATTTGACTGGCAACAGCTCTGTGGTTTCCGGGGTCGGGTCTCTGAAATGATATTTGATTATATTTTAAAGATCTTTACAGCATTAAAGAAACTCTAAAACGTATTTTAATACATGTGCTCAAAAATTGATACGTTTCGTAACCGTTTCGCGAGCTAAAAGTTCGTGAATTCAGAAAAACAAAAGGCAAGCGTACGGTTTTCTTATTAACTAGTTATAAAGAAAAAAGCACCAGTACAGGAATGTTTTTCATGTATATCCTTCAAAAATCATTACTAGTGTTTTTGCCTATTCACTGGGCAGCATTTGCAACACAATTTTGGCCACCATCTCAATAACAGACTACCAAGTTGACATAAGTGTAAGAGAGCGTGTAAGATAACTGTTCCGCACTAACCTCCGTACAAAAATCTTGCGTCTGTTTAATTAGATACTTTTTGCTGTGTTGACATGTTACAAGAGGTTTGGCTTCAGTTCGAGTATTTTTGAAATAAGAACGCGGGCCTTCGCTTTTTAAATGTACATATGTGAATCCGAATGTTGATGATGATTTCTTTAATTTTACGGGAATGACAGGGACTCTATCTATCTCTTTTTCTCTGTTTGAATGTGTAGAAAATAGATGTAAGGTCCTGGTACTTTCGTCTTCATATCATCCGATGTTAAGTGATTAAATAAAACGACAAATGGAAGCGTTTTCACCTATAACGTTACTTAGGTTACTAGCTGTGTTTTCTGTGCTAACCGAAACACAAACATCTTTTACTATTTTGTTTTACTTTTTTGCAAATGAAAAAAAAATGTCGTTCAAAACTCGTGCGAAAATGTAAATTTCAGACTTTTCGCACTAGTTTCAAAATATACTATTGTATTTACGAGTATCTGGCTTTTAGAAACTTACCCGTATTTAGCAAAATTGGTCCACATTGTTGTAACCCTGTCAATCATTAGTTGATCTTCTGCCGTTTCTACCTCTGGCATTATCTCATTACTGAAGAAGAAAGATATTTCATCACCATGTATGGCTGTTCCAGTGCTCATATTTCTCATACTTTGTCTTAAGTTTCTTGGTCCACCATACGAAAAGACATAAAAATAGACCTTTTCAGCTCCATTTTCAATGTACCGCTTGATACTTCGTTCAGCCGGGAATGTCCACTCTAAATCCGAATGGAAGTCCGTTAGTTCCCATAATACATCTGGAGACATTCCTCTATCTCCAATGTAGAACCGTCTTACTAGACTTTCGATATTAGGAAGTTGGTCCGATTCAAAATTAAAAGTTGTTCGTAATAAACTATTAAACACATCAATACGTTCAAAATCCTCAGGTCCTCTGTTGTAATATCTCAATAACCATTCGTGTGCATTATATCCCACTAAAACTTGTATTCCTTCCACTTTTGGAATTTCCAAATTCATTGGATAATCTGGTATAAATGCCTCTACTTCAGGAAATTCTTTTTCTACACAAGGTCTATATTGTCCTGTGGTTGCACCTGCAACTGCTATTGGATCTTGTTCCGAGATAAAAGCTAGTGCTTCTCTGAAATCTTCAGTCTCGAATCCAAGGTTCCTGGCTATATTTATTGGATTCTGGCGGTTAGAGTCAAGGAACATTGAAGCACGAATTGCATTACCACTCTGCATTATGACTCTATTGAACAATCTTTCTTTTTGGGAAAGCAAATGAAAATCAACAGACATAGACCCAGCACTGGTCCCGAATATAGTAATTTCATCTGGATTTCCACCAAACGACTCTATATTGTCTTTGACCCATTTTAAGGCAAGGTGTTGGTCACGCAAGCCTTGGTTGCCAGGTGTTTCTACAGTATCGAGACACATGAAGCCATATGCGGCTACACGGTAGTTAAATGTAACTAGGATTACGTCATGTCTAACCAAGAATTTTGGCCCATAGAGCACACTGTTGGCATATCCAAACGTAAAGCCGCCACCATAAATCCAGACCATAACTGGGAGGCTTTCTGTACTAGCTCTATCTGGCACATAGACATGCAAACGGAGACAGTCTAGTGTTCCGGCTACCGTATTGTTGAATTGTTCCCGTTGTGGACAGAATTTAGTGTCATCATTTGCTTCAAATATTCCTTCGAAATTACCAGAAGGCACTGATTCCTGGAAACGTGTTACATTTATTACTCCTCACTCATATTCTTTAACAATTACTTGGAAAGGCAATTGTTCATATTGAAGAAAAATAAAATAATATACATACCCCAAATGGATTACTTTCATCAATTTCAGCATATGGTATACCCAGGAACATGTTATATTCACCATCCGTTGCTCTTACTCCACGAATTGTTCCCAAATTTGTTTCGACTATGAGATTTTGACCATACACATAATGTATGAGTAAAATATTTAATATTAATGTAAAGACAGCCTTCGTGGGAGACATAATGGTTGATAACTAAATTGTTATCTTGACCGCGAGTCCTTTTGTGATATAAATTGCGATTAAAGTATTTGCAAAATTGATTGATACGTGTGTTGTTAATTATGATTAAAGTGTTTCCAAAATTGATTGATCTGATATAAAGAGCCATCTGGTAAATCAGCCTCAGACATATTTACATAATTTTTCAGATTATTAACTTAAAATACCTGTGTACATTTTAATGATTTATAAATTAAATTGAAATATAACAAATAAATAGGTTTTTTTATTATTATTTAATGAAATAGGAACTCTATACTTTTGCCATGTTTCTCCGTTTGGCGTATATGGTTGACAACTGTTGGGTGTGGCCCGGGCGACCGCTACAAGGATATCTGTATACCTCACCGAGGTAAAAGAAAATACTACCTTCCACGAAAAGGATACCTAAAATATGTCGGTAAAGAAAGACGGCTTCAGCGGGTTCAGCTTTGAAGGTCCTTAACTTCATAGTGATAAGAAACTATGTTCTCGTAGCTAATACGATGCTGTAACTAAATGAGGATTGAAATGAAGAAAAAAAATTGCAGTCCAATTAATTTTACACTATTAACAAAAATATTTTAGGCAAAAATATTCGACACAAATAATCTTATCTTCATATAAAAATTGGTTAAATAAAGCAAACAAGACAGAAAAATTAAAATTAGTTTCTGACTACGGATAAAAGTAGTTTCCTTTCAACGACGAGAATGCTTAATGCTATTTTGTCTGTTCTCATAGTGGTTGGACTTTCTGCTAGAGCTGCTGAGGTGGGCCATAATAGACTCACACATAATAGACACAATTTATATTTAGTTTAGGGAACCTTCCCGTCAGGCAAGGTAAGAAATAGGAACAAGACCTAAGATTTGTAGGGCTTGGGCCTGGGGGTTTGGGTATAATTATATCAATGAAACAATCCACCGACTAAATCATTATAACATAATCTGTATACAAATATAATTCTTGTACCACTTCTAATCTGGTTTATTTATATCACATAGCATCGTCATTTTAAATTAATATTGAAATATATAATAGTACTTCTAAAAAATTATAATTTACATGATAGCTTGTATACAACATGAAATATTCGTACATAGGCTGCTGTAATTAATCAAAATAATGTTATCGAGATCTGATTAAGATATGAACATTATTATAATACTTATGACAATATATGGACTTAAAATGAATGACGTCGCTGAGGAAGTGTTAGAGCCATCTGGGTAGCCTATCTCGTACTCAGCGTAAGTACCGTAGAAGATCTCCCAAAACGATGATCTCTGATGATTAGGCCTCATTCCAGCGGTAAGATTCAGGTCTATATCTAGGTAGTGAAACGCGGAACCATTGGTGATTGGTATCCATTGGACTGGCAGCAGTTCAGTTATTTCTGGAGTGGGGTTACTGTAACGAAAACAATTAAAATAAACATTCCTGAAAAAGAAAGGAAATTCTAAAGAGAGTTACCATAATAATTCGAAAGACATAAGTTCGCTTCGATATTAGCTGGCTATGCAGTTATGACTAAGTCATGACTGCGATAACGCTCAGTATAGCCATGAGTGGTTAATATTTTTATATAATTAACTTGCTACGAAGTATAAAACTATATTTGGTTTTCATGAGTTGAAAAGTCTTCCCATTACCGTTTTCGGTAATTAACATTAACTGATTAATTTTTATTAAAGATTTAGCTTTAATCTTGTTAATCAACAACGACGGACTTACCCATATTTAGCAAAATTTGTCCACATGGCCGTCATTCTATCAATTATGAGTTGGTCTTCAGCTGTTTCCACCTCAGGCATTACTTCGTTACTAAATAAAAAAGAAATTTCGTCGGCATGTGTCGCGGTTCCTGTGCTTACGTTCAAAAAATGTTGTCTGAAGTTTCTTGGTCCCCCATATGAAAACACATAATAATATACTTCTTCAGCGCCATTTTCTAAATATCTCTTAATGCTTCTTTCAGCAGGAACAGTCCACTCTAAATCTGCGTCAAAATGTCCGAGTTGCCATGCTAGGTCTGCACTCATTACTTCATCTCCTATGTAGAACCGTCTAACTAGATACTCTATTTCATCAAGTTGATCCGGTTCAAAAGTAAAGGTTCTTTCTAGCATGCTACTAAACACATCAAGACCTTCAAAAGCTTCCGGTCCTCTATTGTAATATCTCAAAAGTCTTTCGTCTGCATTGTAACCAAGCAAAAACTTGATTCCATTAGCTTTTGGTACTTTTAAGTTCATTGGATAATCTGGAACAAAAGCCTCAACTTCAGGGAATTCTTTTTCTACACAAGGTCTAAATTGTCCAGTCGTTGCGTTTATAACTGCTATTGGATCTTGTTGAGAAATAAAATCTAATGCTTCCTGAAAATCTTCGGTTTCAAAGCCTAGATTTCGAGCAATATTTATTGGAATCTGGCGGTTGGAGTCTCGAAACATAGTTGCGCGGATTGCATGACCACTTTGCATGATGATTTTGTCGAACAGTCTCTCTTTCGTTGATAACAAATGAAAATCAACAGACATAGATCCAGCACTATTTCCAAACAATGTGATATCGTCAGCTTTACCCCCAAAATATTCTATATTGTCTTTAATCCATTTCAAAGCATGATATTGATCCCTTAAACCCTGATTGCCAGGTGTTTCAGGGGTATCGAGACAAAGAAACCCATAGGCACTCACTCGGTAATTAAATGAGACTAAAATGACGTCATGTCTCACCAAATATTTCGGACCATAAGCTACATGGTTAGCATATCCAAATCCGAAGCCACCACCATAAATCCAGACCATTACCGGGAGTCTTTCTGTACTGGCTTTATCTGGAACATATATATGCAAACGTAGGCAGTCTAATGTACCAGCTGCCGTGTTGTTGAACTCTTCCCTTTGTGGGCAGAACTTAGTGTCATCATTTGCTTCGAATATTCCTTCAAAGACTCCCGAGGGTACGGATTCCTGAAATCGAAGAGTGTAGTGAAGATCATAATTTTTTAAAGAGTATCAATATTCTTGATCTGATGGGTAACTATTTGAAAACTGATTAAGAATTTTGCTGTTTAAAAAATTGTACGATCTTTCTCCTTTATTGATTTGATTTACTTATATGGTTTTAATAATAAATAAAAACGGTCAGGTGCGAGTCGGACTTGTGAACCGAGGGTCTCTTACATAATATGAATAATTAACATACTTAAAATCATGCTGTACCGAAAATGTAAGTCCGATTGAAGAACCAACTTTACTTTGCGGTTACATTATAAACTCGATGTATGGATGGCAACTACAAAGTTAAGTTTGTAATCATAAAAAAGCTATGTTTACTGTGTTGTAAGTAAAACATCCAACTTTTCAGATTTATTCCTATGGTTGTGCTGTAAGACCTTGCTTCTTGACAAATTTCAGGATTCTAGGTCAATGGGAAGTACCCTATAGGCTTTGGTTCCCTTGCATTTTGAAACGGTCTAAAATACAGCTATACATTTGTAATACGATGACATATATGTTTAATTTTTTCACAGTTCAGACCGTAGATTTGCGTGATCCTTATTAATTTCAAATTGATACTTCTACGCGTTCTTGAGAAAAGGTATTGACAGACAGGTGGACAACAAAGTGATCCTATAAGGTTCCGGTTAGGGTTCCGTACCCAAAGGATAAAAAACGGGACCCTATTACTGAGATTTTGCTGTCCGTTCGTCTGTCACCAGGCTTTATCTCATGCACCGTGATAGATAGACAGTTGAAAATTTCACAGATGATGTATTTCTGTTGCCGCTATAATAACAAATACTAAAAACCAGAATAAAATAAACATTTAAGGGGTTCCCATACAACAAACGTAAATTTTTTGAGACGTGCGAGAAATTGAGGCGCATTCGTTAGAGGATTGTTCGGTGCATATTATTATTTATGATTTTCCGTATTTTAAATATCTATATTCTGTACCGGAATCCTTCCTGCGCGAGTCCGACTCGCACTTGGCCAATTTTTTCCTTTTGAAGTGCGGAACCCTAAAAATTATTTAAACAATTTATTGTACACGGAAAATATATACGTAACACAATATATATATACAAAAGGAACAGCTTATTTCTAAAAGAAATTTCTTCCAGCAGTCTTAGGTCAAGTTAGATATAGTGAAGAGAGGACGTGTACATTCGATATAAATATATATACATAAATACGAGATTAAAATATATATCAATACTTATAATACATACATTTACAATAACTATTACATATTAACTCATGAACTATTAATTGGTTGACGTTATAATGTTCGGGCACTAACATCTTTACTTGGAAATGTTTTCACATGAAAAAGAGAAGTATACCCTTTTTAGGCCTACAGCGATGGTACTTAAATTAAATTTCAATATTATTATAATTCAACATAAAATACACACCCCAAATGGATCAGTTTCGTCCACTTCAGCAAATGGTATACCCAAGAACATGTTATACTCTCCGTCAGTTGCTCTCACCCCCCTTATCGTTCCCACCTTAGTTTCAACTGTTAGATTTTGACCACATACATTTTGTATTAAAACAATATTTACTATTAACAAAAATGCAGTCGTCGTGGGGCCCATGGTGGAAAACAAGTACGTCGTTTTCAAGCATGCGACTCGTTTTATTCATGTCGTTGAGATAAGGAGACGAAAATAACGACAAATACAGGTGGAAGAAAAACTTGGTAAAATGAATTTAGAAAATGAGGCATAGCATTGTTTCTTGGAAATACGGGTGAATTATGGGTATACAAATTAATCACGCCAATAAAGTGGTACAATAAAATGTTGAAAAAGAGTTTTTTTTAATACACGTAACTTTGAGATGAAATATTTTATTCGCGTCTACCCCATTGTGTGGGGTATCGTTGAATAGGTCTTTGTCAGGGTAACCCCCCCACACACATATCTGCTACACTATTGCTTTTAAAAATTAAAAAATAAACAGTGTATGATATGTTCATGGCGTGAACCCGTAGTGAACCTATTATAAAATCGGGATGCCACCGACGCCTACTGCTCCGTTATTTGACCACAATTTTTTAAATAATAATCGAACTAATCTGCACACCCTACATATTGTATATACTCGTATTTATCTTATCAACATACGCAAATATTCACGACATCGTTTGGGTAATTCTACTTAGTCATCGATTATAAAATCAATCAGCATTAAATATATTGCCAAGATTTATTTTACTGAATTTTTGCATTTCTCTCAGCTTTCAAGTTAAACAGTAAAAAGTTTAAAACAAAGAATTAATTAACATACATACAATAAAGCGAATACAATAAGTTAAAGCAATTAAATTCTTTATGTACGTGGTGGCTATCATCTCATCTGATAATATGGAAAGCCATACTCACCCATAAACAAAGTTTTGTCACTTGTCTTGTGTGATATTTCCACAGTCGTTTGGTGGCAACGTCCTGGCTATCAAGATGGATATGGAAAAATACCCTTGAGGTGGTTAGCATTCTCATACTTAGACAATCTTTTGCATGCCATTTCATCTGCACCGACTAGAAAATGATCCCATGCATTACTTTAGTTCCGTCTTAATACTAGAGGCTATCTGTGTGATAATTAACCGACATCAAAAAAGAAGAGGATATCAATGCTACGGTATGTTTTTTTAAATGTTTGTTACCTCAGAACTTTTGACTGGGTGAACCGATTTTGATGATTTTTTCGTGTGTTCCTTTTCAATTTGGTCCAGTTCTGACAAAGGCATCCATGAGAAAAATATATAAATCTTAAATTTGCCTTAGTAATAATAGACTTTTAGGGCAATAGAAGTCGGTTTCCAGTTCTCTTTGAACGCATTTACCTGTTTTCATCAAGATCGCCTATGTAACTGTTACCGTATATGAATTTTTTATATAACATTTATTGAAATGAATTACATACATACATCTACCGCCCATGCTCACTTATTATTATTACAAGCTTTTATTTAACTTGTAATGTAGTATGTATGCATACTAAGCGCTTTGCTTCTAATTTTATCATGCGTACAGCCAGGGAGTGGAACGCGCTACCGGCGTCTGTATTCCCTGAAAACTATAACTTGGGTGTCTTCAAGTCAAGGGTGAACAGGCACCTCCTAGACCAACGCGCACCATCGTAGGCCACATCGTCGCTTACCATCAGGTGAGATCGTGGACAAGCGTTGATCTATATTCTGTAAAAAAATATATGCAAATAATGGATGTGTGGTTTTTGTGCTCGAATCTTGCAAGTTTAAATATAACCACTTCCTCTTATCATAAGGAGCAGAATTTTGGCATGTTGGTTCAGTTTCAATGACAATCTCATTTTCATGGTACCATCGAGCTGATCTGTCGCAGGACGAAGAAACAAATGATCATTTATTTGCCAAAAACATAGTTTTTACAAGGTGTCAAGGTAACAATTTCAATTGGTTCGATGTGTACACATGCATGGTAAACTCGTCGCGTTTGTGATTGTTTTATGATCTAAAGATTTTCCTAGATTTTTATATAATCTTATATTCGATAAAAATTGTAGTTTTTATTTTATTGAGACCACAATTTCAGATTTTTTTGTGTGCAAAAGAGCGACCAAAGTTCTAGCGCCCTGATATGTATTTAACAGAAACCAGCTTTTTCCTGTGACTTTGATGAGATAATAACAATTTTTTACTATCAACTGCGGGTATTATTTGAAGATCGATTAAGTGAAATGTAATTTTATTTCTTTTGAGAATAAATATCTTTAACCACATCTAAAAAGCAGAAAATACAGGTTTCACTAAGAAAATACCAAGATACTTATAATGTGCTATAATACTTTTCTACACTTTTACAAAAATATGACAAAACAT
The DNA here is from genome assembly GCA_910589575.2 of Carcina quercana. NCBI lineage: Eukaryota > Metazoa > Arthropoda > Insecta > Lepidoptera > Depressariidae > Carcina > Carcina quercana. The sequence goes on from OU342436.1 coordinate 9,519,433, forward strand.
GCTGTCATCATTTTCACACGTCGTGACAACAATTGAACACATTATTTTAGTCCCTAATTTGTATTTCATAAGTTTTGACCCATCAATGCGACGGCGTCGGTGACAAAACTCGACTAGATGTAAATCTCGACTTCGAAGTTGAGGGGATGGTGCCGCTGGCCCTTCATGCGGACCGTGACGTGGTCGAATCCTACTCCTCCGTCCGTGATGTTGGCACTAGCGTGGGAGAAGTCGTTGTCAATGGCTGCTATGCCCTGAAACCAAGGTAATGTTAAGAGTTATTGAGAGCGTGACACTTCCAGCGTGTATATTTGCACAATGCTGTAGGCTGGATGTAGAGACAGTATGTCGCGAGTTAGGAAATTTAAATAAGCAGCGAGACGTAAATCGCATTTACTTCCCTAGGGATTTCAGTAATGTTTTTATTATTTGTTGCATTCAGACTCAGAATTAAAACTCGTTAGCTGAGCTTTGCAACGAAAGATTTTTAAATGTGAGCCTTCATCAATGTAAAAGGTAAAAAAAAACACGTACAATATTGCATCCTTGAACTAAAAGCGCCCGTGCCGTAAATACCTCGGGATGGAATTGACAACTTTCATCCATTGTGTAACAATCTACTATTATCCCTTTGCGTGCAGTTGCTGGTAATTTGTATTGAGTCAAAGGTGAACTACCTTCTGGCCTAACTCGTATCATTGTGGGACGCAATTTTTTTTATCACATGTGAGATCGTGGGCATGCCTTATTATACTTTCAATATAAATCTTTACAATAAAACTCTTTCGTCGTGACTCATGCAGTAGCTCTTTGTGATGAGCAGAAAAATATATATTTAAGGAACCGAGACCTATAGCAGAATAAAATATTTTTGCTACTAGCTTTACCCGCGACTTTGTCCGCATGTACTTCAGAGTTTATCCCAAAAGACATACTCCTACAATCGCGATAAAAAATAGTCTCTCCGTTGCATCGTGAAGGAAGTACAAATAAACAAATAAACTCACTTTCACTTTTATGATATAAGTATGGAAGTATGGATACATAGATGTGACAGCATGCCTAGTTAAAAACAAGACACGCCGGAACACTAGTTAAGCCGATATATGCGCAGACGCAGCCTTCGATAGATTGTCACGCGCATAAGGAAACATGTGCCTTAAACAGAGCGAAGGTCATGAGAATCCACTGCACTGCTATTTGCATTAGAAACTGTTTGTGGAATCGACTTATTTGGCTTTGTTAGTTCATAAGAAGCGTACAAACTTTGTAATGTTTTTTAAAAAAATTATAATCTCAGTATTAATTTTATACACACCCTCCGTGGCCTACACGCATGGACTAACAATTGAACGTCCCAGCCCCCAGGTTCGATTCCCAGTGGTTCCATCATATATGTTACCTAAATCTGCCGCCAAACAGTCGTGTAAATAGCACTTCTGCGTTCTGGTATGAAAGGTAGCAGAGCCATAGCCGCATTACCGTGAGGCTTCTGGGTGAGCAAGCTTATCATCCAACGGTCCTATCATTAGGTGGGATAAAGGCCAAGTGTAAACCCATTAGAAAAATATATTATTATGTGATGTTGGTAAATTATCTTTTAATTATTTATTACACTAATATTGGGTCATCTCATATCATAAATGAAAATGTCTAGAACTTCATCTTAGCGTCTGCCTAGGTATTAATAAAATTAAAAGAAAACTAGCATTCAAACACTTATCACCATGTATGTATATAGTTCATCCATTCAACCCATCGTTTATTTTACTAACTTCGTTCACCATCTAATTTTGCTAGTATTTGTACGACGACAAAGGTACAACGACTAAGTTACAATTAAACAGGAAATAGGCAGCAGCTTATATCTATGTAAAAACAACATCTTACTGTGATCACCAATCGGCCTTCACTGCGTGTTTATAACAGCAAATCTCTCATAGAAAGTTCAAGTCCAAGTCGATGTGATTTATTAGACTATTTACTTCCTTTTATATCTGAAGAGTCAACTACTTGACTCTTATACTTATAGGTCACTACTTGACATATATGTATTGACAACAAATCTTTTGCTTTGCTTCTAGAACATTTTGGTAAACGCAATAAGATGTTATTGACGGACGCTCAGACCTTGTCTATGCCGTGGATATTTTACTAAAGCTGATTTTACGACACCCACAGGCAAACTCTGGATAATTCTATCGTAAAGCCGGATTTTTTAAGGTCATGGTTCGTTTGTTTGAAACTATCGGCTGACCTCTGAACAAATATCTGATAATTCCCTAGTAGAGTTGTGCAGGATATTTATTGCTACAAGTAAGTTATTTTAACAAGTAATACAAATATATTTTTAATTAGCCTGTCTTAAAAATATGAACATTTAAAAAAATATTTATTGATTTACGACAAGAAAAATTGAAACTCCATTGTTAGTTTTATTATTCTCTGCTAAAAGTTTCCATTCGCAATAAATAGCAAAACGAATTGATTAAAAAGTTAACTTACTTTGATAACTCTTTTCTCTGGATCTCTGTACGATAAAGTCTTGATTCTTTTTTTGAATGGTATAGCGAAGTCTTTAACCCTCTGATGGAAGACCATTTTTCTATGCACTGTATCACCTATGATCATGTCGTAACAGACACTGAGCCTCCACAGCGTACACAACACAACTAGGAACACGAAACGCATTGTGCCTTCAACATATTTAAATACAGCCAAGTTCCTGCGCTCACTGCCGTTGACTGACTAAGCGATAACCCCTCTTTATAATGTCGAACAATACACTTCTATAACTGCTATGCTTAAACAAACTAACGTCAACGTACTGACGCATCTCCTAAATCTTTAACGATTGTTTAATTACCGAAATTCTAGTTGCACGACTTCGCAGATTTGTTTGCACTAATTCTAATGTTTTCATAACAATTTAGCTGATTGATCCGGTTGTATGTGAACTATGAAAGGAAGATAGATATAACATGTACTAATGGTTTGGGGAATGTAAACAAATAGTATTTTGAGTTGAATGTTTAAACAGCTGCTTATCAAATAATGGCCTATAGCATTACATTTATGAGAAAGCAAGGTTTTCAACCAAATTCAGTAAATTATTCCTTCTTTTACTTTGATCTAAATATTGTCACGGGCACGGTTCAAGAGCAACAGATTACCTCTATATAGTTTAGCCACTACAATTCAATTCACCGTTGCTCCGCGGTTACACATGCGAGGGGTTCCTAGTTCAAATCTCCAACCAAACTTTCATTGTTTCGAATTTTAAAGAGTTTTCAACTGGGACATAATTTTTGATTGCAATGCTATTTCTGTTCACAAATCGGACTTACCTTTTCGTTACAGATTTGTTTGGTGGTTATTGCCTTACCTATTATTTTAGTGTAAGGAACCCTTGGTGCGCGAGTCCGGCTCGCACTTGACACTTTTTATATATACACAATCATTAATATACTTGGCACCAGTACTTGACTGGTAAGAAATGTAGCCAAAGCAATCTACGAGTAAAAGCAGAATTTTTTTATAAACTCGTTTTTAACGCTTTGTAACTTGTTTGCAACTTATAATTACGTTGCGTTCAATGTGACACTTTAAGAAATGTTGATAATACACAATTATAGCATAAAATTGCTAGTTTCTTGGTCATGAAGAATCCCAGTCCAGTTGTTGGGAGCTTGTTAAGTTTGAAATACAAAGTAAGAAGCGCTTTTGGTGCTTCGGTTGTGCCTCATTGTTGAAGAGTAATAAAATTAAGTTCAGGCAAAATAAAAACAAGTGTAAATAGTACTGTAATACTCGTAGAGTATGTTGAAGAAATAATACTTAAATATAACAAAGTCTGTGGGTTTAGCTCAAGGGTTCAGAGTGAATGAGTGCGTTTCGATAAACTAATACATTTTTGACGTGGATAGAATCACACAGAAATAAATATATCGTAACAAATTGAGGTAGTATTGAATACTTCATCGTTGATAAATAGATATCTTACTTTTTTTAATTTATCTGTACAATACTCAGTTAGTAAAACATTTAAAGCTTTATTTAACTTTATTAGTATTAGTCGGAATTATCCAACGTCGTAGTACGACAATAAAAGAAACCCAACTTGTTAATAGCTATCATCTTAGTTTAACAGGACACATGTTTAGCCAAGAAAAAGACTGAAAGTACCGCGAAAGTAACTGAATCATTCCAGAAGTTCGATTTAAAATTAGAACAATTATTTTACATGATTTAATAACGTGAGCGTGACATATTAAGTCCACTAATTTATAATTTGATCGGAACTGCTGTATGAGATTTACGTTCACTAATAACGGGGAAGGGTTAGGTAATGGGTTTAGTTTAATGTAGATTAATCGGTCATCACGCCTTCCTTCGTGGGCGGTTAATTTCTGATAGTTTACTGAAATAACCTATTATTCATTTAGGAAATATATCTTCTACTATGACGCAATAAGTAATGTTTTGTTAAGGGAACTAACGATGATGTTAAAATGGAGTTGTAGAATTTTTTGATACCTTATGTTTTTGTTTGTCCGTTTGCTATTATTTTTGCCCGCGAAGGAACACGTCATGTATCAGGATCAAAAGTATCATATGTCGTTATCCATGGCATGTAAAATTTCATGTAGATTGCGCTGTTGGTAGCACTTTTGTAATTCAGTATGAAATGTAGTAAAGCCAGCACCTCATTAGGTTGAAGCTTTAGGTTGCGCACGCTTACCATCCAACGGCTTTATCGTCACTTTTCATTCAGTGATGTTAAAGCCAAGTTAAAACCCGTTATACATTTATATAAAAAAGGATTGGTTGTGACCAACAAACTTTCAAAGTCAAGCACACACAAATAGCTCACAGGAGTTGAATGAAATTTGGCAGACAAATTGTTAAAGGTTAACACCAGGATATTTAGTGCCCCAGTGGGATAATATATGAAATCAATGCTGGTGAGCATCTGTATGATTTAGGAATTAGACAGGATCCGACTCTTTCGGCTTCCTGAGTGTGTGGCTGAGTGGCTGATGAGTGGCTTAAAAAGTGAATGGGAACACGCCATGGTATCTGCCACGGTGTGGTGTCTACATGTATATATTTAAGCAAGATGCTTACGTATTACTGTGATCACAATCACCATTATGGTTAATATGTTATGCGAAGACAGCAAAGTAACTTTCCCGTGTAGTCCGTTCATTATGTCGGTCTATAGCTATGGCTAACAATTGTGTATTTTTAAAGAAGTCAACTTTTTTGGATTGCAATGCTTTATGATTTTCGTCATCTATTTAGTTAGTTTTGACTTTTAGGTCACTGTACATCATCAAAGTCCAAATTTTAAGTGTAAGTTTCTTTGCAATGTGATTAAGCAAATATAAGGCATATTATTTGTTGAGTAACGATAAACCATTTAGTCAAACTTCATATACGCTCAGATTAAAATTTTTAATATTTTCCAGTCATAATCATCACAAGATGTACACTTTGTTCGCAAACGAATGCAATACTTTTAATACTCATTATAAGTAGGGCAATTACTTTAGACTAGTTTAGATAAACAATAATTTCAATATACTCTAATTACGAGTCATCAGCAGAACACACAAAAAACTGGCATCCATTAGCAAAATTAATGGATTTTAAATGTAACGATTTAGTAAACAAATTATTAGTTTGATAATAGCCATTTAAGATTCTGTTGTCAAGTGATGTTTTTGCTTAATCCACGCAAAGGGGGGCTCGATGCAGACTGACGGTAACCGTGTATAAGTAAGCTACTTATATCCTCAGCTTTTATAATAGGTACAATTTTAGGCGGTACAACACTTGTGAGAGCATATCTGCAGATAACGGAATACATATTTTATGAAAAATCAGTCGACTGGTGGAAACATCAACAGCGTTTTACTATAACAATTCACTAACCACGGGAGATGATTATGGTAAATCCTAAAGTTAAGAAGGTACTGCACGAAAAATTTGTAAGTTGAAGTCTACTACTACTCTTTTAGCCCGATCCATGAACAAGGACACGCTCTTGTTGAAATTTGATGCAGATATATAAATATATAATAAGCAATCCATGCCGTTAATGATATCTCAATAAATATCAAATTTTTGTAGATGTCATTAACGGCATGTATTTTTTTACTAATTTATTTATGTATTTGTATTTGAGTTCAAGGATCGATCTAACTTAAATAAGTCACATTAAATAAGTATTAAGTATTTAAATAATTCAATTTACAAAAATTCGTGCAGTTCCCTATTAAGGTGAGTCCTTTCTGCTCATTTTCCATACAAGTTACTGTTCCCATAATCTTTTTAAATAATGGTCGTGCGTTACATTTAATATATTCAATGTAAGTCTAGTGCAGTAAAGAGCCCGTAACATAACATATATTTCACGCATTGTCCTGATATTAGCAGTTTGTAAAACAGCGCCGTCTTTTGGCAGGTTTTCGCGCTAAAAAGAGCACAATTTCCGTTAAAGCGTTCTCGATGTGTCATTCTATGAAGGAGGCTCATGACCAAAACCAGAGAACTATCCAATACTAATTCTTATTAACATAATCGATGTAATTCTATGAGAACTAACAAATGTCGTATTCTGTAGCAAACATTGACGAATGACTGATGTACTCGTATGATGCAATCAGTATTGAACACGAACTGTTAATAAAAACGTTATAGATATTTCAGTGATCTTACCATATCGTAATGACTTGGATATCCATTTATGTTTAAAAATGTCTAACAATTGATTTATATAAAACTGCCTTTTGTTTAAGTTTGTTTACAAAACAACAGCAAAGTGATAAAGCCCGAGAATTTCAATATTCCACAATAAAAGCGGAAGACCTCCATAAACAGAATAACAATGGCATTATGTAAAATAACTAACACGAAGTAAAGTCCCTTCCACCAGCATAGTGCGGGGAAATCCCAACTAAAATCACTAAATCCCCACTGTAAATAAAGGGGGTGAATAAACGAAGAGACGCCGAAATTGTAGACAGAATTCTTTTTTCATTGTCACACCCTGTGATGTATTTTGGTGATAGGGGTTAGAGTACGTGACTTTTTTTAAAAGATTGTAACGATTTGTTTTCCAAGTTGTTTTGTGTCGAATGCATCACTGGGCTGTGGAATAGTGTTTTTTGAACACATTTTGTGATTTTACTCGTAACTAGCTCAGTATCAAGTGTAGGAAACGTGACCTTTATATGACGGACACAACCTAAAAGGGTATGTGAAACGTATTTTTGGCATAAAATAATTTTTGATTATTAGCTTTGATACGAAAGAGTTCAACGATAGCACAAAATAGAAATATGGGGTTAAAAATATCTCAACCTGGAATTGTATTTTTTGTGATACATTTTTGGCATAAAAACTAATTTTTGATTATTAGCTTTGATACGAAAGAGTTCAACGATAGCACAAAATGGAAATATGCGGTTAAAAATATCTCAACCTCGAATTGTATTTTGTGCACTCAGTGTGAAAATACTCGTAAGACCATGAACGTTCTAAGTTGAAATTTCGTGGGAGCTACATAATAATAATTATCTTGTTCCCTGTTTCGGGACTCAAACTCCCCCGTGTTTGTGCATTATCTACTACGACAACTGAATAACTATACTTAGTAGTTCTGTCACCAGCGGAAAACTTGTTCCTAAGTTAATTTCGTGACACCGCTCACCTAAAATCTGTAGATATCTCACTACATCCAGTATGCACGTTACTTAAATAGTAGGTGCGTTTCACCGTAAAGGATATTTAATAAGAGGTTCTGTATAGCATATGTGAAGTATATTAATAAGTCCAAATAAATGTTACAAACCAGTCAGATAAGATTTATAGCATCAGGATATGTCCACTGTTGGACACATGCCTTCTTCGTGGTATGCCACATTGACCGGTCCCGAGCCACTTGCATCCAGCGACTCTCCGCGACGTTAGCCAGGCGTAACTGTTATTTAATGATATTTATTTCCCGATATTATAATCCGTGTTCATCATCATCATCAATAGCCTATATACGTCCCCACTGCAGGGGCTCAGGCCTACTCTCCTATAGAGAGTGTATGGGCCATAGTCTACCACGCGGGCCCAGTGCGGATTGGTAGACTTCACACATACCTTTGAATTTCTTCTCAGGAGTGTACAGGTTTCCTCACGATGTTTTCCTTCACCGCTAAGCAATCGGATAATGTACTTGAATTGAAAAACAACTCATAGGTACACGGCTGGACTCGAACCCGGAACCCTCAAATTGAAAGTCCGCGCCTTATCCAATGCGCCACCGCCATTTTTTGGTAATTATTTATCAAAGTCAGCTATTATTTTTAAAAGATTATGGTAACACTAACGTTAAAAATATTGATGGTAGAAAACTACTAATAAGACTTTTAAATTAAATTTCTATTAAATAACTACATCCTGGCTGTCAGCTATAGTGAACTGTGTCTCTAGAAAGTCTTTGTCCAGTGTTAGTTATAACGGCTATTGTGGATAGGTCCTTGTGTGTTTATTTCAATAATCATCATACATTATTTTATTAGAAGTCGTACTGAGGTAAATCTTATCCTTCCCTCATCCCTATTTAGCTTTCGCAGCAACCTTAAATCAGATTTTCTTTCTTTGAATGATTTATTCTCCTAATGGATTCTACAAAGACACCATCTTCGGGATCAGACACTTAATGGTATTCACCTTCTCGGAAAATCGGTTTCCTTTATCCCATACATATCGTGCGTTTACCAAAAATTCAAGCTAGCAGTATTCCGAGGGCGTTGCTATGGCAACCAGTCTCAGGCTCCGTGTGGGCACCTAAACTTTAAATTGTATTACCAGCAGCGCGCCGAACGCAAATATCTTTGAAGCCCTGTTTGTTGGCTCTATCAATCTTTTATAGATGTACCGCTGAGCTGAGCAGTGTTTTGTTGTGGCGGTATATGACGGCGTTATCTGAAAAATCTGATTTTATTGCATCCATGGGGATGGTTTTATTTTCTGCTTGCCACAAACAAGAAACATACGGAGTTTTATAACGAAAACTAAATGGTAATTGTATATCATTCGTAACTATCCGAAAAAAAAGATATAAACAACTAAACCTTTATTATAAGATTTTCATTGTTAATTTTTTACACAAATTGAGTATAATTTATAGTCTAAAACGTATCTTAATTAAAATGGTTCATCGTGATACGTTCACATCTTTTAAAATAAAACCAATTTTAACACACAAATTATTACGCGTTGGCCCTACCAAAAATTGCAATAATTCGATCAATTTATACATCTGAGGAGACACTTTTTAATCCGGCCCAAATGGAATTACATAGAGATTCGCTCCTCAAGAAAATCTGATATAAACGAAAGGCAGGGGACGAAAATACAAGGCGAACTTTCCTCTGTATATTTTGAGACGAGTGGTATTTCAAGTCCATATAAACAAGACCATTACAATCAGAACTATGGCTCATAGATTGTGTTAATGCAACCTACGGAGGGTTCCTCGCGAATAAAGGGACAAATTCTGTAACAAAGGGAAACAATAACTAGGCCATCTTATTTATTGCGTGTGAATTACGCGGCATAAAAAACAGGTCAAGTTAAGGCGTATAAATAAATTGTGTGTTATTTTTGGCGACACGCCCAAATGTGGGATTTCACTGTAGAGTTGTAAGACTGTACATGAGAAAAATTACATATGGTTTCATACAAATCAATTCCAGTATGATGAGAGATTAGGGTACATGTGTTCGGCCAAGTTGTAAGTCACTGAAAAGCGGCAATTGAAGCACTAGAGGTAAATATGTGCTTACCTGTTGAGAGTCAGAAACTTTAATATGGCAAGCACATAACAAATTGAGAAGATGCCTTGTAATATCTTTGCAGTTACTCTACAGATCGTCATTAAATTTTGCACGAACGACCATAACCTTTACTGCCAATAACACTGATACTTTTATCTCTTTACGTTACACGTAAGAAAGATACATTGTACCATGTTTACAATAAATTCCATAAATAAATGTTTGTTGCCAATCAGTAAACTAATACATTGAAATTAAATATTTTGAAATTGCATATTCAAAGAAAGTACGATAGAAATAAAAATACGTTTAGTGTAAGTTCTGTTTGAATCAGAATGTAACATGTTATTAAAATGAGATTAAACCAAACCGTCACGAATTAATACAGACAGTTGCATTAATCATTAATTGGAACGACCGCTGCACTGAGCTAAGATCAATCTTAAACTAGATACGTTAACTAATCCTTGAATTGGAGTATCTTAAGCAACAATTAGGGTCGGTATAACTCCGCCTAACGGACGAAGACTACTTTAAACCCTGATTAATCTAAAGACTAACAAAAAGTATTCAAGTTGGAGTCAAGTCATTATTGAGTAAAAACCAGTTTTTCTATAATTAAAATGCAACTTAGAAATTTTTTGTTTTGTTTGTTTGTATATATGTTATACGATACCTCCGCCAATTATTTATAAGTTTTTGTTGTTGTTGATAGAGCATACTTCAGAGTCGACCACATATAAATTTTATAGAAATTGATTCAGCAATTTTTGAAAAATCTACAATAACCAAGTATGTACCCAGATCATTCTACCTCTAAGGGTGAACATTTAAGAGGATGAATGCTGTAGAATTTTAGGGCAGTTAAAGCCGGTTTCTGGTTACTTTTGTTTAAATATTTCATGTACAGTTTTCTAAAATTTAAAAAAAATATTACAAAAAATTTATTATTAAAAAAGTAATCTTTAATTGATTACAGAACACAGTAACTAAACAAACACATTAAGAAACCTTCAAAATCATTACAATCACTCATTTTGTATTGTCTAAACTTTACGTTTACCATATTTGGTTTCCGATTATACTATCACAACCAAGTAAATCCGGCTTCCGGAAATGGCCCAAGGATTATGGCTGAGTGCGAATCGATAGACGGATATCCGTGCGAGTGGCGGGCAGTACTAATTGCCCGGATCGCCGGATGACAGATGACTGGGTTTGTTTCGATGAAAGGGAGGGATGTGTAAGGTAATAGCTTGGATTAATTTTGCATTTCACATCTAATACGTGAAAAAAAAGGTTTAATAATTTTTTTCGGCGCTATGGATCCAACACATTTTTATTCTGTATTATTGAACATTTAAAAATAGAAAAAAATTCAAACGGATGAGGAAATAATTAACATCGGCTTCTTAAGTCTTAAGTTTTATAACACACTAGAGGTAGCTTTTGTCCGCGTCTTCGTCCACTTGAACTTCAGAATATGTCTTTTTCCAGCCCTTCAACTATCCGTATCCCCAAAAATCAAGTCATTCTGAATCTCTATTACAACGTAAAGGAAGGACAAACATACAAATAAACAAAGTCACTTTCGCATATGGAATGCTGTGGAAAAAAAAACATTTTTCCTGAATTCAGAAGTTCATTTACTATTCATAAGAAATCAATGAAATTAACAGTGGTTTCGAACTGTACCCCGTTGTGGCAACGTTGGAATGTTCTCAACGTATTTTTTGTGTGTGTTAAGATACGATAATATTGAAATTCAAGTTGTCGGGATTAATTTTTTTTACATTAGAACTATATCGTAGCAATTTCATAAAATTGTAGTTTCTCATTTATACAAAGACACTTCGTATGAAACGGAACTTTTAGGATGCGCCTTGATTTTAATAGTGACGAAGGAGAATCCAATACCACCGTCGGCTATTTTAACATCCCCGTTGGAGTTGCAGAGGTCACGCACCACGATTGCCTGAAAACATAAATTTCATAATCAGAGGGAAAACGTCGACTGCTAAATAGAAGTGCCATGGGACGCCATAATGACCGATCTCGAACCACTTCGTCCAGTAACTTTCCACAATCTTTAAAAAATCTTTAGTGCATGTAGTTGAGGGCTGATCCACTCCTAATAGGCCTGTTTCCACTAATAACAAATTGCTTGGTTTATAGTTTCTAATTATAAATGAGGAGACGAAGATAAAACTAAAAACTAGTATATTTCTCAAAAAAGTTAAAGATTATTAATATTTTTAGAAAATGGATTCGAAAAAAATAGGCATTAGGTCACGTGACAACGAACACGAAGAACGCGGCGCAAGAAAGTGTGACGTCACGCCTTGCAAAACATCATTGTTGTTGTTGACGTTTTCATACCACAGAGCAGGTTATTTCGCGAGCTGTGACGTCATTCAAGACGCCATGACACTATTCAGCGTTTTCGAGGGAAATATAAATTGCTTTTTTTAAATACAAAATACGTAATGTAAATTTTGCTTTTTCTTTAAAATATAGCTTTTTGGGGATATAATATAGATTAAAGTATATAATTAACCAAGTTTTCAAATTTTGTCAACTAGCCTATTTCCTGTTAGTCTTGCTCTTAAATTAATGTAGCAGTCTATAATGAGGGCAGGCTAGTTGTTATAACCTTTCATTATATAATATATTTCCTATCTTATATAACATAATTAACGCGATCGAAAATAACTAAGGAACCGATTTCAACTGCCCTAAAAATCTGCAGCATTCATCGCCTAAAATGTTACCCTCTGAGGTAGAAATATCTGGGTATTTATTTTATTTTTGTGGATTTTCTCAAATCTTTTTCAATTTCGACATCATTTATACGACCACTTCTGAAGTATGATCTACCAAAAAATAATGATCAATATCGATTCATAATTGGCGGAGTTACAGCGTAACATACATACAACACATACAGTCGAACCCCCTCATTTTTTGAAGTTGGTTGAAAAGGAAATAAATAATTATGAAGTCTAAGCTCGTTGAAAATAAAATAAGCGTGGACAAGTGTGAGTGGAACTCACAAAAAGAGTGTTCCGTACACTGTATATAGAAGAATTATAACGCTCTATTAATGCTGTTGGCATAGCTAGAATCGTTGTGTCAATTTTTTCAAAATCAAAAACTAAAAGTTTAGTACGATTTTTAAAATTGTTTAGAAATAGCCTATTCGTTCTGGCTCTAATTACGATTAGTTTTTATACATTTAGCTTCGGAAACCTGAGGATAAATCTTGAGATTACATAGTTAATTAGCCTTATCTGCCGAACGGCAATGATGATAAGGTAAACGTTTTAAATTCAAATACGTGCACAAGGTAAATGTACTTACAGTAATTTTGCTGCCATCACTGCTGTTATAGTAAACAGTTTCTTCTTTTTCTTTATTACCACCAGCTAGACCTTGAACATTCTTCTTGTAAAGAAGATGTTTCCTGTGATAATCGCCGATAACAAGGTCTTTACATATCACTAAATTAGCGGCCAGAATCAATAAAAAAATTATTTCAATCTTCATTTTGAGCTTCTCTGTTGAAGACACGCTATCAACTGTTTTTTCAATAGTGAAACACTTCGATAACTCTGTCCAATTAAGCGATAAGTTTGCAACATTAGGTCAAAGATTGTTTCACACTAGTTTTTGTTACTGCTTACATTGTAAGTATTGAGTTTTAAAACTGATAAACCTGTTATTTGTAGGAAAAAATGGGCAAAATAGTAGCCCCATTATTTTATGATCTATAGAAACTATTATTGTCAGTATACTAAACTACCATAACTTTTATGTTTATTATATAATCTTCAGTGTAGGCAGAACAAACTAACTTTTACAAAAAAGAAATAAAAAAAATATATACGTAATGTTCTGACTCCGGCCCTGCTTAAATAGTCTCATGTTTGTATAATTATTTTAGTTCACTTATGTATTTTATCCAACTACCCATTAAAAATTTTTAAACTAACTTACTTTGTTTGTTTCCTTGTATTCAACTGGAACTTACTTTATTACTGTATACCCACTCGAATGCTCACTGACATACCATTTTTATTTCTGCTACATTAATCTCATGAAGTGAAATGTAAATTTCTTTTGAGATGAATAAACTTATGTAACCACAAATCTATTCATTGATGATGAAAATAGTATTATTACGTAACCAATGGTGGTCTTACGCCGATACTTATAATTAACTAACTAAACTAAAAAAGTAACTTTTTAACAAGCGAATGAAAAGTAAAAAAAAACCGATCGCATAATTTTTAACTTTTTATGATTTTGATACATCCAGTGTCACTCAATTGCTCAAAAGCGTGCCAAGCAATTGTACACATATATACTCTCGAAAAACTCTCGCCTTCAGGGTCAGTCGAATAAAAAATCTTCATCGCATCATTTTTCCAAAGTGACAAAACAAAAGTAATCAAAGATAAAATGCTTCATATTAGACACTATTAATTTAATTTGTATTGTTTACTTTATTTAGATACTTCGCTATTTACGTATAGGATTGTGGATGAGATAATGTATGTGGAGCAGAGAGATTTAAATATAGTAATAGGTTATAGAGCGGGCATTGGGAAACGTTTCATATTTTGATTTCAAAAGTCAACGGTATGTCAAATGACTTGTACGGCCGCGTGACGTAATGTGACACTAGATTGAGTAACTTATTACCAATTGGTAATAAGTTTAGGATCAAAATTTTTGTTTGCTTAGTCCGGTCTATTACCATTAAATGTCTTTGATGTGGAGGATGACCAAGTATTGCATAAATTACAGGAATGTAATACACATTGCTTGGTAACATTTTCCAGAAGTCGAAAAACGTCCCAAAAGCGATTTTTCTGTGTTGTATGCCAAATTATACATCCAACAGAAGGGCTGATTATGATAATGAAAATGCACTCCATTGACTCATTACGAAATCTCAGAAACTATGAAGGCAATTAACTTGAAATTTGGTAAAGCTAGTTGGACGCAGACACCCTAATAAATATTTCGGAATATAATCTTTGTGGCAGATTATTGGAAAAAGTGGCTTGTTTACTTATGTAATCGATTTATTTTATTATGCCTTTAAGTATAAAGATACACTTCGAAGTCCAATGAATCTCCGGGTGGTGCTTTGAGCAGCAATTTCACAAAGGTGAACCCGACGCCTCCGTCTACCAGAATCACCTGTCCTGATTTAGTGAATCGGTTATCACGTGCTATTATTGCCTGTACAGAGAAGAGATTGACATATCATCATTAACAGCCTGTATACGTCCCCACTGGAGGGGCTCAGACCTACTCTCCTACAGAAAGTGTATGGGCCGTAGTCCACGACGCCGGCCCAGTGCCGAACGGCGGACTTCACATGCCTGTTCAAGACATGCAGGTTTCCTCACGATGTTTTCCAGGTACACGGCTGGATTCACAAATATATTTATGGTCATTCATTTTAGTAATTTAAAAATCTCATAAAATAGGTTTTTACCTTTATATTGTCTAGCTTTTACAAGTAGGCGAAACTCTGACCAAAAATACACAACCTTATCAAAAGAAACGAAGCCAACGAGTGTTAGCAGTAAAACATTGATAGCAAATAACATCATCAAACTAATTCTTGGCTCTTAAAGAAACCTGTGGATCTGGGCATGGATTTAATTTTTCCTATACTTACATTAATTTGACTAGCATCACGAGTGTTGTAGTAGACTGTAGCATTTTGTGCTCCTCTAGTGATTGTGTGACGTTTCACTACGTGGTATATCTGGCGTTTCTTGTGATGATCACCTTGGAAGAAGTCCTTGCAGCAGATCAGTCCCCAAGCCAGTAACATTACAAACACGTGAATCTTCATTGCTTCGTTATCTGTTAATCTGAATCTGTACAGTTTCCTTATAAAACCAAAAAGCAGTCAGCACAAAGATTTTGATTGATTTTGAATGCTATGCTGTGTTTAAAAGATTACAAGTATATTTTTTTCACTTGGATTGATGTCTAACTCTCAAACACATTCACTTCGTTTCATACACTTGGGTCTTATCGATATTTGTATTGATTGGAGAACTGATTTCAATAAATTTCCTTTTTTGTTCGGATATTTTTGTTGATATTTGTATGTTAATGTTTATTAGTTGCACAAAACACGGCAGCTAATTTCTTTTAAAAACTGACACAATTTGCTTGATATAAACTGAAACAAAATGATAAATCCAGCGTAACTAACAAGCTACGTAGTGTAGACTGATTTTAATTAGACACATCCATAATTAAAGACACATTGGAGATAACGTTAATAATGATGTATAAACATTACAATAATTAGAAATAATTCTGAGAGTGGCACTAACTACTACACAGAATGAAGATATTGCTAGAATTATGAAAGCAACAAAGACGAATCGAACGAGTAAATACTTGGAATATAACACAGACAATACTTGTGTGTTGTATATACAATCAAATTCTGCGTGTATGTAAATGAATATTGAATATATTATACGCTAACTATAAATCCACAATATGCGGCTAAAACGTTTTTTTTTTTACAGAATATAGATCAACGCTTGACCATGATCTCACCTGGTGGTAAGCGATAATGTGGCCTACGATGGTGCGCGTTGGTCTAGAAGGTGCCTATTACCCTCGACTTGAAGACACACAAGTTATAGTTTTCAGGGAATGCAGATGCCGACGACAATATCAAGATTGAAGAAAAGCTTCTTGTATTTATTTAGTTCTTGTATTTATTATGTTATTTTTTTATTATTCTTGTATTTATTATGTATTTATTTATTGTAGTAAAAGAGAATTTTTCTTACAGGTTAAAACTCATTCAACGTACATATGGTCGGTCATACCAGCTTCTGTCAAAGGCAGTTGTATTCACTTTTCGACGTGACCCTTCCCCATAAATAACCGCGAATGCGAAGCTTTCCCATAATCACTACGCTTGTCAGGTGGATTGGTGGTTGTAGTAATATATTGGTGATACTTATCCGTTATGCCATTATGCTTGGCATATGTCATAATGATACCATGCCACATACGATAAAGATAATTTTACTTGGTTTCGTGTTCTACGTCACCTAGCCACACTTATGACACTTCAAACAAATGTCGTGATGTCGGCACACATCGGATGAAATTTGTAAACATACATGTGTGAGTAGTTCGCGCACGCTATACAACACATAATGGTCATTTTCCGCGCCAGTCTATTGCGGGGGAAGTGAGGTACCGCGTATCGGCTGGATGAGGTGAACGTCCGTTCTTTAGATAGTACTACATACTTCTATATTAAGAGGCTATGTTAGTAAGACCATGTGGTCGGTTTCAAGGTTGCATTGTTTTGTAGCTGTCCCTCTCCGAGCCCTATCCTACCCGAGCGCGTACGGTGAGACAGCATACATTACGCAATGTTATCCACCCGTTATTTGGATGTTTCGTAGTCCAGGGATCATTTGAAGGATACAGTATATTATGTAACCATTTTTTAATACAGTATACTAATGAAATTTCAGATGTCGGTGGTTTTTCCAAATTATTCTAAATTGATTCATACTCTTGTAAATCAGGTTCAAAGTTGCGCCTTTTTATTACCGAAAAATACAATACTTTGACACCTGTAACTCTGGAATTATACATTTAAACGAAAATCTGACTCACCACCGACACATATATTTGTTTCTAGATTGTGTCTTGAAAATTTCATAGATTTTCATAGCTTAATACTCAAAATATGACTGGACTACGTTTGTATGGGCGCTTTGACAACAGCATACCCTCTTAATTCTGTGACCTAACAACCATGTGAAGAAGATACAATTCCCAAAAACATAATTACAGGGCTTTTACTACTTCCTAATAGATGCATCAGTTCACCACTGTATATTATATAAAGGCTAGGAAATACATATTCTGTGAACAAATATATATATTATTGTTAAGTTCAAGACTGGAGTAGTTGCGATAGCTAATTAACTAGTATGAGTCATTGTGTGACCCACCGAGTACTTTAAAAAGGTTGTAAATGAAATTCGCTTTCAAAAATATTTTATTTTACTATGTACTAACCCCAACTTAAATTCGCAATCCTCCACGTTATGCAAGTCCGACTCGCTCTTGGCCAATCATTATTTACATTTTCCGTGTGTGATACAATACCGTCTCCGTGACCTAATATTATACTCCTGTACTTACAATCCTGAGGACCCGGTTACGATTCCCAGTGAGAATAAAAACCTAACGGTACTTTTGGTTGGTGGTAGGACATTCTCTATGTCCGCCTGGCCAGTGACCACCACATTACATAAGTCTTCCGCCAAACAGTAGTGTTAATAGCACGGTTGTGTTCCCGTATGAAAGGTAGCAGTGCCAGCGTCACATTAGATTTAGACTAATGGGTGTGCATGTTTACCATCCAACGGCCTTAGCGTCACTTACCATCAGGTGAAATGAAGGCCAAGTGCAAACACGTCATAAATAAAAATATTTAGCTCGTTACTTTGCTTATTATATATAGAAATAACATATATGGAAATATAGTCAATGAAAATTTCGAATAGTTATTTATTGTTAAGAATATATTCCAATGTCATAGTCGAGTCCTTCGCCTCTCTCGCTCCTCAGTCGCAGGTTGACGTACGTGTATCCGATACCACCGGCGGTCACGAAGGCTGTCGCTTGAGAGTTGAGGTTGTCGTACGCCATGATCGCCTGAAACCACCAAGATTATGCAATGAAACACACACACACACACACATACAAAACGCCGGCCAATTGCGGGTCAGACTCGCGCCAAGGGTTCCGAACCATGGAAAAAAGCGTACAGATTCTTTTGATACAAAGTCTATTTTCCCGACACATTTTTTTAATGATTAACTCGCTTAGATGATCTCATAATATGTACACCAATTCTACAATGTATATTTAAGATTTTTCGTTTTGGAAGTCTAGATTCATTAGCTAGGGTGTCTCTTAAACTTTTGACGGCAACGTCGGACTGTAAATGATAAGAGGTAGTTCGAGTGTTCTGGAAATCTCACCTGTTAAGTGACGTTGAGGCCTACGATACTGCCTATTGTTCTAAAAGATGCCTATTTACTCTTCATTCAACAATTCATTCGAGAAACAGGGAACACTAAAACTCGTAAGTGGCACGCATCATGGGTGAAAGTGTAATACTGTGTACGGATTTAGGTGTGCCATTCTTCTTTTTGGCCAGTATTTAAATGGTGATTTCGAAATCAGCTTAGCTTATAATAGCTCCTGCGATCACCCCCCAAAATGTTTTTGTTAAAACCAATAATCAGGCAGCATGATAACGAATAAATAGGTACTTTATACCGTCTTTGACCATATTGTCAGTTATCATCAGGATATATTGTTTGTCATGCTCCGATCTATCATAATAATTACTTGAAAAGAAATGAGGAACTTTAAACCAAGTCCATGTTATCTCTCCACTCACTTTCTACATTTTATGATGAACTCCAGTTATCTCATATTCATTCCCGTTTGATGATAACCCATTGACATTTGATAAACGTTTTGCTTTGTAGAAGATCAGTTCTAACTAATAATTTTACTAGTTTTCCGGTATCGTTTATCCTAGTAATAACTAGTTTTTTGGGTTCCGTTCGTGTCCAAAGAGTGCACCCTTGGGTTGCCTACGAAACCCGTACTACGTAGTTATGTGCAACAATTTTTTAACTAACTGTTTTGTACAATGGCCTGACGTGCCTCGAGACTTAAGACTTCTGAGTATATAAAGGCAAAGTGCAAGCCTATTGTGAATTTTATAAAATATTATTCACAGTAAATATTAGCTAAGCTACCATTCCACTTTCCAACTGTCCAGTTTCCAAGCTTCCCGAAAATTTGAATTTCAGAGTTAACTAGATCATCGCTCACCACTCGTCACTTATCATCAGGTATAATTGTAATCCAGTTTAATTCTTTTAAAAATAGAAATAATTTTTTAGGTGATTCTAAAACAGTTTAACTCATTTACACATCATTCCTGCTCATTAATTAGTTTCCCATCACGAGTATTGTAAAAATACGTACACCACATAAACAGGATGGCAGGTGATATATACCTATAGATACACGATGTAATTTATATGTATCACTGCATCATGCCACATGAATGATTGAATGAATCAATTTGACATGCCCGGATATTGAACTGTGAATACACAATGTCATGTTTGAGAAGCGCTTTTTGGAATTTCCGATCTGATTTCCTCAGTCAAAATATCTCCAAATAGTTTTTCCTAATGTACGAGTACATACCGAGGTAAGTTGTGTTTTTTTTTTGCTGCCCTACGTTATTATGGAGAAGCATAGAAGGATGCGCCTTCCGCCGTTCCTCTACTTTAGGTCCTTTATTGTTTTATTCTTCTGTATGAAGCTTATTACATACGAGTATTATTTCTCAATTACTAGCTTGCCCGCGGCTTCATTTGCGTAGACTTCAATAATTATACCACGGGAAATTCTTGTTCGATCGATCAAACACACTCACTTTCGCATTTATAATATAAGCACCTACGGACCTCTATGGTATGTACATACTTATAAGTAACAGTCATACTTACATTAATGACTTTCTGATCTTCACTGCTGAAAAATACGTCTTTCTCTCTTTTCACAAGCGGGATCGCACTGTATTTAGAAACTTTGTGGAAAATCATTTGTTTCTTACTTGATTCACCTAGTATCAAATGTTCGCAGCTAGCCAGAACTAGCAGGCTGAGTAAAACGAATATAAATATTTTGTTGTTCATGTTTCATTCGCACCAGAGAACGCTCAAAACTGAATCATGTCCATTGAACAGTGCCATCATAATAAAGCCCTTTACCTAACCTGCGTTTAGAGGTATGATTCAAATCTACGGTATCGAACGAGCGTTTTTGTTATGACAATCGTATACATGATAACAAAACGTTGAAACCCAGATATAATGCGTTCGTCATGAACATTATTTGTGGTTTATCGTTTTATTCCGGTAAAATGTTCAATATTAAATCAACGCAGACAAAGTCGTAATAAACACCGCAAAAAATGACAAGTAAACCTCTCTTTGCATTTATTCTGTATCGATCAAAAGTCATTCGTAAGACAATAATTTTAAATAAATAAAACTACTGGGTTACGAATGCGTACGTAACCAAAAGTTCGGAACCAGTTAATTTTTTTACCAGGGTAGTTATTGGGGTGAACGGTTTGCAGCGGCTGAACCGCTGGATAAGCTTTGAGCCTAAACCACACCACCAATTGGGACAGATGACTCGTACCATACGCACACGTAGGCCTAGAATCACCGAATGAGCCGACTTGATTGAATAAACTGATCCACATTACCAGAAAGGTCGAGAAGGGATACAGTTTGTATGAATAATTGAATAGAAATCGTTGGTATTCCCTTGTGAAGTTGATAGTGTTTTTTCCGTGGTTTGTGTCGCGCTGTAGACGAGTGTTTAGTTGTAGTACTATACTGGTTTATTGGAACTTTTTACACACGTATCTTTTTCGAGGAGTCTTTTCAACCAGAATTTTGATGTCTATTGTTAAAAACACAGTTGGGTAGAGTGATGCTCCTTCAACAGTCGAGGTCTGGGTTCGATCCTAGCTCGTACCAATAAGCTCCAATTTGGAATTTGGAATTTATATACGAATGATAAAAATCATTACCACCATTACTGCATCTCGGCGAAGGAAAACAGTGTGATGAAACCTGCACACCCCTGAGAAGAAATTCAAAGGTGTGTATGAAGTCTACCAATCCGCACTGGTCCCGCATGGTGGACTATATCCCATACACTCTCTGTAGGAGAGTAGTCCTGAGCCCCTGAAGTGGATACATATATAGGCTGTTGATGATTGTTAACATTTAACAGTGATTTAGTATTTATGTGTATACGTATATGGGTCATGTTGAGTTATATTTCACAAACTACTTGAAGTTTCTGTTTTTATCCTTAATTTATTATTAGAATGCGTAATATGCGCTTGGTTCTTATCTCACATGTTGGAAGTTTACAATAAAGCATTATCAGCTGCATGAATATGTCCGCTTTAAAACTGGTAGCTCCACCATAGATCGCCACTTCGATCTGGATATCTGGCAGACTGAATTACCGTGTTTGGTAGGGGCATTGGCGGTCGCAATGAGATGCTGGGGGTACATAGACGGAACTCACACAATATATTTTATTTTTGTTTTATCAGTATTGTTATGTTACGACATTTGAGGAACTAAAAAGTAGTTTTTACAAATTCATTTATATGAATATTTCAGGCTCATTAAATTTATATGTGCAGGTTTTGTAGAATTTTATTCATTATCAAATCAACAGCTATATTTCTTTTTTCACTATGCGTAAACTTTTATTACATAATCAAGTGGTCTTCCTCGTTCTGCTTTCAATAGAATGCTAACGTATGGGAAGCCTACACCTCCCTCTGTAATGGTTGCCGATGAACGAGAGTTTTGAATATCGTACGCTATTATCGCCTGAAACAGAGCACGGAATATTATAAAGGAAAAGATATCTACTAGTGAACATAAGCTTTCCAAATAGTTTGAAACAATTGGAGCATTGCAGGAGACATTTATTCGATTTTTTACAAATGCCCCTGAAACATTTCCACCAGGGGTAATTTATATCCATATATTGCTCCTAGATTATGAAAAATATTCTATAGCTCTAAATATAAAGTACATTTTAAAAAATAGAAGCAATATACGAGTATGGATATGAATTACCCATGGTGGAAGTGTTTCAAGAGCAATATATGGATTAACTGATGTCCTCTCACCTGTGATAATTATATGGTGTAAAAGTGTATTACTGCTTATTAAACTTATTTAGCAATAAAGGGGTTACCCTAACCTAAGTTGGAGTCATGTTGTTGTCATATCAAAAAGTAGGTGTCGTGTTGTTGGAAGTAACACTGATTCAATTGTCTAATCAACTCAAGGTTTCTCGAGTTGGAGTCAATAAAACTAAATACTTCCTTTAACAGATCCTTTAAAGGTACTCCACGTACCTATATGAGTGATGAATCTTATAGTTCGTCTAGCGATTGACAGACGATACGTCACCCAATCACCCGTCTTACGCAGTATTCCAATCTTACGCAGTATATTTGAAATAAATAAGTCACACAGAACACACACGTAACGATTTCTTTAAAATGTTGATATCTCTCTAACCAACCAACCGAACCAAATATATTGTATGGTATACAATTATTCGATCTAATTGATTTTTCGCTACTCAAAATCCATAAGACCATACGATGTTGACTCCACTTTATAAGAACACCTAGTCTAATTTTTATTTTGTTTTACATTTTCAGGTGTTGTTTGATTCCGAATTCGTAAGACATTTAACTCAGACGCTAGTAAATTCAATGCTTACTTGAATCTTCTTTCCATTTCGACCATTGATATTTCTATGTTGTTTCGTGTCATAGAACACATTCACATATTTATCGTTTAGAAAGGCTGGTTGTTGAATATATTCCTCGTAAATTATCTCTTTGTGATCAGGATCGCCCACTAGCAGGTGATCACAGTTCACGAAACAACTGATCAATAAAACGAGCAGTGTTGTTGTTCCCATTTCAGAACCCAACTAATGTTGAAAGGTGAATGCCACAACAATGACTGTAGTAGAATTGAAGTAAGTTTACAAACATATATTCGGTTAAAAAGTCGATTCCTGTCCAAGGCCAAAACAGGCTAACGTTTGATTTTATGGACGAAGTCAAGACGAGACCGAATCTTAATGCCATTTTATTACACAGTACCTACAGGCTTTTATTTTTCAATACCCGCTCTTTGACTGGAAGATTGGATTCCATTATGTCTGGTATTTAGACTTATCACTAATATGAAATATTATTATTATCTATGCCATGTCACTAGGTTGGATCAGATATAATTGTGGCAATCGACATATCTTGTAGTCATTTGTCTTTAGTGGTGCCCAGAATAATCAAGCCATGTATTTTTACTTCTTGCCATTGCACATAGTAGAACTGAATGAACTCGTGATGGACAATTGCTCTGTTCAAAAATCCACGGTTTTTTATTTGAATTCACCTCGAGTCATCTGTAACACGCTCGTATTATATGCCTAGAGGTGCAAGGTGCAATGATGTAAGGAAGACGGGCCTGAACGTGGCCAGAACCAATCGCGGCATCAACTCTTGCGCAACGTTGACGATCATGGATACACTACATGTCCAACGCATAACATAGTCTGTTCCTGAGGTATGGGAGTGGCACGGGAGGGTTTGTTTACGGAACATCAAACGACGCATAACTTCAGTCGGGCGTCACACGACACGCCACTTGTTACCCCTCCCTTACCGCTCCTATACCTCAAGAACAGACTCAGTTATGCGTTAGACCCTCCCTCTATAATGCCACATCAAATAGTGAAAGTCAAGGGATCATTGCAGACAGGCGAAACAGGCCATGCCAACCTGTAACCACGCCTTAAAAGCAATCGTTACAACTAAGCCAGTGTCAATGCAGCAATGCAGGAGCAATCACAGGACATGGACTCTACGACAAATGAGCTGCACATTGACCTTTTCCATCAGCTGCCTTTTACCCGGTCCCCTTGCATCCAAAATAAATTCACAACAGTGGTTATCTGGTTTCATGTCAACATAAGACAATTTTGCGATTTCTTTGCGTGAAAATTAAATAAGTACACGATTATATATTTAATTTAATGTAATTACAAGTAGGATTTAAGAATAAATTGCTATAACATAATCTAATCCTCTGAACGGCGCGTTTCTTAATCGAATGCTGACGAAAGTGTATCCAAGCCCTCCTTTCTTGATGGTCGCCGTCGCATCAGAGTTTTGGATGTCGTACACAACTATAGCCTGAAACCCAAATATAGGCATGGTATTGCATGGTATAAATATTTGGTAAGCCTGACGCTCTGTTGGGTTCCGTTAAAGATGGTAAAATAATTATCACCTCAAAGCTTAGCTTGAAGTTTCTGGGTGAGCACGCTTTCCATCTATTGGCTTTATTGTCACATATCGTTAAGTCAGATGAACTTCAAGCAACAACTAACTATCTACAAATAGGTGACAAATAAGATAATTTTAAACATGAACATTTTGGGATACTTCTGGACACTGTGGATGTACATTAGTCTAATATTGTTCTTTACTAAACATTTTTATAATAAAATAATAGTTTACTTGATGACACGCGTTGTTATTTTATGGCAAATACATATCAAGCCCGAATATACCTCTATATAAAATCTCTTGATGTCCAGCAGTGTGCTGACGATGTTGGCGTGTACTTACATTGATTATTTTATTCTCTTTACTATGGAAGAACACATTGACACTTTTTCTCAATATAGATAGTGGTCGCTGCACCGTATCATAATAAATCATCTCTCTTTTAGTTAGATTACCTACAATCAAATGATTACAACTGACTGTAACACTGAATAACAGACAAAGAAGTATTATAATGTACATGTCCACCAAACAAGTTTTCCTGCATCAATGAACGCAATTGTCAATATGGAGGAGTAATTGTTTGTAAAACAAGTTGCATTTCATATCCTATTGAGACCGGAATTTCTACTGCAACATTGCTGTCATAGTACCACTCACGAAAGACACAAAGGTATGAACGGAAAATTGTTCTTGTTTTGTGCGAAAACAAGTGTCACCTCTTGTCTCCTACACTTTAATTCGCACTTTTTTGCCCAGTTAGTAGGACAAACTCCTAAACCGACTACAACAATTAACCGAATCTTATTGAAGTATGATTATTTTGTCATACTCTTTTGTGACTCCTACCACGTTCACATTTTCGTTTCAACTTTTATAATATAGGTATCTCACATGTGTGTCAGATATTCTTTACTTACTTCGTAAATCGTCTCTTTGTTGGTAATGAGCATGTCAACAAACCATTTAACCTAAATATCGTTTTTTAAACTTATTATAAAATAATAATTTGATACCTATACAGATTTTGATTTTATGGTCTCGAACCAAAACTAGAATTGGCTAAGAGTAAGTTGTACTCGGGGCGTGTAAGGGGCTTTGAATATAGGTATGGATTAGTATATATCATAAATTTTTAAAATATAAAAATTATAACAAACAATTAAAACAAAAACCAACTTAGTTTGCGGTTCGCCTTGAATCCACTTGCAAAATTTTTACTGTACATATGAAAAATTATTATTGTAAACCATTGAAATGTTAGTTTTTTGTGGAGGCTGCAGGATTGTAAAATATAGGAATAGTTAAACTGTTGCGTACCCTAGAAATTATTAGTAGATTTGTATTCATCTAGATCATAGATCAAAAGTTCAGGGATGAAATTTACTAGGGACCAACCTCACAGCTCACGGATGTCTTTGCTGACGATATCTCTAGATTTCCATGCAACAAGGATCAATATCTAATGACGTCAGCAAAATCATCGGTGAGCCGTAAGGTTGTTGTTGATGTTTATCCTTGGTGGACCCCAGGTTAATAAAAATAAAGATTTGGATGTTAAAATAAATACATTTCACTTTTAAATAATTTATTTATGTAATGTAATAATTTATTTGTCTATGTATGTAAAGACTAAATAAAATTTAGTTAATTATGAATATATCTTGATATCGTAGTCGAGTCCCTTCCCCCGTTCGCTCCTTACTTTTAGCACGACGAAGGGATAGTCGACGCCTCCAGCCAGTACGTTGACACCAGCGTCGGATTGAAGATGGTCTGTAGCCGTTATACCCTGAAAAATTATGTTTGAATACAGTAAATCTGTTGTCCTACAAAATGGACCTGGGGGGGGGGGGGGGGGGGGGGGGGGATCGCTGGATGCAAGCGGCTCGAGACCGGTCATTGTGGCTTACCATGGGGGAGGACTTTGTTTAGCAGAGAGAGAGAGAATCTGAATATACGACATGGGAAGCCTATACTCGGCTTTGGACAAATCCCTCCCGGCTGATGACGATGATGACGATGGTAGCATTATATTTGTATTTAATCAAAATGGAGATGATCATATGAAAACTGAATAGTCCATTAAGTCAATAAACATTAATTTCCGTCATCTGTGACATTGTGGTATGCTACTTTAGCGTTAGTTTATGTAAACAATCAACGGAGCGCAACTAATGTTAAATTATTCATGAAACTCATAATGAAAGTAAGGACAACTTCCGCCGTACATCATTGGATATTGTCATTTTAATTACATGCTTTATTGGTCACGAAGTTGAATTTTGTTGGATTGCGTGAGTACTACAGTGGAGTGATAGAGTTGATTTTTAAGTGTGTAAGTACTATAGGGTAAGGGTTAATAAATGAAGCTGAAAACTATCACTCATTAATATTTATTTAAAAAAAATTGTATTTTTAAAAAATATTTTGCACGAATGTTGCAAAAAACTACGAGAATTAAACATAACTTTTAGAAAAATATTGAACACGTATAGTACATTTTGTTTTCTTTCATTTTCCATTCTAGCCTGTCGGTTCTAATAGAATCGGTAGGTCTGTGACAAGGCTTACGATCCCTCTGCGTGCTAACTAGCGCCCTCATCAGAAAAAAATTATAGCTAATTAAATTACACACTTAAATGAAAATGGTATAGTAAAGTTATAGAAACTATCCGTAATTTTAACTTAACGTGGTGCTAGTGATCCAGCGGAAGCCCCTTAAAATGTATAGATGTAAATATAGTGCATATCGAAGTATTAGAGAGGAGCTAACAAACCGATAGTTCCCCAGACAACAGTTTAGTAGTTGGTTATTTAGTTGGAGCATTGAGCTTTCATAAGAGAGGGTGCGTTCTTATCAACATGACAGCCGCTGTACCGCCTTTGGCTCCTACTATCTCGTAGCTTTTTTGAGAACGACTAAATTATTTGGTTGGACAGCGATAATATATGTATTTAATTCTATTTCAAGTATGGGATGGAGATACACGTGGACGTGTGAAGAAGTATCAACTCTTAAAATATGTAACAGTGGGTACAATTATTTAGGTAGAACACAACCTCCAAAGTGAATAGAACAACTAGTGTGGTCATATCATATTGTTTGTTTGTGTGTGTGTGTGTGTGTCTGTGTGTAAATATGTCTGTTTTTATATTATTATTGTACTATTTGATCCTAAGGTTATTAAAAAGGTCAAGGCGGCTCTGAAATCTGTTCGTCAAAAACATTTCAAAAATGCAGCCAACTTTTGTATCACTTACACCTGCAACTGTTAAACTATACGTAAATGTAACTTATGTTTTAGGGTTCCGTACCCAAAAACGGGACCCTATTACTAAGACTTCTACCGTCTGTCTGTCTGTCTTTCCGTCTATCACCAAGCTGTATCTCATGAACCGTGATAGACATTTGAAATTTTCACATGATGACAGATGATGTATTTATGTTGCCGCTATAACAGCAAATACTAAAAACATAATAAAATAAATATTTAAGAGGGCTTTTGTGCGCGAGTCCGACTCGCACTTGGCCGGTTTTTGAAATTGAAACTTGATACACATACGGAAGAAGGTTTAGTTTTTATAAAAGCTTTCTTGCTCGACAAAGTATTCAATATAAAATAATATAATTAATTAATACTTTTGTATATTCTTACCGATATTTTTCTAAGATCGATACTAGTGTAGGTTACATATTTGTATCTCCTTCCATTTGGAAAAGCAGGGTACTGTACGGACGTATGATATATCACTTGTCTCCCCGTCGATTCCCCCAGATTCAAGTCTCTTCCGATAGACTCATCGATCAAAAATACACTGACCACGAAACACAATACAATACTCGTTCTCATTTTGAAATTGTTAAAATTTTAAATAAATGTAACGTTTAGTACGCGAGCTTGCAAGCGACTAAGCGGTTGAAGGAAAATTTACACGGCTAATAAAGAAATTCATGAAACGAGAGAAAGCGAGGAAGCGTCCATTACTTGAGGGAAGGGGGTTATTAGATATTCTGTTTTAAGACTGACGGCATTCGAGTCGGTTCAGCAGACATTTTAAAATAGGTACTTGCAAGAAGAGGTGGCAGAATTTCAAAAATTCTAGTAGTTATAAAGTTCATCAATAAAAACCGGACGAATCTTTCGCCAAATTTTTAAAAATTGATTGAATGATAAATCTGTTGATATAATATCATGATCAGACGAAAGAAAAAAGGAAATCTAAAAAAACATGGATGGTTGCTAGTATTAATATTTTCATTCAAAAACTAAATAATATGATATTTATAGCATGATTGTAACGGAGGATACGTTCCTATTCTTTATCTAGGAGCAAAAACAATTTCAAATAAGTAAAGTCACTTAGCTGATTGCGCACTCGGTAACACAATACATAAAACGTACAAAACGAAAGCATCTGTATTTACAACGCTAACTGAAAATAAATTGGGGAATTTAATCATATAAATCACACCATAGTCGAATAAAGTTTTCCTGTTTAATATAGGAAGGGTTGCACGCACCGACGCAGACAATGGAAGTCCGTCGGAAATCGCGGGACGAAGGTATCCCCATTTTATGTTCGGGTCGCTCGGAAGGGTACGTATTAGTCCGAATCCATTCTCTGTCTTCCGGCAATGTTGGAAACAATCTAGTCCCTACTTTATAGGGGGAGTTCCGTTTAGGTAAAGATGTGGAATCCCATTGTCTCGATAAACAGAGACTTTTAGGGCATGTTGAGTTTGTGTTAGGCTTTTCTTTGAAGATGTTGGGCAGTATTTTGTGAAGGATGTTATTTGTGTCAATGTCCTATCTATTCACAAATTAACGGCTAACCGTACATTTTATCTTTTATCCGCTGATATTATGAAAAATATATGTTTATATTTTATTACTGTATTTAGTAAAACGGACTGCAATTACGTTTCAGTAAGGTGTCGTGTCACTAAATATGCTATTGGAGGAAAAATTACAACCTTGTGTCACTGAGACACAGTTATTATTGTAAACAGGAAAATTATAATAGTTGTGTATTGTTTTTTCCCCTTATGTTTTATGCAACCACCTTAAATAGTACACACAAAAACTAATCACAATTAACTGAGTAAAATTTAAAAGTATTATCATTAGTTTTTGAAATTGTTTGAGAGATAATGATGATGAATGTTGAAGTTAGATTTGCAAATTAGTATAGGCATCCAGGGTTTAGAAGTTACGGGAAAAACAACACGTACTTAAAAAATAAATAAAGTAATAAAAATCAACATAGATAAATACTTCGGCACACCTACCAAATTGCTGACAATCCTTAACCAACATCAGTGCTGTCCTAAGTATGTAGGAAGTAAAATTATTGTAATAGCCCGACAGCCATTACGCACATGAAAGCTACATTATTTTTGAAGTGTAAAACTTTGTGGAGTGTACATCTGGCTGGTTGCGTGTGATAAAACGCCCTCGTTCCCGTAATGATTGTGCTCGAGTGAAGGGTGCTACGTGTTCACAAGTTTCTTGTCTAATGCGCTCATTTGTATGACGTAATCTGGGAAAAGTTTGCCGCGTAAATGTGGTTTGGGCTGTCAGATATTGATGTCACAGATTCGCTAAATATGAACAATAATAATTTGTTTTACCAAAACCTTTGGGCATATTAGATAGAAGAATAGCTGGCTTACCTAATAGAATCGGAAGTCTTTTGATATCAAAACGTCCAATATTTTTCACACGTGCTACGCATCTACAAGACGAACTGTTTGTCGTAGATAGCGTCGCGTCAGGTCGGAACAAATGTCGCGAGCGTGTCTTTTGGTTAGGGGAAACTCTTATGGGTACATTCATTCTAAAATGACTGCGCTACATAAAGTTCTTGCCTCAAGTTTATGTACAAAAAACATGGTTATTAACTGAGTCTGATAAAGATTGGCTGTCTCAATTAGGTGAAAAACTACACCTTTTTTGTTAAACGAAATAAACATTTTCAACAAAATTATACGGCTTTTATTAGTAAGTATAGCTACATCGATACGTGCCAGATATTGTTTATTCGTACGTTAGTACATTATATTTCTATGTCAGAAAATGACCGTGTATACTGCGCGCGGACTACACACTCATGCGCGTGTATACAAACTACATACATTCGATGTGTGCCAATATCACAACATTTCTTCCAAGAGTCTGGCCTGTGATATCAGAGTCTGAAATGCTTGTTAATGCTATGCTCCTTCATATGTCCGAAAATGTTAATCGTATTATGACAAAAGAAGTACCCTGTTTGTCTGCAGGTCTATATGATGTCACATAAATCTAAAATGGCGGCTTATAAGGGGCTAACAGTGTTTTTTTAAAGATTAAAATGTCATGTTTGGTACATCATTAGGTTTTGATGAGTAGATTGCGAAAATATATAGCTTACATATACTTATATGTAACACAAATATAAATTAATACAATTTTATATTGTATAAATTAACATACTACATTTCTTTACCATAATATTCTGAAAGAGGATAGCTGGATTCTACATTAATAATCTGAACATGGAATATCGGATTATACGGGTAAAGTATGTATCATTTAAAAAAATTATATTGTTCCAATATTGTTGTTCCACCTAGGAACAATTAACTGCGTAACGGTAAATGGTAATAGTGTAGCTGAAGTTGTACGATAATGAATTTCATTTGCCGCCATTATTATCCATTCGCAAAAAGAATATGTTAAAAGAAATTATAAATGGAAGCATTCTTAACAAATTCCCATTACTTCCTTGTCCTTTCGTAGCGTCGCGTCCAAAGTGGTTACGTCAGTTTGGAGCTGTCGTTTATGTCTTTCGTATGGATTGTTGCAGTGGACAAATCTTGTGCACGTGACCCACATGTTACCCATGACTTTATTTGTTACCTGATTTAAAAAATTACACAGAATGTGCCTTGGCTATGTGCTAATCACCTTACTCCGGTCTAAAGATAACGTTGACGATATAGGTTTGTTGATAAAATACGTAATATTATTGGGGATTTTGAAAAACAGCAAATGATATTTAATCTTATCATTACTGAATTTGAATGATTCAGACAAGATATATACGTTTAAAAAATTCCTACTTATGTTTAAAAATTCCTACTTATATTTAAAATATCTTCAATTGAGACCAGCAGATTGCCAGCAGATAATAAAGAGTATTGCTCAATTTATGGGAAATTTTAATTTTACTAATTAAAGATTATGTTGAATTTGGTGTATGATTAAAAACACGTTGTCGATTTATGAGTCTGTAGTAAGTACTTACCGAAAACCCATGCATGCTCGCATTATCTTGTATTTTACCGACAGTGTATTTTACACTGTTTTACCGACAGTTCCTGATAATGAACCCATGAATACGAAGTTGCTACAAGCGTTACCCTGTTTTATCATGGTTTTACCGGTTACGACTTGTAAATAAATTCATGGATGTTTACGCTTGCTCGCGAACAGTGGATGCCAGCCGGTTCCTATCGTACAGTATTTTGATATGTGAATCAATCGATTGTGCAATAATAAAAGTATTGTGGTTGTAGTGAATCTACCAGGAATCGAGTAATATATATTGAAAATAGAAATATAAATTTAAGTTTTGAAGCTAATAATAGTGAAATTAAATCCAAAATAAAGTGAATCATCGTGATCATAGCAATAGAAGGTACAGTTACAAATGTTTTGTTATTTTTGCAAAGTTTTAATATTAATGTAACAGGTTGAAATATATTTTTTAAATTTAGTAAAAATATGTAAACTTCTAACGATAAATAATGTAATTTTAAAAATTATAGGTAGTAGTCAGTAATAATTGCGAAATCTTACATTTGAGAATGATGATTCAGTATTTGTGGTATAGTTGTGTAATGATAAGGCTAAGGCTAAGGATAATATAAACTCAAACAGAAACCGCCACAAGACAGTTTTGCTGCAGAAATCAAGGAGTGGAGACCCTATACAAAATATATAACATGTCGAGATTAGGAAATATCGAGCCATTTAATGGGAAAAATTGTGAATTATTCATTCAACAACTGGAATGTTTTATTACACTCAATGATATTCCAGAGGATACAAAAGTGCCGTTATTAATTTCCTACGTAACACCGAAAGTGTTGGATATACTAAACCATTTGAGTGCTCCTATCAAAGCGCAAGAGAGTGATTTTGATGTGTTAACTGAGTTGTTACAACAGAGGTTCACAAAATCTACATCCATAACATTAGATCGATTGGAGTTTCGTTCAAGAAATCAAAAACCAAATGAAAACGTAGAAGAATATTTGATTGAATTAGAGAAACTCGCTAAGCCTTGCAATTTCAAAGACGAAAAAGATCAAGTCAAAGAAAAATTCATTGAAGGGGTCTGTCAACCTCAAATTAAGTTCGAATTGATTAAAAATGGTGAACAGTCGCTGGAAGAACTTATATTATTAGCTAGGACAGTGGAAGCGGCTCTAGTAAACATCAAAGATATGAAACAACAATTGGCCATACCCATTTCAAGTAAGGTTTCTTAATTTATTCAGGTAGTTCTGATAAAACAAAAACTCTATATGTCCGATATTAAATTTCAGTTCTTTGAACATATTTTAAAATGAAACCACTTGTTTGTGGAACAGATCGTTCATGACATTATTTTTGTAATGTATCATTTCGGCAACTGGGTTTCATCCGAACAATCGGTGTTGCTAAAATTACCAAGAAAAATAGAAATCATTTTCGAACAGCTTTACATTTATTTGCTTTGATCATAGGTATGATGATGAGTTAGTAAAGTTAACAAGTTAACCAAATTAAAGTAGCTCAAAACTCGATTTTAGCAGTCTTTACGCCTAAATAGTAAAATATCATTTGAAATACATACTTAAATAAATGTTTTGCAGTCGCAAATTAAGAACAAAAATCAATCAAATAAAAAGAAAATATGGTCCTATGATGATATTTCTAACATGTGACATTCCATATAGACCTGATCAAATATTCTTAAACACACATCAGTTTAAATTAAATGCAATGACACATACAAAACGAGGAAAAACATAGGTCATATGCTATTTTTATTTGCAACGAGATCCACTCGTACATTGTTACTACGTGTTAGATTTCTGTTGTTCAGCACAAAATTAGGTTTATAGATACCATCAAATAGTCAAGGATGTGCGTAAATTAGATTTGTGTTTCTTTGGATAAGTTATGAAACAACATTCATTAACAACTATCATTAACAATCGTAATTTGGATATTTTTGAAATAATAATACTCTATTCTAATGAAGTAATGCTTCTTTTGTACAGCGAAGCTTCCTACTAGTACATATTTTGTTCTTTTAAAGGTCCAACTTCAAGCAACAATGCAACCCCATTAGGCATTACAGTATTCTATCAAGATGCTCCTAAACAGTTAACATTCATGTTTGGACAATCAAATGTCTCTAAAAAAACTTGTACGTCGATCGAACCTGAAGCTTCCACCAAGACGTGTTCTTCCAGCACTCTTTCAGATGATACTACGCCGAGGCCCCGGACCCCATCGGGGATCGTTCTGTATTATCCAGGACCATCGGAAAATGGACCGAAACCGGATAAAGCTTTCTACCAAACGTTCCATTTGGTCCCTACAAACTCTCCAACATTATTTGAGTCCTTAAACAACCTTCCATTTCCAGCAGTACCACTTCCACTGACACCCCCTGCCACTGGTAAGAACTAAAGATGACTAAAGTTTACTTTTTTACTTATTTAAATTTGTTTCAAATCTCTTGAATGATTTTAAAAAATCACAAATTATTTCAACAAGCAAGTTATGCAATAAACTAAAAGTTAGAATAGTTTTTAAGGTTCTATCATTCCGAATTGTATGAAGTCATTCTCTAAAATGTTTTAGTCCCATAGCAAGTTCAGTTTCAGTGAACCTAATGGTTCAGAAAACACAAGAAATATAACATATTTTACAGCGTCATCAAACTATTTCAGATCGTATAGAATGGGTTGCTACGACAATGGCGGATGCACATAAATTCTATATAAATATATAATAAAAGCTGGCATTCTTGTATGGGGCACTTTTCCAGGTACCATTTCTTTTTGGGTGATCAGAGCTATGTGCAAAGGCGATTTACTCCCTGGAAAGGCAGACATCGAACGCAATTGGGCTACTCTTCCAAGAGATAATAAAGAAAACCAAGTTACGGAGTTTGAGGTAGTATATCATGAAGATGAGAAAACTGCTCTTTGTTATTGTATCATCAACGTTGGAGAAGCCATTTTTGTAACCTATTCCAGAAATTATCAATCACTTACAAGCATTTGGTTTAAAAATATATACTTAACTTATTTGTCAGGTCTTATGCGCCCGCGACGAAGACGTCACCTGGGTGTAATACCGAAACGGTGAAGTCCCTAAAAATGCTATTCCTGCCGGGAAGACATCCTCAGGGGAGACGGTTTATGTTGGCAGAGCTTAAAAAGGACTGACACCCATATTCTAAGTCGTTTCCTTCAGATTTACTTTACTCATCTTTACTCAAGGACACCGAAAGGAAAACGTCAAAACTTTCTCAGAATCGGTATTCTAAGTCGAAACATGAATGCGATTTGACGTTCCTCCCGCGAGGTGGATGACGTCATTGATTCGAGTGATGGCGTCATTGTTTCGAGGATTTCATATTTGTTTTGTTGGTAGCCTTTTGAATACTATCATGTAGTATTCCTTATACGCAATAACTTTACGTTTTCTAGCTCAAAACATGTGGCAAATAACAGTCAGAAATTAAAATACATATGAAATATGTATGAAATTGAAATAAACAACTTTAAAAATAAATTGGTTATCATTAGTAAAAACATGAAAAAGATGAGTTTCTAAATATTTTTGATAGTCAAAAGCTTAGTAACTGACGTGAAACGAACGAAAAAACGAACAAGTGTTGCAGGTCCCCACTAACGATTTGAAACGAACGTGTATTCATTATTATTGCAAACCTTGTGAGATTATTACACCTTTGTACTTATCTTATACCTTTAAACGAGCAATGTATATAAAATATATATAATTCGGATCTCGGAAACGGCTCCAACGATTTCTCTAAAATTTGGTATTTAGGGGGTTTTGGAGGCGAAAATAGATCTAGATTAGTCTCATGTCTGGGAAAATGCGCGTTTTTGAGTTTTCATGCGCTTTTTCCTTCGCATTATTCGACGCAAATTGCTTTTATTTTTGTTTTTGTTTGTTTTTATTTATTTATTCAAGTTTGTAATTATTATTTTTTAATTGGCAAATTGTTCCACTCTTTATATTAATTCTTTTAACAGAACAATGATACTAATAAACTTTTGTTTGTTGTTGGATTTGTTACATCACGCAAATAACGCCTTGAAGGGTAATTGTATGGACTATCGTAAACATAATCAATAAACTCTTCGAAAGACATGCTTAAATCCTGTTAAAAGTTGATCGAAACAACGCGATATTCACATTGAGGAATCTTCAAGGTAGGTCGGCAGGTACCTTGACATTGACAGTCAGTTCCTCCACTCGACCGAGAGAATCCTTCAAATCTAGTAGATTTTACTTGACTTATGATACCATTTTGAGTGAGGGACGTCATTTCAAGGTGAGTAAATCTGAAGGAAACGTCTTAGAATATGGGTGTGAGTCTAACACCAGGAAGAGTAAGTGTAACTATATCGCCAAATAACCTACACGGTAACCGTTTCATCTCGCGATTATAACAAGTATCAGTTAAAATTACAAAATTCTACAACTTCTGTCTCAATATTGTACTGATGAGAACCTTTGACACTTGGGAAAAGTGCTAATAATTCTTATTATAAACCGCATCTCAGTCGGTCCATCTAAAACTATGCCTTAACTTGGACACATAACTGCATATACATCGGGATATCCTTTTCTTACGTCAGGGGTTAAAAAGAAACGAAATACATTAACTAACACATGTGTCGTAAATAGTGACCTAATTTTAGGTGTAGTAAATTTAGTCCACTTTAAAAACTTAATGCATATTATCTGATCTATGAAACTTCACAAAAGAAAAGAATGTGTTTAATGTACTGTATGAATGGACGGAATGTATATAATCGTTGTAATTAAATTGAAATGTTACTTTTTCCAGGTACAGCGGTCCACGAAGGCACTGCTGTTGGGATGGGACAACTTAGAGTTTAAACACCAAGTATATGAAGTGTTGTGTTATGCATAGAATTTACTGACTATTTTGCTGCGTGACAAAAATTCCGCGTGACTCGATTTATCGGACTGAGCAGTCGGACCACGAGGTCTCAGGGCAGTTTCCAATGACAATTACATATAGAAAATATGTCAGTGTCATTATTGTTTAAAGTCATGTAATAGTAAGCCACTCTTATTATTTAACTATCCTTATACCACAATCAGACGGTGGTCGTATGCTAGTCGTTTCAAGAAGATGGCCCAACAAGTACGGTTTAAAAGTGTCAAATCTAAATAACAAAGTAAAAATTTTAAGTTAGTCTCAGCATATACCTATATTGATTAACAACTAATCAATGCCTACTCTCTAAGTGTTTTTGTATAATATCGAGTACTAGTTAAAGCTATATTATAATTTTATAATTGCATTTATGTTCAGTTAAAACAATTAAAATGTATTTTCATATTTCATAAAACAGTATCATTTCTATACTAGTTACCAACAAATTAGTAGTATTTATATGTTTCAGTAATGAAAGGTGAACATACGAGTACACTTCAAGAACACTACGCTCCCGTCTTACGGCACATATCATCAAGTGAGATGAAAGCCAATTGCAAATGTTAGTGCCTAAATACTCCGCTACAGCTTGTGGAAACACTCATGTAATTTTGCTTTGTAGCCAATCAATACTAAGTCACGTTGCTTTTATCCGAAACCCCTCATCATTTCAAGAACCTCGGACGGATTACCAAAAAGTACAAAATAACCCCACGGCAAGGGGAGCGACTCTC
Source organism: Carcina quercana (assembly GCA_910589575.2). Taxonomy (NCBI): domain Eukaryota; kingdom Metazoa; phylum Arthropoda; class Insecta; order Lepidoptera; family Depressariidae; genus Carcina; species Carcina quercana. Next base: position 9,557,313 of record OU342436.1, read on the forward strand.
GAGGTGATGCGTCTTGTGCAGATAAGCACCCTGCAGTATTATCTTCACTGTAATTTGTTACCCGCTATATCCCCGTCTCATAGCCGCGATAACTGCCTCTCAGTAGCATTGCTACTTTAAACATAGCAATGCCTTTTATTTTGGTTTTTATTGAAAAGTAGCTATTTGCCACAACTTATTTCGAGTGGATTTCAGAATTTATCACGCGTTAACTATCTGTTCAATAGGAATAAAAAGGAGCCTGTTCACTTTTACATAACTTCAAACCTCAATCCCTCCAGACCCTCCGTGACGGCGGCACAAGGAAGAACAAACAATTTTTTTTTACTAACGCCTTTATAATATTAGTATGGATAGTAGTTGAAGATGGGCTTCAGTAGGTCTTACTCGCGTGTAGAAAGAACTCTGTATGCCTTTTAATATATCAAAATAATTAATATTTCTACTTTACTCAGTTTTAACAACATTTGAACTATTCTTCTGTTTATTATTTTATCTGTATTTTAATTTAGAGATAAGATACGAGAAAGAGCATCAAAACTTTCTTAGAATCCTTTAGAACAACCTAGGTATCGGTAAATTTTCATAATGATAATCAGTGTTCAGATAACATTATTATGATTCAGGTACAGGAACGTCAATGATATCCAATGTATCCGCTTGAATACAATAAGGTTCTGTTTATTTTATTTCTAAAAAGAATGAATGGGTTCACTTATGTCACGAAGAACAAGAAACATCGATTAATATCCTGCCCAAATAAAGGAATCAAGACCCTAATTTAAAACATAACATCAAATATCCCCTAGCACTAGCAAAGCCACATCGAGATATGCAGTACGTAGCCCCTGGCATAAGGGAGCAGCGAGGCGACGCATCTTGGTAAGATAAGAGTAGCACCACCGTAATTTGTAACTCATTGTATTCCGTGATAACTGACAGTATTCAGCAGGCGACATGATAACGAGTTAATGTCTAAATCTGACGTTGTAGCAACAGATGGAAATAAACAAAATGACCAAGTAGATACTATTGTTCAAGTTGATAAATCAGTTGAGGTTGGAGACTACATAAATCATACCTTCACATTATGTCTTGATAGACTGGTTGAGCACTTTGTCAATATCGAGGGCTCAATAATTGATAGAAATACTGTATAGTTGCGGAACCTAGAGGTTCACAAAATAATTTCAACTTTAACAAAGGAATGGTAGTGTATGTATTTAAGTAGATGAATGTTTTCGTACAAAAGTTATTTTATGTAATAAGTATAAAATTTTATTTCAAAGACGATAAAGCGAATGTTGTTAGAAAATAGACTATTAAAGTGTCTTATCATACGTTCTAAAACAGGTAAATATACGAAACACCATACAACTGTGCATAATAAACAAGAAGATACATACATAGTCATGATATTACGACTAATAATAAAGTTTTACGTTTTTTTCTTTTATAAAACAATGACAAAAAGTAATAAAAATCTTATGTGAATGTTAACTAAATTAAGATAATTTCCGAGATGTCTTTGTATATATTTTTTAAATTGAAATAAAACCGAACATGTTATTCGAATATTTTCCTCGGTGATACATCAAGAAAACTTTAAACGCATTTCCTCCCTTTGGCTTCCACCCAATGGTGTCAACTGTTAATAGACAGCGCACGTGGCACGATTTAACAGCAGCGAGCGCTCCTTTTACTTTTAGCATCTCCGTTCTCTCTACTGAGATTTTTCACGATTAATTTCCTATTGCAGCCTGTCACTTCCATTTGTTGGCAGACACCCTAAACAAAAACAGGGATTAGTGCTAAGCCCCCCTAGGTATTGGTGTCCTGTTTCCTGTTTGGTTTTATAGGGAGTATTGTTTCTGTTTTCGTTTCTGCCACGTTTTTACTTGACTTCGTAACGTGTAGTTTTAAAAGTTTAGACTGGAAAATTTATTTGCAGAGCTTGTATTAAAACTTATAAAACAACAAGTAGTCAATGCAAATGTTAATAAAACTCTGTAAGAGTATAACAATAAATTGCCTCGCAAAATGGTACTAAATTTACACATTTCTGCGTAACTTATTTTCACATTACAACACTATTAAAGAATCATAATATCGTATACTCTTGCAGCAGCTCCCATTACGATTATCTTTATAACAATATTTGCATTAGCACTAACCCTACAGTATCAGTAAAAGGTTTCTTTATTAAGAAATAGTCTACATTATTTATGCATCCTTTTTATCTCCTGTGAGCTTAATTGATTTGTCGCTTCAAGCCACTAGCAGTCCTGTTTCTCGACTTCTCAATTACGTGTGGACCGTGTCGTATCGCGAACTGTCTTCCGTTTTATTTATGGTCAGTCAATTGATTGAATTAGTGGCCCCTGAGGCGCTTGTCCGATACCGACTTGCTTCGAGATGAGAATTTATTTCACCACCTTCGCGGTCGTTTCTTTGCAGTATTTTTATGACGGTTTAAATTCTCATTTAAGGTACTTACGTGTCAGTGTATAATAAGATATATTAGCAGGACGTCATAAAATCTTATCTCTTTCAATGTGCTTAGCTGGTTGTTTTTATTAACCAGTGTTCTTATTGCTACAAGTAATTTTAATATAAAATGTTGAAATATTATACACAATATTTGTGTAGCTGCTTAGATTGCATTGTTCAACACAAAATTCAATTTAATAACGTGGTTTCCCTGATCAATTGATGTACATGCATTTTACATAGCGTACTGTTCTCAGCAACAACAAAAATTGTTCCGCCGCGTGCTATTGATTGTTATCAACTTATTTCATTATCACATCATCATTTCATACTACTTTCTTCCTACGCATTATGATCGATCTTCTTAAGGTCTTGTAGTATTCAATGACATTCGTATATTTCTCAGATTACAATCTTAGACCAGGGGTGAGAGGCACGTGCCAATGATCTGTATCGTCGTTGCCTCACCTGACCGGAGTGCAGTCCGGCTGGACTACGTGTCCAGAATGCAGTAGCTCCTCTTAGTTTCTCTCTAAACGCAGAAATATAAGACCTTGGGGTTTACAGTCTATAAATTGTACGCTGTCTTGCTGTTGCTTTAAATTAATTGAGATCGTTGTAGGAACATGTTAGAAAGCTGATTATAGGAGTCTTCAGTTATGCGAAATGTGTATAACTAGCTGGCTCATAATTTTCTCTAATTTCTATTACATGTCTTTTAAGACTTTTATACCGTACCAGGAGTCAAGAAACTTGTAGTATTTATTGTTTGTCAAGAAATCTTCTATACCTGTATCTACTTGTGTACGAATCAATAATTACAAGGAACCCAAAGTAATCTCGTGAATAGCAACTATGTGTACGAGTAATGAATATTCGAGCAGAATGGAGTTAATGAAGGAAACCTCCTTTGTCCCGAACTGATAGGATGATTACACAGACTCTGCGAAGAGGGTCTACATTGAAACTAAGATAAACTAGATGAGGCTAGTGAGAGCTAGCCTGGATCTGATGCAACATTATATCAACACATATGATATGCGATGATTTTATAATATTGTTCGAAGTTTAAACATCAGTATAAACAGACGTGATTCCCAGTGTCATGATAATCTGAGGGAACCAAAAGTGAGGAGCGGCTAGTACGTAGCTATCCCAAAGATCAGGTGAAATCGAAAGCGTAACACGTTTTTCTGTGCAGTGCGCGCTATTGTACAGAGATTGTTCTGATCCAGATAAATATTTCTACGTTGTCACCACAAAACAGTTAGGTAACTAAGAACGTGACTAGAATGACAACGGAACCCCAATTGACACGTACGGGCCCCACGCGTGTGCAGAATTGTTACTAGAGATAACGCTAATTTGGGAGGGATTTTGATTTGGTCTGCCCAAATATTTGTTAGAAAATTAATTTGAGCAGCTCTGATTTTCGACAAATTATTACTGAGTTATTTTGTAATGACCAAATACTCAAGTCACTAGTAAGAAATCTAGCTTTAGATGTCAACAGCTCAGGTTAAATTCCCTAAATTTAAAAAAATGCAAATCACGAAAATACAAAAGCAACAGCTGCTGTTCTTTGTGAAGCCCAAAAGCAAACTTTGAAGAAATTCTAAAATTGTCTCATTCAAAATACAAGATGAGTATTATTAAACATTACAGATGTCTTAGCGACTTGAAAAAGGTGAGAGGAAAAGCTTACGGAAGCTTCGTATCGTTACGTTACGGAGTCGGCGCGAAATGACAAAACAGAGTGGGGGGCCAGTAACCCCAAGGCATCAGACGGGGAGGTTGTGTTGCGCTGCGGTTTGAATACATCGCGATGTGCGATACAAACTATCGAATTTACTATTGGACTTATTTACATTGACGATAATATGATATCTGACAATAATTTTCAGGTTTGTGTAAATCATGTTTTCTTTCTAGTGTCAAGTTAAGAGTTTAGTGCTTAGATAAAATGTCGTGTGATGATAGAGTGCAAAGTGACGACAACTAGTAGTGCCAACTATCAAGCATGGTCGCGGGACTAATTGAAACAGATAAACGTCAATGGAACCAGCTCAAGACAGTTTTGCTTTTGCATCTTTTGTTTACGTTCCCAGTTGCAACAAAAGGTGAGTGGAATAAAAATATTAAAGATCATGTTTTGAGGAAGCAGAATTTAATAAATTATCTGGCTGTACCTTCTGCATCGGAAAGACTTAAAATAAACCGATAGAGATAAAAGAGTTCCAAAGAATTATAAACTCGACTGCATTTTAATTGCTGTGCATTTATATGAATTAATGGAGTGTTAATTAACGCTCCATAAAATTGTAATCGTTTTATTAAGACGAATATAAAATAAGTCAACTATGTATTTCAATTTTATGGTCAGTTAAAAGACAACAAATTGAGAAATAAAATTACAAAACGGATTCGTGGATTGGTGATGTACACACAGTAACTGACAAAGATGGACTCCTAAATTTTTTTGCTTTTTGCGTTATACAACACCTACATGGGAATGAAACATAAGTAAATCGTAATACGAAATTAAATTATTACAGAACTGGATTTTCGGCAGATAATTTTAAAAGAACATTTACATCCCGTCGGTTTCGTAAAATTCGTCAATTAAGGGAACATTACGGGATTTGGACAGCAGCTATCTATAGATCAATTCCGACTACCAAGAGTTGTTTATAAATATATACCTTTTTTATTAAGCCCAAAGCCGTGCGCCAAGGATCAAAGAACATCCAGCCGATACCATCGTCGGAAGAAGCGAACCTGCTACTCTCAGATGTGTAGCTGAAGGAAAGCCGAAACCAACGATCCAATGGTATAAGGATGGAGCGCCGCTAGCACCAACTGACCACCCCCATAGAGTGTTGCTTGAAGATGGATTGTTATTCCTTAGGTAGGCATAAACTGTTATTAAAGTCACACTTGGATTATGAAGTATCTTAGTTTCTGTGTCCTTTTGTATGTTTCTTGAGTGTTCACGATTTAGCGATCATGAAGGATCATGAAGAGGGACAACGGTAACGTTCTACCCTAATGTATTGTTACTCGTTAGAAGATTTTTGAATTAAACGCAGATGAAGTTGCGAGCAAAAAATTATGTTATGTAAATCTGTGATTTCCAGAAGTGGTGTGGTGTATCCATATGAAAGTTGGTTTTGCCAGTATAAGAACGATTTTGGTTAACTGTCTTGTTAGCTACCACTGTGTCATTAGCGTGCCGACAAACAACAGTATAAACATCATTATGGGATCAATTGATAATTATATTTCTATCAAATTTGGCTAAGTATTTGTAGGGATTTTTTTCTATACCCTTTTGACTAACTACCTGTGTTATCTAAATTTGCCGACAAACAGCATTAAATTTACTTGTACAGAAGCTTTAAGTTGAGAAGGCACCGGAAATGTTATTTTTCATATTTCACATTAACACTCGAGGCACACGTGAATAAAGCCGGGCAAAACATCAAAATTGAATCTGCGACCAGATTATTATTACTAGTTGTAGTTTTCGTTAAATTCATCTGAGTTTTATTTGTTTGTTTGTAACAATGAGTCATATTTTCTGTGATGACTTTCATTGAAGTTTCTTTTTTACGAATAATTTAATTTGTAAAGAGATCAAACCCTCTAACGTTAGTCATATTTTAGGGTCATGCGAGGGAAGAAGGAGAGTGACGAGGGCGTCTACTGGTGTGTCGCACGTAATTCCGTAGGGGAGGCGGTTAGTAAGAACGCCACCCTCACAATTGCAGGTAAGGAGCATTACCCTATGAAAAATTGATTGCTTCTGTGAACCTAGGCTGCACGATATCGATTAAAGTGATTTCTAGGCAACACAAATGAAATTGCTTTCTCTATAGTCAGACATCTATACCTCTATATACTAGATGTTTGTGTACCTCTATTTGATAAAATATTACTTGTTTTAATGAATACTGAATAAGCGTGAAGTTCATTTTAGTGACTGCGTTGGTTATTTTAAACAACTCAACCTATGTTAATAAAATGTGACTGTCGATTAATAAATAATAGTAACAATTCTATTTTTCGGGAAAAGTCAATCCAATTAAGTGAAATGAAATCATAGGATATTGTTTAAAACCTGTTATGTGATTTTAAAGTCATTGTGTCAAATCGATCGTGTGGTTTTACTTCTAATGTGTGTAGCGTCGGTGGTGCAGTGGATAAGGCGCGGACTCTCAATCTGAGTGTTCCGGGTTCGAATCCAGCGGTGTACCTATGAGTTGTTTTTCAATTCAAGTACATTATCCGATTGCTTAAGAGGGTATGCTGTTGTCAAAGCGCCCATACAAACGTAGTCCAGTCATATTTTGAGTATTAAGCTATGAAAATCTATGAAATTTTCAAGACAATCTAGAAACAAATATCTGTGTCGGTGGTGAGTCAGATTTTCGTTTAAATATAAACTTCCAGAGTTACAGGGCGTCAAAGTATTGTATTTTTCGGTAGTAAAAAGCCCCAACTTTGAACCTGTTTTACAAGAGTATGAATCAATTTAGAACAATTTGGAAAAACCACCGACATCTGAAATTTTATTAATATACTGTATCCTTCAAATGATCACTGGACTACGAAACATCCAAATAACGGGTGGATAACTTCGCGTAGTGTATGCTGTCTCACCGTACGCGCTCGGGTAGGATAGGGCTCGGAGAGAGACAGCTACAAAACGATGCGACCTTGAACACGGCCACGTGGTCTTACCAACATAGCCTCTTAACGGTGAACGAAACGTGGTGGACTATGACCCATACACTCTCTGTAGTAGAGTAGGCCTGAGCCCTTGCAGTGAGGACACATATGTAGGCTGTTGATGTGATGTGTATGTAAAGTATCAATTAAACATGCAATTTTCCCGACCAATAGTTTTGATCAAATTAACATTTACACACGCTCTGCATTGTATAAAGATTATTAGAATCTTAATTACGTAATTAATTTACTAATGTTGTTTCAGTTCTTCGTGATGAATTCCGAACGGAGCCTCGTGATATAAAAGTGACGAGTGGAGAATCAGCTTCCTTGGAATGTGTGGCTCCTAAGGGTGTACCAGATCCTTCTGTGCATTGGACTAAAGATGGACACACCCTAGATATAGAAGAAGTTAATGGCAGGTATGATACTGTCATAATTAACATAACATTCGTAAACATTACAACTATTACACAAACAATGTGCACCGCTATTACTTGCAGCAATTTGAGGTTCAAATAAGATTTCATATTATTTTATTTATTTACGAATAGCAACTGTGTGCAAAAATATTATAAGTTAACTCAATTGGTAATATTGGTAAAGCCAAATAATATGGGAATGAAAAATTAATATAATTTCAGAATAAATATAATATCAGTAATTGATTGTTATTAATGGAGATGTCGAAATACGAGTAAATTCTGTTTGAAGCCAAAATCTTATATACATACACTTTTTCTTACTTTTATTATCTACTATAATGTAATTCCTTTCTTGTTAACTAATGTCATTTTATTACATGGGTAAAACTCTAATAAATTTAATAAATATATTATAATTTAGCGATGTTTTAATTTTATATTTCATTTTAATTAAATTTTTTGTATTGGGAATAAATTAGGATGAGCGTTGAAAATACATTTTTTTGCAGAATGTCAGTAGTGGACGGTGGTTATCTTAAAATTCTCGAAAGTCTTCCAACAGACAGCGGTGTATACCGATGTGTCGCTTCAAATGTAGCCGGAGAGCGACAGTCACGTCCAGCCACCTTACTCGTATTACGCAGACCACATTTTCTAGTGAAACCTAATAATATAACGGCTTTGATAGGACAGAACGTCGAGTTTCATTGTCAAGTGAGTCATTTATCATCCTCGTTATCCGTAACATTGATCTTATATTTAATGTGAAAGACCTGTTTATTAGCTTAGCTTTGGTTCTGCGATCTACTTTAAAGACGATGACCTAAGTCTAATGCTAAATATAACTGGCATACTTTCTGAGTAGAGGATATTATTTTTACATGAACATTTTTTATCCTATTCTCATTTTAGGCATCACCGGAATCCGATGTGTCGGTGTCCTGGTCTCGTGATAACGGATCTTTATCACCTTATGCGATTGTACGCCGCGGATCTTTGAGGATTGATAGAGTTGTCTCGACTGACGCTGGAGTATATACATGTCGAGCTGAAAGTCAAGCTGGGTCAAGTGTTGCTAGCGCCACTCTCACTGTACATTGTAAGGACTTTTTGGAGTTGCTATTGATCGTGTTATTGATTAATTGGATACATTATCCATTAATTTTGTATTATTTGGCAGCATTACCTCATTTTACGAGAGTCCCTTCGGATCAAACGGCATGGGAAGGAGAAGCGTTATCGTTTCCATGCGAAGCAGAAGGCTCGCCAACACCTTTAGTATTTTGGACTATGGAAGGTTCTCAGGTAACGAAAACCTTTAACGTATGTTAATAATAATGTGCAGGATACAGTTGCTCAAATATTATATGCATTACAGGAACTAATATTTCCGAAACGAAATCATCATGGATCTCTATATTTAGATAAAGTACAGACACAACATGCTGGCAGATTGACGTGTGTAGCTGTCAGTCCAGCCGGAAGCGCATTACACACAGCTTCTTTACAGGTATACATATGTATACGTACATTAACGATAAATTTCACAGGAAGAAAGCTACAACATCGACTAATTTCCTTTAACGCTTCTATTCAGGTACTCAGACGAGAAGCTAATTCATTTAACGGAGATTTAGAATCATCATCACCTTACCCTGATTTGAAACCGCAAAATCATCCGCCGATGACACAGTACGAACTAGTGCAAGCTCGTCGCTATTTGCAACAAGATGTTTTAACTTTAAGACGAGTAGAAGGAATATCCTCGACCACTGTCAAAATTGTTTGGGATGTAAGTAGCAAATAATTTTGAAATGACATTAGTAAACAAAAACAAAAGCTTAACATAAAACCTTGTTTACAGGTCATGACAGATTACAATGAATACTTAGAAGGTGTTAAAATTTGGTTTAACGGAACATCAATAAACAAACAACAAGTGATTGAGTTACAGAACACTCAGTTCGCCAACATTTCTATAGAAAGTTTGGCAGAATTGAGTAAACATGAAAACTTTACAATGACAACAGTACACAACAGTGGTTCATCAAGTCACGTTTTGACAGGGTTGATGCCGTTTGCCCAATACGATGTTTTCTTGATGCCATTTTACAAATTGTTACTCGGGAAGCCTTCAAATATGAGAAGAGGATTCACCGAAGAAGATAGTAATGACTGAAATTATTTCCTCAACTTTTTCAATTTCATATAATATATTGGTTTAGTTTAAACTTTTTACTTCATTTCTCAAGTTGAAACTTTGCGTATGTTTTAGTTCCGTCAGCTCCTCCGCAAAGCGTTTCAGCGGGAGTGATAAATGCGACGTCGGCCTGGATTCGCTGGGACCCGCCCCCCGTACATACTTGGAATGGCGAGCTGTCTGGTTATTTGGTTAGTCTTTTTAGTCTTCACGAACTCCATTTGTCTTTTAAAGTTTATCTTTAGTGTATATCTGTCTTTGCAGATCGAGGTGCGTGTGGGTGGTGGCAATGGAGGTCGTGTTGTTGGTCAAATGTCATTAGGAGCTAAGACTCGCGCTGCAGCTGCAAGTTCTTTACGAACTGGTGGTCGGTACAGTGCCAGAGCTGCTGCAGTTACTCATCGTGGACATGGGCCTTTCAGTGCTCCTGCACATATTCATATGATCCCAACTCACACTCAAAGACATTATGTGCAGTAAGTAGTAATTATGTAGGGAATAAAATTGTGAAAAAGCGTTATAGCTGGCAATAAATAATCACTTTTACAGGACGGAGCCAGCGACAGACAAGGCTATCTTGTCAATGTTCCAAGAAACTTGGCTCTTAGCTCTCAGTGCGACGCTACTTGTTTTAGTTGTAGCCGGAGCTGGAGTTATTATTTTCATAAAAAGACGACAAATGAAGCACAGGAAGAGTCAAAATACTACCAGTAAGTTGCGTAACACTGGTTTTATAAAGTTAGCATCCATAAAGTCTAATTTTTTAAAATATTTTAGATACAGCAATCGTCAACGCCCAACAATGCTTACTAGGAAAAGAAGCCGTGTGGCTCCGAGATAGACCCTTGTATGAAGGTTCAAATGAACCGAGGATTGAAATTTTGAATTGTCACCAAAGCTTGCTACATGGTAAGACCGTAACATAAAGTGATTTTTAACGTGATAAGAATTTAAGTTAATGTTCACTGCATTTTCAGCTGGACATTCAGTGGGAACTATGGCTACCGAAGTTGAGTATAGTCTTCCACAACATCCAAATCCAATGATTGCGATGCCTCAAGAAGAATTAAGAAGAATCGCTCCAGAACCTTACGCTTCCAGTGCCATATACACTGAGTTGAACTATCAGGTAAGAAATATTTAAGTAACAATTAAAAATCTTGCAAACATAACTACAATATTTTTCATTTATGTAAATTTATAATGAAAGAAAATATTTGAATAGATCAAAATATGCGTCATTAGATCTATGTTTATCAGAGAATTATTTAAGTTACATTAATATAATTACTTTCAGAATACCACAGATGTGGAAGATTCATGCATGAAATGTACAGTCAGCCCCGGTTCTTACGACAATAGTATGGTCAGATCATTTGATGAAAGTAACCAGTTTTCTAACGAAGACTGTTCCACCTGCTGTAGAAGTAGCAGCTCTACCCTTACAAAAGATTATAGTGAAATGACAAAGTGCGGCAACGATGTAGATGAACTGCAGGACATGTCTGTAGAAGAATGTCCATCGTGCAAAACCAACGCTTCTAGATCTTCTAGTCATCATGGAATTAAGGAATGGGCTGCAGCAGACGTAGAATATGACTACCCGCAATGGCATTGGTTAGGTAGAGAAAACAGTTTTAGACATGGTACACATGATACTAGATATTCGAGTGGCGAAAGAAGTGACCAAAATTGTAGGGTGAATCTATGTGATATTTTACCTCCACCGCCCTATGAAAGGTAAGCACTATATGCTGTAAGATATCCTAATTGGCAAGCAATCGTACAAAAGCACTCAAACAACAATAATTTCTGACCCGTTTCCTAGCTGGTAGTCGTCTTGTTTGCTGTTTGCAGTTTATCACGAAATCGTACGACTGTTGGCCAATTAAGATTTAAGATGACTCCGAATCATTTTAAAGTTATATTACAAATCAGCGTTTTAATACTCAAAATCAATTGTTCACAGAGAATCACCGTACAGAGAGATGCGTGCATTTACAAATAATTCTGGAACTTCAGGTTGTTCAGGGCATACGTATCATAATTAAATTAAGAAGACATTTAACCAGTAACTGATATCATTAGTACGTAATTCAAGCAATATTAGGCACTAGTTCCTGTAAATAATGTATAAAATCATTTGTGATTGTGAATGATTGGTTGTCTTAAATATGGCCACGTAATAATTGAAATAAAATTCTAGTCCATACCATATTAACAGTAATGTCTTCAATTAGAACATAATGAGCCACAAATATTTTATATTGTTTTAAAATTACGTGGCGGTACGTAAGAAGGATTAAGACGGTCTTAAGGTAGTTTGTGAAAGTGTTTCAAATAGACTGCTATTTTCCATCTCTATAGTGTCTGTGATATAGTATAATTTCTTTAGGGCGTTTTGTATATTTTGAAATGTTTGATATCATTATACAATTTTAACTTATTCTATTTATTGTGTGTAGCGTATTTAGAAATCTATACTAAACCCATTGAAAAACAAACAACTTTGTAAACCTGTTTGAGATAAAATGATGTCAAATCTCCGTTTTCAGAAATTTGTACTTTCCTAGCAGAATTAAAAATAATCTGCATTTTATCTACATCTTGCATTTTATTTAGCACTTCACGCCTTTTAAATTGGTTTCGTTTTCGTCTTTTAGAAACAGGTGGATAATTTCGCCAGACTTTACGATAGGTTTTACAGCTATCGAATGCGTGCGTACAAAAATTGATTGCCCAATACGGAAGATCGTTTCCTTGTAATTAAAAGCGTTTTATTTCCACTAAAAGAAGGAATTGCTTGTAAATTGTCTGGATAAATCGTTCGTTTCACACTTTCTACGAAAACTTTTGTTTCGGTTGTTCAAAAGAACTGACGCACTTCTAGGGTTTCGGATTAGGAAATATAAATAAAATATAATTGTTTTGTTTTCATATCCTGTAATTTTTGATAAGATTGGTTGACCTTACGTTACTTATTATTCTAACAATAAACTCGTCATATTTTGACACTCAGCCTCGCTTTTAGGGTCTGATGAAAAAGCGGAACCCTTATAAGGTGTCTGTTTCAGCTTATTATCTCGGGAACTACTAATAGATATCTAATTGATATTCAGAATAGTTATGGAAAATGGTGACTCACATCTGCTGTGAGTGTGCTGCAAGTGTAATATTGGTTAAATATCTTTATTTGAAACGGGCAAAATTTAAAAGAAGAGTCTCTAGGCCAAGTTAAATTGTATGAAATCACTTTGTTTGTACATTCTTAGACAGATAGTTATTGACTCATTATATGATTTAAAATGATGTGTAAATCATTATGTGTAAAAAAACCATCCCCCATCTAGCTTTGAAATAATCGGTAGGTCGTAAAATGAACTTTATTTCAAGGTTCTTCAAATATCTTCACGTTTTTTCAATCGTTCGGAATCCTAAGTGCGTGATTCCGACCCTCACTTGTCCAGTATTTAACTATCACATATATAAGTGAACCCTAATTATGTATGCACATCGGTATGCAGTGTGAATGCTTCCAAGAAGCCCGTAATCGATACCTGTTTGTGCTCATGATCCAAACATAGTAACAATTAAAGCTTTAATCAGCTTTCATCGTAAATAACTAAACACACGTTTATACGGGTAGGTAGTATCGCAGGCTCCAAAGCGAAGGGTGTTGCCATGACAACCGCTCTACTGAGTGCACCCTTGTTATTAATACCAGTAATAATTAAACTTGATTGCATTTCACACCAGGTGTCGGATGATGGTTCTTGTCAAGAACTACTCAACAACTATCAAGTGTTTAATAAGTTGAAATGATGATGCTTTGTTAATATGACACTGTGAAAGGGTTGTACAAATGTTTCCATTGAGGAAGTCAGCAGCGGTGTCGTCATTTAATTTATGTATTTAGTTATTATATACTAAAATATACGAAGCCCAAAACATTGTGCAACATAATACATATTGATTTATAGCTAGAATGCAAAGAAACTGGAGGCGTCACGGTTAGTATCCACGCTTTCCATCCAACGTTTTCATCGAAACTTATGAGGTGAGACGAAGGCCAAGTGAAAACCCATCGTACATTAACTTATATACTTTATTTAAGTTTTAAAACAGCAAAAATATTCAAACTCATATTCATTACAAAATTTTGGCCGTGTCAGTAATATCCATTGGGTTAAGTAAAAAGTAGCCTATATCAGTCACCGTTCCAAACTGACATAAAATAACTTCCTTTTGCGTTGGTTGGCCGTGAAATAGGGACCAACAAACACACTGTCTTTTTTTTAATATTACTTGTTTTATCCTTTATTTACTGCTCTCTGAACTGAAGCTGCCGAAGCAGTAAATTGTATGTAAAAATCAGCATACCTTCACTGGTACATTGTAGAAATTCCCACAGCTCCATCTAAAGCAGCTAAAGTATAGAATGTCCTACAAGTTTCAGTGTTCAATAAAATATATAAATACCCTTCAATATATTCAAACAATATATTCAAACGAAGAGCATATTCTAGATCTATGCGTAACATCGCATGTCAAGAGTTGATCTAGCATTTAATATAGACACATGAAAATATACTTAAATCACGTAGGCCGACATGTAATTACAGAATTTCGCAGGTAAAAAAATGCGACCTGAAATCAAGGACCACCACACAACACATTTGACTCTTAAACATACATTTAATCAAATTGCATCTCACTTTCAACCAAATCAAATATACAGCCCCTTCGCCTAAGCGAAAACGTGACTTCTTTCAATCATATCCAAAACTCTTTGCGATTTTTATTTTCTTTATTAATCAACACTCCCCTACGGAGCGTTTCAAAGGTAAAGAGCCCTCCTAAAGTCAAGGGGCTCTCACAACGACAGAGAAAAATTGAGAGAGATGTACGTATTCCAATGTTGTGGGCTAGCTAGCTAGAGTGGCAAGGAAAAACAAATGATGAACGCATTCTTTCTCTGTGAGTAATGAAATCAACACTTTGGAGACAATGCTGTTATGGAAGCTCACAGGGAATTTTAAGAAAAAGTCTATAAATAAGGTTATGTATAAAAAATATGTAAAAAAAATTGACCTAGAAAATTATGTAATTAATCTGGTTTCTTTCCAAAGCAAACAGATCTAAATATTTGTCATAGTTAATGTTCAGGTAACGACAGCTGCTTGTTTTTATGTGTTTAAAGAAAATTATATTCGGATCATGTCTCCATTTGAATTTTTTCTACAAATGTGTATATACGTATTGTTTTAAAGTATTTATTTAATCGACTTCCAAAAAATAAGGGGGTTCTCAATTGGACTGCATGTTTTTTAATGTTTGTAACGCGATTACTCCACCAATTATGAAAATCAAAATAATTGCTTCTTAAAAATAAAATGGTAAGCCATAGCCAAGCCAAGCCATATCATTTATCATTTTTTTATTTAAAGATGTAGAAGTAAATATTGGGCGTTGATCTCAATAAGGTCTGATGGTATAATAAATAACAATTTCATATATTTTAGTGCTGATGTCGGTAGATCTTTTTTTTGTAAAATTTTTGTAAATATTGACTTCTCGTACAAAGGTTTTTTTATGTCATTAAGTAATTAATTGTAGAAGGTTGCATTTAATGCATTATCTCAGGATTCTGATAAATTGATTATTACTCAATAAGATATTGATATCGAGGCCAGAAACATATATATCATAGCAACAAAATGCTGGAGGACACAACCACAGAACTATTATTAGCAACGAGAACAAATCTCACACTTATCACCAGACACAAATAGCCTATTTTTCTTTTTAAGGGCATGCTCTCAAGCACCTGAAAATGTCATCGTTAACATTACAGCACTTGCGTAAGCATGTTACAATTTGTGTCACAGCTGTCTAATGAAACGTGTTTAGCATTTATTGTCTCATGGGGGACCTTGGCTTATTTTGCTACTGGTACTAACACTGTTTTAAAATAAAGGGAGATGGACGTGCCGTTTAAATGAGACCATTTGAAGTTTTGTTAATTTACCATCGTGGTACTATTTGTAACCTTAGCAGTTCTAGCCAAGGGAAGTCTCCAAAAAGTAATGAGTACGCTCTAGTTTTTTTGGAAGGTTTATCTGATAGTGAGTCAGTTTTCTCTACTTAATAAATTCATAAATTAGGAAATCAGGTCATATTAAACTAGTTCACTAGAGACAGAGTTAACAAATTTTACTACTTTAAAAATTATAATCAACAGTTAGAAACTATACTTAATTTTGTTCAGTAAGTCTAGACGTCTAACTACCTGTTTTGTTACTTTATTTTTAACAAATATATTTTAAAACCATTTTCTCTTATCCGTTATTATAGAGTGGAGCATTATACAGTGGGGGAACACTTTTTTCCAATAATTTATATGTCTCCGTGAAATAAACGCAACAACATCTACTCTGACTTCCGCGAGGACAAGTTTATCACGGGCGAGATGCATATTTGCAAACTCATGCTAGCAACAGGGAGACGCTTGCAATGTGACAACTTTCCAAGAACTGAACACCGATTACCCAATACCTAAGATGGCTCAAATTATCTGACGCTGCATAACGGAAGTGTTTTAATAATAATGTTTACTACTTTATAATGACTAAGTACATAAATGACGTATCTTTAGACAGGCTATATAAAACGAAGCATCATTTCGTGACTTCTAAACAGTTCCTAATTATAGGTTTATGTTCAAGATAGCACGTTACGTACAGCCAGTCACGAATTCAGAAAAAAATATAATTACAAAAAATGCACGTAAAATTTTGAACATCGAAACAGTGAGGGTGCATGAATTATCCATTACACGGCGGGCGAGGACTGAAAGTACCTCTGGAGCTATAATTCGTGCGCTCCGTACCGGGGTTCCGTACGATATTTATAGCCGTAGATAAGGCCTACAGATGGCGCGGCTACGGAGTTTTCCTTCCCCTAATACTTGTTGAGTTACGGTTTCCAATTTCCAGCACCCCACTTCAGGTACAGGGGCTCCCGGCTGAATTGTTCACCTATCGAGTGAATCTATTTCGATTTGAAAATAGTTCCTTATCGAGATCTCTCGCCTCTTTCGACAGTTTCAGAGGTGTCAACGAAAGAGTGTCTGGAGTCGTGGTTTGTAGATTGGTTTAGGAAAAGGTTGGTTATACAAAATGCTTTTACCAGCATATTTTGCCAACATAGGGATACGTACTACTTGTTTTAATCTAACATCAATAGCTACTATGTATTTTGCATGACAATGTTATAGAAAATATACTTAAGGAGAATTGGCACAAAAACAATAAATAACTTATGTTTTACTTTTTAGTTATTTGTTTTCATAAAATGAAATTGATTCAAAAATATATGTAACAAACATAATGTCATATTGTAGGAGTAGATACATGTACAGTAAATATTACGAACGGAGCTTACTCTTACCGCTGTGAATGAGCAGGGACCATAAATAGCTCTCTGAGGTGCACTTTTCATCTGACTAGAGGCATACGTGTGATGAGCAGGAAACATTAATTGTTGTCATTCAGCAAACATTAGAATCAATGAAAGAAATTTTCGTATCCAGTAGAAGTTTCCCGGCTGGTGATGATGACCCCTTGACCATAGGCACAGATAATAATAAAAAAATAAAATTTAAAATTTTGAAGTTGGCAGATGCTCAATATAACCCAGCGAACTGTAGAACTATGCTCGGAATTCCTCTATGTAATAAAATCTTGAATCAGGAAATCGATAGACGAACTGAGGTTATCAACATAGCTCGACTAGACATTGAGCTAAAGTGGCAATGGGCACGAAACATCGGACGAAAAACGAATTACCTGTAGGGAGTAAGAGTACTCGAGTGGTGACTGCGTACCGCGAAATGTGTATCGGGCCGTCCACCTACTAGGTGGACTGATGACCTGTGTAAAGTTTGCGGGGAATCGCTGGGTGCAAGCGGCTCGGGACCGGCCATTGTGGCCAATGCTGGACATAATTATTCCTCAGCCACGACAACCATGAAAGGATTTAGGATGATAGTTGTCATCCTGGCCAGGTGAATAGTTGATCACAGTAAGCTGTTGTTGATACATAGGTACACACTTCTGCCTTCCTTTTCCCTTCTTACAGATGTTGCTATTGAAAAAAATAATTAAAATGTTGACATTCCTAATTATAAGCTAATGTGAAAGTAATCTTGGTGATAATGGTAAATGAACGATGGCAAAAATGATTCACTTTAATGAGAGACTTGGTTAAAGGTTTGGTTAAAGGCATCAATATGCTTTATTTTAACTCTGACCGACTGTAATTACTCGACGTATAACACCACTTCAAACTTAAACGAGCATCAGGTTTCTTCCTCCTGCTAGCGCTTTGTAAACAATACAAAGTTATAATTATAAGAAGCTTCAATTTGAAAGCGATTACTTCCCCATGAGCGGCATTAGTCACGGGCCAACGAATCAACACAGAATTATGACATCGGTGTACATAACGTGGCGGGTGGAGTCACGCAATGCCAGAGGTGCCTGTTTTTTGGTGATTTATTGAACGAAACGTACAATGACTAATACTTTTGTCTTCAGGCAAAAAAGGCCGTATTTTGTTGATTAATTGCTTAAATATACACATTATTTTAGAACCACGTCTGTTCTGTTGCACTTGTGTATCTAGATTGATGGATATAATGAATTCAGATCATTTCAATGTCTATAAACTATCATTTATTGGCTATGGCGAGCCTCAGTAGTTTTATGAACTTACTAAAGTTTATGTGCAACTGCAGTAAATATCCAATGACGTTATATAAACTGCAACCATAAAAAGTGCACTGCAGATCATAAGCCTCTCCTGTTACTAAGTATTGAGTAAACTCTTGTGACGAGGCGCCTTGCTACATTTCTATCGGCACACGGAAGTCACTCGAAAAGACTGGTAGCGAAAAGAGACGTTTAAATAATTTATGGAGACCTGACCTGTGCTTTGTACACTTCTAATTTTAAATTGACGTTATCAACTAAAAGTATTTAATTTACAAAGAAAAATTATTTTTTTAAGTTACTAGTTTTTTTGTACAAAAACATTATAAGCACACAACAGGCAGCACTTAACCAACAAATAAAAAACGTAAGTGTTGACGTTTACCACGTAATATTTTTATAATTCTAAGTAAATAATACGATTTAGACAGTCCTATATTCAGGGGACTGCAGACTTGCGTCGCATATTCGATATTAATTTCAGGTTGTTACTTCTACGGGCTCCTGAGAAAAAGCGTCTTGACGTACAGACAGACGGACAAACAGTGCTCCTATTAGGGTTCCTTTTTTCCTATTAAGTTATGGACCCCTAAAAATTATTAAAATTGGAACATTGGTGTTAGGAAATAGAATAGCTATCTACCTTCTAATGCACCTATCTTGATGTAACAATTGGTTACATGGTACAATTTCAGTCTGATGATGAAATATCGACCAAGTACCAGCAAAATGATCGTGCACTAATTTCTTATCTCCTGGTCTGAAGTTTATAACTAATCAGAACGTAATTTATTACTGCTGTGAGATTGGCAATATCCTATAAATTTGACGTACGAGTATTGCCTATTTGGAACTTATTGCGGTTCAGTAAATTTATTAATTGCGAAAGAGAAAACGTGATAATTTTATTCTATACCAAAAGCAATGTTTTTTGTGTACCAATTAATGTCACAGAGGCTAAAGATAATCTTTAGCCTTTGTTTGATAATTTGTGTAGTTTTGATAATTATCAAAATGTGACTAAACTCCGTCTCAAGAATGAAACCATTTAGTAAACATTGGTTAAGCTTGTGGTTTTAAGCGCTGTCGTCCTAAAACGAATGTTTTTCAATTTAAATCGTGAGGTATCTTCAGTAAAAACGCGAATTTTTTACCCTATTCAGTATAAAAATATACCGGCCAAGTGATAGTCGGACTCGCGCGCCGAGGGTTCGGGAGGTACTCTTTAATTTCTTGCTAGATTTCGTATTATTTTCAAAATAAACACAACCATACACAAATATAGGAGTATTTAGTACATTACCGGAAAACATATTAAAATTAATGGTACTTGTGAAACAAACCGAAAAGTTTTGAATATTCGGAGGCTCATTTTGTGTTCGAATGTCACAAGGGATCAAAGAAACTTAGTTCCCTTGAAGACAGTCTGTTTCCAGCTGAAGAATAAAGATTTGTCACATCGATGCACCTATTATTTATATTTAGCTCAGGTAATAAAAGATAATGGACTCTATATGATGAGCATTTACAAAAAAAAATCCACTTACCAAAATAATGAAAGGAAATGTAACTTTATGTAATAATAAGTAAGAGTAATGTGTATGTCATGTGTATTCTCTATGCATTCATGACATGAATGGTTGACAGTGTAGGTAGATATCTTAAACATAATCGTTATTCAAACAGTAATTTTCAGGTTATTATGGTTTCGTACATAATTAAGAGGCTATGTTGGTAAGACCACGTGGTCGCGTTCAAGGTTGCATTGATTTGTAGCTGTCCCTATCCGAGCCCTATCCTACCCGAGCGCGTACGGTGAGACAGCATACACTACGCGAAGTTATCCACCCGTTATTTGGATGTTTCGTAGTCCAGGGATCATTTGAAGGATACAGTATATTATGTAGCCATTTTTTCAATACAGTATATTAATAAAATTTCAGATGTCGGTGGTTTTTCCAAATTGTTCTAAATTGATTCATACTCTTGTAAAACAGGTTCAAAGTTGGGGCTTTTTATTACCGAAAAATACAATACTTTGACGCCCTGTAACTCTGGAAGTATATATTTAAACGAAAATCTGACCCACCACCGACACAGATATTTGTTTCTAGATTGTGTCTTGAAAATTTCATAGATGTTCATAGCTTAATACTCAAAATATGACTGGACTACGTTTGTATGGGCGCTTTGACAACAGCATACCCTCTTAAGAAGGATCACTCTGATATCCGTCTATCAAAATTATCGTCGTTCCATTTAAAATAGTTATAAATAACGTTTATCTACCTACTGTTGGTGGTAAGGTATTTTCTATGGCTAGCCTGGCTAGTTACCACCGTATCTGACGTTCCAAACAACAGGGTTCTGACATAACTGGTAGCAGATTCATCGACTTGAAGCTTCTGGGCGAGCACGCTTTTCATCTAACGGCCTTATCATCAGGTGAGATGAAAGACAAGTGCAAAGCCCATTCCATAAAAATACTTTAGAAAATATTCTTTCATTGTATTATCTCAAAATCAAATTTGACATCTAAACAAATGTATTACGTTTCACACTAAACTTTAGGTAATGGAATTATGTTCTAGTCTTATTAGCGACAAAAAAATTACATCATTCCTCCGTCAACCGCCACCGTGGCCTAATGGCTTAATGTTGGATTCACAATCCGGATGTCCTGGGTTTGACTCCCTATAGGTACTCGATTTGGTTGGAGGTAGGGCATTTTCTATGTCCGCCTGTCTAGCTACCACCATGTTACTCAAGTCTGCCGCCAAACAGCAGTGTTAACAGCACTGTTCTGTTCCGTTCCAGTATGAAAGGTAGCATAGTCAGAGCTTATCGTTATACATACATACATTACATACACATACTCGTATAAATTAGGAATATGTGCGGCTAGTGACTGTGCCATCGCTTGTTGCCGTGCGTGCTATCGAGGCAGGGGATCGCGAATACTCCGTGTACTTACATACTTGTACTAAAAATACCAAAACAGAGACACAGTGTATTTAAACAGTATGATATGCTTTTTTTTTCTTTCATAATTGACTCCAGTGTACTTCGTTGACCTCTTATTTGGGTACATTTAGTTACAGTTTATAACATTTCTTGTTACTATGGTGTCTCTAAATCTAGCGAATCGTCGGCACCCACGGTTTCTGTCTACTACCTGCGACCAACTTATCGCTGTCTTTTATTAGGACAGCCAACCCTGTCATGAAGATTAATGTACCCGTTTCTTTAAAAAAAAAGATCGGTGGACATTTTGTCATTTATTGGTCTCCGTAGATTGAATGTTTTAATACTACTATACCATGAACTAAGCAATGTTTATTTTCAAGCCTTAATGCATTCTCTCGGTAATATATTTTTAAAAGCTATTTTCGCTATTTATTTTATTGTTCTTTGTAGTATATTACACACGTCTTAATAATTCTATGATAATTTAATGAAGCATTCAAATTAAAAATCATTTATTTTTAGTCTAAACAGAAAAAAAAAACCATTCTCAATCCTTGTCTATTGCTATGATTTCAGTTACAATCACTTCTGTCGTTCATTTTAATTCTACATCTCATAGATATTGATCTTGCATTGAATACGCAAAACTACACTAGCCTGAAACTACTAAGAGTAGCTTTACACATACTTTACAACCAAACAAAAATATGTCATTTATACTGTAGCGCGAAATAGTAACATTCTAATCGAACTAGTCCGTACGACCACACGTCGGAACTAAACGTTTTTTCGTCTAGCCACTACCTCCCCTGCTCGGGCTGTCCGGGTATTCCCCGCATTGATAACGGCGTTAGCTGCCTTCTTGCCGTGCCTGTGGTTTTTTGATGGTCTTAATGATAGTTTAACTATAGAGGGTCAAGGGTGACTTAATGAAAATTAACGTAGTTTAAAGTAAGTAACAATGAATTTTTAATTAAGTTTCAATAAAGTGTGAGTAGTAACACTACTAAAATAAGATGTAGAAGCTTCAGCAGCATTTAGTTAACCAGTTCTGTTCCACCTTTAGTAAACTAATAGCTTTTACTAGCTACTTCGTCCACGTGGACACCAGAAACTACTTGCTTGACTTGGATACAACGTAGCATATTTCCTAAAAATCAAATCATTCTGGAAAGGGCAAACAAACTTACTTTCGCATTCATAAAATTAGTATGGATTTACGACAAACTCTCGATAGTTCCATAATTCTATTTCCTTCTTAAAATGGCGTAGGAATAAAATATTTTCAGGACGAAATATATCGTAGTCATGCTTTAATAATCCTACAAAAAATAGAATGAGAGCTTGCTATGTTGCTCTTGAGTCGAAATGACAATACCCTTCTAAAATGCTTCTATAAAAATAGATTTCTGGTTTAACAAGAAATTCCAGTTACGTACAAACGAAAATCCAGTTAAAGGTTAGTTACTTGCGGGATTCAAATGGAACACATATTCATAATGCCATTAAGAAATGATGCGACGATGTAAAACGTTCACCTTTTTCTCAATGTCTTAATTTCCTTAATCGGTGAAGCGTAATTTTGAAACAAAGAGCTCGAATAGCCTCTGCGCTAAGTCGTTAACCGTTTTTCCCTCCACTGGTAGCAAGAAATAAAAATCAAATGCTGCCGCTTTCCTCCGATCGAGTGTTTGTTTTTGTTATGTTTGCTCTGAGGCAAGCCAACTGCTGTTTGCATAAAGCGGATCTACAGTGTGTGCTCGCGTAAGAAAGCGTGCCGGGTGGTCTTTATCATACTTAATGTAAACACACCCTCAACAAACACTTTATTATTAACACACTGCGTCTAGAACAAACATTGGTTTTTATTGGAAAAATTAGCACTTTGTTTTATTGGCGTCCTGCGAACAAAGATGCATTAAGCATCTGTGAAGAGCCGAAACACACTCAAGAGAGAAGGTACAGTAGTAAAGTTGTATTGCATACTAATATTGTTATAATACAAGCATCTGTAGCTTAATAGCTACGGTAATTAGTGGTGTTGATTATTTTCGGGAAATGCTATTTCAGCAAATATTTCGCAAGTTTAGTATTTTTTGTTTTGAAGACAGTCCATCGCTTGACCACAATGTCACCTGAGTGACGAATTTCATTCAGAATTTCAGTTTTATCCTTCGGAGAGTTGTTTATTAAGCAAACTCTGTTTTTATGTGGCCTATTTTGTAGGTACATATATTCTGTTCTTATTCAGTATCTCAGTCACACTTTTCAGTAATTTGTTTTAGCAACGTTTATTATTTTCCTTTTTAGGGTTCCGTACTCGTACGTATCCTATTGTATGTAGGTATACTTCTTATTATTGTCCGGAAACGTCCACTGCTGGGCCTTCTCCATGCTATGTCACATTGACCGGTCCCGAGACACTTGCATCCAGCTCCTCCCACGACCTTAACTAGGTCGTTGTTCCATCTAGTGGGGGATGGCCTGGTACACGCTTCCCGGTACGTGGTCAACGCTCGAGGTATTTTACTCCGTCAAATGTCCATTTGACATGTAGTAATTGGGAATTATATAGTGATCTCAAATAATAACTTCAGAAGTCCACGAACACCAAGTAACGAGCAAAGCTAGCTTTATATACATTTCCGAATTTTTTAATTTACAATTAAGTGTATCCCATTATTAGGGTTGAGTCTTCTATGAGAGCACGCTTTCCATCCAATGGCCTTATCATCACTTGCAATCGAGTGAGATGAAGAACAGGTACATAAATATATACATAAAAATTACAAAACAACTTCATATTGCTTTTACCTCGCCTAATGGTAACTAACAGTATGGCTTGAGGAAGAAAACGTTCAAAAAGCATCCTCAAATAGTTACGTTTTTGAAAACCTTTTACATATTCTAAACTAGCGCTATCATATAACTTTTGTATATGTTGATATATTTAAATTAACGTACATGGTAGCGATACAGAGAACACTAACATATAAATTATGCAAATAAACTGCCTTAATAACCATTAAATAACATTCGCAATGACCGGTTAATGACTCGACAATCGTCTGTTCGACATTCCAATCAATCATGGCGGTCAAAATAACGACGCTAGTCTTACATCAGTCATTGTCAGTGATAGTAGACGGTAGTCGTATTTAAATTGGCACGTATTATTATTGTAGTAAGAAAGGGGACCGTTGTATAATACGGAGTCATACATACTACTGTTACCGGCTACATTAAGTCTAATTTTCATCGGATTTCAAAAAAGGAGGAGTTTGTCAGTTCCACTGTATGTATGTGACGCGATAACGCCGCCAATTATGAAACGATTTTCATTTTTTTTAATTGTTAGAGTAAAATTTATCTTTTGAGAAAATCAACAGAAACTAAATACTTGCCCAGATAATTTTACAGATTCACGGCTCTATACGAAGAACGTTCATCTACATTATTAACGCGTTCAAAAAGAACTAAAAACCGACGTCAACAACAATATTTTTAAGCAGTTTACGTCGGTTTTTAGTTCTTTTTGAACGCGTTAATTATGTAGATTGAACGTTCTCCATATAGAAACGTGTAGTCGGACTATTAATGGGGGTGGGTATTTGCCACAATCACCAAGCTTACCTTGTGTCGGTGATAGCAGTAAATGTTGTTAATAAGGTAGATGCTGTTGCCCATCTAAAGATTTTTTCCCGTAGCCATGTTTTATAGATTCATTTTGTATGCCTGGATAGCTGCTCCTCTCGCGCTTCGCTCTTCTCCTTGGCGTTTCAGCCACGACAACTCGGCAGCTACGGGCTGTACTACGTCTAAAGTTGTAAGCCATTTACCTGCTGAGCGCCTTCCACTCTTGCTGCTCGGGTGAAGTTGTCGAGGTCGCAGGAGAAACAACAACGTTGTTTCGGGAGTAAAATAAATAAATTCTACCATATAATCAGAGCTTGAGCTATCAGACGATTTCACGAACATCTTGTCAAATAAATCACCGCCTTAACGAGTTTTCGATAAACATTCACCGTGGAGGCCCCGACGCAGCCAACATTTGGTTATTTTACAAATACTTGACGCGTAATGGTCCATGGAACGTACAGTTTTACGGTACGTCAGAGAGATATACAATCGATTGTTGGGCAACTACTAGGAGTCTTTGAGTCTGTGGCTCTCAAACTGTTTAAGAAAAACTATTTATTATACGCGTACCTTCATCTGTGTTGACATCAGAAACAGTCCCACGGGAACACTGTACTGGGATAAAGCCATAAAATTTTGTCCCTTTTTATGATATGGTTATGTGTGTGCTAAATTTTATAACGATTTGTTGTGCTATTGTGGTTCCAAGAGGTTACATATAAGGAAACAAACTCAGTTCAGATTTATTCTTTTTGATGCTTCGAATGAAGAAATAAAGATAGTACAATACCACCTGAAGTGTGATTGCGAAGACAGGTGATTATGGAAATTCATACAAAATAATTACAGAAATTTTCCAACAAATGTTTAATTATTAATTAAATACGAGTATAAATTTAGCTGGGCGGTAAAGTTAAAATTCATAAAATTGAATCGTTTCTAGTGTTCCTAAGTCAAATATTTAGGCATTACTATTTTTTAATGTAGTAGTAATCAGAGAAAATATATTTAGTTTAGGTAATAAACGTAAAGAATTGTATTAATTTATTATTCAGTGTTAATGGTGAGTTAACTATCTGTGGGGAATGAGTTTTACTGTAATAAAATGTATGATAATGGTAAATTGTTAAGTCCAAACGTATTCAATATTTGAGATTAATTTAGGCCGAATCCGTTTTCTTGCTTATGTATGAATGACTCACATCATGGCATAATTATAATAATGTTAGATTCTCTAAACATACAAAAAGAGACTTGTTTATTATAAATTTAAAAAAAATGCGCTTTTATGAAGGTACTTATGGCACCTCACCCTGCTATTTACTTTTCGAACAAGTAGGTTAAGAACCGCAGCTATAAACTTTACAAGTATTTGTAAGTATTTGTCTACCGGTGTTGTGACAGTATGGTAATAGTTGCCTAAAATATGCGTATAAATATTTCAGTCGTCCGTTAAAGTTGAGGCCGAAAGTGCCGTAAAATGTTTGCGGTCAATATTTACCTTCGTATTGTACGTGCATTATTTTCGTGAACGATGACATGCGGAAAAAATTGCTGATTTGGATCTTGAAAGACTGTGTGACGAAAGCGAAGCGAATATGTGGCTAAATATTTGTATCTTTTATTTCTTTTATTTTTAAATCACTTCATTCTTCATCCAGAAAAATACAAGAGGAAATTAAAAAAGTAAATTATCAACTTTATTGTGAGTAATAAAAAAGAAATATGGAACTTGGTATAAGCCCAGTACGTGGGCCGTACAAACAGCAATACAAAACATTTATTTAATTTTTTTTTCTTCAATAAGACTCATTTTACTTATAATGTATAAGAACAAACCCATCTCTGTTAAACTTAAACTCATCAACACTCAAAACTCTCAACAGCTTTTGACAAGGTCCCAAATAGTTTTAAACATCAGAATGACTTGTTTTTCTTTATACAGGTACTACGAGTAACATCATGCCGTGTCTTCGCACAATGAAACGGGCAGGTTGTAGCGCGAGAGGTCCGTCGGAGCCTCAGTAACGTTGGACCCCCGCTGAGGCTGTGAAGCAAAAACCTGCGAGGCAATAACTCTTAAAGCCTCATGCTATTAACCGATGATACATCGACGTATTAACTCATTAAAATATGGACCAGTTTAAAAGTCAAAGGTTAAACGCTCGATAAAAATGCTCACTCACTTTCATCGCCTGCTGCGACTGTACTTTTAAGGGAATGATATATTTTGAACGATGTTATTCAAATAAGCAGTTATAACAAATAGCTTTGGTTCTGTTAAAAAAAATTAGGACAGCGTTCTAAAAATGTTGGCTACTGGTCGAATGACTTGGCATCGAAACCTTCTTTCAGGACATTTTTTCCATTATTTTTAATCAGCAGCATATTTTGAACAAGCATATCTCTTGTGAACTTCAGATATTCTACTTTTTAAATCAGATACTTTTTTCAACTTTAATTAAGTTTTCGGAATTTCACTGTGTTCTTTTGTGATCATCTGCTCCTTTTATATGAGAATACGTGTTTTGCCTGGTTTTCACATTCCACCGCTAGACGGCGCTTGTGGCGACCATTTTGTGACGTATGACGTTCGGTTTTAACGCTTCTTTGCAAAACGTCTCGGCAGCGGCGGTTACAATATCATAACAGCCTATATATGTCCCCACTGCAGGGGCTCAGGCCTACTCTCCTACAGAGAGTGTATGGGCCATAGTCCACCACGCGGGCCCAGTGCGGATCGGCGGACTTCACATGCCTGTTCAAGACATGCAGGTTTCCTCGCGATGTTTTCCTTCACCGTTAAGCAATCGGATAATGTACTTGAATTGAAAAACAACTCATAGGTACACGGCTGGATTCGAACCCGGTACTCTCAGATTGAGACCGTAGCGCCACCGACGCTTCCGGTTACAATATAAAACTGTGTAATTAATGTGTAAATTGTGAACTTTTTATGTGCTAACCCAATAGCTGTTCTGATTTGTGGGCTAACAACGTTTAAATATATGTGAGCTGTAAGGAACTATATCGATCTCTGGAGCAGAGCCGGCGTGACGCTGCCGATCATCGGTCTAGATACGTGTCGTTTGGAGTGTGAGTGTGTGTGTGCGCGTATCAGCTAAAAAATAAACCCTCGACCAGTCTCTAAACCGCTGACTGTCAAATGTCTCCGCAACAATAACAGGTGTAATTAAGTAGGTATCTAAATAGTCTTCACTTTATTTTGTACTAATACTGCCAAGTTCTGAGTAGTTCACTCAACTCTTTAACCATTAACCTATTTCCGTCGTCCGTGAATCACAATCCAGCTCACAGATAAAAGGACATAAATCAGAAACAGCTTCCCTTCATTCTCACAACAAAAACAACAAAATCACCATCGGATACGTATTTTATCGCAGGAAATAACTGTCCCACATCTTATTCAGGCGTAACATGAGGCAAACAAGGCTGTTAACGCCCCGGCCTTTGCTAGCGGTGGCACTAAGCAGCATTTATGTCCTCGAAGCTGGTTGAACAGTGATAAACAAGAAGTAAAACAGGATGAGTGCGTAAACAACACCTTGGTAAGAAGAATGGGTTGTAGTATTGGACAGTTTTATAGAGAAATACTTGTTAACAACAAGAAATGATGGTAAATGATAGAGAAAATGTTAATAAGGTATAGAATTTGATTTAAAAATTAATATATTGGTCTTACGTATATGAAAACTTGTAAAACACTAACGTTATAAAAAAAATTATACAAAAAACTTTTTGCAGAAACGGTGAACTTCCTAAACATCTACCTCCAAAATAACTAATCATTGTAATTGCAAGAAGGTTTGTGTCAACAATAAATATGATATATCCAAAAGTCAAGGCCAGTGGTCTAGACGTTTTTTACTAGATAAAAAAATTCGCCACAGACACGAAATATCTGAGAGAATGAGGTTATATCAGGTCATAATCTTGAACACTATCTCTGAGTGACTCAGTAACCATAGTGAGAAATTTATCGCAAATGGGTCCCGGAAAAGTAAGTGATGATCCGAATTTCCATTACCTTCTCAAAAGCTAGAAGACGGCTGTAATATCAATAATTCATATCGAAACTAAAAAAGCACTCAAGTCGAAGTTAATTAAAATGTCCCGGAAAGGACTGCCATTACCGGGGATGAAAAAGCGATTTCCCCAAGAGTGGGTTTTAAAGGAATCGACGAGGTCTCAGTTCGTTTTAGTGAATGAGGGGCCGTCGGAGTAGCTTATAGACTTTTTGAATGCTTTTCTTTTATAGATAGCTCCGGAACATTTTATTATCGTGTCTTGTCAGTAACTGTCTGTTATTCGAAAGATTCGATGTGATGAGTTTTATTTATTTTACTGTTGATGGTAGAGTTTTAAAAGACTTTTTTATTTCCAGTTTTAAGTGTTATTTTTACTGCGTTTATTTATTTCAGATATTCCAGTTCCAAGACAACTGACTCGATTTTGCACACGATTTTGTTGAAATAAATTAGATGTGTTACATTCAATAGCACCGATGAACCGATACGAGATGACTTCATACAATCTGGATCGACTTTTTTTAAAATTTCGCAAATGTCGTAAAAAGTGACTACTGAAAAATTTCTGAATACTATTTTCAGTATCTTCTTTGTGTTCACAGCATTTTATCTCAATTGGCAATCCATCTGCCTCTTCGTGGTGCTTTTGGCAAATCTCTTCAAGAGAATCCTGTTCGTCGAGGCGGTCTGTCGAGCAGGTTCATGTTGTGTTGGAATATTATAAAGTACAAAAGCAAATATTGAGTGTTATTGATTATATAATATGACACAAAATTTGCATTCAGAAATGGAATTCCACCACAGTACACCCTAATAGCAACGTTTAGCTGCAAAAGGCTTTCTTAAATATTGTGATTGACAATTCGTCATTTATTGTTAAGTAATTATGTTCATAGAATTGCATGTATCGTTCTAAATTATAGACGATGAGAAAAATCAAGTGTCATATATATATTAAATATTACTTTTATTTTGTGTTGTTAAATTTTTCCGTTAAAATAAAGGGATTAATAGTTTTGACACTTTGAGTTTGAAAAGTCCCTACATAAATGCAGAATTACCGAAAAAGACATGTATGAACTTTCGTTATCAACCAGCGATAAGTTCCGGAAGTTTCGAACATTAATGCAAAATAACGGGCGGATCAGATCCCGGGATCCGGGAATTGGGGAGTACGGGACTTATACCCGGCACTAATGGGACTTTCCGTAGTTTCCCAGAGGTCGCTATTGCCCTCTACATAAGTTACTTTTAGTTACGTCGATGCTTATTTGTGTTATACAGGAATTAACCTATTGGCCATAGAGTGTGTCTATACGGAGTTCCCAGGTTCGATTCCTTGTCTGTACTCGGTTTGGTTGGTGGTAAGGCACTTACTGTGTCCGCCTGGTTAGCCAACAGCATTTTACCTAAATCTGCAGCCAAACCGCAGTTTTAATAGCATTGCTGAGTTCCACGTGCGGTGCGGGTGGTCAGAGTAGGAGTTCTGGCCGCCCTATCGGTGTTAACCGGCAACCAGTGGAAGGCAGCGGTAGTACGGCGTGGTCCCGTCCCGCTGCAGCCTGGAGCTGCTGAGACGTAGTGGCTGACTGGACAAGGGGTGGGATAATTCAAACCGCGAGAGTAGCACTGGTGTGTTCCGCTGGAGTGCCTAGGGCTCCTCGACTTGCGCCGAGGATGACCACTGAGGGGTTTTAGTGAATGGAAATTCTACATAACCCGGCTTCAATCCTAAGGAGTCGGGTATCTTTAAAAAAAATCCCCCTCGAAAAAAAAAAAGGTCGGACTTTTCATAAGCGGGATTGGATGTATGACTGTATGTATCACCAACTGCTGCCAAGCATTTTTATAGATCATAGTTAGGTACTGCTTCCCATGTTGTAATTTCCCCGTTTTATTGCTTTTTTAGACACCTACTGTATGACATTGGAAGATGGTTTACGCATTTACGGTGACAATATTTCTTGGACCCAACTAACCATTTTATTTAATCGATGAACAAACGACACATAATTCATTCTTAAAAGTATTAAATTAGGATGTTTGAGAGAAGAGAAGGTTAGTTCCTGCACGTAGTTATTAGAAAAGAAACACAGCTTGCTAGTAAAGAATATTACTGTAGTGTGTCGTAGTTTATTTTAATGTATTTTATTGTATTGTTTATATACATTTGGGTCATTGTTACCTGAAATAAACGAATAATAAATAATAATAATAATAATTAACGCGTTCAAAAAGAACTAAGGAACTGACTTCAACTGCCGTAAAAATCTTCAACATTCATAAAGAAAGAAGAGAAGAAGTAGAATAATTGTTGTTATTGATATCCTCAAAACCACCTCTGAAGTATATATAATCTACCAAAAAAAAACTCAAAATAGATTCATAATTGGCTGAGTTATCGCGTAACATGCATACAAAAAGAAACATACAGTCGATTTGAGAAGGAGGAGGCCTTTTTTGAAGTCGGTTGAAAAAGTACCGTACTAGAGAGGAAAGATGCTAGGTAACAAATATTATCACAAGCTTATCACAAAGTATTGAAGTTAATAAAGTAGGAGCACAACTGCACGATAGAGGTCGGTCAACAAGTTATCAGTGGCACAAGAAAGCTCTCATTGTCGTCATCCGGCCGCCACATGCTCAACTGTCACTTAGCCACAAATTATGACATCTCCAGACATTTGTGTTTATGACATATCATCAATTATTGTACATTCGGTTGCGAAAGCTCAGCTGTTACCTCGTTACGGTATTGTTGAGACAGTGACTTGTGGTCGCGAGTATACGTTTTGCTTTGCCGGGCGCTACGATTTGAGTTCATGATTCATGTTCTGTCGTACTTAAAGCATACCGCCTTAAGAGTGCTAGCTTACCTAACCCTAAGCATGCCGTTCACTGGAATAGTGGTGCAGCGGAGAAGTAGCGGTACGGTGTATAAGCAGCTCAGCAAAGTAAACTCTTTCAGATTCTTTTCTACGCTTCCTGCTCTGTGGCTGCCCCCACTATACGAACCGGCAGAATAACAAACCCTCCTTTCAGAGGCACGTGGGGGGATATACTCGTACACTAACAATCTGAAACACTCGAATACTGACATGTATTTTTACATTTTAGAAAATCTGTAGACGCTCAATCCCAAACCCACCGATAAAAAGGTATCATAAAAATCTATTTTATTTCTATCTTATCTTCATAATCCTATAGTTCCTCTTCACAACGATTAAATACACATTTAGCATCGTTGGCTCCCCTACTACAAAAGCATGGTTTTGATACAAGGAATATAATTATATACTCATCTTTTGAAGTTGTTTCTTAGTCAGCCTTGCCCACCGCGAATCATTATCGTATCCTTTCACCAGGGACTACTCAGCACATTAGCTACGGCAGCTCTATTGCTTTGCCTAACTGAACATTAATAATTTACAAAACACTCAACTGTCAAAAACAAACGACGCCTATTTCATTCTGAAAGCGAATTAGTATGTTTGAATTAAGAAGAAAAAGTTTCTAATTCCGAATGCAATTTATTAGGAAAGCCGGTTACATTTCAGCGGGCTTCTCCCAGTGAAAAATCGACCCATTATGTGAGGGAAGGCGGTTTCCCGCCGCTCGTATTTCAAAACAACACATTATTGTTTTCTTCCCGTTTCGTTTCGTGGTTAAAACGGTTATAAATTTAGAAGGAATGGCTTTACAACTCTATTTTTCCTTTTAACAAGTAACGCCCGTTACGAGGACTTGAAAATGTTTGGTGATAGCCTGAATTTAAGAACGTTTATAATGGAAAATCCGTCGTTAAAGTTACACAAAGCAATAGATATTAAAGGGCTATACACATAGAGGTACTGTAATTTAAAAGTAACGTTTTAGCCACAGATATTAATTGGTCCGTCTTATTTTAGAATGCTATTTTCACGATGGGGCTACACTTGGCCTTACCATCGACGCTGAAACTTCATTCCAAAAATATTAATTCACCTTCAAAGTATTAATATTTGGAATTTTCTGCCGAGCTTAATCAAAAACATATGCTCGACTTGGCTTTTTATGTAACGTGTCCCTTCTTTATGGGATTCTTTTTTGGATTACATACATTTGGATACATGGATTTGGATACACTTGGATTTGCGTTACAAAACTGTCATACTCAAAGGTGAGACGTAGGGCAAGCGCAAACCCTTTATAAATACAATACTCGTTATAAATGTGAAAGCTACCTGGGCTATGGCTATTTGGCACCTAGCCTAGCGTAATAAAATATTAAATGCACGTAACATTATAGGACATCGTGATTTTTATCTCAGTAAATCTTGTGGAATAATTTTAAAAACGCAGAGAAGGGGAGGGGGGTTGTAACAACATCTAGTTGTCTGTTAAATCACAGACACTACAAGCTGTCAATGTAAAGGTTGATCTATTAACCCAATAGCACTTCAGGGACCCAACGTTCACCAACTTTAATTCGATTTGTCAAAACACAGTCTCCCGTAATTTCACGTCGGGCTTATCTCCAGTAGAAACTTTAACAGAGTTCCGTCCCGTCCCGTCCGTCCCCGGATAATGCGGAAAATGAAACGCCCCGGGGAAATTAACCATTAGCGGTAATATTAAATTCTGTCCCACTCTTTATTTACAGTATAGCGTTCGTTGTGTAATTAACTCGAATTTACAGGATCGACCTAATTAAAACGGTATACTTATAATTCTCTACTGTCTGCTTTTTAGTAGCTGCACAAATGATATATACACGTATACATACAAAGTTTTAACAGTACATTTATATACTCACTTGGATGAAACTGCAAAACAAAATTGGTACACTCGAGGACAAAAATATATGTCTACTTTTAAATCATGTCACATTCATCTTTAATTGACATTTCCTAAGCATTTCCTTCAACACACTACATAGGAACGTGCAAGGATGAATGTGATATGGTACAAAAGTAAGTATTTTTATACTCAAGTGTAAGATAAAAGCCATTTTTTAAATTCACAAAAATTACAATAGTTGTTTTTTAAGAATATTATCAACATTATAATAGTCAACAGCTGCAAAAGCCCACAGTTGGACAGGATCCTTCCTCATAGATAACCAATCCATCCATACTAATACTCGTATATTGTAAACGCGAATGCGAAGTTAGTTTGTTTGTTTGTCCTTCCTTCTCGTCATAACGGAAGATCCGAATGACTTGATTTTTGTATAGAGATAGTTGAAGGCCCCAAAAGGACACATGTTCTTGACAAACATGTAGTTCCCGTGGAATACAGACTAAGTCCAAGCAAACGAAGTCGCAGGCAAAAGCTAGTATAAATAAGAGAGACACGTCGGAGATTTCATAAAGGGATTTTTCATTTCACACTTGGTAGAGGAATTGGTGATCGCAGTGTGATGTTTTTGATCCATATATTATAGATGATGATGCCCATCTCCCAAAACATTACCTTCTTCACCTTTGGCGACACTCAAAGAATGACGGGTGGTAAAATACCATTAGTTTACTAATGCGAGAGCTATTAATTACAATAAATAATTAAAATTGTTATTTTGCCTTAAAATATTCTTCGAATTGAAAACAGTGCTTTTCTTGATTAATTGAAGCTATTGAATATTAAAAGCCTGAAGAGTAAAATTTTGAATCGCTATAAATGAGCTCAATTTTAACTTAACTTAATTTTTTAATACACAACTTAAATGACTACTGATATAGTTTAACCATTCAACTTCTCACTTAATCAAAATTATAGAATAATCAAACCGTAGAGCCGTCTCTTCACCAAGAACGAACATTCGATTCGCTCATAAATTTGAACACACATCCACATCCCTATCCAATCAGCTCGCGAGCCATAAACGAAATAAAATTAAAACTACTCTCAGTACAAATGAGCCGAGTAAAATTATTTTTACGATTCTCTCTCTCAATTAGAGGCAGCACCGACAGTGAACTGTCAGTGTTATTTAAATTTACTGCCCCAATTAGACTCGCCATCATCGTGGTGATGAAACCGTACCGTGTCGTGTATAGCTGCCCTTATTAAGAGTTCTATAATTAAAATTTAGAGCTATGGAAAAGAGAACACTAACGTATCCGTTTTATTGTCGATCCTTTGTCACTTTTAATGCGTCGATGCTACAAGTGAGCGTGAATTTATTTCTTTTTAAGTAAATATTTTACAACTGTTGACAAAATCACCAATTTTCTCAGTAAGCTACCTTCTCAGATATATTTTCGATAAATCATGAAGAAATGATAAAATACATTTTTGCCCGTTGTTAAAAATAATTTTATTGCTTTTTCAACAGTTTTTTAACTCACTTATCTGATGGTGAGCATCCCCCGTAGATAATTGCGACTAAAATGTATTTGTTTAGTAAAATTATGTAAGTTTAGTCATAGTATTTAATAGATGTTGTAGCTAAAAGATCGTTATTTTGAGAGATACGACTAAATCCCGAACACTATAGATGACATTTTAAAATGCTGCGTCAATGACGAAAATATTCATATGTTTGACTAAACAATCGTGAATATATTCTATTCTATGCCCGCGACTTTGTATACATGGACTTCATAATATATCCTATAGGAACTAGATGCTCGATCGGCATAAAAAGTCGTGTTTTTCCTTTTCCGGCCCATCAACTTTCTTTATACAAAAATCAATTCATTCCCTCTGTTAAGATGAGAAAGGAGGACCAAAAAACTCACTTTGGCTGCTCTTTTAAAATTAGTATAGATGGATACTGCTACGGAATAATACAAACTTTTATAAGAATGTGTAAGATTATTATAGTTATGACATGAGAATTACAATTATGAGTTTGAGCTGCCCACTTTATTTGAAAACTACTGCACATTTATTACACCCACTGAACCCAGGTCACATCCTTATCACGGACCAATAACAAAGTATAATAACGGAGACAAAGATGACATAATAAACGAATATAAACAATAGCGGGGAGCTCGTAAAAGATATCAAGGCATAAAACTCTTGTCTGTAGCAAACACATAACTCACAAAGTTAGTTGGCGAGCAAAATATAACGTTGGCATATACAATGTTGCACATTTTGGCATCAAAGGCGAGAACAATCTGTGTAATAGAATAAACTCGTTTCTTTGCCTGCGGTGTAGGGACGGCGACGGGTTGGCGGCGCCACTTGCATTAAGCTAACCGCTATGCTTTTAAACTATTTTTATACACATATATAGAGTATGAACGTCCAAATCTTCATTGAAGATGTCTTCAATGCCAGTATTTTTAGATGCTTAAGTTTCAGACGTTGTAAGTAGCCTGTAGATACAATTTAATAAGTGTACTTAG
The DNA here is from genome assembly GCA_910589575.2 of Carcina quercana. Taxonomy (NCBI): domain Eukaryota; kingdom Metazoa; phylum Arthropoda; class Insecta; order Lepidoptera; family Depressariidae; genus Carcina; species Carcina quercana. The sequence continues at coordinate 9,593,925 of OU342436.1, forward strand.
CTGCTAACTGATTTAAGCTTTCATTTACGAAATGCTTTGTTGGAAGCTCTTGATCTTAGGCTCCTTTTTGTTGTGGAACTACTAAAGAGTAGGAATGTTAATAAAACTTTGGGTTCCGGAGCTTGCAATAACAGTCAACGTTTCCAACGTCTCGTACATTTGAGGCTGCTTTGTGATTGAGCTCGCATCCTTACAGTCACTGGCAAGGTGGATGGTTATGTACAAAAAAACCTTTTGTTGGATAAGGAATACTATAGTGTAAAAGATTTTATACAAGATACATTTTGAGCATCTATAATATTATAGATTTCTTTTGTTATTTTATTTTGAGATTGAAATTACTGTTTGGCATTTATTTTATATAATTTTTGACATTTTCAATATTTTTGACGATCATTGTACACTCTGACATTTTTGTATATTTTTTGTAATCTTGAAATTGGTACTATGAAATAAATAATCTAAACTAATCTGTGCAAACATAATTATCTTGAATTCAAAAATTGCTTTAACCACTTAGAGCTTCGTCTTATCTTGTAATACAGATATGCTATGTAGTAAGCACTACCGCGACGGTGACCAGGATTTAGAAATTATTTCATTTTAATGCTAGGATCGAGCATAGGCATCATTTCATCAGATAAATATGCAAGGAAGATTATAGATAATACATGCGCAGTTGTGAAGTATAAATTGAATACAAACATGGTAAACACATCTTTCATATCGAATTATGAGGAAAGTTTCGAAGCCTCCCTACAAGTTGACACTGCTACAGTTTGGCGACTCGCCAAACATGTCCAGATTGTTCGGTTGGACACAGTGCCACAAAAAAGTGAATTTCAATGTCCTCTGTCATTTAAGAGGCATTCTCTACTAGTAACTTATTTTTAATTTACAATCAACGCTGAAAGTATTGAAATTGAGTTTATTTTGCAAAAAAAACACATTAAATACAAGGAAGTTCTAACTGTATGTCTTTTTATCGCCATTTCATATTCAGAGACTGCTCAAGGTAGAGCCATGAAACTGTTAATATTATTGTCTGATATATTGTTAAGCTGAGATATTTAGAATCTAAGCAAAGCGGTGAAAACTTCTCAAGCACAAAAATAATGTATCCACTTTAGTACCATGTCACATTCACCCTTGCTTGTTACTGTAGTGAACTTGAACCTACTTGCTGGCGCCTACGTGGATGCGCACTGGCTAGTAAGGATCTCTCGAACTTTCCATATATATTTTGATTTGAGAATCTGTCGCAGGGACGACAGATGAAGTAAAACAATAGAGTAGTCTTGAAGTCTTGAGTGTATTGTTGAAGAGTGCGCATCTAATTAGAAATATATAGTTAAAGTGGGTGTGTTTGGTCCGCGCCTCCGCCCCATCTATTGTACACGTAACATTCTTTGAGTTATTTAAGAAACCCTCTAGCAGAACTACGCTGTTTCTCTGGACAAGATCCGGTTACCGAAGCTACGCTACCTGCCCCTCTCTACATTACTATGTAGTGTGTTGCAGGAAATGTCAATTAAAGGTGACATGGTTCAAAGTATATACATATTTTATACTCGAGTGTACAAATTGAACAGATTCTTAACAGTATAAGACTTAACATAACGACTGTTAAGAAAGAAGCAGATGATTTTAAGATGGAACCTTAGACTAAAAGTATAACGGAAACGGTAAAAACTGAATTAGTACAAGACGTAATGTATATATTAATAAGTAATTGCTTCATACCCTGACGCCTATCAAGAAATTTCTTAAATAAAACATATCTTAGCAAATGAATATACAGATACTCTTACTACACTATCCGTACTAGGAGTATAATGGAATAAAGATTCGTTACGCTTCACATTCAAACAATAAAGAGAACTTTATTAGTTTCTGGACTCTCTGTCGATGTAGACACAACAAGAACAAGAGCTCGTTAATCGCAGAGAGTAGCCCGGCCGCGTAATTAACTTGCAGCAGCGTACAGTAGAGATTTACGCGGACCTCGGGCACAATTAAATTTGCATAGGAAATTGCACTGAATCAGCTAAGAATAAGTTGCTGTATGGAACGCTTGTTTTATGGCGCTTTATCGGGTGATATATTAGCACCCTCGTCAATTTGATATTAGTACCCTAGCTAGAGTATGAAGGGTACAGTTCCAAGTTTGAATTTCATGCTAGTGGAGAAGCCGTATGAAAATGTATACTAGCAGAAACGATTGATACGAATGTATGTAACTAAAACCAAACCATTCAAGAATTAAAACGATCGAATCGGTACAGTCATCGTCATATCTATCTACGCAACTTTGTACCATGTCATATTAATTTCTAAATGACACTTAATAATATTAAGTCAGAGTGGGTGTAACATGATATAAAGTTGCGTAGTTATATGATGCTAACTGTACAACTTAATCCATCAACCTAACAACATGACAAACGCTTGAAAACGTCTCAAAATGAAATGTAAGTAATTGTAACAGAGGAAGCAATTACTTTAAAGAATTTAGTAACTTGCTTGTTCATATTTAAGGAGGTCTGACCAGTAAGAAATGAAAATGAATGATTTGTAAAACCTTTGTTGTACAGAATAATTATCAGGGTCTTACGATAATTAATTACTACGGCGAGTTGAAAAACGGCCACTTCTTTGTTTAATGCTGTAATCCATCATAGGTAAATGCCAGCAGCGAAAAAAGACGTGTATTTTTTGGGAATTATGCTTTAAACAGGCGGTTCGTTTAAATAAACGATCATGTGGATTTTCGCTAACGGAAATAAGTAAGGTTTGAAGATAATGACACAGTAAAAATAATTTGCCAGTGTACAATGTCAGTTGACAACTCTGATAATAAAGCAAACAATACCGGATGCGATTTCCAGTGACCTATCTATAGTCGGTTTGGTTGGTGCTAGTGGTGGTATTTTCTATGTCCACGTGGCTGCAGCTAGCCTTGCCACCATGCTACCTAAGTCTAACACCAAACAGACATGTTAATAGAACTGTTGTCTTCCGATATGACAGTTAGAAGAGCCTCATAGCTTGAGACTTCTGCAATTCAACGGTCATATCGTCACTTACCATCAGGTGATATGAATGACAAGCGCAAAAACACATCTTACATTTAAAAATACAATCAAAAAGTTTACAGCAATATTATCATGATTGAAGACTGCAAAAAAACGACTTTTTAAATTCTCAACTATAATGAGTGACGATTCAAGCGTAGCTTAGGATGGAAAAATGCCACCTTCCTTAAATTAATCGGCGTCAGACTAGTCCAGTCAATGGCTGACCATAGTCCTCCCCCATGGTTCACCATACATCGACAGCGGAAGACCAAACCATCCTGCGTCTATCCGCGACTTCATCGGTGCATCTGGTTGGATTGGACCGGTACCTAAAATAAAATTTGTACACTCAAGTACAAAAATATGTATACACTTTTGAACCATGTCACGTTCACCTTTAACTGTCATTTCCTTCAACACACTACATAGGAACAAGCAAGAGTGAATGTGATATGGTTCAGAAGTGGATACATACTTTTGTACTGTGCTAAGTGGACTTGTTTGGTTCTAAAAATAATCTAGGTTCAAGTTGAGAATGTGTTACTGACGATAACGAACCTAGGTGTTTGATGTCTAAATTCTAAACCCATAGCGATCATAAATTTTTGAACCCTCAAAGCAAATAAATGTCTCATTCAGCCTAGTTTCCTTGAAATGCAGCACCGCACCTTGACGCTTCTGGTTTTACTGTGTCGTCCTCGCGTATTGGATGTTTTTCATACCTTACGATGACGTCTTGAATTTACGTTACTCAGACAAGAGACATCTTCCGTTGCCTTCTGGATGGTTGACTGGTTTTCATTATAACTTGAAAGCAATGGTTTAATTTAAATAGATAGTTCGAGCTGATTTATTATGTATGCACAATAATTTACACACAGTTTTAGGTTTATGGGTTGCAGAGTCACCATTGAACTGTTGGGCGCCATACTTGATGTGGTTTGTTTTTGCTGCAACAGGAACAGGTTTGGAATAGAAATAATTTACTTTACGTCTCTTTAGTTCTACAGGTTAATAAAAATAAAAGAACGATGAATGGGCTATATCTCAGAATACGAGTATGTATAGGTTAATCAAAACCACGAATACGATGTTCTTCTGCTATTGCCTGATAATTATGTTCGTGGTAATACTCGAAGGTATAAGAATTTAACTGCGTAGCTCACATTTCAAACGTTACCTGAATCTACCACCAAAATTAAAAGTAGCAAAGCCAGAGTCTCACACTCTCCGTCCAACGGTCTTATGGTCACTTAACATCAGACGAGATGAAGCACAAGTGCAGAAAAGAAAACTCATGTAGGTGAGCCATAAATAGAGAAGTAATGAATAACTATCAAAAGTAACAGTACCAAGAAATACGAACCACTGAAACTGTTGTTATTAGTTTCCTTGTTATTATGTACACGCCACACAAACACCCACGTCTTATCACATATGCAGTTGCAATTGCATGCAATTTTCGCAGTTGCATTTGGGAAAAGGCGACAGCGGACACACGACAAAAATTGCTGCGCATTTCATCTGGCGAACAGCATTTGGAGCGGGAAAGTGCTGAAAAATTGCTACAGCAGTCTTCCATCCATCCGCGAAAATCCTGTATGTGACATGAATTATAAGCAACATGGAAATAGTTTTACAAACATAAGCACTAGAAATTATAATACAAAAAGGGTCATAACTTGGAGAACGCATTATTTACTGATGCAGTCTTGATTTTAAAACTTGATTTTAATAATAACAGACTCTCATGTATCGACATGGTCAACGAGTTAATAGTCACACACGCACACAATTTATCACGCATAATGCCAAAAACGCAGAGCGCCACTTTATTGTTTTGCGTAAAAAAAATTCGTAGTTCAAATACGCATAATGTTAAAATTGCTTGGTGTCAAAAACTTCATCATCATCATCAACAGCCTATATACGTCCCGTCCCGTCCCGTCCCGTAATTAATGCAAGGAAAACGGAACGCAAAGTTCATAGAAAAGTTCCTACTGTCGATGTCAATAAGTGGTAATGTCCGTGTTGGACGATGACGTTTAGTCTATCGCTCGCCTCCGCAAAGAGTAGTCCCGACTACTCGTTGCAGAAGAGCTATTCAAAAATACCAAATTTCATAAGCCGAAGAAAACGAGCGCTCGCGGCGCGTAGAGCGAATCAAAAATAGAGCCCCAGGACTACTCTCGTACAGAGAGCGTATGGGCCATAGTCCACCACGCGGGCCCAGTGCGGATCGGTGGACTTCACATGCCTGTTCAAGACATGCAGGTTTCCTCACGATGTTTTCCTTCATCGCTAAGCAATCTGATAATGTACTTGAATTGAAAAACAACTCTCTCTGACTCAACTCTCAGATTGAGAGTCCGCGCCTTATCCACTGCGTCACCGACGCTTGTGGTCAAAAACTTAATAAAACCATTTTGTCGTTTTTTGTAATGCAAAAGATAAAACCTTTCGGTATTGATTCTTGATGCTTGGGAAGTTAGATACGTCATCAAAAATGTGAATTACAGCCCAGACGCTACTAAAGGTGAAATTCTAAAGCCTCTAAAATAGACGACAAATTGCCAGCGGCACAAGAAATGTAAAGAAAGTCATATTTGCTGTTGTTTTAATAAATGTTTAGCTACATTTATATAGCGCCATAATATCGATAGCACAATCAAGAATCTAGGCCCGGCCTATTCCGCGTGCTTTTAAACAAAGCGATATTAAAACGTTTTTATACCGTCATTAAACACAAGCTCTTTCCACTAAGGAAGTGGTTGTTTTAAGGCCACCTTATCGTCTGTTCGCAAACGCTCTTTACACAATTAACTTTTAATTTAGTTCGAGTCGGCTTATCGAAGCTTTGGCTGTTCTCATTATTTTCAGAAAGCGGAACGTTGGAAGGAAATTGTTTCGATTTTATAAGTAACTTCGGGGTTGGCTGAGTTTTAATCGTGTTTGATTCATGTTTTAATTAGAAGGCACGAGAGTTAGTCATATATTACATTTATAGGTTGTTTTGTTAATAGATTTGTTTTTGTCGTTATTTTACCTTGCCTTGATGCCTTGCGAATTCTAGAAAGATTATTTGATTTTAGTTACCAGCAGAGTTGGAAATCTGTTTAATATTTATCTCTGATATTAGTTTAAACGAAATCTCGCGACATGAAGGCAACTTACAAGCCCCTGGTCCGGCTCTAAACGCTTGAATGTATACTAGACAAAGCTCATTTTGAATATTATTAATTAAAAAAATAAGATTTTGTTCGTGTTTACATTAATCAAAATAAATCAGGAACAAAATTTTACTTCGTACGTTCATATCGATGCAAAAATCACTATCGGTCCTCGGAATAATTTTCGAGCAACGTCAAGCCCAATTATATTGTTGGAATGCAATTGGCATGACAATATAATATTTTAGCATCACCTTTATTTCCCAATACAAGACTTTTTTAGGCTGAAATAGCGTCATCAACACGTCCAATGTGAAGATGACATTTCACTCACCCAGAGCCCATCCAAATTGGGGTCATTCAATTTGCATATAAAACGGGCGGAGGCGTCAATAGGACGAGAGGGCTCGACGAACGGGTCCATGCAGACCCATTAGGAATCGAGAACCGATGACCATTGCCCGAACTTGACGATTTGGCGATATATTTGTTCGTTTGAGCTCGAGTATTTCTTGCTGTTTGTATACCTAACTCTGACTGAATGCTCTTTTCAACAGCAGTGTCGATTTTCATACAAATTTACTTCAAAAAACACTATTTCAAGACATATTTCTACTACTTCTACCAATAATTACAGGATAAGGTAACGATTTTCGCAATTAAACAAAAAATAGTTATCTTTTTACGGCACAGGGAGTTTTAGCAATATTTTTATTAAAATGTTTGCAAGGAGACAATTTTTTAAAAGTTTGGGATTAAAACTTTTTTTGTGTGATAATTGATGGAATTTGTAGTTTTGCTTGTTTTTCCCCGCCCTCTTATCGGATTGTTCAGGTAAATAAATAATAAAGCGTGACTTTAGTTTTTTACGAAACCTAATACTGATGGACACTTCTGCATTTCGATTTGCGTAAACCTACTTAATAAGCAATTTTTCCTCAAAATAAACGTTCTTGATATCCAAGAAAATAAAACGAATTAATAATGAAGAAACACGGCTTACTTAAAACGAGTTGGCGTAGCGTTAAATATTAAAGCACCACAAAAAAGCCATGAAACTTTGTGTCCGTGATAATAATGAAATATTGCTTACTTTTAAAATGAAGAATGACATTTATATTTCCCGGTAAAAAGGGAAACGTGAGATATGCATTGACTTAAAAACCAATGGATATATCACTCTGAACAACAACCCTGAATCGCGATGCTACCCCGTCATTAATGCGACAATTTAATTTTTAAAAGTCTACATCTTACTTGATAAGTAGAAATAAGGATAGATAAGTAAAATAATCCTTTCACTTACTATCCGACGTCACTAAGAAAAAGTTAGGTCTTGAACCATCCCCTTATTTGATCTACAAAGGTGAATTTCAGCCCACTTCAAAAAAAGAGGATTTTCTCAATTCGACTGGTATGGTTTTTTACTGACATCTTACTGTGATTATCAGTTCATGAGTGCTGTAGATCTATAAGGCAGCAATATATTTGTTACGATGACAAGTTAATCAGTATCGTAGAATGTTCAATGTTGACGATATATGACACTTAGTTGTAACTCACAACATCAAAAAATGAAACGCAAAGGAAGACGTGGATAATGTGCGAGTAACACCGTGACGTGTCCGTACAGTATATCTGCTCGAAGACACTATGTATTTAAAGTAGGCATCAATAAAGCCCTCTGCAATAAAACAGAGATCGCACGTGACTCCAACAAACGTTAGAGTAGAGAGTATGTGAGTAATATTATTTACTGCTATATTTTATATCCATTTTTATAGCAGCGACATCGTAAGAAGAGGTTTTCAGGCTTCGTGAGTTTACTGAATCGAGAAAATTAGGTGAATATTTTGTTTTTCTCTAAAAGACGATTAACTGATAATATGTTTTCAATTAAGGACAGTTTTATCATCAGAACGTAGCATAATTACTGTTTGTTAAGTATGAGTATATATATGTAGACTTTAACAACTGGCTAATAATTTTTTCGCTCCAATATTAAACTCTAAGTTGATTTACAACTTCATAAATCAATAGTAGGTTTTTAAATGACGAAACTGTAGCTGTTAAAGGACGGTTCTGATTTATTGTTGATAGAAGAGTGTTATAGCAAATAAATTTTAAATGTTTATATATTTACACAAAGAAATGGAATTTGGTATAGAAGTTGCAACACCAGCTCTCATAAAAAAATTATTATGGTCCAACCCAAGCACACAACAAAATTCTTACGAAGTTTTTAATAGGTGCAAAAACAAATAATGCCCTTTGTTTAATCAAACAAACAGTGTAATTTTATCTTTTTACGTATTTATAGAAAAAAAAACACACTTTACTTTGTTGTTCGTGGCAAATGACAATTTTATCGTATCGACGTATCTTATACTTTACTTTTAAAGACATTATTTGAAACCCGAAAGGCAAGTTGTATAGGAACAGTCCTATATACCAATGGTGATGGACAATGGGCAGGCCACAACCGATAACCAGTGGGGAGGAAAGGTTCTCGAGTGGCAACCACGTACCGGGAAGCGTCTACCGGGCCGTCCTCCTAATAGCTGGACCGACGACCTGGTTAAGGTTGCGGGGGGTCGCTGAATGCTCGGGACCGATCAATGTGGCGTACCATGAAGGAGGCCTATGTCCAGCAGTGAAAGTTTTCTGACTGATGATGAGGATGACTATATAACAACACCACATCTTTTGTAAATATACCAGTTAAAATAAAATAGATAAAAGAATGAATACGGAAAGCAGTGGCACTTGATAGTACATGTAGGAGAATAGAAACAGGTCACGTTTTAGCTAATGCTAAAACTGGTAAGAAGCTAACTAACGCACTGTTAGTCATAGGTTGTAAAAATATGCTTGCACAGAAAACAATTTCACCTAGCATTTACCTTTTTAATAATAATTAATAGTATGATTCTACAAATAGAAAAAGCCACTTACATTACGTGTAAAAATGTCGCGTATTTTAATTAATAGAAATACAGCAGCCTGAGATTAAACAATCGTAAGAAAGAGTAAAATCCACAAAAACCAAACAATGGCATTACAAATTTCTTTAAAATTCATATCCATACTAATTCTATACATGCAAAAGTTTTTTGTTTGTCTTTTATTCACCTCTTAACTGAAAGTTCAAATAACTGGTTTATTTTATAGGGATAGTCGAAGACCACCATGTTACTTAAGTCTGCCTACAAACAGTAGTGTTAATAGCACTGTTGTGTTTCGGAATAAAAGTAACCAGAGAAAGTGTTTCATTAGATTGATGCTTCTGGTGAGCACGCGAGCTACCATAGAATGTCCTTAAAGTCAGTTACCACCAGGAGAGATGAAGGCCAAGTACAAACCTATTTTTTTAAAAGCATAGGTAAGCATGTTCTGTTATTTTTGCATTGGGTAGTACGGATATGGAATTCAATTTTGTTGGCTACATTGGACTTACGAATTAATTGTATATACAATAGGAAGCATAAACTGGGCGTATCTTTTGTTATTCATTTAGTCTAAAGGTACGGTCTTACTCGTAGTTTAGATTTACGTTGTAGAGTTTAACACAATAAATTTACTTGAGGCTTTATAACGAGCTTACGTTCGCGAAAATGGCCCCAAACGACCCCATATAATGTGCTAATTACTACTTGTTTATAAACTAACTACATAATTTTGATGAATATTCAAATTAAGTAAGGTTCAGTTCATAATGATAAACATGAAATATATGAAACTACATTCACCAGTTAACGCGTTCAAAAGTAACTACACAAAATTTAAGACTTTTATGGTTTTCTCGTGGAAAACGAGACCACACGGAAAGCACCAGCTTTCAAATAAAAAAAGAATCATCCAAATCGGTTCACCCAGTCGAAAGTTCTGAGGTAACCAAACATAGAAAAAAATATTTAAAAAACATACCCGTCGAATTGAGAGCTTCCTTCCTCCTTTTTTGAATACGATATATAAAATATATATTTTTGGAGTATACCCACCCGCATGGGGCGATTTTTATTTTCCTTGAAAAGTAAACAGCAGATATTGTTGAATTTAAGTATTCGAAAACCTCAACAAAATTGTAATTATTTGTAAAATTCGATAAATATGTCAATTCCAATAAGGATTAAACTGATGTTTTGGTTACATAAATAAACGATTTAGTTACAAAATAAACAAGTATTTGTTCAACAATGTTTTGAAAATATTGAAATTTCTACTGAGGTACGAACAATGGCTACGAAAGACCGCAATCATCAAGTAATTGAAAGAGTCGTCGAAGTATTATTTCCTGCAGCGCTGTTATAGTTTAAAGAAACATTCCACTGCAAAGAATCGAATAGCATGCACGAACCGAACAAAAATAACAATTTCAACAGAAACAGTAAAACATCGTGAAACAGTCTTGGCATATTTACTTCCGTACAAACAAAAGTCAAGTTACGGAACGAAAATAAAAATAAAGAAATAGCATAGCGTTTCGATGTGCGAGTTGTGAAAATTTATTCTGTGTAGGGAAATCGTGCGGAAAATTTGCAATTTAGAAGTAAAGGGGAGGCCAATAAGCCATCGATTATGGAGATGCAAGGCTTTGTGCAGGACTGCACGGGTTATCTTTTCAGTCAGTTCACTGCACAGAAACTATTTGTCAAGATTATTTCAAAGGAATTTCAATGTAAGGAATATTCTACAGATAAACTTGGATGTCGATACTTGAGGAATAATGGAATTTGTTACCTGTGAAAATGTATATCTCACTTTAAATTTAAGATATTCAAATGTATTGTATTTATTGACGTGATAACGTCTTATAAATCGATGAACGCCGGCTGCACGCACGAAAAAGTGTCACGTTCCGCCTGAGCCGAGCGTGCAAGCAAGAGCTCGTAGCAAGCGATAGAGAGGCACGATCGGTCTAAGCGTTCGGCTTGTGAAGCAACTTTTCTTAAGACGTTATCACGTAAAATTATCGTCCGTAAACCGATTTTATGTAATATAAGTAATTGTCCTTATGGTCACTGGTTTAGATAGCCATGTAGTCGCAGCTTTAGCAAGGGATTCTTACGGGAAAACACGAGTCAACGTCTAGCAAGATATTACGCGATCAACAATGATTCTGCTAACCGTGTTAATTGTGGCCAATTCTCTCAAGGAATGTCTGATAGCGATCTAGAAGGCTGAACAGTGGACTTATGCAGTCGATTATAATGATAAGTCATATTCGTATGGAATGACAGCTAACCTTGAGAGAGACGAGAAAAGACTGGTCTTTAGGTAAAATAAATTCTATAACGCGGTCCTAATAAATGAAATCAAAATTAAAAAATTCCCTAAAAACCTTTTGTATTCATTTGTTGGGTTTCGTACCCCACGCAACTCTTTTACTAAGCCTTTTCTGTTTATTTTTCCGACCGTTCGTCCGTCTGGTCATAGGGCTTTATCTTTTAAGCAGTAACAAGTAGACACTTGAAATTTTCCGTGTGTTCTGTTATCGTGTATGTATCTCTATGGCCGCTATAACAAGTAATAATAAAAGTTAAAAATACAATTAACTATTTTTGTTGGCTTTTTTGTACGGGACCCTTCGTGTTCACATCGTATTTGGCCGGTTTCTAACAACACTCTAAGTGATGATGTAAAATGTTATGTGTGTGTGTATGCTTTGAATTTGTGTGTTTGATGATCGAATAACGTGTAATAGAGTAAAGCATACAGACAAAACAAACATTAGAGGCTTTCACGGACTACCACGATAGCCTTTCCGGTTTCCGGATTTCGTCTGGCATGATACGAGCCTCACGCAACCCAAATGTTTTTGTTACATCGCCCAAATACCCAACAAAATATTTCGGTATTTTTCGAACGATTTAGTTTGTATTTCTCATCTTTTGTTGACGGCAGAACTCCGTTGTGATGAAACGATAAGATGTGGAATTGTGAACCGAAATAAATGAAAACGCTGACAAAGGATCTGAAATTTCATTTCAAATTTCCGTCCATTTGCGTTGCTGGACCTTTTTTCAATAGCCCACAGCTATCTTCAATTTCGAAAATTATATTTCTCGGTTGAAATTATTAAATAAATGTGTTATTTGGTGTTTTAACGAGATTTTTTATATATTTTAAACGAGTTAAAACGAGTTAATGTAACTTAGGTAAGTTACTGTTGCAGACAGTGAATTTTTTTTAAATTATCGATTGCTCCAAAATGTCATTTATTCATCTTATTAAAGGGCGCCTATGAAGCAACAATATTTGATTGCCTTTCTGTTACTTACGACTTCAAGGCACAAATAAATTCACTATGAATTAAATAAATTAACGGAAATACAATTAAGTCTTGAACTCAATATTCCTATTATGACTAACCTTCCCAGGTCTGTTTGTATATTTTAAACTCTTTAAAAATACTTTAAAGATGTTTCAAAGCTATCACCCCTCTCACTTTAAAGTCATTGTTTTCACATCCCTGTACAAACACAAGGCGATCTATTCACGACCTTTTGGCAGCATGTGTCGTAACGCGACACTAGGGCGCTTCTCTGTTTGTTCGGAAATCGGATAGCACGCATTAGAATTGTTGTTTTGCTTCCATTATCTTGGCTTTGATGAGGGCAACTAGCGCTGCACGTGTTTTGGTATGACAAGGAACAGATTAATTTCTGGTGCTTTTGGTAACTGTGTAACTACGATTATTAAAAAATTAGTTTAAAAAGTTTCAGGGCACTTTCTCTAATATTTCTTAACTTTATACCTCATCTGACGTATTAATAACATTTTTTAATTGACAAATCGGTCAAGTCATTTTCGAGTTTTTACGAGAATAACACACGGCTATTGTTTATTTTTTTAAAGATGAATTTCTCAGTCTTGTTTTCTTTAGATTACAGTAGTAAAACTTGAAAACTAACTAAATTTTGAAAATAATTGAAAATTGAATCTATAAAGATTACAATTGCCTTGTATTTAATATTTTTAGTTTGAATATATGTGTAAGTGAATGCATCATTTGTAACTATACATATATTTGACAGTCCGAGTTTTTTCAATGCATATATTTGAACAATATTTTATTATTAATTTTCTAAACGGGACATAGGCCGTTCAACATTTCCCGGCTGATCATTATGATACTTTTCCTGAACATTATTAAACTTATGCCTTAAAAATGTATAATAAACTTATACCTATATAAAAATGCAATAATTTTTTCCTATACATTAAACTTATGGTCTGAACGTTCGGAAATAATATAACGACCACAACGCACAGTAAAATGTGAGAAATGCGTTGTAATTTTTTGGCCGTTAGTAAAATTGCGTTGTACAACCATTAATCACGAGCACAATGCATGTCAACCGCCGACGCATGGCTTAAGGGGGCGTCCAAATTTCCCGTATAATGGAGGAATAAATGGAAAACCTTTTTCCGACTCTCCCGCCTTCGTAAAGAATACTTGGCTTTCGTTAACACTGCCGGCGTACGTATTTAAAGTCATTATTTTTACGGGATTCGATTGTGACAGCACTTTTGAAATGAATTCGCTATTCAGAGATCGCCGTGGCGTACCGTGGGCGAGGCTAATGTTCAGGAGTGAATGACAATCATGATTCACGGTTTATAGTTGTACTATTCAAATAAACAGCATTTTAAAGTGCTTCAAGCTTCATCTTGATCTTATCGTGTAGGTTGTAAGGTCAATAACCGATCTCACAAACCCTAGTTTTCAGAGTTATTCAGCCGACATGGCTCATGTGCTAACTGTTGTAGATAGTAACCGGGACCAACGGCTTAACGTGCCCTTCGAAGCACGGAATCATCTTACTTTTCAGACAATCAGGTGATTTAGCCTGCAATGTCGTAGCCAAACTGAGGAAAGTCACACAAAGTTATTTTTGTCAATTTCCCCACCGGGAATCGAATCCAGGGCCGTGGGCGTGTGTTGCGCGTCCGAGTCCAACTCTCAGACATCTGCGCCACATAGGCCGTATAGCTGGAAGCTAAATATTGTAGTTTGTACTCTACACCCGCTCCGAACAGCCATGTCCTGTTTTACAGTAGTGTTAAATAGAGTGCCTCATTAACTTGGGGATTCTGGATGAGAACTATTTCCATGGAACGGCTTATCGTCACATGTAGGTGAGATGAAGGGCAAGCATAAACCCATTATTCATTAAAATAATGTCAGTTACAACGAAGTGTCAATACTAAGATATATTTTTTGTTGCCTTAACTTCTTATTGGAAAATACAGGGTGGCCGTTTGATAGGCGTCTAATGGAAAAATTTAGGTTCCTTATCCGAATCACCCCCATGTATGTTCCTTAAACCTAATTTTTCCTTTTGGACACCAATCACTGGCCATACTGTATATAGAACAACGATACGAAGCTTATTCACCTTGTACTTATCAGGTGTAGAAGTTCACTGGTAAATCTGTGGCCATTACAGATCGACACAACCAATAGATTTTGCATGTCGGCCGGTCGGTCAGCCATAGGTACTGCGCTTGCGATCGCAGTAAAATGACATTTGTAACGTAAATGACCAGAAGGTCGCCCGTGGCCTTGCTAGCACGTGTACCTTCATAAGTGACTTTACATCATCTATCAAAAAAGTATTGGTCTTGGGCTGTATCGGATATGTATATTATGTCAATCAGTCAAATAGTGCCCCAATCCAATCCAACCGTAGCTAAACGTCTGTATCTGTCGCGCAACTTGTGTTGCAAAGTGAATAACTAAAGGCTTGTAACAAGACGACGCAACGGTGCGCTGCGCGGCGCTGACGCGCGAGTGGCAATTCAGAGATGATCCGCTGTGCAGTTGTGGGAGGACAGTGCAGTCCATGGAGCACCTGGTGGAGCACTGCCCAACGTTACATGGTTGAAAGGCCTACCTCCACTGTAGAAGAACCATAACGAACGATAAATCAATAGAGGTATAGTATTTTGACCGTGATTTTGTCTGCGTGGACTTCAGACTTTACCGCATGGGAACTACTTGTTCGATCGGGATACAAATTTGTCTAAGTTTTTTGCCGACCCTTCAACTATCCATCACAAAATCAAGTCAGTCTGTCTCTCTGTTACGACGAGAAGGAAGGATATTTGGTTTGATGCTTTCCCATAGCACTTTTAACAAAATCCTGTATTTACTAAAA
Source organism: Carcina quercana (assembly GCA_910589575.2). NCBI lineage: Eukaryota > Metazoa > Arthropoda > Insecta > Lepidoptera > Depressariidae > Carcina > Carcina quercana. The sequence continues at coordinate 9,609,336 of OU342436.1, forward strand.
GCGTAACTGAAAGCCAAAACCACAAGGCACGGGACATTCAGAGTATTACTGCGGAATTCCCAAACCGCGTCAAACTCGTAACAAAATTTAACGACGAAATCGTATTGGCCATTTCAAATTACGTCCCCAAAACAGTCGACGAATAATAATAAAAGTAAATTAGCAATCGCGGCCAAAATGCGATCCGCCGGTCGACGGCCGGTCGCCATTCGACTGCGGTACAGAAATATCCCGATAGAGACAACGTAATTGATATTTACGCTACATTAACCCGCTATTCGTATATCGAGTGGATAAATTTAGTTTATCAGTTAATTGAATTATCAAATCAGTTTGCACTATCATGGAGGCTGGATCGGATTGTGTTAAACCTTTTGAACGCCATGTAAGGTTGAACTGTGTTTTCTAATGCTAAAATAAATATTCAACCACCTCCGTGGCCTAGTTCGGGTTCGATTCCCAGTGCGGAACTCAGGTGGGTGGTAGGTCATTTTTTTATACCCACCTATGTAACTACCACCAGTTGTCTAATTCTAATATGTAATATAGTCTAAAATCCAAATGTAGTAAGTATATTTCCAAAATTTTCAGTCGTATATATTCATGTATATTTTAGTTATTTAGATACAAATATGCATCCATGTTTCCATATTTCTCCAACACAGAAGCTTGATTCTAATAGTTTGTCGCATATATTTATAATTTAATCCCCCTTTGTGTATGTCCCCGGAACTAGATAAAATGTAAGGAAAATTGATATAAGTTTAAACAACCTTAATTCTATATTAATCTCCATATTAATATCAGACGTATTTATATTTAAAACTGTTATATTTATGCGCCAAGCCCACATTGTTTCGCAACGTATTTGTCAGTGGCTCTCAAGTTTAGCGGTACGCCATTGACAAATCAGCGGCGAACGAACGTTTTGCGATAGTTCAGTACAAGTTAGACAACGAGGCATTAGTTAGCGGCGCCGGGACATTTAGCAGTGTCAGCCGCACATTTGTATAGAGAAAGCCGAACAAGTAAACTCAAGAGCCCGGTTTTCAATTATACAGATAAGAGTTATATAGAACTAAGTTTTTCGGAACATTATATAGATACAACTTCGTAGCAAAACAGACGGCACATTGCAGTTTTTTTAGCCTGAATCCGGCGAAAACAAACGAAGACTTGATGATTTTAGCAACCTTTATATTGTATTTATGTTTATTTGTTCCGTCATCTCATAGGCTAGATATCTTGCAAAGGGTCGCTTTTTTCCGACGGGTATAAATAAAAAATGGCGTCTTTTAATATTAAGTGCTACCAAAAAAGAATTATATAAATAAAATTCCTTTTTGAAGATGTATGTACCACAAAACAATTTTATAAATAAAATTTCTGCATAAAATTTCACACAGATTGCCCTTTTAACCGACTTCAAAAAAGGAGTTCCCTCCTAACTAACGGATTACAAGGTTTGTTCCTAAAATTTTACCTAATTAAAAATACAGAAAACACCCATTACAAACACAAAATACAGTATCACCCATTTCTAAATCAAATTTCTTTACGCCTTTAAAACTGAAAAAAAAAAGAATATGTAATCGACGATCTGAAGTCGTTCTAAGCCCGCACATCAACTTATTAAGCCCGACCGTGCTCCTAATTTCACCTCTGACTTAATTTCCCCATGCTGCCATTAAAATCGAACAAATCCGAACCATTAAGCGAGTCCGATAAAGGTAAACGGCCCATTAAGTGAGTCATTTATCACCACCTACTTCCCGGGCAGGTGTGGTATGGATCGCACGTGTACCTTGACAATGGTACAACGATGCCTTCCGCCCTTTCCGGACAAAACGCCTTTCTTCGTCAGGTACTCAAGTACTCCATTTAATACTATAATACTGTCTATTGGAGTATCGTCCATTACTCGACGCCAGGCTAAGGGACTCGAAATGAATTTGATAGAATTGAATCAGTTGTGTGGGAGGACCATTTGTTTTTCCATTGTTCCTTAGAGAAGTTTACGTACGGAGTGCATTAAAGTCAAATGCATTTTTTTTATTTTACAGGTTGTTTTACAACTTATTGACGAATCCTTAGTCGTAAGAAGACACCCAAGTCATAACGTTAGTAGTAGTTGACATTATTTCATATGTAGACACTACTTTACAACATAAAACAACAATTTGTTTTGTACATGACGCATTTATTAGCTACACAGAACAGACATTTTCTAAAAAGAATTTATTTTACCGCCTAACTGTACGCTTTATCTGTCTGCATGTACTTGATTATTTATTAAAGTACAATAATAATAAAAATTATTATTGTACTTTAATGGTAGTGGTGGACTATGGCCCATACACTCTCTGTAGGAGAGTAGGCCTGAGCCTGCAGTGGGGACGTATATAGGCTGTTGATGATGATGAATAATAAAAAGTTTATTTTTCCTAAAAAGTCTGGAATCTATCCAATACCTCAGGACCTCCTCTTAAGTAGTGATAACTTGTGTTAGGAGGCCCTGCTATTCCTAGTCTTACGTTACAAATTTTTGAACGAAAATAACAATAAACATTATTTGAATTGAATTGTATCAAAAAATACATCAAAACCCCACCCTAAACTCATTGTAGACGGTGCTTGTTTTCAGTTTATCGAGACAATATGGATTTTAAGTTAGATTGTTAACGCTTGTTAATCAAGCCGCATAAAATGGTCAGTGAACCGTCTTCTCCATAATAACAGAAAAGAATCGAAATAAGAATCCATAATGTCTCAATACGATGAAAATCAGTAATGACTACAGTCAGGCTTGGTTTTTGGAAAGTCTTCAACTAGCTTTTGCTTGCGACTGCGTCCGCCTGTACTTGAGGAAGTATCCCGCGGTAATCGAAATAAAAAGCAGTCGTCTCCTTTTCCAACCCTTCAACTATTCCACTAGAAACAATCAAATCATTATGACTCTCCGTTGCGACGTTAAGGCAGGACAGATAAACTTTTACTCACTTTCGCATTTATAATATTAGTATCATCATCATCAACAGCTATACCCACTGCAGGGGCTCAGGCATACTCTCCTACAGATAGTGTTGTTTAACATGAGTCTCCCTATTAAATCAATAGCTTCAATGAGGGGATTAGCCATAATTACCACGGTTGGCAGGCGGGGCGTGCACTACGATATATTTGCAACAAACATAGAAGTACATGTAGGGCCACGCTACTGTCAATCTCCGGAGCTTTTTATCTTATTTGCCTTTTATGACAACCATACCATGCCTTTTAATCGCTTCCGTTGCCTAATGGATAAATGTTGGACTAACAGTCCGAAGGTCTCGGGGTAGATTCCCAGTGGGGGTACGCACGGCTACAGGTCAAGCTATACATTTCCAGTATAAGCTGAACTTGCGTCGTGCGGGAGTACATTCAATGTGAGGTCAGCGTATACTGGAAATGTATAGCTTGATGTGTAGCCGTGTGTACCTATCGGTACTCGGTTTGGTTGGTAGTAGGACATTTTCTATGTCCGCCTGGATAGCTACCGCCATGTTACCTAAGTCTGTCACCAAACAGCAGTGGTAATAGCACTGTTGTGTTCCGGTATGAACGGTAGCAGAGCCAATGCCTCATTAGCTTTAGTCTTCTGAGTGCACACGCTTACCATCCAACGGCCTTAGGTGAAATGAAGGCCAAGTGCAAACCGATCATTCATTAAAAAATTAACACCCACGGATTGAATGGAGTGTACCTATTGTAAAGCCGAGACCACACGGCTCATAGCTTTAAAAACTAATCAAACACAAAACGATGACGCTTAAACACGTTTCAAGCATTATAGTTAAATAGCAATCAACACGGCGTTTAAAATAATGTTACACTAACACAAACCGTACCACGGCAGGGTGTGCATTAGACGAAGAACATAAAAGGCTAATATTAGTGGAACAAAGTAATTACGGACATCCCGCCGTAATGAACCCGAGGGCGAGCGGACTAAAGCTTTATGTGGCTAACATACAATACATGTCACTAACATTATGTATACGTAGGTACATCCAGCTAACATAGTCGACAGTACTAGCATGGTATTGTTTAGTTAGTAGCAGTAGATGGTACAATAGATATTCCGCTAAAACTTTGTAATGATTTGATTGTGTTGTGTCATCCGCGATGTACGTTTTTTGTTTCTATTTACATAAAACACGAGAAAAATAATAATAAATCGAATAGAAAGAAATATATTTAACGATAAGGAAACTTTGACACGCTAGAACTAGACTATAAAAGAAAGACAAATTGTACTGTTAAAAATGGTCATCCACCATCATTAAGCAAATTTCATGCAACATTCACGGAAAAGAAGCGAAACTGAATTCGTAATTAGACTTTTACAAATTAAAAAGTTTATCAGATCCCTGATAATCTTGTCCGCTCGTTTTGACGTCGCCTTTCGGCGCCGCCTCTCATTTACTTTAATTCTAAAGATCTCGGACTGGCGTCCATTAGGCAAAGAGGATCTCAGACCAGCTTAATTAAGAATTCTCTCTGAAATCTCTTGGCCGCCACCCTCGGACAGAATGGCAACGATTGATTCTAAATGAGCCTCGAACAAAGTAAGCAGAATGCTTTGAACTTTCCCATTGAAGAGTTCGGGGTGGGTCATCGCATAAAACATTCGGTTCACAAATTGAGATGAGGTTTTAATTATACTGGCATTATTCCTTATAATACCAGTATAAGACCTGCTACATAATTATCATATTCGGAGAAACATTAAAAATATATTCGTGTGTTATGATGGTATGACAGTATCCCAGAAGTTGTTTTGTGGTACCGATACAAACAGACTTCACATTATATTAACATCTGCTGACTTCGTCTAAAAAATACCCATAAAAATGAATTAAATATAAAAAATGCCATTTTATATAAAACTATCAGCAGCTGGTCTCCATTCCATCTGGTGATAAATTATGATAAGGTCGTTGAGTGAAAAGTGGACTCACAAGCCAGTGAAGCCAATGATTTCATGACGTCCATTTCGTTTCACAAATATAGAGAAATATATCATACAAATACGTCATCATTCTTAGTGCTACCATTATCTGCTATGATCACAAACCTTAAATAGTAATGACCTAATTCCTCCGATTATCAATCATCAACAGCCTATATACGTCCCCACTGCAGGGGCTCAGGCCTACTCTCCTACAGAGAGAGAATCCTCCGATAAACGAGTTTAAATAAACCGAGTCTGTGGATATGAGGTCCTAAGTAAAGGGGGATAAGTACCTATAAAAGAAATACATGGCATTTAATTATCAAATCAATCAAAAGCTTAGGCATAGTCTTATCACATGTTATCCGTAAGTGACTTAGAAAGAAACCAAGGGATTTTCATGAAATAAGCAGCAGTTACTACCTGTGTACCATTGTCATCAAATAAACAGAGCATTGTGCTTATGGATACGGACAGGGAGTCCTCGTGCCACATTGTACACCTCTGAATGAGGCTAATGTTCATTTGTACTCTTACAGCTGTCAAGAGAGTCAAAGAAAATAATTCGCTGTAAAAGACAGGTTCAACAAAAATCTTGTCACAAAAATACACGAAGCCATGTACTTGTAAATTGTTTTTAAGTTATATTTACGAGAATGTAAGTCACGAGCAGCTACTTGGTAGTCATCTGAGCTGACGAGGTGACGCGCCTTGGATTCATGCGATGCATATCAAGTAGCCTCAACCAGCCACCCCCTTGAAATTTCAGGTGCAACAGCTTGTTGGGTACGTCCTCAGCATGAGGTTATATCATGCTGAATTTCACCCTTGTATATTACATACTAGCATTTCCTGCGACTTCGAGATTTGTCCCATGGTAACCTAGGTAAATCTAGTTCGATCGGCATAAATGTCTATGCCTAATAGCCTATGTCGTTCCGGACTTTCTATTATGCCTCTACACAACTCAAGTCAGTCTAACTTTATTTTAGATCGAGTAAATGAATTGTTTTTTTGTGAATGTATCCCATGTTTATGACGATTTCGCTGGATAAAAGTTTCTTACTAAATTTCTTTTACCATAATCTTTTAAATTAGGATAGCTGTCTTTGTGCAGTGATTATAATCTAAAAATCTCATTGTAATTCATAAACAACTTCTTAGTGAATCATGATCTAAATTTTTAAACACATTTTTATTATTATTGTTCAAAGCACCATCTAGGGACATTAGCTTCGTTATGGTTATTGTACCTGACAATAAAGTTGTACTCGTACGCTAATGATATTCATTTCGCGACACTATAATCCAATCTGCTATTTTTATTAGGGCAAATGACATTTTGTATAAAAGTTGATACGCGGTGCTGGATATGTGTTTGGGCAGCAAGCCCCATGTTAAATATTTGACAGGTCACTTACATTAATAATTCAGGCTGATTTTCACCTCTTTCTTTCTTTTTCTTTCACCTTCTTTCACCTTTTGTAACTGCTTCAGTTACTTGCTTCAGGCTGTCACTTGTTTCTATATTGGTGCCAACGCCTTCTATATAGCTGTTCGAATGGTTTAGGCTGAGATGTGGCTGAGATAAACGTTTATTCAATGATCAGCATATGTCAGCATATACATATTACAGATTTAATGTAATGTATTACGTAACTAAATATTGAATGACATCTGTTGTGCCTGTTACCGACGACGCAGGGTAAGTTGATTTGGTAGTAAGTTAAAAAACGAGTATAAACACGAATGGACTGTATTCGAGTTAGGTATGTATTTTAAAACGATATTTTTACATAAAACCAAATAAAGCGACACATTGACACAGAGAAACCAAAAGAAGACAGACATTTTGACATAACCTTTTTTTCTAATAAAGACAAATTTATAAACAGCCAGTAACAGTGCCAATTGCAAAAAGTTTCGATTGTTGTTAATTAGTTTTTATAAATATTTATAGTATTCAATTGTCAGCTTCTTTAGCTGTTTTACCCGACTGCGTAAGTAAGCTATTATTTTCCGTGTGTATGTTGTATGTCGGTATGTCAATTTCTTTGGCACGCCCTGATGCCCAGACGGCTAATTTTAAACAAATAAAGTAATTATTATATACACAGAAATACTACTGCTCTCCCATGACATCGCATCAAAATCTATAGGAAACTTTCCATTGACATAAAATCCTGAAATTTGGCAAAAAGCAAGGTCACAAGTAAAAGAATCAATCTGAAAAATATAATGATAGAATATAATCTATTTCAAGATGTAACGAAGAAAAGGAATAATAATACTTGTAGCATCTGGTTGTCCTACAACATTCTGAAGAAACTTCAATCTGCTTGTTTAACTTACTTTGTACTCGTTCTCTCTTGATGACGCTCAATGTAAGGTTTAACAATTGATACATAGTCGGAAAATCAACTCGAAACATTCAGACATTTTATGACTGCTGCAAATATACACTCGAGCAAGTTTCAATTCCTTCTTTGTTACAATTTAAAGCTACTCTTTCTCCTAACAAAGTTACGATTTAAACTTTGAATTTTTTACATTTAACGGTAAACTGTTTTCTAGTTGATATCTCGTAAGTTTTATACAGCTTTACTTACAGCTTGAGACGACAGCTTGCTTTCTCACGGAAACTTGCTCCAACATAAATAAGGAGACAGAAAATTTTGTCGTAAGTGAGAAAATATTACGGCAGCTTAATGTTACGAGGGGCTACCTTACGGAACGTTGGCTCGTTATGCTGATTTATGACTGTGCCCCCGAAAAGGTGTTTTATAAAAATGGCCACCTTTGCATTCCTTCAGGACTTTCATGGTTATTTTTAGCTTTCTACAAGGGTTATGGAATGCCTCTACATACGGTTTTGTAGTAAAAGTGCCTGCCCTTCCATATTCCGTTATACTTAACACAGTAAATATTCCGGTTTAATTAGGCAAGCTTTTTAAGTGAATCGGCTATCGCAGTACTATCTCCTTCGAGTCCTATACGACATCCATGCAAGTTATCATGCCATTACTTTCGAGAAAGGTATTGGTCTTGAATAATAAAATTGATACAATAGAAACATATTTTTTTTTAAATGAAACATTTTTAAATTTCAGAAAAACAATATACAGAAAAACAATATACAGAAATGAAGTGTTGTATTAAAGATAAAGAAGATATTATAAATAACATAACAGAAAAACTTAAAAAGTTAGAACTGGAAAATGAAACCCAAACGGAAGTCCTCAACTTGTACAAGGTATCAAATCCAGAAACACAATTTGAAGAAAAAATCACAGAAATAAAGCAACTACACAAACAAATCAAGAAAATGAAAATCAAATTAAGTAAATTAATTCAGGACAACAACAAACTTCGGTCTGAAATCACAGACCTTAAGGCAAGAGAAATATCTATATCACGAATACAAAGATCTACAAGAATCCTTCACAATGTCGTGGGAAACCTGAATAATAACAAGACATACGAACAATCGAAAGATAAAAGCCACAGTAAGAGCGATAAAAATGCTAAAGAAAGAGAAACTAAATCAAGAACAGAAGACAACATAACTAAGAAAGAAAACTACGAAAAGCCAAGACTTCTTCTTCTATCAGACTACCATGGCACAGACTTAATATCAATTTTAGCCAATATCAGGAAGAAGGATTATGACTTCACAGCTGACATTATTCATTCAGGATCTACACAACGAGTTATAAAGAATCTAGAACGTAAGGTAACTGACTATACAAATAAAGACTGTGTTGTAATTATGACAGGGGTCTCCGATTATAATATTAACCACACAAACACAGTACTTTCTGAACTTAAGGAAAAGGTTGAAAAAATTAATCATACGAATGTCATTATTTGTAATATTCCAGTTAGTGTTAATAATAATTGTTTAATGTATAACAGATACGTCGACAGTTTCAACGAGGCACTCCCTAAGTTCTTTGACAAATCTGATCACGTTTACCTCCAGACCTGCAATGACAAACTTAGATACACAGATTATCAACCAAATGGATACAAGCTAAATCGTAGTGGGAAATATAAACTAGCAGTTGGTCTAAACAACACACTTAAAACGATAAACGTTAAATACTACAATAGCCTAAATTTTTTATGAACACAAATATAGGTAATACTAACTCTAATAATAAATTAACAGTGCTACACCTAAATATCAACCGCCTTCGTAACAAAATTCTGAGTTTGGAAGCATTTGTAGAACTTGAATTGGATGTTAAACCAAGTATCATCTGTCTATCGGAAACATGGCTAGAGCCGGACGAACAAGAAGTCATTGTGCTGCCAGGCTACTCGATTGGTGCTCACTACTCTCGTTCAATGTACAAGGGTGGAGGTACCATAATTTTCATTAGAAATGACATAAGTAAATGCTGTAAAACTATGAAAGTTGACTATTGCTGCAAAGAAAAAGTATTTGAACTTTGTTGCATATCCCTGACCTTACCTAACAAAAGAAAAATTTACATTGGTGCACTATACAAAAGTAACGACCATAAAGTAGACATTAACATGTTTTTTGAGCGCTTGGATAAATTTTTGTTAAAAAATAAGAATAATCATATTATCCTTTGTGGCGATTTCAACATAGATCTTAACAAATGTAACAATAATACTAAGAACTTTCTACAATTGCTTCTCGAACACAACGTGAAGCCTACCATAATGGACTATACACAAACTATAGTTGATAACATTTTGACAGATATTGACGATTACTCACATGCCGTGGTTGTACCGTGCTCGTTTTCAGATCACGATGCACAACTCGTACATTTTGATCAAGAAGTGCTGTTAGAATCACATGGAATATTTTATATAACTAAAAGGCTGATGAATCGCGAATCTATTAATGCCTTTAAAAATGAATTAAATAAAACTGATTGGTCTCGTATCTACCGTGAAATATCATGCGACAAAAAAATAAGTATATTTATAGAGATGATAAATAAAATAACAGATAAACATTTTCCACTAAAGCAAATTAAAGTGAAACCAAAACTGAATACCTGGATAACAAAGGGGATACGCATTTCTTGCAAGAAAAAAAGGAAATACCTGTTACAAAGCAGAAAACATAAAATAGAATGTAATTTTAATGACTATTTTAGAAAGTATAAAAAAACGCTCACAATGACGATGCACACAGCTAAAAATATTTACATGAAAACAGTGATTAAAAAGTCAAAATCAAAGAGTAAAGCTATATGGCGCTTAGTTAAAGAAAATACAGGTAAAATCAACAAAACTCAAAATAAAAAAGTTGTTCTAAAAGAAGATAATTTAGAAATTACAGACCCTATGCAGGTTACAAATATACTTAATGACTTCTTTGTAAACGTAGGAAAAACTAAAATTGACTCTAATGCAGATGTTGACTTTAATAATCTGTTACTTAATGTTAAAATAAACAATTCAAAATCAATGTTTTTGACCCCATTGGACGAAATTGAAGTTATTAGAATAGTTAAATTTTTAAAAAACACGAACTCATGTGGGCCCGATGATATAAACACTAATATTATTAAAATTGGTATTGATTATCTATGCATCCCCCTATGTCATATATACAATGAATGCATTAATAATGAAACATTCCCAACTATTTTAAAAAGAGCCAAAGTAATACCCATACACAAAAAGAATAGCAGCTTTGACAAAAACAATTACCGTCCTATATCACTTATATCTGTACTAGCTAAAATATTTGAAAAAGCAATCGCAATCAGAATTGAAAATCATTTTAATAAACACGAATATTTTACAGGGCAGCAATTTGGATTCAGACAAAACAAAAATACTATTAATGCAGTCTGTGGCCTAGTAAATGAAGTACTAAATGCAATTAATGATGGACAATTTTGTGCCGGTCTTTTCTGTGACCTAAGCAAAGCATTTGACTGTGTCAGTCACCGAATTCTACTACAGAAACTGGAATACTATGGTATTAGAGGACCTGCATTAAGTCTAATGCGTTCATATCTCACTAACCGCTCACAATTTGTACAAATAAATGTCTACAAAGAAAAAGGGGATCATGAATCAGTAAAATCTAACGCTTCTGTAGTAGAATGTGGTGTCCCCCAAGGTTCTGTTTTGGGTCCATTGCTATTTTTAATCTTCATTAATGATCTCCCAAATAACATATCTCATGGAACACCTTATTTATACGCAGATGATACGAGTATAATAGTAAAAAATAGTAACATAAATATGCTACAAGCTGAAATAAACACAGACTGGACTGATATCACACAGTGGTTTAAGAGCAACGGTCTCAGTATTAATTTAGACAAGACTCACTACATGGTCTATAGACGTCACACAAATAGTCCAGAATACAACCTAAATTTACCGGTGACCAAAGTTGATGCTATTAGATTTTTGGGAGTGGATTTGGACCCACAACTAAGGTGGTCCTCTCACATAGAAAATGTACAAAAACGATTAGCCGGTGCATGCTATGCAATAAAGAATTTGTCATCGACATGTAACTCTTCGACATTACGAATGGTCTATTTTGCATATTTTGACAGTATTCTTAGGTATGGTATTGAGGTCTGGGGTAACTGTGCTGGAATAAAATCAGTTCTAATACTTCAAAAAAAAGCTGTAAGAATTGTAGCAGGTGCACCTCCGCTTGAACACTGCCGACCACTTTTTATCGAACATAAAATATTAACAGTTATATCTCTGTATATATATCTGACGGCAAAATATGTTTTCTCTAGGAAGTCAACTTATCAATGCAGGAAAGATCAACATAATCTAAATTTAAGAAATATTAACAGACTTGTTCTTCCTACGATGAAATATATGAATTACCATAGGAGCTTAGAATTTAATAGCATAAAAATATTTAATAATCTAGATAATGACATAAAAAACTGTAAAACTTTAAATGAATTTTCCAATAAATTGTATAAATATTTAATAAGTAGACCTTTTTATGACATAAAAGAGTTTTTTTGTAAATTATTTGACTCCGTCTCTAGTTATTAGGATTAGTTTTTAGTATTATTGTCCTTTATGTTTTGTATATACTTTTTGCACAGTTTATGTAACTTTAATAGCAAATAAACGAACATTAAATCTATAAATAAAGTGTCTACAAAAATAAAGCAAAAATGTTCATTGAATTGAACACTTAATCAAAGCATTAATGACTAAATCAACAATTAACCAGGACCGTTTTAATTAACAAATTAGTTTCTGTGCCACTCCTAACCTCAAAATTAATCAATTTAAGTGGCAAGGTCAGTAGCACGATCTCTGATTAAATGAATTAAAATAGATCAGTCATTAATTAGGGAGTCTACAGTATGGGAAGACGCTTTGCATAAAAGGCAAATAACCACCGTGGGCTGGTTGGGTTGCGTGGTTCATCCAACAGACCGCCTGTGGACAGCGCTTGAATTTGTAAATAGTAAAATAATTGGAGAAGGCAAAATACAGAAGACAAGCAAAAGAAACAACTGAAAATATATACTCCTTTCTAGGCTTATTAGGCTCAATTTAGTCTACTTTAAAAAATATATATGCTGGGGCCATTCTTTTGAGAAATACGATGCCACAGACATGCAAAGGCTTGAATTATCTTACACCTATTCTATTTGTTTACTCCAACCTTAAAATTAATGTGATAATTTAATGGTTTCCTCAATTGATTTTTGACAAGCTGTTGTGTAATTTTTAAAGAAAGTCTATATTCTTCAAATATATTTATGAACATTAACTGTTCTGGTTAATATCTCGTGTGTATAGTTTGATAGTGTCTCTTCTTGTAAAGTTTCTATAAGGCACTTCGATTATACCACATCCGCAATAACTACATTAAATTAACCACACACATCGCAGCAATAAGTGAAATTAATGTTAACCACGTTTTATGGTAATTTGTTAACGTTGCCCCCGGTCTAACAAAAATAATAGACACGTCACCGACGACTGTATGTACGTAGCTATTGACTTACGAAAGCTATAGACATGATACCTTTTAATGTATAATGTGTTTGTACTTGGCCTTCATCTCAATTTATGTTAAGTGACAATAAGTCTATTTGATGGAAAGCATTCTCACTCTTACAACTAGAGTCGATCCAAAAATACGCCAAATGTCAAGGTTTTTAATATGAATTTACGTTTATGTAATGTGCTGGTCTGGTGCTAATTGTCGTCTGGATGTCTGGATCGGGCTTAGAATGCAGCCACCCCATCTCTTTACGTGGATGTCGTAAGAGGCGACAGTAAAAAAAACTACACCGGGGTTGAAAGGCAGCAGCCTCCTACTGAAGAAATGAATTGAATATTGCGATCACCAACCCGTCTAGAAATTTTAGCTCATTTTCTTAACTGTATACCATTATCTGGAAACACATGATTTTTTATTACATTGAAGACCATACCGATAACTGTGCATTATGTGAAAATCAAACTACCTATCCAATGTTTTTGTGAATCAATACATGCAACCAACTCAATTACAATTGCAAATGCACTGTCTGAATGAACTTCGACAGGAACTCGGTGTTTTACGACCTCTGATGGGCTTCCTATAGAACTTTAATATTCACTTATAATGTGAATATTAATTAGATTTCCATGTCAGTACCACTTCTTAGTACTACGAGTAAGTGCATAAATAGCTCATAGCGATATCATTAAGTTAAATGGTTTCCGCATGACATAAAAATTTTCAGACTGTATTATATACGTAATTTCATTCAACCATCTATCAACCATAGTAATCCATAAAGATATATAAAAAATATCGCAGTTAATGGGTATATCAATAACCTAGCTTACATAAACCTGCTCTGTAAGGATATATTTGAAGATATATAGATTTATTTTCTAAAAAATAAAAACTAAGTTTATATACTGAGAAGGCGATAATCATGATAAGTATGTCTTTAAATATTCAAATAAATCAAAATCTGCATCGAGCGCGGCGTATGTACAAGCCGTTATACAAATTAAAATAAGTTGTACGATTACAGTATTCATGATCTGTTTTAATACAATATTCATTTATCAATTCAAATGTCTTATTTCATTATTAGTTGCATAGTTACATTGAGTTTTTTATTATTATTACAAAGTATTGTAAATGAAAATTCAAACAAATTAAGTACAGTCTAAAAATATATTATCATTCGACTTGTCGCATTTAATTTTTAAAAAAGTATCCTTGATACTAATAAAAGTCATCTGAAAATAAATTCGCACAGAGCTAAGGTAATATTAATGTCAATTTAATACTTTATCGAGACGGCGCCGAAAGCACTCGAATGTTCTTAATAAGCACGGCAATGCATAAATCTCTTGTTTTATGAGCAAAGATGCCAAATAAATATCACCAGAGGAAGTTTAAACTAAATTGGAGAAAGCAATGCGGTTATTTCAGGCAACGTTTCATTTTCCGAAGAATTAATTTGCTAAAATATGTATTTAATTTGCTCACAATTGTTGAGTTAAACGGGTACATTTTGAAGAGCGTTTCCGTCGGCCAAGTATGGTACCGCAGCGTGAGACCTGGACATTTCACATTTAATGGTTTAAAACATGCTGTTACTTTTGAGACAAACGTAATGATTCAGACCATAAACAGTTTGAATCAAATTCTTATTTTGTTCCTGAATTGAGGAACTCCGTTTTTAATTTTGTTAACACTCGTTCAAATGTTAGTTTATGATTTCACTCGATACATGGCCGCGGATAGGAACTACCATATATTCCGTGGTTTCGGCTTCGGACTAGAATCCTCCGTGTCTTCACGTGTGTCGGTAATAGACGAAAATTAGGAAAATTTACAAAGGACTACAGTTACCAGACCAGACCACCACACACCGAATCGGTAGGTGTGAGACGAGGCTTAGGGCACGTAGGCGGTTAAATATATACTCGTACATACATTGCGTACATACGTCATATTTTCCCTCAAAATGTAAATAATTTTCTTATTGTGAAAGTTTTTGGGTAACCAATAAAGTATGTTTTTTCTTGTTTCATTTTCAATTTTATTTCGGTAAATCAGTACAAGTACCTGCTTACAGCTATAAAATTGATCGCTTTAGCACCCAACCAGTAAAGAAATGGCTTCTGTGTTATTGTATCCCGTTACCATATAAAATGTTTCCAACCGTTTTATTATCGATTTACAAGATATAAAATCTTTACTCATTAATATTTTAATATATGTATTTAAACAACAGCTGAAACTTTTATCACGTGTCAAGCTATTATAGAACGTGTAAATGACCAATTCCGTTAAGATTGCATATTACATTTATATATTTGTTTTATAATGAAAATAGGAAAAGGTGAAAAGAAAATACGGCAGCATTTTAAAATGACAGCTTACTGCGATCACAAAACCACCTGAAAATAATAATAAAAACAGCGAAAAAATTAACGAAGTATTGCATAATCTACCACCCCACAATCTGATTCTGAATGAGTTATCCCCTACTAAGCAATATCCCGACTTATACTATAATTCGACATGTCACATTTTTCTCGCTTCAATGGAATCAAATGGATTTTCCGATCGAGTTGTTCCATTCCGCTCTGGTACAGCGAGCGGTATTGTTATGGCCTCAGGATTAACAATACTACATTTTTTACTCAATTTAATCCGGTTTCGTATGGAATCATGAATTTGTTTTGACTGTTAAAACTGACGTGACGGTTTGATTGTGGAATACGTTACTGGATTGAAATAGATTGATTTTCAGTTGCAACATTGGCATTTTGTTGAATGTTTGTTTTGTGTAGAGATTGACATAATTATACTCGTATTTGCGCATGGAATAATTACTCGTTGGTGATAAATATGACACTTAGTTTGTTGCTATTACTACGAAAATTCGAATGCCCTTTAAAAGGAATCAAGTAGACCTTAAATTCACGATGAATTACTGGTACTTTCCGTGTCCATCACATAAGTATTTTTTTTAAACTGAGTTCGAAATTTGAAATTTCGCATTAAATTAGACATCAATAACGCCCATACATAACACTAGATAAAATTATTTTGAATTTTTATGGAGGCTCAGTTTGGTTACAATATTAAAAATTTTATATTAAGTTATTGTATTATTTGAGCAATTTGTCCGATACTTCTAAAGTGAATGGGCTCTATGCTAAAATTAATATTCCGTTGCGACAAATGATGAGGACGTGTAAAGACTACCAGAGCTTGGTCGATGGGGCATTAAAAATTGAATTTTGCTTTAGTTATAGAAACCTGTGCTAAACTGTTAGATACATAAAAACAGACTTATAAAAATGCGCTATTTATCCAGTTTAGGTAGGAATGCAAGAGGCCACAAATACCATTTTAAAATACAATTTTAAGAGGCAACAAATAATATTTTATAAATTCTGGATAAGTTATTTCACAATACTGGCAGCTTACTATTTAAATCATGAGTACAAAATGATAATTTGATGGCAAAAATCATTTGCGTAGAATTAAAGTTCAATTTCAACTAAAAATTCTAACATAAACAATGAGATATAAAAACTATGAGTTTATTGACCCTTTTTTTTTTTTTTTTTTTTTTTTCTTTTTTACGGAGTGGAAATCTTCAAAAGATACCCGTTACTTCGGGGAAAGTAGCCGGGTTATGCTGGATTCTTACCAGCTAAAACCACTCCGGTATCCCTCTCTCGCCTCTTTTTGCCGAGTCACGGGAACGTACTACTCATCCGCAACTCGGCAGGCGGCCCCATACATCCCTTACATTCGTGCATCCGTCACTTCTCTTGTGCAGCAAGCACATCCAGCCGGTCGCCAGCTAGATGTGATTGGCGCACACACACACACATCTACTCTATGCGGATAATGACAGGCCGATCGCAGCATGTATGACAGGTAAGCACACACCCTGCCCCGGCCCGCCGCCATCCGCACCAATCATTCGTCCTTTCCTCAGTGGGCAGGAGCGCGATGCCTGGCACGTTCGCTGCCCCATTCCTGCACCTTTCAGTCCTCGCCTCTCCTATCATCCATCCTGTATCTATTGCACCAACCGCATCCAACCAACCCCGATGCAACCCTAATGAGGAAGCAACGGTATCGATCGGGCACGGCTGGCGCACATCCCTCATCTCAACTGTGCGTGTAGCGCCGAGCCGGTCTCAGTCCGGATGACAGGTAAGCACCCACACTGCCCCAACCCAGCACTACCTACACCCCTCCTCTCTCCAGTGTGGGCAGCGGCGCGTGTCAACTCGCGCCCGCTGCCCCATTCCTCCATACCGTACCATGTATAGTTTATTGACCCTGTTGTAAGCTAATTGATGAGATAAAGGATTTTCTAAAGTATTTCATTTATTACAAACCATTTAAAAGTAAATCATTGTCACCTTCATAAGATAGGTTGTCAGTTTTATTTTATAAAAGCCAATCAACTCTGTGCTTCACGAATCCAAGCGTTATTTATAACGCAAAATTAGTTCATCTATTTGCGTCAATTTGATTAAATTCTGTTTAATCTACGCGGGTATTACAGACTCACTGCAGAATCTTTTGTTGTGACTGTTGGGGGTGAAAGGGGGAATACTTAATTAAGTGTTGGTGAAGCTCTCCAGCTTAATGCAATGTCTTCACGGCTCGTTTAACTTTCACAAAATTCCTTTTAGCTCAGCGATTTTTCGCTAGATGAAATAATAAGTGGATGTTGCCTATGTATACAAGAATAGCGTGGCAACGATTATTATTTGGCTAGTAAAAAGTTCTAAAATAAGATACATTTAATAAAAACTATGTTAGTAATAATAAAAAACTAGGCTTCTGAGAAAGAAAGCCTTCCATTCAATGGATTTATCATCAAAAACCCACAGAACATAAAAAAACTACATAAAAACCGTAAAAAATCTTGTAGCATAGCATATTTTTGAAAATAATTTTTGCACCATTAATGTTGTACGATAAGAAAATACTATCAAACTAGGTGTACTAAATCTAGTCTGGTACGAGTATGTTTAGACATGATATATCTTACTATTAATAAGGTTGAATATCCAATCCTTTGAATATGCAAGTAAAACCTGGGCCATGTAATTAGAAAAGAAAAATGGCTTAATAGGTGCCGCCATTACGATACCCCTTCTGTCTTTTTCATTACCTTTATGGACGTCATAACCGTAAATTGGTGAATGAAAAATCAGAAGAAAAAAAAACGACGAGCTATCAATCAACATTATATGTCGATTAACGCCTGCACAGGGCTTCTAATAGCCGGAAATTAACGGCCAGCCGTGCGGTCAGGTAAAATATTGACTATTACTTTAATTAAAACAAATTTTGAGGGTTTTTATCACATTAGTATTTAAATGACGAAATTCTCTTGGATTTTTAAGTTAGTATTACTATTTTCTTCAAGTGGACAATGCATTAGATGTAAAGTGTAACAAAATAAAATTGATATTTTTTTCCTGTCAATGCCTACCTACAGACATCTGTGAGGGTTGTATTATTGTATTTAATATTCATGATTATTTTAGTAAAATTATTATTATTTCGTATACATGTGTGTATAGATTAGTTGAAATTTGATTTTCGTTTCATATTCGTCAATGTTATCTCGTCCCGTTTGGATCTGATTGCAAAAAAAATTATGCCCGCTCTATCCAGTCGAAACAGGATTATAGAAAAGAGATAGCTAAAACATATATTTCTTTATTTAAATTTTTTTGTCTAGTCGTACCTACACAATACAAAAATTGCGGAACTAGGGTGACGGTCCCTAATAAAGATCGATTATTATTATCTCCCTCTATAATTCGTATAATCCCGTAATTGATAATATAAAAGCTCGGTTGGCTTTGTACTATTAAGAAAACCCTCGCCCTATGGGCGGGAGGTACCACGGATTTATTATGATCAATTGTTAGATTTTAATGATTAATTGCAGTGTACACTGCGAAATATTTTACAATGTCTAAGCCATCACAAGCCTTATTAATTAGATGAAATACATAAGGACAGTTTTTCGTTTTAAATAGTTATGTAACCGTCATATGACAACAACCTTTCACTGCTAAACATAGTAGAACATATGCTAATAAAATGTATCTTCATGCATCATCCATCTTGTATATTTAACGTGCTGCAATTGTATTTTATCCATACACCCGCTAACTGCGACAAGCTCGCAAAATTAGAGTGACAGTAGCCAACGAAGATCTTTGCTCCCTTTTGTAAAATATCCCTCAGTTTCTCGGACCGCTTTATTTTCAAAACCACGCACAAGTGTTGCGTAAATTGATACAAAATAAACACACGTCGTATTTTTGCGACGATTCTTAACCCTCTCACTACGACACTACTGCAAAATTTTACTTACCACTCCTGTTCCTTATATTTGAAAGAGAAACTAAATGATGTTGTATAGCTTTGTCTCTTTTCTTCTTGTGTAAAGGATTAGGTTTGAAGTTTCGTGGTAGAGTAGTGTAGGGTGACATCATGGATGACATTCTGTGGGGGAGGACCGTCTCTAATGGACCCGCGCTAAAGACTGACGCGTGCATGCAGCGTTAGTTACGCATTGTAATGAATCCGTGCTGTGTTATAGGGTTAACAGCAATGTCAGGAGAATTGTTAGCTTCTGAAATGGTACATTATTTTCATTTAGAAACGTGTACTAGTTGGTATATTATAGTCACCACAACTTTAATTTTTAACTCGTATATATCAAAGAGTGGAGAATTGTTTTCTGGATTACCATGGGTAGACTGGCTTAGGTTTATTCAGCTGTGTACATTTCCTAGCTGTTGATGATGTGTAAGCTGGAAATTTTCAGAAGTAAAACAGTCAGGGTTGTCATAAGTAATTAAATGTTCGCACTTTTCTTACAAATCTTTAGTGGTCGGTAATCTCCTTTTCTTGTTTTTATTCTCCGTTTCAGATTTGCCAAGATGATAATTTTATGTGCTGAACGAATCTTAAAGTTTTCGTAGTCCACACTTTGAACATCGGTAATAGCGCGAAGACTTCCATTCCTGGACAACACTTCGATATCATTTAAGAAATACATATGTTTATTTTATCTACCTTAACGGTACATCGTAGTTATATGATCGACAAACGATACTTAATTTTTTATGTTACGTATCAATTAGTGAAGTAGCATCCTCATTATATGCTTTCAGACGATTTCTGTTATTAGAAGCTTCGTTGCTTGAAAAACTAATGAATTACGCAAAAGTAATTTCGAAACAAACGCAAATATGAACTTTCTCGCAGTAAGATAAAAATATTGACATAATTCTCCTTTCTCCTCCAAATATTTACTCTTACTCTGGATATATTTTTCCTTGTCACGCAAAGCAAATATTTCGGCAAACGGCATCAATAATATCAATTGACTCTGCCACCGAGTCTTTTTCCTTTAGCCAACATTTCTTGCTCGTTATGAGTTAAGAGAGTTACCGATCATTACACACGACAAGTATCATCATTGCTTGCATAGTGGGTAATTGATGAATATATTTCCAACCCATATTCGTTTGGTATATGAGTTATTAATTTGGTTGTTTGGTATAGTCGTCAGTACACACAAACACTGCATTAAGGTTATTTGGTCGTTATAAACTTTGGCTCAGTTCGATGAACACAAAGATTTCTGCTTTGAAATGAAAGGAATATTGAAATCCAATATAATTTACTCAATGTAAATTAGTGCTAATATTGCTTGGTGAATACACGCTTGGGCTGACAATTCGGAGGTACTGGGTTCGATTCACAGTGGCTATGTCTGTCTGGATCATTATCAGCCGGGAAACGTCCACTGCTGGACATAGGCCTCCTTCATGGCACGCCACATCGACCGGTCCCGAGCCACCTGCATCCAGCGACTCCCTGCGACTCTAACCAGGTCGTCAGTCCATCTAGTAGGGGGACGGCTTGGTAGACGTTTTCCGGTACGTGGCCGTGGCCAGGCCGTCCCCCTACTGTTTGGCTATCCACCACCATATTACCTAATTATACCGCCAAGCAGCAGTGTTAATAGGAATGTTGGGTTGCGGTATGAAAATTAACAGAGCAAGGCCTTTATTAATCTATTTATGGGTAAGCACACTTTCCATCAAATCACTCACTTCAGTGCAACGCTATTATACTTTAAAAGAAAATGCAGTCTACAAAATATACTTTGAGATAAACCCCAAAGCTTCGTTTTTCACTTGTTGCCACATCAATCTTCGCAAACACTTTTCCCAAACGAGCTTCATCTGAGCCGAAGGTGCTAATTTCGCACAATATATTTAATGCCTTGTCAAAGTAAATAAAGAGATAGTAGCCACGTGACCCGAGCGAGCGTGGTCTGCGCCCATAACCTTAAATCAAGGATGGGGCTCTAATTGCTCAGAAAACATTAACAGAGTTGCAGCAGAGTGGTGTAAATCACTAACTTCCCAGCAATTTTCTTAGCTTAACTGGTGGAGTTTAATCCATATTTTATTGTTATATGGTTAATTAGAAAAGATAATTTGCGGTTTCCTTTTCGCTTGAAGAGGGCTACGATTTTCGAGAGATTCTTTGAATTTGAAATTTTCTGCTTTGTATAAATGGTCATATTTGATAGCTGTTTAACAAGCGGTAATTAGTAACATCATTTTTATGTACTGAACATAAAAACGCTGTTAATAATTCATCGACTTTGATTTATGATAAGTCCACAAGGTTAGTAATCATGTTATGGCGAAGCAGGTGTTAAAGGAAAAGAAGTGGAATATAAAGTAAGGAATCAATAGATATTTAAAACAGACAAAAAAAGAATATAGATCAAGTTTGAATCTGCCTTTACCTGCCTAGTATCAATATCTTCTTTTCCTACTTTTTGATTATTATGATACATAATATACGAGTATAATTTTTACTAACCATTTTCCGTAACGTCGCCTCGATGACATGGGGTGGTCTTATTCTAAAGCCGAGACCACACGGCTTCAGAATTAATTTTATTCCTATTTTACTTCTTGTCCATGTCTATATACTATTGATGTATGTTGCATGTATTTAATCAAGAACTGTGTTGATCGAGACTTTAATAGTTTTAAAAGTAATTCTCACAGCTTATACCAATCACAAAGTCTTGCCATGCACAGGGCTGCGTTTAAACGCAACGAACAGATAATTTTATTCCCCTTCAATGGACTATGGATCCGTAGGGTCGAGGGTGGAGGGACTGAATGCAGTTTGTTGCGTAAACGATGCCAGATCCGGACCATTTGATTCCTAATACGTCACATTTATTTCAATGTTGTTGCAACAAGTCTAACAAATGGAGACAGCTACACTGTCATCATCCGTGATGTTTTGACTTAATAATTTCTTCTCATGACGTTTCTTTAAATGTAAAATATTAAGGTTATGTCCTAGTGAGTGAGACCTACTGATACAGGTGTTTTATACTTACATGAAAGTCAAGACCTTGCCTCTTAACAATATCAATGGTAGAAGAAAACTATTCCAGCTATATAAGGAAAATTCTAATCAAACAAATGTTCTACTAAACGGCCTAATTCAAGCTGAAAATGAATACACTGCTCTACGCGTATTAATCATTTCGCTAACTTGCTAACGGCCTACAAAATGACCATTGTACTGACATAGTATTCCAAAAAACAACGTGTAACTAAACAATATTTATCTGAATAATTAGTAAAAGCGCGCCGCGTCGCTACAGTCTGACAGCGGTGCGTGTAAACGGGCCGGCTCGCGTGTTAGTCCACGGCGAATATAAATTAAAACATAATTGTGTTATCGTGACCCCATGGTTTAATGCATTTACCCTGGCGTCGAAAAACAAGACTGTAATAAAGTGAATTTGCGTTTTTTAGTCCTTTTCAGCATGAATGTTAAGGAATGGTGAAAATTTTACCGAGTAAGGCTAAATCGTTAAATCGGTCGTTCTTCTCGATTTTTGGAGGTGAACAATGACTAATATCGTGGTAGGACAATTCCTCACGTCTGGCTGCGAAACTTACAGTCATGACTTGTTCTTTTTTTTACGGAGTGGAAATCTTCAAAAGATACCCGGCGCTTCGGGGAAAAACTTATACTGGATTCTTATTAGCTAAAACCACTCCAGTATCCCTCTCTCACATTTTGTTGCCGAGTCTCGGTAACTTACCACTCATCCGCAACTCGGCAGGCTGCCCCATACATCCCTTACATTCCTGCATCCGTCATTTCTCTTGTGCATCAATCACATCCAGCCGATCGCCAGCTAGATATAACAGTGCCAGGCCGATCACAGTATATGTGACAGGTAAGCACACACCCTGCCTCGACCCAACGCCACCCCCACACTCATTCTTCTCATTCTATGTGGACAGCAGCGCGATACCTGGCATGCTTGCTGCCCCGTTCCTTCATCTTCCGTACATCATGCCTCGTATCGAATCACCCTAAGTCAACATAAAAAAAATAGCAGAGGCGGTGTTTGTTTTCTTTATTTTATCTTTCTGTGCCACGATTTTAGCTTCAGTTACCATGGTCATGAAGGCCAATTGTAAGTCCATTGTATTTGGAAAATACTTCTTGGATTGAACTTTTTGTCCTAATCTTATGGTGTAAAAGTAAAAGTTACTCAGTATCGTGTTCTACCTTCAAGTATACGTACTCTTTTGCACATTTTATTTTTGTATTTTATATTTCCGTTTAAGACTTATTTCGAGTTTCACAATTCCCACTAGCTTCTGCGTCTGTCCATTCGTCTGCATGTATTATTTTTACTCTCATAACAATCTACATTACAATGAATGTAGTACTTTTCATTGATTCACCATCTAGATATTGGCCTGGCTTGTCAGATAGTTCATCGACACATACTTATCTTTTAAAACGACTATTAGAATCAGTCGTAAAAAGACAAAAAACAAGACAAAACATTGTAATGACGTATGAAGCTTTTAGTCCCAGTTAGTTTGTTTTTGAGACACGACAACAAGTAACGTAACCAATTGGCTTCCAAACAACGTGCTTCGTGACAAATGTATCATGAAATCGGACTTATTATGAGTACCTGTGAACATAAACAAGCTCGCTGCAGAGATTTGAGATAATACGGAAATGATCAGTTTTGCACATCGAGTTTGACGACAACCGCCCGAAGCTTGCACGAGAATGCATTGCACATACACTTTAATGGTCATAGTAATCGTACACCTAATCTAACGAATAATTTTATACACATAAATGAACTACAGGCAAATATAATACGACTCTACTCTAAAACTAAATACATTTAAAATGTAGGGATTTGTAAGTAATCTTTGCTGTGTCATTGTAATTTTAGACGTCTATCTGACTACCGGTGTACATAGGGACATAAATGCCTTGTCATTTTGCTGGATAATTATCTGGCAAACGCGGTAAATTAATCGGTAATCGTATAAAAACAATATTCCATTTGGAATTCTGGGGAACCCATAGAGACGTTACGATGACAAACAAAACCTTTTGATTTATATTCACTAATCGATTCCGTACATTTAAATGCAATAAAGTTTTGCGTAGAATTATTACTCTTTCCACTTGATCTACCTACGTATCACGGGCATCTACCTGCAGACCAGTAGCTCAACGCGAAACAGATAAATCTAAACACGTTTCAAACTAAACTGGATCCATATTTTAGCTACAAAATCGATATGTAAATAGGCGACGAAGTACGTCAGACACCTATTGTGCGCTCGCGGCTTACAAGAACGGAACAAGTTGGCTGTAACTTCAGCCCAGTCTAAACTGGCTGCCTCTAAAGGGAATTGCCCATCTATGGCCTAGGTCATCCAAGCAAAGGCCAGAATTGTGATATACACAACAAGAAATAAAAAATAAAAAAAAGAATTTTCATCTCATGATCACTACGTAATTAACTCGTAGGAAAACCACAAAACAATAAGGAGTTTATTTTAGATTTTAGTACTAACAGATCTTTAGGACTTTAAAATGGCGTATCAACAGTGTTGCCATTAACTAACAATTTATAGAATATCTATTCGATTTAATCGATTCATTTATCTAAGAAATCGATTACCGTGAGTAGTACACATTTAATTATCGTTACTCGAGTGGATAGCAAAACTATCCGAATGGATTGACAAAAATAGCAACAATATTGGTTTATTTATTTAATACTTGATTTAGTTCACGACTCCGTCGGCGCATTTTATTTTTCTGATATTAGTTAGATATATTTTAAATCAATCATAGCTTTTCAATTTGAATTAATCCAATCTATGAACGACACTACAACAGCACTGTGTATTGAGATCTTTAAGAAAAAGATTCATTTCAAATATCTCAACAGTCATTTAATAATTATCGTAGACGTATTACCTATATGATGATGAAAAAGTTATTCAATCAAATGAGATGAATATGTAGTTGTATGCAGTATGTATTGGAGTTCATACTGACATGCATGCGTAGAAAGTACCGTTTTGACTGTATTTTATAGCGCGACACGATCCTTACGCACGATCGTATGTCTCGGCGTACAGCATTAAACAAACGCGTTGTGTATTATGTACCTATCGCGTTCAGATGTTACGTCCGGTGCACGGATGCCCTAAGCATATATTCGACATGCTTGTGTGAAGAAATGACATAAATGTAACGCGTTGTTAGTCCAGACGGACCATCCGTGTATAACAAAATCGAAAATACCAATCGATATTACCAATCGATTTTTAAATGGCAATTGGCAACATTGGCGTTGACGCTGTTTGACATTGACAGAGTTAACCTAGTTAACATCCATTACATATCTGTCGTTTTCGTGCACTTTCAGTGCATTTTCGTTGGGTTTGAATCGTTTAATGATTTCGTGTTTTTTGTATCTATTCTCTTCAAACGACCCTTGTTTTGATAATGGACCCTGACGCTGAACCGAACCTTGTTGACCCGGGCACGAATTTGGACACTGTCTCTACTTATGACGAAGACCCTGGCGCTAACGTGGACCCTGCGCCCGCTTTATACGATAACCCTGGCGCACTTTTGGACCCTGGACCTTCACATAATGTCAACCCTGGCTCGAATCTGGAACCTAGCAGCAATTTTCGCTGCGTGAATTGCAGGGTAGCTATGAGGAAGTTACGACGTCATATTCTAGAAATTGTAGAAGTGCGATCGTTTACACAATGGCTTCTTCCTCAAAATGTAAGTACACTACCTACTAGTATACTTTTATGTGACAATTAGGTTAGGGTGTACAAAGGGGGGCGCTGAGGGAAAAACAACTTAGAAAAGTCCTGCCTTAGCGCCCCCTGGGTGTAATTTATTGATACTTTAGTAACCTGATGAAGTAGATTATTTGATGGTAAGTGATGATAAAGCCATTGGATGGAAACTACTTGGCAGCATACTTAGGCAAAATAGTATTAGCTAGCTTGATAAATGTAGAAAAACGTGTGATATGTGTAGTCACAGAGACAAGTAACTGAGCCATGAAGGGGTTATATAATAATGGTGGCAGTTCCTTTATCATGATATTGATTTTATTCAATTTTTCAGGTGCATATTTCAAGTGAGGATTATGTTTGTCATTCCTGTTGGACTGCAGCGTGGAATGTGGAATGAAATTCACCGACCACCACAGGAAAATTCGCCCAGCTTTTCTAGTCACAGACTTGTTTGTATTTGCTGTGGTTGCTCCTTACGAAGAGCAAGGTTTCATATGCTGCGAGGAGGTTCTCCTCAAGAAAATCAAATCAGAGATATTATTGCTCAGCAGATGACTTAAAGACAGGTAAAAAAGCTTTTTTAAATGGTTTTTGAATACACATACACAGCAATTCTAGTCATAATTCATGAAATCACTTATCCAGTTCCACTAATCAAAC
Source organism: Carcina quercana (assembly GCA_910589575.2). Taxonomy (NCBI): domain Eukaryota; kingdom Metazoa; phylum Arthropoda; class Insecta; order Lepidoptera; family Depressariidae; genus Carcina; species Carcina quercana. The sequence continues at coordinate 9,636,220 of OU342436.1, forward strand.
ATTGTATTGTATTTATAAATATGATTATACCTTACACTCGGAGCTGGTGGGGGGTAAAAGTTCTCGAGTGGCGACAACGTACCGGGAAGCGAGTATAGGGTCACCCCCCTACAAGGTGGACTGATGACTTTCTTGAGGTCACGGATGCAAGTGGCTAAGGATCGGTAAATGTCGCTTATCACAAAGTAGGCCTATGTTCAGAAATGGATGTTTCCCGGCTGATGATGATAATGATTGAAAGAGTTTCAGTTTAATTAAAGTATGCTGTATTTTTTCAGGTGCAGAACTCTGATCATGTCTGTCATCCTTGCTGGCAGATAAGTGTCAGAGCAGCTGCATGTGCAACATCAGATGTACACTCCGTCACTTCTGGTTCTCAATCAGCGGAGCCCTCAAGTGCTCCTTCGGTAGAGACTGAAAGCACTCGTTTATCTGAGGCATCATCTTAAGTCGGTGCAGTACCTACGATTGTGTTGCCCAATTATGTTAGAGCCCCTGACACTCAAAGACGCTGCTGTTTTCCTGGATTTAGCAGCTCTAATGTTCCCCCTTCCATAAGAGTGCGACTATTTTGCGATAGTATTGCGGTATTAAGTCCATTTTCAGGTTTGATGATCACAATTGATAAAACTATGCTATTTTTGCATTAATTGGTATGAATCAATAGTTAATGGTATAGTAAAAAGTCTTTGTTAAAAAATAAATAAATATTTTTAGTAACTATAGAAATATGGTTTTATTTCTTAACGGCGAGTTATTTTGTTAACCGATATTGGCCAAAAGGAGTTGATAACAATACATACTAACATTTTAAACACAGGTCAGGACTGGCCACTGAGGGCCGAGGTTACTATGAAGAGTGGGCATTGTCCTTTGTGGTTTTGCATGCTATTGAAATTTACGGCTTAAAGTTCCTCCGGTGCCAGCGTTATCTACCTCAACGCCCAGTTTGTTTCGCAAAGGTATGCGCCGGAAAGGTGCGGAACTCTCCCTCTGTGTGAAAGGGATGTGGTTAGTATAGTTTACACGCTCGTCCTTATCTACTTAACTGATCTAATGATTATTTGGGATAAGGTAAAAGTTTCAATACCACTTTCGCATTGGTATGTGTAGTAATATTCACATTGATTGAAGGAGTTTCAGAAAAAGTAGTTGCTATCGCATTTAATGTAGTTCCTTCTTTTGCAACTAAAGTTAATGCAATTTTTATAGAAACGAAGTAATCACTTTTATTGTACAGATTTTCTTTAAAGTTTGTTTGGCCAAACGTAACGTTAATCCATAGTACGAGTAGCTTAACTTTATACAGTTTCTGGCCGACTGGCTAAAAGGAAGCTCTTTGAGAGAGAAATCTGCGGAAATATGATTAATTAATTAACTGAACTTTGCGTTAGAGGTAATAACAGATTTAACAAAAAAACAAGAAGTAAAAACTATCACTTTTCTAGTTCATTTAATTCCAGTTTTATTTTTGTAGCTCGTATAAAACTAAATAAATGTACCGTTCAAATAAAACATCACCACACAGAAATAGTCACCGTGCATAAAGATCTCGGGACAGGGGTGTATTTTTGCCGACAAAAAGTCTCACCCTCGTAATATTGTCTATTTATGTGCGATACATCCCGAAAATATTAAAAACTACTTACCGTGAGGACGTCTCCATTAACACTCGTCCCCTTCTTTCATGTAACAATCATTGTTTTCGATTGGTAACAAAGTATTTTTTAAACAGTTAATACTAGGAATAACACAAAACACCTGTAACAACTGACAGCAATCGTCATTAGTTTCATAAATGGCCGTTTTTAGGCTCCGGTCTGGATTTTAACGCTACTGATAACGATATTAAACACTCGAGCACTGCTGAAAACAAATGCTGTCACTCGTCAAAATTCATCCTGAGTTAGTTGTCCTGTTTAGTATTGCAATGTTTACAATATTCGAGATTTAGTCACAAGGTAGAAAAAATTAAGAGAACATGCCACCACTTACCTCTTGTCCACTGTATCCCAAACAGGTATTAACTGCCACTATACTTTTGTGCGCGGGCGTAATTTTGAAAATAGTAATTCGTACATTCTCAAAACGACGTCTTGTGCAATTTTTGCACGATGTATAACCGTAAGAGTACTTGTGTATGAGTGTTCATGTATTTGCTAATAAATATATTGTTACGTTACATGCGTTAAAAACTCCCTATACGTATATATACGTAATATTTTTTAAATAAGTAATCGTTCTTACATTCGCGCGTAGGAAAAACCTTTATGTGTTTAGTATGGAAATTGCGAGTAAAGTTGCAAGTACCAAGGACACTCCCAAGACCACGAAAGGCATTGACCCCAACTTATTTCCCTAAGCTGACACGTAGTACGAGACCGAGGCAAGTCAAAAATAACAACCCTAACTTTTTAATAGGCGCGAGCGCTTCTGAATGAGCCGTCATCGGCCGGCGGCGCCTCCGCTCTTCCCGAGACGAGCTTTATGACTTACAGACAGTGAACTTAACATTAGACTGGATATAATTACTGCAGATTGCTGTTGAAATAAAGTATGTAATACAGTTGTAATACATTTTAACGCATTTTGTTGCCTTCCTTAAGTAAAAATCAAGGGTGGTTATGTCAATTCAACTTATAAGAATTCCGATGTGGCAACGCATGTCCAGCAGCGGACTTATGTCGCCGATTTTGATTGTCTGATCTATATCCGGATTCTGTTTCATAATCAGGAGGATAACAATCACATGATCTAAATTTAAATCCATTATGTAATAAACTGAAAACCACCAACGACTCACGATCTACGTAGTCTTACGGATCATTCATTCTGTCTGATTGATTTGCTGATGCAACGATGACCTTGTCAAGGTCGCGGGGAGCCACTGAACATTATAACGAACCATGGGGAAGGTATAAGTTAAGCAGTGGAAGTTTACCGGCTAATGAAGATTTATTAATACAATTGGGTAATTATTTTTTTTCATCAGCCGGGAAACGTCCACTGCTGGACATAGGCCTCCCTCATGGTACGCCACATCGACCGGTCCCGAGCCACCTGCATCCAGCGTCTCCCCGCGACTCTAACCAGGTCGTCGGTCCATCTAGTAAGGGGACGGCCTGGTAGACGTTTCCCGGTACGTGGTCGCCACTCGAGAACCTTTACTCCCCACCGGTTATCGGTTCTTCGAGCGATGTGGCCTGCCCATTGCCACTTCAGCTCACTGACTCGTCGAGCTATGTCGGTGACCTTCGTTCGTCTACGGATTTCCTCATTCCGGACCTTATCATTAATTAATCGGGTAATTAATTATGCCGTGAGAAATATGTTTTGTCGCCTCTCTAAATTTGAGACTCCCTGCTTTCTGCACAAATTGCTTCTTCTCCTCATTTAAATATACTTCGACAAGTTATTTCCTTTATGACTTCGCCCTATTTGTGTTTGGAAGGTTTACGATGGTTGTATAAAACGGAAAGTTCTTTCCATCACGCAGAAAAGCATTTTGCGAGGTCCTATAAAAATATTTAATATCCTACTCAAATTATTGAGAATCTTGTTAAGTGCAAAGAGTGGTTTAAAAGTTTCGAATTTTTTAGAACAAAATGACGTGTGTCTTAGGCTACCTCGTAAAGATATGAGAATTCTATGTATGCCAAAAATTAAAGCATATTAGGAGCAGTCAAACTTTTCAGTCAGAATTTAGCAGCAACAATAACTTTGTTATAGGGAGTTCTTTTTTATGTGTTAGCGTAAAAACGTCTCTCCTGCTGACAAGGCAATGTAGTAAGGCTAGGATTTTAAACTTTAGTCAGAAATATAAAGCACTATTAGGAGTAATATCTGGAGACACGTTTCACACACAAAAACAAATCGCTGTAACGAAGTTATGGTTGCTGATATACTATAACTGAAACTTTGCTCCAGCCTTAGTAGATACCGACATCTGCCAGACCCAAGTGACAAGTCATACACGAGGTTAAACTTTAACCACAAGTTTGGCAGGAGCTAACTTAGATAACTTAGCTATCGGGTGCTAAGTCAGACGAACTCACGAACTAACCGTTTTGTGGAGCTAAAACTTCGTCTCCCAAGCTAATCTGGCGGTTAGTTATTCATGGGGATTCTTCGCTGTGGTGATCTGTGGAGATCATGTTCAGTGGTGAACTTATCCAGTCGATTATGATGAACTTATCAGTAAGTATTGACTCAAATTCAAAGGAAGCGTCCGTCCGCCATCGCTGTCAAATCGGAGTTGTGACAGCAAGAGAGCGCCACGATTGTGTGTTAGCGAAGTGTCTCCGTTCATGACACCAACGGGATGACATAGTAGATGTATTAGGGCCTAATAATTAGGCTAACTGTAATTATGCCGTGTGCTGTCAGCTTTAGAAAACTTCCACCACATGATTATGTCATCAAGCAGAAAGTGACAAGAGGAAGAAAATATTCAGATAACAGCATGTTTCTCGGATCACAATTGCCGTTTTTAAGTCTCTTTTTTAACAGTTAGTAAAATATAATTTCTATGATAAACTAAACAGAATTTTCATAAGCACAGAATTGAACACTACGCATTCTTGCTTTACTAAAATAACACATATTTCTTAAATAACAAACATAAATTAGAGTTTCGAATATAATCGTGACGTTGTAAATATAAATATTTCAACAGATTTTTCAACAGAATCCCCGTGACCAGCTCAACTTGACAAATATTACGATTAATATGACACATTGAAGCTATACATCACGACATTCAACACCTGCCTCCATAAATATGGATATCTCAGTAACATCCATACAGTTTACTTGATTGTAATCCAATTTTAATGGACTGTCACAGACTGTAGCACTTTAATGTGTATGGATGGTCCCATTAAAGCCTTTCATCGTCAAGCTCATCCTTCATTAATTTAAAAGGATAGGGTCGAGGGTAAATGAATTACAATTTTCGTTTATTGATACGGAAAGATTAATGGTGTTTAATATTGGACCATTTGACAGTTTTCTCTAATGCTTTCAAGTCACGCATAATATCCATCGTAAGAAACAAAGTTTTATCGAGAAGGTTGTAACGGGCCATCGAGCTTGGTTGGTTAATCTCTGTGTCGTTTGGTATTCAGTCCGTAGATTCTTGACGAGAATGAACTGATTATGCATTGGAGGAGTCGATGAGAAAAGATGAACTGGGGTTAATTTTTATTAGAATGAAATATAAACTATAAATAAACAAATTTATATTTGAGAGGAAACATTTCAAATCATAGTGATATTTAATTTAGTGGGAGTCTCAGGTTCGAGTCCGAGAGCGCACCTTTTCTTGTAAAGGATTAACCTTGTGTCTATGATAAAGGCGAATGTGTGATAAAAATATATTATGTCGAACGATCAAACAATTCGATGTCAATAGAATTCATATACGAGTATAGAGCGTCTAGAATATTTTGAGTCAACGGTAGAATAGCGAGTGTCTAAATTGCCTTTGAATCGATGGTCGAATATAAACCTTGAGGGTACTCGGAAAATCGTATTGTGGGTAAAGTTTGTAGACTTCCGTGAAATTCCATACGAAAATAAACCTTAAACATATTAAGAAAAGTAATATGATTGAATGCGTTTGTGACTAATGAGCTCGGTTACCTGCAGTCGCACCGTGGACGGCCGAGGTAACACGTCAGAAATGGTATATGACAATGTCTGCGTTAAATAAAGATGGGCTTTAAGGGTATTAGGAAAGATGATACTTCTGAATGCGCTCGTGACAAATACGTCAGGGTGGAAACGAGGTTTCAGGCGAGGAAGCGGGGGCGGAAAACTGGGGATATAAACGCAAGCGCGGCCGGCGTACGGGAACTACGCGTCGCTCAGTCCAGCTAGCTAGTCATTTTGAACAAGAAGAAAGTTTCCTTCGTAAATTCTATTTAACTTCGTAAAATTTTGGGGATGGATGTTTTCATTTATTTTAAATGAATTCATCTATCGTAACCGCGATTTTGGTCTTACTTCAACAAACTGGACTACGCGTAGCTCAACAAACCCCTCACTACGGCCAAGACACCTTTAGCCGTCAGCTTTGCTGATCACTCTTCTGAGTCTGGTTGAGTGGTAGTGAGGAATTCCTTCCTGTGCACAATGCACGACGTGCACAACCCTTTTATCCTTCCCCCTTCCGTCTGTTACCTTAGGTCTCCCGGTAACAGGCTTCCCGCACCTATTTATACATATTTATTTGTTTATATGGTAGGTAGGGTATTAGGGGAGTAGGGTCTGTAGGGCCTGTAGGGTCTGTAGGGACTATCCAGGGTATTAGGGACTGTAGGGAGTAGGGTAAAGAATGTACGTTCCTTTTAAATTTAAGTCCCATAAGGACAATCAGTGTTATAGTAGGAAATAGGCCAGGGATTAGGGAAAATTACTGGGAATTCATAGTAATACGTACGTTGTTAATTTCAGTCCTGTAGCGATGAAGTTATCAAACCAAATTACGTCAGTAATCGAGTTGTCCTTTGGTTATCCCAGTAGTAAAGGGTAATCGCAGTAAAGATTTTAATTTGAGTGGAAAGGTACTTCTTTATAATTCAGTCTTACAAAGATTGACATTATATAGACGAGTTGTGAATTTAAACACTTGGTTATCCAAATTCCTAAGGGATAGGATTATCAGTTAATTAACAAATTATGTTTGTATAGCAATTTACCGAACTATGGAATATAAAAATAATATTTTAATTTAAAGTTCTAGAAAGGAATAACTTTGTTATGAATGTTTACATGTATGGCTTCTTTGAGATACATACATTATTTTTAAAAGTAAATATATCGTAAGATAATTGGTCTAGAAAGTACAGACAAATTTCTGGAAATTCATTCAAAAGTATAGACTTGGCACGAAAGATGCAATTTATTCTAGAAGGTGAAAAGGACCTAGTATTGATTCTTCCTTCCAAATATGAAGGTAGATTTCACGTGTATCGTTTGCGATTTGTACGAAGTAATAACACTTCTTGTTCTGGTTGGCTAAAAGAAGGCTTATTGGCTAGAACATACTGTATAGTTGGAATGATACTAGTGAAAAGGATAAATTTAAAGTCCTGAAAACCTCACAAAGAAATTACTATTGAGGGAATTCCTAGAAATTATGGATTTCATAAAGTTGATTAAAATAAATAACCAAAATGTGTTGTCTCGAATCAGTCATACATATTTACATATAAATTCCTAAATTTCAGGATAGGTTTAACAATATTGGTGTTTCTTAAGATTTTCCTGTTTGATAAAAGATGCCGTAAACATAGGTTTTCTTGTCGTTTCTTTTACCTATGTAAACGGACAGCCCCTTAGTGAAACGACGGTAGAGTCATTCCTTTGCAAACAGAACAGTAATTGTATAAAATTATACAAGTTTGTTTATATATGTGTCATTATAAATTATTGATAGTTCTAGTATGGTATAAAATTCCATAGGTGGCTATGTCTAATGTAAAATAGTTGGACTGTCGCTAAACGCTAGAACTAGACTTTTATAACTTAGAAATTAAACATAAGTTTCCCACAGGAAGCTAAAATAAAGCTTCGGAAATATTATAAATATTAATAATGGTTTGGATTCAGTCAACAATTTGTTCTGTTCCTAAATAATTCCTCCAACCTCATCTCAGTAGAAGTATCTGATATTACTTAAATTTCTGTGTATGACAAAATAGTTCATTACCAACCAACTGACAAATTAGTTAGACAAATAAACATAAACTAAAGATGGCTGGAAATTCTCTACGAAATGGAATGAGAATTACAAAATTGAGCGTGGATGGGGCTCTTTTTATCTAAACCACCTTAGATGCCTATTAGAAATGAATACATATATCCCAATATTTATTACATAAGTTTTGAGAAACATAAATATTGAATTTTGTGGAAATTTATCTAATTAGTAACAAAGAGGTGTTAACCGTTATCTGTTTGTCAGAATTCATTAAACTAGTATCTCTTTAGGATAAACAGTTTCTCTAAGTAAAACATAGTATTCAGCATAATGTAATTAGTAGGAAGTAGGAATAGTTTGAATCATCAATCATAGGAGGATCATAGGACTTGGGAGACTGTGGACATGACTTGGGTCATTAAGCCACTAGATTATCACGAGCCAAACGTTTTATTTATTTAATATATTGTTTACCTTCTTCAAAGGTGGTAGAGAGTTCAATGGAAGTGGAAGCGTATTTAGGAGATGTATGTGTATGTATGTGAGTTGGATTTAGTAGATAGAGTGAAGTATTGGTTAGTTAAGTTGTAGGGTATCGCGCGGATCGATCGTGGGTCGTTGCAAGGTGGATCCTGATATAGTGACGATTATTAATTGGATGATATCGAGAGTTGCTGGATTTTATTATAACATAATATCTCCAAATTAGGACGATAGGGAATAAAAGTTAACGTGGTTCAAATTAAGATGAGTAATTCGACGAGACGTGAAGGAGACGTGAAGGGTAGGTTAGTTGAACGGTGGGTAGTCGTAGGGTAGGTTAGGTCAGGTTAGGTTAGGTTGGGGGGGGGCATTACAATATGGATTGCCGTGACCAGGATAATTAATTGTTTGTTTGTTTGTTCGAGTGCTATTTATTTACGTAAATAATTATAATCATGAAAACAGCAAATAGAGATTAAGTATGTCTAAGTCTGTATATGAATTTAGCAGGGCTATCCCTATATTATTGTACATAAGAAGTTTCATATTCCCAAGTGATAGTTGTAGCAGTGAGCCAGTGACTTGATGCTAAGTAACGATTCGTAGATATTGGTTTTGAATAAAAATTGGAACAGGAATATGTTTATACAGTTCTTCGAGTATGTATGTTCGTGATTAAGTAGTGTCGCTTGATGGTTAGTGGAAGAAACTTAGTTGTGATGATCTTTCTTTTGTCTTCAGATATTATGAATAAGAATGGTCTCATGGTTTCTGAAAATTACAGTTTCAAAGTAAAAAGGGGAACGATCAAACTTGATGTAATTTTTCGCTTTGATGTTTGATGTTTTGCGAACAGATCTCTGAATTGAAGAGAACCTTAAGGATAGTTGGTAAACTAGTTTAGTGATTCAACTGTACCTTGCATTGCGTCGGGAAAAAAATTCTTACGCTTAGTGACGTGACTAGTATATACGTATTAGAGCCAAGTTGCATCTTATTGGTGGTAGCATATTAGGGGTTTCCTTATATGTTTACGGAATCATAAAAGGATTAGATGACTTTCTGACGATGCTGCTAAATTAAGGGAAGGAATCTTTTAGGGACAATTAGTTTATTATTGGTGTTAAGGAATAGTATTATTATAGTTATTTTTAAGCGAGTGGTTTTCCTGGAAGGGGAACCACAATTTGTTGTTCGTGAAAATGGATTTCGATTCTCCTTGATTGATGATTCATACAGTTAGGGATATATGTCTATTAAACATAAATTTTACCCTTATTTTAGTTTAAAACATGAAGGCAGGATGGTAGCCTTAAATAATTATAGTCTAAAGCAGGGAAAGTTGAGAGATAAATTAGGGAATAAAAGTTTTAGAGTGTAACAGTCTAAGGCAGGGAAAGTTGAGAGATAAATTAGGGAATAAAAGTTTTAGAGTGTAACAGTCTAAGGCAGGAAAAGTTGTGATATGAATGAGGGAATGAAAGTTTTAGAGATTACACTTTATCGCAGGAGATATATCGGAAAAAAAAAAAAAAAGTTCCGGAGGAATAATAGTTAAAGGCAAAGGGAAAATTCACATTTGAGAACATAATCTAAAGAATTGAGTATGATCTTCTGATATGAACATTAGTTAATGTAGGAAACGGCTATATAGATGTTTCGTGGTAGGCTGCTTGCATATTGCGACAGTGGTCTGTTATCAGGTTGATAACGTAGTTCGCCTTCTAAACCACAAATGGCGTAACTTTTCACCTTTTATTAGAATTTAAATTGTAAGAGGCATATGTTGAATCGATTTGTAAGGGAAGTTCAATTTCAGCAATGTGAAAAAAAAAATGTTCAAAAGAGAAACACTACTTACTTACTACTTCTTACACAGATAAAATCGAACGTATGTCTTATCTCCACACTAATATTATGAAATAACTTTAATGTTTGTCCCGATCGAGCTAGAATTTCGTGTGGGATAATTTCTGAAGTCGACGCGGATGAAGTCGCGGGGAATACACTAATGGTTTATAAAGTTGTGATAAATTCATGATAAATTTGATTAGTAGTTGGCATGATACGCTCTGATAGATTGTAGAGGTATAAAAGTTCTTAAGTCTTTTGGTTGTTTCCAGTTAATTCGTTAATTATATTGCGTAAACAATAAACACATTAATAGAGTAGCTGTTGGAAGTAATTTAAAGTCTGCGAATTTGTGACTTTAGATTTGCGTGCGTGGCGGAATGTATGGAAGCGTGCTTCCATATAAATAACAAGGTGATAGGTAGATAGTAAGTTAACTTTAAGAAAATAGTACATTTAATATTGTTTAGAAACCCGAAGGTGTTTTGAAATAGTATAGTTCATGATCAGTACGAATTCTAATGTACATCTTGCTAACTACTTTCATCATCATCAATGATGGGTTTATGAAATTTTGATGTTGTTTGTAATGATTATAGTTTTACACAATATGAGATTACTGATGAACCTTTAATTAAATATTTTTAAAAAATTTGATAATAGAAGGATTGTCACGTTGGCAATTAAACGTAGTCGTATCAAAAATTAATTAATAAAATATGTTTGAGGGCCTGTCTGCTGAACGAATAGAGATTGACCGTGAATAGTTGAATGTTAGGGTAACGAAATATGAATATGTTATAGATTAGAATGAGTTATTTATTCTCCTTAGTCTGATAACGGGGTGATAGATTATAATGGTAACTTTGTGGAGAAGTGTAAATGGAAAGTCATTATCATTTTAAAACGATTATCTCACTATTCAATAAGATTATAACATATAACATAATAGTATAATATATAGATGTAATAATGTATAACATTAGTTATTCATTAATAAGTTTATTAATTATTGCAGTTTATAAATTGTTACAAATTTAATACAATTCATGTCTATATCCGCTCATGCTAATGTAGTGCGTATTTGTTACAAAGCTAGCGAGTGTGAAGCCAATGGTATGAGAAGGCGCGTAAGTTTGTTAACTTTTGGACATTGAAAGATATGATAGTATGAAGAATGTGTTAGTGGATTTATGAAATTTGTCTGTGAGATTAATTCATTTAGGTATAACAGGAGCTTCGTAATGGCTATGTATCATTAGATGTTGGGCGGCGTTTGTCCATGTAATTTATGAGACACATACTATACAACGGTGTCATCAGGATCTCAGCTCGTTGGTGCTAGGTTACATTTATTGTTGTTCGAAAACGACAACAAGAGCGTGTTTTATACAGGATTCTGGCGATATCATACTCTACTGGCAGGGAACAAATACTTGACCTCTACACTCTACATGCTCCAAAATGGAAACAGGGTGAAGAATGTGTTGTGGACTGTTGATGTGTTCTGAGATATGTACTGATAGGAGTTTTTGTCCATGGGTAATATTCTGACCTGGGAGATCCTTTTGGGGAATGCGTAGAATCACTGATGGAGAACGATTACTGTGTAGATCCCCAAATCGAAGTTCTTCTAACTGCGGAAATTCACAACTTTCGTTTTCACAGGTTGGGGTATTATCTGACATTGGCTACTGTCTTTCTATGTTTCGGGATAGTGATTTTGGCAGCTCATGCATAACTTTATTCTGTGACTACGTTTGGTTGAAATACACACAACAATTCAGATTTATCTGATTCACGATTAGATTAACATGGACAAATGTTTAGATTTTGTATTTAAGCTCGATGTTGATAATTATTAAGTTGGGGTAAATTATTATATCATGTCAAGGGAGAATACGTTGCCATTCTATAATAATTTAAAGGCAGGGATGTAACGGGCCATCGAGCTTGGTTGGTTAATCTCTGTGTCGTTTGGTATTCAGTCCGTAGATTCTTGACGAGAATGAACTGATTATGCATTGGAGGAGTCGATGAGAAAAGATGAACTGGGGTTAATTTTTATTAGAATGAAATATAAACTATAAATAAACAAATTTATATTTGAGAGGAAACATTTCAAATCATAGTGATATTTAATTTAGTGGGAGTCTCAGGTTCGAGTCCGAGAGCGCACCTTTTCTTGTAAAGGATTAACCTTGTGTCTATGATAAAGGCGAATGTGTGATAAAAATATATTATGTCGAACGATCAAACAATTCGATGTCAATAGAATTCATATACGAGTATAGAGCGTCTAGAATATTTTGAGTCAACGGTAGAATAGCGAGTGTCTAAATTGCCTTTGGATCGATGGTCGAATATAAACCTTGAGGGTACTCGGAAAATCGTATTGTGGGTAAAGTTTGTAGACTTCCGTGAAATTCCATACGAAAATAAACCTTAAACATATTAAGAAAAGTAATATGATTGAATGCGTTTGTGACTAATGAGCTCGGTTACCTGCAGTCGCACCGTGGACGGCCGAGGTAACACGTCAGAAATGGTATATGACAATGTCTGCGTTAAATAAAGATGGGCTTTAAGGGTATTAGGAAAGATGATACTTCTGAATGCGCTCGTGACAAATACGTCAGGGTGGAAACGAGGTTTCAGGCGAGGAAGCGGGGGCGGAAAACTGGGGATATAAACGCAAGCGCGGCCGGCGTACGGGAACTACGCGTCGCTCAGTCCAGCTAGCTAGTCATTTTGAACAAGAAGAAAGTTTCCTTCGTAAATTCTATTTAACTTCGTAAAATTTTGGGGATGGATGTTTTCATTTATTTTAAATGAATTCATCTATCGTAACCGCGATTTTGGTCTTACTTCAACAAACTGGACTACGCGTAGCTCAACAAACCCCTCACTACGGCCAAGACACCTTTAGCCGTCAGCTTTGCTGATCACTCTTCTGAGTCTGGTTGAGTGGTAGTGAGGAATTCCTTCCTGTGCACATTGCACGACGTGCACAACCCTTTTATCCTTCCCCCTTCCGTCTGTTACCTTAGGTCTCCCGGTAACAGGCTTCCCGCACCTATTTATACATATTTATTTGTTTATATGGTAGGTAGGGTATTAGGGGAGTAGGGTCTGTAGGGCCTGTAGGGTCTGTAGGGACTATCCAGGGTATTAGGGACTGTAGGGAGTAGGGTAAAGAATGTACGTTCCTTTTAAATTTAAGTCCCATAAGGACAATCAGTGTTATAGTAGGAAATAGGCCAGGGATTAGGGAAAATTACTGGGAATTCATAGTAATACGTACGTTGTTAATTTCAGTCCTGTAGCGATGAAGTTATCAAACCAAATTACGTCAGTAATCGAGTTGTCCTTTGGTTATCCCAGTAGTAAAGGGTAATCGCAGTAAAGATTTTAATTTGAGTGGAAAGGTACTTCTTTATAATTCAGTCTTACAAAGATTGACATTATATAGACGAGTTGTGAATTTAAACACTTGGTTATCCAAATTCCTAAGGGATAGGATTATCAGTTAATTAACAAATTATGTTTGTATAGCAATTTACCGAACTATGGAATATAAAAATAATATTTTAATTTAAAGTTCTAGAAAGGAATAACTTTGTTATGAATGTTTACATGTATGGCTTCTTTGAGATACATACATTATTTTTAAAAGTAAATATATCGTAAGATAATTGGTCTAGAAAGTACAGACAAATTTCTGGAAATTCATTCAAAAGTATAGACTTGGCACGAAAGATGCAATTTATTCTAGAAGGTGAAAAGGACCTAGTATTGATTCTTCCTTCCAAATATGAAGGTAGATTTCACGTGTATCGTTTGCGATTTGTACGAAGTAATAACACTTCTTGTTCTGGTTGGCTAAAAGAAGGCTTATTGGCTAGAACATACTGTATAGTTGGAATGATACTAGTGAAAAGGATAAATTTAAAGTCCTGAAAACCTCACAAAGAAATTACTATTGAGGGAATTCCTAGAAATTATGGATTTCATAAAGTTGATTAAAATAAATAACCAAAATGTGTTGTCTCGAATCAGTCATACATATTTACATATAAATTCCTAAATTTCAGGATAGGTTTAACAATATTGGTGTTTCTTAAGATTTTCCTGTTTGATAAAAGATGCCGTAAACATAGGTTTTCTTGTCGTTTCTTTTACCTATGTAAACGGACAGCCCCTTAGTGAAACGACGGTAGAGTCATTCCTTTGCAAACAGAACAGTAATTGTATAAAATTATACAAGTTTGTTTATATATGTGTCATTATAAATTATTGATAGTTCTAGTATGGTATAAAATTCCATAGGTGGCTATGTCTAATGTAAAATAGTTGGACTGTCGCTAAACGCTAGAACTAGACTTTTATAACTTAGAAATTAAACATAAGTTTCCCACAGGAAGCTAAAATAAAGCTTCGGAAATATTATAAATATTAATAATGGTTTGGATTCAGTCAACAATTTGTTCTGTTCCTAAATAATTCCTCCAACCTCATCTCAGTAGAAGTATCTGATATTACTTAAATTTCTGTGTATGACAAAATAGTTCATTACCAACCAACTGACAAATTAGTTAGACAAATAAACATAAACTAAAGATGGCTGGAAATTCTCTACGAAATGGAATGAGAATTACAAAATTGAGCGTGGATGGGGCTCTTTTTATCTAAACCACCTTAGATGCCTATTAGAAATGAATACATATATCCCAATATTTATTACATAAGTTTTGAGAAACATAAATATTGAATTTTGTGGAAATTTATCTAATTAGTAACAAAGAGGTGTTAACCGTTATCTGTTTGTCAGAATTCATTAAACTAGTATCTCTTTAGGATAAACAGTTTCTCTAAGTAAAACATAGTATTCAGCATAATGTAATTAGTAGGAAGTAGGAATAGTTTGAATCATCAATCATAGGAGGATCATAGGACTTGGGAGACTGTGGACATGACTTGGGTCATTAAGCCACTAGATTATCACGAGCCAAACGTTTTATTTATTTAATATATTGTTTACCTTCTTCAAAGGTGGTAGAGAGTTCAATGGAAGTGGAAGCGTATTTAGGAGATGTATGTGTATGTATGTGAGTTGGATTTAGTAGATAGAGTGAAGTATTGGTTAGTTAAGTTGTAGGGTATCGCGCGGATCGATCGTGGGTCGTTGCAAGGTGGATCCTGATATAGTGACGATTATTAATTGGATGATATCGAGAGTTGCTGGATTTTATTATAACATAATATCTCCAAATTAGGACGATAGGGAATAAAAGTTAACGTGGTTCAAATTAAGATGAGTAATTCGACGAGACGTGAAGGAGACGTGAAGGGTAGGTTAGTTGAACGGTGGGTAGTCGTAGGGTAGGTTAGGTCAGGTTAGGTTAGGTTGGGGGGGGGGGCATTACAAGGTGTTATGTTAAAGTGAATATTCAAAATAGTAAGTGAATTTAATTTAAATTCAACTACGTATACATATCTACCGGGCCGTCTCTCAGCTAGATGGACCGACATCCTAGTTGTCGCGGGGAGTCGCTGGATGCAAGTGGCTAGGAACCTGTCAGTGTGGCGTACCACGGAGGAAACCTATATCCAGCAGTTGACGTTTCCTGGTAGACGTTGATGATAATGATGATTGCTTTGTGGTCTTGGATTTAAAATGTGGTGACTCAGTGGACATCATTAAAGGCAACCAAGCGATATGTTTGCGACAATAGTCAGCGTTTACCTATGATGCATCATGATCTTACCGTCATCAGTCATCCATCACCGACCCACCTGCTTGCCAAGCGTGCAAAATCTTTGTTGAAAGCACGATGCCAGATGTGGACATGGAAGTCAATGAGCAAAGTTCAACTGAGAATATGATGCTGACCGCTAATGTTCACTAGTGAACTTTTGATAATTACAATTTCTACCCAGAAAGATTAAATACGGTTATATCAAATCAATGACGAGATGAACTTCTTGCTGCTCACAAATATTTGAAAATAGAATAAAGAAAGCATAACTGAACTTACAACCGGACAGTACTTCAACATCATTAAATATATATTTATGCTGTTGTGTAAGGCATGAATCTGTTCACAAACAACTGTTCTGACTGCTAATAGTCTTATTGTTCCTGCCGGGTTGAAGACTCTAGTCTGCGGACAATGAGGACATACTACTAACTATTGTGTCGACTAGAAAGTTCCCGAATTTAATAAACATTTGTTGACATTGGAGATGTTTGAAGATAAATGTATAACAACAGTCCCATTAATATTTACATTTTCGACTTATAATTAACTTTTTAGCTGGATAGAGCTTGACGAAATAATCAGCTAAGGAAATTTTCAGCTTTTGATGAAAAATTATTGGACATCATATGATGAGTTGCAGTTGTCTTTTCAAAATCTTTTTTTTTTCATATCTGTAATTAGCATGGTTTTATAAAAATAAAATTAAGACTTTACAAACAAAATACTTATTCTGTCCTAAAATCACCTGTTTCTTTTGCTCCAAAAATTTTATACTAATGAGTTTGTAACGTGTTTTATACACTTTTTGATTTCTGATATTCCGTATATATTCTTCAACAGCCTATATGGGACTACTGCAGGGACTCAGGCCTACTCTCTTATAGAGAGTGTATAGGATATCCACCACGCGGGCCGGAGTGTGGATTGGTAGACTTCACGCACAACTTTAGATTTCTTCTCAGGATTGTGCAGGTTACATCACGATTTTTTCCCTCACCGAAAAGCCAATGTTAATGATTTTTATCATTCGTACATAAATTCCAAACAACAAATTGGAACTCATTGGTACGAACCAGGATCGAACCCAGACCTCGATTGTTCAAGGACTGACGCTCTACCCAACTGAGCTACCATGGCATTCCGAATACATAGCTGTTCCTTTATTCATTAATGAAAGTATTCTGATTTCGAATGAATACAAACTTCTCCAAGAACTGCAACAACGCGACCGTGCAAAGCAACGACTGTGTAAAAGGAGCATTCAAGAACAGAGTTCCATATACTTTGCATAATCCCCAAAACCACCAGGAGCATGCAGTTACACATGAAGTGTCGTAAAACTTGAATACGACACGACTCACAATGCTACGTGCACATTACCGGAACAACTTCCTACGAACTTACAGAGTGCAGAGTATCCCCGACGCGGAACAAATATAATTTTGCTACAGAACATAATATACATTCCGGCTCCAGTTAGTGCAGAACAGTTATTATAATATACCAACGGGTATACTCTGAATGGGATGATTCGAAAATTGAATTAATTCCTATTGGGATATAAATTATGGTCTCTGATTTTCACCCATCTCTTGCGTCTCATTTCACCGCATTTGTCGATCTGAATTTTTAAAAATTTGATTAATTTTATGTTTGCTTATTTTATCGATAAATCGAACTTTAAGCATAGTCATAGAATAAATCAATGTAGGGTTTGGTACCTACATTCTTTTGCATTCCCTATGTATGGGATTCAACAGAAATAAAAAATTTGGTTGTCTGTCTGTTTATGGACGATAATTTTACGTGATAACGTCATAAGAAAATATGTGTGACAAGCCGAATGCTTAGGCAACTCGCTTGCATGCTTGGCGCAGGTGGAATGTGACACTTTTTCGTGAGTGCAGTCGGCGTTCATCGATTTATAAAACGTATCACGTCAAAAATATTTTATACTGTGACGTAATAATATAACGAACGTGATAAATAGATAGATAAATAAAGCGTTTATTGGTAGTGTGTTTCAATCAACGGAAATAAATGCGTAGAATTGGTATATTCCCTTTTTGTTTGATCATGAAAAAAACTATACTTCTGAAAGATTCTATTTCTGCCTTAACATCCATAATTTTGTGACATCTATGTTTAGATTCCGTATTCGTAGTTGGGGTTGGTAAGCAGTGAGAGTAGATGTCATGTGGTGACCCGGATGTCCCTAGTGATCGAGTCAATTTGGAAATTGGAGATTTCTATATTAGTTCGGAGTTCACCAAGTCCCAGTGGTCGTGGCCTCGTTGGATCACAGTGTGCTAGCTCTGTTTGCGACATATTCGTACTTTAGCGAAAATATGTTGCTCTCTCAACTAAATATGGCAAACTCTGATATCTATTGTTAGTACTAATTGTCTAGCAATGTTCTCCTTCGTAGTCATTTTATTATATAACTTTAATTTATTTCCTATTCATATAGGCTTATGTTCATCAGTGTACATTTAACGATAGATGAAGATGATACTGAGGTCGCGAATGGTTGATACTAGCATAATATTGGCATAGTCTGAGTGTCAATTTGGAAGTCCCAGGTTCGGTTACCTGTCACTGCTGAAGGGCACTTTGTTATGCCTTGTTGGCCATCATTCCGCCAAACAGAAGTGTTTAGAGCACTCTTATGTTCCAATCATGAATGAAAGCCTTAGCCGTTGCCTCATTAACCTGAGGCTTCGGGGAAGGTACAACAAACAACATTTTTCTTTGTCTGTATATCATTTTACCATCAGTAATACAGCTTTACTGTCAACTCTAGTTCGACACAATAGCTTCTATCGTCTTTATCCCATTACGGGTAAATGAGCGGAGACACGCTCACCAAGCTCTGTTTAATTACGCCCCAGTCGAAATTACCACGTACGGGTTTAAGGTGTTCCGCTTCCAGAGCAATGAATTTTACGAAATGGGACTTGAACTGGTTAAATACACGTATTGTTTCAAATGTTTCGTTGTCTAATAAATTTCAATGAATAGGATATTTCTTTCATTTGCTGAGTATGATATAACGAATGTGCAATTTACATTATGATAATAGATTTCTTCCCGCATTGATTATTGCGCTAGTACCAATCGTGACTATAATTACTGGCTAACGTGCGCAATGAGCATTACAAATACTTGAATTTAGAAAGATCAGAAGTTATTGTAAGAAATAAAATCATACAACAACCAACTGAAAATATAGTTGAATTCTTATATTTGTTGACTGACATATTTTTTCATCGAAACTTTATCTTATTTAATTCGCTCATAGATTGCTTATTGTCTTAGAAACTAGTTAGCTAAACGTTTAAAAGAGTGATGTACGTCTATACCTCTATAAAAAATTATACTATGGCCAAAGCTATTTGCAAAATTTGGTTTGAGCGTGAAAATATCTTCTATCACGGCGCCGTTTCAGATTTTCAAGTATCCTTCCGCATTATATAATCCGTGTTTTCCACCATAACACCTTCATATCGCTTAAACAAGCGCCTTCAAGATGGTTTAATCCGTAACAAAATTTACTTTGGAGCGAACGCTCTGTATTTACACTGGGCGTAGACGAAATTCTGTAAAACAAAATGTTCTGGGTGATGGGAGACTGGAACGCATTTACGAGTAAGAATTTTTTTAGAGTTACGAAGCAATTAATTTTGTGTGCCATGTGGTCTCGACTTTAGAATTGGGTCACCCCACATGACGTCCCGTGGATGACCAGCAGTATCTTCTTATATATCAACATCTTACTGTGATTAATGATTACCAATCCGTCTGCTAAGCGTCGCAAATGCACTCTGGTTGCCTGTTCCATGTGTCAATCTACGGTAGGCTCACTTCCAACAGTGGAACTATGCAACCGATAACGTAAATATTTAATTATTACATAACAAACAACAAATATAACATGTTATAATTTTTTCTAATAAAGAGCGTGGTTTATCTATGTTGTGGTCAACTGTGCTAAGGAGCTGCTCTTTAATCAACATTTAAAAATAAATTAATAACTTCCAAAAAGTACAGTCATGAGTATAAACAACATACAACTTCATAGTGAATCACAATTTTCAGTCTTACAGAACAAAAACTGCTTAACGGCTATTGTAGCTGACAATAAAATTGTACGTTAATTATATTTCGCGACACTATAATCCGAGTTCCTATTTTTAGGTAGTTACCAGAGCTAGTATTTTAAAAGATTATGTCCTAAGAAATATTGTACGGAAGCATTCTGTGCGGATTATCGTAGGCAACAACAAACAGAACCCTACTAGAACATAGAGAACCATTGAACTCAAAATCGTTCGACCCACGACTGTCACAATAATCGTAAATCCGAATCTAATAAATATTGTATCGTGTTTAATGACAAATGTATTCATATCTCAGATTAGATATTATGCAGTAAGAAATGCAGAAAATCATGAGGTGTTCTGACGTAACCGGCCCACGCAGAACTGGATCAAGTGGAGTGTTCTATAAACAGAATCAATTTAGGGTTGGCTGGATAGGGAGATTTAGGCATCTGACAAATTTTATTATCGTGTAGGTTGTAAGGTCGATAACCGACCTAACAAACCTTAGAGTTCTTGAGCCACCGTAAGACTCTGGCATGACTCATGTAGCTACTACCTGTCGTGGATAGTAAATATTACAAATTAGAACTAGGATATTCAATATACATACACCACAGTAAAGCTACAGAATGTTTAATAGAAAATACTTAGTAAACAAAGACAGTCTGTTGGAAATGGAGTTGTATGGATATTTGACACCAAAATAAGATTCGGGTAAAATTATACTTTATATTATAAAGCACATTATACAAATTGACTTTCACAAAAAATAAGTTATTTTAGTTGAAATTTAAAGGATTTGAAAGCCTCTAAAATGGTAAAATAATTAGTTACTCGAAAAACAAAAGCTAATAAGATTTTGATTTTTCATTTAATTTTTAACGTTTTCTTTGATTCTTAACCAATTTCACCAATAAGAAAGTGTACAGCATGAACTGGAGATAAAAATCAAGACAAAGCCCAGAAAAGCAACTGCCAGACACTGTGTGCTGCAGTAGGATACCCGATTTTCAATATTATCCCCAAATACTTTTCCAATGGGGTGGAATTCAGACGACTAAAGTTTACGGAATTGGAAAACATTTTCAACAAGACTTTATTATTATACCACCTAGGTGTCTTCTAGGCAGCTTACAATTTCATGATTTTCTTTGTTCCAGATCAAAATGTAGCAACGTCTGCTTTAGTGAGTATATATGGCAATATGACGATATTATGTTTTAAAAACTACTAAGAAATATTTAATAAAAAATATTATTGGTGAATTTTAATTTAAAGCGCTTATTCATTTTCTTATGTTTCGATTTAAAGATTTAAAAAAACTTAGAAGCTGAAATGAATTATACAAGCTCTCAGTGATACGTAAACCTAAATTAAAAATGTATTAATCTGTTTAAACAAATGTACGTTTATCAACTTCCAGAAGACTTTTGAATGTAGCATTTTTGACATCTTTTGGTAATTTATTAAATAACTTTGCTTCCTCGTAAAGGTTTGAGTTTTGACATATTGTTTAATAATTTTACAACCTCCTATTACAATTTAAAACTTCGAGTACAGCACAGGTATATACCTAAATCAATCACGCAATCATGTAACTTCAACATCTCCTATAGAACTCTAATGAAGTTTGAAAAAAATGGAGCTGATATTTGACTTCCTCGAGATATCACAAGATCATTTTCTTGGGCTCAGGTGACAGCTTGCAAATGATGTGTTCAAGCCGATACAGGTATATCAGTCATGCAATATGCAACGGATTTCTCCTCTTGTTACACCATCGTGCAATATTTATCAAAATACGAGAATAAGCAGGCTTATGGCCGGTTTACATTATTCCAGTCCAGTGATCTAGCGAGATTCCAGTCCAGTGCTGGACTGGATCTATACCAATGCACATATTTTGCAAAGCAGTTTGGCGCATAGCTTTGTTTTTATAATGTTCTGATGTTTCCCATAAACACGGATTTTCTCTGTACATAGTGACAAACTTTTCAGTTTCGTCTTCAGATAACTTCTTCACCATTGTTAAATCCTTTTTCTTCGCAAAAAAAGTCCGCAAAAACAACTAACACGTGTTTACTTCGTTAGCACTGGAATGGCACTGGATTGGCCGTCTACATTATTCCAGTTGCACTGGATTGATCGCACTGGATTCAAAAGTAGACCGCGAATCCAGTTACTGAACTGGAATGCTTACTGGATTAAGTTCATTTCAGTGCCGGTTTACATTTTTTCAGTAAGCAATCCAGTACTGGACTGGATCGCTGCACTGGAATAATGTAAACCGGCCATTAGATGACAGCTCCGTTCCACCTACTTGCGCCTCCGAGACTGCAAATAACGTGCGTGGGTTCGAATCCCGGCTCGGTCACTTGTTCGAGAACGCGTCGGCGACTTGCGAAACATATTAATGGTTTAATGTAAATGAGACAAATCGCCGTTCATTGCTAACGGTGACAATTGGCGTCTGTTTATTAACATAAATAAATATTTAGCGATTTGTTAAACCCAGTGCAGTTGTACGACGAGACATTTGATAGATTATTATGAGGCTTAAGATAAATATAAGTAGTCACGAATGGAGATCAGTCATTTTTTAACTGACATCAAGTAGGGAAAGACTTTTCAATTCAGCTGTGTATGCTACCTTGTACCTTCGCTAATTAACTGACTTTAACGATTATATTTGTTTATTAAGATTTCGTCAAGGATGTCAAAGTGAAAAATTAGGGGACGAATGCCGTTTATTTTCACCAACTTGCCAAGTAACCTATTTTAAAATATTTAGAAATCAATTAATTAAAGTTCGTTTCTTAGTTTTTGAAACGCATTTTAATTATCCAACGATTGTGTTAATTATAAGTCTAATAGATTTATCGGAATAGAGAAAGGAAAGTAGGTTTGTGACTTTCATTATTAGTTATGTTTTGAAAATAATTGTCAAAAAAGCATGTAACACACATCTAACGATAATTTCTCAAAAAGAATAAGAGGAATTAACAAAATACGAACCCATTATAATAACAATTGTAATGAAAATTGAAAATATTCCTAGAAATAAGGATTTTTTAGAACAAACAAAAATCATAGTGCTAAGATTTTGACAAACAACAAAATTGATTTTATTGTTGTGACAATACGAATCTATTTGACCAATAGACCTTTCTATTGGTAAATTTATTGAACCATTTACAATCCTCAATTCGATAGTTTCTCCCAAGGACATCCTGTTTTTCTCGCTATGTAAGTGATAAATTTTTATGTTTACGGTCAATTGGGTCCGCCTCCATATTTTCAGGATATCAGTGACCAAGTTATTTGTCTCTTTTACGAGCTTTCACACAGAACCCAACTTAACATGGCCACTAAAAGCATTACATGTAACCAGTGTTTTTAATATATGATGGGTTTCCACTTGGCCTTCATCTCATCTGATGGTAAGTTACTAGGCCGAAGGCCGTTGGATGGTAAGAGTGCGCAACTAAAAACCTCAAACTAATGAGGCGCTGGGATTCTACCTTTCATACCGGATCACAACTGCTGTTTGGCGGCAGAATTAGGTAACATCCAGGCGGATATAGAAAATCCGTCAACCAAACTTAGTACCAATAGAACCACTGGGAATCGAACCCGGGACCTATGGATTGTTAGTCCAACATTTAGCCATTAGGCCACTGAAGCGGTTAAAACGGAAACGATCTGGAAATGCATTAATAATTCACAGGGTTAATTTCCAAATCACCTTCGATTTAAGGGGTCCAACTAAAGTCGTCATGTTTGTAATGGCAGGGACACGACAACCATTTAAGGGTTAATTAACTTGAGGACTTCCTGAAACTTGCTTCATTAAACATGGGTCCCTCTAGACGACCAATATTGTCTAAAGTTAAATACTTGGTCAATGAACCGGGCCGACAACCAAACTCAGTTACCTAAACAAACAACGCGGTCCCTCGTCAACGGAGGTGGCTTTTACATTTACGGTGCTGTCGTTGCATTCGATGATATTTTTAAATGTGTCGTGGAATCAGTCCAAGCCCGAAACTTTTCGGGCTTGGAAAATATCATAAGGTACCGTAGATCGTAATTCGACTGCCCCATAATTTATGATTGTATTTATGGTTACGTATATTTTTCTGATGAGAAGTACATTTTTGCGATCACCAATCCAACCGAGGTGATTATGTCAAATCCTCTCGTGTAAATTCTGACGTGGTGATCACAACAGTAAGTAAAAGTGGACTTGTGCAGACGGTTATGATGATATGATCTGTAATGTTTGATTTACGCTGATGATAATGATTAATTACAGAACTGTCCAATTAGTGTCCAATTAATGTAGTTTTTTTTTAATTCTATAAGTCAATACATTTATGATGTTTACTTCTTAGTAACGAACTCTCATCGATAATATTTGAAACGGTATTTATTATGGTAATATTTTTTACAGTTCCCTTTTTTGTTTTATTTTTTTATCACCTCAACTAACGAAATTTCATTGGAAAGGAAATGCATCTTCACATTTTTCATCAGCGTTAAAAGCGCTCCGAAATTGAATTTCAAAAGAGGACCAAGCTGAGTCTAGCTCGCTCGACGTTTTGGCGCCAGACGACAAACACTTAAAATCAGATTGGAAGCGCTGACAGTAACGTGAGTGAGGACGTCGGCCAACATCGACGTAGCGTTGGTGCCCCATCAAATTTTATCAACCTATTGACAAGGTTTTGGCACGCGATCGAACATCACTTCACATCGATGGAAATTGGAATACGACTGTTCTATTTTCATAATAATTTTTCATACCTTGTACGTCTTCTCTGTCCCTCCATACGTCTGCCTGTTGCAACCCAACTCAGAGACGCTTAGCTCTAAAAAGACTATAATTTGGCATGGTGGTACATATTAAAGACGCCAACAAAGTTTTGAATTAAAATTTGAGAAGTTTTGTGGGGACAGTCAGGTGGATTTTAAGGTAAACAAAGGTAAACAAAGATATTCAGGAGCCCACTGTTCGCCTCATTTCAGAATTTTTTTAAAAAGTAGTGCAACCAGATTTCGTCCAATTCGGCTGTACAATACGTACAACCTGTAGAGTGGTACCAAAAAACTGACACAGGAAAGTGAATTTTGCCAGACTATGAACTTCGTTCGCTCGGTTAAATACTGTATGTTTTATTCAATATAGTTTCTGCTTAGTCACAAAAATTTGTTATATCTTCGGAATAATCGAATAATGCACTTGTATAGCAAAACCCTACACCATAATTAGAATTCAAAATCGTATTTAAAATTGTGCATTTTGACACCTTTGTTATATTGGATGCACCTGCGTAAATATATGTAACAATAAAGAATAGATTTCAAAGGACTAAATATCAAAAATATAAGGTACCTTTTGTGATCAATGTCGGTGGCCTCCTTCATTGTCTCTTTCTAAGGTGAGTAACAAAACAAATGTTGAGAAAAGGGTATATTGTTAACCTCATCACTGTCATAATCTTTTTTTTTGTTCTTTAATTTAAAAAATACGTCTATGATACATTGTTTCTTTCAGATGTCTAACATATAAATCGTGTTGCAGCTGGAACTGGGACAAGGTGAGGACTAGTATCTGGAAGTCTATAAATTGTTAATAAACATCAATACCATCATGTCAAATCGTAACTTATCATTTGAGCCGAGTATACACATACACGCTCGGCCAAAGGGAATAAATATTGGCCCACTTTGACAAATTAGATAACCTATATTAGAAATTGACACAGTAAGAAATACTTTATTTTATTTAAAGGAGCAAGATTGGCCAATTTGTCAAAGTGGGCCAATAATCCCTTTGGCCGAGTGTGTAACTATACACTGTCTCAAATGATCAATTACGTTGGATATTGTTTATATCAATTTTATGACTTCCAGTAGACGGAAGCTGGTTCCAGTTCTAGCTGCATACATGATTTAGATATTACACATCTGACAGAATAATAGTACAAGCAAAAATGCTTTAATGTTTCTAATATTGAAAGAAAGAAAGAAAGAAGGAAACAGTGCAGGATGTATATTATTTTGATTACTCTAATAGACTCGAGTACAAAAATATTAAGTATCCACTTTTGAACCATGTTACATACACATCACACAGAAACAAGCAAGCGTAAATGTGACATGATACAAAAGTGGATACATTTATGTAGTCGAATGTACCTAAAGTATAGTTCCACTTTGAGATTTTACCATTGATATTCATCACATTGATCGTCATAGAAAGCACTCATCGTCATCATAATTTGAAGGTAGGAACAATAGAAACAAAGGCAACAAAAAAAGATATCTCAAAGGAATGCATTTTATGCTTATAATTTGCTTGGTAAATATAGGCTTATTTAGTCTCTCCCATTATTAAACCTAACCAGCCGTTCAGCTACAATTTGTACGAAATTAGTTTTAGATTAATTGACGGTGGTTAACTTAAATTATACTCTCACACGTAGAACTTAAGATACAATTTAGAATTCTGGAAAATCTAATCCAACAGTTTCCTTATCGCAGGTGGCGTTAGAGACGAAGCCTTCGTGAAATTTCACGCTTGAAAATGTCTTGGAAGCTATAAATGGCAGCAAGAAGATATGCGCGAAGGAAGGAAATACAAAATGGAAGGTGGAAGAATGGCACATGAGTGCAAATTGACTTTTTGTTTTGTTTAAAAATTTCTCAAGTAAAATAAATTGCGAAAACAATGCTCTCTAAACTGTTAAGTATGCTATCAGTATACGTGTGTCACATTTTGCGGTAATATTTTATTACCAGCTCTTTACTCGCGAAAACGGCGTTCCCTTGAAAAATCATCCCCTGAAAATAGTATTGGTTGGTTGCAGGTAGGATGAAGATCGGTGTTCAGTTTATTTGGGAAAATTCAAGGAACAGACAGAGTTGCTAGGGAAAAGTTCCTTGCTTGAAAACTGTTTAAAATAGTACAAACTATTACAATTTTTATTTTATTTAAAATTTTAAAAAAATATATCAAAATTAATCGTTACGAGCAGCCACAGGTCCCAACTGACTCAATCACGAAAAGTCCTTTTTAGTTTACGATAACTGGACAAAACACAACATGTAACATGTCCCTAGTCACCTAATAAACTAACTTTACAGAATCCCGTACCATAATCCCGTGTGAGTAACGGTGGCGGGTGTGTTCTGCCTGGAACTCATTAATTTGCCTTCCCCCCCCCCCTCCCGTTTCCCCGCACCTCCACTAGGCCCGGGAACAACCGGGATTTGTGGAATTACAATTGTTTATGCTGGTGTCGACTTTAATAACGATTGTGCTACATTCGTAAGCCTAGTTTCCAGCTGTAATAATATCCACTGTTTCTGTAGGTTTCGTTTACAGCCACTGAATTTCAAGGGACGGAAACAAGTTTTATCCACACTCGGTGCTGCACTAATAGTGATAATAGGGCAATTACGTCCTCCCCTACTTTAAAATAATCTGCAAAACCGCTTAAGCATTGATTCTGAGACAGGTTTCAAAATTGCTTCAAGTTATACCATGTACGTGGTAATAACTACACGTGTGCTCTAGAAACTATTTATATTTTACATATATTAATATTGCTGTATGTACAAGCTGTTTAATTTACATCAGGTATGTTTACAAGAATGACAGTCTATATACTTACACATCCGGTTTGTAGTTTTTTTCAATTTGGTCGAAAAACGGTATAAAAATGAAAGGAAAATTGGAAACAATTAACTTCATTAGAATAGTAATTATAATTAATTTAGTTTTTCATCAAAAGCGTAACTTCCAGCCGGCACCTTTGACCGCGGGGAACTTATTTGCTTAGCCGGTTACAATCAACGAACATTTTCAGATGGATCAATGCTTAACAAGGTTCTAGCTCAAGTAGTTTGCTTGAGTTTACTAATAAATAAACTTCACTTGCTTCCTTCTAGGGGTGGAATTCTGAAATGCCCTGTTTTAGTGGTTCTCCAAATAATCAAAGGGATATATAATAAGATTTTCGAGCTCGTGCGGTTTATACTGGAAGACATTATGTCAATCAGTCAGTCAGGAGTCATTCACAAATACGCATAAATAAAAACTTACTTAAAATATCCTGTTTGGGACAATAAACAAACACTTGTCATTAAAATAACCTACTGTCATTCCTGGTGCAAAGATTCCCATGAGGCTTGCAACATTGCCGTGCTTTATTGCTATAAAGATATCCTTTGCACCAGGAAGGACTCGAAGTGGGAGTCATATTCTTTATTTCTCAGCCGGCACCGTACTTCTATGAAGGCCTTCGCCTGCGTCCTCCACTAGACAGCTGTTTTAACCGCTGACTGTTTTTAACCTTTTTACGTTCGTTTTAATATATGTTGTTATTTACATATTCTGGAGAAAATTAAGTGTCTGTCTACCTATTAAAAGCTACAGACTTGTTACGGATGCGATGAGTGTACGGACGGACAACGGAGGCTTAGCAATTGGTCCCGTTGGGCATCTCAGGGGACGGAACATTAAAAGCTTAGCGTTTGAATTAGCAGTAAAATAATCAATATACGTGGGTCGACATAGTGTTATTGCAATATCTAGCAAAGTAAGTAGGTAAGAGTACTTGGTGTATGGTTTGTACCGTTTTGTCGTAAACGTTCTCTGATGAGGTTTTGTCTGCATATCTGAGGATTACTGTTTATTTGACGTGTGTACTTTAATGTTTTTTTGGCCGGTATTTACAAATACGGCGTGCCGACGAAGGGTGTCCATTGCAAGCAAATTACAAAACCATCTTGTCGCGTCTATTTTTCTACCCACTACCACAACTTATAAATTACTCGAAACCACTGAATTGTAAATAAATAGTTCCTTGTTTAGATCTGCAATTTCTAAAAGCTTTTCTTGTTTATTGCTAGAAGTATGAACGCGCCCACATACAGGTTTAGTGCAGTATTCAATCACTCTCTATTGATTAACTTTATCTTAATTGCGTCATAAACTGGAGAATGTAGGATCAGCACGTTTTAATCTTCGTTTTATTTTTATGACGAATAAATATTTTTAGATTACCTTTTGTCTAGCGAGTAATAAGTATTATTGATAGACACAGATACATTCTAATATTAGTGTCACGGTTATATGATATCTATAAAATTTCAGGATAAATTAAAACGATCACACTGGACACACTATACAGTACGATTTAAAAAATTCATACAGTACCGAAAATATAAATGTGTACTACGTCAATTTTATAAGAAATGATTCATAGCATTTTAATCTATCGATACTTAAATTTCCCAATACAGTATTTTACTAAACTGCAACATAGATATTCGTATCATATAAAATGACGGATATAAACAAACGTTTACAACATCCTGTAATAAATATTCATATCTTTTGTTTTGATCTTTTTCAAACTCCGTATTCGACAGAAAAATCATCAAAATATCATTTCGTGTATTGACATTATAAACTAGATTTCCGTAAGCTATTTCTTGTCTTTTCCCTTTCTAAGGCTAAGATCACTTGACCCTGGTTGATACACACCAACAATTCATCCAAAAATTTAATGTAATCTCACCAATCTCTAATGGATAGAATTTTCATTTGAGTTGCTATGAGGTGAACTCGGGTTATCGTTGTCAGTTGGAAAACGTGCACGACTGAAATATCACCAAATCGTTAGGACGACCTACGGATACGTAGACAGGCTCCAGGATTACGCCTGTTCGTTGGATTGGCCGTGTCACCAAATATTAGCCCTGCGACGACAGTTGAGCCAAGCCTGAGTCGATACTGTAGCCTCTTGGGAAATTATCCACTGCTCACCGAAGCTCCACCGTAACTTGCTTTGTAACTTGGAAACTTGGTTTGCTGCACACATGCTATTACCAGGAAATTGTGGTGGGACCCCCGCAGATTTTATGGGGACACGTAAAAATACGAGCCTCAAAGTTTTAAATTTATTACCATAAACTTATTTGGCAGACAAGACAGTATAAGTGAAAATTCGGCACCTTTACCTTTTTAATTTCAGTGCTTTATATAGTCGTAAACCATCACATGCATATTCCCTTTTTAGGGTTCCGCACCTCAAATAGAACCCTTATAGGATAATTTTGGTACGCGAGTGAAGTAATAAAAATAAGAAGAAAATACATAATTTTGAAATTTGAAATTTAAATGTTTCTGTTTTTTTTAAATTACGAGATTGGCTTTTTATAAAAAAAAAATATTATATTTGTAACAGAACCTTATTTTTATTATGTTTAAATATAATTAAAAATGTATACTCGTGTACTAGACAGACCTGGGGAAAACTAAGTCCCCGACAGTATTAAATATACATGTTCAGTAATCATACTTTCCAAAAGCATGAAAGATTAGATTATAAGATACCATAGAATATTGGTAATCTGGACATTTTTGAGAAAGTGAAACGTCTGATATACGTCCTTTGTAAAGGGTACCTACAACAAATTGCTTGGGAGGCACACAATAGGATCCGATCGTTTTAAAAAATGCAGCCACTCGCAATCCCGGTTTAACCGAACGCAAATAAATCTGTCAATTTCACTCAGCCTCCCGTTGTCCTTTCACTGCCGTCAGGGATACTATTCTGAAACTCAGTGCATCCTACAATATAATGCATCAATCCACATTATGAATAATTATTACATGTAATGTGTATTACTGTCTGTTTAAGGTGTATTACTGTTTGTATAAGGTGTATTACTGTTTGTATGGTGTATTACAGTTTGCGTAATGTGTATTACTGTTTG
This sequence comes from Carcina quercana, assembly GCA_910589575.2. Lineage (NCBI taxonomy): Eukaryota > Metazoa > Arthropoda > Insecta > Lepidoptera > Depressariidae > Carcina > Carcina quercana. The sequence continues at coordinate 9,666,915 of OU342436.1, forward strand.
TATAAGGTGTATTATTACTGTTTGTAATGTGTATTACTGTTTGTATGGTGTATTACAGTTTGCGTAATGTGTATTACTGTTTGTTTAAGGTGTATTACTGTTTGTATAAGGTGTATTACTGTTTGTAGGGTGTTAGTGTAAGGTGTGACGTAAATACACAAATTATATTTGAATGGTCCTCCCTCATAGATCAGTTGGACTTTCCATGCGTGGATCTATGATAATCACCACGCTGTCTAGTCAGATTAGTGATTGAAGTAAGATTTGGTTCTTTGAGATGGGCATCTCTTTCATTGTTTCCCTTAGTCGGTTTGTTTTGCGACACAATCGGGATGAAATGGGATGGTCTTATTTTGAAGCTGCCACCTCAAAACCACATGGCAGAAGCCATGCTGCTAATCTATTTAATGTCCCATATCATAAAAGCAAAGGTATATCGGTTGATTTGTCTTTCTTTCACGCGGCAACTGATCGAGCTAAATTTTTGCATAGATTTTATAAGCTGGAGGATGACATTGTCTGCCATTTATTCAAGGTTTTACGTAGGCTGATTTCTGACCACACATAGTCATGGACAAAAGTTACTATCCAACAATACACCTGAAACACACAAATGTTGAAATTAATTTTAATATAAATAAATGACAGTTTTAATATAATATGGAGCAACGCAGGGGTACAGAATAAGCACCCTTTCCCTCTATTTATACTATCGGATCGAATTCAGCCATTCGTGACGAGTATCGCGTAGAGCCTGAAATGAACCGACCAAATGAACTCGGATTCTGTTTATTCGCTTCACTTACAAAACGCATTACGTCTTCGTTAAGTCGCATTAGAATTATGAATGGTTGGCTTCGTTGAGTAATTGAAGTAATAAACTCTGGCCTGAAATTCAGTAGAGCGTAGGTATCTCACTCGGTTTGAAATGTTTGTTATTTAATTGGTGTGAAACATTAGTTCGTATTTTTCTATATTATCATATCATTAATTCTATATCTATTTCAGTGATAGATTTTTTTCCCCGACCAAAAACCACTCCGGCGCCTTTTCAGCTGAATTTATTGATGTCTAATGAAGAAATATTTAGATCCACAAGCCCATAAACACTTTCTACCCGACTTCAAAAAAGAAGAGGTTCGGTTCGACTTATATCTTAAGGGAAAGGCTCCACACAAAGAGAAATTAGATCGGACAATTTCGGCCAATTCTAAAATAAGACTTTGCCGTGTAGTGTGCCGGAAATGGTAACTGAATCACTTTTATTTGATAATCACCTTTAAAAATTATAAGTGTACAAGCCTTAGCTCCATATATTCGCGGAACGTGTTATTTAACAATATTTTATATTTAACATATAGCTATTAAACAGAAAAATACTTTTTTAAATACAGATTTCTACTCCATTAGTACCGATAAAATATCACCCCCAAAACCTTTATTAAGATCACAACCACATCCCGTCTTGACTGCGTAATGCTATTCCGATCTCGTATGATTGTCCGGATGCCTCCATGCCATTTCCCTATATCGATATTTTATTGGTGGCCATATTTCGAATGAACTCGAACGGATTAGATATCTCAAATATTGCGATCGAGTTACAAGATTTGTATACTAAGCCATATTGATATTAGATTGGCTTTTATGTTGGACTCAAACGTATAATTTTTATTGCTAAAGTTAAGATTTTAGCGATTTCGCTTTATGGACATAACTTTATTATTATTTAATGTTTTGGGAAAATTTTACCGGCAATTTTATTATCCACAAATTATTTATTTTTATTGTATGAGACGAATGTGTGTGTGTTGTGGTTGTTGTGGTTGTGTGTGAGCTTTTTGGTATGGAAGAGAGAGAAAAAGAGAGAGGAGGCGAGTGTTTATTTCCATTTATTAAATATTAAACTTCTCGGTATTAAAGAACAATAAATATACCTTTTTAAACAAGAGGTTAACAAAGACTGTTAGTAAATTTAATTTTTTACAGCTTTTATAGTGTGTTGAAACTCCATTAAGCTAAAAACATTTTATTGTGCCATCCTGATTTTAATCCTTGATGCTACTCTCACTCGGAAGCGATGCTACACCACACCTATCTCCTAGAAGTCCTCCCTCATGATGATGAATGGATGGGTAGGCTTGCGTTTTGGTAAAATCTAACCTGATGGTAATAGACGACGTGGTCTACGGTGGTACAAGCTTGTACACGATACAGTCTATTATTTTATGGTCTTGTTGGCCAAGTGAGACCAGGCTAGGTTGTAGCGCTCGAGAAACACAAAGAAAGGGGTTCCTATCACACGAAAACCTTGTAAAAAAGTTTCGCGGCATGACTCCTTCTTCCACCTTCAAGAGGCAGTTCGTCTCCTTTTTAAGGTACTTTGTTTAACAAAAACTCCAGTAACAGTCCCAAGTGTATATTTTTATTTGTAAATTCCTGAAAGCTTTTTAATTCTGTACAAATTAGGGGTAAATCTACCACCAGTTGCCAACCGCTAGTTGTTTGGCTCGGATCCAAATTATTTAAAGAAACCCCGTAACGAACTCATTCCGAGGCCGTTTCGAGGCTCGCTGGATCACGGCATATTGCTTGTTTCCATTTTATTTCTACGTTCTCTTTTTTTAAAAGAATTTTCAAGATTTAAATTTTTGCTGAGCATGTTCTCTAAAATTGACATTATTTTAGTTGCTGCAATCGTAATTAACTGTTGATGGAGAAATTTAACGAAACTGAATTTTAAGAAGTCATTAGCATTTACCTAATAGTGTGGCATACTCTGAATATCTGCCGGTTCCTTGGAACTTTCCCTTCTCGTTTCCTCTTCAACTTGCTCGATCTCGATCATATTCTACAGCCGCGAGCACATTAGCATTTCATCAATAATAACTGCTGGTAGTGGTGACCAATGTTAAACAAGAGCATTGTCATGGTTTGCCATACGTCTGACTTTCTTTGAGGGGCTTTTGATGCATAGATAGATGCTGCTCAACTTCATACATATTTTCCTAGTCCGTTTTTACGAAACCTACGGTTCGATATGGAGTGATCCTTTTCTCAAGCAAAGGGCAGACACCCACAGCTATATGGTCTGTGTAAAATTCCTTGTAATTATAACTCCTTGTCGTGTGTTGTGATATGAAGGAGGCATATTTTCACTCGTGGACCTTTTCTATGCGAGGATGATACGTACTTTACCACTTTATTGCGTTTTAAAACTCAAAAAATCTTGTTGATATTACTTAAAACATAAAAAATTATATATAATCCAATCGTGATACTGAGATGCTATTTCTACTTTTGAAATATTGCAGATTTTTATATCTTTTCAGCGGAATTTTCGGAATTTCCGCGTGAAGAGCTCTGAAGTGACAAGTTGATTAATGATACTGTCAGCAACAAAAGTAAAGAAAGACAAATATTTCTGAGTAATCTTTTAAAGTAAATTCCGAATATCGAATGAAATTTCAGTCTCCACTGGTTTGTTGTGTGCGTCAGGCCACATCTATCTACACTAATATTATAAAGAGGAAAGTTTTGATTGTTTGTTTGTTTGTTTGTTTGTATTGAATAGGCTCCGAAACTACTGGACCGATTGGAAAAATTCTTTTACCATTAGAAGCCGACATTATCCCTGATGGACATAGGCTATATTTATTTTTAGAAAAAATTAGAGATCATTACTAAAACTTCAGTAATGTAAACCAAGATGTAATATTTTTTGCCGTTATGGCGGGTTTGCGCCACGCCACGCACGCGCGCCGAGCGCTGTCAGTCGATCTGTAACTATGACTACGAAAAACAACGGCTGCTGTTGTAAAATGTTTTATTACGAGTCTTAAATATATTATTGTTTAACCAGAGCCTTTAGTCCGTTCTTTTCAATATCCCCGGAAAGAAGAGTAGACAGTGGATACGCCCGCTGCGCGACAGCCTGCAGCGGTCGTCCTCCACGTGCACCTGACGTGCGTCCGACGTGCATCCGAGTAGAAACGTGCGTGTTTCGTGGCCTGCCGTGGAGCGAACATGAGCGAACGAACATTGTATGCGAGCGCAGAATATTCTTCAGCAAGCACGGTTAGCAGGATTGTTTTAAACTTCAAAATGACGGAGGGGAACATGGAAATTAAACCTACAACGACGGTGGAAGCCGTGTGTGTGAAAGTGCCACCATTTTGGCCCGAAGAGCCAGCGCTTTGGTTCGCGCAGCTGGAAGGACAGTTCGTGCTTGCCAGCATCACCGCAGACAGCAAATACAATTATGTCATATCGAATCTTGAGTTCAAATACGTGTCAGAAAACAAAGATATAGTTAAAAACCCTCCCGGTGCGAACAACTATGACAAAGTTAAAACGGAACTGAACGGAACTGTCTTCATCGCAAGAGCAGCGAGTGCGCCAGCTACTCACGCACGAAGACATCGGGGACCGCAAGCCAGCACAAATTCTTACGGCACCTACAAAGTTTGGCCGGTCCGAGCGTACCCGACGATTTTGTACGTTCTATTTGGTCAAGGCACCTGCCAACGAATGTACAGGTGATTATTGCGTCGCAGCCTAAGAAAGCCTTTAGTCGGTTCTTTTAAATCTCCTGGGAAAGAAGAGTAGACAGTGGATACAGCCTGCAGCGGTCGTCCACCACGTGCTACGCCGTAAAATGTCTTTCATCGTATGTGCTGCGGAAACTATGAATAATCAACAGAACAAGAACATCAAAAAGCTATTTTCTCTGTGTTATAAATAAATAAAAGTATGGTTTTAGATTAATTTCTATGGTTGTGATGTGCTGAGACCTTGCTTTTTCCACATTTCAGGATTCTAGGTCAAACGGGAAATACCTTATAGGTTTTGATTCTCTTGCATTCTCTAAGGAAATTGTCTAAAAGTGCGGCTTAAACAGACATATCTTTTTATTGTGTTGACGTAGAAGTTTGATTTTTTCACAAATCTAAGAGACTGCAGACTTGAGTACTTGATATTAATTTCAACTTGATACCTTTACGCATACATTTACGTATACACTGAGAAAAAGGGTATTGACTGACAGACAGACGGACAACAAAATGATCCTTTAAGGGTACCTTTTTAGGGTTCCTTAGTCCAATAAAGAACCCTTATAGCTTCACTCTATCCCTCTGTTCGTCTGGCTGTCCGCGGCTTAGCTCAGAGACCCTGACTACTAAATAGCTGTAATTTGGTATGGGTATACATGGTATCACGATAGCAAAGTGGTGGTAGAATAAAAAAACTTGGGGATGAAATATTTTTTCACGTCACGTCATTGTGTGGGGTATCGTTGAAATATTACGCTTGAAAGTGAGAATTTTTGTCCGAGTTGAGCGTCCCCCTCCCCTCTATCTGCTAAACTGGTGCTTTTAAAAATCTGAAAAATTCATTAACATTAAATCCAAACCGGCACTTATTGTTCCAAGCAACTACGGAGCCCTGCGCTGCGCGTGGACTGACGCGCACTCGGCTGCTTTTTAGGGTTCCGTACCTCAAAAGGAAAAAAGGAACCCTTATAGGATCACTATGTTGTCCGTCTGTCTGTCAAGGTCCTTTTTCTCTGGAACGCGTGAAGGTATCAAGTTGAAATTAATATCGAATTAATGCGAATCTGCGGTCCTTTGGACCCGTGAAAAAATGAAGTTTCTAGGCCAACGCAATAAAAAGATATAGCTGTATTTCAGACCATTTCCATACAAAATGCAAAGAAACCAAAACCTATAGGGTACGTCCCGTTGAGCTAGAACTTGAAATTTGACAAGAAGCAAGGTCTTACAGCGCAACCATAGGAATAAATCGGAAAACCAGGATTTTCTAAAATTAAAATTTTTTCTTTGGATTTGGCAATAATTTAAAGTCTCAAAAATAGCGTTTATGCTAATTTGTGCGGTATATAATAAGAGGTTAAGGCGCGGACTCTCTATCTGAGGGTTCCGGGTTCGAATCCAGCCGTGTACCTATGAACGTTTTTCAATTCAAGTACATTATTCGAATGCTTGACGGTGAAGGAAAACATCGTGAGGAAACCTGCATGTCTTGAACAGGCATGTGAAATCCGCCAATCAGCACTGGGCCCGCGTGGTGGACAATGCCCCATACACTATCTGTAGGAGAGTAGGCCTGAGCTCATACAGTGGGGACGTATATAGGAAGATGATGAAATAAATATATGTCTATGTAATTCATCTTAAATAAAGCGTGGTTTAAAGAAAAAACCGCTCGCTTCGCTCGCGTAGCTACCGCGTTTTAGCTACAATGCCAAACCTAACCAATCAAAAATCTCACCTGAATGGATATCTTTTTTTCTCTAGCAAGTAGTTTCGCCAACAACAAACAACCTGTGTGGGGTTTCAGACCAACTCCCTTAACACCAAAAATTCATAGAAACGTCAAAATTAGTTGACCATTTTAAACATTTTAAACACCAACTCAACCCCTCGCGGTCGGTTGTCTGTAAGCCACAAAATACCGCGTGAATTAATTTACGAAATTTTTCATAAAACTAACAACTGAATCACTTTTTTGTCCTTCTGGTGTTATGTCTGTCAAGACCATTTTTCTCAGGGACGTTGGTCGCGTAGGGATATGAAGCTGAAAATACATTTACGCTTATCCAAAAATGTTTAAAAAATAAATGTCTACCCGTGCGAAGCCGGGGCGGGCCGCTAGTACTATAATAAAAGAGTAAAACCAGTGTGTCTGTACATTGAATATATTTACCTAAAACTAATTGAGGGCGATGTAAAAATAGTAAGAGAATATGAATCTACGATTTTTAAAATTTTTGTCTGTCTGTTTGTCTGTCTGTTTGTCTGTCTGTTTGTTTGTCTGTTTGTACACGCTAATCTCCGAAACTACTGAACGGATGTGAATGAAACTTTTTTTGTTGTATAGCTATTGAGTCAGGGCATCTACTAGGCTATATTTTATTCTGAAGATCGGAATACCAGACGTGGAACCCCAGCAGCTCAGCTAAACTATAAGAGATATGAAAATACTGCATTTATAAAAGTTATTCAGCGTGATGAGCATTTCCTATTGACTTACAAAAATTGAAGGTCTGGAGTAACTGATGTGGAACCCCAGCAGCTCAGCTAAACTATAAGAGATATGAATAGAGCGCCTTGGGGATCATTGTTCAGCGTGATGAGCATTTCCTATTGACTTACAAAAATTGAAGGTCTGGAACAACTGATGTGGAACCCCAGCAGCTCAGCTAAACTATAAGAGATATGAATAAAGCGCCTTGGGGAACATTGTTCAGCGTTATGAGCATTTCCTATTGACTTGCAAAAATTGAAGGTCTAGAGCAACTGATGTGGAACCCCAGCAGCTCAGCTAAACTATAAGAGATATGAATAAAGCGCCTTGGGGAACATTGTTCAGCGTTATGAGCATTTCCTATTGACTTGCAAAAATTGAAGGTCTGGAGCAACTGATGTGGAACCCCAGCAGCTCAGCTAAACTATAAGAGATATGTATAAAGCGCCTTGGGGAACATTCTTCAGCGTTATGAGCATTTCCTATTGACTTGCAAAAATTGAAGGTCCGGCGCAACTGATGTGGAACCCCAGCAGCTCAGCTAAACTATAAGAGATATGAATAGAGCGCCTTGGGGAAGATTGTTCAGCGTGATGAGCGTTTCCTATTGACTTACAAAAATTGAAGGTCTGGAGCAACTGATGTGGAACCCCAGCAGCTCAGCTAAACTATAAGAGATATGAATAAAGCGCCTTGGGGATCATTGTTCAGCGTTATGAGCATTTCCTATTGACTTGCAAAAATTGAAGGTCCGGCGCAACTGATGTGGAACCCCAGCAGCTCAGCTAAACTATAAGAGATATGAATAGAGCGCCTTGGGGAAGATTGTTCAGCGTGGTGAGCGTTTCCTATTGACTTACAAAAATTGAAGGTCTGGAGCAACTGATGTGGAACCCCAGCAGCTCAGCTAAACTATAAGAGATATGAATAGAGCGCCTTGGGGAAGATTGTTCAGCGTGATGAGCGTTTCCTATTGACTTGCAAAAATTGAAGGTCTGGAGCAACTGATGTGGAACCCCAGCAGCTCAGTTAAACTATAAGAGATACGAATAAAGCGCCTTGGGGAAGATTGTTCAGCGTGATGAGCGTTTCCTATTTACTTACAAAAATTGAAGGCCTGAAGCAACTGATGTGGAAACCCTGCAGCTCAGCTAAACTATAAGAGATATGAATAGAGCGCCTTGGGGAAGATTGTTCAGTGTGATGAGCATTTCCTATTGACTTGCAAAAATTGAAGGTCTGGAGCAACTGATGTGGAACCCCAGCAGCTCAGCTAAACTATAAGAGATATGAATAGAGCGCCTTGGGGAAGATTGTTCAGCGTGATGAGCGTTTCCGATTTACTTACAAAAATTGAAGGCCTGTAGCAACTGATGTGGAACCCCTGCAGCTCAGTTAAACTATAAGAGATACGAATAAAGCGCCTTGGGGAAGATTGTTCAGCGTGATGAGCGTTTCCTATTTACTTACAAAAATTGAAGGCCTGGAGCAACTGATGTGGAAACCCTGCAGCTCAGCTAAACTATAAGAGATATGAATAGAGCGCCTTGGGGAAGATTGTTCAGCGTGATGAGCGTTTCCGATATACTTACAAAAATTGAAGGCCTGTAGCAACTGATGTGGAACCCCTGCAGCTCAGCTTAACTATAAGAGATATGAATAGAGCGCCTTGGGGAAGATTGTTCAGCGTTATGAGCTCTTTCTTTCTGTAGATGTATATAAATCAAAGATCTGGAATACTTGAAGTGGATAACGGTTGTAAAGTCAATACATATAATAGAACAGTAAAACCAGTTTGTCTGTACATTGAGTATATTTTCAAGTAAAAATAGTAACAGAATAGGAAGCTACGATTTTTCATTTTTTTCTGTTTGTACACGTTAATCTCCGGAACTACTCAACGGGTTTGAATGAAACTTTTTTAAATGTATGGCTATTGAGTCGGAATACCTGACGTGGAACCTTTGCAGTACAGTTATATTATGAGAGATATGAAAATAACGCCTTAAGAAAAGTGCGTGCTGAGCACTTTCTGTAGGTGTATAAAAATCGAAGATCTGGAATACTTGATAACAGACCGTCTACAGAAAATCTAAAATAGTTTTCCCTGATAAGCATTTACATATACCTATATAATAAATAACTTATGCTGGGAGTATCTCCACGCGGTGATGGCGGAAATAGTTAAGGCCTAATTTTCAATAGCTTAAACCCGTGCTTAATGTGCTTTACAGAGAAATATATACGAAGCTAAAATTCTAACTGGGTGTGATGCAGGCGAAACTGTATTTATACCACGTATTCCACTCATTCCCAACAATTTCCCGTTTGAGTTTAAACGCACACAGTACCCTGTGACTATTTGCTTTGTAATGACTATAAATAAGTCGCAGGGACAGACACTGAAAGCTGCCGGTGTAGACCTGAGATCTGGTTGCTTTTCACACGAACAACTTTATGTTGCTTTCTCGCGGGTCAGGAACGCTTCTGGACTTTATATATTGATCCCCGAAGGGAAAACTAACAATGTTGTTTATAAAGAAAAATTCTATGAACGGTTCTTACGGTCATAAAGTCTACGCGAACGAAGTCGCGGGCTCCAACTAGTTTATAATAAGTTTGTTCGTTCAGAAGGAAATATGTGGAAGGAATCATATGCGTGAACATCGTACAAATTGTAAAAAAATATAGCGAATTTATAACTCCTATACCTACGTGATTACTACTATTGAATTTGAATACTATTGTTAATTTCAAATGATGGGATTACAATTGGAATGAGCAGTCCCTAGTCCAGCGCTGAACTTAGTACGTAGGTGGTCGCTACAATCAATACCGTCCACCACGGGGCGAAATGATATGGCTCTATTCTAAAGACCGAACCAAATATTTTACATAATTTTATTTTGTACTTACTAATAGGCTAGTTGACTAAATATGAAAACTTGGTTAATTATATACTTTAATATCTATGTTATCCTAAAAACCCAATATTTTAAAGAAAAAGCAATATTTACATTACGTAAATATAAAATATTTGAGATCGTGGCCAAGCGTTGGTCTATAATATGTAAAAAAACGTATTTTGTATTTTAAAAAAGTAATTTAAATTTCCTTCGAAAATGATGAATAGTGTCGTGGCGTCTTCAATGACGTCACAGCCTGCGGTTATAACCTGTAGTAACCATGTTATATGAAAACGTCAGCAACAACACTTTCTTGCGCTGCGTTCTTCGTATTCGCTGTCACGTGACTTAATGCCTAATTTTTTTTCTAAAAATATTAATAATGTTTAACTTTCATGCGAAATAGACTGATTTTTTCTTATCTACGTCTCTTCATTTATAATTAGAAACTATAAACCAAGCAATTTGTTATTAGTGGACACAAGCCTACTTACTATGTACTTACTCATTACGTATGTAAAAATACGAGTAAATCTAAAACTATTCTACAGTGGCATTGTAGTTTGATTATTTGAAATCGAGACATAACTAGTACAAAAAAGCAGCCAAGTGCGTATCGGGCCACGCCCAGTGAATGGTTCCGTAGTTGCCCTTCACAATAAGTTAAAAAGTCTGATGAAAAGTAATTTTGAATGGAATTTGTACGAAATTTTCATTTGGACATCTCCAAGCATATGTTACACTTTGGTCGACTATTACTCGTTAACCTGTAAAGCCAGCTTAGTCGCGATAGTTAGCCTTATAGATTCAGTGTATATTATAACTATATAGCAAACATAATTATAAAATATTAAACAAAATAGTTTAACTGAACATTACACCACGTGGCAAGTGTGTATCAGTATGCAATTTTGCAACATGATGTATGCGCGTAAATTATGTAAATTTTGTACCTAATCTACGAGAAATAAATTAGGTGTCAACTCTGGTTGATGCAATTTAGCAACATGTTGTTAGGTGATACAACATCGTGTTGCGTGAATGACATGGGTATAGATAAAATTACTGGATAAATGAAAATTTCACTGAATTAATCGTAAACATATTTATTTAATGACATTTAATTTACTTAAATAGTTTAAAAGTAATTTTACTGTCAGGTATAATAGTATATGTTGAGTACCTAAAATAAGAAACACATATCAGTTGAATTAATGCTATATTTATTCCGTCAATTTTTAAAACAATTATGCGTATTATAGAGTCTGTTACTGAGGTACGGGAGCGTTACGAGAGGGAGTGACTAGTGGTGTGTCGCGTGACGCCCGACTCAAGTTTGGCGTTCTGTAAACACATCATCCCGTACTAACTGTACCTCAAGAACAGACTCAGCCATGCGTTAGACTTGTCATCATCATCATCAGCCGGGAAATGTCCACGGTTGGACATAGGCCTCCTCCATGGCACGCCACATCGAGCGGTTCCGAGCCACCTGCATCCAGCGACTCCCCGCGACCTTAACCAGGTCGTCGGTCCACCTAGTAGGGGGACGGCCCGGTAGACGGTTCCCGGTAACTTTTACTCCCCACATTTAAACTTGTAATAACATCAAATTATATAATGTATTAAAAATCAAACATTTATCGATACTAGGCTAAACTGCGGATACCTTGATTTTTTCAGTAATGGACACATTTACTTACCTCCATGCTGAGGTGTAAATCTCAAACATTGCACAATTTTATGTCAACAGTAAATCATCACCATCATCCGAGAAATGGCCAAACCAGATCGGCAGTCTAGTAGAGTCTGGTTAGGGGATCGGCCCGTACCGGATACTTTTTTTAAGTAAGTAATTGGTTTACCCTTCGGGTACGGAAACCTAAAAACTCTGATATATTCTAAATCGAGCTTATACTCCAGGTACTTGAATATATTTTAATACAACATCCGGTATACATATTTAAGGCGATTTCCTTCGTAAAATATACAATCACAGCTCATAAATAGCATTGCGACACGAATAACAAGCTACTCCTAATATAAAATGGTTATAGAACAAGTAGACCAAAGTCGCAGCGTTTCTCCAACGCCGACCTACATTATCTCGCTCATTATGTTTAACACGCACTGAGCTTTATAATTACAGTGTTATTTACTGCTCCTATATCAAACAACACGACGTATACAACCAGCAATTAAGATATTTTTATTCCAACTTTCCACGCAAGCAATCGCTGCAATCTGAATCGCTGAAACTGAAGAAAAAAAATAGCTAAGGTAAATATTGTTAATTGTTCGTGAGGCAAGGTTGTTACCATTTCGTTACCATAGATGTTAGGAATAAATAGTCCAGGTGTTGGAACTAATTAAGTAGCTTTTCTTCGGGTTTTTCCCAGGTTTGTTTTCCAAAAAGGAATGTAGGTATTCATTTTTAGGGTTCCATACCCAAAGGGTAAGAACGGGACCCTGTTACTAAGACTCCGCTGTCCGTCTGTCTGTCTGTCACCAAGCTGTATCTCATGAACAGTGACAGTTAGACAGTTAAAATTTTCACAAATTATGTATTTCTATTGCCGCTACAACAACAAATACTAAAAACCAGAAAAAATGTTTAAGGGGGCTCCCATACAATAAACGTGATTTTTGTGCTCATTTTTGCTATATATTGATAACGGTAACAGGTAGTCGCTTGAAATATTCACACAATATTTTCTTGACAAATAAATAATTAAAATAAAATAAAACAAATATTGAAGGGCTCCCATAAAGCAACCGTTTTTGCGGCTTTTATAGAGAATGGTACGGAATCCTTCGTGCGCGAGTTCGACTCGCACTTGGCCGATTTTTTTTTTGCTTCACATTTGATAGTTCGGTTAACATAAGACTCCTTGTAATTATTTTTTCAAAGCCTATGGTCACAATAGCTACTATATAAATAGTTGATAGCTGTAACGTTGGTACTCCGTGATAATATCATTTTCTGAAATAAATAATGGGTACAGTGTGGTTGGAAATTCATGAATACATTAAAGTCTGACGATCTTTAAAGACAAAAACTTCAAATACTTAAGTGCAATTACAACGCAGTAGTTTAATATTTAATACTCATTTGAACTCAGCCGGGCAGTTCGCTGCCATAATAAATGGACACAGAAAATGGTAAAGTTTAAGTTAGGACCTAACAAGCCAGCAGGGAGTCGAATTTCATGAGCCGTAAACGAAAAAAGTAAATTAATATTTCACGTAAGCCTTTTGGCTTTACGGCGTTTTGCAGGACAACGGGATTCTTAACACAGTGTTGCCTTTAGCAAGTATTTAAACGATTTAAATGAAATACTAAAATGTTGTTCACAAATACTATCTGAAAATAAGCTTGGTCTTGATCCCATTAATCATGGGATCTGATAGTAAAATACTTGTATCAAAAGCTTCAATTAAAATAACCAAGGCCACATTTTAAAAAAAATTACGTCAGCCAAGAAACTAAAATTTGACCCACGTGTAAAGTCAAAAATAAAAAGTACTGTATTGTATAATTACAATTAGGATTAATTTCTAAAGACGTCACCAGAAGCTACTTAGTTTACTTACTTCATATTTAGTTTACATTTTCGTAACACAGGATAAGTGTGTCTCTTTGGGATGTGGATATCCATACAAGTCTCATCTCTACAAATAGGTACGCATCTAAAGGAAAGCTCTTCAATCTTCAACATAAATAAATAAGAAAGCTTCTTCATCCATCTAAAAAGCTACTTTTAGCTAAAGTAATACGCAATCCCAGGATACCGTTTACAGGTGGAGCGGTTTGAAGGGCCGATGAGCGTTATTATTCATATTTTACGATGGCTCGTAGTCCGCTCACGACTCTAACTTTTTCAATAAAACACCCCTCGAGATAGCGTTCCGAAGTGCGGTCACGCACGGCGGAAAACGATTTTATAACTTTATCATCACACGGTAGGTACTCGACTACTCGTACCTGAGCTCGGAATTTAGCATCGGAACGCACCGCGAACGTAAAGTTGGGCTCTCGTTGTGTAACTGTGGCTTCAAAGGGTTTTGTTCCTTTGATCGTAAACGTATAAGATACTTTTGCTACTGGCCCTCTTTTGGTGTAGCAAATAGCTTCATTCGGAGTTTTCAGTAAGTCATATATATATGAGTGATGTCAAACGAGAATAATCTCATACGTATACATCTACTAGCGTTTTGCCCGCTACTTCGTCAGCGCGAACTTCAGAAATTATCCCGCGCGAAAATTTTAAATGCATAGTACTCGCACAATAAGTTTGCCCCTCTGAAGTTAGTCACAAATGACCGATAAGTATCTATTATTAACGTATAAGTGGGAGGCAAGGCAAGTTTGCGGGTGCAAATAAATGTCCTAGTGTTTTATGTCATCTAGGGATAGTTATTATCGAAAATAATAGACACACATTCCGACTATACATGTTTGAAATTGGGGAGAGCTAACTTCAGAGAGGCAAACTTATTGTGCGAGTACTATATGATAGGTTTTACACTTGACCTTCATCTCACTTGATGGTAAGTGACGATGAGGCCGGTGGATGGGAAGCGTCCTCACCTATAATCGGCGGTGAATTTCTTCCTATTGTTAGTCCGTGCATGTAGCTACTATGCCACGGAAGCGATTAATTACTTAATTAAAGTCCAGACAAGCAATGATGTACTAGAATGTAGATGATGAATACCTCATCAACAACCTATATACGTCCCCACTGCAGGGGCTCAGGCCTACTCTTCTACAAAGAGTGTATGGGCCAGCGTTGCCAGACGTCCCGATTTGGGCGGGACGTCCCGATTTTCAAATCAAAATTAAATGTCCCGCGCGGGACAGGCTCAGTCCCGCTTTTCGGGAATAACTCGACGGTGCGTGCAGTTTAATTGTGCAGAATTACTCATCCAGTTTAATCTACAGCTATCCTGTGAAGAGTTCTTCATCTTTATTAAAGAGAAAAAGGATACTTTAAAAGAAGTTAAATCTTCACAGAAATATCATGAATAAGTTATTCTTATAAATAATTATTCTCTTATTGTAAGTTGCAATTTGTTACACTCACTTCTCAGAGTTTGAAACGCCTTATTTTTCTAATGAACAAAACTTTTTTGATTTTATTTTCTGTTTTTTTTTTTTGTATTCAGAAGACGAAAAAGACTTAACTATTTAACGATAAATAGAAAAAAGGTAAATCTGATTTAAAATATCATATTTTTATTAAAATACATTTTCTATGGATATTTTTGCTATCTATTGTCACGTAAACGTAATTTGAACTCAAATAAAAAGTTAAATATTCAAAAACTTTTGATTATATACGTTTTTTTTACTATGTCCCGCTTTCGACGAAAGAATCCCGCTTTTTTCACTGAAAATGTTCCTAAATCCCGACTTGGCAAAAAAATAATCTGGCAACGCTGGTATGGGCCATAGTCCACCGCGCGAGCCCTGTGTTGATCGGCGGACTTCACATGCCTGTTCAAGACATGCAGGTTTCCTCACGACGTTTTCCTTCACCGTTAAGCAATCGGATAATGTACTTGAATTGAAAAACAACTCATAGGTACACGACTGGATTCGAACCCGGAACCCTCAAATTGAGAGTCCGCACCTTATCCACTACGCCACCGACGCTTTATGCGCGATGAATACATAAAAAAATGTGGATTGGCATTCGTTGTGAATATAGTATTCCATTTCTACTAATCTGTGGTAAAATCTAAGTACACGTACAAATACAAATCTTGGCGAAGTATCGTGCCGTGCACACAACAAAGGTATCATTCCAAGTTAAGTGTGAGGAAATGCTAGAATTTACACTAACAAACTTGCCCTCCATTTATCAGGCTTGTTTCAGTCTAGACGGATTAAGGCAACTGCGCGGCTTAGCCAGTAGCTTCTAAAAACGGTACTGTATCCCGACAAAGGTGCTTTGTATTCCTTTCACTTCTAACGCTGCATAATAAAGCAGTTCCTAATAGATAACTGTGCTTGAGCACTCGTAGCACGGTAGCCATGTCATAGATATATGCTTTTCATATAATTTACCTAGGTATGTAGTTGTTAAAGATACTTTTGTTTTAAAAGACGTTTAACCCGCGATTCCTTTCGCGTGGACTTCGGAAATTATTCCACTGGAACTTACTCGATTGGAATAAAAATAAACATATGTCCTTTTGTCATTCAACTATCCCTATACACAAAATCAAGTCATTCTGAACCTAGGTTCAGCCGTTTGGTCAAAATATTTCAGATTAATGATTCTATTTTGAAGATGCTATTTAATCGACATAGATGACTCTTATTAGAGTACCCTACCACTTTGTCCGTCTATCCGTTTTATGTTTACAAACTTAATTTTGTAGTTGAAAGCTATACATCGGGAATGTAATGTAACAGCAAAGTAAAGTTGATACTTTAATCAGACTTATATTTTCGGTAGAGCATGATTTTAAGTACGTCAAGTATTCATATTCTGTACGGAACCCTCGGTGCGCGAGTCTGACTCGTACTTTACTGTTTTTTTTAAACAATTTGTTTGTTAGCTTGGTATTGTTGTATGGTACTCTGGTTAAATAAATTTTCAGATATAGTGACCAACTAGCCACCGATTACTGGTAAATAAATGTACCTGTACACTGACATAACAACCTCTTGGCTCCTAATCCACCTGCCATTCCCTGTTCACCATTGCATAACACTTAATTGAAGCATTGAAACGCTCGCAGTACAAAACCCTCATTAAATCAGTATTACGGCTATCATCCATCACCATCGCTTCCTAGAACCGACCAAAGCATTCCAACTGTCAACACTTGACAAGAAAATCATCTCTAAAGACTCAGACGCCCCTCCCACTCGGTCCTTCCTCGACCGAGGCAGGATTAGCCGTAAATATTTATAAGTGTAATAACGCCTTAATACCTATTCATAAGTGAAAATTATTATGCAAATAGTGGCAACAGGGCGGGTTGTAAATCTAGGCGAGTCTGCCAGCACCTTAATTGCTGTTCCTTCACTTGACATAGGTACAGCGCTGTGATAGCTGGTTTGATGTTGATTTGTGTGAATTGGGATGTGTTTAGGGGACCATAGGCTGTGTATTCCAGTACCAATAATACTAGTGGCTCTGTGAGCTGCAGACCTCGGGAGCATATAGTTGGCCCTACAAAGCTAGTAAGTTCTTTTTAAATATCTACGAAATTCAGGCATAAATACCTTCTAGTACAGATTTATCGCTAAGATGTAGTTTCGCCCCCTATAACATATTAATTGATTTTAGGTGTATTTGTTACGTCAGTTAACGTCATTTTTGCCTTTTCGACTTTTTTGATTTTTTCTTTGTCTCTACTCCATATAAGAAACCGAAATCAGACATGATATGGCGGAGATATCCAGTTCCCCCTTTTTACCACTTTTGGAGGAAGTACCCCTACAATCGAAAATCCCCGATGCCTAAAAAATTCAAAACTTCTTCTAACCTACATACCAAGTTTCGTCCTGATCGGTTGATAAATGCGACCTGTAGAGGAAAACATACAAACTTACAGAAAGTAGCTTTTTGCCCTAGTAGTCGAAGGGACCTTTGTTCGCTTCGCTCAATTATGCCTTAAGATGCCTTAAGTATAGAACCACCCGACGACGTTTTCACAAAAATGCGCAATGAGTCATGAGGCAGCGTCTTCAGATGTACCTGCCAAGAGTACTGATTATAGAAAATAGTTGATATCTCGTCCTTGGCGGTCTGTGCAGGCAGCTCATGTTCAATAATGAATGATTCTGATAATGATGTTGCCTTGCATAAGCCAAATTTATTATGTGAATAACAGCAACGGGGAGGGTTGTAAATCAAGGCAAGTCTGCCAGAATCTTAATTGCCGTTCCTTGGCTTGACGCAGTGCTAATCTGTGGTAGTGCGCTGTGATAGTTAGTTCGCTGATTTGTGTTGAATGGAACGTGTGGTGTCAAGTAACTGCGTCAGAGATCAAGATTCATGTCTCCAGTACATGTCTCGTTACATTTTGATCTTTAGTGGAATTTCAGAAACCGTTGTCTATTTATTGTACCCGTTTTGTTACAGTAAATAAACACCTCTGTTTCTATAAAACTCTAAGTCACTCAGCGAGCTATAGAACTAGTTTTGCCCGGAATTTCGGATAGAGGAAATCCGTAGACTAACTAAAGTCACCAACATACCTCGACGAGTCAGTGAGCTGAAGTGGCAATGGGCAGGTCACGTCACTCGACGGATAACCGATGGGAAGTAAAATCTCTCAAGTAGCAACCACTTACCGGGAAACATGTACCGGGCCGTCCCTCTACTAGATAGACCGACAAGTACTCGCTCGGGACCTGTCAATGTGGTGTACCATGGAGGAGGCCTATAAGGTACTTGACGTTACCCGGCTGATAATGATAAATTAACATTTGAAATTATGCACTTAGTAGTAAACAAACACAAGCTATCGCGACATGACTGTATCGGCATAGACTTTGATTAGAAAACACCGTTCAAAATCGATTGCAAAACTATTTCTTGGTATCACTTACCATTAATGATTTCCTATTTACAGTTACACAGAGATTGACATTGACTTTCACGTTTAATAACAGACATTACAAGAATCGCGATGAGATTTTGGTTATGCTTTTTGTGTACCATTTATGTAGACAACGGCATAATTGATCACACCATACATGCCAGCACCCAGATATGGTGCTTGAATTAAACACGTGTTAACGCGCCTCATCTGACGTGAGAATTAAATATTAATATTAATAAACGTAACAAAAAGCTGTAAGTGCCGTGTAAAATGGACACGACGACAGGTATCCAGCGTTTCAATGATTTGCAACGGTCAGTTATGCCTTTATTAATTTTTATGTTGCTGTTCACACGTTTAATGGAATATTGCCGTTCTTGGTGAACTGTAATGTTGGAATTATAATTTGACTAGCTGTTCCCCTGGTTTCTTCCGCACATCCTTTGTCTCAATCTTTTTCAACCCAATTTCATGGTAATCGGTAGTGATGTTGAAGCATGATCATGGAAACCAATAACAATCCAACATGGCGACTGAAACAAATTAATATAGTAAGTCTAAAAGTGCTTTCTGCTCTTTTAGCCTTTTTTTCGCATTCGCATTTTTTCATTCCACAATATCATTAAAGAATGATATTGTGGAATGAAAAAATGTGAATAAAAATAAAAGGAAGTAACTATTTCAGTAAAGAGGTCTATTAAATGCGAATCGTCTCCTATTCACACTGAACCTGTCACTCAAATCACAAAATTAAAATTCAGATTTACATAAACTTAAAATGGCACCGTGGTAAATATATTCTAATGACTCTTTTCTAATGACTTATACATATATTAAATAGTCTTATTTGCTGTTTGCCCAGCCCTATCCGCTGGTGCTTAGAAACTATCAGCTATCTCCCACTACTTTCAAGAGCACGAAATCACTTGCACCCCGCTTCTACAAGACGACTGTAAACAACAAGCCAGTAATTATAGAAATTCGCTAGGTCGATAATCACCTATCCGGCTGAGTTAATGTTAACTTGGTGTTATCAAACGGACCGTGGCGCCACCGCCCACGATCGAGTCTGAGTTCTTGGCGCAACGCAATTGCAAGGCCTATTACCTGTGTAAAAGCTGCACCGCCTTCCTTCGAATGTTCCTGTACCATTTACAAGCAGGGCTGTAAAATGGTTAGCTTTTCGTTTTGTAAATACACTCCCAACATCGGTGAGTACTTTGCTGGATGGAGCTGGATTTATACAGAACATTTAAAAAAAGAAAACGTTGATCAATCGTTAAATAAAAATGTGTTGTGTTGTTAATATACCTAGTGAAACAAAATATACATAAATAGTTGTGAATTACAGTTAATTTATGCAAAATGCATTAGCACTTGGCGTTTATCTGACGTGAACGTCAGTCAGTTCAATAATTTTGCGGGTTTCTGGGATTTAAGACACATCAACGACAATTTTTACTTAATGACAGACACCGGTGGATATCAAAAAATAACAAATTAAAAAGTAAAATAAGATGTGGGTTTGTGTTTTATGTTTTCGTAGCTTTAAAAGGTTCCAACCTTGTTTGGTTTTCTCCTGTAATTAGACCAAGTTACGGACGTCAAACAACAATCACAGTAAAAGTCTATTATTTTACTATGTCTGAACCAGTTGCTAAACGTCTTTCGAAAAATTCGTTGTACACATCCGGTTCGCGCTTTGATCCACAAACCAGAATAAAGCCAACATTTCAAACAAATCCGACTGAAGCATCAAACAATGGGCAAAACTTTGAACAAGGAAAAGACAGGCCAATCCACAACTGCGCTTTTGTTTTACCACATTATTTACAAAGGGAAAGTCCCTCTCAACGCCTATCCGTACAATTCCGGACGCCACATAACTTTCCGGAAAGTCTCCCAAAAGATAAGGACAATAACGTGAGCCGGAAAAACGTCAGCCCTACAATTGCTTGGGAACAAACCCAGACCTGTCGCTAGAGCACAAGCGTGGGATGGGACTTAATAGCCTTTTAATTTTCTACACGCGCCTATCTCTACAGGGTACCTGGTAATACAAGTAATATGATCCTAATAGCCACTTGAAATAACACTTATTAAAAGCCTACGTGAACATGTTTCCGAGTAAAATTCGCACGCGGAGACAGGTGGGCGTGGGGGTGAGGTATAACATTCTACAAATGGTCCTACATATGTTTGTCAGATCATAATGTCATGTTAATTCTCTTTTACTAGACTTTAGCAAAATATTGCGTTCTAATTTGGTTGGTTGGTTTGGAATGTTGTTTAGGAGGGGAATAATATTATATTGATAACTATCAATTTAATTAATATATATAGTGCTGTTAGCACATCAGAAATCATTTTGTGGCATGTAGTCATCATCATTATAATCAGTGTCACAAGTAAAAATCGTGTATAAATATGAGCGACAAAACTGCTCAAGTACTTGGCCGTTACTTTATTGATATTATCAGCTTTTGACCATTGGGACCTTTTAATAGCAAACAATTTGTTTGTACATCTCATTGTCCATACTTTCTCTCCACAACATCCAATTGTTCCACAGAACACTATGAAAAGCCAACAATATAAATTATTGTCTCAACGATTGGGCACTTAACCGCTTAGGATCACCTAAATATAACCAGAGATCGTATTCTATCCAAATAGCGCACATTAAATATCGGTTGCTCTGCTAAATCACGTCGACGTCGGTGATTAATCTTCGCCGTAGAATGCTTGTCGTTAGCCAGGCAATAAAGAGATAACAAAATAAATCAAACTGCCATAAATACGGCGGGATGAGCGATCAGTCCCACAACTGTCCGATCTGATAGAAATTTACGGAACTTTTTATAGCACAAGTATGGAACTAAACGAAGTATAAATAAAAACCAGCGCGGAGTTGTAAATTATGTTTATTGTTTTTGTAAGGCCAGTTAGAGACACTCGGCTACAAAGTAGAACATCCCACTCTTTGTATAGCCTCCATGGACATAGAGATAAAATTGGAACGATAAGCTACTGGGAGGCGAATTAGTAAGCTTTCCAATATAGTTATTTTAATGAAGACCATTGTATTTTAATTCGTCTTCAACATTACAAAGTGCTGTAACAATCGATGTCAATTTGGGCGTCTTTACTCGAGTAAAGCCATAGAAAGTTGTACAATAGATAAAGTACAATTCTCGCAAGTGACCCACTAGAAAGTTTTGACCGTATATTTTGTAGAAGCCTCGGGGACTTATCGAATACGGTAGCGGTCTTAGGTTATTATAACTCATAATTCAGAAGTGGGAATGTGCAAAAGTGCAATATCCGCGACCGGGGCTATAACTGTCAACAGTGGAATGAATCAGTGGCATATAAATCGTTGCCAGGACAGGATCGTGCTCTGGTCCCGTGCAATCGCCGCCTGATTTTATTTTATTACTAACACTGTGGGAGAAACGCAACTGTCGATTTGCTTAGTTAAATTATTTTATGGCTGACAATTGTTTATACGACCGGGAATTTGTTTTATGTTTGATTACGAAGATGATTTTAGTGCATTTCTGTAACCATTTATCGTTCTTTACTTGGAATGTTGATTACATACGAAAGATGAACA
Organism: Carcina quercana; assembly: GCA_910589575.2. Lineage (NCBI taxonomy): Eukaryota > Metazoa > Arthropoda > Insecta > Lepidoptera > Depressariidae > Carcina > Carcina quercana. The sequence continues at coordinate 9,689,052 of OU342436.1, forward strand.
AACAATAAGATAAACAGGTATTGCCTTTTTTTCGGTGTGCAATTTAAAAACAAATAATTTGAAATTTATGTCAAACTTACACATATTTGAACCAGACTATTGTCATCATAGATAATAAATACTATTTGACTGCTAGTTGAATCAGTAAATTTGTATCGTTTTTTTTTAAATTGCAATTTCACTTGATATTACAAATGATTGACGTCACGTGTTACATGTTTTGGAATTGGTAGTGAGAATTGTTGAGAATTTTATATTATTATTCGGTTGCACTAGCACACTCACTTTTAATATAAATGAATAAGAAAAATGACTTAAACAGATAACAGTATATGTTATCGTTCACCACAATCCTTCTAAGAATGAATTAAGTCAAGGAAGTGAATATTCCTATAACAATAAAAATCCAACCCAACAGCTCACACATGCTATCTAAAATTCGAAACCAAAAGTCCACTTTAGATCCTCAAATGTTTTTATAGAAAACAAGTAACCTACATCAGAAGATTCATGTGACGCGTGACTTGCATCAATCGGCGCCCTATCTAAACTTTTTGTCGACTGTACAAACAGTTCGGGTATTAGACAAACAGACAAACATGGCCGGCGACAGGAAGCGCGACTCAAGCTCGACGTTGTCACTAGGCTTGTTACAGTGATGAAAAGATTGATGGGGAGTGCTGGGAGACTGGCTGACTATAATATGTAGATGGTTGATACTGCAAACATGCACAACATTTATAATTTTAAGCTTAGCTTACAATTACCTTGACCTTCGACTTCATCTCAATTGATTGTAACTGACGAAAATGCCATTGTATGGAAAGCGTGTTCACCTGGAAGCCTGAAGATAATAAAGGGCTGCCTCTGTTATATTTCCCAACCGAAACTATTTGGCGCTACACCGCAGTTTGGTGGGAGATGGGATGGTGGTAGCTAGGGAAACGGAGTAATGCTAAGCGCAACCGCCAACTTAACCGAAAGGAGACGGTTATATTAGGTTTATAAGATATTAGCAAATATTCTACTAGGATCGTTCTCAAATTAAATCTCCTGATTTCACAGTTGGACATGACGTCAAATTGGTTTTCCATGAGAGAAACCAATTGTGAAGAATTTTGGCATGCATCTGGTAGAGACTAGTTTTGACTCGATCCATTAAGAGGATTCTGAAGAATAATTTCTGAAATCCACGAAGACAAAGTCGTTGCCCAACCCTCAAGACCCCAAGATTCAAGATTATTCTTAAACCGTCCTCCACAAGTACAGCGAGTATATTTTCAATTTGTGTTTACCGTACCTGTCCTGTACGTTACCTCGTAAAAACAATCACAAAAAATCTCATTACAAGCCTCCATCCGCCACATAGCGCCGTGCAAAACGCAATCAATTAAAATTTAATCTTACCAATCACTCAGTACGTCAAGGGAGATGCGGTTATTACTTACGTTTTAGGAGCTGCTCGTCTATTCTCAGAGACCACCCACGGTATCATGCGTGTTATTTTAGGTGCGCACATAATTGAGTCGTTGCAAGCGTGGCGAACGACGACCTGAGGCCACGGGACACGCATAATACCCCTATTTTACATATCTGTACAGTAATGACAATGAAGAGAGTAAAAAGGTGAACTTTGTGAGGCAAGCTGGCAGGTACGTCAGTCCTCCCATGTGTCGGAGAATAATGGTGTGTGTAACGTTCATATTGCCTGTTTTCATGTTAATATTTTGTTTTATCTTTTTCTTTGCAGAGGGATTTTGGTGAACTAAATCTTTTGTTGGTTTCTTAAGTAATTTGTCTGTCATTCTCTAGGCGTATTCAGCCTTTGCTATATCCACCTATTTATTTGTATGTTTCTCTCAATTTTCTAATTCAGGTTTAGTTATATCCGTTTGCATCGAGTTTCAAGACAGTTAATGTTTGAATCAACTTTTATACATATAGTCCGAATGAATTGTTGTATTTAAAACCCTCTATCTGTTGATATTCATTACTTATATACTACTGTATATGAAGCATTTGGTATGTAAATGTAAAAGAACATAAGATACAGATTATTGAAATAGGAATAAATCCTATAACACTATTTTTTAGGATGGAACTTGTTTTACATAGTTTTAATTTTTTTCCCAACTACATATTTTCAAATATGCCAGTTTTTTGTATGAAGAATCACAGTTTCGTAAACGTGCCGCTAGAGGCGCTGCACAATTCTTCATAAAAATCTGACGTAATGCAAACACAATCATATCGGTTAAAAACTCACACTAGAAGTACATATATTTTAAAGTGAATACATAAATTTTCTGAATTTAATATGTAAATTTCTTCAGTTACAACCTACATGTAAATCGCCACGTCCGCTTACAGTCAACCGACACGACTTTCGCTGAAATATCAAACATTTTACCGGGATAATAGCTTCAAGCCTTCCTTTCATACGTCCCCCAGAAGCTATTCCGACATGAATTGTGGTAATATGATTAATGACGTCACGTTAATGACACATGCGTTTTTCGACGTTGTTCCCCGTATGTGCGACGATTTTTCCACTGACATTCTTTTGACGGAATTAGGTTAACGCCATTATAAAAATGTCGAGGGATAAAATGGGTTAGGATATTACCCTTTTCTTCGTGATATTGATTACGGGCTTGCCACTGCCAAACTTTGGTGGGATGGTTACAACAAATGTTATGTGTGGTGTTTTTGTTTGTTGCAGATTTTTTTCTTCTTCAATTAACCAGGAGATCGTATTGAGTTTATGTGCTCTCTGTAACTGACTATTGTATTAGAGAGATAGATAGATTATCTGAACATTACACTTATTTTTCAAATTTCAAGAGATATAAAATTAAATAGTAAGTACCAAAATATCGTCCCCCAATAAAGTACTACTATAGTACTCACACTCTAAGAAGCCCGATTAAGACAAATCGATTATCGACTTCTTCGAAATCGATTATCGGAAGCGCAGATTACCGATTTGTATAGTTTACATCCCAAACCATGTCCAGATAACAGGTGTCAAAACGGGATTAGAGTGTGAGGACTATAATACTAAAACTCCAGCATGAAAGGTAGAAGAGCCATAATTATCTTGAGGCTGTTGGATACGAACTCTTACAATCGGTTATCTTCAGCTTTCATTCTCTTTGTCATTTATCATCGGGTGAGTTTGCGAAGTGCAAACCCACCCTACATAACTAAATAAAAACGCATATAAGAGTCAATACACTCAGATTTAAAATTTTCTCTTTTTATTTTTTGTTATTTGTATATTTTTAATTTTATACCTCAAAATTTAGGTCCTAATATTTTTTTTTTACTTTTCTTAATATTTGATTGTGTAAACATTATACTTTGAAAAGACATTGCATATCTGCAAGCAGACCTATTATTTACAAGCACATTAAAACGATTAATTTTATAACATCTATACAAAAATATATTCAATTTATTTTGATGCTATAACTAAGTAGAAAATTATAATGCCGCACTATAATCTAAGTGATCTTGTAATCAGAACAAACTACCTTGTTGAACTCTCATTCAATGTAATTCCATCCTCTTTTCCAGGCACAACGTGTGGACATGAAGTTCATGTTTATTAGCTCATTGAGGAGCCATGATCGTGTGATGGAGCTTGAAGAATAATCTGCATCTATTACTTTGCACAGTTTAAAAAGACATGGATTTGCTTTCTACAGGAAAAAATATTGCTGCAATGTTTGTGACTCCAGGTGATAAAACATTAGGATTGTTAAACTTAAGCGTGACACTATTAACAATGGATCCTGTAAATTAATTCAACATATAAGCACTTTTTTGAAATGAACTTCGAAAGTCGTTAAAATGTTGTAATTGGATCGTTAATCCCAAGTTAATCCATATGGTTCCTGTATTTGATTTAGCAACGTCCATTGCTATAAATTTTGACGTTATTCTAGTTGAAATATATTTTATACTTGTGCAGAACTTAGTAGCGTAGTAAGAGTACTATTTTCTGAACCACCGCATGACTTGGTATGGGTGTCACAAAAGGCTACTAACGCAATAAGAGTCAGGCAGCAGCGTCCACCGATAGTAGAATAGAAAGTCAATACGCCGTGGCGATTTTTTTAATTTTAAATAATGGCTTTAATCAGTGGTTATCTATCCAATGACGAGTAAATGTAGGTAAACAAATTTAGAGGTTATAATCTATGCCGAAGCCATTTCTTCAGCTTTCTCAATAAAATGTATGATGTGTACATTTTATCGCTTGTTTTGGATTCTTAGCGAGAATCTCAAAGGCCAGCCTTGGTTTCAACATTATTCGAAAGAATCCATATGCCGAATGTACTCGACAAACTCTTCCGATCACGTCGAAACCCTCGCAATTTTGCTTAATTGATACTATAACATCGTCCATGACACTTTTTGCACTATATCACACCATTATAATACCAAAAAAAAACATAACAGTATTATTAACCAATTAACAAAATTGCAATGAACCATTTTCAAGTTCGCGCCAAGAATCCGCCGTGGCGATTATCAACAGTCAATGTCAAACTTTTTACAGTGTTGCCAGAATAAAATAAAATAAAAACATTTTTCAGTTATGATCCGCCATGTTCATAAAATTATGAAATAAAGCTAGTTTTGAACGGAGACTACGTATTATAGGTAAAAGATCCGTCTTACTTTAGTTTAGGGCTTGTTTTAAATTGGCAGTATGAGAGGATAACGCCAGTTTTGAAACGGAAGGGACTTTTTGCCTTGTTATAACTTCGAAACTTGCCTAAAGTTTGATTCGATAGGCTCGCGGAAAGTAGCATGGAGAACGATATTTGTACTTAGTGTTTGTTTTAAAATAGACATGCCCAGTTTTGAAACGAAACGACTCATTTGTGAGGTTGGCTTATAACTCGTGACCTGATGCAACCGATAATTACGATGGTAATTTTATATCGAATTAAATTCCAACGCAACTTTTTGTCTGTAGCTTTATCAATGAATTGCATTGTAAGTTGAATATAGCAGACTTGCTCCACGGTATTAAAATATTTTTTTTTGACATTTAGACAGTAATTAAATATGTCTGATACCAAATAACTAGTGTATTTACCGGGGCCTATCGTTGTCAGTATTAACAGGTGCTATAAAAAGAATTCCGTTTTGCATTCTCAGGAAACTTTATCAGAAACGCGAACATGCGACATAAACAAAACAACCCTCTGCTAGAACAAAGATCCATTTCGCCAGTACACGAAGAGTCGATCGTTGCTCGTTGTGCCTCGGTGTGTTTTATTGGAACGATTATCGCAAAGCAATGAGGTTGTGGTGCCGGTGCTCAGAGGTAAAGTACAACGGCTTTGTAAGTGGATAACCTGTTAGCTTATTGATTGTTTTCTGTCTGTATTTACGTGTAGATAGGCTACAGCGAGAGACAAGATATTTTTACTTGTATTTCTTCGAATTTTGATCCTATATTCTTATAAACTTTTGGACAACGTCCTAGCACAGCCTTCATCTCACCGGACGCTAAGTGACGATATGTTCTTACAAAAAATAAACTTACCTAAGAGTTAGGTGTAGTTTTTCGTTACTGGAATTTTTTTATGTTGTTTGATATATATAGCAGTAACAATTCAATTTAAAAAGTTCCATACAACTTCTCCCCCCCCCCCCCCCCCCCCCCAAATTAAAAATACACTTCAAAAATTTGATGAAACTATGTGAGAGCTATAAAAATTACTAAATTAAGCTCATAATTATGATGAAAAAATTTGTCCACAAATTAGTTTCTTTTCATTAAAGTTGTTTGTTCTTCATTTACAACATAATTCAGGAAAGAAAATAATCATCTGGATAAGAAGATTTGTGTTATAATATATACGTAAAGTATAGTTATCCGACATACATTTCTTACGTAATGGAAATGCGCCCTTAATGTCAATCAGCAGGCTGGAATGCTTTGATTATAGCTCGTACTGGAAAGTCTGTATACAAGAATGAGACGTTTCCGTCATGCTAATTAGTATGAAGGGTTGACAGACTTATTGATATTAAAATTTATTTATGATCACGTCGGCAAGTGATAAAACGACAACTCACCGGCCGGCCTGTTTGTTTGTTTCTCTGATTCTGCGAATGAGTGCAATTAATTATCACCGATGTCTCTTGCCAACGTCCCACTGTCTTTTGTTTTTGTTTGCCGTTTGTAGAACAATGCAACTCGGGCGAATTTTATCTCCAAACAAACAAACGACAGCCTGTCGACTTTTTGTTGGTCTCCCTCGTGGCTTGTACTTCTTTCCACTCTTAAATTTTATCTCCCAATTTATTAAGTCTATTCGGAAATGTTTTGCGTATTTTAGCTAAGTGTCTTTGTTTTCTCGTTGAAAAGAAACAAAGTTAGCTTTTTCTGTCAGAGTTGCGATGTCATTTTTACTGTTTATTCCTTTTGTCTTCAACTTGAATGAAACTTTGCAGACGCCTCTTCAAATAGTATAGACTTTTCGTACTTGATTATTGTTCTCATCCTCTTTATAATTTACTAATCACTCTTCATATTCACTTCAATTAGTATTTTAAAGTTCAACATCTGTAAACAGCAGCATACTTCAATGACACTCCCTAAACATACCTCTAGTTCAATTTCCTCCACCTCCATCAAAATTGAGTCATCATTCCTCTTTTTGTTGATGTCGTATTTATAGTTGTGCCCTAATGGAAAGATCAAACGCAGTCGGCAGTTAATTTTAATGTCTCAGTGTAAACGGCACTGAGACGACTAGATATAATTAGAGGGATCAGCTCTTAGCATTGCGCTCGCTGCCTGCAGTATTTTTGGTCGTGCTGACATTTATTATGTCATCGACATCGGTACTTTGAATTAGTTCTTCCTGATCGATCGATCAAAAAGTTTTTTACCAGCTCTAACTGCATACTTAACAATCAAATTAGGACACGGTGGTAAGAACTTTCCGATTTGTTTACGTATTAAGGGACTTGTAAAATGTGATTGCAAAATTAACCTTAGATAAGGCTCAAATGATAATTGAACTTTATTTCACTTTGATACTATTATTTACTTATCATGTCTTGTTTAGGCCCATATTCAACGGTGAACGCTTCACACATGATGACGATGCCTTGGTAAACGCTCTGCCAATATCGTCTGTACTAGTCCGGAGCAGAGGTGGAGTGGAGGCGATACTCATCAAATTTAATGAGCCATTACCATTCGCTTGACGATCCGTTCCTCATGGAGTCGGGCCGAGACATAGAACATATATAATTACCAAAATCATGCAAAATGGTATCATGTTGGACATACTAATGAGAACTATAGAGGCATCCGCCTATACATATTTCGGCACACATTACATATAATTTGAAAGTGAGAAAATAACAGTTACACAATTAATTCAACAATTTGCCTAAAAAGAATTTTGTCTATGATAACCTCAAGTAATTGACACTTAAGCATTTTCTTCAAATTGCAACCCAAAAAAATGCATACAACACTATCCTTCCCGTTACGAAAGAGAGACTTTGCAAAATAAGACAAATGCTAATTAATTATCGAAGCTAAAAGACATTTCAACGGAAACGGTACGTAACGAGACTAAAATAATTCACAGTTTCACACATTCACAGATTCGCCACGAACTTCGCTGACGACGCCGTGCACCGTGGGCGACAATGGCGGCTTGTCTTCTTGTCGACTAGTTGGTGAGACTACTCTGCATGTGGGTGTACTTTCAAATCTTATTTTCCAACTCAAGTTCTTACGTCTTTTAAATTAATTAGTAGCATTGTTGCATTGTTGTTAAACTGTGAACTTATTTATTTACAGACAGTCCTACGTACTTATTTATAGGTTGCTATAACATTTGATAAAACTGCAACTTCTTTATCATTTATAGTAATAAAATTTGAACATGGTAAAAATTTATTTTGTTCTAAAAAAACTTTGACTTTTTGAGATGTTTGGAGCTTCGGTGAACTATTTTTAGCAGGATTTTGAAATTTTTTGTAAATGTCATCTGTATAGAAAACAGTCTTCCTCTGGACCCTCATTGTACCAATACAACACTGCCTTGCTCTCGATTATTTTACATGGAGTCCGGGAGTCCAATTTAGAAGAAAAAAAAAAAACAATTACATCTCGTCTAGACTGACCCGCTGCCGAAACAAAATGCCTGAGCTTCAACATAATTTCAAAAGCTAACCTGTCAATTTTACCGGAAATATTCATTTTCACAAACAAACATTAAATCTTATCTACAACGATAGATTGTTTAGTACCTCCAACCAACTCCATAAAAGCTTAACAATGTATGCACTTTTATAGAAATGGTCACCCGAGTATCGCAGGTTATTCGATGGGCTATTTCTAACCCGTATCACGTAGCACGCCAACCGGATCGCCTGAACGCTTTGATGTCGCATTCTCTTTTTGCAAACCGCATTTCAGTCGGCGAGATAGCGCTGTGAATATTTTCGGGAAAGATCTCTAACGAGCGATCCCGTCGTACCTCTTGTTCTTTGTTTTCAAACGACATTGTTCACATCCCGATAATGATTCTCGTATCAGTTTGTGACATGGCGTCGTCTTTATGTTCACCCTCTTGAAAAATTTCCAAGTGTCGATAACGATGCGGCACAGGGATTTTATAAGTTTATTTTCAGCACAACCAATGTGGTAACAGATAATAGAAGGACGTAAAACCCGGGACCGCGTAGGCGGCGCATAGATAACGGAGACTGAGACGATATCTCTTAAAACGGTAATTTGTTAGCGTCCTTGCGTCGACTTATCCTGATAAGGGAAATAAAAGGCCCTCGAGAAGAGTCAAGGGTTGAATTTTAGCTGGTAAGAATACAGTAGAGATAATTGTAATGGATTGGTATTTATTTTACCACTTAAAATGGTTAAGACATTTATTTTTAAAACCACCTTTATATTCCTCAGTGTACCTTTTTAGACACTAATTCTTGCTCCAAATTACTAATTTCTTACTAAAATTATATCGACAATAGCTTTAACTCCTTTGACTTATCATTATAGCCCTATGTATCCCTGATAAGTAAATTAAAATAAACACAGCACCTAATGCGAGTGTGTGTCGTAACGACACATGAAGTCGATGCGGGCGAGCCAGTGACAGCTACGCGAGCCGCCCCGTCACGGCCTATGTTTTATGACGTCGTCGGAAGGGAAGCAAATGGAAATAAAAGCGAAGGAATTCTGTCACGACGTTAAAATGTACAGCAATGAACGTCTTCACCCAAATTAAAATGCAATGATTTATTGCGGCGTCTCCTTCCGTGACGTATCCCGCTTTATTGTGGAAGCGTTTTGTTCCGAATATTCTTATAAACGTCTCCGTTTCATCCATCACTTTTGTGGTTATAAACATTTTATTCTCAGTCTTAAAATGGCCCACGACCGCATTTACTTGGTATGTAATGATACCTTCGAAGCTCAACACTCTGAACGTTTATTAAAAAGCAATTTTGTATGCATTCTATCATTAATCTTATCAAAATTATAGTGTTTCGATTCATGAATAGTTTCTCAGTAAAATTAACCCATCGAAGCTTGGATTGCTTGTAAATTAGATACCTGCTTATTCGAAGCAATTTTACTAATGATACGGTTCTAATATTGAAACACCATGTTTAGTATCAATTAGTGTCAATAGTTTTACTGTTGTTGTTCTTGTGGTTATTTATTTCTTCGGCCATGTAAAATTTTAGAATAGAAACCTCATGTCTTTTTGCGGGTGTTGAAAAAGGCGACTAAGAGAATTATTCAGAAAACGGTCAGCAGCGTCTACACTATGTAACAAAAACAATTTCGATAATCTGTGATCCCTTTCTTAAAAAGTTAGTCGTGGCGATCTATGAGTGAGACTCATGTCCAACAACAGATTCACGAGTCGACTTCGATTGTGATAAAAAATAAATATAAATTTTGAATCTTTCGCTACCTTTAGAATCTTTTGGGACGATTGATGCATTTTATGTATTCTTTCTTTATCGTTCCTTCTCTTTATCATTTATTTTGAAACACGAAGCCCTAAAACATTACGTAACATGTTTTACTACAAAAGCATACAATGGCCGTACGAACCAACCCTCTCAGTTTCAATGTAAACCAACCTTCACATACCTTTCGTTAAAGTTGATAGTGTTTAACCTTTGTTGTGTTAGACTCGGCTTCACGGTACAATTCAGCTTGATGATGATACTAATATCAAGTTGCTGGCAACCCTATCGCTATTAGGATAGCGATATAGACGAGGCATTAGCGAGAAGCGATGTAGTGGATTCATTTGTTTTCGAAAGTTCTCCAACACACATTAGTTATTAGTTGTTTTACTAATTCAAAATAATGATATTACAAACTTACTTTATCATCGCACTACAAGTACTAATATTATAATAACTCAATATTTTATAGATAAAATCAATCTATATTTCGAAATAATGGGGATATAGTTTGATGTTGAGCATTACTGTTTAGACTTTGATAACATCTTTTGATATATTTGTATAGTTTTAGTTCTAAATTAGAAATCTACGCACGTAGTTCTACTTTCTATAATCCTTAAATATATAATACCTTTACCCGCTACCTCTCATCCACAATACCCTCTACAATGGAATCCCGTGAAAGACCAGGGGAGGGTGAAGCCTCACGGCCAACGTGAATTTAGTAATTAAACGCCTCGTCTAATTGCGACCTCTGCCCCACTCCTTCACACTCCGTTTAACTCTGAGCTGTGTCTTGAAGGCACAGGGTCGTTACGAAGCATTTGCCTTTGTAAGCCATTGAGGAATTCCGGTTTGGTTCCTTGATTTGTTCTGCTACGAATATTTTTTCCCCATAACTATACTGAACTTGGCATTAGAAAAAAAACTGCACTGAAACTAAAGAAATGATCAGACATTCGAAATGAAACGATATAATTAAAGACAATTAAACTAATCCGTCTAAAACTAAACTCGATTGGGCAGTGATATGAATTCGTTCCAAGATAATTATTCCACCAAGTCTCTGCTGAAATGCCAGTATAGGAAGGTAAGGTATGAAGCCGGGAATCGCGGCATTTATGTAAATTGCTTCCGCCTGGATATACCGAGATTTATGTCGTAACGTCAAGAACAATTAAATTTACGGAAATAATAGCACTGCTGTTGCAAAAAATCTCTCAGGACTGGAGCAAATAAATGGAAGTATTCTCGTCAAAACCATCAACTTCAGTAACCTATCGCAGCAATCAGTGCCCTACACATTACAGCCATCGTCGTCTATGATGTCTGAGTCATATCGACTGCCGCAAGCATCACTCTATGTGGAACGTTATTTTTTACGCTCTCCGAGATATCGTGACAAAGTGTCGTTATTGTGTCACAAATAGCTACGGAAACGACGTCGCATGCCACATTCGGAATACTCCTACCGTTTGCTTACTTACTACGCTCATCTGCATATAAAATACTAGGTATAAAATAAATATAAGAGAGAATTGTTAAGCGATAAGATATAAAGAGCTCTACTGGTATAAACTATACGTTCATTTTTACCGGGCTGAGCCTATGATATTGGCCTTTTACTTGGCTCATTCTAATGTAGAGTTGAATTGAATCAAACCTATGATTGCAATAGGTTGTAATAGGTTACGCACTAGAATTAGAATAATGTAACTTGTAAATATAATATTAAAGTGTTGTAATTGTTAGCTGATCCAATAAATAAAATAAAATAAAATGATTTTTACGATCTTACTGTATATTATTTATCCTACTCGTCCATAACCCTTTCTCCCAAAACGTGCATTCTATCAACGACCGTGTTAATCTTATAAATAAATAAATTAATATAAAAAAAATTCATAAAGAAGCTTTTATTTAAATGCTCTAAAAAGAAGAAAATAAACTTTAAATTAAATCAAACCCATCAATTGATTACATTGAACAATTTATATGCTATAAAAGCTTGTCGCGTGATTTTAATTGTATTGATGTCGATGTGGCGTACCATGAAGGAGGCCTATGTGTTGATGAAATACAAGAATTATGTAAACTGATCTAGATAAAAAGTATGTATTGTATAAAATAGATAAATCTACATACATCTACACTAGTAAATCACGCGACAAGCTTTTATAGCATATAAATTGTTCAATGTAATCAATTGATGGGTTTGATTTAATTTAAAGTTTATTTTCTTCTTTTTAGAGCATTTAAATAAAAGCTTCTTTATGAAATTTTTTTATATTAATTTATTTTTTAGTTATCGTGTAAATGTTTCTTAAGACTAAAAAAGTCTTTAAAAGCTTTTAAAAACTACTGAACTAGGACTACTATTTTGAAGGAATTCCTATGCAGAACTAGACTTTTTTATCCTTCGATCGAAAGTACATTATAGTCCGTTTACTTATATAGTGTCGGTACTCCGAATGGTATTGTAATTAAAAACGTTTATGAAATAATGAGTATAATTGAATTTATGTAACAAAAATATATTTTTTAAAACTGATGTCAAATAATTGCAACTCATAATGGAGCATAAGATTAAATATAAAATGTTTTCTGTGCAAGCTTGCTGCAGTCAACTCAAAATCACAAACACAAGCTAGTGTACACCTTAGCCGCATCGTTTGAGTTCGAATGTGAAAACTTTTGACTAGAGGCGGCGTAAGCCGGGCTGCATATTGCAAAGGCGGTACTAACTTAACGAACATTTACTTGATATGCAGCTTAGCAATGTTGTAGAAACCGAATTGCTTCTAATACTACTCTTTATTGCAACAACTTTAATACTATTTGTGTTACATATTCAATGCTTCAGTCATATACTAGAAATATTATTTCAGCCTTGTGGCCTTCTCAAGATGGTTTGAAAAGCAAAATACATGTCCATTGCTCCCTCGGGTAGGGGAAAAGTCCGTTATACCTGTCCGACGGTTTTTATTGGCTTTTAGATATTAACTTTTCATGTCCTGCTAATGGATTAATACAGCCAAGGGAATCCAACCCTGCAGAGCAAATAGCTGTAACTTACAATCTTTAATCAACAAACATGGAGAAAATTATTTGATTACTTATCTCATTTTCTCATAAACATTAGGTAAAAATTAGGTATGAAAATATTTTCTGAAAAAAAACCTTTTTTTTAAATGGTGACTATTAGACTCAGTATAGTGAACAACACCGTTTGGTATACTTTTGACTAAATGAGTAACACGATCAAAACTATAATGAATAGTGTGTGACCACAGATAGAAGTTTTATAGTGTCCTTACTTGTCTGTTATATATTTTGTAGTTTTATTTTGCTTGATCTATGTATTAGAAGCACTCATAGCCTAGCGATGCTTGCGGGTCGGTAAGGATCATGCGGGTTGGTCTAGGTCAGGTACTGGATTGGTGACCGCTATGAGTGTTTCCTAACTATAAGTGCTTTTGACGAGATGTTTAGACGGTAATTACCTGTTGTTGTCTTTGAAAGCAGTTAAAGCCAAGTTAAAGTCCATCGCGCGCCTTGATGTAATTCTAACAGTTGTTTATCCACTCAATTAAATTATAGCCCCAAAATATTATCAGCTAGTCCCTTTCGGTTGGCGAGTCACTTCCGTAAAAACTGGGACCATATGATTTAATAGTGCTATTTTTGTGATATAATATTTCATAGCTTTCATACAGTCTTCGAGTATAGTTGAAAATCATTACCGATGGTTTTCATTACAGTCAACTAGAAAACTTAACTTCCCATGTGGAATTTTGTATTATTATTCTGAAGTAGGGCAAGTCTTATCCTCTTACAATATTAATGTTTTATTTACCCTTTCATGGAAGCAGTTCTCTTTATTATCTCGTAGTAGGGTGTTACGATCATCACACCCATTCACCACTTGTCGCTTTATTGCGTACTTACGCATATCTTCACTTCCTTCTACAAGACACGAGCTTCTCTATTAATCCTCTATTGCATTACAACAATATGTAATACTTATTTACCGTGATTGGATATGACGATCAGGGATGTGCTTTTTAAAATCGTTGTATACTTCTTTACTTTTTCTGGCTTATTTTCGATCGCCAAGTTGTGATAAATGTTCCTTCCGTTGAAACAGACCCAGAGATAAGTATGTATTACCATTAATTTTACTTACAGATTCTTTTTCGCCCTACACTTCCTGAGATTGGATTATCTTTCAGAATAAATAACTCGCTCACGTTTTACCTTTCTGTGAGGGGTACATAGCTACTGAATTTTCATTTGACTGTCGCAAACACGCTTAGTAACAAACTTTTTTAATTCTTTCCTACTTCTTCGTACGAGAATCACAATGCTTTATAGGTATAAAAATTATACTGTCCTTGTCCAGACCTTAAACTATAATACTCATACAAAAATCAAGTTATCCTCCGCAACGAGGGGAAGGATGGACAAACAAACAAACTCAATTTCGCATTTATTATATTCGTGTGGATATCAGTATGGATGGTCAAAACCTCAGATTGCTTACTCCAGTGACAATCCGACACTATAAGACGCCCTTGGTACTGCATAATTTCAAGGTAACTTACTAACAATCGGAAGTATCTAGAAAATTATCTGTCTGTTGACCTAATTATCAATCTCATCTGCTTGTCTCTCTTTAGAAATGTCATTATTTCATTTGATGTTGAGTGATAATTCGGTCGATACAGGTAGACTTTACACTTACCTAAAACAGTTTTTCATACGTAATTTTATAGAGTGCTGCGTCACTCAGTACGAAAGGCGTTGTGACCAAAACCTAAACACTTTGAATATAATATTGTTTTAACCGGGAATATATTTGTTTATGACGCATTCATTTTATTTACTGAACCAATATAACTGCCTTGAATTTCTGTAGAAGTACATTACATTGGACACAATGTTCCTGCGGCTAGACATTTTACTGTCGCCTGATAAAAATCAATGAAACATAAAAGTTTAACCAGTTTTATTATGTCCGGTCGCACGTAAATACTGACTATAAAACAAACACGCCAGCAACATAAATATGCATTGAATTAGATGCTCTAAAAACTTATGAAACTAGAAGATAAACATGGAAATTAGATAAATATTGTTGGAAGATTTTGTAAGACATACGGCATTGAATTTGATCAAAGAAATGTCGAGAAAGTTAAGATATTGTCGACAAACTAATGCCGACTCTATCTCCTACATTAATTAGAAATCGAAGTTATAATAAAAGTAGGGCTTATTGATTAAAGTAAATACCGCTAGCGGGCGGAACGAGGCACTAGCTAAATGGTGAAAATGGAAAATTGTGGCCATGGCAATATTATAATTTATAAAGTAATTATACTAAGTAACATAGAAATCTGACAACCACTTATTTGAGATATATTAGACCATGACCAAAGTAAATATTTCCCAACAATAATTTTTTTAAATATACGACTATCTTCAGTGATTTAAGGGAATTTTAAATAGGCACGTTTTGCACATTTCGGGTGCTTGAGATTAATCAAAAAATCTAATATAACAATATTGGAGTACCGAGTTTTATACGATTGTTTTTGATAATTTGAAATGTCAGAAACTTTGCAGTAAAATGTGTACTCGATATTTTTGTAGTAATAAAATAAGACTGTCATTTTCTCATTGTTTTGATTGAAAAATATATAGTGATCAAAATACTAAGTTATTCTCTTGCTTAAGTTTATGGATGCTCAGAAATATATTTAACTAAATCAAACCGTTGAAGCGCTAAGAATCTCATAATGAACTAACTGGCTTTGAGCCAAAGATGAAATCGTGGTTTCATCGCGCGGTTTACGTGCCCGTTAATCATTTTAATGAAAGGTGTCTAACGTTGGCTTCACTTTGATATTGCCATTCACAAGGAAGACCATCGTATTCTGCTTTTTGATATTTAAAAGTAGACTGAGCTGCCTAGTTTTAAAGGGACTTCCCTCTCAACACCTCCTGGCATAATTATTAAGTCGATAAAATTAATCGTCTACGTGAAAACCTATGGGAAAATTTTATAATTGTCACTACTACACAATTACTATTTTTTCGACAAATACGATTCAATGAGAGAAATGATTTACTGACTATAAGAGGGAAGACCAAAATATTTTATGTAATATCTACGTCTCCCATTAATCTTAACAATTGCAATGCTGTTAAGTTTGTAAGAATAGTAAGTAGTAAAGGCCTCAGCTATTGTGTTTGTATTTTACACCTTCAAGTTAGTGCCCATTTTAAGGTTTAACTCCATCTTAAAAGCACCACTTAACCTAAGCTTTAGGAATAATTAAAATGGTACTTAACCCCAAAATAGAAGCCCCGAAAGCATTGCAAAGCCAGTTTAAATCGAATCGTTCTTTGTTGTATCGTTAGAGATTTTAGAATGAAAAGGATTGTGGCCGTAGAGCCAGACGGAGATAAATTGGGTTCGGCAATTTATTGCAAAATGCTCTTAACCCAAACCCTCTTCCTGTGGAGGAAAAGTCAAAGGTTTTCATTTTCGACACTCTGGATCCGGTAATAAAATTGATTAAGGTATATCTTGGATACACCATAAATTCACTCCAGTTCAAACCTTACAATTTCGACGGTGGCATATTCTAGCTTGAAGCGTCGGTTGTCGCAGTTGATAAGGCGCGGACTCTTAATCTGAGGGTTCCGGGTTCGAATCCAGCCGTGTACCTATGAGATGTTTTTCAATTCAAGTCCATTATCCGATTGCTTAACGGTGAAGGAAAACATCGTGAGGAAACCTGCATGTCTTGAATGGAAAGTCCACCGATCCGCACTGGGCCCGCGTGATGGACTATGTCCCATACACTCTCTGTAGGAGAGTAGGCCTGAGCCCCTGCAGTGGGGACGTATATAGGCTGTTGATGATGATGATAGTCTATCTTTATCTATCTAAAATTAGCATGTTTGGTCACAGCTTTGGACTTTTTAAGCAATCAGCAATTTTTTGACAAACCATAAATTCAAACTTAAAATTTCAAAAGTTGTGATTTCGAAAACAAGAATTTTATAGCATTTCTATAGAAGGTAACTTACAGTAGAATTTATATAATTCCAGTTAAGTATTTATTACTAATTTTAGGTATTAACATTACTTTACAGGAAACATTCAAATACCAGTCCAGTCAATCAGAAGAACGTCAGACCTCCATCCGTACACACATAGCGTACAGGCATATTCTAGCTAGACCATTACGCGTTGGTCTCGATCGTCGAACTCGTCGTCTTTAGGTAAGATTGAGATCAAGCTGTTATCTATCTTTTATACCTTAAAAAATTGTCTGTAGTTTAGCATCGAATTATAATGACCTCAATCAGACACATAAATTCTGTCTACAGACTAATCTATTCTATTTCAAAAACTCTTACTTATACATAAGGTTGGGTACTCATCAAATACGCTACCTTTTCTTGGTAAGTTATGAGGAATTCAAAGGATAAATATAAAACAGCCTGCCGACATTAAGTAGTGGGGTTTACAACAGCTTTTCAAGTTTAGTGCGCACCAAATAGCTGTAAGCTGTAGGTAATGACGTGCTTCATTACTAAGTAGTGTATTATTTATGTCGTCCCTTAACATTACTTTTATATCAGCCGTACTATAAACTTAGCGACACGCGAACTCGAACAATAAAAGGAGAAAAATATCGTGATACTTTTATGGGGCAGTTCCTTGAATCGAGCAATCGCTTTGAATAAGTAATGACACCGAAAATAGGATGCCTCTCGTAATCGCGCTGCCATCTAAAGAAATAAAACTGAGGGGTAATAAAACTAAGCAGATACTAAAACTTTCTATATTTCAGTTTGTTACTCGATAGGACACAACTGGCTCAGAAAATATTTCGAATACAGGATGAAAATATGGGTTGCTTACTTGGATCTGGGAATACGAATGTACGAAATTGGTAAAATGGTTACGGTTCTTAAACTACGGTTACAATTAACTAATACACAAATTTAATATAAATATCACAGACATAATTTACATAACTAAAATCCTACTCGCTCTAAAATGTATAATGTATATGGCAGTGAAATGCAGGGCTACAATATTTAAATCAATGCTTCAAATTCATTCGAAACAACCTCGATTTCATTGCGATATGGTACAAAAGTTAACTATTGAAAACGACATTTAATTACAATGTAAACGTTACTATAATCATAAACAGTCAGCGAAAAAAGCCCATCAAATAGAAATTTTTTTCACGATAGAATTTCTAATCATGAAACGTATAATGACGCGATGATGTTTCGAATTTAATTGTATTTGGGCTTTTATGGCCTACTTTAGCATCAGTGAAGCTAGTCTTACATAATTTGACTAGAATATAGATAGGAATAAGTTAAGACATACATTTATCATTCTGTAACTACATTTACATCGCTAAAACAGTTTTAACTTGCTAAAGTTTTGCCAGAAAGTTCATGGTTTGTCTAATTTAACCAATCACGTCTCATTCTCTATTACTGTTATGGATTTTAATTTATTGCTATTAAACATGTACTTTACATATTCATTCCTATAAGAGTTTGCTTCAGTTCTTCGTTTCCGGACTCTGCAAACAACAGACACCAAAATTACACGTCGAAAACAACAGTTAAATGAAATTCATGGCTCATTCCCGAAACAGAGCCCATGGTGGAAAAATTGCAAACATACAACTTCAATTTACCTCATACGGTGGTGGTGGCAGTATATCACACAGATTTATTTGACAGCCCTGCTCCGACCTCGCTACATTCGAATGTCTACCCGTCTGGATGGGTATTTTGAAACTGTTCTCTCTTCCCAGCCAATGCCATTGGGGATAATCGTATTCTAAATCATTGGTTGGACACACTTTGCTTTTGTCTTGTCTGCTCCTCGATCCGGACCTATTCGTATGACAAGATACGCAATCGTCTTCTAAAACATTAATTTCATGTAAATCTGGTCTAGGCTCTCTGTAATCTTTAGTTGATCTACTGGATGTGCTATGACAACAAGTCGAACATTCGCCATTAGAATACTGAATGCTTCCGTTGCACGATCTGACAATGCTGTTATTATGAGATCGTCTTTCCGAGCAATTTCTTAGGTCTCCAATATCGTCATTGTCCTGTTGAAAAATAAACATATCGTGAACTCGTTCCCCGAATGTAACACGTGAGACGGAACTATGCAAATCGAACTTGTAATCTAATCTCAGAATTCCCATGGATGTTATCGGGACATACCTTGAAGTTGAGTTCTGTGTAAATAGCGTTGGACGCGTAAGGTTCTGGGGGCCCTCTTCTTAGCCTATCAACACTCGAAGCATCTAATCCTTGGATTGAATTTTGCGGTAGACTGTACTCTGGTTCGACGCTTAAAATGCCAGTTGATTGCCCACCTGCAAAAAATAACTTAATCTTAAAACCGTTACTTAAATTGAGTCATTCGTAACCGTGAGAATTTGGAAGTAAATTGATGTTCCATCACTGACCGTGGAGGAGACTTTGATGACAGCTGCCGACATCGAGGGCGGGATCGTTCGGCGCCGCGAACACCGGCCGGTCTCTCAACCAGATCGTGTCTTTATTCAATAGACACTGCTGCGCCGTAACAATTGATTGACCTGCAATTGGGTTCAACGTCTCAATTGGTTCGCTCGGTAGATTTGTTTATGGGAATACGAAAAATGATCTTTGGACAGTCCTCTCTATTTTCAAGGTTGTTCATGCATTTACTTTATAATATACATACACACAAATGTAAAGCAGCGTATTACCGGTAGATTTCTTCCTCTGAATGCCGTTCCGTCGTTTGATGTAATAAACGCTGAACACTCCAATGATTATAATGGAAAAGAGTATCAGACAAAGCGCCAATAGCCACGTTTCTTGAAATATGTGCGGAATATGGGTGTCGTTCGGTGGTTCCGTTCTGTAACAATATGAATGAAACTGAGTTTATCGGCCTGGATGAATAATGTTATCTTTCAATAAATAGTAACAGATGTGGCAATTTTATATGCTCAACTTTTTTTACACTTAACTTGCAGAGTTTTTTAACTAAATTTAGTTTTGTAACTATTATTTGTAAACATATTTGAATCGCTAACAGATTATTTTTTATAATTAAAACATATATTTAAATTATAATAAAGAATTGAAGCTTGTATCGATCGAAATATTAGATAAATTTCGGACAGAAACCTATTGGAAGAAAATGGGGGAGGCCTATACCCCAGAGAGGTTCTAACCACCACTTACCTAGGTTATGAGTTAGTTATTATAATTACGCTTTTTTAAATACAATAATATTACAAAATAAAATCAATTGAAAAATAAAATTTAATTAAATCTAAATAAATAGTTTTGTAATTTAAGTATGTTCATAAACAAATATTATTTCTGTAAAAAAATGTGTTAATTAGTTACAGAATGAATGACTTTATTTTATTACGTAGATGGCATAATTAAATTACTTACTGAACATAGTGCCTTTGCGAATGAGAGGGCACCATGTGGATCGTCGCGGGCGCGCTGAACGGTCCGTGTCCCCTGCGCGTGACGGCGGCGGCGCGTGCGCTGTATCGACCCCCAGTGCGCAAGGAGCTCGCTGCAGCTGCTCGGGTTTTCGGTCCAAGTGACATTTGACCCACAACTCGACCGCCATTGCTTCCACTCACACGGATTTCAATCTATGACACACATATCATTAAATATGGCGTACAAGTCAGACTGCCCTTGGCCGGCTTTTGTACCGGTAAACATATGTGGTAAATTGCAAAACAAGTGTTTTATTAAAACAAGGTATCGACGAAAGTGCTATTAAACAAGTTGGAAATATTTGTCCATTATTTTTCATTTATTTTAAATCACTAAAATTTAATAGGAGTGCACAGGAAACGCACTTTTCGGGTATTTTTTTTACAGGTTCATACACAAAAACACATGAACTGATTACCAAATAACTTTCTTGAAGGAATATTTCGCAAGATTGGTATTAACAGTGTCACTTAAATGCCAGGTCAAGTGACAAGTCATACGAGTCAGTAACATTTTGGACCAAAGTCCAATAAAATACCTTAATAAGAATTTCATATTGATTCATTAAAAGGTGTAAGTTCATGTACTTGTTGATTCCTTGATAATTGCGTCTGAGTAATTTATCAGATAGTGCCAATAACCATTTTATGTTATGACTTTGTCATGCTAAAACTGATTTAAAAGTACAATTCAACCAATTCGACCGTCTAAGGCATTGGTTCTTTATACATTTACCAGTGGCATAAGTCTGATACTCGATAACCTTTACTAACATATTGTAACAGCGAACGAATTCATCATTCACACTAATTCATTGATAGTAAGTCTAAACCAGGGAGATTTAAATATAGTAATAGGTTATAGAGCGGTCATTGGGAAACGTTTCATATAAACATTTTGATCTCAAAAGTCAATGGTATGTCAAATGTCTTGTACGGCCGCGTGACGTGATGTGACACTAGATTGAGTAACTTATTACCAATTGGTAATAAGTTTAGGATCAAAATGTTTGTTTGCTTTGTCCGGTCTATTAATATTAAATGTCTTTGGTCTAAACCAAAATGATGTACATTCATCACCAAAATATCGCTGTAATGGAAATAAAACGGATACCATGGAATTCATTAATAAATTTACAATAGCCCTGCAATATTATGACATAATCGTAACAAAAACAATAATTACCAGATATCCAGTCAGCTCTCCGTTCCACGTGGTCGCAGGTGGTGGTTCCCATCGAATCCAGGCCGATGTTGCGTTAATTACACCAGCAGTCACGCTCAGAGGGGGAGCCGATGGTACTAAAACAATAAAGGGTTTCCAAAAAAACTAAATAATTGCCGTAAATTCTCTTTAATTAGGGATGGATAACAATATACATGGAGACAAGGGTTATGTAATCTAGTAATACTTAGTAGAAATAACCGAAGCGCTGAATAAATATGAATGAAGGAATAAAAGTTGGATTAATAGCGTTGTGGTATTTATTTTTAAAAAAACTGTATTGGGAATCTTATGCTTGTGTGAAATCATATGACAGCCGACCTTTCCTTAGCTGTGTCTGATGCAATGAGTTAAGCCAATTTGAATTTCAATGAAGCTGACCTACGCGCACTTGGGAGTGATAATGTAGACGATATAGTAGCTTACCATCTTCATCAGTAAAACCAGTCATCAAATTAGAAGGTTTCCCAAGCAGCATTTTATAAAAGGGCATCAAAAAAATGTCGTATTGCGTATATGCCATCAATCCGGATAGAATGTAACTAGAGGACCCACTATTGTCGACGTCCATTAGGGATCCATTTGAGCATAGCATTGCGTCGGAGTGAGACACGTTTAGTACGGTCATTTCCTCATCTGTGCTATTACGCCAATTCAACGAGGTTCCGTTATACCATATTTTAACACCTTCTAAATATTCGTTGTAATCGGTTAGCACCTGGAATTAAAAGGCAACATTAGCATCTAATGCCACACACACGGTTAGAATCACAATGAAGATATTAAAGTTTTACTCACATCCCATACAACTTTAATTGACGTCGAAGACAGTGCTTCCACTCTTTTTAATACTAAGACGTTTTGTTGTAAATACTTCCTGGCTTGAACTAATTCGTATTGTGTCATATGAGCATCACGTTCAAAGTTAATACTTATTTCTTCGTTCTCTCTTAATTCATTGTTTCCTTTTCTTAACACCCTGAGATAAGCCTCTTGCATGACACTGCCAGCTGCATTGACAGCGGTACAAATAACCCTGCCACTGTGTTCGGGCTTCGCACCATCCAAATACAACAAACTAGAGTTGCTCTTCATACATTCCGGGAAAAGCAATGAGTCCCGCGTCCCTTCTAATATCCAGAAAGTGGTCGGTGTCGGTAATCCTTTGGCTTCACAAGGAATGGATACCACATCGCCCTCCCATGCGGTTAGATTGGACGGTATTTGTGTGAAGTGCGGTAACGCTAAAACAGATGGTCGTATTAAAATAGATCAGGGATATTATTGCTGCAATAAAAGTTATGTGTATAGGAACAAACGTACAATATACGGTGAGTGTGGCGCTGGCGATGCTGGTGCCGGCGTGGCTATCGGCCCGGCAG
Source organism: Carcina quercana (assembly GCA_910589575.2). Classification (NCBI taxonomy): domain Eukaryota; kingdom Metazoa; phylum Arthropoda; class Insecta; order Lepidoptera; family Depressariidae; genus Carcina; species Carcina quercana. Next base: position 9,712,232 of record OU342436.1, read on the forward strand.
GAATAGACGCCTGCATCGCTTGCCGACACGTGCTCCAGTCGTAATAGCCCACGTATTATTGTTGCATGGGAAGGCAGCGACCCATCTTCCTTGACCCATGTTATTTTTACACTCGAATCGTAACTCTAAAATAAACAAGCAAAGAGATGAACTCTTCGAGTCTTTGTTTTATTGCTATCAGTAAAACAGTCGTTATCAATCTAGTTTTATTATTCTATATACCTGGCAATTAAATTCGACGCTTTGCCCAACTAGGGCTGTGATGTTGCTGGGCTTAACAACGAAGTGTGGTCGTCTCAGGACAATTAAAGCCGCAGCCCTTGACTGACGTTCACCAGCTATGTTTGATGCCACGCATCTAAACAGTCCACTATCACTTGGTAACGATTCTAGAATCCTCAAATTTCCAGTTTCCGTTACGGTAACCCTACAATATAGATATTTTGATCAAAACATGATATATTACATATTGTATTCATTTATTTCTTTAAATATATTATAATTGCTATTAAAGTTAATATAATTTCTCACTGTCAGATTTTTACCTTCCATTAACTTCCAAGTCATAAACCTGTCCATCTTTCAGCCAATGTACAGAAGGTTCAGGCACACCTCTTGGAGGTGAGCATTCTAATGTTGCAGGTTCACCGGCCGCTACATGTACATCTCTGGGCTCAACTCTAAATTCATCACGAAGGACTGTAACAAACCAGATTTTAGATTCAAAATTATAAACCAAGTCTAAGTATCTTGTGCAAAAGTGTTTGTGTTTTTGTGAGAGAACCTCAGAAGAGTAAGGAAGACCACATTAAAGATTATAAAAAGAAATCATATACTAAATGTCTGAAAATTTGCGGTTCGGTACCCTGGCCCTCCTCGAGGTTAAATGTAATGTAAGAAGCTTAAAGAGTGATAAAATTGTCGAATGCAAACAGGCATTTTATAGGTAAAGCATAGTGTTGTCACCAAATATGATCACTTTCCTGCAAGTCCCTGGCCAAGCTGTTTCAAATTTGACCACACATGAGTTAAAAATGGTTGTCACAATTTGACCCAATTTTTTTTCTCAATGTTCTACAGTAACCTAAGAGTAACCCCAATTAAATTACGGAGTTACTTAATGTGGCACAAAAATTAACTTCAGCGGCCTTGGCTTTTGTTTGCCTAGCTTTACCTTATCTCTGAGAAAATCTCCTCCAAACATACCTGCAACGTTGAGTGAGGCGTTCTGACTCACGGCCTCCCCGGCGATATTGCGTGCCACGCACCAGTAAACGCCTTCGTCGCTCTCCTTCTTACCCCGATTCACCCTGCCGGGGATATAATCACACTGATTTTCCACTTCATTTGGGTTATTGTCTCGAGTGATTCTACCTACTTGACATAAATTAAAAGAGTTCCTTCCTTATTGTATTGCCTAAAGGGTGCGCTTCGTTCGTTTCTTCGTTACTTACTCTTGGTAAATGATTACTTTCTTTCTTTGAAGATTCCGTAAAATAAATGGAAGTAACCAATATCCTTATAGGATCATATCGGTATCTGACCGTCTGTCACAAATATTTTTTCGAAAATTAAGTAACATAGAAACTAAAAATTTAGTATAATTAAGGATCTTTATGGCGCTCACATACTCGTATATCAAGGAAATAAGATGGTTTAAGTTATATTAACAATCAAAATTAAAATACCGTATGCAGAGCTAGAGCATTAACAGAAGTTCAATGTAGTCACATCATCTACGTATGTAGATGTATATTAACACATCCTACGTGTATTAATACATCCCTGCGATCACTGTTCAATCTGCCAAGCGTGGTGAATTCCCTCATGGAAAGTTCAACATCCACGAACACATTCAAGTGTGTTTTCTGTACCAGTACTGCTTTGAATAAAACAACCATTGACTATTGTCTGGGACCGGTTGGCAAACAAACGACTAGATCAGCTTCATAGTCTTTAGCTATCATTGTATGTAATGCATTGTAAATGAGACTATCAGAAACAAGCAGAAATTAACATGGCCAATATATTCATAAATTATATCGTTTACTCGTCGCACTTTATTCTGAGTACAATTTTTTGGATTTTCTTGATAGATATAGTTTTACATAAATAAAATCGTAATTATATACTACAAACAAATGCGCTGTTTTTAAATTACACATTTACTGTATAAGTACGAGTTGTAACTGTTTATTAATAAAGGTATGAAATTTTCACAGAATGTGTGTTATATTGCCGTCTATGTTGTGTTAAATATTTTGGTGCTGATCCATTTGTGTGCCAGTTCCCACTTAGCTACCTTAGCCACTTGTCCGTCTAGCAAAAAAGACTGCTATCCTATTTTAAAAGATAGTGGTAATAGAATTTTTGTATGAAACTAATATCAAGTAAGTCATTTGTGTCTAATTTCCCCCTACCTTAGAAACAGCAGTCCATCCTCCAAGAGTACCCGATGTCCGTCGTCCGCGGGTGGGAGGGGGGCTCCATCCTTGTACCACAGCACTGATGGTTTGGGTCGACCCTCCACCACGCATCTGAGGGTTGCGGGCTCACTGCGACCGGACACTGTGTTCGATGGGTGCTCCTTTATGCGAGGCGCTCGATTTTGTGCTGATGAATGAAAAAGGATTTATATAATTAAATAGTATTTTTGCGAAGGTCACAGATTTGATTCCTAGTGCAAGGAATATCTAATACTTGGTAGGGTATTTCTTCGGCATTCGAAATGTAGCATATACATCGCCTGATTTACTTGAGGCCACTGGATGAGCACGCATCCTATGCAGCGGTTTAAATGACTCATGCCATTAGGTAAAATGAAGGCAAAGTCAAAACTCAGAATACTTTTTTAAAACTCGGATCCACTCAATCTTGAGCAATGATCATTATCTATATCATAAGTCCACTGCTAACTATGAAACTGTCACAGATTGTCGTACTGATAGTGATTTACATAAATGATAGTTTTTGCCATAATCACTAAGCTTGATAGGCGAGTGATGGTTACAGAGCCCCTTCCTGCTACAAGATATATATATACAAGCCCCTACGAGACTACTATGTGATTTGTTAAATTGTGCTAGTTACACTTACTAGTTGCTCTAAACTAAAATTTCATTCAACCAAAGTTCACAAAATATACGGAATATAATCTCGTCTGAATAAATAAAACTTCAGTAACAATCATCTATTGTTGTAAATTTAATTCATACCTACCGACTTAATATTTGAAATGCGAATGTGAGTTTGTTTGTTCTTCTTTACTTCGCCTCGTAGCAGAGTTAAATAAAATTGGAACTGTCTAGCCTAGCATGTTGGCTGAAGTACGAGTAAATAAGGCGAATGTCGTTCGGTGACCCCCGCGTTATCTTCACTAACCGTCATCAATTATTATTAGCTTTTACATATAAGTAACATCTTTTCTTTATCTTTTTTAATCTTTTTATTTTTCCGCGTGGTGGACTATGGCCCATACACTCTCTGTAGGAGAGTAGGCCTGAGCCCCTCCAGTGGGGACATATATAGGCTGTTGATGATGAACATCTTTTAACCGATTTCTAAAATGAGGAGATTCTCAATTCGACTGTATGTTTTTTATGTTTGTTACTTCAGAATTTTTGACTGAGAGAACTGATTTTGTAGTTTTTTTTTAATTTGAAAGCTATTGCTTCCCGTGTGGTCCCATTTCAATTTGGTCCAGTTCTGACAATGACATCTATCAGAAAACCATATAAGTCTTAAAGCTTTAGACTATTAAGGCAATTGAAGTCGGTTTCTAATTCTTTTTGAACGCGTTAATTATTCACAAAGGTGAAACTAATTAAAAACAATCATTCTGCAAGTTTAAGCCTTGACTGTGTACACTATTAACCTTAAAACGTCATCACTAAATCCAATTTTGTGATATTTTGGTCTAGTCATTTTGTACATAAAAAACGTTAAATATCTTCGCATAAAAATTAAAGGCTGCGTTGAAAGAACATTGGACGTTTTTTATTTTTAACTAAAGATTTTGTATTAACAAAATCCTTTAAAACTGCAATAGGCTAGATTACACCAAATCAGATTGGGGTTAAATTGTATTTTAAACCATAAAGGGCATTATAAAGCTCCTCTAAAATTTAAAATATCTATTATTTTTATTATATTATTTAATTTTTTCTGGACTTTTACACTTATAAAGCCCGCAAAAATTCAAAAAAACCAACTTGCTCGTATAAAATTTTTTTTTTTACGTTTTGCTTTTTAATTACATTGTGAATATTTTTTTGTAAGGGCGTGGTCACATAAAAACATTATTTTACGAGATAACTCAAATATTGTTAAAAGTTTCATACGTTATCTATACTTCAATACTTAACCGTGACGTCACGCCTGAGTACCGATTTGTATGGAGCGTTTTTGCACCACGTGACTAGAATCACTTTTCGTTGGGCTATATTAGGAAAACTATACATCATATCGAAAAATCTTTAATAAGGCTATTTATCTTTGCACACGGTCTCTCGAATAGGGGAATAAAAATAATTTAGTCATCATCCGTATTATATTATTTTTCTAACAATCGTTTGAATTTCATTGTTCTTTTGAAGTGCGGACTTTTTTGTGCCGTCTGTTTCCTTTAGTTTTTCGGAATGTATTCTAATTTATATGCTACTCCATGCTACTCCGTTAGAAAACGAACTGTGTATAAACAAAGTCAACAGTTAAATGATTACCACACGAACGATTTGAATACATAACAGCATGTTATATTTCTCTAGGGACGAACACCATAAATTAATTATACAAGCGATAAATTCTAGTTTTTAAACACAAACAAAATAACATACAAACTATTACTTGATTATAGCCCGAGAGCTATTTTCTCTTGGGAGAGATAAATCACCAGGTGTAGGCTATGGATACCTAAATAACACTGAAATAATGAGAGTCATTAAGAAATTAACGTCTCCTATAAATTAAAATTTGTTTTATGTGTAAAGTAGGTCGACCTCCTTACAAATTGTGGCAACGTATTACTTTAATGTCAATGTAATTAATCGGAACAGAAACTTGGTCGTAAAATGTGAATGTCAAGATAATTCTTACAGCGGGCATTTAACGACGATTGGTTTTACGAATTCAACAGCATTTTGCCTGAGTTTTTGCATTTTTGCAAACCAAATGCCGCAATTTCGCAGCCGTTGTGGTCCCAGATAAGAATAGGATTACAATCTCTAATTATTTTGAGATGTTTTCTGTAGTGGCTTTAGAACTTTTTTAAAAATGTATGATGGATATTTGCACTTGGCCTTTATATCACTTGATGGTAAGTGGCGATAATGCCGATGGATGGTATGCGTGCGCACCCAGTCGCTTCAAGCTAATGGTGCGCTGGCTCTATTACCTTTCATACCGGAACACAGCAGTTCTATTAACACTGCTGTTTGGCGGCAGACTAAGGTAGCATTGTGGTAGCTAACCTGGCAGACATAGAAAATTCCTTACCACCAAACAAACCGAATACCGATAGATACCCCCACTGGGAATCGTACCCGGAACCTCAGGATTGTAAATCCAACATTTAGCTATTAAGCCATGGAGGCGGTTAAACTTTTATTATTAATAATTTCTTTAGTTTTAGTGCAGGTTCTGTTTACAATGCTATGTTTATTTATTTATGGGTAACTTGTATTCGTACTAGAGCAAATCAAGGAACTAAACCGGAATTCTTTAATGGTTAAAAAAGGCAAATGCTTCGTAACGACCCTCTGCCTTCAACTACAACTCTCCATATCGTTCCGTGGATAAGCAACAAATCCGAAAGAGAGGCAGCACCTACAGCTACACCTTACCACGATCAGCGCTGCACTAATGTCTGTCAAGCGCGGTAGGTAATTGTGTAAAATGTCAAGTAGACCCCGAATGAAGCTGATATTTTTTTAAATGTGTTTAATTCTAAAACCTGATGAAAATTATAGTCTCATATGGCCGATACAGTTCTTACAACTTTTTTATCGAAAGACAGAAAAAGAACGAATAGCAGTCTCGTTTGAAATTACAAATGTGGAACGGTTTATTTTCACACCTCAATTTATCAACTGACTGCTATGAAAATTGTCATGGAAAATTGGACAATAGGACATTACTCAGAGTGTTGCTATGAACAAGGTCTTATGACACATAAATGCATTGCACTGAAAAAGATTTCCGAACCCTCCACGAGGGCAAATAGTAATCAGAACTAAGGCATTCAACGTTAGGTCTCTTCTCTTTGATTTGTGTTGGTACAGAATATCTTGTATCTCGCGGTAGACGATATAACGTATAGACACAGGATACCTTTCATCTCGCGGTTACCAATAAAACTTTACCAGAGGGCGTCGTAAACTTGACTTTATAATGATTTTTAGTTGTATGTGTTGAGGAATTTAAATTTAGAACAACATACCTTAGAGCTCTTTGTATATTCTGTTTCCGAATTCACCCATTTTTCCTTTTTGAAGGAAGCTTTGCTTCTAGAATTTCTTAAAATGTACTTTACTCGTTTTGATTGATGGTGTGTTTTATATAAACATTTATATACCGCCCTGGCTTCCAACTTAATATTTCAGTCTGCCCCCAAACAACATTGTAAATAGCATTTATGTTTTGCGGTTTCATTAGTGGTAATAGATGACCTAGCCGGTGCCGTACTAATCTACTTCTGAGCATCGATTGATGTTACGTTATCGTCACTGTCATACTGTATCTCTTCTTATGAGTCGATTTTGTACTACGTAGCAGATAAATACATGTCATTTTTGCCATACGGACGAACAACAATGAAGAGGTTATCCGTTATTTTTTTTCTTCAACTGTATGGTTTTTTTTTTAAATTTATGTTACACTTTAACCACGCCAATTACGAATCGATTTCCATGACATTTTTTTCGTTTACTTTAGATGTGGTCCCATATAAATTTTATAGAAATTGATCTAGCAGTTTTTGTAAAATCAAGAAAAAAAATATATACCTAGATAATACTCTAAGGGAGTACATTGTAGGGGATAAATGCTGTAGACTTTTGGGTAAGCTGTAGTCGGTTTCTTAGTTATTTAAAACGCATCAATTATACAATGTCAACTTGAACATAATCCATTTCGTACATCAACAAACACTTGGTACAAAACAAACATCAGAACTGCGATCAAAGTGCAAAGAAGATAAATGGAGAGATTTAATTGCCTTCATCCATTAAGAGGCTATGCTGTTGTCAAAGCGCCCACACAAACGTAGTCCAGTCATATTTTGAGTATTAAGCTATGAAAATCTATGAAATTTTCAAGACACAATCTAGAAACAAATGTCTGTGTCGGTGGTGAGTCAGATTTTCGTTTAAATATATACTTCCAGAGTTACAGGGCGTCAAAGTATTGTATTTTTCGGTAGTAAAAAGCCCCAACTTTGAACCTGTTTTACAAGAGTATGAATCAATTGAGAACAATTTGGAAAAACCACCGACATCTGAAATTTCATTAGTATACTGTATTAAAAAAATGGTTACATAATATACTGTATCCTTCAAATGATCCCTGGACTACGAAACATCCAAATAACGGGTGGATAACATCGCATAATGTATGCTGTCTCACCGTACGCGCTCGGGTAGGATAGGGCTCGGAGAGTGACAGCTACAAAACAATTTGACCTTGAAACCGACCACGTGGTCTTACCAACATAGCCTCTTAACCCACTTTCCAACGACATCAAACGATGCATTTGCATCGTCAAATAATCCTTAGAGTGTAGTTATGTAATTCATGAGATATTAATCTTTTGGCAAAATAATGTTAGTTAAATGAGCGAAAATTAGTTTGTTTTTAAGGCTTCCAACATCCGATGAAAAAACGGAATCCTTATAAAATCACTCCGGTGTCTGTTTATACGACTGTCACAGCTGATTATCTTAGCAACGACAACAGCTATCGACTTGAAATTTGGAATATTTAAACGGAATAATTACCTGTGGTGTGGGTGTAATGAAATTTGGCATCCACATAGCTTATGTCAATAAGAGAGTATACGCTAATGCTATTCTGCTAAAGTATTTTCGGAGGCTTTTGAAGCCGACAGAGACGAAGTTGTGGGCAAAAGTTAGCGTCAATTTTTATAGTATTATCTGTAAAATTGCATCTTTAGTAAATTATTAAAGCTGTGATGAAAACCACTAAACTCGGTTATCTACTCTCCTCATCTATTCAGGCCAAAGAACTGTGATCCAGGGTTCAAATAACCAAAGTCAGCAACATACCCATACAAGTTAAGTTGCCGGAGGATCGACAAGTGTTGCTGCAGATGAGACTGAGTGGAGACCACGTCGAGGCAAACAAATAAGATGACCACAAGCCAGGAGGAAAATAGACTCATGTAAAAAAGGATGTAAATCAATGAGGAGAGCAGAGATCCTAGTTTTACCGAGTCGATACTGAATCTAAAATATCACGTTGTTTTGTAATACGAGTATTTTCAACTGACTTCAGAAAATGTAGTAGTTTTTTTCGTGTATTTTCTCGTGTTGCTCAAATGTTTGCCAATTGTGATTTATTGCTTTTTGCGGTTGCTATAATGGGTGCTATCATTAAAATTGTGGAACCACCTCTAATGGTGAAAAATCAGTCATTTTCACTCTTAAAATATTTCGTGCGTTTCCGATTGTTATAATGACACGATGTTTTGGCCCGTTATTGGGATGGATAAAATTCTTAAAAACCATGAAGCCAAAAAGATGTTACTTTACCACCCGCTCCTCAATACGGCGTTAATCATTTACCTTTAAATGAGCTGAAAAAAATCATTGTAGTCGGTCCCTTTTTAAATATTTTTAAAACCATGAATTTTATTTTATATCGTAATACATATAGTCAAACCTAAAATTCCAGAAAATATAGTAATCGAATAAACGAGACCAAAAACTATTCGGTAATGAAATATGCTACTTAATGAAATTTAATATAATTATAACTACTGTTAAATGTTAGTCATTTGCTATATACTGACGTATTTAAGTTTACACTTATTCTTACGCGATACTGTTATTTATCTTTGAAACGCTATAACAATCAGATTTAATTAATTAAACAGACAGACCGTTTACTTTCGTTTACGTCTCATACCACACATATTTGGTCGATTTGTAGTAAATTAATTTAAAAGCAAGTAAGTTTTAATTATTTCGAACCATTTATAGTTACTTGATACATATAATATTTATTAAACGTATATCATTGTTTCTCTCTTGAAACGTGGTGGTCTACCGAAGGCGTATTATAAGAAAAGAAAAGAAAACGAAGAGGAAAATATTATTTTAACAAATTTAATACAGTTTGTAATAATGAACTACCATTCTGTTGGCCTATTATAGTTTCATGTGTAAAAAAATATGTAATTTTAGAAAAATAGGTCGCTTACCAGAATTTTGAATGATTGGGCTGCAGATTTCAAATGTAGCGATGTGGTTTATGGCCATATCATCGTCTGCATTATAAGACCTGGGATGGACGTCAATAAATCTATCGGATCTCGTATCAGTTTATGGTGGTCACAAACGAGGTATGACAACTAATTGAAGAGATTTCAAGAACGACTGAAGAGACGAGGCTTAGACAGCGATCAATAAAATCAAAGTTTTACTTTTTATTTATCTTTAGCTGATGCCATCCTAACATTTAGTTCACCCCGAAAGTCCTTTCAAAAAAGAAGTTTTGAAGTCGTATAAGCAGGACTTATAGTTTCGGAGATTTCCTCCTAAATCCAAACTTAAAATTTATCTTTAATTTTATAAGCGTCGGTGTGAAATTATTTGTATTTATTTGATTTAACTTAAATTAGTTAATTCTTCGGTACTTTCACGGAAATTCTATAGTACAAATAGGAATCATTCGTCAATATAATGTTGGATGTTCATGTTCAACCAGAGCAACGAGTACGAAGCTAATCGGAGATACGCAGGAAATCTTTCATTTACTTTTCTCACCATCCATATCGGCTGGCGATAAATAAAGTCAGTCGCCCACTCAAGAGTTAGACATACGGCTTGTATTAATGCGTTCATAAAAAATGGAAAAAAAGAAACGGGAAGATCTCTCTATAGCCTCTGTCTGTCCGTTCCGCTGCGTTTAGATACACGACGGATAAAATGACATGCGTTACTGCTATTGTGGTGAGCGTTTATTGATTTACGTTGGAATTCCTTAGCTACAGGTGTAAGTTGAAGGTATTGTTAAAACTGATCCCTACTCTTTAAACCATCATACTTTTTAAATCATACCGACATACTCCTTCAACTTAGACATTTTACACATATGTATATTAAAACATAAACGTAATGAGAAATTGTGTATCAAATGCCGACACCCAGTTATTTGAAGTATTTATTTATTTTTATTTTATTTTTTATTTTTAGTTCTGGAGAAATAACAGAGAACAGAATATTTTAAACTTAAAAATAAATAAATTATACCATAATAAATCAATCTGCCACCATAAACATTCTCGCTAAGGTTTACATAAATTATAATTATGAAAGGGCAAGAGAAAGGTTCATAAAGTGGTTGCAATTTATTTTTCTCTCTTGCAAATCCATCCAGATATTTTGCTTGTATAATTTTTCAACAACAGTCATTAAAGAATAAGTAATGTTTAAAATGTGGAATATTTTTGTGGTTGCCAAAAGCTTAAAAAGTGACGAATATCAAAATATTTTTTCAAAGTCATTCAAAACTGGTACCAGTGCCATCTAGACAATGCGAGAAATACCTACAATATTTGAATTTTCAATGCTCTAGCCACAGCAACTATGACCGCTGTTGTAATACATTGAACTTTATTCATTACGAATTATTATTGTAAGTTTCAAAATCGAGCTACAACTTACATTTTCAAATTAATTTGAACACATGGCCGCAAGTGTCGTGAGCCTTAATTAGGATTACGCATACGGATAACTTTTTATAATTCAATGCGTCTTCTTGAGTAAAATTATATTGCACATGTAGTATAACAATTCTATGTATTCGTAATAAAGTGTTTTGATCATTTTTATTTCATACTCCATCATAAGGGTATAACCACGAGTTACATCGACCAGATAAATTTTTGTCGACTTTAATGTGGACATCATTTCGACGTACTAATAGATGCGAACATTAAAAACATATCATGTTTTACTACGAGTATTGAACCAAATAACTTACTATTTAACCAACAAGTACGTTGTATTTTAATCAAAGCAACTTGATAGACACATAGTACTAAACCCTAAAACGAATGGATGTTCTTATCTTAACACAGACATATTACTCGTATTCAGACATGTTCACGTATGAAGGAACTACGCCAGACAAAAGTACACTAAACATCAGACACTCGGTCGTTAATATGATGCGCACGTCATTGTTATTTACATGTGTGGGTATATTAAACGAGGTTTACTCAGTATATACTTTTAAAATCCGTGTTACTTACTTAATCTGAAATCGTACAGCAGAAAGCCCAATTTGCTGGTTTTTTTTAAAAAGTGTTTATTTCTTAAATAACTTTTACAGAGTTTTGCAGGGGCCTTCCAGAAAGTAGTCTTTCGACACTTGTGTTGGAAGTGCACCGCGTCTTCCAGACGGATTTACACAGTATTATTTAAGGAAAAGACTTATCATTATGTTAGTAAAAATTATTCTGTTTTAAATGTTATGGTTTTCTTTTAATCTTAGTTCCTATTTTAAGTTTGCTATGCTCATGTGTGTATTTGTGTGTGTGTGTGTGTATGTTTGTGTGTGAGTTGCGAGAAGAATTGCACACTCCTCTGCCCTACGGATACTGAAGTTCTTTGGGATCGGTTTAGTGTAGTTTATCTTTATAAAATACACGCGGAACCCAATCTCGATAATTTCCAGTCATAATCAATATATTTTTAGTGAGACACATGGCGGCGGCAGTAGTGCTTTATTAATACTTGTCACTGTCACTGATAGTCTGGTACCCGTACAGTGGACATGTTGTCTTTTTATATGGCGCGTGTGGGCGCAATCGACGGGATGTATTAATTTTCAGCTTTTGTCCGATTGAAATCTGTTTGGATCCTTTTGTGAGTTCTGTACCTGTAGGTAGGACTCAGGGATTTTAATATTATATCATGAGCTTATTTTTTCTTGCAGATTCAAGGGAGCCGCTGGATGCGAACTACTCGGCCCTGGTCTGGTATACATATGTATACATAAGGTAAATTACAGATTTGCCCACAGGAAAAAAGGCCGATAGGTATGTCAGCAGGGACGCGTATGTTCAATAGTGAATTATTCAAGACTGATCATAATTATGGTCACCCAAAAAACATACCACTCACACATGGCGAAGGGTCCCTTACCACGTGTTTGACTCTGGTACCACCGTTTAATATTTAACACAGAAACGCGGACAGAAACACGCTTATTGAATGGTGAATTTGAAATTATCTTAGAAAAAAAAAGGGTAACATGTTTATTCCAGAAAATATTCATTATACCTACGTGCTAATGAGGCGTTTCAAATAGGCAATGCACTTTGTACACAATTTACAATGTTATTATTTTTAAGACCACGTCAAAATGTCACTTTATTGATGTATGTTTCCGTTTTGCGATTGCTGGTTAGGGTCGCGGGGAGTCGTTGGATGCAAGTGGCTCGGGACCGGTCGATGTGGCATACCATGAAGGAGGCCTTGTCCAGCAGTGGACGTTTCCTGGCTTATGATGATGATGATTGCGGCAAACCAAACTCTTTCATTTCTAATGGTATTAGGAAGAACGATAGTATATTATAAAATGTATATATGTGTGTGTTCACTTCCAGTCTCAACAAATAAAATTTTGCTATCGAAAGCTGAATAAAAAGTTACATTATTTCTCTCTTCAGACAATGAACAGATGCGAAGCGATTGAACTGTGTTCATCTTTTGAACTATAAAATTGACACAGTCATTCAACCTCAAAATCGAAGCGAGGAAACCCAACCGATTGTGAAATGAACATTTTCAGAACCTCATTTAACGCTACCAGTTAACTTTAATTAAAGCTACGTTTAAAAAAAGACCACCATTGTTTCGTTAACGTAGCGCCGAAACGGAACTACATTTCGTTAATTGGCTGTCTGCTACCTAAAACTACTTTAATTACTGGATATTGTCAGGGCCGAAGGCACGGGGTCCATTCTTCCATGAAATACTTTTTAATTGATTTTGATTAGAGACGACATCTTTCAAGTGTCCAGGCCGCATACTCTGCCGGCCAATTTCTGAACACGTCTTATCAGTTATTTAATCAAAAAGAATTTTGAAGGCCTCCCAGGAAATGTTTAATTTGTCTCGTATTCATGAAGAAATTATGCTTGTTTGAAATTATTTAAAAATAATAATATAAGTATTCAGTGAAATAAGATATTGATATTCAGACCGACACACTTAGTTATCTCACACACAAATCAAATCAAATTGAATTAGCCACGAAAACTAACTAGACGAAATTTGTATCAGTCCACATCAGAAAAAAACTTTCAATCTACGTAGTTCTCATAATAACCCCACGGAGCTAGAAAAAGTGACTGAAAGTTCCTGTAGCCCCTTCCCCTGCCATTTTCTCCACCTTAACGTCCTCGGTAAGACATGTTTTTTTTTCTAAAGCCGAAACAAGATGATAATATTACTCACAATAAACCTAATCACGTACACAAGTATTAATAATGTATTTTGTGTCTAACTTGTGATGAAAATAAGATAGACATTTATTAAAAACATTTCTCCAGACTATCTCCGAACATTACAATACTGGCAAGACCCTTAAAATTGAGTAGGAAGGAAATAGAATCATCAATACTAGTATTCCTATCAGTCTTCAAAAAACTTCAAGTAGATATAAAATCATGTCATACGTTGAAATCATTAGATACACAAGTGGCATGAGTCTCCCTCGTGGAACGCCACGTCTAACAACTTGGTAGTCTTATTGATTGGCGATCGCAATAAGATGTTGTTTATTGGTAGGTAGGTGCTGCTGCCAATCTCTCGATTGTTCCTCTTAAACTATATTACCTATGCGCCCTTAGTCTCCTTTTAGGACACCCACGGAATGACGTGATGTAATCCTATTTTAAAGGCAAGAAGATTACGGTGTCCAAAAGAAATATGTGTAGTTATATTTCTTTTGGACAACGTAATTTTCTTGAACTAACAGTCCGGAGGTTTCGGGTTCGATTCCCAGTGGGGATACCTATCGGTTTGGGTGGTGGTATGAAATTTTCTATATTCGCCTGACTCGAAACTACCATGTTTCCTAGGTCTGCCGCCAAATCGCAGTGTTAATAGCCTCTTTGTTCCGTTATGAAAGGTAGCTCAGCAAAGGCTTCATTAGATTTAGGCTTTTGGGGTGCAAGCTTTCCATCCAACTGCCTTACCATCAGGCACATGATAAATAATCAGCAAGTGAGATGAAGAACAAGTGCAAGACCACGAGACATTAAAAAAAATCTCAACGGAAAAAATACCTTCTAGAAACGGAAAAAAATAGTATTTCTTTCTTTCAAAAAAATTGCTTGATCCTGGCTCCGGTCCTGTAATTATCACCATCAGATAACTACGACGCTTCACACAACTCTACGATATTAAAAAATATTACTTTTATGTCAGTCAAAAGCTACAACAATGCAATTCTACAGTGCGGTGATATCACACTACAATCTTAATTAGGAAAAATTTTACTTATTGTAATGTACCATTCCAAATTACTGTAAGAGTTTTTAATTAACTTCAAATCTACAAAACTAAATGAGAAAATATGTTTAAAACGCATTTAAAATAAAATAGTCAGGCAATTACAGTATCTTATCTATACAAATTAATTTAAAAACTTTATTTAAATCTAGTTTGTTTAAAAACATACTGCTAACAGAAACTACTAATAGAAAGTTTCATTACACTGAAATACTGCTTTACGTTTGCTTTTTAATTTAAATGTATCTACCACTACTATTCTCTATAAGAACTCTAAATTCGAATGCCTTCAAAATCATTATACTCCAAAGAGATTTAAATTATATATAGTAGGTTAGTGAAAAGTCTTTGTTATACAAATATATAAAATTAATAATGTTATTTTTGAGCCTCGACAAAATAGCACTAATCTAATTCAAATTTGAATAATCGCAAAGCTTATGTATAACAAAGATAAATAATAAGATAATAAAGGTAATAAATTTACCATTAGTCCCATCGAGTCCAATGAGAAGCAAATGCACGAGCACAAGAAACACAAATTGGCTCCTCCCATTGACTGTGTTATCGCACTCATTAACACCAACATCCACCATGCTGCCACTGAATTACACCTAATTTTCACACCATCTATAATTTACATGTTTAACATTTCACTGTGCTGGCAACACTATATGCTTTTTATATAAGCAATCCTGGCCATTCAGAAAATATAAAGTCGTTCCAAATTTAAATTTGAAAAGTTCGGCGGGCGCGCGGCATCGCGTTCCGAAACGCGGTGGGGTCGCTCCACACGACTGTACGGTTTGAAGTCTTGCGTAGTACTATCACGCGCCTCCCTCCCTCATCTCGGACTGTTTACATTCTCCTAAATGGGGGGACACAAAGGCCCCTAGCTGGTCTTCTTATACTTAAACCATTTACCTGTTTCGGAACGATTCCTTTTTTGGATGTCCATAGTGCGAACGAAACTTTTTTTAACCCTAACAAGTTTTTGATTAGCATCGTTCTGTACTGTCGCGGCTACTTACGGTCTCCTTTGAAATAAATGGTGTGAGTTTTTACTGAGTATACAAAGCTCATCTTTTTTGTTTTAAGCCTCAGTATGGTATTCTTTAAGTGTTTGCAGGAATGCTTGAATGGGTCATTGTGTCTCGTAAATTGTAACTCAGTAGAAATTCTTTTTACAGAACCATGGAAAAAATTAAACCAAAAATACCTCTACTCTACTTATGTTATGAACACTATAAAGTGTAACAATAGTTCCATTTAATAAAGGTTTCAAAGTTGTTTGGGTGTGACGTCTTTACAATATTCCAGAAATAAAAGAACGAACTCATTTTTTGCTCACACAAACACACCCCTCGACTAAAAATCTCAAAGACCCATTGAAAAAGGGAAAGGAAATTTAATACGGCTTATTTCATTTGACGCATTTGTCGAGTTAGCGCAGGCGCACCAGGCGGGCACCGACAAAGGCTCATATAAAAAACGTTCTAATTTCAAACCGGTCGCCCCTCCGCACGCGCTCCTGCGCATCCCTTCGATCATTATTATGCTGAAGAGGTCATTCACAGTTCGCACAATGCCAGCCAAACGTTCCCTGCATGGGCCTTGCTTTAATAGGTGAGGCTGGGTCTGTAACCCCTTTGGAACTTTTTGCGTCGCAATCATAAAACACGGTGTTACTAATGACTATAGAACTAGGTTTTCTGTTCAGTCTTAATTAAAGGTAATTGTGTCATGATCCTTTCAAAATATTATTTCAAAAACCTTATTGATTTCGTTTTATAATGAGATATCAGATCATTTGTTCAAAATGACCATGAATAAAATAATAATTGTACTATGTAATAATAGTTATCAAACTCAATATGTGTCTAATTAAATGACTATAAATATAAACTTTTTTCTTCAATTTCATGACAATGACTTTCGCCTTTGTAGTTCTTTGAAATTATTACTGAGGATAAACACATTACATAAATGGGAGTATAATATACATTTATCTAATAGAAAACAAATTATGTCCGTAACCCAAAGTGGATTCAAATCCATTGAGTTTTTATGCATGATTCAGTCATCCGTACACGCTTCCACATTTTATATAGAAGATAAAAGCCACTTATTTCTGTAAACGAACCCGAATAGCATAACTAAGTAAAAGAGAAAACGAGAACTACAAGAACTATATTTTTTACAACAGAACCAGACAGAACATATCAGACCAGTACGACTCTTTAATACCGCCCCGTACCCGTATTTCGCACTGTCCAATTTGCAGGAATATTGGATATTGTAAATGCAAGTTGGCAATCCAAATTATATTGGTTTGCAGATTACCTCGTCTGGAGTAGTATACGTCCGTAAGTAGCTATCTATTTTAAAAAGCTAAAAATAAAACAACCTTTTAAATAATCCTGAGATAAATAATTCAATATCCATTTAGGAAGGGCCTCGGTTGGGACGAGATTAAAAGATAATTGCGTCATAACGTATTAATATTTAAAGTAAAGGATAATCGCGGTTTACGTTTTAACTTTAATTAAAAGTTACTCGGGTCTCGAACGAGTTTCACCGCTGGATGTCATTACCGTGGATATTATAATTACAGTAGAATTTTTACGACACATTGATATGGTAATTGTAGCTGGGACAGATTGACACGTTGACCCTGTATGTAAAAGGTTTATTGTAATTAATTAATAAAAGCCCATGTTATTTCGCCTGTGGATAATTATTTGTTTGAATCAGGCTCCAAGGCCCATATTATACAGATGTACATTATTTTGATTGAAAATTATTGTAATAACTTGGGATTCTTCTATCATACTATGGAAGGAAATGTATTACTTCAAGCACCACCCTGGCTAAAGGCTACACTCTTTGACTAACATTCCGCAGGTCCCGGGTTCGATTCCCAGTGGAGGTATCAGTCGGTACCCGGTTTGGTTGTTGTTAGGACATTTCTATGTCCATCTTAGCTACCACCATGTCACTTAAGCCAACAAACAGCAGTAGTAATAGCACTGTTGGGAAGGAAGTTGGAAGCCAACGCTTCATTCGCTTAACATAGGCTTCTGAGTGCGCTCGCTTACCATCAGGTGACAAGAAGGACAAGTGCAAACCCATCATATTTTTTCTCTTTCAAACGAAAAAACAATAGATATTTATCATCGTAACTTAATCATTATTTTGATGCTTGTGTCGATTCGGTGACGTCTAACGCCTTCTTTGTCGCCCTGGGAAGTTCATATCAGGAAGGAAAAGAACGACCTCCACGTCGCGACGATTGAATTTCACATGATGTCATTCAACAGAATATATGGTGGATTGTTGATCATAATAAGGTTTAAGTTTAGTAACAAACAGATGCTGATATAATTCCCCCTATAATGTCATCTTTGTCATCTTCTAAGACAAAACAACACACAAATAAAAAAACTCTGTTTCATGATAATAGCTCAGTATAGATAGGTACTTGTTTTAATAACAATCGAGTCGTAAAACTGTTATCTTGAGCGCTTCCTTACCAGACGAATTTTACAATGTATTCTGGAATCGCATTAGAAATTCGAGACTTTTATAGTTCAAACTGAAAAAATTGAGCGCCATAAAATGTTAATTTCATTACTGAACCAACGCGGGTAAATTTTAGACATGGTCGTCCTGGTAGGAGAATAAGGCTAAGCCAATAAGAGAAGAAGAAAAATTCTAGGGTACGTAGGGTCTACCTTAACATCTACAGTCATTTGATTCATTCTTAATGAAATCATCAGGTTGAATGCATACTTCCTATTCCTAGCAATGCAAACAATATACCAGATGTCACATACCTGCATCTGTTTTAACCAAGTTTAAGAATAAAAAATTCAGTGCATTTGAAATCAGAGTAGAAAAACAGTAGCTGCACGGATGTTGCCTAGCAAACGTGCCTACACTTGCAATGACATCGACTCCACCAGTTTAAACTGAACTCTAACTTACCATAGACGCAAAGTAAAAGCTACTTGCAGGAAAGATTCTTTTAAATTTGTGACAAAATTTTTATTGCTACCAACAAGTCAATAAAACGAATCTAACGTTGAATGAGTAAATAGTTGCCATAAAAAAGAACTAGATTTGTAATCCAAAGCGAGGCGTAATACATTTGGACATGAACATTATAATTTTAATGTACATAATCTAGTTTCGAAACTCCACACACCTACTTACTACGCTCTGCGAATATAAATTTAAAAGCTCTTTGTTGTTTCATATTATATTATTTAGATTGTTGTTGTTTTCTCTGTGAGGCCCCACTACACATTTTATCTAACGAGATGGTTCATGGTTGCCAACTTAAAATACGAGTAATAATTTTCTAGAATAAATGATTTTGCAAACACATTGCAATTGTTATATTTAATGTATCTACTTTTGTCAAAATAATCTATATTGATTATTTTGTATGCATCCCTTTTTTAATAACAAAATAAATACGAGCACATTTAATGATTTTAAATACATTTAAACCAAACACATTCATTTTAGCGGTAGTATGAAATAGAACGGAACTAAAGCAGAAACTTCAAATTCTATGAAGGTGCGAGGCTTCCCTTTAAAACTAAAAACTTGAATCAGAACTGTAAATTCCAAGAATATGTGAAGGTGTCCTATTCAACGGCATGGTTTGGTTAATCGAGCATGGTGCGGACAGAGATCCTTCTGTTTCGAACCGCACTTGTCACAAGCAGATTTTAGCTGCTGATACTGAGAAAGATAAATGAGCAACTTCGCAGAATTGGATTTGTCAAAACTAATTTTGGACCGGTATTTTATGGTAGTATCATGTTTTTATGTCCAACGACATGAATTTTGAGATCATAATTTATGTTTGTGGCGTATTGTCCGAATCAAATAACACACTCTCATGTCGCCAATTTCCTTGCGATTTTATAAAGGATTCTAGGACCGACCGGTCAATCTACAAAGGCAATTTGGAGTGCAAAGATTGTCAAGTTTTCACTAAACTATTAACGTGCTTTTTTGGATGCTTATATGGATGCTTGCAAATAGGCTTTTTTAAGACAATTAAAATCATTTTGATTAATTTGGAATTAACTTTGTAGGTACTTATTATACTTAGTTTTTATTCTTGGAAATAAATTATTACCTCACTTGCACTTATCGACTCTTCACACTGACTTGACTGTAAATCATAAACGTCAGCAAGAAATAGATTACAAATAAATTGCTGACTTGACTGGTTAGTTTAATTAAGCAAAATGGGAGACAAGACGGTAAGAGACGTCGTTGTCAGCGTTTCTTCCAGTCATCCTACAGATTTGCGTTTCAAACGCTCAGATTATGTGCCAAAGCACTGTCCTCTCAATTTAAAATTATTTTATCCACAGAAGAATTATGTATATGGTAGCACTGATTATGTGTTCCAAGTTTCAATGTAGGTATAACTATACATCCTTGAGCTTAAGTTATTATTATTATCATGCTCTCTAATTGCACATTTTTTTCAATTAAGTCACACGAGTATTTTATGTCATGACCTTACTTTTTTACAATGAATTTCCTAGTTTCCTACTGATACTTTATATCATGCTAGAATATTGAAGGATTACTTACGTACGTATGTGTGTATTGAACAAAGGTGCTAAGCTAAATTAGAACCCAGAGGAAACTATCATCGAAGATTTCGATAGCGTTGAGCAATGCAGAGATATCGTGCTTGAAATAATTTGACAGCGAACCTCTATGATACTTTGTTATGTGAATTTAGAAAGTTTATTTTGTGTGATATTTAAATGTCTATAATATAGTCTAATTATGAAAATTAAAATTATATAGTTCTAGACAGTAAATTTTTCGAAGATGCTAGTTTATTTATTTCACCCCGTGGATAAAACAAAGTGAAACGAGTTTTTTAAAAAAACATACTTTTTATGGTAAATTACTACCTTAATAAGCCTACTGCTAGTTGAGTTTACCGTGAGCAATCGACCTTTTGTATGTAGCCTATGAATTGTATTATAAAAATTAACTTTTAATGAATTTGTTGATGTTTTTGTTGCGTAACAAGATAATTTATGTCAAAATCGGTTAAAATCGCAAAATATCGCTGTTTATTTATCAAGTAGTTTAGTTATCAAATTGTGTATGACACTACGAAATTAATACAAAATTCAATTCCACTTGCAACAACAACTTGGGACAATTGACAAATGAATGAAAATAGGCAATTCTTATCAATACAGTTACAGTGAATGAAACAGCATAATGATTGTGTATTGAATCAATAAATACTTGAAAATATGCATCCTCTCGTCACAGGTTTTGTAGATGGTTTTTAAAGTACCTAAATGTCAGTGCTGGTTTTGAATCCCCTGCGAAGGAGATTGTAGGAGGGAAATTACGACTAACTCCCTCAAGGACTGTGTGACTCATTAAAAACTGTTTTTCTTCCATAAAACTAATGAAACTATGTACAAATTAAAAGGGTTGATATCTTGTGTACTCGTATTTTCTCACACAAATGCCTCTTAGTCAATTTTGTAACCGCGTCGTCTCCACCGCCTGTCTATCTCCACTTCCCTTGCCTACTGAATACGACGCATTGATTGATGAGCGGACAACTGCCGTGTTTTGCATTCAGCTATTTACGGGCATTTCCTCCGCTTAACCCGTCTGCCATCCGTGATTAATGGTGGAAGAGCAGCCTAATACGTGGCACTGTGAGACTCACATACTAAGCGAGCTAGTGCTAAATGAATATTGTGGATTTGGGTGGAGAGAGTTTAAGAGCGCTTAGAATCCTAACACGATTCTAGGACGCAGTATACTTGAAATTGTACACTAACAAGACAATTGTAAATTGTTAGCCTTATTTAATCTCAGAGACGTGAAAATTACTAATCGATTAAATGCCGTGTTTTTACAATAGTGCGCACTGCCTATACTCTTTCTTTCTTATCGGCTCTCCATTACGATACTCGATTTGTAATTAAATAAATTATAATATTTTAGTCAAACAAAACTTTTCTTTTACAAAAAACAACTTTTTTTCTTCATTAGCAATGAGTATGTAATTGTATCTCTTCACAATTAAAATGCAAATATTCGTTTCCATGAAATAAATTTTATAAGATATAGAAAGGTCGCAAAGAAAAACGTGTTAGATTACATTTTTATATACAAACATTATTCTATATATACATTCACACTGTACAACGTCTAAAGACGTGTCAGGGGTTGCAATCACTAATGGCAAAAATTCTGACATCCTCACGGCTCGAAGACGTCTTTGGTAACATCATTCGACATTGATCCTTTTTACCTAGGAAACTAGAGATATCGTGAGCTAAAGTTGAGGGCATACGGTTGTTTTCCTTAGTGACTAAGGGTAAAACAAAGTACAATGTTGGCACTGGGACAAGCAAAACGTCCCCTAAGAATTGTATTATTCAGCTTTTGTAAACTACATAAAATTACACAGTAAGACAAAACTGTTATCAATGATCGTATAAATAATATTTATTGTATAATATATTATAATTATAAGGATTTGATTAATTGATAAGGACGCTATGTGAATTTAAGCACGGTCAACATATACCGTCATTTACTTTACTTGTGAATATAGGTAAATGTATTTGAAAGGTTGCGATAGCTGTATAGTTTCTATCGCTTTCTGCAGAGCGCCTTTCCGACCGTGGCCGTAGATTTATTGATATCAAAAAGATTGTATACACGAGTACAATGGGATTGCACGACCTTCATCACGTCTAGTGGTCTTCAATCGTCAACAACCTATATAATATGACCCTACTTTAGTGGCATAGACCTACTCTCATATAGAGAGTGTATGGGGCATAGTCCACCACGCAGGTCCAGTGCGGATTGGTAGACTTCACACACACCTTTGAATTTCTTCTCAGGAGTGTGCAGGTTTCCTCACTATGTTTTCCTTCACCGAAAAGTCTACGGTAATGATTTTTATCATTCGTACATAAATTCCAAATTGGAACTCAGGTACGAGCCAGGATCAAACCCAGACCTCGATTGTTTGGACGGACTAACGCTCTACCCAACTGAGCGACCACGGCATCTGATCATCATCATCTGATGTCAACTGCTGTTAGGTGAAGATAATTTCGAAAAGAAAGACTTTAAATTTGAGTAAAGCCTTGTCAATTTACTAAAGTTAATTTTTCATAGCGTTTGTGTAACTATTTAAATATCATTTAAATAGCATCCATCAAGAATCGTGATAACGACTTTGTGACGCATATTATCAAGAATCCGCTTTCTAGGAACTCCACGCGGTTAGATAAACCTGTAGTTTATTAAGAAACCTCCTTGACATTTCAACACAATTACTTCTATTTACCACTACAAATAACCGCATTATGAAAAACGTCTGACAATTTGCGGCACTCGTTGCCCAATTAAAATGTATACAGCTCGTAGCGCGAGAGTGGCTCGGCGCCCGCGCAGCCTACGCGTCGAGAGCTTTGTGCAGACGACGCCGCTGATAATTTGCAACCTGCTAATAGCTATCTTCACAAACTGCACGCTTTTAGTCTTATGTATGGTGCAAGTATACAAATAAATATGTAGATATGTAGATTGTGTTTTAAAAAGTCCAAAAAATTTGAAAACTTTGATCACGATTTATTGTAAGAGCTGATAAAATTAAACGTGTTTAAGTACCTGTTATGAAAACAAATATGTTGAATCTTAAAAATTTCTGAAAATTAAAGGTACTAATTAATAATTTCAACGAATCTTTCTACGCTTTATTGCATATCAGCAGCAAATCTATGAATGTATTAGTAAAGCAAGCTAGCTGTACTTTGAATTCAACACACAGATTCATTAAAATTTTCAGAAAAGAAAAGGCTTGCTCGGTAGTAAATGAATCTGGACCAATATTTGAGTAGAGGATTGTCGCTTAGTAGTAAAATCCGTCAAATAAGTATTTAAAAAATACAACAATCCCTCGTAAACCTTTTTTAGGTATACCAGTTGTAGGCATATAAAATAGTTTACGGCTTGTTATAATTTACCACGTGGAATTTCGTAAATATTGTATCCGAATGTACGAAGCGTAAAAAATTAACGGCCTCTAAACTTTTTACCGTCCATTCACGTACTCTCGTTACTTGTGACAAGCGGCAAGCTGCGTGGGCTGGTTAATGTATGCCTTTTGTGCTTAATACTTGAGTTGTACCGCAATTTTAGTTATTTAAGCGCCAGCAAACTATTATTTCGACAACTTTAAAGACCAAATAACTTCGCTTGATTAGTTCTAAAACAAAAAGCTATCGTGTAAACATTAAAAATACAAAAGTTCAAATATTATCTAAGATTATGCAGGAGTTAAATTTTTACCGCAATTAAAAACAAATTCGAAAAGTTCCATAATTGTAGTCGAATTCTTTATAATGAACTCAAAAGTAGAAAGTTTAGTTCCAATTAAGTTTCTATAGGGAAAAGTATAACTGTAAAAATTAACATTTAAATATCGCATTTCAAAGCTAAGTGCAAAGAGAAATACTTTCAAACTCCAAGTGTTTCAAGATCCCGACAAAGTTTCTGTTTAACAAAAAGTGAGAATGTTCCGCCTCAGTTCGTTACAGTCTTTTTTGTAAAGTTAAATAAAATAAAACTCTGTCTGAATAAAACTGTCTGGCAATATGTCGACTTGTCTAGAGTACTTTTTATGTGCCTAGAGAAGCAGACGTGCTAAACCTTGCTAGAAACTTTAGAGCTTTATTTTAATTTTCCTTGCACACGCCGAGTTTCCACGAGAAAAAATGTTCGACTACCCTGCACGTGCCGGAAATAAAGTGTGATACTTTATTGCTGCACTTTAAAAAGTGGGAATTCTCGTTTTTTATGGTACACACTGTTTTATTTGAAATTTCTTCCTTAAAACTCTAGCACAGTTTCTTTACAAATGATTTTGTTACAAAATGTACACAAACAAACTGAATTTACGTTAGAATTACCATACAAAAATGTTTTTTACAATAAATAATAAAACTGTATTCCTATATATTTTGTAAAAGTACATGTATATGGCAGCAACAACTTCTTGTTAGGAATTAAATATACGATGACTCAGCAGTCAGCACACTACCTAACTTTCATTGCTATACCTGTATTAGAAACCAGTTGTTAGCTCTATTTTTAACCGACTTCAAAAAAGGAGGAGTTTATCAATTCGACGGATATTTTTTAAATGTTTGTTACCTCAGAACTTTTACTGTGTGAAGCGATTTGGATTATTCTTTTTTTATTTGAAAGGTTGTGCTTCCCTTGTGGTTTTATTTCAGTCCAGTTCAGTCATATTCAATTTGGTCCAATTTTGACCACGGCATCCATAAGAAAACGTTATAAATCTTAAAAAGTAGACTTTTTGGGAATTGAAGTCGGTTTTCAGTTCTTTTTGAACGCATTTACTTGTTGAAAGTCACGCCTTATTGAGTATACTAGAGTTCTGAGCTTAGCACTAATTACAGTCGATCCTTCATCGTTATCGGTTCAAAGTAATGGGGTCTTACATTTACGGTCCCTCGTCAATTTACATTCACTTCTGCCGAGACAGCTTTAGTGAAAGTGGACAATCCGTTTAATAAACTCAGTCAAAACATAGATATTGTACGGATACCATTTGTGCAGAGTTATTTACACCATCTAGAACTCTAACGTGCTATTACCCAGGGACGGACTCCACCTAATATCGCATCTGAAGCACATTTCTTGCTAAACCTTAAACAAACAAATATGGCCTAGCTTTATATCACTTAAATAAATCTCCCTTGTTATGTTTATAAAATGGTCTTACGAAAAGTTGAGACGACAGTTAACCTATTGCAATAAAAAATGAATGTGCGAAACGATATTAGTGTTTACTTTTTCAAGGCATATTTGACGGTTGCTTTAATTATTAAAATATCGTTATCTATGTAGTAAAGTCGTAGTCTATTAATAAAAAATTAAATTACAAAACACTGTGACATCGTAGTCATTAAATAACATACACAAGCTTCTTATAAATTGCCCCAAGGGAACCAATGATCAGGATCCATCAAGGATCAGAACCAAGGAGAGTCATTTTACGGCACTTCAAATACCCTTATATATAAAAAATTTACTCCTGACTATCCGTTATCGCGTAATTTAAGACAAACAAACATAATCATTTTCACGTTTATTATTAGTATGGATTCACAACCATACAGTATTAATTTTATCTATCAACAATTTTCCACACTATATCCAATTTCTAACTATGTACTAGTTTCTCCATTGTATATAATTTAACTACCTGAAGATTATCATTCATTCAATTTGTTCGCAAATATCTTACTGGTCATAATATAAACCGTAAAGTAGTGAGTACACCTCCTTTTTTTACGGAGGGGAATCTTCTAAAGATACCCGACTCTTTAGGGGAAGAGCCGAGTTATGTAGGATTTTGACCTACTAAACCCCTCCGGTGGCCATCCGCTGCGCATGTCGGAGAGCTCTGGGTCCTCCAAAGGCCTGGCTACATCCCTGCAACTAACTACAGGTAGGACCGCGATGCAGTGAATAATTACTTTCGCACTCAACCTGTACTTGTGATTTATTCTTACCATCTGTCAAATTTCATGATACTATCATCTTTGCGTGACGTTATCTGTAATGGAGTGCAATTATGGGAAATCGTTTATTGCTTGTCATGTCGACTGCACTTTATACTTGATCAGCCGGACTGCAAGCAACAAGTATCATCTATTTAAAATAGTATATGTATAAACATATATTTAATCCAAGTGTAACGCAAACAGTTCTATAATTTCTGTAGAGAATTGTTTCTACACATTAGATGAATATTTTAATTATTTTGTTTTGACAGACTAAATAAATAATTGTTGTATTTATAGAAGTTTATTTTGAAACTGACGTATTTTTTTAAATTTTAATTAGTTTGTATTTGTGTTTGTAATTGTGTTTGTATTATATTATTTGTATTTCTCAATTTTTGCATGCCAGTCTCTGGCTAAATGTGAGATACTAACACAGTATTCATTAAGACCAATTTGTAATTTTGAACCACATTTATGCTTAATAAATAACTTGAACTTGAACTATACGTAAAACTAAATAAATAAATAATATTAAAAAACCATCACGACTTCTGCGTGGAAAAGTAAACTTTAAATTTTAAATTTACCATGTGATGTTTCTGAGGTCAACGCCCATTAATTGCTTGTACAACGTCCAATAAAAAAACATATATGCCATGGCTACACTTGCTATTTTGTTTCCTGTACAAATACTTTCTTTCCCAGCTTCAATCTTGAACTTGGCCTTTGTCTCAAGGATATTGGATCGAACCGAACTTGTTAATGTGGCAATGAACTTTGTAATTCAACGCAATCAACGATATTATATAAACACTGCTGTTTAGCAGACTTAGATAACATGTTAGTAGATAGTAGTGCTTAGGCAGTCAGGTAGAGGAGTGCATATAACTATCCAAACCGAAGTATGACAACGCCTGGAATCAAAACCTCCACCTGACGTGTGTGAAGCCACTAATGTCATGCTGTCATCATCATTCTCGTCAGATGAACAAATCCATAGACATGAAAGCTAGAAAATATATGGCACTAACTTGAGTCAAATAGTCAAAAAATTGAACGTTCTATCTCCCAAATCGATCGGGACAAACAAATGGATTAAAATACATGTAATTAATAGAGATAATCTTACTGCAGTCAGAGGTGACTCACAATACAATTTCGAGCTGGGAATTCTAATCCACGTTGTTGAACACAGGTCCTATTAAAACAAAGACGCGTTCTGAGATAAAGAGCACTGTGCTGCTATTGTGGCGTATTTTGCACGTATATCATCCAGTTTGAACTCTGAACAATGCACCAGGCGCCGCAATTCGAAAACAATGGAATCCCACACAGGAACGGGACGGGATAAGTAGGAGGAGGGCCGTATATTAGCTCCATGAACACGCTTGAAGATACGCGGGATTCTCACGCACAAGCTTGGAGGTGGAATTCCTGAAAATATGGCACCATTTATATATTGGCGGGATGTAGGTTTTAGTATTTACCTCAATACATAAGTCATTACAAGTAGTTATAATAACTGTAACCTGGAATATGGACTGCTGAAGTCTGGAATAACCGCTTGCATTTCATTTCGTAAATGTATTACCTGATACCTGGAAATTGGCCGTCGGGAAAAACTACCAGTTTTTCTCATCAGAGTATAAGATATGACGGCCCTGGGATCTTGGACCATAAGGCTTTTGGATGGATATCGTGCTCACCCAGAAGTCTCAAGATGATAGACTTAACACACCTTTGAATTTGTGTTTGCGGGTTTCACGGTGCTCTCCTTCATTGTCAAGGAATGTCGTTCTACCTGAGCTACCACCGCTCTATTATTATTAGGTGAAATGGTGGTAGCTCTAGCTAGACAGGTCGACATAGCAAATGCTCTGCCACCAACCAAACCTAGTACGGATACGTACTTCCGCTTGTAATCGAAGAGAGGCCTAAGAATTATCAGGTCAACTAATAAACCACGAGGCTGAGGTTGTTTCTTGAAAACTTATAGTTGGTATTCGTTTACAGCTTGTAACTTTTGCAGTACGAAAAGCGGTTTTTATGTGAGAAAGTTTCCTCGTCCGTTACCGACCAGGGATGCAGGCTAGCCGGATTTGCAACTCATTCCCCTCCGCAATTTCCGCTTTTCTTTTAAATTAAAACTTCATAAACTCTTTGCCTCTAAAACGAAGGCAATGGAATTTACTAGCTAATTTTCTTCTAAATTGGACCTGAATTTTACTTCACGTCGAATAACATCCGAAATTTATTCGCTATAGAAAGGGATTTTCTTTTCTTTTTTCGTATACTATGCTCGTACAATTCTTAGCTTCCGTAATGCATCATCATGGTTATATATAAGGTGAATCCATAAATGGCGGGTGGCGTCTGCGTCAACAATCTAAGTTACGCAGACGACATGGTTCTCCTCAGCCCTTCGGTGGGTGGCCTCGAAGACCTGCTTGAGATCTGTGAGCATTATGCCAATTCTCATGGTCTTAAGTATAACGTAAATAAAACGGAAATGATGGTTTTTAGAGCTGGAAGAGGTCCGGAAAGAGTACCCGAAGTTCATTTGAATGGAGCTGTGGTTCGGGTGGTGCGGCAGTTCAAATATCTGGCACATATACTCACCGACGACCTAAAAGACGACCTCGATGTGGAAAGAGAGAGAAGGGCACTCTCGGTTCGGTGCAACATGCTCGCGCGGAGGTTCTCTAAGTGCACCAAGAGCGTCAAAATAACATTATTCAGGGCGTTCTGCCAATGTTTCTATACCTGCCAGCTCTGGGTGAAATTTAAGAGAGCCTCATACAGTACGATAAGGGTGCAATATAATGACGCATATCGCATCCTTATGAAACTGCCTAGATTCTGTAGTGCGTCGAGTATGTTCGCCGAGGCGGGTGTGCCCGAGTTCTTCGCGTTGATGAGGACCCGTATTGCCTCGTTCTGGGAGCGTGTGCGGAGCTCCAAAAACGAAATATTGGTGGCCGTTGGTGAGGATATGTCCAGCCCCATTTATAGATACTGGCTTGGTGTTCACCAGAACGCAAATAAGAAATAAGACAATATAAGCATTACATGCTAATCTTATTTTTTATTTTTTAGTTAATAGTATTTTATCTTTGTATTTTATTTTATTTTTATGTATGGACGGATGTATATCTGAAATAAAGACTTTATTATTATTATTATAAATAACAATATGGTTTATCTGAATTAATTACTATAAAATAGGATAAAGAGATTTGTGTCTAAATGTCTAGGATGTAATGTAAAGTGTCTAGGATTGAGTCCCCTGATGATTTTTGAGAAATTAAAACAGGATGAAATTAAGATACAGTAGCAATTTTGCTTCTGTATATCCAAATGTGCATATTCGTTTATAATGAAGTTTGAATGCAAACATATAATAGGTTAATAGCTGTAAACACGGTCACTTCTTTGTTTTCACTTGCCGCCTGAAAAAACAGACGCAATTGTGATAAAATTCGCCAATTTTATCGATCCATTGAGTGGGTTCTGTGAAATGATTTTTAAGTCGACACAACGGAAGTTGCGCACAAACTAAAAAAATAGGAATAAATATAAAAATATTTGTCATCTGATTTATTTCCTACCGGGCAAAGGTTTTACCACCTTCCTGTCCAGGATAATGGGTCAAAGTTTAGAGGCGGCCCAACTCAAAAGCAAAAAAAAACTTCTACGAAATTTAATAGTTAATTGTTACAGGACTTTTCTATGCATAGCTTGTCAAAGGCCGCCTTTTGACCTATCAAAATTCTTTGTCCAGTTTCTCATAAATCACGTTATTGTAAGTCATAACGATATTCATAGCATTGTGAAACAAACCTGCTAAGAATATCTTAAAGACATCTGAATTGTGTTTTGTCTGGGACCCTTCTCACTGGGAACAAATCGTGTAATGACACAACCCTTTGTTGCATTGGAATCGATTCCTCTATTCGATTGTTGTGGATTCTTATCACATAGCTGTTGTAATAGTTGGGACATGGCAGCTGGGACAAAAAAGGATTGGTATAGTCTTATTATATAAATAGCTACATTTGACTCTATCGGAATAGACAATAGAAATGAGATCCCTAGATGTTTTTGTATTCATTCCTTGATTCAATCCAATTTATGTGTTCAGTGCATGACCGTATATAAAAGACATAACTGCCAGTCACAGCAGAAGTCTTAGTACCTACATTACCCTGGAATACAATCAACACATGTCTCACTGTGTATAAATATAAAAATGTATATCGTAAAATGCCAACAACGAATCATTTCAGAGGACAGGAAGCAGCAGCAATACACGCCTGACTGTCTGCGTCTGGTCACTTTTTACCGCTTAACCCAGAATTGCTGTAAGAAATTTCTTATAGAAAAAACTGTTCCTTTTGTTGTTTTACTGCGCATTTTCTCATTATTTTCTGTGTACGTCTTTGGAAGTTGAAATAAACAAAAAAGCAGCTAAGTGCGTGTCGGGCCACGCGCAGATTAGAGTTCCGTAGTTGGTCCCACACAGTATATTTTATCAGATTTTTAAAAGCAACAGTTTATAAGATATTTTGGACGCCCAACTTTGACAAAAATTATCACTTTGAAGCTTAATATTTCGCAAACGGACACCTTAATCGAAAAATAGTGTGAGTATTCCCGCAATGTTTTTGAAAGACCTGTTCAATGATATCCCACACAGTGGGGTAAACGCGAATTTTTTTAAATCCCCAAGTTACGTGTATGGGAGCCACTCTTAAAAATTATTATTCAAGATTTTATTCTACCATTTTGTCGACGTAATTAATATGTACTCGTATATCCGTACCAAATTACAGCTTTCTAGTAGTACGGGCCTCTGAGCAAAACCGCGGACAGACAGCGAGAAACTATAAGGGTTTCTAGTTTGACTGCGGGACCCTGAAAATGAATAATGAATTTCTCTAATTCATATTCTGAACGTCATTTATGATATGTCCTATGAGTATGAAAACACTTGAAAAATAGGCACACGCCTACTCACCTCAGTCCAGTAGATTAATGAGCATCCATGAAAAACCACCACGAGTACATCAACTGCATTAGGCCAAGGAATATTTCTGGCACGTAGAACGAAAGTTGGGAAGTAACAAATGAGACAGGGAAAAATCGCGGAAATATGTGAGCGGAGTTGATTCGCCCCGAGGGACTTCTGTTAGATCCGACGTGTGTGGAACTAATGGGCGGCGATCAATTCTGCTTTCTGCTCTAAGTACGTGTTCAACATTAGTTTGTGATATCTACTGTTTGTATTTTACACGAAGAAAAACACTGATAACACGTGACAGAGAAGGTCATTGCAAAGACAATCCGATCTATATTATATCTATTACAATTACAGATCCGAGAGTCATTTATTTAGTCCAACTTCCTTCTATGATAGGAAATTAAATGTATGAATGAACAGTCAGTCTAACATCGTTTTAGTATATCTCTTTAGAATGGAGATGAGTCGATAGACAAGTCTATTCCCAGTGTATTCCTAAAAATCATTGGTTCCAGTTTTAATCATGCACTAGACCAAACAACAATTTTTTTATTTGACCACCCGCAGCTCAGGGGGCATAGAATCTGTCGGGGGACCTTCAACCCGATAGAAAAAATGAGTTATGATGCCCTTAAAGTCTTACAGGGAAAAAATAATATGACAAAAATAAATCTTACTCGATTACATATTCCTGGGTAATGTTTATTACTCAGTAGTATCTGCCTCGATACCAAACTTCATCTAAATCCTTTAAAGCAATCTCATAAACAAAACTTTCACATACGATATTATAATATCTAATTTTGAAATTGAATTGAACTTCTAACCTTGTTCAACTATAAAATATCAGAAGAATGTCGTCGATTTTAAAGCAAGCAAGTAAACAAAATAAAAGACAAATGCTCAAATCATGTTCATCTAAGCCTGGGAAACTTCGTCCAAGTCATCATAGAGCTATCAATTCTAGTAAACCGACTTCTGTAAGTCGTTTCTGATGTTCCCTAGGGATAAATTAATTTACTTGTGGCAACAGAAGGTGCGGTTCGATCATCCCTCGGGCTAGATACCATGTTTATGGCACCCGAGAGGTTTAATTTACGCCACTGTTCTCTGATTTGAATTTCTCCGTGCCTTGGTTATTTACTGGTTTGTTTTCTGGTATTACACGAAAGAGAGGTATTAGAACAGTTTATTTCAAATAATTTAGTTTTCGTTGGATTTTCTAGTACGTAAGTATTTATTAGATAGAATAAAAAGATACAAGAAAATGCAGTCAGAAAGTTTGTTTTTAAAAATAGGTCCATTTATATTTATTTCAAATTTCATTCATGATTTATTTTGAACTAATGTAAATAAATAAGTTTAAAGAACCAATGGCGTTATAACGTGATATTGACATTGTTATATTTTTAGATATTTATCAATTTCGAATGTCATCTTAGGTCTTAAAATATAAACGGAATTATGATTATTTTCAATAAACACAGGAAAACTAAAAAAACTAAACTCGCGCGCTGATCTCGTGTACGCAATATTATCAAATCTGGAGACTCCTTTCTATTTTATTATTTTACAACATACTCACTCTGTTATTTGTGTTTTGACAACACCAGATATAAAAAGAAAATGCGATACGGATCATTTGTAGAAAACAGGGTCTTGGTCAGTGTGAATGGTATTGGGGTATTAGGTCACAGTGTCAAGATAAAAAGCTAAATCGATTCAGCGGTGAACACAAACAGTTGATCTTGTGTTGGCGTTTCATTCGTTGAGATCACGTAGGTTAAATGAAAAGACGAGATTAAGCTGTAAAGCTTTCAATAAACTTCAAAAATCCCCGTTTACGATACCACACGGAATCGACCCGATGGTATAAAACCGGAAATATCCGATTTTATGACAGCAAATTATCATACAAGGCGTGGAAACTCGTCTGACGGGCGGAAAAGTTTTAATACATTTTTATGAAAGGCATTTTCGCGAAAGCCCAGAATGATAAATGGCCGGCCCTTCACAGATACGCTGAGCTAATTCCGGAAACTTTCGTCCGGAATGTTTTTATAATTAAGCTGGTAATTTTTGATGCTATCAAATTGCAAAGTCATACCTTCCATGAATATTAAGATTTAGTATAGTGAATTTATTAACGTCACAGTTAAGTTTGTTGCAACGTATATCTTCTTTTTCTCGACAGTTCATTTTCAACCAAAGCACAATTCATCAACAAATATATTCAAACCTCAAAACTATCAATTTCAGGGGAAATTACGGAAACCAAATGTTAAACAAAACTCATGTTTAATAGGCACATCGATTAACTAACGTTAGCTTGCTTTCAGAATTCAGTCACC
The DNA here is from genome assembly GCA_910589575.2 of Carcina quercana. Classification (NCBI taxonomy): domain Eukaryota; kingdom Metazoa; phylum Arthropoda; class Insecta; order Lepidoptera; family Depressariidae; genus Carcina; species Carcina quercana. Next base: position 9,745,998 of record OU342436.1, read on the forward strand.
ATAATTTGAAACCTTCAACGTATTATTTCACTGCCTACCATCGCCCACTCGACCTCCCTCTGTTATTATGGGGGAAATACGTCCAAAATTCAATACAAACGTGAACATAAATCGTAAATGCCATGTAATAAATGGAATATCTGATTCATTCCCACTGAAAATCGAATCTAGCGCAAATTGGATTTTGAATTACGGTTTGGGTAAATATAATAATGATCGCAATTTTACAATTCGATGTTATTCTCATTGTAGTGGGTGGCACATTTGAATTTAATCTACTTCGTAGTTGGATACCAATAATTTGGGGTTTGCGATTTCATTGAATTCGTATTGGGTTTAGTCGTTATGATTTAGCTGGTTAATCATTATTATGGTATTCTATCGAAATTTTATAATTGTGGCAAAATGTAAGTAATCAAGAATTATACCTCCAGCAATACTAGACTTAAGCAAGCACTATTTTTTAATACTAGGCAGCAATACTTTTTAATCCGTATCCAATTTTTGGCAGTAAATTTAGCGTGATGCGCGTATAAACATACAAACAGAAGGAGAGAGAAAAATTGAAATATTATTTTGTTTTTACTATATAATTGCTCTTATTTTTAAATATATTTTATGTATAGGTATAGTTATATATAGGTATAGTTAAAATTTTATTATATGTAATATAATATATCGATTATATTATTGTTTTGGGCAGTCCCTATTGATTTTTGGGCAACAGTTAAACTAAATATCTGTATTTTCTTTTAAAATTGGTTTTTCGATTTATTATTGTTGAGTTAGTATTACTATCATTTTTCGTAATTTTTTAAACAAAATAAAACTTATTATTAAGTGTTATAGCTTCAATTTACTCCTTGTAGTAAGATCAAGTACCGATTGAAACATCGTAATTTTGTACGAGTAGCGTCCGACCGGCATAAACATCAGAGCAGTGAAGGATGAAAGCTACGTTCAAGATATTTCACTCAAGCCGTAGTCTTTAATATAAATTTATGCTCTTCCAAGCAAGCCTCTGGCAAATTGATAAATGGCCTGTTTATCAAACATCTTTTTCTGAATAATCACTTGCGTCCGCGCATAATGGGTAACTCCCGCTGACCAGCTGCTGCTGTTTCATAACTGCTCCTATCCTGATGACAGCAGTTCTCAAAACTTTATCTATTACATAAATAATCAATATGTAGCTTCTATATAGCTTTACTTGTAATAATAATAGTCCAATCTAGTCAGATAATACTTTGAAAAAGAGATTACAGTTTTAGGACCTCAAAACTGAAAGGAGTTAGACGTCACATGCTGATTATTTAAAACCCTGGTTATTTTTATACACTCATATTTTGCATCATCATACTTGTATCTAGAAATAGTAGTTTAGAAGAAAGAAACCGAACTATTTCGTTCCATAAAATTACTTCCATATATTTTTGGACTTCTTAATAACCATCTTAGTATCAACAACCTATGAGCATTTGACCATTGGTTTCCAGAAATAATAAAAAATAGTCAAAAACCTGTCACTTGGTTGTTGAGTTCATCGTAAAGTTTGAGAGCTTCTGGACTTAATTGTAACCTAAGGGCACAAATCTCATCTCGAGTTTTGAACGCGATCTCTCGATTTCCAATAAGGATATTCTCGTAATACGGGTTTTAATAAATTTACTTCGATCGACTATTGAATATCCCTTTGATTTATGTCCGGAGACTTCATGCACCTGGCCCTGGCCGACGAGATCGTTAGTCTACCATTATAAAATTGTTTATGTTGTACTTAAATTTACAACTCTTCTGAAAGTAGTGAATCTAAAATCTTTAATTACAATTAGGTATTTATTACTACTAGTACAGTACACCCACGGTTCTGCTCACTATGAACAGTTTTATAGCAAAACCGGGACATTTAACGGGAAACTTCATCGACGCTGATAAACATCCTATTTCTTATTTTCCAATTCAGAAGAATATAAGTTACTCCAATATGTGTTATTCCAGGATACTAATTTACATCGTTATACTCGGCATATAACATAAATATATCTATCTGTGTGTTTTCATTTTGCTTTGCACTTACCTAATGGTAAATTTTAATGGTTAGTTTACATCCATACCAAAAATTATTTATGCAAAACAGTATTAACTACATAATAATCTTTCATTCGTTAATCCCATGAATTTTAATAATAGAAAACACTTGATTTAAATCGATCGCTCAAAATCCCACGCCTTGATAAAATGAATGCCAAATCGAGTCAAAAACACGTCCCACGACGTTACATACAGTGATAGTTTTCTTTTGCTTTCCAATATCTATAGAAAAAATGTAGGTATTTAGAAAAAACGACGTCCATACAGACGAATTTCTACAACATTACAACAATAGCTGTGGGTTCAAAGTGTGTGCCGTGAGTTGAAAAGAAAAGGTTGCTTTCGGCTGTACTTTGTTAGACTTGTAGCAATACTGTATCCCCAGACAAGAGTATTCCCTTGATGTAACTGCACTACCGAAATTGTCTTTTACAATTTCAGTCCTTTGTCAGAACAGTATATCTGCAACTCTGCCACACATTGCTAACAAATAGCATTCATTTGTTTTGCGCTAAACAGAAACTTTTCCCGTTCCTCTAGAGGAAGTTGGAGGCAACTGAAGGCGCCCAATCAGGGAGTCCCGCTTGTCTGAAGAATGACGTCAATTTCCGGAATCGTTCCTAGTTCCTGCACAAACACTATTCTTACTGGACTGAAGCATTATTTTCCTTTGAAATTCTGTCGATAGCTAAACAAAAACATGTTGTTTGTGTTGCTGCTAGCTGTAGACCTTGTTTGTTTACTAAATCAAAAATAGCACATACTACTTAGGGCATTGTGTGTGATTGTAAAAAATTTCCTCAAAACAGGTACACCGATTTTAATACAATTGTTTTTGGAGAAAATGCGATCGAAAATCTTCGAAAATCACAATCTTTATAAAAGAACCCTCTACACTAATAGAGAAAGAACATAAAATTTGTGCTTTTTAAAACCACTAGAAAACGATATCATTTTGCACAAAGAAATAATTACGTTGTGTTGTTATTGGTCCAAAAAATTCTAGGGTACAAAGTATTGTATTAAAGTTAATAGAACTATTTCCTACATATCCCTGATGCACAATCGTTGGAACGAATCGTTGGTTAGTTCATATGACTAGAAATCTACAAGAATAAAAACCAATAGAAATTTCTTCAGACAATTTTAAAAAAGTAGTCTATCAGAAAGTCCGCAGCGTCCTCATAAAGACGTCCAAACTCAACTTGTATTTGGCGTCCACAATTCAGCATATAAAGTATCCTAGCAAGCGCTCCGGACTCTACTTCAGCAAGACGCTATAAAGTCTTCAGGAACGACGTCAGGTGTGCCGAATGACCCGACAGTACGTGACACGCCGTCGAACAGAAGTATGAAATCTTAATATTTGATCATAAAAACTGCCAGGAAAGAAAAAACGATAAAGGGGCAGGTGTTTCACGTTCACCATAAGTCTATCGTCGATAAAGCGAACATTATAGAAAGTTAATGAAAATTTACAATGTACGGGCAACGACCTGAGTTTTTGTGAAAACATTGAAATATCTTATGAACGTTATTTTCATCTCTATCCAATATTATTTTCTAATGTTTATGCACATTATTTTAATAATTAAATTTACAATTTCGTACTAAGTGAATAAAGGCTTCAATGAAAATCAGTGCTACACTTCAGCAACTCCCCAGTTGAAGTGCAACTTACGTTGAATGAAAACTTTTTCGGCACTCGCTGTGCGGCACGGGTAGCGAAATATTCACAATGGCATGTGTTGTTAATTGTTTTATATATATTTAATTACTTGTTTAACAATGTTTTAAAAAATAAATTGCTTTGTGTTTGTTGTGCTGAGTGACGTGTTTATTTTATTTTGAATACCGAATATATGTCTAGAAATGACAACATTTCAAAATCAACGCAAAAAGAATTTTTTGAGTTAGAATTTGTTTGACAAAGAAACTACAATAATTTGTAATCCAACACTCAATTTAAAGCATCCAACGGCCTCATTCTCGATCGCTACGGTCGATAAGAGAGTAGTAATAGTCGATTTGCTAGTGAAAAAAGGCACTAGAGAGCTTAAAAGAGGGAGAACCCGATAAGGTAGTGAGCCCTCGTTATCTGGGGTCATAAATTACTGGGACACCCTCGGGGTGCAGGTAGGTGGTTGGTACCTCGAAATGGTTCCAAGATTCCAGGAAATAAACTCACTACGTGATCCAATTGTGATTTAGATGCATTCGTATTTCGTCTCGGTTATGTGTAGTCACGCGACGTAACAGTTCTGGTAATCGATTTAGATTAACTTTGAAGTTAGATTTGTTTAAATTTGGTGCTGCTAAGATTTATGATACTTTAAAAACTTTAGATGTTATTTATTACAAATTTCCTTTGTTAGCACACGACAAAACCAATCATCGCGTTCTCAACCCTGGAACAGGCTTTGCAGATTGGTTATTTGTTTTATTTCTTTTTATTTTATCCGGGGAGCTTAAAGCTACATTTACAATGTAAGTAATCTTATAAGCCAATATTAGCCAATTATAAGCTACACATAAAGAAAGCATGAAAGAAGAAGAAATCTGGTAATAGTCAGGCTTCATCATTGTTATTGTCCCCTTATTGTCTTCTCAATATTATTATTATTACATTTATTTTGTAAAGTGTTTTGACATCGTTTAGAGAAACCTTACTGAGAAAGTATAGCCATACTCTTAAATAATATTTGCTTGATATTGCGTTGAATCCTTTATCAAATCGTGCCACGCAATATATTTATTTTCGTATTAAACTTGGACCATAAATCTAATAGTTCCCGAAATCCGCGCGACCACATTTGACAAGGTATATATTGATACAATAGATGAAACCAACTTAACACTATCATTTTACCGTTGGACATTTTAACTAAGATATACACTCCTCAGGAGATAAGGTGGATATTGGAGTGAAACCTGCAGTAATGAATGCAGTTGTAAGTTGGGAGTGTGTGAGTTTTGACAAATATCTGCAGGTGACGGCCGCGGTTTCCCTGGCGGATGCTTCTGACATATTGCTTTGATAGCGGGTCTCGGTACAATGCGGGCGCCATAAATTATAAACAAATGTGATGGCTATTGTAAACCCCTTTGTATTGGTTATGCTTACGAGCCTACTGTAGAATTTCTACTGATGTAGAATCGATAACTACAGCTTCATGAGGAAACCTGATAGTATTATAACGTTGTAGTATTTTTAATTTATTACAATTATCAGGCTTCACCACTGTAATAATAAATAATTAATTCATGGAAGAATTTATTACTGTAAATTTTTTGACTTTGCAACTATTTTTTCAATGATGCTTCACACACAAGTTCAGTCACTGTGATATTAAAATATATTGCTATTTTCCACTTTATATAAATATGCGTATTTAAAATTATTATTTATATTTATTTACTTACTGTGATTGATAGCCATTTCCACAGAGTCATCTAGTGTTGTTTATACTTTAAAAAGAAGTAAAATATCATTTTAGCAATTGCAGACAATCAATAATATTTATAGTTCTAAATTGAAAATAACATAATGTACATAAATATAAGGTGCAAAAAGATTCTACCAAAAGAACCCCTACAGCTAATTTTCAACAACCATCACTCCTTTGGAATACCTTTAGCGCTTCTTACTTGTAATTGGGTTCAGTCACGTAACTGACATCCAAGTCTTTGTCGGTAACATTGTATGAATGATGTGAGTGTACTCACAGTAAGTACACAGACGTGGTATCTGTCTGTCTACTATCTACTCTCCTCTTCCATCCTCATATCTTCTTCTATTAATTTGTCTCGTTTAACAAAATTATGACACTGCTTCTGAAAAATGAAAGCTATTGATGCTCTCAATAGAGTCGGAAAGAACCGAAGAAACGCTAATATTCTTAGCAACTAAAGTTTCCACTCAAAGAATGGTTATTAAAGGTAATAAACCAATTAAGTCTGAGAGCAAGGAGTTCTCTTCCGGCAAGTTTGTGACTCCCCCTGTAAGACGTGCCATTTATTTTTATGCGTCTAATGAGACCTGACAATCGTTCAAGGGGTGCTCTTATCGATCCACTTTGGCGATGAGAGTTTCGCTCGTACCTATTTTGTGCTGAAACCTGTCCGCTTGCGTAGTACTGTCACACTTTATATTAATACGAGTATACATAGGACACACAGACAAGTGATATAATGATGCTTGCCGCTATATTTTGATTAGCTTATGAATGTCTTTAATGTTAATTGATTAGTTCCATGTTTATCACAGTGCTGTGCAATGTATTTGGCCCTTAAAATTGGACAAACAAACTCAGTATTGTTTTAGAAAATATTTCATATTGATCGTTATAACATCTTAAATATCGAACCTGATTTTATGTTTCTGGCTGTATTTTTTTAAATTTAGTATCTTGAATTTTGACTATTATATCTTACCTACTGGTATGTGACAAGATATCCGTACGATTGCCCTGGATATGTAATATATATTTGCTGTTATAATATTTTTGAATTGAGAACAGATAATCTTGATTATTTTACATTTTCAGTATCTTACTCGTACCTCATGGTAAGTGACGAGAAATCCGTACCTTGGATATGTGATCTTAGTTTGCTGTTACGATGTTGTTAAACTTAGGATACCCTTGATCATTGTTACATCCTAAACATCTTACCTGATGGTAAGTGATTAAAAATCCTTACGATTACCATGACTATGTTATCTTTGTTTGCTATGTTTTATCGATCAACTATGGGAAACTGGCCTACTCGTGTACAGCGAGTGACGTCAGATAGACTGATGTCCATTATATATCTACATGTCTATAAAGCTATATCAATTCAAATGCGTCTACATGATACATTGTAGATGAGTATCGGCCCAGACTGTGATCCTGCGAGGCGGGAATAATTGGATTACATCCTGATCAAATTAGGGACTCCTTGGATATTTTCCATCTCCTCGCACGCGATGGAGAAAATCACATCTCGGATGAAATCAGCGAATGTAATGGACCATTGTCGCTAGACTCACGTTGGATGGATCTTTTATTTATTGTTCTTTTATAAGTCAGTGAAAATCATTTTTTTAATAAGAAGATATTAATATACAGGAAATAATTTTTAACACCTCCGTTGCTAATATAGTGCCTATTATATTGTCTACAAAGTTAGACTAATTTTTCTGGAGGTAACAGGTTCGATTTCTGGTTGGTTAACTTTTGGGCTACCACAATCCATGTCAATATTGTAAATGAAAAAGTGAGTTTGTTTATTTGTTTGCGTACGTAGTAACGGAGAGTCATAATGACTTTATTTTTTGTACACACGAGTACAAAAATATGTATCCTCTTTTGAACCATGTCACATTCACTTTTGCTTGTTCCTATGTAGTGCGTTGAAAGAAATGTCAGTTAAAGGTACATGTGACATGGTTCAAATGCGGATAAATATTTTTGCACTCGAGTGTACAGAGATATTTGAAGAGCTGGATAAAGACATCAACTACTTTATATCCCGACTTATTTAAAGAACTCGTAAAACTATTTTCGATAAACTGATGTATTAAAATGTATTACGGATCAACATAAAATTGTAGGACACGACGTCATAACTAGGAGTAACTGACACAGTCACCGGCGTATAAATAGGTCCATACAATAAAAGTTTTATCGTCGTCCTATTAAAAGTGAAGTATACAGGTCTAGGTGTCCACAATTAACCACCCTTAGATATATGACGCAGTAAAACACACTTATCAGGAGCACACAAGGTCTATAAAACGTGATAGTAAAGTCCTATTATAAAGGCCTCCTTCCACTAATTTATGAGCCTCGCCTTAATCCGTACTTATTAAGGATAATGGGGAACCGATGAACAAGTTTCTTCCTTTATCTCGGTCGTAAATACTGGCTTCCAGTAGCCCGAGGTGTCGAAAGTGCGATTTAATGGTGTCTTTATTACATTATCAGAAATTATTCCACCTCCTTTAAAATTGTTGGAAGTGCTCTCTTAGAGAACACTCATACTTTTTATATCATTTTTATAATCAAGTAATGTATTTGCGACTAAAAGCATGCACTGCTATAAAGTACACGTTGGTATAATTAACGCCACATTCTGTTTGCTTTCTAAATTAGCATAGTTTAACTTACATGTATACAAAACTAATGGGCTATCGTCTATCATTATATCAAGTAGTATATGATTCCAATTTTAAAACACAATGTCACGATTGAATCGAGTTTTATGATACACTTTTCAATCTCGGATGCAACGCCTTCAACTATTTATCTATCAACTGACTTATTCACTCTTATAGTAATTATTTCCACAATTATTCTATTCTCTTATTATTTATATATATAATACTCTTTTCAAATTTTCTTCCAGTTAAAGGCTACAGGTTAAGGGGCTGATATGTTTTTGTATTGTAATTGTATTCTACACTCTCAAAGCCGAGCCTGGGATTATTAGGTGATGGATAGATAAATAGCGAGATTAATGACGTCATTTTCAATGCAACAAGACCGATTCTGTACGTAAAACAAACAAACAAACAAACAAAGACCCGCTTTGCTATCCTAGTTTAACAATTTAAGCCTGAAATGAAGACTCCGAAGCTTATTTCAAGTTTACATTTTCTTTTTATAAAAATGTAGACACAGAGTGTAAAGCTCACCTGAATGTAGTCTCTCCTCGTTCCCCTGCGGGCCAGACATATCGATTGGAGTCCAATGTCAGATAGCCTCCGGGCTACGGTGGTGTGGTACAGAGGGACATATTGTCACCCTCTCGCCCGCAGCCCTCAGGAGGATGGAACCACTAATAGTGAAACACTGTAGCGAGAGTGCTTGTCAGTTCTCATTTGTGCTACCATGAAATATTTATACTAGTATGTTTGCTTTCAGATAGTTACATTTTCTTGATGCTTGTGAGATAAGTGGGATCGCGTATTTATCAGAGAGCTGGGTGAAAATAGGGAAATATAATAAACGTTTTGTGGGTTAAAGTGGTTATAAAAGCTAAAACGATCTCTGTCTATTGGTAATCGGACCTACAGATATATGTATATTTTGACTGAAGATAGAACAAAACAGGTTTATTTCATTTACGGTATTATTTAAATATGCGTACAGATATTTTTTATGTATATATAATTTCGTTCAAACGCACACATACACCCTGGAATCTCAGAGGATATTATTGTTTGAAGTTTTCAGCTTTCAATCTAATAAAAAAATTGGTTGCCTGTAAAGTTTAACGTGACAACGACTTTGAGTGGTAAAATAATTTTAATGTGAATATTCATTCATGGACGCGTGCCTTTCACTTTTTATGTCTGTCTCTCTCGCTCTTAGGCGGGCTAACCATGCCCGAGTGAAAGGGACGCGTGCCTCTCACTCGCTCTCATTGTGAGCGCATAACGTGAGCGGAGCGTAACGCAGTTTCTTGAAGTGTCACCCGGCAAACCAATTTATAAGACGTTGTCACGTCAAAAAATCAAGTCAAGTAATTTATAAAGTATCATTATTCCATTTTCAATGGTTTATTCGCGCTTAATACCACTACGTACGTTCCAAATTTACTACTACAGAGCCCCATATGTGTACGTGCTTGTTTCAACAAAAATGAAACTCATTTTATCCATGTCATTTTATTTTGGCTCGTTTATATCTCACAAAAAGTTTTGACAAGTGTGCGGGGTTTCTGCAAACATTCGTGCGAGTCATTCTTCTCACAAAAACATGTTGGACTCATAAGAACAGACGGTCCCTACAAACGTTATCATTTGTTTTTGTTTCCGTTGTGGCGCCTTCGGGTACAATTCGGCTGAATTATGGTACGATCATCCCCTGTCCGCGCGCAGGTGTGGGGCTAGCTTAACCCACGGAAGGTCCCAATTTATCGCTAATTTTATAACCTTTTTATCGCTTTTATTGTTTTTATATTCAAAATTTTAAAATATAATTTATGGCGTTGGCGTTTTTTGGAGAGTTGGCTGCTCTGATCTGAGATCTGAGATCTGCTCCGGAACCGGGATCCATTATTCATGTGCACTTTTCATATTTATCTTTTGTGTTCATGTTCAATTTACGACTTTTCTGGAGCAAAATAATAAAATAGTCTATACTGACAAACTTGTACATTCTTTATAAAAACAGTGTGTGTGCGATCAAAAATATTAATGATTGATTTATCTGTGTATAAGATTCACAATTTGCTAAACAGCACTCTTTGATTCTTTTATAATTTTAAGCATTTAAATCAAGTTACTTTGAATAACGTTTCTGCAGGTTCCCGAATCGGATCCGGGACTCAAGCCGTGTCAAAAAAAATTACAACCAACCAACAAACAAATAATTTGAATAACTTCTGTTTTACTAAGAGAGAATACAGGTATGTATCGTATAAGTGTTTTGAAAAACCCAGAGTTTTACAGATTTCAACGATTTATGTAGAGGTATTTAGTAACTTAATTAAAGCTGCTCAGTGAATAAACCCGTTACTGCTTCATCCCCTGCAACCTCGATTCTTCGATACCGTACAAACCCCTACCATAACAATAACCCCGAACATAATAGACAAGATAACGTATCTCCACAAATATCCACACATTATCCCGGCCATTTGCAAAAGAGGCTTTCACCTTTTGCGTTCATTTTCGAACCATTACAAACCTGCGGATTATCAACACGCCACAACTTGCATTACTTGAGACGTGAAAAGTAGGTGGATCCACCTGTAATTTACATTTTGTTTATCCGATGAAATCCTCAGCCTGTAGCAGTTCATACCCTGATAGGTATTTTCTTAGTCAATCCGATTAGTCATTTTGTTCTCTGCATCCATGTAAGTCAAGCAACTCTGCGCGAGTCATCTCTTTACCTAAGCTGACGATGCATAGTTCAGGAGTTCGGACTCTAGTAAAGTGTTCACAGGTACTTTATATTGTGCTCTTTCCGTCGTCAAACTCTAGCCACATTCTGTAACAAATTTGGTGCCCAACTAACACTAATACTAACAAACAGTACAGTACACTGTTGTGTTCTGGAAATCATTGATTGTACAGACTTGTAATCTTCTTGAACAACATTGCGTAGATAACATAACATAGAGTAGATAAATCATATGATGACATTATGAATCTTAAAAATCTTGTACCGACTGATATCTCAGTTTTAACCACGATCAACTCTTTTGAATTTTGCTATACTGCGACATCCACATAATTTTTATCATCGAACTTTTTTCGCCTCCCACGAGCACTGACCGATGCCCACATTTCACTTAAAGGTACAATATTCATCCCCCCACGGCTTATTGTTACGGCTTAGGTAGCAATATCAGGTAATATGTGTGCGGACCGTAATGAAAGTAAATCTCTACTATTTGTCAAACGAAGTGCCCTGGGAGACGTGGAGCTAGGATCTATAGCCTGGGAGTCAGCTTATTAAAATTCCGAATTCATGACGTGAGTAGTCCTGACAGTCTAGATTTACGCGCACTATGGTCGGTCAATTGTACTTACCATCAGATTTAATATACATAGACAAGAGTTACAAATACTTATAATATTTAAATTATCATTCCTACTAATAAAATCAAGTGTGTTTGTTTTGTTTATTTGTAACCACTTACTGACTCAAGAGCACAACCAAATGCGATAATATTTGGTATATAGCCCATAGCCTAGCAAGGGCATGGATTTGGGCTTAAAAAATCCCGGTCGAAAGTGGTTCCCGCTGGATAATTTCTGAAGTCGACTTAGAAAAAATCGCAGTAAATGTAAGTTCCTTACAGCTGGTGCATTTAGCACAATTGCTCCAAAAAAATCCTAACATATCGGATCCGTAAGAGAGAAGGCCTAAGCCTCTGCAGTGGGGACATATATAAGGCTGTTGATGATGACGATGAACACATCCGACCATCTTGAACTTTGCTCAAAATTTGTGAGATCTGTCTAGATCTTTCATGCTGTATAGTTTAAATTAATGTTACTTTTTGTAGATATTTATACATACGCAATACGAGTATATATTATGTAACGGATTCCTCGATAAAATAGATTTTTATATAGCTAATTATAAATATTTATTCCAAAGCTAAAATTTAAATTTCTCCAATATGACCTAGCTCAATAGCGTCGAAGCTTTCGTTGACAAAGGTCACAATTTCTGTACCGAATGTATTTTTTGTTGACAAGAGCAGCATTAGTAAGGGTACCTTCCAGTTTCCGGTACTAGTATAATATGTGGGTCAAACGTGTTTCTATATTGCCAAGCTTACCTCTGAAGCTTAGTGTGACGGTAATGGTTATTGCTATGAAACTAGTGGTTCGAGAATGCTTGCATCCCTCTTATGTTAACAGTCGCTCGGGACTCTGCGTTTGTGAATTTATAATAGGAACAAGATAGTTTGAACAATACGGAAGTAGAACAATTACCAACATTTTTTGCGCAGATCTGCCGATAGAACGAATAAAGTAAGGGTAGGCTAGAAACGGCTAACCGTTGTATGCCCGAGGACAGCGCTGTAGCACACATTTTGTAACCGTAGGCCGTAGTGAGGAGTGGGTGCCAGTTGGAATGACGTAGATAAACTTAATTTAAAACACACACTTCACAACACACATACTAAAAAACAATATATTTGGAATAAAATAAGAATTATTTTATTTTATTCCTTATTTTAATTAATGCTATCACCACCAATCTAAAAAATCCTAAATTCAGATGATATGCAATGATTGTGCTTGGCTTCTTGACAAATTTCAGGATTCTAGGTCAACGGGAAGTACCCTATAAGTTTTGGTTCCCTTGCATTTTGTATGGAAATTGTTTAAAATACAGCTATATCCTTGTATTGCGTTGATCTATAAGTATAGTATATGTATATCCTATAAGGGTTCTTTTTCCTTTTGACGTACCAAACGCTAAAAATCACAGAAGGTTTATCACAACTTCTATCACCTTCTGCTTTACATGGTGCTAGCATTAAAATAAAAGAGCTTACTTAATGAAACGCGTGTAGACTACAAATAAACAAATGATTCTTTTAATATCCAACCTCGTACGGAAGGCACACAAAGCCATGTTTATAGAAAGCCCTAAGCCCGACGACGTTTGTAGGGATTATTACAAGTCTGCCGCAATAAAAGGGGGATATAACGTCACCTGGTTAATATTAAGGGGGAGCAAACGAATATACCGGGATAGAGTTATGGTTGTTTGCCAAGAAACGTGTCTGCGGGATCGTGGATTGATTTAATGTTGCGTTTGTGAAATTATGATTAATTATGAAACAAAAGGCATTACGAAATACTTATTTGAGAAACCATGTTACCCTATCCATTCTTTTTAAACCAAAACATTTCCATAATAAGGACTAGTATATGAATAGGTGCCTTATTATTTCCAGAACAAACCCCATAGAATATTTGTATTTTAGGAACACTTAAATGTAAATTGGAATTTATTTCCATTTCTCGCTCTCACAACAAAAATAGCGGTAAATTGCTTGACGTCAAAATAGATAATGAACAAAAAATTTAAAATAAAATAATACTAAATTTTACTGTAGGATCCATATTATAATGTAGAGTTTGATAAATCCAACCTTAAACAATGTAGATAAAGATGATTACTGATGATGGCGTCAATTTTAAGATACTCGTATGTTATGTATGTAATTATTCTTTCTTTCTAATATTCTTTCTTTCTTTCTAACTTATATCTCATTTGATGAACTATAACTATTCGTGGAGACTCAATCTTGCATAGGGTCCAATTTATCCTTTAGAACTTTATTTCTTAAAGATGTTAAAACTTTTGACCGTAAAAAGTTAAAAAAAGCTTCAAACAGATCCCTTTTATACAAAAAACTAGACATCGTAGAACTATTGAAACTTTCTTTTCCATAAAAGACAAAAATATTTTACCAGATTCCATATTTTGTTCGATATATTTTTACATTGTAGAATAATTTGAAACTTTCTGTCAAGAAAAAGACAAAATGTTTCAGTTATACGACGTCAAGTTGTGTAGATCAAAATTAAATGGGAACTACTTCTTTCCCCGTAGCTAAAATAACATCTATATAATATACATTTCACCAAGGAATTTAGAGGAAAATATTTGAAACACAAAACACCTAGCCTAACAGAGAACAAGCCAAGTAAACGAGCGAGTTCCGTCATAATTCCCTCGAAGAGTTACGTTGGCTGCACGAAATTGAAATTAAATGGTGTATTTTACAGGAAAATTCGAGTTTCAGAGATCATTATTCAACAAAAATGAGGATATTCCCGTGGGATAATCTCCGTTTTCTAATGAAAATGGAATTTTTGGTACGTTTGTGCCATAAATTCTAGTAGACATTCCAAACACCTGCTTTGCTCTTAACAAACAAAACGTAGATACGTACAAATAAAAACTTCGTCTTATTAAGCTTAGACGAATAAAGAAAAATTTAATATTTCTAAATTCTAGTGACCATACTTCCGAATGAACAAAAATCTGTCAACATTTCCCTGTAGATTTGAACTGACTGACTGACAACTGAGTTTAAATTCATAGACTGTAAACAAAATTTTAAACTGAAGTGATACGAGTAATTACACAATTGTGTTTCGTTTCTGAGATCGAAATTGATGATTTTATGTGAGCAAGCGTCTTTGATAGACCTTATCGTCGCTGAACATCAGTTGAGATGAAAATTCAAGTTATATATTGTGCTGAAATGTGTTACAGATAGTCCCACCCACCACATCGTGTAGTCAGATCAAATCAACTCAAGTCTCCCTAAAAATTAAATTAATTAAATTATTCCGTTCCTAGGCCGGGTTCTGGTCGTACTTGGTTTTGTTAGTGGCTTTTTCTATATCGGAGTGTTTGCAGGACCCACTGCAACCGCTCAAAATACAAATTTAATTTTTGTTGGAAAGTCAACGTCGTAAGACTTTCCATGAAGGGATTTGCCATAATCACCTGCTCTCGCAGGTGGATTTGTGATCGCAACCAATCAGTCTTTGTAGCTTGTAGTTTTCTCAGTAGTATTTTATGAATACCAAGGCATGGTCCTACTTGAAAGTCAATACCAAAGCCTTAAAATTTTTTTGTAAGATGTCTTTAAATTAGTCAGAGTTCCAAAATGACCCAAAAGTCCGTTTTTCGCTTTTACAAAACTATTACGCGTCTGCGCCTCAAGTTTTAATACTAATCATAATAATTTAAAAAAATCTGTCGAACGTTACAAACCATGGCCACTCTACCTGTCTAATATGCGCCCGCTCTCGTAGCACGTCATAAAGAGGAAATTGCCTTCCTAGTTGAATTCATCCCGAGCAAGCGAGAAGAAGGCGCCACCTTCCGTAATAATATCGCAGTTTCCTCCTCGAAAATTTTCGGGGAGCTGAGAGTGACCTTACGGAGGAAGCTTTTCATGGGGTATTAAGTAATTAAGTTCCCTGGTTTTCGGGGTTCACACGTCCCATGAAAATACAACTAGTATTTTACAGCTGAATGTTTCAGCAATTATTTGCTACCAACTTGAAATAGTTTTAATTATGGTGGAAAAGGGGACGAAATATCAAGATTAAATTTCAAAGTTGAGTAGAAAGGTTAAGTGGGATATAATATTAAATGACTTTCATTATTTTACCAATTATGATTTGTTTCTGTGCTACATACTCGTAGTTTCAGGCCGATGATATTAAAAAGTCTTTACCATACAAAGTTTATGATTTGCAAAGTAGAGATTTATGTATTAAGAAAAACTATAACTATTTATCAGAAGTTTTTTTTGCGATCAGCAAAATACGTTAAATTAGACTACCGAAAAAAACAAGAATAGAAGGCGTATTTGCAATATCACGTGTTAAATACTATACGGTGGTTTATAGCCCTTCGTTTAAGAGTCCGACACGCACTTGGCCGGATTTAAATAGCATGCTAGATTTCTAAAGTAATAAATATTGTAGCTTTTCTTTCGTCCTCGAAAATGTTTACGCACTGTACCAATGACATAGAATACAGAATAAAAGCAGGTTCTCGTTTATAAAAGGATTTCTTGTCTCGGTGGACGAACAACGTGGAGTTCCATATTGTTTCCTACAACAAAAGCTAGATGAAAATTTGTTTGCCAAGTGCAGTTTGGTTGGTGGCAAGATAACATGGTAGAGGGTGGCTCGGGATTTGAAAAATTGCTCCTTTCACCAAATAAACTAGATACTAGTTTAGGTGCACTCGTGTACAAAAATGTTATGTATCCACTTTTGACACCATGTCACGTTCACCTTTAATTGACGTTTCCGTCAATTCACCGCGCAGGAATAAGAAAGGGTCAATGTGATATGGTACAAAAAAGGGTACGTATTTGTGTACTCGAGTGTACCTGATATTCTGGAGGATAAGAGTTTGATTGACTGGGGTCCTCTGATTAGCAACAGGCTACAATAAATACATGTTAGAATTTGTTTGTGCAGACCAGCATTTAGTATAATTTTCCCGAACAATTAAGCAGATGACAGTTGACAGCGAACAGTTAAGCAGGTGATTGTGAAAATAATCTCGATCATAAACTGACTAGCTTGTACCTGCGACTTCGCCTGCGTAGGCTTCATAAATTGCCCCGTGGCCCCGTAACTTTACAAAGACATAAAATGGTCTCTCACTGTAACATTTCATTCCCTCACCCCTCTCCCGCCGTCGCTCCGTAGCTACGTCAAAGACCGACAAACTGTCATACATATAATGTAAGTAATGAATTTTGGTTGAAAATTATAAATTACTGAGCAATGTCCAAGTTCCCGTTGGCTTTTTGTCTCCCTGTGTGGCCCCGTATCAAACCCCGAGGTTCATAAATAATACATCCAATATTAATCATATGGAAATCTTTGTTTTATTACAAATGTGATACCTGTTCCAAAGCGCAGCATGTTCCACTGTCCACCTGCCGCATATAAAATTATAATTTTTACGACAATTTAATTATAGAAACCGAATGATTCACTAGTGGTGTCCAAGACAAAGTGCTACACAGAACGATGATGAAGTTGTTTATAAGTAGGTTGTAAGTTGGAAGGTTGTTCGTACACCGCTAGCTTAGACATAATACACATATCACTTAACTGTTTACAGAAATGTCTCAAACATTACAGATATTTTACGAATTTGATAATTTGATATTGACTTGGATTATTTTTTCTCTCGCTCTACACTAAATTGGTATCTTTAAATTAGTCATAGATTTGTGAGTGTAAATCACTTCACCATAATTGCATTACAGACAACACTACGGTTTATTTTATTGCTAATTTATATATAGTTTGCGGACTCCCGCGATCATGTCTGCACAAAAATAACAAATTGACAATAAAATATATTTAAAAAAATTGAAATGTATTCGGTAGTTTCTGTAATCTCGACATCTGTTATTTAATTTAGTATCAATCTTTTTATAGCCTATATTAGTTTGGAACTTGGTGGTTGACCATCCTAATATTAAAGTTACGGCGGCAGTGTGTGGCAGCAGCGGGGCGCCACCGGCGACATGACAGAACCCCGTCGTGACGTATTTAACGTTAAATTCACCAACAAAATAATTACAAGCCTTTTACTTAATTAGCATCTAGTCTTAGCCAATAACAGGCTATAAAAATCGAATAATTTGAAATTTTTCTGTAAAATAAACAACAAATAATTTCCCAAAAGAGAGAGACTAGCATATGGAAGGCTACGGTGTATATTGCATAAATCTAGTAAAAAATTAATAAAAACAATCTTCAAATGCGACCAGAAGACCTGTTCACCTTAAATTCACTCACTAATATAAAATTCAAATGTTCATTGTTCTTCTTTTTCTTATCTAACCATAACAAAAAATTTATACCAATTCAATTTTTTCTCGCAGACGAAACTTTCTATTATGTCCTTGAAATAGTTTAAAATTAAAGCTTTAAAACATATCGATCATGATTAACATTAGAAATACTCAAAAATAGTAAGTAGTGCTTTGTTAACTTCGTTTCTCTTTGGCAACTATTCAATATGAAATAATACATATATGATATTTATATAAACTTGCTCTTGCTGAACATCCGAAGCGTCCGAACTCTGTTATAGCTCCAGCCACCAAAAAACCATTACACCACCCAACATTCCAAGGTACACTCAATCGATACACAAATTTAAAAACACACAATTGAATAAAAATGCATGTGTTTCATAAATTCCGTGACACCGTTACGTGGACAATAACGTAAAAAATAAACATAAAATAGAACAGTCGGACGGATGCCGTCCGCCTTTATCCGAGACCGTATAATTCAGTTACACGATGAACCACATGCGGTGAAGCTCGCCAGATTGAATTGGGACCGTGTACATATAAAATGTACGTGTAAACTCCCACTGTGATGTGAACCACGAAGATGAGAAAGAATGGTCTGTTTTAACCGTCAAATGTTGTAGAATTGTTGGTTTTCGTGTAGCGATCATGTGGCGTAATCACTATACGGTACGACTTGTCAGTCTTAGAATCGAGACGACACGGAAAGTTAGAGGGCTATGCTAGGTCTTACCGTGACCCTACAAACGAGAAAATAGTATGTATTGTGTCTCTTTTGATAAAGCTTAGACTTTAGATTGAATAGAATCACAATTTAAAATATGTCATAATCGACAGCCTACATACGAGTCCCCACAGTTTTCCTCACGATGTTTTCTCTCACCAAAAAGCCAATGGTAATTATTTTTATCGTTCGTATATAAATTGCAAATAATAAATTGAAACTCATTGATACGAGCCAGGATCGAATCCAGACCTCGAATGTTCAAGGATTGACGCTCTACCCAAGGTTGACCAGGTTTTTTTTCCTTCAAAATATGTATTTAAAGTAGAACTGTTCTTTTGAGATGTAAGCAAATGAAGCCATGATTATCCATACATTTTACACTGATAACAAAGCCGTTAATATGTTATAGGTATACTCCTACTGTATTCTGAATATAATAAATATTAAATGCTACATTTAAGTTAAATGATTATTAAACTTATTAAAAACATGAACATTAATTACTTAACTCATGAAGTAACATAAGTTATAGACCTTCTGTTTAATAATGCTGCTTCGTTGAGACCCTAATTAAGTTACATGCAAAATTTTATGTGAATCGCAACTCTCTGCAGCTATTACGTGCAACTATGTATTCTTAGTAGTTCTACCATTCCGTTACAGAATCTAGCTTAGCCAGAAACAACTTTATAATCACGTCACATTAAACTACGCACTCATTATTAAAGCATGTTTTGAACAACATCATCGACGTCTGGTTTACATTCAAATCGATAGACACAACGTCGATAAAGTTGCCAACATTAATATTTAAAATAGAACTTGTTGCGGCGAACTGTGAAGCCGCACTACACTCATTCTGTTGTTCAATTTACGACTTAGTTGACAGGGTTTGACTTGCATATCTTACTACAATATGTCAGTATAAAGAATAGAGAAGAGGAACTGTGTTATATTTAATCGTTATTCACCTTGATGTGTTATACAAATAATTGTCCAAGTGTAAGTCGGATTTGCATTATGTATAAAGAGTTCTAAAAATCGTTCAAAATCTAGTTAAAACTCAGGCTATGGTCTTGAACTTTATACCCTGAGATGCTATTAAAACTCATGATGTGGCAGACGATTTTGTTAGAGAACAATTAAAGTTTACTTTGTATTAGCACAGAGTAATTCAACACTAGTTGAGAGTAGAGAGAACACAATGGCAATAAAAACTGAACTTACATTTGTAACTTGTAATCATAAGCAAGCTTGTCTATAACATCTGTTGGCTAATATAGGGTATCAACACTTAAATCAAGTAAAATATTATCTACATACAGTAATATTTTTTTAGTTTATACAAAGCGATACATGAGACTAACAGGTTTATGGTTAATTTTATATAAAACTTAAACTTTTCTTCTTGCGCAAAAACATTCAAATTCAAATTATCTAATCTTGATTATAGTGCTACTACACTTTTAACATACATTTTAGAACACTATAATACACTAATTCAAGCTCTGGTTTTACTTTGCTTATATGTATTTCGAACCACTACTTCACTACTATGGCTATACTTTTGTTACACAATTGTTTATCCAATAAATATTTTTGTATTTGTTTTATATTGTATCTACGTGGGCTTCATAAATTATCCTCTTCAATACCATAGGTTACGCGAGCACCTAAGATAGGAGGTGGAAAAAAAAAAGAAACTAACTCACTAAATCATTTCCGTATATACAATGTTACTGTGATTAAAAATCAAAGTATCATCATCAGCCGGGAAACGTCCACTGCTGGACATAGGCTTCCTTCATGGTATGACACATCGACCGGTCCCGAGCCACCTGCATCCAGTGACTCCCCGCGACCCTAACCAGTTCGTCGGTCCACCTAGTAGGGGGACGGCCCGGTAGACGTTTCCTGGTACGTGGTTGCCACTCAAGAACTCTTACTCCCCATCGGTTATCGGTTCTTCGAGCGATGTAGCCTGCCCATTGCCACTTCAGCTCACTGACTCGTCGAGCTATGTCGGTGACCTTAGTTCGTCTACGGATTTCGGAGATCAAAGTATATTACTCCCAAATCCCAGACTTTAGGTAAGTTAGAATTGTCGTTTAAAACAAAGCAATAACAACTTTTAAGTACTCACACGTCCCACCCTTTGTTTGAACCTCAATAAACAGTAGTTATAAAACAACGTAAACATTGTTGTTTCATGTTTCCATGTGCCTGCACTACACCTCCACGTCGGGAATCAGTGAATTTCCCCCGAGAGCAGTAAAAGCGCTCCGTCAGACGACATCGGCAATTTGATCCACAGTTGATGCTTTGGACATCGCACCGTGGACAGTTCCCTTCAAATGTACTAACAAATCCAACGCTCAAATAAAGCCCCATTTTTACGTCCGAAGCCGTACCTAGCTCGGTAACAGAAATATCAATATCCCGAGATTATTTGGTACAGTTTTTCCCTGTTCGCGTAAAAGGCTGTTCAGGAGAATGGACTCATTTCGAAATATTCTCATTACGGGGGCGGGATCTTTTTTACTTTACGGCAGAGGGCCTTCCCCCTTTCTTGCTCAGTCAAGCATTAGGAAGTTTTCCTCTCTCATCGGCTGCAAAAGAAAATGACCAATAAGAAACGTCAGAATGATGGCAATCTGCCGGCTGCCTCGCGCTAGCCTTTAATTAAACCGTAGACGAGAACTCATTTAAATTTTTCCACGTCTATGAAAGCACTTCTATTACAGAATACACTTTTTATTACGAGTCTCTAAAACAAAATATTTAAACACCTTGTTGACAAGCGTACATGCATTTCTGTCAGTGTGACCGTAGCGTGTTAAATTAAGAATGTAGCTATATTTGAACACGCTTTCGGTTAGAACAAAAAGCTTTCCCAAAAATGTGGAGAAAACTGATCACACTTTCGTTTCTTTTTATCTTTAGAGGCAATAAATATGTCTACCGCCCTCGCGCGCTTCGACTAGACTCTAGCAGCTCTCGATAAATTGTGTAGATTAATGGGAGATACAAAAATTTATTTACTTAAGTACTTGTAGCACGAAATGTAATCTCTTCCGGCACCAATTAACTTCGGAAAGAAACCAGTTTAAGGACTAGATTTTCTTTCACATAAATCAAACACAATTTTTTTAAAGCAGGTTTGTGACTTGGCCTTCAGCTTACATGTAAGCGACGACAAGGCTGTTGGATGGTAAGTGTGCTCACCCAAAAGCCTCAACCTAATGAGGCACTGGCTGGCTATTAGCACTGTTTTTTAGCGGAAGACTCAGGTAGCATGATGGTAGCTAGCGAGAGGGACATAAAAAATGTCATAACCCCAACCACACAGAGAACCGACGGTACACTGGAAATGGGACCCGTGTCTTCTGGATTTTTAGTCCAAGCATTTATCCATTACACAAAGAAAATCAAGACTAGGTTTTAATTCCAACAAATACGAAAAAATTGATATACCTGTACCACTGCGGCAAATCCCAAAAGGAAGGTTATGTGATTGACCTTTATGTATGTCCGACTCTATGTTCCATGTTCCCTTGTAACTATTAAACGGCTAAAAAGATTTTAATAAATAATACGTGGTTGGCTTCGTCTTAGCCACTAGAGTGTCATAAGCTATACCACTGAGCAAGTAAATCACTAGGCTATACTAAAATTATCCTACCCTACTAATATTATAAATGTGAAAGTTTGGATGTTTAGATGTTTGGATGTTTAGATGTTTGGATGTTTATGACGCTTTCACGGAAAAACTACTGAATGGATTTGAATGAAACTTTACAATAACATAGCTTATACATCAGAATAACATATAGGCTATAATTTCTAAAGACATATTGTGTAAATTGTACAAAATCACACTTATAATATTAGTGGGCAATTTTGGCATAACAAAAACGCGTTGCCTAGCGACCGACCATAGAATATGTAAATTCGTATATACAAACTTTCGCGTTTATAATATTGGTGTGAAGACTATTTGAATGTACTACGTCAGATATTGAAATTTCTTTTGTTTCTTTAAACTGTTAGCCTACGTAACAGAATAAACACTATTTTGTACCTTATGCTGGAAATGGAGATAGATGCCTTCTATGCCTATCGGACGAGTAGAATAAATCCTGAAGTACACGCGGACAAAGTCGCGGGCGGAAGCTAGTTGGATATAAAAAAATGGCGCAATTTTGGCGCCAAACAGCGCGGCATGAAATTTTTTTGTTTTCAAAACCTATAGAGTGGTGTATCAAAATAAGGGTTTTATAAATAGTTCACTTAAACATATATACTATTTATATATATATTTATATGTTTAAATGTAATTTACGCAGTCGATTTTTTTTAAATAATTACTTTTCATTGAGATTACTTGAGGACATATGTATGTACATTAGTCCAAATATAAATTATTCAAAAACAAAAACAACTGCACTCTTCTAAACATACAAACGATATTATCTTGTCAGTAATCCCATAAAACCGCAGGGGTTGCACAAGGAATACCACTAGCCCCACAAAAATAAACCTCTTCTATTTTACAAACATTCGCTGCACTTATTGATTTAACAAGCAGGCCATATGCAAGTGAAACTAACCACCCTCTGTGCAAAGAAACACCATTAGAGAGCCACGTGGGACCCCGTTACCCTGGGGGCTAGGTAACGCGTGGTTCCGTTGCAAGTTTTTACTTTGCCACTAATTGGAGCATTTCGGGGGTAACAGCGGAACCCCACTGGGTCCCCAGGGAAAATAAACCAAACAAAGCTTTTTCAATGTCAGTGTTGTTACTGGTTCCAAATTAATATGATGCTCGGATTTAGCTTTTTATAGTTGGACGACGATATTAATATTGGGTGGGTGGGTGTTTTGAAAATCGAACGGAAAAAATCTTTGATCGACATTTTTTGACGTGGTTGAATTCTATTGGAAAATTTTGAACCAGATTTTGTGTGTGCGTTCGGTCAACTACAAAGCGTTAATATAATTATGTTGTGTTACAAGACCTAATAATTATTTACATACATATTTTATCGCACATAGGTTATGAAGATATGTCTCAATACTGAAATGTGGTGTACATAAAATTAAAACAAATAAATGAGATATACTCTTGTAGTATGATATTTTAGCTTTAACTTTAGTCTGAGTGCTAATTACACGACCTAATCCGCTAACATCACATAACGTGAAGAATCCGGTCACTTAGGGCCACTTCCCATTAACAGCCACTTACCCATGAATGGCCACTTCCCTGAACGACCACTTCCCATGAAAGGCCTTTTCCCAAAACGGCCACTTCCCAATAAAGGTCACTTCCAATTATAGTTTCAGTTTTCAGTTTATTTAAATCATGAACAATGTAAACCTCTAATTGGCGAACTGATTCTACCCTCAGTGTGTTATTTGTTTATTGTGTGGCTGTTGGTTTTCCAAATAAATAAAAATAAAACAAAACATTTGCTGCCATCATCCTCGCTAATCGAAATTTATAAAAAAAGTTTGAGAGCTTTCACAAATCCTGGCGGGCCTCGACAATGGGTCAACCTCAATATTATCGGATGATCCCTTGTCCATTGCGTGCACGTATCTGCAAAATTTCACGCACCCTTTGTAATAACATGAGTATGGAAGCCTCTTATCTACCCTCGTTTGCGATAGATACAAAACTATATACAGCGCCTGATCTAGGAAGAATCATGCAGAGTAAGAGATGGGTTATACCGTCTATAGGCATTAACTCAACTACAACTACCCAACAATAAAAGAAGCATGTACACATTTAAGCCTCAGTATATTTACTCTCATATAGAATGTTACAGTGACACAGGATGGCAAGATACATTTTGAAAAATGGCAGTATAGATGTGGCGCAGCATGTCGATTGGGCATACAGTGATCAGCCGCTTAGTGGCGTATCTCTAGTTTTCTTTTCGGGAGAGCATGAAGATCATGATACAGTCAAAAGCAAATTCGTCCCCATGACGTAATGGGCCATTTCAAACGATTTATTTTCTTTGTGATCTCTTTAATTGCGTCTGGCTTTGATGAATACTACGCCTAATTGTTTTCCTTGACAATTTTTTTCTGCGAGATGTTATCATTTAGTTTGGGTTGAATTCGAGGAACTCTCGTGTTAAATACGAAAGTTCCATACATTCCTGTCACTCTTTTGCATTTCGATTTTCTATTGAACCACAAATCCTGAAAGCCAAACAAAATTCAAACTACAGATCGCAAATATAAAACAGTAAATAATACAGCAATAACTTTCAGCGCGATGCACAAACCAAATTCAACCCTGTCGACAGAGGCTTGAAAGCTGCGATAAAAGGGTCTCAGTATATCATATTGGCACTTTCGATAGAGGATCAAGTAATATTTCGTACTTCCCTAAGGATAACGGCACTTCACTCAGATGCTCGAGAGAGGAAAGGCAGATATTGATATATGCCCGTCACGGGCCGCTAGTTCCGGACTACGATTCCAAAAAACTTTCAGATATACGTCTCTTTAAGAAACTGCAAATATCGTTTGTTACGAAAGATAAATCCCTTCTCTTTCGTCCAAAAACTTCTCTGGTCAATTCAAACTTCGACGTTCAGTGATACGCTCTAAGTGATTCAAAGAAAATAAAGAATTTCTATATAAACGTGAATAGCATATTTTTACAGTATAGACATTATTGAAAGGTAGCTTACATGAACCTGGGGCGTACTATCCCGAAATTAGGAAATGATCATCCCACGTTTTCTCATGTGTCGAAAGACACACAGGCGATATATGAATTTTTAAAGAAGTGTACGAATGAAACTGAAACTGAAATAAATACCAAATTACCAATGGACTAGAAAATAAATGTAATTATATAATTTTGATAGTTATTTCTAAATATTGTTGTCAAATTTCGGTAAAATTATTGTCTCAGCATGCAATAAATATGAATACTTAAATATATTTCCATAAAACAGTCGTAAATCTGTAGCGAGCAGCCATTTAATAATTGCTGACGTGTAAATATAAACAAAACAATGACTCGCTAATTCGTCCCGTCCGAGTCCTGCGGCGAGGTCAGCGGCGCGGAGGTGCGGCACTAAGCCAGAGCCTCAATGTAGTTTATAAGGATAACGAAGCCACGTCACGATGCAAAGCTGAAACTTCATTCTAAATGTAAACAACATCCATCTGGTCGGAGGTATTCTACTGAGAGCACCAATTGCGCACCTAAAGCAAATAATCGTAAAGTTGACCGTAGAACCGATAACCGGTGGGGAGTAAAGGTTCTCGTGTGGCGACCACGTACCGGGAAATGTCTACCGGGCCGTCCTCCTACTAGGTGGTCGCTGTCGCTGGATGCAGGTGGCTCAGGACCGGTCAATGTAGCGTACCATGAAGGAGGCCTATGTCCAGCAGTGGACGTTTCCTGGCTGATGATGATGAAAGTAGTCTACTAACATGTGCTACACACGCTGCGCTACCTATAGAAGAGACGGTCGCGGAAATAAGTGCAATGTGATGAGCTTGGTTTTTCGCAATAACCTACTAATAATTGTTATAAATACGTTAAGCATCACTGTACGATCGCGATCGGTTAAGTAGCTACATAAATTTATTATGTCCTGTAGCTTCCATGCAATCTAACTTTATCTTGGATTTTATCTTTGAATGGCTATTGAAGATGGAGTACTAAGAAGCGAATAATATAACTAAACAAAATAATGATTTTTGTAACATTAGTCTTCCTTAGGTAGCTAAATAGCTGTACAGTACAATCAACATCATGTATAAGTTAATATGACATAGTACACGCGAGTACAAAAATATGTATCCACTTTTGAACCATGTCACATTCACTCTTGATTATTCCCATGTAGTGTGTTGAATAAAATGACACTTAAAAGTGAATGTGACATGGTTCAAAAGTGGATACAAATTTATGTACTCGAGTGTACAAAGTTGAGTAAATATATATAACGCTGACTGTAAACAAATGATCTTATAAAATCACCTCACTCCACATTTCCGATTTGCCAGTTTCAGTTGCCAATATCGAAGTAATTCAACGAACAAACTATCCTACTAAAACTGTCTGATCTGCACATAACGTAACCAGGAAAAGGCTACAAATTCTTCCATTTCCCTAAAACTTGTAAGGAAAAGCTCAAGGAAAAAGTTTCTATTGTCTCTTTTTTGTCGAGACAGCTTCTTTTCCTTTTGTGTAAAAAAAGTTAGAATTACATTCTTCGTTACGTAATTTCCCTTTCACGAAAGGGTCCCCTTTTTACCCCACTTCCCCTAACAGTCGCGTGTCGCGACGTCAGACGACCACGCGATGTCTGCGTCGCGACGTGTTTCAGCCATTACACATTGACTAAATAAGTAAGTATGGTGAACATAATTATAAGAACAAATGAAATTATTCAACAGATAATTGGACCATCGGTTGAGAAGAAAATCAAAAACAAGATAAGATAAAAAAGTCAAGTGTTTAGTCAATTTTTTGTTTATTATGAAAAATGTGTATAAAAAGTAAAAACAACCCAAATCTCTGAAGTTTCCGAATTCAAAAATTTCAAATAATCATAGTAAACAGGGCTTTGTGTAAATATTACAGTTAACCCAATATAATTTTTAGAGAAATCATCAAAAAACGTTGACAAACAAACTTAGTAATGCGGTCGAGAAAATAAACCTTATTTCAAGGTAATATCTGTAAGTTTCTTTATATGGTTCGGAACCCTTGGTGCACTTGGGTGCATGAATCCGACTCGCACTTGGACGGGATTTTTTATTGACGTGTATAACAAGCTTAAATACAGCGCAAGGCGTAATCTTATTTTCTTGTTCATAATTTATTTGTAGTTAGATTTTACTTTTTATCTCGCTGTCCTATATACAAAATCGCAAATAAATAATCTGCAGTCGTCAGTTTCGCCTTAGTCTGCGACTACACCACCATAGAACGTATTATAACGATAGTTCGCGTGATACCCCATTGTAATTCGTTCTCCATAACAAAAGCTGACTCTTACAATGGCCGGTTTAAATCTAACACTGAAACGTAAACTGGAACGATTTAGCGTAATTTCCACCTGAACGAGGATTAGTAAATGTTATCTTGTCGCTATAAATATTAAATAACGTGGGTAGATGACGAAGCGCGAGGCATTACCTTTTGTTTTCTCATTGGTAGCTTTAATTGGAACTTTGTATTTTGGTTGTTTATACCATTATCTCAATGATTTATAATCGTTTTAAGATTGGTGTTGGGTTCTAACAGGTTTACTCTGGTGGTTAAAATATTTGTTACAACGTTCTCTTAAGCTTTCCTTAATAAGAAAGAACTTCTAATTCCGTCCGGTCTGTGTCCCCGATCCTCTTTTTGCAACGTAACGTCCTAAGCAGAGGACTGAGCTCTAGGGGCGCCCTTAGGATGGTTACAAGCGCTCGGGCTCGTAGCTAGGCAGTCTGTCAGTCACGGCCAACCATCTCATGAGGGTAGCTGCTGGAGTCATGCCACATTCTTCAAGGCGTTCTTGGTGCGAGTCCCGACCTGAAAGCTGAAGGGCGTGGTGTGCCGTCGCTTCCGAGAGAGGATACTCGTAGCGACCGACACTACCAGAGTGGCACGAGCGCGCCTTAGTAAATAAGATATTTTGATAATATGTTTTTTTAGTTTATATTATTTTATTTTATTGTAGTATTGTATACAATTGTATATATCTATCTATAGGTCTTATTAGTTGACAATAAATTGAATAATAATTATATACTCGTACATTGTGACTATTTTAAATTTGTAACATAAAACATAAAATAAAACTAATTTGAAGTACAACATTAAATTTTTTAACAAAACAACATTATTTTCCCGTATAAAATATTCTATAACGCTAAATGATAACTTTTTCAATGGTCAATTAAAAGCAATTACAATTCAAATGTCGAAATATACTTACTATACATAAAAATTTAAAATACGTAGGATTGTCACAAATTTTTTCTTTACAATTTGTCTCTAAAGAACTCATCTAGAGTATGAAAAGGTATGTACGCCCTGCTTGGTAATCAGTCGTTTTCATACATCAGTGAACAGTCTACTATTATGAACCGTAAAAACTACTGAACTATACAGATCGTAGACCACTACAATGAGGTTGGTGATCGCAGTAAGATATCAGAGGTACGCAGGTAAATACTTATCCTTCTAGTCATCTACAACATCGATGGGAAGATTTCTAAATGAAATAAAAACATGACATACACGTGGTAGGCAATCTCAAACCCGATTATTGATTTTCGTAGCCGCCATGTTTATCGGTCTCATTAAAGTAACAACAGTACAGCGATATAATTAAGGGAATAATTTACTGACTGACGTATCGCGAACACGTTGCTTTAGTTGAAATTAAATTACCTACTTTTCCTAACGAATATCCGCCACGCAACCACATAAATTATCTTTATTGTTTCAACTTGTCGCTTTATAACAACTAAGAGAACGAAAATAAGTGCCTAAGTATATACAAACGCCATTTCATTGGACCTTAATTCGGTAACTACCTTTCGTTACAAAAATCTTGTATGGAATACTCTTATGATATATATATAATTTTAAAACTTAGTTCTACGTCTACATTGAAAAGTAAGTTTACAGCTAATGTTCATTTTCAACTTATTCAGTTATTTTTTTTTACAATGACAGATTGCAAAAAATCTAACACACGCCTAACCGACTACGAAGATACCTTCGCTGGGAATCGAACCCGAGATCTCCAGATTATGAGTCCAACTGCGTAGCCATTGTAAATCTTTATCGAGTATCGATTCCCAAAATTGATATCTTAAAAAAATAATTTAAAACGACAAACACGGGTAAAACACAAACAGACAAATATATCTACTTCACGCCCCCATTAAACTCTGGGTGTAATAAATGGATAGGTTAATAAGTCCTATCATTCACCGTATCGGGTAATAGCAACTCATTTATCGAATGACGACTGACCTATCAACTCGATTACACGTACAATACTTTAATTTGACAGCATCAAGCGTCGGTCTAATGACGGTCAATTCCGAATTGAACCTTACTTAATTACATATCCTTTATATTTCATCCATATTGTGTTTAGAACTTAATTGAAAACGAGACTTAGTGGCACTGTCATATAAAATGTCATCTCTAAAGTGATTCCTCATCATTATACTCGTACATATGTCAACTATTGAAAGGGGAACTGCATCCCAGATCGCCATGACAAACTAACTGGCTGTGCATGAGGCGATACCACGCTTTCTAGCAGACGGATTTTTTACTATGGTAAGATATTGTTGAAACTCACAGGGTTAGGTGCTGAGGCGACATAGGTGACCCACTAAAAAATCTTACAACCAGCCCTGATTCACGCGAGAAATTGTGGAGTATGAAGGGCAGGTAAGCGTGTCCATTTTATTAATTGTAATTATAGCATCCCATATATTATATATATATACACCAATAATAAAAGACTGTAGAAAATATATTATAAATAATAATAATACGTAAAATGTAATTGTTAAATAATTATGTAATGATGTCATCAGTTACATATCATTTTTTCAAATTAAAAACTCTAATAATTCAATTGTTATTTTCAACCGTCTTAAAAAAAGAGTAGGTTCTCAATTCAACTATATGTTTTTTTATATTAAAATTAAATTAAAATCATTTTATTATTAGATGTCAAAGATCCATATCAATGTAAGTACTGCTTATAATTATTTTAGTAAGTATATGTCATAACTGAATTTGTCAAACTATTTATATGTCGCATAATGGGACAGTCAAATTTCCAGGCTATGGTGTTCAGGATGCGATTGGAGCTGGCGCGCATTCGACATGACAAAGACGCGTACTTTTTTCTGAGGACAGCATGAAAGCTGTCTGTGCGCGCCTCCGCGAACATAGTTGCACTGCAGTAGCGCGGCAGCCCCAACAGCATCCTGAACGCGTTATTGTATTGGACGCGCAGAGTGCTAAGCGATTTTTGGGTATAGCTGACCCACAGGCTGCTTGAATAGAACGAAGTACAGTACGCCTTATATATATGTTACGCGATAACTCTGCCAATGGTGAACCGATTGTAAAGATTTCTTTTTGTTTGGTAGTACATACTTCAGAGGCGATCCCTTATAAATTTTATCGAAATTGATTGAGCACTTTATGAGAAAATCAACAAAAATCAAATAAGTCTACCTTTTTGAAAATTTTAAGGCAGTTGAAGTTGGTTTTTAGTTATTTTTGAACGTGTTAATTATTGTCCTTCCTTTACAGTGTAACGGAGAATCAAAATGACTTGAATTTACCTTTAGGGTTATAGAGTATAAGCTATTGTTATCCCTATCGAATGAAATCGCAGACAAAAGCTAGTACATATTTTCATACCCAGTAACTATTTCAACGCTTATTATACTCCCTAATCCACGCTCCCTTTGATATTTTCATTAGCGATTCACGATTCAATTGTAAAGAGAGATGGACCGCCCAATTGTTTGTACCCACCATTATGGTATGTATGGTAATGTAATGATAGATGCATTACCATGTCGATTGCCTTTCAAACAATGACTGACTGCCGGATGTACAATTAACTACGAGTATGTGAGCCAGAAAGAGGAAATATCAATTCCTGTATTACATAGGGGGATCGGTTGTGTTCTGATGGACAGTTGACTCAATTAAGTTATGAGTGGCTTTGAAAGCTTCTGTCGCCTAATTTATTTATTTTCTGACGTCAGTAAAAAGATATACAAAATGTTACACTTCCAACCAGATAACTATCTCAATATGTGGCAATAACAGTAATAACGACTATGACAGTGAATTTAGCACCAAATGGTTAAAACATTAAATAGAATTTGTAGTCGCCCAAAAAATTCAAAACCTTTGATGCTTTCTTACCGTGTTACGCGTCGCTTCAAAATAGCACCCGTTCAAAGATAAGAAAAAACTGTTCGCTTTTTCAATGCGAACCATCCTGAAATCCTTGGCAGAAATGTGTCCTCTTCTCCAGACGGAAAGCATTCTACCTTTAAAATGGCGGACCCACCTTCGCTTTACAAAATCTTTTTAGAAAAATCCCGTCTATTCTGGGATGCAGGGTGATCGGCGATTTGATCGGGATCTCGTCCCGGTTGACGGGCATTGCTCTATTGTAGGGGGCTAAATGACTCCCGCCGCGCCGCGCCGCGCCGCCCCCGTTTTACTCCATTTTGCATTCCGACGTTGCATCGATAGACATACGGATTGGAAATAGTTTTTCAACAATCCTGAATATTCGCATCTAGCCGCCTCTGTGGCCTAGTGCCTACAAAGTTGTACTCACAATCCGGAGGTCCAGGCTTGATACCCTAGGATAGGTTTGGTTGTGGTAACGCATTTTCGATCTCCGTTTATTAAGTTACCACCAAACACCTCCTCACCTCTAAACCTCAATGTTAATAGCACTGATATCTTCCATTAATGATAATAGAACTCATTGCCTGAGGTTTCTGAGTGGCCACGCTTTCTGTTTAGACAGCCTTTTCGTCGTTTAAAATCAAAAAAGCCGAGTGAAAACTCATAACCCTTTTTTTAAATATCCATAAAAATGATAAGTACTGGGTGTTTTGCGAAACTTCAAGTAGAAAAATTCGACTTGATGTCAATTTTTTGGTTCAAATAAGATATTTATAAATGAAATGAATAAGTTCACATTAATAATTTTATTAACATTTTGTACAGAAAATTGCTGCTGCTTGATATTTAACGGATGAATCAATGCTGGGTTGCAAACACGAACGTACACAAACCGACTCGACTCCACAATAGGAATAAAAAATAAATGCTCGCCCAACGTGTAAATAAAGCGATAAAGATAAAACAGAATCACCTCAAAGAAAACCGCCACAGAGTAAACATCGGAACGTAAACCACAAAGATCTTTTACAAACAGCAATCGCCGGATGATCTCACTAATGAAGTACACGCATTTAAAACGCGAAAAACATCTCGCTTCACTTTTGATAAAATCAAAAAGTGTCCCCGCATGCCTGCTTGAGTTATTTGTCGTCACATTATACGAGAGCTCAGCAAAAAGTAGAGAGAAAGATCAAAGGATGACGTGGTAGGATGAGTCTGAAATAACATGCAGTCATCTAGCGAGGAGCGAAACATACTTGTCAACGAGATTGTGAAAGTACAACTAGAAACGATCCTAACATAGCAATAAAATCACGACTGGACCGAATTTAGAAGATCCAACTATGCAGATATTTATAGAGCAGACGTTGTGATACTAAGTTGTGAATCGAGTTACGAATACGAAAGGTAGAAATTAGAATGACGTTATGGGTGTCTGTGTAATAACTAATGAACAACAAGATCCTAGATAAGACAATGCTCAAAGAGAAAGCTAGAGATATTTCGGTTCCATTTAACTTAAAGTACTGCTGCCATCAATATATGACATTCAGTTCCTCCTCCTTGTAATTAAATAACTTTCAATATCTTAATAGCTTCAGATAATATCAATACTTAAAAGATACTAAAGAATATTAATTTCAAAGATAACAAAATAATAACAGGTTAAGAACTTAATTATTGAAATGAAGTGTTATTGAAATGAATCATAGAATGTTAGATTTAGAGATAGAGGCTTTACCATACGCCCATAAAGCAATGGTGATATTAATCTTGTGCGGTAGCAACAGTAGCCGGACTGTCCATCTAGCCCACGGCTGTACATTATTAATGCAACGAAGACCTCTCTGATGTATGTGCTTCGACGATCCTCTAGCTAGGTGTATGAACAAGTAGTAATTATTTTAAATGCGTAGGGAATCAGTTACGAAGGCAGTTAATCTTTCTGTCGCAGTGGCAGCCAGCGGATCTTATTAAGCTTGTGCCACTTTAGTTGGTCAGTCTTTGAAGATTGCTGTTTAGAGCAAAACCTGGTTATGTAGCGAGTAACGAACGGTAAATTTAATGACATGTTCTTGTGTATGGATGTATTCTATTTTCTTGTAACTGTAAGAGAAATATTCATCGTTATATTCTGGATTCGTTATGGCACGCTTATGAAGTCTGTGGAAAGTCTAACAAAGTGATTTTTGACAATTTCCCCACCGGGGATTGAACCTGGGATCTGTGCGTGCGTTGCGTGTCTGAATCTAGTCACAGAGGCCGTTGCACAAGCTACTTAACAACTTGCACTCCTTACGTAAAAAGCTGGTATAAATAAATAATGTTGATGCAAAAAGCTAAAACCTTTTCGCATTTATCGCGAGTAAAATTACAACATTTTAGTTTGTATTGAAATGCGTAGTGATTCGTATTCGCACAATAACAGACACTATGGGCGAGGTCAATAAGCATTGACCACAGATAAACTAATTTATTTTCCTCAAACACTGACTAGTGACTATGAATCAGTTTGCCTCGGATCAAAGACTGTAGCGGACATAACCTAAAAATGTTTTAAACGATGAGGCTAATAACATTATTGTTGTGTTTAGTTCTGTGTGTGTCACTGCTTGATGCAAAGGACTTAGTTGTGGGGACGAGGGTCAACAATTTATTGATATCAACAGAGAAGCTTGTATATAAAGGTATACCGCTGATAAAAAGGGAGAAGGACTACACGTATACGGATCCAAAACAACGAGTAATTAAGGTAAGTGTTATATCTTCCTTCTCTCTACTTATTTGATAATGTTATGACCAACTTTCAAGATACACTGCTGAACACGCACAGGATATTTAAATCCAATCTCAGTGTTTATATAACAATTTTCAACTTTGATTTTTTGACACAGATCATGTATAACGAAACGAAACACAAATGTAATTCCAGTAACGACAGACACTAGTATGGTGTAAATTAAAGTATACTATATCTGAAGTCTTTCCTCGTTTTTGTCAAAGATACTGGTATTTTTGTGAGCAGTACTCGTTAGTTGCTAGAGATCCTTGAATAAAATTAAATGTAATTAGCATAAAAAAGGTCATTCATAATGTAAACCTAAGTAAAAGATCAAGCAATACGAGAACCAACTATTTATTTACTATAACAGCGCTAAGGTCGCGGGGAGCCTGTAATAAACGCAAGAGTTCGGGTACGGACATTATGGATAACAATGGATAGGCCTATGCTCAACAGTGAATGTAGGACATTTTCCTGGTGATAATAATTAATTACATCGTACACATAATCTATTCACGTCCTAGATTGACTGTGACTATCTGTCAAGTCGCAATTGTTCGCCGAAAGTGATAACAATGTTTAAACATTGCAGGCTATCATTGCGCGGGACCTCTCGCGCACGCAAGGTGAAGCGGAAGTGACCTCAGGAGGCGTGGGCGCCACATACGTCACGCTGCACTTCAAGAGCGAGAGGGGAGATGGACTTAACTATCTTATACTCATATTTAGTCAGAACAGTTGAAGATGAAAGTTATTTAGAAGTACATTTTAGATCCTAATCAGTGATTTATTTATTTTGAAATGTGATGGTTGCTTAACCTCTTGCACAAATATACGAGTAGTTTGAAACCATTGATCCAAAAATCTGAATTTCCAAATCCATTCATCCAAAGGCACTAGTGCTTTTTTCTTTATAACTAGTTAATAAGAAAAACGCACGCTTGCGTTGCAACCTTCTGAAATCACGAACTTTTAGCACGCCAAACAGCTACGAAACGTATCATTGCGTATTGAGCACATGTATTAAAAAGTATTTAATATCGATTCTTAAAATTCCAAATTATATTTCATTTGACCTGTTGATTTTCTT
Organism: Carcina quercana; assembly: GCA_910589575.2. Taxonomy (NCBI): domain Eukaryota; kingdom Metazoa; phylum Arthropoda; class Insecta; order Lepidoptera; family Depressariidae; genus Carcina; species Carcina quercana. The sequence continues at coordinate 9,781,489 of OU342436.1, forward strand.
TTGGAAGAATATCCAAAAGAAATTTGTAACTTTGGTAGTATTTATCGCTGCGATACAATCTTAGGCAGACTTGAGGAAACGATCTATAGAGGTATTTGCGTAATAATCGCGTGTAATATTAGTAAAAATAACAAACATTATGTGTTCACTGGACAAGGAATTTACTGTAATTCCACCAAGCCTAGACAACAAACACGGTTCCCCCAAACTGGCGCAGATCAAACAGACACAAATCAATTTTGGCGAATTGTCACTGTACACACAGGGTGTACAAACTTAGGGTCGCTAATGGAGACACACGCATTAAACCGGGCCGCGTGCACCGACAACATTGACACAGACGGGGGGCCTAATTAGTTTAAGCCTGTGGCCTGGCAGTACTGGCACCCCGGAGATGAGAGGTGGATGTAAAATGGACATTATGCAAGAAGTGATAGATATACCCAGCTCAAATACAAATACTGCAGATACCAACATGTAACAATAATTATGGGAAAAGAACGTTAGAATATATTATACCCAGCCTATTTAATGAACTTCCACTAAACCTAAGAGAGCAAATTAATACAAAAACCTATAAATTTATTCTAAAAAAACATTTCACACAAAACTTCTCAAAAACAAACAAAATACCCTCATCTTACAATACTAAAACACTGCATTAGAATGTGAGTATTGTAAAATAAAATAGACGAGTCACATGGTGTACAGATAAACCTTTTCTAGGATTAAGTACACTTTAAGCCAATTTTGTAAAAATTTATGTTTGATTAATAAATAAATAAAAAAATGGCATGATCTAGGAAACTTGCTTGGAACCATGACCTTTTTTATGAGGTAGAAAATTTCATAAATGTAATATATATTCGCACACATTACCATTACTCACACATACAACAGTTTTTCACTTATCACCGATCGCTGCAAGCTTCGAGCTATACACAGTGAAGTTGTAATCAGGTGAGTCTCAGAGCTTAGACTAATTTTGTTTCTTTACAATCATCACTAGTGCTATCCCTACCGATATTGTTAATTTAAAAGTGAGTCTGTTTGGTAACTCATAATGCCTCTACGGCTCTAATCAGTTGTGATGAAATTGTGACGAAAAGCTAGCACACAACCTATGGCATAGAGATGGAGGTGACTTTACGTATCCCGGAAAAATGTTTTCGTGCAACCATTTCTGAAATTCATGCAGACGAAATTATGGGCAAAAGCTAGTACTAAATAAAGTTTAGACCGAACTCGTACCACGTAAACATCCGATTGTAATGCAATTATGGAACACTTCCAGCTACATTTTACATCACGGCGAGTCCAGCGGGGCGCCTGGCCTTTTACAATTTTATCTGGGGATCAAAAAGTGTGCGCTTATTACAGTTCCGTGGCATTACCTTAATGCGTAAGTAATTCAATTTGCGTGTCCGTCGGTGGTTTGTGCTCGACTCTACCAATTTATTTGAGCCGAGCGAATTAATTCACAGCGGTCCCAATTAACATACATGAAATTAGTAAAAATGACTGTGGAATTTAATATGAGGGTCCTGACCCATTTTTAATGGTACGTGAAATCCGTATTCTTCTTCTATAACTTCGGCACCATAAGTGAATAGTGATACTCACTTGCTGCAAGTTGTGAATGGAGTCGATGTACATTTAGAAGTTTTCAATAAAATCGAGGTCATATTACAGTGTAAGGTTTAATAATATAAGAATAAAACTAAAAACTAATTATAGATTTACGCATTGGTTTACAAAGAAATTATCTCCAACAGCGAAAAATTTAAAATGATTATAAACGCTAATGCGAAATATATCAGTGCAATTGTTAAGGACAAACATCCTTGCCACCACAACTTTTGCTGAAGATATTTTTTGTTTCCCAGGTAACAAGGATCAATATCGAATGACATCATCGACTTTGATATTTTACTAAGACAACAAAAGACTTTTCGATGAAGAAAATTAATATAGGATAGGAAGGATGCAATGGAGAAGAAAGAAACCGAGTTGCTATTCACAGAAAGATATCAATGTACAAAAGTATTAGAACTTCTTTGATTATTTGAGAGTATTTAATCTTAGAGGCAGTAAGCAATTATCAGTTTCAGTGTGAGCTTACGTTATATATTCATAAACTTCTGAGAAACAAGCCAGCTGCTCTAGCTTTCAGTCTAAACTAAACAAAACTCACATTGGTCTCATTAAACTTGGCAACGTCCGACCCCATTATACTCATCCCGGAATAAACTCCGTAAAGTAGAATTATAAAGTGTATGTCTGTGTATAAACCAGAATATCAAAGCACCATTAAAACCGGTCTATTACGCCGAGCTGGAGCGAAAATTCGGCACTAATGCAACCACTTTCCCGTCGGCAGACGCAAACGAATAAATAAAACATGTTCTAGGCGTAGTGCACTCTACTTTGAGCTTACCACTCGCACTCTGAAAATTGCACCGGGAAATATAATATCGTGTGAAATGCGAGAGCAAAGGAGTTCCGTGAAAAAGGCAGATGTTTGGTTTCAAAATGTAATGCTATTTATCTTGTTCAGTTCAGTTAAGGTCTCCATATTTGTATGATTTTACATTTGTATACATTTTTATCATAGTTGGTTATATTTTTGTCCACTACACGAGAACTACTAAATAGTCCGGGATAATAAGTAGCCGATGTTCTACCCCATGCTATCCTACTAATATTATAAGTGTGAAAGTTTGGATGTTTAGATGTTTGGATGTTTGTGACGCTTTCACGGTAAAACTACTGAATGGATTTGAATGAAACTTTACAATAATATAGCTTATACATCAGAATAACATATAAGCTATAATTTATAAAGACATATTGTGTAAATTGTCCAAAATCACACTTATAATATTAGTGGGATTACATGGGCAATTTTGGCATAACAAAAACGCGTTGCCTAGCAACCGACCATAGAATATGTAAATTCGTATATACAAACTTTCGCGTTTATAATATTAGTGTGAAAACTATTTGAATGTACTACGTCAGATATTGACATTTATTTTGTTTCTTTAAACTATTAGACTACGTAACAGAATAAACACTATTTTGTACCTTATGCTGTACAATAATTTGTCATAAACGTCACCTGTGCCTATCGAACAAGTAGTACACGCGGACAAAGTCGCGGGCGGAAGCTAGTAGGTATATATGTGTGACATAACGATCGGTGGTGCTACTGAGGCTCCTAGAGCTGTCAAACAGACAATCTACGAGTAACACAGTTTTTCTTGAATGAAAATAGTGTTTTAAAAAATTCTTCTTGTTAAAGAAATACATTTATTTATTACATAATTCGTAAAATTGCTATATTTTTTATGTTTCATTGCAACTCTGAGAAATGCGTAGTAAAACCAACTTGTATATTCATTTTTATGTCATGTGATGTTTTGACGTAAAAAATCATACATAACAGCAGTCAGTGAAGAAATTCATAGCTACCGTACGTTACGAGAAACCATAACCCATGTTTTAGCTGGAGTTCTTTCAAAACGACGACGTCTCAGCCCGATATAAAAATATTGTTGCATATTTTAGAAAGCTTCTTTTCTTTAGCAGACAGGAAAGTTCAGTGCATGGTCGTCACGAACGTTTTATTTATAATTTTGAAAACAGAAAACAGAAAAATATTTATTTAACTAAAACAAACACAACACAATACAAAATACAATTAATGCATACATTGCGTACAATTACAATAATACATTATTGATGTACATAGGCATTGTGTTGTAATGTGTCGTCAAACAGGACTGATCTCAGCATCTGCTGTGGCAGTAGCCATAGCGCTGGTTTTCAGATAAGCCCTCTAATATGTAAAGCATTAAATATATGTGTAAAAGAAATGTATGTGTAAGTGTATATGGACGTGTTAACTTATAGATACGTGTGTTTATATGTACAGTCAAAGTTGAGCAAGTGTGCAGTGTAGGTGACGTGGCGGCAGTTAGAGACCTTGCAGGTATGTTGGAACAACACGACGACCGGGAGGGAACTGCTTCTGATAATCAATTAGATATTTTAAACAACAATCTTGGCAGAGAAAATATTGATAGCGGTAAGATATCGGTAACACAGGAGAAAGATCTGGCTCTATAATACTCAAAATGATAGAATTTATATACTAATATATCTCACTACTAGCTGGATCTACGACCTAGTAAAAAGGTCGCGGGGAATCGCTGGATGCAAGTGGCTCGGGACCGGTCATTGAGTATTATGTGGAGGCCTGTCTAGCAGCAAACGTTCCCCGGTTGATGTTGATGATGTCTCGCAACTTTTTTGTACACAAGGCAAAACTTAGAAATTCCTTGTAACTTGTAACTCCAATGTTTATTGTACGTTGTGGTTGTATCTAAGTTGAATAAATAAACGAATTTGAATGTATTTTCGTGCGAGTAAGCTGTACAGAACACGTACAAACGAAGATGTTCTTGTAAAGGTGAAAGAAAAAAAAGATATTATACAAACTTTAGGAAATAGAAGAGAAAATATGATAGGTCCTGGTGAGACATGTCAAATTTATGGAAAATATTATAGCTTGAAAGTTTTAAAGAAGAAAAAGGAAAACTTTCATGAAAAAATGACGTGTCTTATCACTAATTCATCTAAGTGAAAAAAGTGGCGAAAAAAGAGAAGATTGGCAAACACTTCACAAGAGCGAAGGTTTTAAAATATTCTATTTGGTTATATTGTTGCAACACAGTCGGTTTTTCAAAATAAAATATGGGCCGCTAAATAAATTGTCGACACATTTTACAAAAAACAAAACGTTCCGTATTTAATTCGTAACATGAATTGATTACCCGCATTAACCTAAAAAGCTTTACGTTACCCTTTTTGTGCACGAGGTGTGCCCTTCCTTTTGTTTTGTCGCAATATCCCTTCCTGAATTTAACACAAAACAAGGCTATTATTTCACCTTGCGACAAGAATAATTTACCAGCACCAAAAAAAAATTCCCTGAAAATCACCTAGGATTTCCTTTTCAGAGAAAGTTCAAGTACTTGTCGAACAAAATAAATTTTCCATAAAAAAATAAGCACTGTTTTCAATGGCTTAGGATTTCATTCCGAAGTCCCTTCTGTAATTTTATTTGTATTAAAGAAACTAAGGGGTGGCAAGAGCTCACAAACTCGATTTTGATACGGCCCATCAAAAAGTCATTTATTGCAAAAACAAAGGCATCGGGAAAATTTCTAATTCGATCCAATCTAAATCCAATTACTTCCACCCTGTGTTAGTCACACGCAGAAAGGTGCGATATGGATCTATAAGCCAGCAAGTTTTATAGTCAAATCATTGTTAGGGGTGTATAGCAACTAGTGGTGGTCATAAATCGGGTGGGTTATAGGAATCGAAAAAGTTGACACGCAAGCTGTCGTAAGCGTAATGAAAGAATTGCTTGGGCCATAAACTGCATGCAACTTTGGCCGAATGACTGGTAGGAGCGTAGAAAAGTCACAATGATGAAACCGATAACTTTTACGATAATTATGTATTAGAATGTTAGTTTTATTACTCGCTGCATAACTTCAAGAAACCAGAATGGAACTCCACATTCATTTACGGAACAAATAACTGCTTTAATCCAGTTCAAAAGCGACTGTTATTTTTAATATCTGTTATTTTATGGAATAGGCAGTTTTAATAAAAACACGATCAAATATTCAAATCCAAAACCCGGGACACCGCAACAAAAATCCGGGAAACTGTAATTTGATTTTGTTAACGACGCCATTTTAATTTGAAACACCAAAGTCCGATTCAGCGGGGATTCACGCGGATTAATTTAGGATTATGGTTTTACAGAGAGTGACAATAAAAGTGAACTTTTCATCGTTACACCAGTCAGATATAAAAGAGAGTTTGAAAACAGGAGACATAATATCCATTCACTTGGGGTTTAATTTTAGTTCTCTGCGCAAAACATGGCGCATTAAAAACATACATGCGTATTCTTGTGGATATTGGCGAAACCGATGTTTGACTGTTTATAATAAATGAAAGGAGACACCCGAATTTCTGTCTACAATTATTTCCTAAGCATCACAAAATTTATAAACATAATCTAATAACTTTACTGGTTAAATACATGCATTTACAATCGGCATAGACGCTCCCTTACCTTGCAAGGGTGCAATTACTAGCACCGTAGCTATGCAAACAACATTCTGTGTCCCTCATTGACTTTAAAAAACTATACGCTCTACACGGCAGGGATGTGACGGATGTCTGGGTGCCAGGCACCTACTTTCATGACACCTCTCAAGGTGTGCCAGATGACAGCTAATGTGAATATTCTGTTTTTGATTAGAATTTTTAAATAATAGCATAGCTTGGCTCGCGATTTGTAAATTGAAAGTAATTTGTAACAGTTTCAAAAATATAATAGATGCCATATAGCAGGGACATTAGGTCTACTTTTGAGTACCAACATTTATTAATTAAACTTAACATATAGGTATTTAACAGAACATATGACTAAAAAGTTTTTGGGTTGGTTTGTCTTCTATCACTCAGCAAGCAAGGAGTTTAAGAGATAGAGTAGGATCGTTAAATACATTATTGGCCGTAGAGTGACCAACACTGCTTTTATCCCGGAAAAATGTTCTCAATAGATAATTTCTAAATATTAACCCTTAGTCGCCTTTTCCACACCCGCGGGATGAAATGGCGTGATCCCATTCTAAAGCTGAGACGGTGGCATGAAAGTATGCATTTCTATTTAAATGTATGCATGTGCAATCCTGTATGAGACTGGATCAAATATGACAGTTGTATTAATGCTCTTTTATATTTGTCGTAAAAATAAAACTTATATTTCCAGAATGTCTAATCCATAATCTTAGTATATCAACAGTATCGAACGTAAATTTGCGTAGTCTGCGCTAAGCCTTAATTACTTCTAAGTTGCAGTGCAGTCTGCAAGCAAGTAAATTGCGCACTCGACGTGTTCTAGAACTGTAATTGCGCTCTTTTCGACTGATTTATACACGTTTTATTAGGTTCCTTTGCATCGATAATTAGACAATGTCACGCTACGCTCAGGTACTGGATTGTACTTTACAACTTGTTTTGGCTTGATTTCGTTATACTGACTAGAGTATCAAGCGACGCAACCTATAACTCCCATAAAAATCACAAGTTTACCAAAAAAAATTCTTCAAGCGTTTCCATATACGTATTTTGATACATAAAGTTTTGTTTTTGAGTTGTTTTTTTAAATATTTTGCAAGAATTTTTTTCAGCTAGCCAGTTAGTTTAGCCTTAGAAAATTTGACTATTAAATAGTCTATCACGGGTGCAGTAGATAATGAGGCGACGATTGTAATTATTTTAAATATGTTGCCGTTTCTTTGAAACTGCTTTCTAAAAATCAAGCTACAAACAGATTACTTAAAAATCTAACATTTTGTTGTAGTAGACAAAATAAAAATAAAAAAGCATTGCCAAGGCAAACAAAACAAACGTTGCATCTATCGAATAATTCATTAATTTCTCAGATAGTTTCATAAGAATTCCAAAAGATTCTATTACCACGTAATTTATAACCTTTATCAACTTACCATTTGCCCTTAGCTTTTTTATTACTACCGATAAGAAACGGAAGAAAGCCAGTGATTTATCGTCGGGGTCACTTTATTTTTCAATGAACCACTGTTTGTTAGGGAACCCTTAAAACAATGATAATGGTAACACAGATATGGTTCTTAAAATTAATGATTCGTTTTATGTTAATTGACGTTACAAATAAAATAAATTGCTTTCTTTATCGAACTGTTGACGTCTATATTACAAAAAATATTGAATTCAAACTGTGCTACTAAATATGAGATGGTTGGTATATTGATTATTATTAGCTGGGAAACATCAAATGTTGAACATAGTCCTTTCCCATGGTACGGCACCAAGAACGGTCCCGGGCCACTTGCATCAGGTCGTCGGTCTATATAGGGGATAGTCCACGCTCCCCGGTGCGTGCGCGATCGTCACTCGAGAACTCTTTCCATCCGTTATCCTTTCTTAGAGCAATCAATGGCACCGGCTATGCCATAGCCAGATAAAATTTATTATAAATGGAACTTAAATTCTAGTTACTTATTTTTAGCTATACCTAGTTCATAATTCGTATTAAATTACAACTTTTATTTATTTATAACATATTTTTACTATTATTGGAAATGAGACCACATCATTTAAAATGCTGATTTTAAAAACGAGGACTAGATTTTCCTCCCTGTGAATAATATTGATTTAGGAGTAACAATACTAATACAAGTTTGATATATTTTATGTACCCCGCCTAGCAGTTAGGTTATTGTATTTTAATTACCCTGAAAAATATATAAAATACTACCTAATGGGCCATGAGCTCCTGTTGTAAACATAAATACGTATATTTTTTGTATCCTTATTTTTATTTTCAAATAAAACCTTTGACAGTTAGTACGGCGCATTTGCATGATTAAAAACAAGAGAGGACCGGTTTTAAAAACAAACTTGCGAACTCGCGTCATGAATCAGCACACCCTCACACTTCCTGTCATTCACAACTCTAATTAAAACGCAAGCTGAGCCCCGGAGATAATACACGGTGTGCCAAACTTCACTCGCATCCTTCAACTTCTCGAACACGCCTTTGATGACACACTGACAACTTCCTCTACATGCGTTCGATTTTTGAGAATTTTCTGTTGGGCGGGTTAAAAATGATGCTTTATCGGACGGTTTTTGTACAATAAGTTTCTCAACAATTATTTAACAACACTTTTTAATTGAAGAAGGTATTGCTCGAATTTTTTTAAATTAAAGTCTACTACTATGCACTGAATTAGTTAAATACATTAAAAGTACGAGTACTTAATTAGATTAGCCCTATCCTTGAACAAAGGCACGCTCCGTGTGGTCTCGGCTTTATAATAGAATCCGTCATCTCGTGGGTGTTGTAAATGGCAACTGAGGACGAAAATTAAGGAGAGGGTAACTAGTAGAATCCACCTTGATACGCAACGTTTTATTGTGATCAATCGACCAAGAGTGGCCAAAGTGGCAATTAGTGTTCGAAAGTTCGATGTGACGATCTTTGAAATACGTTCATGTCCAACAGTGGACTTGCAGACGCAGCTGTTGATGATTATGGCGATAATGATATGAGTGAGATAAGATAAGTCTGTGCAATGTCAAAGCACAAACATAGCTCTTGCTTGCAAGACGGGGGCAAACATTGAGATTTTCAAGTCAAAACCTGAACAAATCAGAGGACTAACACCACACCACATCAAATTGTATACAATTTTAATAAAAAAAATTAAACATTCTTTTCTCTTATTATGTATTACTGAATGTGTATTTAAAAGCCTATAGGCAAAAACTGATAATTAGCTTACACTTCACTTTAAGTTTTAGTTGTAGATAATATAATAGATATGTGCCACATTGTAAATACGTACAGTACGGTTCAGAAAGTCAATGCCGAGTCGAGACAAGCCACCACAGGGCGACAATTAGTTCATCTGATATAGCAGAGGATATTGTCACTGTCGCATGTTTTCGTGCACACTTGCCAAAGTTCGTGCACCAACACATTCCTTTTCTATTTATCACGACTGAATAAGATTCATATAAACTTGAAAAATTCATGTGAAGTAACAAGAGTACCTACTCGGCGTTTCAATTATCGTGTGTCAACAGAGTCACCTGTAATTTTCGTTAACATACCAAAACACCAATCCGCGTTATCGCGTACCAAATGCTTTACAACTTTATCACTATCACTATGACACTATCTCCGACAGCTTTTAAACGTTACGTAACATGAGACTTATCGGTAACATTACCGATTTCGGTACAACTTTCACACGTAACATTGCGTAAACGCATCGCGTTTTCTGTCCGTCCTGTCGTGTTTGGATAAGCGTTTAGTGAGTCATGTCATAGACGCCCACGAGTCAACTTCTTGACTAATCGAAATTGGATGTCTGCATCGTTTCGTGTTTGTTCGTGCTTCCATCAACAACAAATGTGCTCAAGCCCACATTGCAATCGGTACCAACGTCAATAATTCAAAATGAGATGAAATATGAAACATGGCAGCTTACCTACCACCAAAGAGATTTAAAAAGTATTTGCCTACCACATACAGTCACTCTTATATCGCATGTTAATAGCAGACAACTTTATTTCAGAATCCGATGTCAATGTTTTTCTCTCTTAATGCTCTATGTGCGCATTACTGTTTATGGGTGTAACCAATTCTAAAACAATGACGATAAAATTAGTAAATTCAGTGACACTAAATTGATTCGCTGCTTATACTACTACTCTGCGTGCACTGAAGTCATCACAATAAAAAATGTGAACGCTTGACAGCTTGCTGCAAATTGTCTGCGAGCGTAACGTACCTTCAATTTTTGGGAGACGTCGGTAGATGCTGGAGTTGCAGTGGTGGTCCATGTGAATTACGGAAGACTCATCTACTATAGGCTACATAATACATATAAGTCCTCTTATTCACTACACACAATACTCACCGTTCTTACTATTGAGTTTTCTACACTGTAAGTACTAATTCTCAGTCCTTCCATATTGTTAAATGTAGCTGGAAGTTCAAGTTTAATTGGCCCTAACAAGACACTTAATTGGGTTTTACATAAACGGTTTTCGTTTCAGTACCATAGCTTTAGTCTAACGTAGAAATATTGGCATTGGCATGACGCCAATATCAGGATATTTGTGTTCAACCAAAACGCTTTCAGGTTCACAGTTTATTGGATTGGAACACACGCTTTACGACCTTCGACCTATGTTCTTCAAAATCTACCCAACAACGATGACATTTAAATAACAAAATAATATCATTTAAAAATTACTTATCACTAGTAGTTTATTTATTAGATTTTTTAATTAGTCATATCTAATCAGCCTGGGGTTCAAGCTAAGGTCCTCGTAAAAAACTAGTTTATAATATCGACTTCAAGGCCAGTTTTATAATGAGTGTGCATTTGGCCATCATCTCACCTGATGGTAAATGACGGTAACGCTTTCCTCACCCGGAAGTCTCAAGCTAATGTATGGCAGGTTGTGCTCTTGACACTGCTGTTTGGCGGTAGCTAGGTAGGTGGTAAAGTAGCAAAGCGTACAGTACCGATGAGAATCGATCTGGGACCTACGGATTTGTCCAACTGTGTAGCCATTATGTCACTAAATTATTTTTATTAAAGTTTAAGATTCGTTGAATAATTTGAATTTGCATAATATTATTGCAAATATATTTATTCAGCATTTTCACAACACGACACACACAACAACAAATACACAGAAAAATATTATAGACTAGAAACATGGAAAAATAAATTAATTAAAAAGATCATAATCGAACTACTAATTTAAATAAACAATTGTACACAAAAATTCGAATTAATAAAAAATAAAAATATGATGGCGATAATCTACATTTTGTATGCGTCTTCAATCCCTCCTCTTTTCATTTCATTTATGGTTTCTGTTTACGACCGTATCTCAGTCTCATCTGTTCTTTGCTTAAACTTTTTTTGTTTTTATTCTACTCACAATTTAGTGTCCAATCTCCTACAAACAAAGTTTTGAAATTCTTCACAAAAATCTTGACATAATAGCTAAAATGACGACAGCCGCAATAGTCCTTAAATCATGCTAAAACAGGAAAGTTACAACAACTCCAAGGGAGGCTTTTTTAAAATAAAACGGCAAAGTTTAAATAGGAAAAAGTAACTGCTCGGGGAGATAGTGAAAAAAGACGAGGGCAATTTAAACTTTTGCATGGAGTTAGGAGAGTCCGGTACTGATTTTATAAAGTTTTTGGTACACTGGAAATTACGAGCACGTTTGCGAGCACGTGATGCCGCAACTTTTAATAGTGAAAATAGTGGCTCGTTCTACTTTTTTTCTTCATTAAAATAAAAATGTATATACAAATATACAAAATAATCTAGTAGTGTAAATTTATATAGAGGAAACCCACCAAATCTGTAATGACGTATTCGTTGAGGCGTCGAAAAGATGGACATGAACATCACAAGGAGTAGCTATAGCCCGAGCAAAGGTTAGCATTATGTTGTATTTATTATTAACGTGTTGTATGCATGTTTGTAGTAAAGATTTTGAAACTAAATCTCAAACCGAAACATATAAATAAAGATTGCTCTCATAAGATGTTGAAAGACCCCTATTGCGACGATTGATTTACAAAACTAAAAGACATACCTCGAACTTTATCACCAGTCATCATCATGTACGCCCAAATGAGTTAATCAAAACAACAACATCGTGTTGCCTCTAAAGCATCAATAGACGACCTGTGTGAGCTTAGACAATGCTGCGTTTTAATTTTCCACCACTTCGTCCAAACAATGGGTCCGTAATAGGTGCGCAGATGAACCCCATCGCTTTGTTCATACTGGCTAAACAATACCCTGCCGTGAACTTGCACTATCACCAACCTAATGGGTTTCGTCTGCTATGCTAGGGGTCTCAACATTTACTTACACTACAATGGTAAGACACTCCACTATAAAACATCAATACCACTTAAAGTATGTGTCAGGCACTTACCTACTAGGTACTCTCGAGTTCTCTTTTTTACTCATTCGAATTCTCTTTAATAATATACGTTTATTATAATTATTTTATTTTCTGGATTAAGTAGACAAGTTTTCTACTATTTTGTTCAGCACATTATATTAAAACAATTTTTGTAATCAAACAATGTTTGATTACTTAAGATGTCATTTACAAAATGAAAAGAAATGTGGAGTGACAATGGCTGTCACAACAGTAGGTTTGAATGTGATTTTGGAGATGAATGGCGACTTAGGTACAATCACTGGTGCAACTCATAGTCTAAAGAAATAGGGCTCAGTATTTCGCGTTTAGTTTTAAGCTATTGACACCACAATTAATAATTTGATTTATTTTATTATTTATTATTAATTCAATAACAAAAAATAAAACACATTTGAATACAATGCCATTTACATAGTTCTTAGGTCATATTTATTTATAGTATGGAGGATCCTATCGTTATGTAGTCCAATGATTTTAAAATGAAACTTTATTTACAGCTTGTCAAATTCATGTTTTCCCACGGCACACAGAGTATTTATGATAATTGAGTATTGTTATGGGAGGCGTTGTGTGACATACACCCGTTACCAACATCCCAAACACCGTGCCTCGTCTCTAGAGTACCATTACAGTTGTTGGACAACTTGGATATCTCGAAACTAATTTGGAAAATGATTGCTTTTGCATAGTTCTACATATTTTATTCATATTTATTATTTAGGTAAAGTATTGTGTCGATTTTTGTATACATAATGTGTTTAATTTCATCTCCTATTTTTAGGTAATTAGTTATCATATCACTTAAAAAAATATGGCAACAGAAATTTAGTATGGAAGCATTCGGAGTGTGATCCAAGCGTGCTAACTCAATGGCTGGCAGCAGACTTAGATAACATGGTAGCAGCTATCCAGGCAGACATAAAATGCCCTACCACCAAACAAACCGAATACTGATTATATTATTTATGTGCCTCTGGGTAACCCCAGTGGGAATCGAACCCGAGAAATACTGTTTTAAAGTTTGTAACAGATCAATAATGTTATAATTTTTTGAATATATTTTTTTATAAAAATTGTTTTTATATATTACATTCACATACGAGTATACATTAGTAAGTTTAACTGTAATTTTAAGCAATCCAGAGGGATTTTTTTTGATAGCTCATTACCAAGATACTGACTAGAATTTAAAAGTAGTTACCGACATCACTTACCAGCTATCAATAAACTATTCATCAGTGTCTTTTACATTAGAAAGTATCTACAGACATTCTCGTTTGGCATTGGATGGGTGACCGTTCCTCAATTTCACAGCCCGTAATCAACGTAAAGTATTTTCTGTAGCTCCTCTCAGTAAGCGCAATAACATAATTCCACTCAGTTCTTTCATCAACACTTTTCACCACAGAGTACTTTTATATATACAGCATTTCACTTGAAGCTGCGCTCGAAGTCACCACTAAGCTCTGCAAATAGAATGGAACTCGCTTAGATCGGACTCTACCGACTCAAGAGCACTCGAATTAAACGCCTCGGAATCGAACACATTATTACTGAGTTAGAGGTACTTTACTCTGCCGAGAACTCTCGCAAATCTTTCCCGTTAATCTCTTCTTAGTCTGAAGCATCTTCCAAGAAATACCGTTGAATTTAATAAGTGTCTATTGAAGTGCAGACATAAATTATGCTTTGTACGACCTCGAGTGGCCACTCAGTCAAAACAAAGACGCTTCGCTGTTTGTTCAGCTCAGCGCGCATGCCAAATGGATGCGAATATCCTGAGGTAAAACATACATTTTGAGTAGAAAATGAAATTTGAAATGACGACTCATAATTTTACCCTTCCGCCCGACACGCGTGTTGCATACGTTTTTTGGTCCATAAGGTATAACTTGACCCATTACACGTCTCTCCTGAATATGTCCCAATTCTAACCCCTCGCACAAGAGATGAGTTTTAACGTGAATTCCACGAGTTGGTACCGAGTGTTGCCGCAATTTGTAAACGCACCTTCGCAGCACAATTCTCCGGTTGCCATGGCAACCCCCTTTGCGGTATGGTCCGGGCTGCATTCGGGATTGTTTTCAAAACTCTCCCGAACCGCCTCGCCGTTGTTTAATCTTAATTAAAACAATAAAATAAGCCAATTCAGTTGCTTCTCCCCGGAGCCCGGATAATAGGTTTTTGTGAAAAAATCCCGTGTATGACAGAGCATTTTTCACGTTTTGGAGAGTTTTCACGTGGTTAATATACGCTGGGGAATTCGCTACCGCGTAAAAAAACTTTTACCCTTTTGTATAAAATTTAATACATTTGTTTAGTCGTCGGTAGATAGCTCTTCGATCATTTGTCGTTGTACGAGTAGCACGAGAGTACTTCTCTATAACGTCCTTTGAACATGTGTACGCGTATTTCACTTATCTACACCCTACGCCTTTCTAACTATTTTTTTTATATTTAAGATAGACCAACACTTGACCTCAATCTCACCTGATGGTAAGTGACGATGAGGTCGAAGATGTTACGTGTTGGTCCTGCGACAAAAACTACCTCTACTAAACAGTGGGAGTTAGTTCCACTTGTATTGCATAAATTAATTATTTCGTTATCAAAAATGTAGAAAACACAAAAATTCGTAAATGAAAATTAACAGTTACGTTTCATCTGACTCGAATTCGAAAAGGTACCACAATTTCAATGAATTTGATAGAATCATTTGAATAATGAATAAAAATATCACTGCGCTATTGCTACCAACGAATTAATTATAAAAAAAATCAAGTATCAAGCCAGATACTTGATAGTCATCAATATGACATCAGTTAGTGCTTAGGTGGTTCTAACTGTATATAGTCGCCTCCTACAACTCTAAAGTCAAAACCACACGGCTCATTCTCACTCAGTTTGAATACATATAACCTTAGCAACGAACTACCCACATTATGGAGATAATTTATCTTTTGTTGCCGAAAATACACTTAATTTCGTTTATGCCGCAACCGCGAGCTCGGCTAGGACAGGGGGCGCATTAAAGTGTCGGCTAAGGTAACTGGGGGCGGTAATTGCTCGTTAAAGTTCATGGGCCATGGCGCCGCGCAACCAACGAGGGTGATATGCGCACTCGGATCAAGTACAGTCGGAGATAATATCACATTGTAATAATTTTTTATCACTGCCACGTGGCTGAGGATGTTGCTTGAAGAAGGCTTGATATAATGTAGTCGTCTTGAGGTTTCTGATGCATGTCTGTCTGTCACGGCTAATTATCTCAACAACCACTAAACCTATCGACTTAAAGTTTGTAAGAGTTTTGGGATATTGTGAATTTTTATTATTACATAATAGTAACCAGGACTTTATGTACAAGAAACCCTAAGCTTTATATTTATCTAGAATAGTTTTTGAGAAATTTTTTTTTTAAACCTGGTCGTCCAAACTTAGTTATGCGGTCCGGAAAATGAACTTTATTTCTATGTTTCGGAACGTTTGGTGCTCGAATCCAAATCGCTCTTGTACGGTTTTTTCTACTGGATATGGTTGTCTTAAACAAGCGAGTTCGCTTTAGTAAATTTTAAAAAAAACTCTGAGACTGTCGGGTAAAGTGGCTTTCAGTAATATAGTAGAGATTTACTTAATCGCACACACATGTGGTTCTGTTATTATGACGATAACACATGGATGTCATTTATTGTAATCATACACAACAAATTTCAACAAAGAAGAACTTAGTTTTATCAAACGACTTCAAAAAAGGAGGAGGTACTCAATTCCACACGTATGGTTTTTTTGTATGTGTGTTACGCGATAACTCCGCCAATAGTGAACCGATTTTGATAATTGTTTTTTTGTTGAAATTGATTGATCGCTCTTTGAGAAAATCAACAAAAACCAAATTATTAAGGCAATTGAAGTCGGTTTTTAGTGCAGTGCAGTTCAGTTACAGACAGATGGCGGCAAGCTGCCTAGTATCAATAGTCCGATTGAGTAGTCCGATGATCGAACTACGCGGGGAGCATTAGATGTTTCCCGGTTGAGGATGATGATATGAAACTCTATCAACAAAACAACGTATAATTTTTGTCTTCAATTGGTGGCAAAATGGGAATCCGCTCAGCTACAATCTTTTAAAATAAAATGTTTGTTGTGGAAGGGAAGAAGTAATTATGTTCGTGACATGACATCGGACATGACATCGGACTATAGTGTCGCGAAATGAATTTCATTACCGTATAACTTCATTGCCAGCTACAATAGCCGTTACATACACATTACACAGCTAATGGTCATTAGATGTCGTTACGAATAATAATCAAAAACATGTGTGTTCAAACAAATTATGATTCACTATGAAGTTGTATGTTAATGATTTTCATTTCGCGACATCACAATCCGATTTTCTATTATTAGGTAATTAATGCAAAACGCCAGCTATTCTAATTTAAAAGATTATGGTAAAAGAAATCGAGCGAAATCACCTTTCGTTTGCCGTAAGTAATAAGCCATTGAACTAACTATTCATGTTACTTATTGTATTAAATACCGTGTACTATTAGCCTGGGAATGTGCACAAACTCTTGTACAAAATATATTTTCTTGGCAAATAACATTTACCTGAAAAGTTATTTAATCGAAAACAGTCCGAAGGCGGAAGCAAAAGTTGCGAACTTTTTTCATAAACCTCTGCCAAAAAATAATGAAACAAGGAACAAATACAATGTCGAAAGAATCGCCTTTTCGATAAATAATTACAAAAGTTATCGTAAATAGCGTTCGTTATATCGTATAATTTAATGTAGTGTATCATATTCCTAGACCCTTAATATTTTTGAAATACCTATTCAATATTTCGTTGTGTGGTAGCTACCCCCCAAAAAATATTTTTCAAGATTTTATTCTACCACTTTGTTGGCGTGATTCATCTGTATACCCGTACCAAATTACAGCTTTCTAGTAGTAAGAGTCTCTGAGCTAAGCCGCAAAAAGACAGACGGACAGAGCGATACTAAGGGTTCCTTGTTTGACTACGGAACCCTAAAAATGATATGCTATCTCTGTCAATTTTATTTATACTGCCCTATAATTCTACTCAAAACCCACAAGCCCTCAACGTCAGGGTATGTAAGGTATGTACGCAGTAGACAGCCATTTATATTCAAAGGATACGTCATATAGTGCATTTGGCATGCACACGGCTGTGTCGGCAGTCAATCCACGCGAGGGAGGGGCTTTTACACAGAAGTTTAAACCTAGTCGGCAATAGAAATGCTTTAGATTCGATGCTAAAGTTTCATACTTATTTTTACGTTCAATGTAACTGTCTAAAACCATTTTAGAGTCAAGTGCAAAAATGAATGGACGATTTAATTTTGCGAACAATGGTTTTGGAGTTAAGTAGAACAATAAAACACAACGCACCAAAACCTTCATTGTGTCCTTTGAATATCGTGTTATTCCAGGTCAACATCAATTTTAGTTTTTTATGTAAAAAGGGTTCGTGATTGACCTTCATCTAACTTGATTTTAGATTATGATGATGATATTATGACCGTGGGATGTCAACCCCAAACCCACAACGACATACAAAAGTCGGACAGATAAAATAGAGGTGGCTAGGGCGCTATAAGTATGCACCACTAAGAACCCAACCCAGGCAGACAGTATACTAACTACGCCACCAAGGCCGTTAAAATTACTTTCATTAACTATTAGCTAAAACCGTCATCGTGTCTGAAGAATACGATCAGCTCTATGTCAGCCCTGAATGTTGTAAAAAGCGACTAAGGGACGGAAAGCGTGTCATGGCAAATCCCCACATTCAAAATACGAAGTGGCGATCTATGGGGAAGATTAGACACATAGCCAAAATGGAGCAAGAAATGGTTAAAATTAAAGAAAATATTCATTCTGAAACAATTTACAGAAACCTCTACGTCGACATATATCTACTAAAAAGGTAGTTTTGTTAAATGTATGATGGGTTTGCATTTGGCCTTCATCTCACCTGATGGTAAGTGACGATAAGGCCGTTGGATGGTAAGCACCCAGAAACCTCAAACTAATGATGCCCTGGCTCTGCTACCTTTCATACCGGAACACAACAGTGCTATTAAGACGGATGTTTGGCGGTGGTAGCTAGTAAGGTGAACATAGAAAATGCCCTTTTTTTTCTTTTCTTTTTTTTTCGAGGGGGAAATCTTTTAAATATACCCGACGGGTAGAGAAGTCGGGTTATGTGGAATTTCCATCCACTAAAACCCCCTCTGTGTTATCCTCTGCGCAAATCGAGGAGCCCTGAGAACTCCACCAACACTCCAGTGCTCCTCTCGCGCTTCGCTCCTCCCCTTGGCGTTTCAGCCACGACAACTCGGCAGCTCCAGGCTACAGCGGAACAGGAGCACGCCGTACTACCTCTGCCTTCCAGTGGTCGCCAGTATATAAAATGCCCTACCACCAACCAAAACGAGTACAGATAGGTACCTCCACTGGGAATAAAACCCTAGAAATTCGGATTGCTATTCCAACATTTAGCCATTCCACATCAATATTTTAATCTGTTCACAGTGTGGCCATAAAGTATACGGCACATCTATTAACGTGTCCGTATGAACTTCTGTGAGCTCGTTAAACTTCATGATGCATGCGACTATGCCGCGATTGTTATCGCTCAAAGTGTGATAGAGACCAATTTACAGGCACGAATTCGTGTGTAAAAATGTTACGGGATATTCATTCCCTGATAGAATATCATGAACCTATCTAAAGAAATCATTATAATCTCGAGGCAAATTGCGCCATGTATATTTACTGAGATTTAGTAAATCATTCCCCCTAAGGGGTGAAGCAAGCTGTAAGTAGCTGAACAAAGTCGGTCGAGATAAAAATAATATACCCCAATAACTATTTAACGAAATTCTATAATGTGCTTACAAGATCTCGTCTTTAAAATAAAATCACCTTATGCCATTTCGAGGCCCGTATCGTAAAAGGTAAATAAGGAAAAAATCATCTCACTGCGGTGATCTATAAGTAAGACACACTCATGCTATACTTGTCTTTTTTTAAGATGATACAGCGTTGAGTGTTTTTCACGTTCTCTTCTCGGAATAACGATATTCCAAAATAGGTGGTAGATTCAATAAAGTCAACAAGTAAATTAAATGAAAAAATTAAGTAAAACCTACGCAATAATCATACGTTACCAAATACAGCTAAGAAGCGGCGCAAGGAAACTTACTTTCACGTAAGAAATACGCATCAAAATCGGTAGATTGGCGTCAAACTTATAACACCCCTCTTTTTGCATCGGAGGTTAAAAAATACTTTTTCGTTACCTCTGCAGCTCTTCTGACGACGACTTACATGACTCATTCAAAACACATTTCTAAGTTAAACAACTTGTAGTCTAGGTACTACAAACTGTAAAAACATCTTTGAACCGCTAAAACGTCCATAAATTCCATTCACAAGACCTCAAGTCAAAACTTCACCGAGCGAGAAGTAAAGTCTGCAAACTGGAGTGCTGCTTCAATAATGCACCACTTGAGGCACTCGACAACTCGGCTCGAGTTTGGAGGACCCTCGCCGGCAGCTGCTGTCGCCAGCTGGGCTCCATCATCACAACACAAACATACACGTCATTCTGCAAACAAATCGCAGACTATTACCAACAGCACCGATTTCATATTGCGTTGCATAAACTTTCCGTAGAAATACACTAGAAATTACATTTGTTTGGATAGTTTTAACTTCCATCAACACTGCACGATTAGAAATATAAACGTAGGTATTTATTTTATTCGTATTTAATGTTGAATCAAATTGCTAAAAATTAAAGGGAATGCTTCTTTTTAAACTTTTTACCATAAACCTTTTAAAGTAGAATGGCTTGCTTTGATAAGTAATTATGCGCAATTTTAACATCGGATTGTAATGGCGACAAATGAATATCATTATCGTATCTTTAATGTCAGCTTTAATAGACGTCACTCAGGTAATGATGCCTAGATGGCGTTTTAAACAATAGCCAAAAAAGTTTGTGAAAAGCTTTGAAAAACGTTGTGATTCACAGTGACATATCACGACATTGTAATACAATTACCTATTTTTATCCGACTGTGTCAGAAGGAGGGATGTGTTCTTTGAGAGTGTGTATGTACGTATAATTGTTTGACACACTCTGCGACCTGAACTGCCCAATGGATTTTAGCTTGAGAGGAGTCGTTAGATTCGTATTTACTGTGAGAGTGGAACTGGGTATATCAAAATCATAAAAAGTTATATAAAAAATTTTAAATTTACTTTTCATTCACTTGTTAGTTAATTACTGCACAAAGCCAGCTATCCTATTTTGAAATACTATGCTAAAATAAAATTTGTTTGTTTGTCAGCCATATTGCCTAAATTACAAGGTATAAAAACTCCTTGCATTTATAGTGCCGTCACCTGGCGTTACCTTTGTTTATCTTGTAACACATTTGTAAATCATTTTTGAATCATTTGTGAATCAATCTATCCTTTGTGACGTGTGGACTTTTCCACACTATTTTTAGAACGGGATCACCCTCTCATCCTTTTGATGTCGTTAAAGGCGACTAATAAGGGAAATTTGTAGGTGATGGGAAGTTTGTTGGTTATAGCCATCTATGACAGAGTTCCGTATAAATCATAATATAAACTCTGACTAATATTAGTTGTACCTTTTTTAACTCGTCTTAAATGTTGTAACGAAACCCATCTCACTTACCTATTTAATAGTATTGCATAAATTGAACAAACATTGTTTATAATGTCATTGAATAATTACATGTTACGAGTAAGTTGCTATTCTAAAACCTCTACCAACATACCTCTTGTATACCAAATAGCGAGCAATAACCTTTACATTTCAAACGACATCACGTCACGATCTAAGTACGTTTAACATGTTAATGAAGCTAGGCATTGCATAAACACTCGCAAAACTGAACAAACATCAAACAACAAAACTTGCTGGTACGTAGAACAGTAAAAATTCACGCTCAAGTCATACAAACAACGCAAAGCAACCAAAAGTCTACATCAATGCAACAGCTACCGCAAACAAGAGTTTCGTGAAATTATTATGTTTCCGAAACATACATTACGACCACTTAAGTGCTTATTTACGTGCATACAGACAGGTCTGTATTAAGGGTAAGAAATCGGTGTCACCAAATATCTGATCTTCTAAAAATCGCAGGTCGTAATAACTTGGAACCACCAAGTGAGTTTGATCGGTATACTACGACTCTCTCTTTGGTAATTGGACGTAGCACGAATTCACGGATCCCCGGCCTGGACTTGCACACTTCTAAATTTAAAAGATCATTATGAAATAAAATATATTTACCATTATTCAATGTTTTGGTCATGTTTCATTGTACGAACGTTAAACACGCACGTGACAGGATGAAATGACATTTGACATTTTCACTTAGGTACTGCAAAAAGAATGATTTTGTACAAACAAAGTACAATCAAAAATAGAATTCTAGTATTTTTCTATAATATAGTCAGATAGTTCCTTAATTTATATATAATGTACAAGTGCAGTCAGAATTCGAAACTTATCTTTTAAAGCCTTAGCTTTTATATCATTTCAGCCGTTTTAGCTTCTTCCTTATTTGTGAACCGTGAACTATATTTAAACATGAACCTCCTTCGTAGATTTTTACGATTACATTGTTTCAGTTTATTCTAAGGCAAATATGACTAATAAATAACTAACTGACTTAATAACAATACCACCCCATGTTTGTTTATTGTACATATAAAAATACTACAGAGACAATCATAACTAAAATAAAATTGTACAATTTGAGTTGCCTATTGAAAAAAGCATAAGCAAAAAAAACACGATTTACATAATATATAAAGTATAAATAAATATATACATACATATAAACTGCCTATTATTTAACTGCCTATTCTTTCTTCCCATGGGTGTCATAATAGACAACTTAGGGGAAAATCTTCAGAAAAAGGGGCAGCAGCATCTACCTACATAACCAGCAACATCTAACTGCGATCACCAATCGTTGTGGATATGGCAAATCCCCTCATGGGAAGTCCACTGTGGGAATCTATGAGGGAGGCTCGTGTCAGTTAGTGGACTTGCGCAGGCAAATATAATGAATGTTGTCCAATTATTATATGATAATTCACAAAAGTAAATTGAAATAAACGTATTTTTCTGTAGCCATATACATTGTGGCATTGATTTATTTGTACCAAAAGATTACGAGTCCTAAGTGTAGACTTAAAGAGCTCATCTCTTTTTGGGCGCTATATAAATTCGGTGGGTCGCAGTTGGCCCTGGCTATTTGCCCAAACTGTTTGCATAGCTTGAAATTCTGGAGACGTTGTTGACATTGCCAACAGGTGAGGCAGTAAACAATAGTTCGTTAAGCGGACGTGAACCTCCACCTGTGTGGATACCTGGAGGAATTGCTGTGACTAGACAGACACATTGTTTACCATTGTTAATGTTCACAGCCTGAAGAACAATGACGGACAGCGCCTGTTTAATAACAAGTTAATAACATATTGCAGAGTTTCTAAAGTTTTAGAGTTTCCGATTCCGACGTTTAGCACCAACATACTATAATTTGTTTCATAAAATGAAAGTATAAGCAATAAACATTACGGTAATTTCGACGATGAAAATTAAACTAAAGTTCTTTTACCATAATCTTTTAAAATAGAACAGCTGACTTTATGCAGTAATCGTGAAATGAGTATCATTAACATGCAATTTTATAGTGGGTCACAAATTTCATTTTTTATCATGTTCAAAACGCCATCTAGAGACCATTAGGAAACGTACCCATACTACGTGAACCATTTAGGGGAGGGAAGGGAGTCTCCAAAATACCACGGTTGGTCACAGGGGCGGGGGTGGGGGCATAGGTCTTGGTCATGTAGTCAATAACCTCTAGAGAAATCTTGCGCTTTTTAGAGCTGTATTCAAATGATGTGCGCGCAACGTTGACGTTTTTTATTATTGTAATAGTTCAAATTTGTCTGCTCACTCCTTTAAAGTTTTCTTATAGCACAAACACTTGTAATTGTAACTTTCTATTTGCAAAAATTGATTTAAAACCCTATTTTTAAAATACCACGTGGATCCTATATTGACGCAAAATTTGACGTAGTTAGTACGAGCACAGAGAACTACGAGTATAATAACAAAGCAAATAAAAGGTTAGGTTAGGCTTTTATTTATTGCAATAAGATAAAGATAAAAGGTGATAGCTATGCTTTATAGTATTGCTCTGAATTAAAACATTTTTCGACTCTTGAAATAAAATGATATAAAAATTTAAAGCACTATCAATATTCATAACTCTGACGAAGCCGTATTGTTTAGGATTATTTTTATTCTCGGGAACTTGATTTTATGGATCATCTGCATCTCATAAAAACGTCCATGAATTACGTGGGATTATGTGCATTGAAAGTCTTCCACGAAGTCTCGCAATGTGTATACAGAATATATTAAAATAAAGGGACTTTACGGCTAAATATTCCTCAGTCGTGCGGTAGGTCGTACAACAAATCTGAGCGTCGTTCCATGAAGTGCTAATCCGAAACATGTGCGAAAAAAAATCAACGAAGATAAGGGCGGGTTTCGAGAACGCTTCAACCAGCTGTAGAAATAAATTGGAATCTCTCACTCTGGAAACATAAAAAAAGGTAGCAATAGATACGAGTATTTGATATTATCATCCACCGCATTACTATAGTGTACTTGTAATTTTACACTCTCTGTAGGAGAGTAGGCCTGAGCCCCAGCAGTGGAGACGTACGAGTATATAGGATGTTGATGATGAATTGTAACTTCATCACCATTTTTCTTATATCTTTATCTAATCTGCCTTGAGCCTAACGATCAATAGGTTATTCTCAGGATATCTTATTAATAACTGTAACTACTGATCCACACACATACATTTTTAAAAACTGTTACGTACTCACAGATACTTTACTCACAGAGAAATTTAAAAAACTAAAACTCGACTACTAATAGTAGCATATTAGCCGTATAATCAAAATAAAAAAATATTTTTCGGGGTAAACATTTTGAACTACACTCCTTAAGACCTTTCATTTGATACCAAACACGACAATTTAATCTTTAACTTTTATTTAATTTTTGGTAGCACTTTATGTCCCCTACAAGCCGCCATTTTGAATTTATTTTTGAAAGCTGTTCCGAAATGAAGCAACAATTATGTATTATGAATCAAATCAAATACACTCGTCATAGAGATCCAAAGCAAGCATCCCGAACATTTGCTCCAATAAGAGGATGCTTCTTATCTCCTCTCCGCACATTCATCGCGCTATAAAAAGAACATCGGATCAACGCACCGATTGACAACGACAGCGTTTAGTGGCGACGACATATATTTATTTGTACAAGTATTCCCTTTTAGCGTCCGTCGTCGGGAAACAAGGAACTTTTAGATAAATGCCGCGACTTGTGTGTTAGACACGACGAGGCGTGTTCGTTCAGGTTATAACTTTAAGACTTCCATAACGATGAAAGGGGAAGCAATAAATTGAAAATATGAGTTGGTGGGCTATTAAATTGATGGGTAATAATTTTCAGACATTTGCATTAAGTTAGTTTGCAGAATTTGTAATAATGCAACATAATGTTGATGATCGATTAAAAATCCGCCAATTTCGTGCCAATTCACAATTAGAGCGTGCCGTGTTGATTTGGAAATTGACACAAAATTTGACGATCAAGTTGATGCATGGGTCTTGGACTTCCTCTTAGGGATAGAAGAATTCTGGACATGCCAATTTGTACATGGACTATAGTCATGGACAGCTATATATAAAAGCTTATCTCAAAGGGTTTAGTCGTGAAGATCCCAAGCTAGACATCCTAGTTCAATGTCCTCGTAAATCGACTAGTTTGTGGATCGCCGGGCGCGGCGCGGGCGCCACAAAAACTGTCGAATGTGTAATTGAGTCGTCGTGAGTCACCAGTCTCGCCTGTAGTGCACATCTGCTGTTCGATTTGGAAGCACTTTAGTAAATACTTACTACCGTTAATTACATTGTAATACATCGATAGTGAGTTTGTTTGTTCTTCCTTCACGTAGTAATGGAGAGTCAAATGACTTAATTTTTTGTATAGGGATAGATGAAAGGTCAAAACAGATATAGGTGAATTTTTATCCTGATCGAACACGTACATAGTTCCCGTAGGATAATTTACTAAGTCCATGTGGAACAAGTTGCATGCCAAAGCTAGTTTATTTCATAAATTATATTGATGTTGTCCTTTATGTTTACATTTATTGGGATGATACCTTGTCAGAAAAACATATTTTTCTTAGGCA